>OX421385.1:40000-1350625 GCA_949126905.1 Amorpha juglandis
AGCCTCGTTTTAAAAGATTAAGAGATATCTTCATTTCATCTAATTACATGATTGTCACAAATTTTGTGAATTTGATATAACTTGCTTTGCTACTCTTATTGGGTCTGTATCTTTGTATTTGTGTCTTAGTTAATACCACAAAATAAGCAAAAAAAAAAAGAGATTGCACACAATTTTTTTTTTGGCTACTTTTCTGAACGTACGTACAGATACGGCAGAAGTGAAACAATACACAAGAAAATGATATTAATACAGAGTACATTATGCTTATTATTTTTTTTTATTATTTTTATTATATTACTACCAAGTTTAAAAAAAAAAAAAAAAAAAAAAAAAAAAAAAAAAAAAAAAAAAAAAAAAATACTTAAAATTTTAATGCAATATATGAATAATATGAATAACCAAATACAATTAAATAAGCATCGAGCTCTAAGGAGGACGTAAATTAATAGCTTTTATTTGCATAAGGTTTTGTCTCTGATAACTCATTGACGAACGAAAAGTAAATCAATAGTTTTAGATCGAACACCTCTAAAAAGCTAGTACAGTTCACAAATGCATCGATAGATAGCGCTACAACGAAAATAGATCGCGCTGTGGTTTACTTAACGTCGTGTATACATAAATCCCGCACGAATATAAATTTGGTCTTTACGTGCGGTAAGGTGATTAATTTATCTCATTTTCTCGCAGGCTTAATTCTATTATTAATGTCTTTAACACGCTTTTATACAAAATCCAACTAGAAAATAGAAAATGCTTTTGTAATCAATTTTAAGAAACAAAAAAAAATTAAAAAAAAAAAAAAAAAAAAAAAAAGCGTGGGGTTAGTGTATTTTAGTCACTGCGGAAGCCCCGACACTTATTATTGTTTTTTTAGCTAGCACAGGTATGTGGAAGTTTATTTATTTTATTAACCCTTTGGGATAAATTGCAGGGGTCCCTGCTAATGGGATACTGGCCACCCCTGCACTATTTTATCCCAGGGTTAAGGGAGTTTGGAAGGGAGGAATGATTTAGTAAAGGTAAGGTAAAGGAAAAGGATGCAAGCCCTCGGGAGAACCGGATATACAGTGGCTGATCCTGGAACGCGATCCACACAAGATGTCACTATGGCAGGTTTTAACTCCGTGTATGTGGGTGGATATGAATATCCTACCAACAGCTATGGTAATCTACTTAAGTTGAGAAACCGGGGTTCGGGGTTCAAATGCCTGTCGGTTGAAATTTTTGGTAAAAAGTTATTATTCGTATTAGCTTGCGTTGTGCGCGAGAAACGCCTGTTACTTTTGTTAAAGCAAATATTCCTTTACTTAATTAGTAAGCGTTTGATAAAAATAGAAAAAACAATTATACAGGGCTATTTTTAAAACACTGACAACCTCGCAGGAGTAGATTCCTAAGGTCATTTGCTACTACTTTTGTTCTACGACTTTTCATAATTTGTAGGATTTTATTCTCATACAAAAATAATTATGAATTTAATTTCCGTCTTGAAAGTTACCTACGCGCATCGCAGATTACGTAATACACGCAGCGCGCGCGTTAGTTCAATGACCGGCCGCGCCGTATCGATCGATAATATTACCTACACCCAGCCGTCAGCTGATTTCACTATTGCACGCGCACGAACGCGCGTCGGGTCGTTCGTTTATGACTGAAACGTAGAGTGTAGACGTACGAATACAAACACTACACAACAAAAACTTGTAAAATCATTTTTTTTCTTATGTATTGAGTTATGTCCAAACTCGTAGAACAAGTTGTTCCTTATGGGGTCAGCTATATGGCCCTGCGAGGTTGTCAGTGTTTTAAAAATAACCCTGTATAACGAAATAAATCGATGTCCATACCAAATAGAAAATAATATCTTATAAATGATACTACTTAACTACTTTTAGTTCTTAACAAGTTTCAGTTAAATCAAACTATGTGTAAAGATGAACATGTTTTTTCGGGATTTTAAAAATTATGACATATACACAATAACAGAATAAATGGAACCAAATGATCAATTTTGGTTTCGCTCACTCAAAATAGATTTGCCTATGCCTTTAAAGTACGAGTTCGTTAACTATTGTCATCGTGCAAGTCATCGTACAAGAGCTTAAGAACTTAATACCAATAATTGAGGTTGATTGTTAAACAAATTGCGTGCATTGTTCCCTAATTTAAATCATTCTTTATGAAGCAAGGGCGCCATCATTTAGTCTCATTTCAAATCAATAACCCTACTCCCAACTTAGCGGAAGCAACGCAGGCATCATCATCATCATCATCAGCCTCAAGACGTCCACTGCTGAAGATAGGCCTCCCCCAAAGGTTTCTAGACCGACCTGTTGGAAGCGGCCTGCATCCAGCGACATCCTGCGACCTTTATCAGGTCGTCTGTCCACCTTGTAGGTGGACGTCCAACGCTGCGCTTGCCAGTACGTGGCCTCCATTACAGAACCTTTTACGCAGGCATCATCTAATGAGATTTGATTGTCACTAAAATTTCACAAATGTAAGGTAACACATGTAGAACTGATCTCTTTAATTTAATTACATATGCGTGTGATGACTATTTATGTAAAATAACAACATTCAATATTCATGTCACATATAAATGTATGTACATATATTTATAACCGATACACTGCGTATTGATTGTATGTATGTAATAATGTTACATGTTGAATTAAAAAGATCACTAACACAAGACATCAAAATACATCAGAACACTATTACATCAATACAAACAAGAGACATCCACTACACAGAAGCCAGTCGCGGAAACTCACGAAATTTTTGATCGTAAATCGGTACTGACGTGAAGCACTTTTCGAATTAAAGAGGAATACATACGGAATGTGGAAATAAAGTAAATGAACAGTCAAGTCAATATTTATTTGTTTTTACCGAAGAAATAAATAAAATAATCATGTAAGTACCTTGTGAAACCATTTACATACCTATTATATTATATAAAATGATTTTATTTTTTTATAAAATAGGGAGATCCCGAGCAACCGGGTCACCTGATGGTAAGTGATCACCGCCGGCCATGGACGCCATCAATAGGTAACCATTTTATTATTATTTTTTTACTAGCCCTGTATTATATACGTCCCACTGCTGGGCAAGGACCTCCTCTACTGCCTAACCTGCTGCGCTTCACGGTGTCGCACAGCCCATTTCATATTTTATTAATCCAGTTTCATAAACTTTTCTGTTTTTATTCGATCTTTTTATGATTCAATTTTATTTTATGTCGTATTATTTTTGTGTAATCAATTTTCTTTTCCTTTTTTTTTATATTGTATATACTACAAAGAGCACTATATCTTTTTAACTACATATCAAACTTAGCACACACAAACCTGCACACCCTACAGTAACTCACATTTCAACCAATACTACATACAACGGAACGAAAACGCAGAGCAACGAAAAGCGGGAGTCGTATCAGATAGCGAATTTCCGTCTTGGGCCGGATGTCACTATCAAAACCAATACACTCTACATGGAAAACAGAACATAACTTGTAGAATATACAGGAGGAAAAAGCCTAACGAAAGCGCCAAAAAAAAACAACAAAGGGTTCAGAATTGGGCCAATGCAGCGCTAGCCTATAATTGCAAGTTTGAGGATCCAGAAACAATTCGGATTTGGATAAGTCTAAGTTTATCAAACATTATATTGCTAAAATTTGCGATTGCATTAAATAAAAAAAATATCGACTCCGAAGGAATAGGCGCTAATATCATGAAGCTGTAAGGCAGGCGCTGCACGGTGCACCGCACCGCTCCTATGAGTATGTGCAGCTATTCTGATTAGTTGGCACGAGGCACTTGTAGAACAAGGCAGGGGCAGAGTTCGTCAAAAGAACAGCTTTTGTAAGACACGAGGAGCTAATAAAATTTTACTTCAATGCAGAGGGCAAAAAAACATTCGCCGAATTGAGAACTTTTTGGTTTTTTGAAGCTAGGTAAAAACAATGAAACCATGATATTGTAATATTAAAGAGTGTAGATTGTAGAGCGGTCGAGTCGGTCTATTTTAGTTACAGTTAAAGTTGCATACATCGTATCTCGACTATTTCTACTTCGTAAATGAGAATTAACTCACGGGGATATTACGATCTGTATGCGTATTTAGCGTCTCGTATGAATGTTGTGACGCAGAGTGGCTTTTGCAATATTCGGCTGACGTAATCTAACAACGCCTCGATAGAATGAAAGTGGGAGCGCTCGTAAAAGGAATAAAGTAAAAACCGTCGCAAACGTCTGCAGATTAAATCAGAGTCCATAAAGGGGACTTAAGCGGCCGTATTGTACAAAAGTGCGGTCAACTCGCGGCGGGTAATGTGATTGAAGAGTTTACGAGTTACGACGCATCGCGCCTCGCCTCGCCTCGAGCTGAGGACGGTCGCTATAACTATATTGCATGCGAGCAGATGCTCTAGCGTGCACACAAACCTATCCTCATTCTTTTAAACTGATTTGAGATCCGAAATGCGGGGTGTCGAATGATGTTATATCAGTCACGAAAATGTTAGGGCTACATTGTGGCCAGTTTCGTTTCCACTTTACAGCATGAACAGGTCGGCTATCATAACTAAAGTTTTACAAACAAACCCATAGTAAGTTGTCAGCTTGATATTTTATACGGTCCCAGCGATTGCGCTAGGCATAAAAAATAGGCCCTTCAATGTCTATATAAAACATTTGCATTCATGTGTTGGAGGGCGCGGCCATTGCGATGGATTCAGTGTCGACATGGATCTAATGTAAAGATAATATTTGTAGCATCGAGGCTCGCACTCAACACCAGAAGTGGCTCTACCACGGAGAGTGCTCGGGTGTCCACTCTCGACGTACTCTCCACTCTCCATGTCAATCGCATTACGTGTCACTTTTTCAGCGTCCTAACTGAATTTGCGACAAAAACGCATTTCTATAGCGCAGGTTGTACAGTTGCTGACACTTGATTCAGTTCATTCCGAGGTTTGTGAAGGTGCTCGTATTCACGTCTGACCCCTTTACAAATACGTTGCTTACTCAAATAAGGATACAATACAACCATGAAAACAATAGCATGTACTATTTTTTTTTTTTTTTTTTTTATCCTGGCTCGGCAAAGTGACTACGCTACACCTGATGGTAAGTGTAGCGTAATCCAAGAATATTGTCGACCAACGATAAACAATGTGTCCATCGTTGGTCGGTAAGATCATGCCGGCCTGCCAAAGGGTCAAGGGAGAGGGGAAGGAAAAAGGGATGGGGAAAGGGTTAGGATCAGGGGGCAAGCCCCCTGGGGAGAACCGGATATACACTGGCTGACCCTGGAACGCGACCCACACAAGGTGGGCCACTATGGCAGGTTTTAGCACCAGTGTACGGTGGTCGCTATCCGGTCGGATACAAGTATCCTCCCACCAGCAAACTTAACTTGTCTTGAATTAAATTGCATCGTAATAGTTATCTCAACATGATGCTGTACTGCAGTTGGGTGTAACGAATACCGATGCTCGTAGATCTGTACCGCGGACGAGGTGTGACTACACCGAATTAGTTTTATAAATAGCGGAACTGGAGTACATGCTTTATAAGCCACCTGATTATAAATGATCATCATGTGAACATGTAACAATAAAGCTCGCCACAGGGGTAGGCGGGGGTGTAATTAGTGCTACATTCACAGTTCGTCGAGTTTTTTTTTGTCCCATGATGCGATAGATAGTGAGTCTTTCGCCGTGCCAGTCGCAAACTCCAACCCCGGATAGCTCATGTGTGAATTTAAAGGAAAAATTTAAACATAAGTTGTTATGGCAAGACCTGACATTTAAACATATGAATTATGCTATGTATATCAAAATAATAATTGGCAGATTGCCGATGTTTGAGTGATAGAAAGAGAGGAGGCGAGGGGAGAGATTTCTTGAGCCTCCTGAAATCCCACTAATTACACGAAACGTAACAGTACATTCACTTGACGACAGTGAGACATTGCACAACGACCAAGCGGATCCATTTATACTGTACACAAAAGAAGTATAATGCGGTCCTACATCAGTGTCATTTACGATGTCACTCAGCGATTATTTTTCCATGTGATATTCTCGGTCCTCCCAGGTGAGGACACGCGACTACAGATGATAAGCTGACTGCACGCGTGTATGTCATACGGTTGTTTTTTAAGAAAGAGGAAGCTAGCGAGCAATAGATCTACCTGGTGGTAAGTGATCACCGCCATCCATGGCCACCTACAACACCAGGGGGATCTTTGAGATTAGAGTTATTACTATTATACCGCTTCTTCTCCAGGACGTCAGTGACGTCGGACAGGCGGTCGGTCGTAAAAACAACAAGCTAAATCATTGAGTAACATGTGTGCATGTTGCGCCGACACCACAGCCGTGAGCCGGATAAGGACAGGTGGAAGAAGAAGAAGACTAATGTATCGCTTCAATTAAGAGTCAGTGTTAAGTTTTGTAATGCAGAAAAGATAACAATTTTGACAATAATCAACTGTTACGTGATTAGAAATTGTGTATGATAAAATAAAAACCAAGAATATTTCATATCATTTTGTATTATTGCGAATATCTATATATTATATTTGACAATTCCTAACAAACACTTTTTTAAATTCAAATAATTTTCATATATAAACAAAGAGTATGTACAAAGGTTTTAACTCAAACATTCTCCGCCGCCAAGGACGTATTTATGGCTATTGAGGCAATCTGCATATCTTGGAAATTGCACGCTTGAATATACCATTTCTCGTCTTAATTTCATACGTCCTTGTTATGCCATCTGTGCCGGGAAGCTTCTTTATAATTCGTCTCAGTCGCCATTTAGCTGGTGGCAGACCAGAATCCTTCAGTAGCACTAATTCCCCAACGTTAATTTTTTTTTCTTAACTGAAACACCATTTGGGTCGCTGCTGAAGTCTGGACAAATACTCAATTTGCCACCGAGACCAGAAATCTTGCAACAAACGTTGGCACAGTTGCCATCTTGAAAGTGACGTAAACGTTTTCTGACTAAAATCTCGATCTGGAACCGCTCTCAATGATTCTCCAATAAGAAAATGTCCGGGAATCAAAACATCGTTACTATTATCATCAAGCGGTACCATCATGAATGAGAATTAAAACAAGCTTCGATTTGTGTGTGGACTGTATAAATTTCTTCATAGATTAAAATTGATTAAAATATGCTTAGGATGGTGCTTAATTTCTCCTCATAGTAAATATGTACTGAACAGTTCTGTTGCTTTATTTTCCTCCATCTACGACAATATGCGACAACATCAAGTAACCTATCCAGTGAAGAATACTTCTTTAATAAGGTAAGTGTACAATTATCTTCTTTTTCTATATTTGTAACAGTACATTTTATAATATTACGCTTTTCTATTTCTGTTTCAGGAATAGTTTCTACAGGAAACTCAACAACTCGTGAATGAAGGAAATTTGGACCCTTCCACCATATTGTTAGATCTTTTAGATGTTTTGGTGACACTCCTCTAGATGCTGGATCCGCAGGGTTTTGCTTCGTATTGACGTAATACCATTTTTCTGTATCCTGCAGTTCTATGACTCTGTTTTTTACAAATGGAGTCCAACGATTTGCATCTCCTTTAATCCAAGCCAGTACTATTTTCGAATCAGTCCAAGCGAATGTTTTTGTGATGCCCAATACCTTATTTACATGTTTCAGCAATCTATGAAGTAAAACAGCTGAGCATAGCTCTAATCTTGGCAATGACAATTGTTTCATAGATGCTACCTTCGTTTTAGACATAATGAGTGATACTTCAACTTCGTTTGTGTCTTGATTAAATACTCTTGCGTAAATTGCAGCAGCATAAGCAGCTTGCGAAGCATCAGAAAAGCCATGTAGTTCTACAGTTGCGCTTTTACTAGTTTTAATCCATCTATTAATTGTTATTTCAGATAATGCAGGTAATTCATTTCTATATTTAACCCATTCTAGTTGCATGTTTTCAGGTATCTCAATATCCCAGTCTACTTTCTTAATCCATAGTTTTTGCAGAAATATTTTCGCACTAATTATTGCAGGTGAAATCCAGCCCATGGGATCGTAGAGTGACGCTATTTGACTTAGTATATGTCTTTTTGTAAGTTTATTTCCATTACATGTAATTGATTTCTGAGGTATTTTCAATTGATCATCATCCACTATCCAGATGATACCCAGAGTTTTTATTAATTCTTTTCTATTCATATCAATTTCTTGTGCCTTAGCTCTATTTTCAGGAGGAATTGCTTCTAAAAACTCCTTATTATTGGATGACCATTTTTGTAGTTGAAAACCTGCTTTATTAAGTAACTCAGTTAGTTCTTTTTGAGTTTTAATAGCTTCAAATATATCATCATTTCCAGGAAGTACGTCATCCATATAAAAATCTCTGTTTACTACTTCTCTCGCCAGACTATAGTTATCACCCTCGTCTTTTGCTACTTGCCTGAGCGTTTTTATAGCTAAATATGGTGCACAGGCAGTGCCAAATGTAACCGTGAGAAGCCTGAAGTGTTGTAGCTCTTCTTCTTTACAAAATCTGTATACTATTCTTTGATAATCTGTATCTTCTTTTCTGACTTTTATTTGACGATACATTTTAATAATATCTGCGACATAACATACCTTATGAGTTCTCCATCTCAGAATTATATCTCTTAGTTCCTCTTGTATAGATGGCCCAATTAATAATACATCGTTAAGTGATCTTCCATTTTTTCCTTTACAGGATGCATCAAATACTACTCGTACTTTTGTAGTTGCTCTGTCACGTTTTATGACTGCATGGTGAGGAAGATAGACAGCCTTAGTGTTTTGAATTTCATCTTCACTTACTCTCTCCATATGTTGTAAGGCAAGATATTCTTTTATAACTTCATTATATTCAGATCTAAGTTGTGTATCCACCGACAGTCTCTTTTCTAATAGTTGGTATCTTCTTATTGCAATTTCTTTTGAGCCTTCAGGTAAATTTGGTATATTGTTTTCAAAAGGTAATGCTACAATATATCTTCCTGAATCATCTCTTTGAATAGTCTCTTCATAAATCTGTTCCGCTTTCTTCTGCAATTTGGTTAGTTTTTCTTTACTACTTTCAAAATCTTCGCATTCACAGAATTTTTGAAGCATACGGTCCAGTGTAATATCTAAATGCATACTAACAATATTTGTTGTAATTGAAGTTCCTCCTCCAGAAATAACCCAACCAAAATGTGTTTGTTGTGCTATGGGCATTTCCGATGTACCTTTTGTAATACCACTCATTAGGGCAGATGTGTAGACGTTAATTCCCAATAGCAGATCAATACTTCCAGGAGTGTAATAAGTGGGATCTGCAAGTTGTATACCTTTCAAATGAGTCCAATTTTCATGATGCATCTTCTTAATCGGCATGATATCTGTGACTCGTTTTATTACATAAGCAGTGCAGTTTACCTTGTACTCATTGTCTAAACTTGAGTTGATTTCAATCTCCGTCGCATGCTTAATTGGAGCGGACAAGCCTCCAACACCTGTAACTTGGCCATTGACTGGTAAACGTTTTAATTGTAATTTCTGAACGACTGCTTCGGTAATGAATGACTCTTGTGAACATGGGTCGAGCAGCGCACGAACTATTTGATTTCCTCTACCAGTTTGAATATTGACTAATGCAGTAGCCAAAAGAGCTCCATAGCCTTGTGTAGATACGTGTGTTAAAATTGTTGGAATATCTCGAGTATTAGCATCAGCGTCAGCAGTCACATCCTGTACTTCTGTGTAACTGGTCCTGTTGACATTTGAAGTATGCAGCAGTGAATGGTGTTTTCTCTGACAGATTTGACATCTTTTTGTTATTCTGCAATATTTGACGCTGTGTCCAGGACGTAGACAATTAAAGCATAATCTCTGTGCTTGAACGTGTTCTGATCGCTTCTCTAACTCAAGTTGACTAAAATCTTTGCAGTTTTAGATAAAATGATCACCTTGACAATATGTACAAGTACTTCTTCGAACATCTCTAGCATCTGTCTGAAACGTTTTAACATTTTTAACTTGTGGTTGAATAAATTTCTTCTCAACTGGAGATACCTCCAGAACTCTAAATCTTCCCTCTAAGAATTTCAACAATTGATTGAATTTAGGCAGTTCCTTTATAGGCAACTTATTAACTTCTTCTTCCCACAATTGATGTGTTGTCGTATCTAATTTATTAACAATGACATATAACAATATTGAATCCCAGGTGCTTGTGTCAATGTCATTATTTTTCAATTTATATAAACAAGCGATAGTCGTGTCTAGTAAGTCTTTAATGCCTTTTGCGGACTCATTACATAGTTTTTTCTGATCAAATAGCTTCTTGTAAATTGCATTTATTATTACTCTAATATTATCATACCTCCGGTTCAAAATATCCCATGCCATAGTATAATTTTTCTCAGTTACTTTAACTTCTTCTAGTAGTCTCGATGCTTCTCCCTTTACGCAACTTTTCAGGTAGTGTAATTTCTTCACCGCACTCAATTTCTTATTGTTGTGAATCAGGGATGTAAATGTATCTTTGAAAGTTCCCCAATCACTGTAATTACCATCAAAAGTCGCTATACTAATCTTCGGGAGTTTGACATCATCACTCTCTTCCTCATCTATGGGTGTAGTTGAACCAGCTTTTTTATGCAATTTCTCTGTCATCTCCGTTTTCGCTTCTAAATATATGTCTTCCGTAGTGTGGTACATCTCTTCTTTAAAATATGCTATGTTACTTTTCTTTTCTTTGGGTACGCACTTCAGTATGTCTCTGTGAGTTTCTTTAAATGATTCCCAGTAGCTATCAAGGTTCTTAATTCTAACTTCTATATACGCCTTTGTAATTCGTTCTTTGGGTGCTTTCTTATAATTCGCAAAGACATGTTCGATCGGTGCAATATTATCACATTGAATATTTATTAGCGTATCCATTGTATTCTTATATACTCGTTGTAACTATTAGCTTGTATAATTGTACTCACTATTTTCCAGGTTGATCCGGCTCGAAGGACCAAATATATGTGTATGATAAAATAAAAACCAAGAATATTTCATATCATTTTGTATTATTGCGAATATCTATATATTATATTTGACAATTCCTAACAAACACTTTTTTAAATTCAAATAATTTTCATATATAAACAAAGAGTATGTACAAAGGTTTTAACTCAAACAGAAATATTACACGATCAAGAAATTGAAGCTCTGATCGAAGAAGTGATTCAAGTCACATTATTAACATTTATCGTGAATGAGAGTTTGTAGTATAGAGTACTTATTACTTGTTAGTACTGTGGTAAGGTAATATAAAAACTCACAACCTCATTTTTGTCGTAGTTATGAAAGCAATACTTATGTAAAAAATGGCAATCTTTTTATTAGTAGCCTGTGTACAGTGGTGCTTTACATAATGTAACGGGCAATTACTTCAAATAGCTAATTGTACAATTATTAATTTACTAGGCATTGAGCTATGATACTGTTACGTCATACCGACACTTCAATAACAATTCATCCGTCGCGGCGTTCACATCGTGCTTTTCTAAAATTGTAAAATTCAAGCAATTAAACAATATACAACAAGCTACCAACTTTTTTTGAGCCGACTAACAATGTGACCTCTACGAGACAGCCTGTATGATAAAACGGACAAGTCGCTGGTGTAAGGTTAGCGCACCTGCCCGTAAACAGAAGCAACACTACACAGAACTTTGAATGAAATATTGGTAGAACTTTTAATTACCAAATGCCTACTTGTTTTACTGGCTTTAAAGACCTTGAAGCCAAAACAAAACAGTGCTTACGTGCACTTCTGTTTGGCGGCACAAATAGAAGAGGCGGTGTTACCATCGCGATGGCCACAAGCATTCGAGGTAATTGTGTGTTAATAGATTCAGAGAGTGTTGTGACAGCAAAAGTTAGAAGGCGTTTGCGAAGATGTAAAGTGATGTGTGACGGTGTATGCAGCCCTGGTGCAGCGGCGGTGAGTGGCGGCGCGGATAGCGCGTGCGCGGGTGTGCGCGGGTGTGCGCGGGTGTGCGCGGGTGTGCGCGGCGTGCGGCTCGCCAGCGCGGGGCAGTGTTCGCGAGCCGCGCGCCGCATCGCACGTGCTCACTACTGCGTCTGCATCTCGCGCCTTGACATAACTCGATACGATCCACGCGACACGCGACAACTTGCCGGCGTGGACGAACTCATTTTTTTAACTTTGTACTTTACAATAAGTGGATTTTGCTTTATGTTTAATGAGAACGAAGGCTGAAATTATAGAATTAAGTAGTTGAGAAAGTTATAAGTGCAGTTGAACAGTTATACCCGAGTGCGGTTTTTGTGCAGTGGGAGTGGTGTCCAGTATCGGATGAGCGGATAGGTGCGAGGGTGCTGGCGGCGGCGGCGTGCAGCGGCAGCGGCACAGACGCTTGCTGTAAGTGTTGCTCCATAAGGAGCGGTGAAAGGCGCGGGCCCTAGCCATCTCGTTCTTTGATTCTCAATGAGAAATTATTTCTCAAAGTGACGAACGCAGTGCATTGCCAAGAGTCCTATCAAAGTTCTGGGTGTCATTGCAAATGTTTATGGGCAGGCGTAGCGATTACCATAAAGTAATCCAGAGTGGTAATGCTGCGCTGTAGACGGCAGCTAGCTAGACCGGGTTGTTACCACTATGTTACAGGAAACCAAAACGATGTGAAATATCCGGAAACCGAAATTGCCTCACCTCTTCCATCCCCATTCTTTAAGGTTCGCATCCACGATACTATTTATAATTTTGAGTGTTCATGGGCAGTGCATACAAGATACCGTCTCGCTGACGGGACCCTGCCATTAAAAAAAGTCAGCGAAATTTTCGTCTAATCGTTCAGTATTATAAACATCGTTTGAGATCATGTGTTAGTACTAGGTTTAGTGTCAGGCGCCCAATTTTTTGGACAGCATCAAACGTGACTAAAATTGCACTTGAACAGGACTTAATGATCTACTAGATACGTTTCCTGACTTCAGGTAACTCCTGTCTGAATTTTTCATTAAAAATTTCAATCATAAATCATGATTGCCCAACCTGGTGTTTGAACCCAGGACTTCAACCGTTTCACATCTTAATTCGCAACTAAACCAATAAAGCGATAAAAGACAGCCGTGACAATAGAGTTATGAGGACAAATTGATATTAATTGCTTGTGAGTGATAGAGCCACGCTGTAGACAGTTTTGTCTACAGCATGAATGGGCCGGCTCGACTGGGATCATTGTGAAATCGAAAACCGACGCAAAGTAGAGGCATGCTGCTGCATTTCGTACGGCGTGTCCAAAATCCGATGCCCAAATCCCCCTCCCTTCCTTCTTCCTTCCTTAATTATCCCTTTTCTTTAAGGTCGACAACGCGCCCGTGTTTCTTCTGGTATTATGAGGATGTACATAGGCGGTAGAGATTACTTACCATCAGGTGACCCACTTGCTCGTTTGCCGCCTTATGCTATAAAAAAAACTATACCCAAATAAAATAAACCCAACAGCAACACACATAGTCCTGAACTCACTCTTGGTAAACCCTGATATCGTGTGTATCAGGAACTACGAGGGACTTGCGGTCCCACAACACCCATACCCGAAACACGTATTTGTTGAACACACAACATTTGTCTCGGTGCCGGAATCGAACCCGCGATGGCGACATAGCCTATCAATGATTACATTGTCGGATCGTTGGATTACTTTTGAACAATTGATTGATTTAAGCAAATACAATAGTCCTAAAAATAAATAAAGAAAAATAGATAAATAATAAGAATAAAATGTTTATGAACTCTACGGACTCAACAATCACTAATGTATTCAATAAATCAATAAACAATGACCGCTGAACGTTAGTTCTGAAATATTAGGAATGTATTTTGATAACATCAGTAAGCGAAATGTATCTCCGAAGAGGTAGGAAGAGGTTCAATAAGTACGCCCACTGTTCGTTTAACTTATTTTCGTGTCATGATGTGACAGGGGCGAGCTTACCGCCATAACGGGCACAAATTCAAATCCTTGGCAAGTTGCCACCTCATGAGTAATGTTTCAGATCGAGACTTCAAACATTAATTGTGAGCCCGAAATAGTAATTGAATCCACGACTCCATGGTGTTCACTGTTCAGCCTAATTAAGGTGTCACCAGGTTATTGAAGCGACTCGAAATGACATTCTGTTGAGTATTTAATTATGCTCTCAAGTGGGCCGATCGTGGAGACGATACACTTTGCAATGTGTGATAGTAAATAATCAGTCTGTAGCGACTAGGCCCCGACATGATGATAGATCTACATTATCATGCGTTTATATATTTTTTTTTACGCTTGGGCTATTCACATGTAAAAGTTGAAGATTAAAGAGTAAAAGTTTCAACTGGTTAGAAATAAATTTAAACGTAATAATAGATACAAATTACAAACAATGTAATCTTTATAACAAATCAGTCGAAACTGTTTTAATGTATGATTTTACTATTGCGTATTGCAGAAAGTTGATATCAATAATAAATCGACATGCAGAGAGATGTAAAATATGTGCACTGTAAATTTAACAATATTTAATATGTACGACTATCAAGTACATTGCTGCCTTTACTGCATATCTACATGTATAAAAGGTCCTTCAGGGAGTTCGCTCTCATTCAGCAGATGATCCAAGGGTCATAAAACGATTGTTTTGATATGAATTCCATAATTTCTAATTAGTGAGGAACAGTGAATTTACGTATGTTTAATACATACATAGACATGGACTCACGCTTGTTTTCCATAGGGGTAGGTAGAGACAACAAACTTCTACCTGCTACGTTCCTCAAACACCTCTTTGGCCTCCTTCGCTCACCTTTTCCTTTCCTTCCTTGACAGGTCTTCCATACAAAATGTGTCAAAGATTTACTGCCAGTAAGCAAATCTGTCGGTAAACTAAATAACTGTCGTTGTATTTCCAATTGGCATGAAATATTTGGGCCACAGTATTGTCGTAACCTAACCATAAATGAATATTGATGTGAAACCAACGTTGTAACAATTTTTTAACCAGTCGAATCAGTCTTGATATGGATTTGTCTTTATGTGTTGTAGGACCTTTTAAAACATATGAAAGTGAGATTGCGAAAGAACTTGTGTCAGAAAATCTTGTAAACTGCGTAAAACGTAATAGAAAATCTTTTTACAACAAATTTCTGTAAGACAGTGGTATAATTTATCAATGTTAACATTAATAAGTATACATCCCAGATTGTGTATTGACAACACACTAAAAATGAACCGTCAGCGAGTGTGTGCAGACTCTGACACAATGTTCGCATATTCACTGTGATGTGAGCTCGTTGGTTTTCTTTTATCAATTTGTTTTCTGTCTCGGCGAGTTATCGACGAAGGATCTGAATCATACGTTTTGTTAGATTTGTTATTATACCAGTAATATTTTCAGCTTAATACAATGTTATATATTCCTAGGTGATAATAGCATTTTAGTGTGGGCTATAAATAGCGCTGGGGTTTTAACAGGGTTGCTAATTCATTTTTATGTAATGGAGTCATCATCGTTTGCACGAACTATATCTCAGTCGCTAACCGTACTCCTACAGTAGAGCCATTTTGTATAGCATAGGCCGACAAACGAGCAAGTGGGTCATCTGATGGTAAGACATTTAAACTATTTAAATTGGATTGTTAAAATAATATTACTTAGATAAAATAAAATGAAAGAGTTACAGCTGTCTAGCGATGTTGGTTTTATGACAGGTTAAGACGAGTCAAATCGCTTTTAACAAGAGATTTGAATCAACATAAACTTTAAGGTTTTGTTGATTATATCGATTGAAAGTCTGTCTAGACGGTTCAAATCTTCGATTATTTTTACAGTATGTGGCGTGCTAACAAAGGATTCTTCTAAACCGTTCATATGTTTGACAGAGACGTCCGTGTGTATATGGCGGGATGCTACATAATACAGGGTTAATTTTAAAACACCAGCAACCTCGCAGGACCAGATAGCTGACCCCATACGGAACAACTTTTGTTCTACGAGTTTGGATATAACTCAATATATTTAAAAAAAAATGATTTTACAAGTTTTTGTTGTGTCGTGTTTTTCTTCGTAGAATGCGGCGCGGCGCGGCGTGAGCGCACGACATCAAAGCGGCGCTCAGCTGCTCGAGCGTTGACCTTCAAAGCCGCTAGCCCGGTTCCCCACGCTTCGCGTATTTGTTTACGTAATCTGCGATGCGCGTTGTTAATATTCAAGACGGAAATTAAATGAATACTTATTTTTGTATGAAAATAAAATCTAACAAATTATCAAAAGTCGTAGAACAAAAGTAGTAGCTTATAACCTTAGGAATCTACCCCTGCGGGGTTGCTGGTGTTTTAAAAATAACCCTGTATATGTTGTCACGTCTAGGCTTTTTTACTTATGTAAAATCATGTTCCGTGTTATAAGTTTGACCCCTCTGTCTGTCTGGGGACGAGCATGTTCGTGTTTGTGTACATGTATACAAAGTGTAAGTGTGTGCACGTGTACATGTGTGCCGTATGCGTCTAGAACCTAGACCCCAGAGATATTGCGACCCATTTTAATCTTGGTTCGATTGCTTGAAAGCTTGTTTCAATCGAGATGGTGCTAAGCTATGTTTGAAGAAAATCTGCTATTTAAAAGTGACATGTTTTCTAATTATCGTTGGCGATTCAAAACAGTGGACCTTTTTGCTTTTTGTGTGGGGCTTTATTGTATCAACTTTGCACTTGCATTATCTTTATCTAGATGTACTTTAGGAATTGTTACAAAAGAACCATTATTCGAAGTTTCAATGGCGATGAGATGTAGTGAAGTGTACAAGAGCTTGATATCTAGTAACAACGGTTTATACTCGATCGGTTCAGTCGGCCGATACGGTTGGCTTTACGAGTGAGCCACTTAAAGCCTAACCACGTGCTAAGGTGCGCAGCTTAGCTCGAGGTGGTGCTAAGTGGCGGTGTACTGACTAAATAATTTCATTCAATTAGTCTAGACTAGTCTGGAGTTTAGACATTGACATTCCAATACCCAGTTTAGGTTAATTATTGAGATGGTAGCTAGTTGATAGAGTCCACCGTACACAGTGAAAAAATCATCGTAGCTTCGACGACTTGCGTTCCAGATCCAAGCGGTAAGAGACAGAGAAAGACCGTATATAGTACTTAAAGCGTCGAGAAATCCATCGTCTTTGAGCAATATCACATAAGTAGAGCCATAGTTTGACATTATTTAGGCTGAATTGTTATACTTAAAGTGCTGACAAGATAAAATCAATATTTAATTCTACGTCACGGCAAGAGTTCTTTCCGGACAGCGAACAAGGTGTGTCGCCAAGCGAAGTAGTCTGGTGGTTGTTGCCTTACGTTGGGTCGTGCCTCGTGGCCTACATCTCGTGTTCATTAGATGCAGACGACACGTTGTTGGTCCACGTCACGGAGTCGTGTGTACGGTAAAATGAGGTAAATAGAAATGCAGGGGTGAATAGGGACAAAACTGGTTTAGTTTGTTTATAAAGTAATAAATAATAGTTTAAAAAACGCTTTTATAGTAAATCTAACTAAAAAATAGAAAATAAATTTGAAGAAAAAAAAAAATGTATTTTATTGTAAAAATACATTTAATAAAATACATTTTTTTTCTATAAAAGCGTGATTTTTAGTTTTTTTTATCTTTTTAAACTATGGTTTATGTTAATTTTTTTTAGAAAAAATATAAATATATTGTAGTCGGTTGAGGTTCTTCACAAATTACTAAAAAAGCGGGATAATAAAATAGTAAACCATACCGCGATCTAGCTCTACGCTGGCGCCATCTATTGACGTCTAAGGTAAACTTTACACACGTCACAATAATTTATAATTAATTACAATTTACAATACTTTTTCATTTTTTTTTAATATTGCATTGTCATCGGTGCTTGATAAGTATGCCAAATTTTGATTTAAGCCGACGATTTGAAGGAGGCCAAAATCATGTTCAAAGATTCCGTTACATACTAATATACAATTATACGTATGAAACTAAAAAGTGTGTTAAAAAAGAAAAACTTACTATACATTTCAGACAAGAGCTTGAGTTAACATTTTTCATTTTCTATTTATTAGCGTAACGTGCTTTTTCTTTCTTTAATATTGTTATTATATGTTTCGTCCCCTTCCACCCCCCCATCATTATTCACCCCGTTTTAGTATCAATCGTGTTAAGGAGGGGTGACATCTCCGCCGCCTCACTCCGAATGTTATGACGCATGTCTCTGTACGACATTATTTGAACTGTCACCTTGTGTCACTTGGGTCACGTATTGTATGAACTCTAGTGTACTCCCAACATAACTTTATAATGCCTACTCTTGTGTTTAGGTAGACTTATGTTGTGTGTGGTTCTGTGTGTGTGCGTCCTAATTCATCGAGGTAAACAACCAACGTTCGGTGAGGGAGAAATTAAATTATTGGACATAATGGTATTTGATATCTTATGTCTTGAAATGAGGAGCGCGGTTCAATGCCATGTTGTGCTTTGTAATTCAATATTATGGGTGGAGATTGTATCTGTTTACGAGCGGTTTATCATAAGGCGAGCGACCAGCTCGTCTCGAGGTGGTTCTCGGCCATGTCTTAATAAGATCTGATTAGCCGTTCAAAGGTTACAGACGTTTTATAATTGGTGTCGGGGTTTTATCAACGGTTAGGTTATTAATCCAATTCAATTGGTTTATTACACATTACATCTGTAGCCTAATAGGTAAAGCTATTGAAGTTATTGAGTACCACAAATTACGATTCTGAACGTAATGGAACTAGAAAAATTATAATTGTTCAATTTCATCATCATTATCGTTATCAGCCTATTTTAGTTCACTGCTGGACACAGGCCTCTCCTATGGGTTGCCATGGAGCTGCTACTGTACTGGACATCCTACGATCTACGCATCCAAATACTAATAGCCACCTTGCGCATGTTTGCTTAATGGTAAAAAAATATTTAAATTACTTGGGTACAGGTATATTTTGAGTGATATACCAATTATTGTCATTGATTCGTTAATTGTTTATCGAAAACTTTGCTTTGTTACGTCACACATTTGTACTGTAATAAGTTAAAGAAGGGATGTTTTATCTGTGGACTTCTGCTTGAAGTAAATATTTTAAGATATTCTGAATGTTGGTGCGTGCAATAAGTTGAGGTCGTGTGTGCGTCGGTGGCTCTATAAATTAATGAGCGGTGTGTGGGGTGCGGGGTGCAGGGTGCAGGGTTGTTGTGCGCTAATCTCATCGTGGACTGTTTATTGCCTCGTAAACTGTGTGACGGGAGCGACGTCCTTCCCTTTCCCTCTCTGCGCTTGCTCTATACACGAGAACAAAATGTTTACTGCTCAAATATTCCATGAATTTTGTATTTTTATTGAAACAGATTCTACTAGCGCATAAATATGAGCGATTTACTTTATTTTACGATTGTGTAAAAAATTTAGCACCCTATAAATGGCAATTTCTATCTGTGTATACAAAAAACGGCGCCGGTTTATATGGCTTTACTGTTTGTGAGCCATCTCGCATAATAAAAATTGAAATGAAATGCGACTCTGAGCAATAACATGTTCTATATGGTGCAGGTCCGGGGGGCATCATTGCGACCGTCGCGAGCCGGAGAGGATGGCCCCAGTGAAAAAAAGAAGACACCACAAGAAGTACAAGGTGCGGTGAGACGACGGGCGGGGAGCGGTGCAGTGCGCGCGGCCATGTGTGACGTCACGGTGGAGGAGGCGCGCTGCTGCTGGGGCTCGGGTGAGGGGGTCGGCGCGGGGGGCGTGGAGCCCGTGGCGTGCTGTCGGTGCGCACACAAGCGGCGCGCGTCGCCGCTGGCATGCCTGGCGGTGTGCATCCTGGTGCTGGTGTACACCATGCTCGGCGGGTTCTTGTTCCTGGCGCTGGAGGGCGGCGGCGCGTCCTTCACTCACCCCGCACACCCCGAGGAGACCGCCGTCGCAGCCTCTAAGCCGAACCTGAGCCAGCCGCACGCCGGCACCGACCTGCGCTCGCGCACTGTTGAGCGGCTCTGGTCCATCACGGAAGACCTCAACATACTCTACAAGGAGAACTGGACTAAGCTCGCCGCCAAGGAGCTGATGGACTTTCAACGAGTGCTGATAAAGACTATGCGCGACGGGGGCGGCGGTGCGGGCGGCGGAGCGGGCGGCGGAGGGGGCGGCGGGGGACTCGACGGCCGCGTCACATACCAACACCACGGAGACTACCGTTGGACGTTCTGCAGCAGTTTCCTGTACGCACTCACACTCATCACCACTATCGGTGAGATTTAGCTCAATTAATCTTTTCATGAAGCAGTCTAGCACGGTATTTTACATAGGGTTCAGAACAATGAAGTATCAGCTCATTGGGGTAGTAGTAGGGTTACTACGAGTGACATTCCCCACCGTGACAACATGTTATCTCACATTTGCCTCGCAGATGATCTGTCTTATTGTAAAAATTATATTAAGAGGGCATTCTGTGTTTTGTATATTTATGGAATACGAGTAAGCTCATTAATATGAAAAGGTGTCTTGCAGAAGTATTTTTTTTTTAATCATTGAATGACGAGACGAGCACGGCGTTCACCTGATGGTAAGCGCCACTCGTGCCCATAAATAAATGAAACTCCACACAGAACTTTGAATTACTACAAACTACATAGCACTGAACTGCCCTCGTCATCCCGAGACATAGGATGTTAAGTCTCATAATGACCAGTAATTTCACTGGCTTCAATGTCCTACAAATGGAAATACAACAGTGCTTACACACTGTTGCTTGGTGGAAGAAATAGACAAAGCGGTGACCCCAACCCAGACGACCTCTCGCATACGAGGGCCTACCGCCTTGTATAGGAGAAGTATAAAAATATCACCAAGTAACTTTTGACTAGTATTTTCAATAAACTAGCAAAATCACGTTCGTACATCGTAACACGGAGAGCAGTAACAAATGAGTTGTATTGTTGCAGGTCATGGTAACGTGACGCCGCGCTCGCCGGCCGGCAAGGTAGCGGCTGTGTGCTACGCGTGCGTCGGCATCCCCATCATCATGCTGTACCTGTCGACGCTGGGCGAGGCGCTGGCGCGGCACCTGCGCGTGCTCTACTCGCGGCTGTGCCCCGCGCGCCTCGCCTCGGACTCATTCCATTCACGCGCCGACTGCCTCGCCTCAACGGGCGTCGCTACTGCGCCGCCGCGCGAAAAGCTCTGTTCCGACCGTCCGCGCCGCACGCCCTTCCAGGCGGCACTCAACCTAGACGGCTTCGGTGGCGGATACCACTGGACGTGTCGCGACCACACGCGCGTGCCACCGCCGCTTAGTGCAATGGTAGTGATACTTTACGTGGCACTTGGCACGCTCGTGTTCCACGCCACAGAAAAGTGGGACTTTATTGACGGCTGCTACTTCTCTTTCTCGAGCCTGGCGACCATCGGCTTTGGCCACTTGCGGCCGGGGCTGTACGCGGGCACGGTGTCCGCGAAGGCGGAGGATGTGGCGGTCGGCGTGTGCTGTATATATATATTAGTCGGGATCGTGGTGGTCGCGACGTGCTTCAACCTGATCCAGGAGGACATGAGCAGCGTGGTGCGTGGAGTGGGCGCGGTGTGCGCGGGCGGCGGGAGGACGCGGGCGGTGCACAGTGCCGAGCGACGTGACGACAAGCTCGCTATGGCGGTGGTGTCCTGACACAGGGAGCCGGCCGAGCCCGCGCCCTCGGCCGTCTTGGACAAACGGCAGCAGGTCAAGTTCCGCGTCGACAACTCTAACCCGACCAAGTTTAACAGTCTACCGCGGAGGAAGTCCTCGCAATATGGAGAGGAGGGATTCACGCGCAACACGCCAGCGCGCCGCTCCGCCGGACATGCGGGATTAGCCGGACTGTCCGGCCACGACCGTTGCGTGGAGTACTTTGTACCGCGCAGTCTCAGCGAGTTCAACCTGAGCGGCGCGGGAGCGTTGTGCGACCTGCCGCCGCTGGGCGTGCGCGGGGCCGGGCTCGCTGGCGGCGCGGTGGCGCTGCTCGGGGGCGGCGCGGGCGGTGGTGCGGGGGGGCGGGGGCGTGATAAAATGGTCACCTTCGAGGACGACCGGCCGCTAGACAAGGGGCTCGCCGACGACGTGTTCATGTGACGACAGGCAACTACCGCTCTTGTTGCCACCATCTTTGTTATATAATTAAATATTAACATTTTATATACCGCGTGGTTTTATTCATTACTTAACAGAATTTTAAAGATCTTAAAACAATAAAAAGTAGCCACTTTGTATTTTGTACGAAGAGCGATTTAGTGTTTCTTTTGAAGTGGTTCTCTTGCCAAAGCGAGGGAGCGCGCACTCAGGTGTGAAGTGAATCGTACAGCGCCATGTAAAAAGGCATCGTCTCGCGGGAGTCGCCAGTCGCGACACGGAAAATTTTGAACTTTGCTTTATTGAGTATTGACACGCGTCACGTGTCGTATATCATGTGTGTCCTTTTTAACGCCTGACAAAAATGAGAGGAGTTATAAGTTTTACTGCTGTGTCTGTCTGTACGTGTGTATGCGCATCGGTATGTGGCACCGTAGCGCCAAAACGAATTTAGATCTGTTTTTTTTAAAAGGTATTTTTTTCGGGAGTCGTCTTATATGTATATGTGACATAGACCTGATGTTTCAAATAACATGTGTATTAATTGCAACTAAAAGATATATCGTGTTTCGATGAGTAGTTGAATTCTAGATTTTTCATACAAGCGTCTATACAGTATGTGTTCTTCTTTTACGTCCTTTTAAATGATTTAAATGCTTGTTCTGTGTATTGAATTCGTACATCGACGGCACCTCCATTTATTTTGTATCTATGATGATAGGTGATCACCAACGCGTATGAACACGTACAATTTGAAAGGGATCGTGCGTATGATAAGGGTATTCTGCCGACCTTTCAAGAAAAGAATGGTGGTTTGGTGATGTTACTGGCCTCAAATGATCTCATATAATTGTAAAAGTTCGTAAAGACTAATGATAATCTAATGATAAAGATCAAATAATTGCTGTAAATATTCGTACAGTTAAACACAATATTAGCCGCGCCTGGCTGCATGCTAGCGAACTGAACTGTCAACGATAGTCGATTGAATTACAGCGCTGCACCCTAACGAAGTTTTTCACTGGATATTGGGGTGCATTTTCACTGAAACAGTCGACCGGAGAAGAGAGTTGGCTGTGAAAATAATTGAGTGATTCCATTGAACGGATCAAAGAAGAGGCGACGTTGACGATATTGAAACAAACGGACTGGTTATATATTAAGTCTGTTTCAAAATTATAGACAAACACGTTAGTAATAAGTTTACCTATGTTCGTAATTTTGCAAATTTCGCGTGTCTTACATATAGCGACATGACGATAATCCGCCGCGACATTTATTATGAAGTGTTTGTTATTTGTAGACGTATGATTGAACGTCTTTCAGTAAGCCTGGTATATAAGTCGAGTAGGTGACAATCCTCTTACCTGACGACATGCGTGCGAGGTCGCGGCGAGGGGATGGTGGGGGGAGAAGGGCTGGGGTGTCTCCGATCAGATCACTCTGACGTGGCGTCATTCAATTTACTCTGTCGTAATAAAATATCTTCCACGGTGCCTTTTAGTATTATAATGACGTCAAGCTGAAATTTCATCTACATTTTTCTCGAGCCCCTCCCCAGCTCCCCTGCAATAATGAATCGAATCGTGTAAAGTGTAGGGTCATATAAGTGTTTGTACTTCATGTAAGTAAAATACGCAGAAATGTATTATTCTCGATCCAATTGATAATCCAATACAAAGATGACAAAGTTCTAAATAAAATAGACCTGTGATCCACATTAAAGTTAATTTTCTTATTTAATAAACAGAAGCAACACGATACAAAACTACAAAGCACTGCATAGTATTGGACTGACCTCGTCACCCCGAGGGATAGGATGTGGATGAAAGCTGATAATGCCTTCATCAGTAAATTAAATAATTTAAGAAGGATTGACATACTAATGTGTATTTTTTCCAACCCAACGATATCGGAGTATCCCTGAAGTAAAAATATATTGAACTATCTACGTTCCCGTCTACAGCTTGTCTGCACAGTGCCCTCGTACTACGCTACGCGGTGTGCGCTACGCAATTGTCTACAAACTTGCTACGCGTGCTACTACGACTTAGATGTAACTCATTTATATTTTACAGATAAAGAGATTGTTAAGATTCTTACGTTATTTTATCTTGGCTCGGTGAAGTGACTATACTAGTCTTGATATTGAGTACAATACAGTCAAAATGTAATGTTGATCGTAATATCAGGCCTGTATTATACTGTCCCACTGCTGGGCAACGGCCTCCTTTACAAAAGAGAGTGGTTGGGTCTTAGTTAATTTAAAACAAGTATTTCTTTTATGAAAGGTCACTGGCTCACTATACGTAGTTATTGAGTTAAAGTCTCGAAGTCCGGAAGTGGAGTGGGAAGGCAGGGAGCGGGGAGAGGGGAACGGGGCGAGTCAAGGTTGCTGAAATTATTCCGCACGTGAAATCCCTTAACGACTTAATCTCAATTAACGTAACACATCCGTTGAAGAAAATATAAGTAAAGCAATTTAAATAGTATATAATAATATATATATACGGTGCGTATATACCTTCACGCGCGGCCGCCGAGGTCACAATTCTTGAGGTAGATACCGTACACCTATATTCCTAAATGTCAATGGAAGCAAATCGTATACTTTATGGGTAGTATAGTTCATTTACGCAGCCACTAGATTAATATTAGACTATTAACTATTTTTTAGAACATTTATTAACATTGAACCATTCAACCTGAACACACTTGTAAGAAACTAAACCTCTGATACGCTCAAAGATAAAAAGGTGTTTATTGAGAAAGGTGTGTTACAATCGATACTATGTGCCAATGAGTCCAACATACACGCTCTCCATTCTACGCGGAGTCCCCGCATGACTTGCGCCACCGTAAGAGTATACTAACCGTCTTCAACCCTGTTCACTTATTGCTTAAAATAATGTTTCGGCATTTTAGACTTTGTAATGACCCACTTTAAAATCATAGGTTATTAACGATATCTGAATTTTTGTTTGATATGTCATACAAAACCAATGTAGTAAGACATGCATTAAATTAGTTAATACATATCATGTCTCCACTCGTGCGCTTTCATCTTTAATTGTCGTCTTCCTTTGCTTTGCTTTGTTCGTCTTGGTACAGCGAGGGTCATGGGCTGTTGTTTGAGTAAATAGTTTTTTCATGTTTATACCAATATATGTAACTAACCTCGTCGTTAATAACCCCAAAGGCAATCAGAAAAAAAGTGTGCGTCTCGGAACGCTCGACAGAAGTGATAACTTAAACGCATGTGGGTTAAAGTGAGAGCAGAGGAGCCTGCCTATAACTGCTGCCACATGCGTGAGAGAAAGGGAAGCCAAAGTGGCGCCGTAACGCGTTACGTTACGAAGTCCGGTCAAAGTCATGTCAAAGCCCTGTCAAAGTCCGGTCAAAGTCCTGTCAAAGTCCTGTAAAAGTCCTGTCAAATTCCTGTCAAAGTCCTGTCAAAGTTCGGTCAAAATCCGGTCAAAGTCCGGTCAAAGTCCGGTCAAAGTCCGGTTGAAGTCCAGTCGAAGTCCGGTCAAAGTCCTGTCAAAGTCCGGACAAGGTCCTGTCAAAGTCCGGTCGAAGTTCGGTCAAAGTCCGGCCAAAGACCTGTCCAAGTCCGGTCAAACCCCGGTCAAAGTCCGGTTGAAGTTCGGTCAAAGTCCAGTCAAAGTACGGTTGAAGTCCAGTCGAAGTCCGGTCAAAGTCCTGTCAAAGTCGGGACAAGATCCTGTCAAAGTCCGGTCGAAGTCCGGTCAAAGTCCGGCCAAAGACCTGTCAAAGTCCGGTCAAACCCCGGTCAAAGTCCGGTTGAAGTCCGGTTAAAGCCCGGTCAAAGTACGGTTGAAGTCCGGTCAAATACCGGTCAAAGTCCTGTCAAAATCCAGTCAAATTCCCGTCAAAATCCGGTCAAAGTCCTGCCAAAATCCGGTCAAAGCCTGGTCAAAGTCCTGTCAAAGTCCGGTCAAATACCGGTCAAAGCCCTGCCAAAATCCGGTTAAAGTCCAGTCAAAGTCTTGTCAAAATCCGGTCAAAGCCTGGGCAAAGTCCTATCAAAGTCCGGTCGAAGTCCGGTTAAAGTCCAGTCGAAGTCCGGTCAAAGCCCTGTCAAAATCTGGTCAAAGTCCAGTCAAAGTTTGTCAAAATCTGGTCAAAGCCCTATCAAAGTCCTGTCAAAGTCCGGTCGAAGTGCGGTAAAAGTCCGGTCGAAGTCCGGTCAAATACCGGTCAGTCCTGTCAAAATCCAGTCAAAGTCCTTTCAAAAGCCGAAGTCCAGTCGAAGTCCGGTCAAATACCGGCCAAAGCCCTGTCAAAATCCGGTCAAAGTCCAGTCAAAATCCGGTCAAAGACCAGTCAAAGTCCTGTCAAAGTTTGTCAAAATCCGGTCAAAGCCTTATCAAAGTCCTGTCAAAGTCCGGTTAAAGCCCGGTCGAAGTCCGGTCAAATACCGGTCAGCCCTGTCAAAATCCAGTCAAAGGCCGGTCAAAGTCCGGTCAAATACCGGTCCTGGTCCTGCCAAAATCCGGATAACGGATATCCGAAACGGATAAAATCCAGTCAAAGTCTTGTCAAAATCCGGTAAAAGTCCAGTCAAAATCCGGTCAAAGTCCTGTCAAAGTTTGTCAAAATCCGGTCAAAGCCCTATCAAAGTCCTGTCAAAGTCCGGTTAAAGCCTGGTCGAAGGCCGGTCAAATACCGATCAGTCCTGTCAAAATCCGGTCAAAGTCTGGTCAAAGGCCGGTCAAAGTCCGGTCAAATACCGGTCATGGTCCTGCCAATATCCGGATAAAATCCAGTCAAAGTCTTTTCAAAATCCGGTCAAAGCCCGGTCAAAGTTCTATCAAAGTCCTGCCAAAGTCCGGTCGAAGTCCGGTTAAAGCCTGTCAAAGTTTGTCACAATCCGGTCAAAGCCCTGTCAAAGTCCGGTTGAAGTCCAGTCGAAGACCGGTTAAAGTCCGGTCAAAGTCCCATCAAAGTCCGGTCAAATACCGATCGAAGTCCAGTCTAAGTCCGTCCAAAGACCTGTCAAAGTCCGGTCATAGCCCGGTCAAAGTCCGGTAAAGTCCGGTTAAAGTGCGGTTGAAGTCCGGTCAAAGTCCGGTCCACGCCGACTGGTCACTGTGTGACGCCACCTGGGACTTCGAAATTATCGATGTGCCAGGGAGGTCGGCTAACGCTGGCTGGTCGATGGACCGCTCGCGTTACGGAACGTTTCGATTCACCCTCCCATAAGAAGTTATCACTTCAAAAACATGTATCATTAAACCAGCGATTAAATAAGGAAAACAGCATTGACATCGTTCCATTCAATTAGCCCATACGTTTTTACAGTCAGATACATATAGACACACAGACTCTTCGTCTAATAAATCCCCTCTTTTTCATCGTGGGTAAAAAGAGGAAAGTTTAAGTTGCATCATAGTGTACAAGTCGGTATATAGCTATAAAGTGTCATATAATTGGGGTGCAGTGCTCGCTACAGTCCCGGTGCGACGCGCGACTGCAGCCCCGCCGGATCCGCTCGTCTGTATCATTACATTACAGCTGTACTGAGCACTAAGTAGCACTGTATAGGGACGAGAAAGGATTTAATGTAGCGTGCACAAATCGGAGCGTTCTTGGGACGGTAAGTGAATTAAAGTGAGTGGCGTTAAGGAGCGCTAAGACTTGAGATTTTATCGCGGAGTTCGTGCGATGTCTTCAGCACGTGCTGCTCTGTTCGTTTAAAAAGTATAATGTCGCACACAACAGTATACAGCAAATGTATGAGTAAATAATCCGCCCATACATATTGTTAAGGATTTAGGTAAACTTATACAAGAAAAACATTTATTACTACGGAACTTTACTGTGAGCACGCGACGTGGCGTGTCTATAATATTGTTTATTGTAAACGCGTTCACCTTTACTGCTATTGAAATGGTTAATAAGCCTGGCCCTCCAACCTGTTCGCAAATCATACAAAAATTAGTTGTTGTAGTGAACAACTTTGTAGAGTATTTCATATGAAAACTTGTTAGCCAAATGGCCGCTTATTATTGTTATTCAAAGTATGGTTTATAAAAATTGTGTTAAGAATTCCCTTTTATAATTTGTTAAGAGGTATGTTGGATTCATTATGTACGTACACTAACGCGTACTGTGAACCTGGAATCAGAGTTCCGCGAAGTGAGAATGCAAGCTAGGCTTGGATTTCGAGCCAGCGACTCGTGGTAGCACACCAGTCCTAATACATATACCGGCTACTGCCCTTACTTAGTCGCCATATTGGTTACTCACCCTAGCAGGACAGTATGAGATAGTAGAGGACAGCGAAAACAAAAGGTTGTGTGGCGCGGTGCGCGGCGTTGTATGCCGTACCACCGGTGGTGGTGCTTTAGACACGCCCACCACACGGCTGGAAGTGGAAGATCGTCGCCATTTGCTAACCACTTCACTTCAATGTGACGTTTTATTCTCACAATGTCAATAGTTTTACCGAAAATTTTCACGCGTATCAATATATAATCATTTGCATCTATCGTCTTGACGCCACGTCGAGAAAGAAACCGAAAATTGCAACCTACTCATGTGTAATAAAATTAATCAACATAACCAGCAGTTTTACAGCATTTACACGGACTAATAACCAAAACTTTTACCCCACTTTATGACCCTCTGGCCCAACTTTGATATAAATATTGCCTCAAGTTACATAAAAAATATAAAAACATTATTTAATTGACTGAGCTGGCGTGCATTTATGTACGATCAGTTAATTATTAAGTTACTTATTTCTGTGCAGTTTTCTTATGACATTTAACTTTATTCAGATTAGATATAAAAAGAGTATTGTAGGCGGCGCCGTGCCTCACATGTATCTTTGTATGGCTCGGTATAAAAACGCAGTGTATTTTTCCGACCACACGGTTGTTCACCTGCGAGTTACGCGGAAACTTATTTCACGAAAACATTCCTTTTCCCGAAAAAATATTATTATTGTTCCACATTTACACACAGCGAGTTCGCGGCTAAGATTGCGAAGTATTTATTCCGGTGTTTTCGCGTGAGTGGATACAATAATGTATCTGCTGCTATTATGTTATGAATATGTTGGAGTAATAACATAGTATGTGTTGCTATGCAAGACGGGCTCTTATCGAGCCTCGAGAAATATAAATATATTATGGCATAGCAGAAATAGGCAAGCGGGTTGCCAGTTGATTAATGATCAACACTGTCGAATAATAATGCTAATGAATTAAAGTTTAGTTTTTGGGTCTTTGTTAATTCTATTTCTTGCTAGTTTAGCTTTCGAACTACGCTCTGGCTGTACCTACCGGCTACTGACCCTTCAAGTACATTCAACGACCAGCCTACAGATTCCACTAATCTCGCCGCACTCTGCGGACCGTATCACAATCGCCTCGGCCTACTATTTAATATGCGAGAAAGGTATTGCGGTCATGATTTCATTTCATATTTTATAGAAATACCGCGCTAGAGCTTTAGTACAGGGACGGAGTCGAAGGTCCTTAACAACCACCGCTTGCAAGCTTAACCTTAAAGAGGTGGTCAAGCATCAATTAAATCAAAACATTCCGTAACACATATATCGTGAAAAATAAATGAAAGAAATCTGAGCCGCTTTTCATTTGAATTTGTATTTCGAACGTTACAATTAATACGTTGCTATTTACAGTAGATTGAGATTTTTTATAGCGTAGGCCGGCAAACGAGCAAGTGGGTTACCTGATGGTTATTGATCTCCACTGCCCATGTACGCCCACAATCCCAGAAGAATCATGGGCGTGTTGCTGACCTTAAAGGAAAGGCATTATTAAGGTTCCGGCAAGATCGGTTTGGGCCTCAACAAAAAGGTTATAATAAACTATCAAAATAAATTATATTTTTGATATCAATGTGTATAGACGCGTGTGATTCCAGCCCTGCCCTCACACTCGTCCGAGGGAATGTATTAAAATATGAATGGGTTGCATTGAGTGCAGTGTGCCGCCGCTCCGCCGCCCCCGCCGACTCGCACCGCGCCGCGCCCCACAGCACCGCGCCGCACCGCGCTCCGCTCCGCTGTAAGCGCGACCCGCTCCGCTTTGACGCGACCTCTCGCATTCAACGCTGTTTAGACCTACTTACTGTTTATTTGAAAGAAAAATGCTGTATTCTGACAGGAAAATAAAACCACAGAATAAAATGAAGAGGGAAAAATGTTAGGACACGATTTATAAGAGTAGCCTCTTTTTTGTACTGGACAAGGTGCCACTTCAAATGAGACGAAGCGTATTGAAGTTCGGTTGTACATATTTATTATAAGCTTGAATCAAGAGATGAGCAGGTCGCTGGCCTGATAGTAAGCGCCACGCTTGCCCATGAACAGATATTACAGCAACAGAATATTGAATAAATACAACATAGCTTTGGACTGCATTCGTCACCCCGAGACATAAGTTGTCGAAACACAATAGTGCTTACACACTGTTGCTTGACGGCAGAAATAGACAAAGCGGTGTCACCAACCGAGACGGCCTGTCACATACAAAGGACTACAGGGAACCACTTAGTAAAATTGAAGTATGTTGTGGTTTGGATTGACCTATCTTACACGTTCTTTCACACCATAATTATATTTGTTTTTTATACACGCTCTGCGTCTCCTGTAAACTTGTGTTGAAATGGTCTCTGAGAAATCTATAATATTTTTGACAATCCTAATGACCTACGTTATATCTACAGATCGACAATGACAGCTCACCTCACAGACGACGCCGACCGACACGACGCTTGCGATGGTCCCAAAGAAACTGCCACAATGTCTGTTAAGAGTATTTAAATAGTACAAAGTAATGAACAAGCCAGAACAAAATAAAGAACAAACAATCTTGTAAGGATTCTCTCGAAGTCCCGCAGAACAATTACTGTGCGTGATGAGGGGCGGCCATCGCTCACCACTCTCACCGCTCTCACCGCCCCGCTCTAATTTTTGCCAGATTAATTTCAAAGTCAAAATTTAATCGCGGAACTTCGGCTCGTTTTTAATTTGAACTCTCTCGCATCTATTGTCTTTTTACGAACATTGAAATTAGAACGGTTAAAAAGCGCAGTTTTTGGGGCGCAACGCCAGCCGTGACGTCATAACCGTTCACCGCCCTCATTTTGCGAGTCGCAGTGCTAATTTGTTTGTTGTTTTGACACCAGTTACCACACTTCTGATAATGCTTAGTAATGACTTCGATTAACCGCACTCGTTTATACATACATAATCCTGGGAGAATTAGTTATTAGTGAATATGTCCATAATGCATGGTATATTGAGCCACCATACATGTGCCTTGAGTAATTATTGTACCAAAAGTCACTTGCTGAGAAGATGATGTGTGGTTTCCCACGTATTTTAATCAGAAAAGAATAAGGAATGCGAAGAGTACGTGACTTCACGGCCTTTTGGTTGGAAGTTTTACACGAGTCAATTGCAGAGCAATATAGGTTCTGTTTGTATTATGATTAGCCAACGTGAATGCATTCGTCAGTTATACACGCCGATTGCGTGCACCACTTGTGTATTTACAGTTTGCACTCAATAAACTGCACGAACGAGTGTTACCACGGGCCGGGCCGGTGCGGTGTGGGTAGGAGCGGGGGGTGTGGGGGGAGTCGGCAATCGTAAAACAGCGCCAACGGAAACCCATTAGTGAGTAATGGATGCACGGTAATGACATTACCGGCACATACCGACCGACCCGCGCCGCGATCATAAACCGTCATCGCTCGCACGCGGCGCCACACCAGACCACCATGCAGGGGGGCCATGGGACATACTGACACTTATGTTTATAATAAAAGGTACACCAGTGGCACACCAGCATGTTGGTCATCTGATGCCATGTGATATCATTGCTCGTGTATTCTCATCATACCACATTTGCAGAAGAGTTGATCTTTAATAAAGAAAGGAAGAAATAGTTAGTGGTTTATTGGACCTCTGACAATGTCCCTATCTATATGGAATGCAACAGGAAAGCTGCTACTTTACGTCAGTTTTGGTTGAGATTATAAAAATTACGCCGATTAAGCCAAACTAATCATGTTGTAGATAAAACTGACTGACAGTTTGAATCATGATCTACGAATGTGCGTATCTATCTACCACAATACAAAAAACACCTTTATTCATCCGAAATAAATAAATGCAAACAGTACAATGTTGGTAGTAGCAATGGTAGCTCAACCGGGGAGGGCTACGGACTGTCGAGACGAAAGTCGCTGGTTCGACACCTGCCCCAAGGGCATGTACCTCTGACTTTTCTAAATTATGTGTGTATTAATTGATAATTATCGCGTGCTTTAACGGTGAAGGAAACATGGTGAGGAAACCCTGCATAACTGAGAATCTCTCCACATGAATTTGAAAGTATGTGAACTCTGGCAACCTGCTTTAGGGCACCGTGGTGGACTAAGGCCTAACCCCTCTCATTCAGTAGAGGAGGCCCGTGTCCAGTAGTGGGACATGTATAATTTAGGGCTATTATTATTATTGCAATATCAGCGGTAATAATATTGTTTACCATTGATAATAAATTGTCGAGTGAGGGTGCAGCGCAACTCGCGAGTCGCGAGGCATGTGCGGTGGCGGCACACTGCCGAGATTACATTCACTTGTCGAGACTACATTTTTAACACTAGCCACGGTGCGCACAATCCAATATGTAATCTTAAGATTACGTTAAATCGCTTCAACAGTTTAATGGCAGGTTACTTACATTCATTATTATACATTGATTCATTTCTTTATATTTGTTACAAATTATATCTGCCTTTACCAAAACATTATTTTCAGCCAGTCACTCATTGCGGTTCAAAAGACGGAACAGTTCAAAGGTACGACAGACTGACAGTTAAATGTCCTCGGTTGAGTAATAGGGCTGTTTTAGAACTGCTGTCAAACTGAAGCCTGCAAAAGGCTGGATTATGTCGGAATTTCAGCGCTTACTAGTAAAATAGTGATATTCCTTAGAGATAGTATTGAAATTCCAGTACATGGACTAAGGAGTGTCATGCAGTATAGGTTTCGTTACTAGGTTGAGAGAGGGATCCACTAGAATCACTCGGATCTGAGACTTCAGCACACAATGCGAGGTCTCAGCCGAGACGCGCAGTGCGCACATTGCTAGTACGCCACGCCAACACGCAGATGATGGGAGGGTAACTGATTATTTTGTACCCGACTGGATAGCGACCATCGTACACATGGTGAAAAACCCGCCATAGTGGTCCGTTCAGACGAGTCGCGTTCCGGGCTCAGCTAGTGTATATCCAGAATCTACAGGCCGGCATAAATCTACCGACCGTCGAGAGACACAAAGTCTTGTCACGATCGACAGTGTATTATTTGGACACATCAGCCTAGTCTCGTTAGCGTTATGTCGTGCCAGAATGAAAAAGATAACACGCAATTATCTATCCTTTAACAGAGATTATTTACCATTGATAATATACAGTATAAATATTTGTCACATTATAAATAAAAAATTGTGAAGAAAATGTGTTTAGTTTTTCTAGAGATATTTTTCTATTGCTTATACCTCAATCCATTTTAGCACGAGTGCAACGTTTATCTACTTTATAGAAATGATTTTGCAGATTTTTTACAACCGGCCGCCTACTTGTACATCTCCACTGGGGAAATCTAATCCCAGGGCAAATCATGTCTCACAGAAAATATGACTTAAATTGACCTCAAAACTTCCGTTATTCACAGTCTATATGCTGCCGCTTCTTTCATTGTAAGTATTTGTAATTCTAATTTCGATAAATGAAAAATTATGATGTTTATAACTTTAGAATATTGACCTAAAATGATAAATAGCTACAAATGTTATAAGTATGCGTTGCATGGTGTGGTGTGGCGAGTGTGCTTAGTGTGAGTCCAGCATTCCCTGAGCGGTACTCGAACACGTACCGAGTAGTGCGGAGGAGTTACAGCGAACCCCGATACTCGAGGGGTGCAATCATTGATACTGGAGTGCGCCACCGACCGCTCACCACCCCTTCATTAGACTACATCCGAGTCTGCGAGTTAGCTAGAACCGAGCCTATTTCTTGTGAACCAGTGTAAACCAGTGTGTTTCATGCAAAATAAATAATAATACAAAAAAGCTTTTCGCAGAATAGATATTTTCAAATTTATTTTCTTTAAATATTACATTTAAAGTAGTCTTACCGTTCAAGCTTTATTCTTATTTGAAAATTAACGATAATATGTTCTTTTAACTCACAAGAGTACTATGTGAGGTACCTCGGTGAGCCTGCCTTGCTGGCGCCGTTGTGTTGCGTATGCGATACGATTGCTGTGCTGAGGTCTCGGGTTCGATTCCCAGGTTGAGTAAAGTGATATTGGGTTTTTCTATTAGGAAATGCTCAGTATCAGCCCGAAGTCTAGAATTATGTCCGGTATGGCGATAGGCTCGCCCCCTATCCACATCATGAGATATAAATACACACGGTAAAAAATGGGTGTACTAGTTCAACGTCTGCCTACCTCTTCGGGTATTACAGACGTGAATGCATATGTACACGTATGTAGGAATACTCTCATATAAATTTCCATTTAAAAAGTAAAGTTTCCGTCCAATCAAGAAACTATTTATAAAACCGGTTTGTGTTATTGTGCCGGGCTGAACTAAGCCTCTACATCACGAGAGTCAGTCGAGCTTGTCTTCGCTAATTACATCTTAGACAGGCCTCGCCGCGCCCTGCACGACACACTCGCCCTTACAGCTGTAGGCTTACAGATCGAACTCCTGTGCAGATGGGCGTAGGAAAAATACGGGATACTACGTGAGACATTCCGGCTCGACACATAAAGTTCTATTAACAAAGGGAGGTCGGCCCTTGTGTTTGTCATCGTCAGCCAGCGGCCGAGTGTAGCGCTACGGCACTGTACTTACGCGGCTACGTCACGTCGCTACGTCGCTACGGTGCTACGGGGCCACCCCGCCTATCACACGCCACAGACAGATTGGGCGATGATTATAGAGGATAATATTTTTAACGGTAAACATAATAGTATCACACCGGATTAATGTTAATTCTGCATTTAATTTAATTTTATTGCTTTTTATGAACGAGCGTGGGCATAAGCAATCTTATGTATTTATAAATTAAGAAAAAACTGTCTTACCGGCGGTAGGATAGATCATTGGATCAAGAGATTTTGGTCTCCCAACATGCAGTGATAACTATTTACACGAACATTTGTATCGGTGCGGGAATCGAACACGCGTCCTCTCATTTCACAGACGGTAACTCGTCCGCTGCGCCACGCTGTGTTAGACAATATAAGCGGTTGGTTGGAGAGGAGTAGCGATGTTGGAATCTGTCTGTAAATTTTCTGATATGGTTTATTCTGTTGCTGACAAAATTAGGCTGATTTTTATCGTATTTTCAGAGGAAATGAAGCCAACGCAGATTTTCTTGATGTGCTTTAAATTGTAACATTTAAATTTATATTTATTTGAGGAATATGTGATATAAAAAGAATTGTAGTTTTGAGCAAACGATGTTTGGCTATGTTTCGATATAATAACAAAATTGACTGGTCGCATAACTAATTCTCGTATCAGATATTAAACTTTTTCATATTATAATCATTACTGAATATTTTAAAAAATCTTCTGAAGTAATTAGCATATTATCAATGGTTGATAAGAATAATTACATCACATTCAATTTTTATACTCCGATCTTGATATTTTATTATACCCGACCAAAAGAGCATTATTAGTTTGACCCCGATGTGCGCGTGTGCGTGTGTGTCTGTATGTTTTGTTTTTTTTATCTCGGCGAAGTGACTACGCCACACCTGACGGTAAGTGTAGCGCCATCCAAAAATAGTGTCGACCAACGACAGACAACGTGATTATCAGTGGTCGGCAAGATCATGCCAGCTTGCCTAACTGCTTCTTAAAATTTCTGTGGCAGCGTTACGCCTAAATAGATAGGCTTATGTGGCGTTTTGTTTCAGTGCTGGTGTAATCGAGGACTACCTCGACTACCTAACTTAGCTGAGTTAGACGAAAATTTGTTCAGCTATTTATAAATTACACGTATTTTTATAATTGACGTTGAGGGTTCTTAACGGATGTACCTAATATTTGTATTCCGGAGGGCCTGAGTAGGTACGTTGCCACTACGACAGAAAAACGAAACAATACACTATACAAAATGTCTATAAAAATTATGTAATTCAGTAAGATGATATGCGTGTATCCGCGGGAAAGCTTTTCAGCCGTGAATGTAAGATTTATGCGCGCCTAGTGTGTGTACTTAGGACGCGGAAATGGTAACATTACTGTGTTACGAGGCTGTTTTCAGCTACGATGAGCTTGCAGATTGTTGTCGCGGTGATGTACACCGCACACACAGGCCCAGGTACAAATGATGTAAGACCAACGCGGAGGCTCACCATTTGAGGACAGAATAGGACGGCAAACGATTTAATTTTTCGGGATACCATTTAAAGGGTGCCGAAGACACTTATGCTATTCTCACGTCCTTATTTAATATAAATAGATGATTAAGCATTATGTCGTTTATTGTTCGGAATTGGTGACCATCGGGCCATAAGGCCACGTCTAGCACTCTTTAGAACAGTGGCTTGTTATTTAGTATTATTTGTCTTTTTTTTATAAAACATATTGTGAATTTACGTAATGTTTATAATTGCAATAATTTGTCTATCATAAGGGGATCAAGGTATATATTCTTAACTGTAAATTTATGTCAGCTTTTTCGTTACAGTTGGAAAATATTTTTATTCAGAAATGTATTTTACATTGATTTTAAACACATTTAATAACGTCCCAGTGCACGTAGAGCATGCATCACGTGTGCGGGTTGAGTTGCGAGGTGGCAGGGCGGGGAAGTGGTAAGCGCTAGTCCCGCTCGTCCATCATCTGTATCGAGACCATTTACAAGCTAGTTATGGCCACTACCTATCTAACCACCGCTACCACCTCCCTCCACTCACCCGCACTAGACGTGCTAAATATATGGCATGAATCTATATCATATATTACTCACGTGTGAATTGTGTTCGGGCAATGGCATTTTATTAGATTTATTGAGTATCTTTACACAATAACGTTGAGTAAATTGCAATTGTTAATAAACAAGTACGCGGTGAGTTAAACAGACCAGATGAAGAGTGTCGGGATAACGGTTGGGGCATTAGATAACTTCACTACATGAAATAGTTAAAAACATTGTCCTTTCGATTCTATATGTATACGATCCTATAAGCGTCCTATAAGTATCCTATAAGCGCCTGCCCATAAACAGACACAACACCTTATAGCAATTTGAATTACAAAGCACTACATGGCACTGGGCTGCGTGTATCGTGTCGAGACATAAGATGTTATGTGTCATAATTCATAATCAGTCATTTCACTGAATTCAATCTCCTCCAAACCGAAACATTGCAACAGTGCTTTTGTAAGCAAGTAAGTAAAATGCTGCTTGGTGGCAGAAATAGACAATGCAGATAACCCAGACAGTCTCTCGCATACGAGGAACCTTGCACCTAGTAAACTTAATGGTTGTGAAGGTTTACTATTTAAATAAAAAAATGCTTATTATATACATTCTAACAATATTATTTTCTGTAAGAATTAGTAACAATGCAATATGTTTGTTATTAGTTGCGGAGTTATATTTACATATAAGTAACAGACGCGGGCTGGCACCGACTAACATTTGTGATGATGCGTGTCTATTGATGTAATAATTATAGTACTTCAGACGTTAAATAGCGCGACGAGTACTACGTAAAAATACAGAAATATGTTTCTCTACAGACATGCTGCAAACATAAAATGAAAGTGTATAAGGGAGTCGACACAGATGCCTCAGGACGGTCACTTAAGGTGACTCTCCCAAGGACATTCACATACTAGAGCAGTTCTCCGCGCAGACATTTATAATTAATACTAGCTTTTGCTCGCGGCTTCGCCCGTGTGATCTGCTTTTTCCGGGATAAAAAGTAGCCTATGTCTTATTTTCTTATTCTGATGTATAAGCTATATTATTGTAACGTTTCATTAAAATCCATTCAGTAGTTTTTACGTGAAAGAGTAACAAACATACATCCATCCATTCATACTTACAAACTTTCGCGTTTATAATATTAGTAGGATAGGATTAGTAGAATTATAATATTAATAGGATTTGAAATTATGTCAATCTTAAAGCTGCTGCAATCTTAAATTGCTGGTTGGAGGATACTTGTATCCGACCGGATAGCGACCACCGTACACTGGTGGTAAAACCTGCCATAGTGGCCTACCTTGTGTGGGTCGCGTTCCAGGGTCAGCCAGTGTATATCCGGTTCTCCCCAAGGGGCTTGCCCCCTGATCCTAACCCTTTTTCCTTCCCCTCCCCCTTGGCCCTTTGGCAGGCCGGCATGATCTTGCCGACCTACGATGGACACATTGTTTATCGTTGGTCAACACTATTCTTGGATTGCACTACACTTACCATCAGGTGTAGCGTAGTCACTTTGCCGAACCCGGATAAAAAAAAAGCTAAGAAATGCAAAATACTTTAGCGGCAATTGTACAGATGCTCGTAGGTACATTTAATATGTTATGCCGTATTTTACTTTTGTATATCGGTTTGTATATCTGTTTATTTCGGATAAATAAAACCAAAGACAACTCTGATAAGGCGTAAGTTGTAGAACCCTGTTCTGCATAGATTTTATCTACAGTATGTATGTACGGGCCGAATGAGGTGTTAACACTGTCTCACACTGATCATCGTTACCCTTTATACAAAACGGTGCTTAAGAGACACAACTAATTCTGTCTTCACAATTCTTTCCCATCAAGTGAGTAAAGGTTCGTATGGATAAGGGCGCTGATTACTACAGGTACTTAGTCGATCGCCTGCATTTTACTTTAAAAATATAATGAAAAAGTGTGGTGAATCGTTCACTGTGTGGATAGAAATAGTTGTGTATGAATATATACAGGTGCAAGTGTTTGTGTTGTGGATGTTCGATACACATTCAATCTCCAGTTTGCATATCGGACGCCATCGAATAATGAATATTGAAAAAATATATTGAAACTGGGCGCAGTACCGGCGGGCGGCGGCTACCGCGGCTTAATGTCCGCGCCGCACTCTCACTCCAGACTGACCGTAATGTTGATGCCAGATGTACCCGGCAGTTGCTGCCTTCATGGTTTGGTGGTTTGAATATCTTTAGATATAATATGTGTCGGCATCTATAAGATGAATGGAGAAGCAATACAATTATAATATGTGTCGATGTTGCATATTTTTGTTATCATTTACTGAAAAAGATAATTACTAGGAAATCCTAAAAGATCTGAATCCTTATGAACGATTCGTATTTTAGAAGTCAAGTTAAATAAACCATAATAATAACTGACGTAAATAGTTTAAAAAATATGGTTTAAATTAATAAACCATTCAAACCAACCAAACAAACCATCATTCAAACTATATTTCTTTAATGGTTCAGGTCAGTTAAAACTGATCATGTATACTGCATTTATTTCTCAGTGGATACAAATATCGCGTAATGAACACAATCACAAATTACCAATGGAGATGATATCGCGAGTCGGACAATGCGTCCTCGATCGCACCCCATTATACTCCATGTGTATTGGTTAGTCAGTTTGTTAATCACTCGAGCATACATCATTAGTTGTTAAGTTTCCAAAGATCTATGTTTCATTAAAAATATATATTTATTATCCTTTTCCTATAAGGTCGGCAACGCGCCCATTATTCTTCTGGTGGTGGGCGTACATGGGCGGTGGAGATCACTTACCATCAGGTGACCCACTTGCTCGTTTGCCAGCCTATGCTATAAAAAAAAACATAAATTGTTATGAATCATTTAGATTAAGTCAAATATAAATTTACCGCCAGTTAGGATAGCTGTTTTTGGACTCGATCCCTCTCTTTTCAATGTCAATTTATAATTCATACTGAGAGCTTATAGATTGATACATATCTATGGATTTCTTGAACATGCATGCCTTTTTGTGAAGAACAAATAAATAACAAGTATCATAAGAGTGTTAAAATTATACAATAAATAAATAAAAATGAGGTCCAGTTGTCCCGTTGTGTCTACGATAGAATGGGTAGTTCTGTCTGACTGGATATAACAGTCTCATAAAAAAGTGTCGCAGTGTGATATAACAGGTTATATATTGCATTTCATACGGTCAGTGAAATTGTCGATAGCACAAATTCCCCCACATTTCCCGGTGCTTTCTGTTAATGTCGCCACCGCAGCTACAATTTTGCTGGTACTGCGCTGTGTTTATGGGTTGTGGTGATCATTTATTAATCACCCTCCTGTTTTCCGACATACTGTTATCAAGGAAAAAGAAGATGCGTGTATTGTCTTCCACTGCCATGTTGAGGCACAGGGAGATGACGAGTGTAAATAAAGCATTGGCTAACATACTTAGAGACATCAGATTACGTATAAGTATGTAGTTATTCATTAGCCATTTCTTATAATTCGATTATTTCTTAGGGACATTCGGTGTAACTAGTAACGTAACATAAAGCATTAACTGGCTCTAATAACAATCTGAGTGGCTCTCATAATCGAATTATAAGACATGACTTAATGATAATTAAACTTAATTATCGTATTTGAGTACGGGAGTAAGTTACATTATCTCGCCCACACATCTTGTTATAGTGCACGTATATTAGTTCTACAGGAATATATTTGAATATGAACCTCCACGGAAACACTATAGATATTATAGCAGCGTTTTTAAAACATTGCGCTGGTACAGCCACACCACAGATAATGCAGTCGGCGGGGTACGGGGACTGTCAGCTGTAGAGATGTGCTTTCAATTAAAATGCTAATTAGGGCCCGTTTGTGAAAAAGGCGCCGCCTGTGATGCAGTGTAACGAGCGCGCGGTGGGCTCGGGACTAGCCCGCTCCGACACACGCGCCGTGTTCCTATTGAATCGTGAGACTAACTGCGTCTTACTATTTTTGTTAGATCATATTATCAAAATATTTTTTATAAATAATATAAAAGAACTTTTTGTTGTAATTTGCTTGTTTTACGATATCGAGTAGCGTTACGTTAATTCATAAAGTAGTTTTTTAACACCTTAATAAAATTATTATAATGATAAAAGAGTTACATGTTGAATAAAGAATTTCATTTTTAATTTATACTGAAAACAGAAGAATAACGTGCAAATAAATCGGAAATTAATTCGCGCGGCGACAAAGAACACAATGTCCCTCACATGTATCTCTAACAACAAGCGGCGGGTAAATTAATTGCAGCGCCTGCAATATCCCGGGTCGCGTATCCACTGTGAATAAGGTGTCCATTTTCTGTATGAAGCACAGGACATATGGAAAACTGTAACAAATGGTGTCCATAAATGTTGCTGATATTACATACATAATAATATAATAATGGTGTCACAGACAAATACACACACACACACATATAGCGACAAACAAAGGGTCCTAAAAGCGAATGCTTATGGAGCCACGAAAAACCACATAAAATACTTAAAGGCATTTTAATTTTCCGTAAATAACCAAATACAATTAATAAAAAAAATGGGTGCGTGTACTTATGTACGCGCGTGAGAAGTTATACTTCTTTGGCATCATTAAATATTTAGTGTTAATTATATTAAATAAAAGTATTTTAATTTATATCAATAAATAATACATACGGATAGTTAACCTCAATTATATTGGAGCACTTGAAAAAGTATATAAGCACAATTTTTTTCACTAATATTCACAAATAGTAAGTAATATCAATCAAAATATTCAATTTAAATCACTACATACTGAATATAATTTATTAGCACATATATAATTCGCACTTGTATGAAACTCAAACACGTGTTGTGAATGTATAAACTAGAGACATGTTGATAAATATTATAAATATGAAAACAGTGATCAGAGGTGACGAGCGTACCAACATGCGCGACTAATATCGAGGTTCAATTCCTATTTTGTTGGTAGCTTTTTTTTCGAGACTTAATGAGCGGTTAAGCAGACGGCTTCATACTGTTAATTTTGTGTCACAGGTGCGCGCGCATCTTAAAATTTCACTCTCATCATTTTTTCATAACGCGCCTAAAGAAGTATAACTTCAAAAAATACACGAAACAGCGCGGCAGCCGACCTTTACGCTCGCGTTCCACACAGTCTATCGGCGGGCAATAAGAAAACAAAAAATATTTAATGCAAAAATATTTATTGGGGATTAAGACTGGACTAGATTTAGAGAATTGGGAAGTTTTGTCATGATTCAGACCAAAATGGAGCAGTCCTTTTCAACATGGGTCATGTGGCCACAGTAACAATGCGCCGCGGCACTGTATTAAAATATTGGATTTATGTATGAACTTGTCACGCAACTCACTCAATTCCTTTAAACGACTCTCTCCACATTTGTTACTATGTCATGCAATGTATGAAGTGTTTCCATTTTTTTAATATTTGGTTATAATTATTATTTTACTAAATTGTTCGTGTTTATTGTAAAGTGTTGTGTAGATGCTTTAATTACCGTTCGTAGCATAAACGTAACGTTTCGTAGCACGTATGTCGTAGCCTTTGGTTTGGTAGTCGATGTGTAGCATGGCGTTTGTGTACGAATATTTAGCATTTGACTTTGTAGTTTTAACCACTGAAAATAAGGAGGAGTTTCTTAATTCAACAGGTTTTTTTATGTACAACCATATTTATTTCCGCCAAAGTCCACCAATCTTGATGATTCTTTCACTATAAATATAATATAATTCCAACTCTGTATTTAAAACGATAACGATAAAAGATGCCTTTGAAATTATTTATGGATAACTTCTCAGGTATGCAGGTTATTTTTGGTTATTTTTGACACGCGTACTTTAGAAAAGCTAGAAGGGAGCTCTTGGGAATGGTTTCGAACCTTCGACTTTTACCGCAACAGTCCATGCCAATCAACAGTCCGCGCTGAGCGGTAGCTGCTACAAAAAGTATAAAAAGTAAAAAGTAATTAAAAAGTAAAATGAAAACTTTTTAACAAAGATAAAACCAACAAAAAGAACCAGCACCTGGTAACCACCACCTCGGTAAAAACTGCAACAGCACGGACTCAAAATTGTTAACCTTTATTATAAGCTTTTTACTTTTTTCGTCGGTTTTATAATATTCTCATGCAATATTAGTATATTTTTTGAAGTCTCGAACACTTAGTTTACTTTAACCGCTTCATTGCATTAGGGACAGCGTACTTCATCTCAACGAGATACTGAGTTCTTGATTCTGGGGCGATAACAATAGTATATGAGTAATTCGATTTAAAAATCAAATTATGCTTGGCGAACCTATCACATCATAGTACGGAAAAAAGTTCGGAAAACTGAGTCCACTCACATGCGGGGTTGTAAACGTATTTGAAGTTTTGGCTGGTCACGGGACACTGGCTGGTCGGTTGAGGAGCCAACTGGTCACTGTGTGATGTTACCTAGTACTTCAATAATTCTCGAAGCTCCAGGGAGGTCGGCTAGTGTTGGCTGGTCAATCGGCGCGCGTGACGTCACCCGGAAGGTTCTCGATTTATCTCGAATCTTCCGTTAATCGATGGACCGCTCCCGCTTGACCACCTCTCGGGCTTGACTAAAGTGGTCTCGATCTCGGGGGGGACGGAGGGTCCGTAGGGGGCGGTACACCGGCTGCTACGTCGCCCAGCCCGTAAATCGGCGAGCACCGACCGGTCTTACAGTCTACGTAACGTCACATCGAACGTTCTAGAGAGTTCCAGAACATTCGATGTTAGTCATAATATTAAACAGTCATTCCGTAGACTATATATTAGACACTGTATAATCTGGAAGCAGCCAACATTCAAATATTTTATGATAGGTAATTTGGTGACTGGCTACTAAACGGTGGACCGCCGTGTTCGATATTCAAAAATTCAAATTCAAATTTCAAACCGCGTCTACATTTCCAAATGTCATAAGTTTCACACACATCTGCGGGCCAATTCTCGTAATTAAAAATGTTCAAAATATCATTCCGATCTAGTTTCAGTGCCAAGAAAGTTGCAAGTGGCATTCCGTAAACCATTAAAACTATAATGCAATCGAAAATATATTGAAAGTTGACTGAATTGACATCGAAATGTAACTGAAATGATATTGTGAATTAACTCAAATATAGTCAATCATATCGATATTTGTAAATATGCATGGGTAATATTCTATGTAAATATGTAACAATCAAATGACAGAGTCGTAACGAAACATTATACAGGGTTATTTTTAAAACACCAGCAACCTCGCAGGGGTAGATTCCTAAGGTTATAAGCTACTAATTTTGTTCTTCGACTTTTGATAATTTGTTAGATTTTATTTTCACACAAAAATAAGTATTCATTTAATTTCCGTCTTGAATATTAACAACGCGCATCGCAGATTACGTAAACAAATACGCGAAGCGTGGGGAACCGGGCTAGCGGCTTTGAAGGTCAACGCTCGAGCAGCTGAGCGGCGCCTTTGAGTCGCGCGCGCACGCCACGCCGCGCCGCAGTCTACGAAGAAAAACACGACACAACAAAAACTTGTAAAATCATTTTTTTTTAAATATATTGAGTTATATCCAAACTCGTAGAACAAAAGTTGTTCCGTATGAGGTCAGCTATCTGGTCCTGCGAGGTTGCAGGTGTTTTAAAATTAACCCTGTATATCTATCTATCTATATATATAAAAATGAATCGCTGTGCGTGTGTCTCGCCAAAACTCGAGACTGGCTGTACCGATTTGGCTAATTCTGATCTTGAAATATTTGTGGAAGTTCAGGGAAGGTTTACCCGGTGAGAAAAAATGAGTAACATAAATAATAAGTTAAGGAAAACACTAAAAACGACAACTTAATTTTCCAGTATAAACTGTTGCTGGGTATGAAACACTTGATGTCTTTTTGATGTGAAACATCTACAGGGTTATTTTTAAAACACCAGCAACCTCGCAGGGGTAGATACCTAAGGTTATAAGCTACTACTTTTGTTCTACGACTTTTGATAATTTGTTAGATTTTATTTTCATACAAAAATAAGTATTCATTTAATTTCCGTCTTGAATTTTACCTACACGCATCGCAGATTACGTAAGCAAACACGCGAAGCGTGGGGAACCGGACTAGCGTTGAAGGTCATCGCCCGACCCAGCTGAGCGGCTTCTTTGAGTCGCGCGCGCACGCCGAACGCTACGAAGAAAAATACGACACAACAAAAACTTGTAAAATCATTTTTTTAAAAATATATTGAGTTATATACAAACTCGTAGAACAAAAGTTGTTCCGTATGGGGTCAGCTATCTGGTCCTGCGAGGTTGCTGGTGTTTTAAAATTAACCCTGTATAAGCGCAGGTATAAACTGGATTGTTGGCGTTGCGAAGCTTGCCGTGATGACGGGTCGGACAGGTCAGGGACAGGACAGGAACGGGACAGGAACGGGACAGGAACGGGACAGGAACGGGACAGGGACGGGACAGGGACGGGACAGGGACGGGACAGGGACTGGACAGGGACGGGACAGGGACGGGACAGGGACGGGACAGGGACGGGACAGGGACGGGACAGGTACGGGACAGGGACGGGACAGGGACGGGACGGGACAGAACAGGACAGGACAGGACTTGGACAGAACAGGGACAGGACAGGGACCGGACAGGGACAGGACAGGGACAGGACAGGGACAGGACAGGGACAGGACAGGGACAGGACAGGACAGGGACAGGACAGGGACAGGATAGGACAGGGACAGGACAGTGACAGGACAGGGACAGGACAGGACAGGACAGGGACAGGGACAGGACAGGGATAGGACAGGACAGGACAGGGACAGGACAGGGACAGGGCAGGGACAGGACAGGACAGGTACAGGACAGGACAGGGACAGAACAGGAAGGGACAGGACAGGTAGGGACAGGACAGGAAGGGACAGGACAGTGACAGGGACAGGACAGGACAGGACAGGACAGGGTCAGGACAGGACAGGGTGAGGACAGGCCAGGCCAGGCCAGGCCAGGACAGGGTCAGGACAGGCCAGGACAGGGACAGGACAGGGGCAGGGCAGAGACAGGATAGGGACAGGACAGGGACAGGGATAGGGACAGGATAGGACAGGACAGGACAGGACAGGACAGGACAGGACAGGACAGGACAGGACAGGACAGGACAGGACAGGACAGGACAGGACAGGACAGGACAGGACAGGACAGGACAGGACAGGACAGGACAGGGTCAGGACAGGACAGGCCAGGCCAGGACAGGGACAGGACAGGGGCAGGGACAGGACAGGGGCAGGGCAGAGACAGGATAGGGACAGGACAGGGACAGTACAGGGACAGGACAGGGACAGGGACAGTACAGGGACAGTACAGGGACAGTACAGGGACAGTACAGGGACAGGACAGGACAGGACAGGGACAGGGACAGAACTGTCCCACCGGGGGGAGGTGGAAGACGACCTGACTTAGGTCGTCGAAGTCAATTAAATGTGCGACGGGCTACCTCACGTGCAATGGTGCAGTACTTCACTTAATTGCATTTAATGTAAATGAAACATTTCTATTAAGTTTTGACCACATTTTACACAAATATATGTAGGTGATACGAAGTTCACCGGGTCATCTAGTTAACAATAAAAATACAATACACTATTACATACACACACATATTACACATTGCAGCTGAATCCATGTTTTTGCACTGTGTGAACATAACCTTTTGGATAATGCACTGCCCTTCCTCCTTCAGAGTCGGCCCAAGGCCTAGAATTGGTAACCCGAGCTGCTTCAGTGAAATCCAGAAACAGTTTTAATTGTTTCACTAACACTTTACTAACAGTCCACTAATAATTAACTCACGATATTGTTTCAACTTTCAATTAGTATTTATCGCGCGCAATGGATAACCATAATTAACTTATTATAGAAATTGAAAGATACGTACTTAAATAACATACACAACAAAATTAAATCACGGAACAATAATAATAGGCATTCTTTTTTAATAATAATTTTACGGCTCTCGATCTTAGTACTTTGAGCCTGCAATAACAAAGGTGTAATCGCTGGGTGACCCACCACGACTATAAAATAACGTATATATTTTCACTCACAATTCACAGAAATCCGAAAAAAACGGGTTTGTAATCTAGGGGAAACATGAGAAATTACCTAAACAATTTATTAATTATAAAATCTATTTATCAAATTTTAAATTAGTAGCTTCGTGCTAGAGTAGTAACTTTTACATCTAATTCAAATCGCCAAAATTACTCACAATGCCAATATATTTTGTACGCTGGTAACTTTATTATAACATTCGCTTTACATTTTTTATAATTTAGTCTGTGGTGGATGACATTAGTTTGGAATTGAAATGATATCAAATTGACATCATAATGCTACTGGAATGATATTGGAACTTTAAGCGGAGCAGAATGCCACATTTCAGTCAATTCGTAGTCTAATCTCAGTTTGGTTAAAGTTCAGTCTCAGTTAATGTTAAATACGAGAATTGGCCTGCTTGATGGGATTAAGTCCTTTTACTTTTATTAACGGAATTTCGACTTTAACTTTGTGTAATAATATCAAATTATTTTAACAAATGTCATAAGTTTCACACCCGTCTGGATCGGATTAAGTCCTTTTACTTGTATTAACGGAATTTCGACTTTAACTTTGTGTGCTAGATATCAAATTAAGTTATCACTTTAAAAAAAACGTGTGGTTAGTGTCGGTCTAGCCCCCTTTCGCAACGCGCAATAAGGAACTTCGTTCCAAAAAGTATAAAAATGGGGGTCACAAATTGAACAGTTAATATTTAAACAATCTCAGCACAAAGCTGTTAAATTGACACGGAAAAAGTATTTACGGAGACTTTTAGCCAATTAATAGGTCGGGTCACTTCAAAAGAAGTGAATTAAAGGCTTTTAAGCGCGTTCTTAGAACGGGGTGGTTGGATCCGGGGCGAGGTGAAGTGGCGCGGGGAGGGAACAGGGAGAGAGTTCACAGATCGGCGGCGATGCGACGCGCCCGCGACGGACCTTAATGGAAAAATAATTGAATCGTCCGCGCAAAGGGAACGTGAAAAATGACCAAAAATCTACCAAAAGAGTTGTACCTTCAGAGAAAGGCTCGCCTAAGGAAATGGCGCGCTTTTGTGAAGATTTCCGGGACGTAGGCGTTGTTCTGCCCCCCCCCTTCCCCTCCCCCCGCTCCCCGCTCCCCGTGCGGCGCCTTTGTCCCGACGGACGGTGACCGTCGCGCCGTCAGCGATACTGAGATTGAAATGTTCCGACACCTCGTTACAGCTAATGGCAGATTTTCGTCCGGTACAAGACTCTAAATAACGGATCAAAAACTCCGCATTTGCAAGTAGGTCGAGTGAGATATGATCCAGCGATGTATACAATATGAAGATTAATGAACTATGATAGTTGTTCACAGCGCCGTGTACCGACACGTTAAACGTACTTAATTTTGTATCGCATATTATATTTGAGTGAGTTTTGATGTATTGAGTACTGTAGGTACCGTGTTCTGATATTGCAGCGGCAGACTATTGCAGGTCGTGTGGCGTAAACATTCATCATATCGGTACTGGAAAGGCAAAAATACTAAAGCGCCAATACATGAACTTTACGCGACAGCGTTTTAAGGTCGTTTTTGTACGATAAATACTCATATAAATTTACTTACTGGATAATTTCCAGTAAAACTTATATTTTATTGAATCATATTTTTAAGCTATTGTATAGATTTTATCGCGGACCTTGCGGCGAGACCGAATCCAGAAACTTCGTAACGAAAATACCTAACACCCCCCCTCCGACCAGCCAGCGTTAGCTGACCTCCCTGGAACATCGATAATTTCGAAGTCCCAGGTGGCGTCACACAGTGATCAGTCAACTTGGACCGGACTTTCAAAAGACTTTGACCTTGAACCCCGACCGTGACCTTGACCTTGAACCCGACCTTGACCATGACCCCGATTTTTATCTAGATTCCGACCTTGACCTTGACCGCGATTTTTACCTAGATTTCGACCTTGACCATGACCTTGACCCCGATTTTTACCTTGACTCCGACCTTGATCATGACCCCGATTTTTACCTAGATTCCGACCTTGATCTTGACCCCGACCTTGACCTTGACCCCGATTTTTACCTTGACTCCGACCTTGACCTTGACCCCTATTTTTTCCTAGATTCCGACCTTGACCTTGACCCCGACCTTAACCTTTACCCCGACCTTGACCCTCAAAATTAAAATTAAAAACAAGAAAAAAATACTGCATAAATAAAATAAATAAATAATTATAATTACATAAGTTGATAAAAAATGCTATACAATAGCTTTACCGCGGCAGTCTCCGAGTGCCACACGTCTTTTTTCTTAATATAATTATTTTCGTTAAAAAACATTTAAAATGTTCTACCTTAAAGTTCACGAATTGGCGCTTTAGTAATGTTGCCTCTTCAATGACGAAACGAAACAAAGAAAATGAAAATTGTGACCACGAAGGCTGAAAGGTCTTCGAAACGTCGGGATCAAAATTAATAAAAAACCGCGATGAAATCCGTTTAAATTAGTTTTATTTCAATGAGTAACATTCGCGTAAACGTATGAAATCATTATGAACATTCAATTCGGTTTCACCCTTATCTAAAAATGCAAGTATATTAGTGTGTCGTCTTGTAAGTTTATTTGTTCGTGTCATTAACAAACCGCTCCCCCGGGTGGTTCAGGTGGCCGAGTCAGACGATACTATAATAAAATCGAATGCTTAATAAGTGAGTACTGAAATAATGGTCGGAGAACATAGCGACTTATTAACTTAACGATGGATAATAATGGATGCATTGTCGACCTTAAAGAAAAGGAATGGAGATTGAAAAGGGGAGGTGATATTTAAGCCCCTAAACCGTACAAAACGCAACAGTCATCTCACATTTGTTTTCAGTGAGGCAGTGGTACTACCCCGGCTTATCATGTTAAAAAAGTATCTACACGGCTCCATCATTTATAAAAAATATTATTGTTATAGGTGGAAAAAAAGTTAATGAACCACTTGACGGTGTGTTTATTAATATCCATGTCCACCCACAATACCAAATTGAATCATGTATTGCTTAGCTTTAAAATGTAACAAAGAGTGATGGTATTTTAGTTCTTCGGTAATACCACTGACCGTATGCAACGCGAAGCTACTATTTCACTCAATTGGATACAGTGCGATACTATAACTTCAAAATTGCCTTGCTCATTGTGTGCTGTATAATTATTCCTTATACAATCCCTAGCCACGTTGTCGAGCCGCCGCTATGAAATATTGATAGACTCGAGCGCGATCCTAAAATAAACCCAATTGTGTGATATGCGGAAGTATTTTTTTTATTAAAGCAACCAAATTTGGGAAAAACGTAACGTTTGCGGCCGCTTTAAGTACGTTTAAATATTTTAACTCCGTAATTTAACCGTGATCGAATTCTTTTGTTGTTTAAATGTTTTATTTACTGCTATTGATGTCAGGAAAAAAATCTAAATATTGATTAGTTACAGCACATAATAACGTTTAAAGGGGATATATCGTGTACCAGCCTGGGCAACTCAAATGTAATATTTTGAATTGAAAATTCAAACAAGTTGTGATTACTCGATATGTTTGTGAACACAAATTGTGATTTCAACCGGACCATTAAATTTTTAGATAAAACAGAATGCGACTTGACCAATGAGATGATACATAGATTATAATATTTTTAACAGTTAAACAAATAGTCATCCCTTTTATTGTTGGAGGCAGCCCGTGCCCAGCAGTGGGACGTATATAATACAGGACTAGTATTCTAAGGGCAACTTTTAAATTTCAGAATGAATAATTAATTATTGAATGATGTACATATAGTAATTAGTATCGTTTTAAATTAAGTGTTCCTAAAGTTACAGAATTCATTTGCGATGATGTTTTGTTACTCTTTCACGCAAAAACTACTAAATGGATTTTTATGAAACTTTACAATAATATTGCTTATACATCAGAATAAGACATAGGCTACTTTTTATCCTGGAAAAAGCAGATCACGCGGGAGGAGCCGCGAGCAAAAGCTAGTATATTATAAATTATAAATAAATCAAATAGAATGACGCAGCATTATTTATGATTGTATGAGACAGCATTAGACAAATCCTCGCGTCTGCATTTCGCATTTAAAGTATGCGCTCCATTCTTCTTACTTAGCTCAGAGATCTTTTGTGCGCCACAAAACCTCACTAAATAAAGTTCACGGTTTATTTTAAGCTATTGTATAGATTTTATCGCGGGCCTTGCGGCGAGACCGAATCCAGAAATTTCGTAACAAAAAAAACCTAACACCCCCTCCGACCAGCGGCAGCTGACCTCCCTGGAACATCGATAATTTCGAAGTTCCAGGTGGCGTCACACAGTGACCAGTCAGCTTGGACCAGACTTTCACAAAACTTTGACCTTGACCCCGACGCCGACCCCGACCTTGACCTGGACCCCTACCTTGACCCTGGCCCCGACCTTGACCTCGTCCTTGACCTTGACCACGACCCCGACCTGACCCCGACCTTGACCCCAACCTTGACCCCGACCATGACCCCGACCTAGACCCACAAAATTAAAATTAAAAACAAAGGAAAAAAATACTGCATAAATAAAATAAATAAATAATTATAATTACATACATACATAAGTTGATAAAAAATGCTATACAATAGCTTTACCGCGGCAGTCTCCGAGTGCCACACGTCTTTTTTTTAGAAAAATGTGAGACTGTGTACTTAGCGTTACCTCAGGGTCAATTCATACATCATCATGTGTTTTGATAGTATTAAGGTAGCTTTTTATTAGCAACATTTTTCTATTTATTTTTCCAATGGTAGAGTGCTCTCTCTCAGACCTTTTCTTTCTGTATTTACTAGTAGAAAATACTTCAGAGAATTTGTATACAAAACGTACATTGTATGTAGTACCGTTCAAAACGAGTCATTTTAAAATATTCATCCGCTCTCCCTTCGCAAAGGGTTGTTTCGATTATAATGAAACGCTTCTAACATTTTAGCCTGGTCTGCGCTGAACGTTTATACTTAGAATACCGTCTTTAATCTTATACGTGTCTAGATGGACAGTAGTAGAGTAAATAAAATAAACGGTATAGGTATTAAATAAGTGGTTCGTGTTTTCATTAGGTCACATCAGTTTTACAATATTCCATGACATTGAAGTTATAATATTGTATGTATATTACACTGGCCCCCAAACTGGCACCTGGGTTACTTGATATTAAATTATCACCGCCCATGAACACCCACGATGCCAGATGAATCATCGATGCGTTGACGACTTTAAAGGAATGGGGATTGATGAGGAGGATTTTCCTGTGGTTTGAGATTAACTATTTATATAGCCAAAACGCGTTTCAGATAATGCAGTCACGAGCACAATTCCGCTGAATCATAATTATTATTTTAGAAGATTGAATCGCACTGCGACGGCCGGTATCTAGACATTTATAAAGAATGGAAAGCTTCAGTAAGTTTTAAACATACATATCGGGTCTGATAGTACGGTTGTGCGCTGGGATAATGAGATGCATTATTTGTTAATTAGGTGTTATACGCGATAACTGGATCGCAGTTATTATCGGCTAGGAAAATAGTTTTCCAAGACTTTAATTTCTATTACTGGAGATAGTATTAATATTTATTTAAAACGCTGCATTGTAAGGGTACAGACCAACCTATAACATCCTTCTTTTTGTTGGGTTTTCAAAATATTTAACAAATATTCGCTCGTGTGAATATAATTTCTGGCATAATAAATAGCCATGTTTATCGCCTCCGTGATGTAGTAAGGGAGTAGTCGGCTGTGAAATGAGAGGCCGCAGATTCGATCCCGGTACCGAGGCGTATGTTGAAGTTATGTAAAAAATAGTTATCCTTAATACTTCTTCTAATCGAATGATTAGTGATTAGTTACTAAGTTATCCTAGTGTTAGAGTTTTTCAAGTTGTTCAAAAACTTCAAGTTGGATGACTTAACGACTGCTTTTTTTTATTTCATTGAATGACGAGACGAGCACGGCGCTCGCCTGATGGTAAGCGCCACGTCTGCCCATAAACAGAAGCAACACCACACAGAATTTTGAATTACAAAGCACTGCGTGGCACTGAACTGCTCTCGCCACCCCGAGACATAAGATGTCAAGTCTCATAATGCCCAGTAATTTCACTGGCCTCAATGTCCTTCAAACCGAAACATACACAACAGTGTGTAAGCACTGTTGCTTGCCGGCAGAAATAGACAAAGCATTGTCAGTTGGGACAGTATTTTTACGTGCCCTCCCAAGCACGGAGTTGACATACCACTAAGCGGTCACCCATAGATTGACCGCACCAAATGTTGCTTAGCAATCCAATCGTTAACTGATTAGTGAGTACTACTGAATATTTCTTGATACATATTATACAGTTTAACGTGGTGTCAGGATTATTTTTATTTCTAATTATTTTATTTTATTTTAGGTGTATTTATTTATTTTTATCCTAATCTATTTTATGCTCCGTCTTTGTTCCAAATCCGTCCAGCTGTTTAGGCGTGATTAATAACAAAATTCTAACTTTTACATTTTTAATAATAGTTGGAAGTAGGGTATTCAGTCGGACTAAAAATAAAAAGAGTGCAGGCGAGTGCGCTAAAAGCCACGATTTGCGTCGGCTCTGCGCTAACTCGATCGCCATTACTTTGCGACCGAGCGCTGGAATACCGTAACCATTGTCACTGGAGTAGCTCCTACATAATAATATATCACTCGCTTTGGAGCGTGCAGACGAGTTTCTTGATTGCTGTTGTTTTCTATAGTGTCTATATTATGTACTTGTTCCTACAATAGACACTATAGCTCCTGTCTTTCATCGATCGCCTATTAAGTATCAGATATTGCTAACGAGGGAAGTCGGTCTGTGAGTCGGATCATACAAACTTGAGGATTGCGCCTTAAAACGAAGTAATAGACGCGATATAAATTTCATTATTTTTGTATCGGAATATTTTAAACGTTTTATAAATGAAACATTATTGTCGACTAAGATCCTAGTTTGTGCGACCCGAGTCACGGACGGGTCGTAACCTACACTTATATCCTACCAGGGCTGAGGGCACACACCTTGAAGTTGTGTGTGTATTAATTATTATGATTCGCTTAAACAGTGATGGAAAACATCTTGAGTAACCTACACACCTCAGAATTCTCCATAATAATGTCGAAGGTTTGTGAAGACTACCAACCTGCATTAGGTCATCGTGGTGGACTAAGCTCACACTCTCATTAAGGTCCTTTAGTGGGATATTGTTTAATAGAAAGCTCATATTATTATTGAGAATTGATCTTATATAAAAACAAATTTTACCTCTATTAAAAATGTGAAAGTTTGGATGTTTGTGAACTTTGATGTTTGTTAGTCAATAACGCCTTAATGGCTCAATGGTTTTTGATGAAATTGAATGTAAATGTAATGCAACTCGCCACGTAGGCTGTCAACAGGTAACGAATATACTTATAATATTATGTTTCATTTAGCTATTGAATATGTACAATTGCCACTACTAACGCAACAATGTATCATCCCCAATTATCTTGTCTAATATAATTTGTATCCGACACGGCGACGCGATGTGGATAGGATAACTGTAACATGATCCTACACGTATGAGCGAGAGACAGATAAAGCGTAATCAAACCTTCTTCAATAAAGCCCTTATTAATTTTACTGCCTCGGTGGCGCACTTGTATTGCGTACGTGGTACGACTGCTGTACCGAGTTCATGGGTTCGATCTTCGGGTTGGGTGAAAGATATATTTTTCTATCATGAAATAGTATCAGCTTGGAGTCTGTGCCCTTGTGGCGATGGGCTCGCCCCCTATCACATCATGGTACAGAAATAGGCTCTGCAAAATTTAGCTGTACGGGTTACATCTCTGCCTACTCCTTCGGGGATTACAGGTGTGAGTTACACGTTATTAGTGACGTCATCATTTGGGTGCGCTATTTGCATCTCTTTCCTCCTCTTGAGAATGCAGGCGTGGGCTTATGTTATGTTTTTTTATCCGAACACGGCAAAGTGACTGCACTGCACCTGATGGTAAGCGCAGTGTAGTCTAAAAATCCGGCGACCACCAAAAACAATGAATTTATCTGTGGTCACAAGAATCATGCCGGCCTATATAAATGCTTCTTCACACTGCAAAGAGAGAAGAAGCAAATCGAGGGGCCTGCGATAAGACAGGCGGATGACTGATGCAGGCACAGGGATACAAGGATGTATTATACCCGGCACCAACAAACTATCAACTCATGCCGCAAGCCCCTCGACAGAACTGGATATATACTGGCTGATTCTGCGATGCGATCCACACAAGGTGTGTAAGTCACTATGGTAGGCTTTATCACCATATGCACGTTGGTCGTTATCAGGGCGGGTATGAATATCCTACCACGAGTAAAATAAATTTAATAGTAGTACAGTAATAGTTGAATACAATACGCTTAGCTGAGCAGACAACGAGAGAGAATTGACTAGGCTAAATAACATAATAACAATTGTCTATGTTTTTTACACTTTGCAATTGGGTCAAACTGATAATCAGTATTGCCGATTAAAACTAGTGACTCATGGCTCCAATATTTTAAATAAATAAAACAAAACCAAATTAGTTAAATAACTAGGTTAACACAACTATATTGGTTGAATTATGACCACCGGTTAACATCTGAGCTATGGATCGTTTGTAAATATTTATTCTCGTGGAACGGACTGGCCGCGAAGCGATGATTAACCGCACGCATGACCGCAGTACAGTGACCACTCACAAATTACTACAATAACAACCTCACCGTGACACTGGGACTGTTTGCACAGGACGCACACACAGTCAATTAAATTCAGTAACCAGTTACCAGCAGTCTAGACGTGGCGGAACAACCGCGCGATGCTTGTTTATGTGCTAAACTTTATGCGCTTTGTATTTACAATTGCGATGCGTACATTTTTTATTCGCATGAATGACGAGACCTGTATATCACTCGTGTAATGGTAAGCGCCACGACTCTACATGTCTCTAAAATCAGCATACGTATAAGGCATATCATTCAGTTCCATCTAGACACACGGCGTGTCAAACCAAGTTCAAGCTAACAGAATGGCAAGCGGTACCGTGTGTAATAAATAGTACACGAACCATTAGGTAATATTACACATAACAACACCTATAACCTCGGTGGGAATTAAGCTTGAGTCTATATATGTATTTATGTATCCGCAACAGTTCATCCACACACTCGCCGTGCTTTGTGAATATATTTATTTTTGCGACGTCAATTCGTGCGGGTAGCATTGACGCAATTTCCGCTAAAACGAACGTAACGTTACAAGAGTCTCGAACACTACTCAAACAATAAGCCACGATTCAACTCAACGCTTGACTTCGCTACACTCAATAAAATTTAGGCACGAACGGTTAAGTCGTGGGTACAATTAAACTTAACTGTGCGAGTAATCGGGACGTGCGTAAACATGCGATGTTTAGGCGCGATAAACTCAAGCTTGTTTCACTTCACCCTCGCGGCTCGCCCGGGTAATTGAGATCGCTCGCCAGTCTGTACCGGACAGGACACGGACAACTACATAACACGGTAAATTAACTACTATTAGTTTCATAACATCACTAGCTCAAGTCTGTATTCCCATAAGATAGGTAGGTAAGATGAATTGGTGGTTGAATACACCTTTAATGGTAGTGCACATTGTCTGTTGCATAGTAATGTTCTGTTTATATCATGTGTAGCTGTCGATGGTGTGTAATGTAATAAATAAGTCTAAACAGAGGTGCTACACGAGCTGCTCTCATTGTGCACTGAGCTTATTTCCATCCCATGATGTGGTATCGGATACAAATTTTAATTCCAAACTCATATGTGATTTTTCAAATTGAAAACTCAAACGCTAATTATGATTGATTTGAATCCTGGATTTTATGATTTCTTAGGCTAAGTAGGTGAGAAGCCGTCTGGGTGGAAACGCCGCTAAGTTTATTTCTGCCGCCCAGCAGCAGTGTAAGCACTGTTCTGTTGCGGTTTGAATTCGGTGGAATTATTGGGGATTATGATACTTAACATCTTACGTCATCGGGTGCGCAGTCAAGTGCTATGCAGTACATCATAGTATGAAGTCCTGATTGGCGATGCTTCTGTTTATGGGCTGGCGTGACGCTTACCATCAGGCCAATGCGGATATTACTATTAGTAAAAAAACTTAGTATACTTTATAATATTAGTTTTAACTAGAAATAATTGAGTTCCTACATAGGATGATAAATGAGCAAGCGAGATTCATTTCGAGGTGAACGTTAATACGATACATCTCAGGCTAAGCATATTATAGCGGGGCTCGGTAAACCTTCACAAAGACGTGAAATATCATTATGTACCACAATCCATCACGCGCGGTACCATACGCAGCGCTATACTATATTAACATTACAAAGTCTGCAGTACACAGTGTTTTCGTAGAATAAGATATAGTTCTGCTGAGCTCACGCGACTACGCCTAATGAACTAATTCAATTAAAACACGAATCGATTTAGAGAACGCTAAACAACCAGCCACCATTCAACTCGCCATTAAGCCGGCCCATTTTGTTTCTCTAACGAGCACAATCTCCCAACTCCGCTAATCTATTCACTTTAAATGCGTACCTTTATTCGTTAACGGACGCTCCTTCGGTCACAAAGGCTGTCAGTGCAGCGTCTCCGCCCACCTCTACCTTCCCCTTGTTCGAATTATTCTATCGTTAATCTTTGCCACTTGAATGCGAAATAGAATGCCGAAGCCTCCGAAGCGATCGGGAACTGATAGCCGAAAAATTGTTTGCGATTGACGAGTGAGCGCTTGAGCAACAGAGTTAACCAGTAAGGAGTAAGGGCGAGCGAGCTGGCTCATCTTGTACTTTAGCCATTACATACTTCTGAATCAACATTGACAAAATGCTATGTCATGGGCATAAGGAACTACGAGGATCTTATGGTTCTATAACATAATAGTGGATCACTACAAATTCGCCCTCTCATTTTACTAGCTCCCAGCGCTATGGAGCCTGTCATTTGTTCATAGTTAACAAATTACAGAAATGTGAAACGCGTCATTTACATTCGTGATATATCGTATTTTATACGGATCGGTGCGTCTAAATAATTATGTAGGCGCTAGCTCGAGTGAGTGCGTCCCGAGGGCCCGCGCCGCGCCGCCCCGAGCGGGAGCGGCGCGTCACGCGTGTACCTGCACGTGATTTATCGTACCCGCAGACACCTCGCCCGTCGTTCCCTGCACATCTCCGCTCCCCGCACAAATCACGCGAGTTTTTTTCCGTCGGTCGCTCGCGCTTAGTGTTGTCAGCATTTATTTACAGACGAAACCTTTCATACAAGTCAATGGGTAATACATTACAGTCATTGTATCATTGAAACGAATGTCTTTTCTCGCGTGGAAGTCGATTCATTTACAGCAAAACTTAGTGATGTACGTGACTGGGCGGAATTATTGATTTTGTTTTGCATAATTTTAACTTTATATGAACAATTCTCTGCGAGTTTTTTCAGTGAACGACCTTGTAACAGCGCCAAGTACAGTAGAAATAATAAATGCGCATTTACAGTAACAAATACAGTTATATTAATTGTTACACAAATACCCTTTGAGTTTCAGAGATATGGTATTACGTTTTTAAATTATTTTAAATTAAATATTATAAAACAGAATGATAAAATTGTACCTAACGTATAATTTTCAATGCTGTAATGGAATATCTTCTAGCTTAGGCAACATTGTTCATGATACAAACATGCGAGCCAGAGTGCATTTTTAATATTATTATGGCTCAGTGTATTTTTTTTTATTCTAGGTCGGCAAAATGACTACGCTACATCTATAAGAGTAGCCAAGAATCGTGTCGACCGATAACAGACAATGTATCGATCGTAGGTCAGCAGAATTATGCCGGCCTACATAAAGGTCGCAACACGTGTGCCGCAAACTATTCCACGGCTTTATAGACCGGTGATTATCCGGTTGAAAATGGTAAAAATAGAAACAAATTTATAGTAGAATCAAACCCATTGTAAAAGGAAGAGAATACAACAAAATTGATAGGAAAAATAAATTAACGGCGATCTGAGGTCGGGAAGTGGGAAGGGGGGGCTTTTAAGGGTAAAAAACGGTTTATCTCGATTTCCGGAAAAACTACAAGTCCTATGGAAAAAAGTTAAATCGCAAAGTTGTAGGTAATAAAAAGATCTACAACTTTTGTATACACACTCTCTTCACATAACCTCAAAATATATGTGAAAAATTCAAATAACCAAGTTTTTTGTTTTTATTTTTATCTATTATAATAAATCATTTTTTTTCACGAAATTTCGTGAAAACTTACCTTTTTATATCCCAAATACACTGTAATTTTATGATCTAAAATATTCATTGTTTCACCTTATTTTGACTTAATATCGAAAAAGCAGCCTAATTTTCAAACGAAAAATCTCACGTCAAAATATCAGCTTTTTTAAAAAAGTCTGTTGGTTTCTTGTTCATTGAATTCTCTACTTTCTGATGGTGTAAAAAAATATATACATTACTATGGTAAATGTGCTCAGAAAATGTAAAGTTATAAGTTAATATTTAATAAGACATATCTACAATATTTTGAGAAAGTTGTAGAATCTTCTTTAAATTATATGCGTAGATGCCTCTTTATTGTTATTTTAATATAACTTTATACCTGAGTGATCTACGGAAAATTTTAGCCCATCATAAAGAAGTGGGGAAGGGGCTAGGTGGGTCTGGGCCTTACTACTTGTTATTTAGTAGTTCGTTTCTTTGCATTTTCTGAGCACATTTACCATAGTAATGTATATATTTTTTTACACCATCAGAAAGTAGAGAATTCAATGAACAAGAAACCAACAGACTTTTTTTTAAGAGCTGATATTTTGACGTGAGATTTTTCGTTTGAAAATTAGGCTGCTTTTTCGATATTAAGTCAAAATAAGGTGAAACAATGAATATTTTAGATCAAAAAAATTACAGTGTATTTGGGATATAAAAAGGTAAGTTTTCACGAAATTTCGTGAAAAAAAAATGATTTATTATAATAGATAAAAATAAAAACAAAAAACTTGGTTATTTGAATTTTTCACATATATTTTGAGGTTATGTGAAGAGAGTGTGTATACAAAAGTTGTAGATCTTTTTATTACCTACAACTTTGCGATTTAAGTTTTTTCCATAGGACTTGTAGTTTTTCCGGAAATCGAGATAAACCGTTTTTTACCCTTAAAAGCCCCCCCCTTCCCACTTCCCGACCTCAGATCGCCGTTAATTTATTTTTCCTATCAATTTTGTTGTATTCTCTTCCTTTTACAATGGGTTTAATTCTACTATAATTTATTTATGTTTCAAAATGGATAATCACCCGTCTATTATAGCCCAGCAGAAGCATAATTTTGCGAAGTTCTTAGTTCGAGCCGAGACGGAGGAGAGTCTCCTCAGGAGAGCTCGAAACTGTTCCGCAAGCGAGCACTCGTGGTTCCGTTAATAAAGCCGAGGATGGTGGAGGAAGCTATTCATCTTCAAGTGCACATTAATTAACGAGTAAAATTATAAAAGCCTTCAAATATTTAGCGATTATGAGTAAATTTGATTAGGGCAATTAGATTAGCCTCATTCATACGGAGAAAGGTTCTCGTAGGACATAAGCGAGAATGTGTTAGAAAACTGTCATCAAAGAGTTTGCATCGATGAGCATATCATGATTTTTTACAAGTTGGTAGGTCCCTCGTATGCGAGAGTCCGTCTGGGTTGGTACCACCGCTTTGTCTATTTCTGCCGCCAAGCAAAAGTGTGTAAGCATTGTTGTGTTTCGGTTTGAAGGACATTGAAGCCAGTGAAATTACTTTAAATTACACCCACATTTTTCTCCCCGAACGTATTTCTGCCCCATGATGTGATAGGGGGCGAGCCTATCACCATACCAGGTACAATTTCAGACTCCGGGCTGATACGTGGCATTTCGTGATTGAAAAACCCAATATCACTTCACAACCCGGGGATCGAACCCGAGACTTCAGCTCAGCAGTTGTACCGCGTACTTAGTACAACTGCGCCACCGAGGCAGTTTGCAATTTAAAAACGAGTCTCATTTTTAAATTGCATAATGCGTTTATGAGGATAAATAATAGTTTTCTGTTATATTCTCAACTTTGTTGCACGATAAACTTTATTCGTGTAGTCAAAACATGATGCCTTTATTGTTCTGATTGTAATATTGCAACTTTAAGGCGAAAGTAATTAACTATAACGAAGTGTTGAGCTCCTTTAGTACTTAAAATAGTCTTCAATCTAGCTTCATAAAAATGTCCCACCTTAATTTTTGTCTCACCTATATAGTACAGATAAATTGCTCTCTAGACTACCATTTGCGTCGAAACCAAGGAATAAATATCGTCCAAGAGGGTTGGGATCGAACAGTTTATTTATCTTTGAGTGTGTTCGAATGTGTTTCGGAATCAAAATATCGCATGAATGAGCTGGTTATTATGACACTCTATACCTAGTGTGTTCACACACTACTCTCGTGGTACACTTTGTCTGTTGCATGCATTTATCCCAATGACGCATGCAAAAGTAAATTATTGAATGACAAAATCGATCGTGCTGGGTAAGCTTGTTAAATGTATTTTACAAAGTAAGCGTATTATATCCAGACACATACACAGCAGACATGTCGCTATCGGCTCACAACCTACCAGTACGACCGGTTACATACAATGTATTAGTGAACATAAATATGTAAACAGAGGAAACGTCGCAGTTTAAGTTTGTACACTGATATTATAGTTATTGTATACGGTACAAGCAATTCGTTAATATTAACAAGCCGGAGCGGCGCGGCCGGCGTGCTGTCGGTATTTATACCAAATGGTAATTCACAACGAGCTACGATACAATCCGGTGCGTGATTTACAATGTGTCTGTTTATTTATACATTCCCCTACACTTCCTCCAGTAAAAACAGATTAAATCTTACAGTATTCATTTAATTATAAAACTTTCGTTTTAGATTATTGCTATATTTTTTAAAAGCGGCGATGGTCTTGTCTAGATGTAAATAATAGCAGGTTCGATACCAGCCCCAAGGCACACGTCTCTAATTGTTCAAGATTAGATGTATATTTATTATTAATTATTGATCGCTTTAACGGTGAAAGAAAACATTGTGACAATAATTAATCCTGCATATCTAAGCTGCTATGCTTCATAAGAATTTCGACATAGGGGTCAAACTTTTTGAGTGGTAGTAAAGCCACGCTACAGTTTTGTCTACAGCATAAATGGGCTGGCTTACCCTGTTCGTTACCACTGTCTCGCAGAAAACTGTCGTAAAACGTAAAATGGTTTCTTTCTTTCTTTCTAAAGTAGCGATAGTGGGAGGCCCAAATCGCCCCCCCTTGCCATTCCCTTAGTTATCCCTTTCCTTTAAGCTCGGCAACGCATCCATGATTTTTCTGGTAGTGTAGGCGAACATGGACAGTGATCGGTGGTCATTTACCGTTTGGTGACCCAGTTGCTCGTTTGCCGACTTATCTATAAAAAAAGTTATTACACTCTTTTTGTCTTCGGTTGAAAAATATTACTCTTCTCTCAGTTATCCAACTATTATATTCAACAATGATGTTCCAGATTAACCTGACAGTGGCACATTGTTTTAATGTACTCGCCATCAAACTGTACGGTCCGGTCGCGTTGGCCGGTGATTAAGTTGAGGGTAGAACCGCACTTTACACCCGCGGGTATTGTCGGTACTAACTCCTAATGTCATCCTATTATGGGATGAAGTTGTGATGATTTTATAGGTCTCTTCAAAACTGTGCTTTTGAAGATTTTTTTTTATTTGATTGAATGACGAGACGAGCAAGTCGCTCGTCTGATGGTAAGCGCCACGCCTGCTCATAAACAGAAACAACACCACACAGAACTTTGAATTATAAAGCACTACATGACACTGAACTGCGCTCGTCAACCTGAGACATAAGATGTTAAGTCTCATAATGCCCAGTAGTTTCACTGTCTTCAATCTCCTTCAAACCGAATCACAACAGTGCTTACACACTGTTGCTTGGCGGCAGAAATAGACAAAGCGGTGGTACCTAGCCGGCGTCTCCCATACGAGGGACTTACACTATATAATTATCGTTTCCTCAATTTTCAGCGTCTGTTATTAGGTAAACATTTTTTTTTTTACTCAAAATTAATCTTATTGTCCAAATATTGGTGTATCCATTTAAATTCTGCATAACAAACCGAGTTTATTCAGTTGATAGAGCGAGCAAGGGGCATCCCATTTGCCCCTACAGGAAATGTCTAAAACTTCGTCGTGGACGGCTGCACGCGTGATTGTTGGCTGAACGTTAGCCTGAAAGTTGGCAGCAATGACATGTCTCGTCTCTTCACCACTGAACTTATACATCGTAGTTACTACGACGTGACTCTTCCATTTATTGTTTTCAACCGACGAAATAATCGAACGAGGGATTCATTTTTTAATCTAGGTAATTCTTGAAATAAAACTAATTTAAACGGATTTTATCGCGGTTTTTATTTAATTTTGATCCCGACGTTTTGAATGTTTTTCAGCCTTCGTAGTCATGGGGTGGACCGTGGACCACGATCAAATCCATTTAAATTAGTTTTATTCCAATGTGTAATATTCGCATAAACATAAGAAATTATTTGGTAATTCTTGTTGTTTTCGATAGTGTTTACCCAGATAGTGATCTATTTAAGAAGAAAAAAATTCACGCCATAAGAAATAAAATTGGGGATGTAAGACTAAAATTTGGAGATTTATTATGCACCGATATTGATGATTTTTTTAAAACTATTACGCCGTTCCTTGTCGAGTTCAAATCTTTTCTATGATTAAGAGGTGTTATGTTTGTCGTCTATCACGTCTGCTCTAACTTTTTATAATTTACACTCTTCAGTATTAGAACCGTAAACGAGCAAACTTGCTATATAATGATAACTACCGACAATGTAACAGAGGAATCGTAATGTTTTGACAACCTTTAAGGAAATAAGTAATCATATATCTGTAAATTTTGAGTATCAGCTGAACTCAATAAACAATCCGAAAACATTGATCCCGGAATTTAACCAATCAAATTATATTACTTGTACGCGTGATTTTCAAACTGTATTCTTATTAGCACGATTATGAGATCGACCCGGAGATTTCACCTAATATAATTTATTGAAATAGTATCTAAAACGTAATAGCAGAATTAGGTTATACTACAGTCGAGTCGGGCCATTTATGCTGTAGACAACATTATTTACAGCCCGTGTCTGCTTACATACTCTTTTATGTTATGTACAAAATATAAAAAGGTAGGTTTTATATGCTTGTACTAAACGGCAGCCGTGTCGTGATGTCCACAAAATTTTACTACACATGTTTATTACACGTGCGTCGCGGAATGTAGCGTATACATTGTACAGAGTGTGCGTTTAGAGTTGTTGAGCCATGGTCGTTAAGCCGCGTTGGCTCAAAAAAAATGACACAATCCGCTTTGGAATAACATATTCCATACATGCGAGACTATTCCGCCCACACACTTACTACTGTAACACCTGTAACACTCTAACGCCTTGATCGACAGTGGCACGCATATTTTGACACCGCTTATTGAAGCTCGGCGAGTCTCTGGGAATGCGCAGTTGTCTATCCAGCAACGAATATAATGCAAAAAACAATTAAAGGCAATGGAAGATACCTTTGGTCAATATTCTTTTTCGTTGATACATAATAGCGCGACGCTATATCTGCCAGAACAACTGGAAGTACACCCGCATGGACAGATAAAGCTTTGGTGCTATCAGTTCTATACGCTTTACACAATAATATCAACGTCATACGCTGACTTCGGAGCAATTTTCTGCGTACGGAGCCAACAGTAGCTCTATCGGCCCATACACCCTACAGTCACATACATACATAACGATTACAATCCAAGTAAGTAGTTCCATAGATAACCTGTTAGATTGTTAAAGGATAAACCCCACGTTGATTGATTTTACCCCAAAATATTTAATGTGCTCAATAAACGAAAAATTTAGCTTTAATATAGCCCAAAATAGTAAACCGAAACTTTTCTTTAACTGTGATTTTATTGGATTTAACCTGCGTCGGTGTGTTTAAAATGACTTTTAAAAGAAATTAATAAGATTTTTTGGTACAAACGTTAGGCAGTTACGTTCACCCCATTCTGAGATTAATTCCAAGCATTTCTCTGCTAAATTCTCAAAGCCAGACCTATATACTATTCAATTATATATTATTCGACTGAATTAGTAAAAGGCTGTCATCGGCATAGTCAGTTAACGAGCAACCCCCAGGCAAGGGGATCGTAAGAAAATCGTCTAAGCCTAAATTCCATAAAATTATGGACCGACCACTGAGCCCTGAGAGCAACTCATTCTTAATGCCTTCCACACTACATGGTAACTAAATTTTAACTTGGTTGTGCCTGAAGAAAAATAAGAATAAATAAGTGAATATATAGGCCACGTAAGCCAAATGGGTCCGGAAAGGTGGGCCAGGACTGTCACCCATTGGGTTCCTGAAGATGGCAGACGGCGACGGGGCAGACCCCGAAAGAGGTGGCGCGACGACCTTGACCTTTTCGAAAAAGACTGGCCGATAACAGCCGTAAATAGGGAATGTTGTCAGGAGTTAAGGGAGACCTTTGCCCAGCAGTGGGACAATATAGGGTAATAAAAAAAAATGAATATATTTTCTTAGGGCAACCGCGAATATTAACTTAAGAAGTAACATACTCACTAGTTTACCATTGGTGCTCTGCAAGAATTTATTGAACATTTGTTTTGTTTACAACCATGTCATTGTGTCTTTTTGGAAAGTATAAAGCCCCTTTTAGGTGAAGAGCGTCGGGTGGCATCATGCAGTTTGAAAAAAATAATCGTGCCATCAGGTTCAAAAATAACAATTTTCTGTTACTTTCTCCTTCTCGTTTGTGTCATGCGCTTAAGTCTTTCCATGATGGAAATGGAGCATAAATGACAACAAAAATTTAAGTGCATCGAAGTGTGTGTGAATTTTTCGATGTGCTGTAATTACGGTTTTCACTTCGTGTCAATTAGTGGAAACGTGTTCGCCGGTTGCACCTTTTGTTCTATATTGTTTATTTTTTATGATTCTTTTTCGCCGGTATTTATAAATGTGACTAGAAAGGTATTAATTAAATGTAGGCAACATAAAAAAAAAACTATAAAGCTAAAATTCAAGATAACCAATGTTGAGTATTAGCTCTTTACCAGTCCTTGAGCAATAAATTGCAGCAGACCGGATTCAAAATTAGTTAATTTTAGCTTTTTTAAGTCGGTATTAATATTATACACAATCATCAAAATCGGTTTATAAATTTCGAAATGTTGGTCTTTCATCCCCGATCTGTTCTTGAAATTGAAATGGGAATGAATTTTAATGTTCTTTGAGCGAAAAGCGAAACTATTCGATTGATAAAATAGCGCTGAAATCGATTAGTAATTCTGTGAAAAATTACACATGGTGACACATATAAAAAAGTACATGTCGTATTGAAAACCTCTTTGGTTATCTCGTAGGTTAAAAAGCACACAGACACCGTAGGCAGTCGTTTATCGTTTTCTTTATTTTTTTTTCTTCTTTAGTACATAAGTTAATATTTTTAGTTAGAGAGTAATATGAACTCTACACGAGAGTAAGCGCGGCGGAGCGTCGTCTAATGCGGTACACTTCCGTAGCTCATAAATCACCGCGTCGAGAGCTGACTCGGTGCCGGTGTGTCACACTTCGATTCGAGAAGCGAACACGAAGAAGCGATTCGAGAGTGCCACGTGACCTTCAATATCACGTCGACACTTTCTCTCTGATGTCTGTAATTGAACTGTTGATTGACTGTTGAAGTTTAAACATTATTATCAATTGGGTTTATTGTCGCATCACTAAAAAACCGACGAGAAATCCTGGATGATCCGCTATGAAACTGACGAGGTCCTTAGTTCAATTCTTTGGTAGGACAATTTTTTATTTTTTGTTTTATAAAATTTTATGATTTTTGATCAGTTGTGAAAGGATGTCAAAGGATGTACCTCTGTAACCGCTACAACCAAAAAACCACCGTCAAGTCATGTCGCAAATGACTTCATACACACCGGCTAAGCCTAAAACGCGATCGAAGCGTGTGTAGATTTAAACACGATTTAGGATCATTGTGCAAGTCGTAAATAACAAAACCAAAATCAAATTTTAATTTTATTATATTAAATTATAATATCGTCCAGTTTTAATTGAATGTCAACCTTTTTACAAAAACTTTATCTTTCACCTTTTGACTTTAGTGAAACTAAGTTTTGTTCAAATTAAACAGCAACTAATTTAAAATAGCAGACTTTTAGGAAAATTTGATGGGAATGAATATAAATATAAAAAGCACTTAAATAATAATTACATTTAAAATTAACCGTATTAATTATGTATGTAATGTAACTTGTGTTACTAGAGTCAAATTAAAGAGTTAAGATCGTTCGTAACACAGCTACTTGAAAGGTGAACTCTCTTTTTAATTAAGTTTAGTTTAGTTTGTATGAACAGAATAGGTTTCATTGAATGAATCACTTCTATGTTCAAATGATTCAATTTGATTGCTTCACTCAAAATGAAAGGCATAAGCGAACCGTGTTAGCTTTGCTGGTGCGTTTCGTGCAGTAATGCATTCATGTAATGAAATAAATGAATGGATGTTCACAGATGCTTATTATTTGGTACAAAGGGGTTTTTTTTTTTTTTTTTTTTTTATAATAACACCCAACAGTTACATACATAGTCCTGACCCCACAGTAAGATACAAGTCTTGTGTCGTGGGTATCAGGAACTACGAGAGACTTTCGGTCTCACAACACCCAGACCCCGAAACATATATTTGTGGATCACACAAACATTTGTCTCAGTGCGGGGATCGAACCCGCGGCCTCTCGCTTCACAGCCGGCTACTCGCCCGCTGCGCCACGGGGGCTGTCAAACGCCAAATTTTTTTTAGCTATTCAAAATAAGAATAGGTTTTGTAGTTGTTACAAGGTGGTAGGTACCTCGTATGCTAGAGGCCGTCTGGGTAGGTACCACCGCTTTGTCTATTTCTACCGCCAAGCAATAGTTTGTAAGAACTGTTGTGTTTAGGTTTGAAGTACATTGATGTCAGTGAAATAACTGGTTATTATGAGACTTAACACCTTATGTCTCGAAGTGACGAGCGCAGCTCAGTGTCATGTAGTTAGGGATTGCAATCCGGCGTCATTTTCAATCCGGCCGGATCCGACCGGATTTCCACTGATCCGGCCGGATCCGGTCGGATCCGGCCGGATTGATCAAGTCAGGATAATTTTCGCTTTTCGGTTCAAAATGAACTGTTAGTAAGTTAATCAAGTGTTATTGTGCTTAATATAGATAGTTTATGAAAAATAAAATATATAAAATCAACTTGATTTCCAATCTAATGTTAAGATTAGACAACGAGCAAACAAATAAAATCTAGTAGTGTAGCCAACTAAAATGTAAAATTTTAACGATGAAACAAGAAGCTGAGTCTTTATAGATTTCACTTTCACATATAGATCAATTATTTTAGTCAGTAACATTATAAAATCTAATATAATTAACCTTACGTAATTTATTGAGATGAGATCACAATAATTAATAAAGTATTTGAGAATGCTAACTATTGCAACAAACAAGTCTTATATTTATGACAGACATCATCATGATTTGATGAATCTTTGTAATGAATGGCACAATTATCACAATAATGAGTTTGCCTTATAATTACAACTTTTTAGTTTAATTAACTTACGAAAAATAAATATGTTAAGTAGAATTCTAAGTAATACATAATTGTCTTACTATTCATTATATACAGAAAATCAATGTTGATTTTGAAAAAATGATCGTAGAAAACGAATAATGTTAATTGTGTCATCTGCTAGTCGACTTTTAATAGAGCTGCAAATATAGCCTGCGGCCAAAAAGGCCGTTTCAGTTTCTACACTTGTCGGCTTTATTGTAAGCAAATAATCATAAATAGCAGACAAGTATTCTCTTCGAACTCCGTCAAAACTCCGTCTTTTCAAATGTAGTCATTTACTTTTTTAGTACTTTATGAAAATCTTTCTCTTTTTTAGTATGTAAGCTATAACACATGGTTTCTTGCTGGATTTGTAACTGTAATTCTTCCTGTCATATCAAATCTTTCTTTAGTGAGGATGAATCTAAGTTCTCTTCTACTATTTCTTCCAATTTTTTCTTTAGAGTTATCATCTTGAATAACTCTTTCCAAGATTTTCGTCATTTCTGATCGTATGACTTTTTTCTTTGGCATAGTAAAGTACCTAATCATGCAACAGCTCTATTTAAATATCTGAAAATTGTAGCACCGGATCCGGTCGCCGGATCCGGTATATTGGTACCGGATCCGGTGGACGTTTAATGATGCCGGATCCGCCGGATTACCGGATCCGTTTTTCCGGATTGCAATCCCTACATGTAGTGCTTGGAATTCAAAGTTCTATGGGGTGTTGCTTATGGGCAGGCGTGGCGCTTACCATCAGGCGAGCGCCTTGCTCGTCTCGTCATACAATTAAATAAATAAAAAAAAGTTGAAATTGTGTCGACAGTTATCAAAGAAACAATACAAAGTCTGTTATCAAATTGCACCCGATTTAAAACAAGTCGGCGCTATACTAGTTTGAACATCTCCGAAAATTGCAAAATCGCTGCGCAGATACATATAGTATAGACTAACGCCGGCGGGCATGCGTCGTGATTACTTGTTAAGGTACGTTTTGAGCTACGTACGCGTGTATGTGTCGCGATTAGTTGGTACTTGTTTGTATTGAGTGGTTTGGTTATGCTCTCTTTAATTAAATAACGATTTACCATTGTGTTTGCATTTCATGGTTTTATGTATACAAGACTATTGAGTGTCAGTAGAGCAGAATAAAGTAAATTTAACCCTGGTTAATCTTGGAATCACAGTACGTTTAAAACTCATTATTAATATGTTTAGATAGATAGTAATTCTTTATTGTAGACACATACATAAAAAAGATAACAATAATATAAAAAAAACAGCAAATATATAAATGTGCAACCTTACGGGTGGCGGCCTTATCACTAAAAGCGATCTCTTCCATTTAACCATTATCAGTTCGTTGTTAGCGACCACCGAACACATTGTGAAAAACCCCGTCTGTCTCACTAATCTCACCGTTATGTCCCGTGATTGGAAAGTTTATTGATATTGTAGTTTAATATTACTTAAATGAATTACTTGGCTTTCGAATTTGTGCCCTGTATGATGGTAAGCTAGCACCAATCACATCATGGGAAGAAATTAAGCACGGCAAACCGTGGGTATGCTAATTGCATCCCTGCCTATTCGGGAGTATAATTCAAAACGAGCACATAGTACAAATAAACGACTCCACAGTTAACTAATTCACGCTATTTGTTAAGGACCTTTTCCTGCGATTTTTTTTATGGACGATTCCTAGTCCTTACAAAATAAACTGACTTGACATTGGGCTAGTGGACGAATTTTAACCACAAAGGTCCCATTCCCCCATTGAAGCAAAACATCATGTTTGTGTGATCCACAAATATTTGATTCAGGTCTGCGTAATGATATATTGTTATTATATGTTACTAATTGGTTCTGGGTTGTGTGGGGCCTTAAGTCCCTCCTGGTTCTCAATACAGACTATGCTGGTTACCTTAGTGTGAGGTCAGGACTATTTGTGTGACTGTTGGGTGTATAAAATAGCCAACTTCGTATCTGCAACTACAAACGAGCTTGTGACGTCAATAGCCTGAATAATAAATACATTAGAAAAGTTTCCATCTAAATGGTATTCCAGAAGCTATGTTTAACTGTTGTAAGCGTACCGCTGAGATATAAACACAATTGTGAGAGTACAGTGCCGGACTGAGGGACCTGCGGCGGGAGCGAATTCAGGGGAACGTCACGTAATTACTAGGTGGTCGGTCTCTCGTATGTGAGAGTCGGCCGGGGTTAGTACCATCAATTTGACTATTTCTGCCCTCAAGCAGCAATGTGTAATCAAAGCTGAGTTTCGGTTAGAAGAAAAATAAAACAGTTTCTCCTCTGAGTCACGAAAACCCATTATACTTTATTTGGAATTGGTAAAATTACTTCTTTCTAAACCTACTGAAAATCTAACACAAAGCTAAACCTTATAATAATAATACTAGTGGTATATACACGTCCCACTACTGGGCGCGGGCCTCTACTGAATGAGAGGGGTCAGGCTTTAGTCTACCATGCTGGGCTACTGCGGGTTAGCAGATAATATTTCCTTTACAGTTAAAGCAATATAAGCAGGTTATAATTAACAATTAATATACACCGAACTTAGCAAAGTCAGAGGTTTTGTCTCGACATTCCGTACCACTCCCTATCCTCGCTGAGCTATCGCACCGCTAACTTCATCGAACAAAAATTTTAGATCCCTGTAGCGTTATCCTGAATCTGCGCCCTTGGTGGGGGTCCTTGCCTCGTGAACAATGGTGATATGAGCGAGTCGCGGTGTTTGTCCGCCTGCGTTCAGCTGCACAGATAGGCCTCTTACAATAGCTGCGGGTGGTTCTGGCGGTTGTGGGGGTTGTGCGGGATGGGAGGTAGTTTTTTGCCAACTTAGAGATTTTACTCGTTTTATGCGGTTTTATTGCAGTGTGTTCGTCATGTTTCCATTGCCATGAATGAGTTATCTCGCGACGTCGCTACTTACTTACTTTTTATTTTATTATTACATAGATCGGCAAACGAGCAAGTGGATCACCTGATGGTAAGTGATCTCCACCGCCCATGTATGCTCACAATATCAGAAGAATTATGGGCGCGTTGCCGACCTTAAAGGAAAGGGATAATTAGGGATTGGGAAGGGTAGGGGTATTTGGGCCTCCGGATATCTCACTCACCGTACGAAACGCAGCAGCAAGCCGCTACTTTACGTCGGTTTTCTGTGAGACAGTGGTAATGACCCGGTCGAGCCGGCCCAATCATGCTGTAGACAAACTGTCTACAGCGTGGCTCTACCACTCATTTACTTACTTACGTCTGGTGGTGAGCGCCACGCCGCGTCGGCTCATATACATGAGCATCACTACAAACTACACTATAAAATGTAGCATAAGTATATATTTATATTCAGGTTATAGTTTATCTAAGTGGCAAATGGTCATTCAAATCCGTTCAGTAATTAACGCGCAATGGATTAATAAATATCCAAATTCACAAACATTCTACCTATCTAGCTAGACTCACAAAGGTATATCTCGAAAGGTTATGCTGAGACGGAACGAATCCACGATCTAACCGCCCCAAAATTTATCGCTATTAGGCATAAATCGAATCGCCACTACGATCGCTTCATTAATCTAGAGGCAGCCTACTTAAAAGCTGAAATAATGTGAGGTTTTGGGTTCAAACCTCCAGGTCAAGCAATCACTATTAGTGATTGGGTTTTCGATTCTGAAATAACACTTGAGTTCCCCGGGATTGTGTTCTTAACCTGGCGCCGCAAAGTGACTACATTCGACTTGATGTTAAGTACAGCGCAGTCTAAATATAATGTTGATCGTTAAGAGACATTGCGTCTCTCGACGGTTGGTAGGGTCATGGATATACAATGGTGGCCCCGGACCGCAACCCGCCTCAACGACCCACTATGGCGGGTTTTACCATGTATGCAATTTTTTATTTATGCTTGTGCGTGCGTTGCCGACCTTTAAGGAAATAATGTGATATTTTTTTGAATGTTCTTAGGTCCTATTGGTCTGGAAATACCGCAGTGAAAGCCGATTTTATACGCTCGCCGTACAGGGAAGAAAACGTCGCGTAATTCGCAATGTAGATTCAGCAAATAGGAAACTGTCTTAATAATTTAATTTTGTTACCTGTTGCACTGCAATATGACTACATTCTACACTGCACCTGATGGTGGTACAGTGCTGTTTAAAAATAGAATAGAGGTGTCAAAGACGTCGCATCTCTCGATATTTGTCAGAAATTTATTATGAAGGCCGCACAAACAGGATATAGACCGGCCGATCTCGGAACAAGGCACGTGTACTACGATTATGTAATTTATAAGCTCATGCCTGGTTCCCTGTAAGGGTAGGTAGAAATGATCTAAATGCTAACAGACTAGACAAATAAGACGCTATCTAATCAACTACTGGTAACACATAAAATGATTCCATTATCTAAACCTAAAAAAAATTTTTTGTTCATAATTAACTATTATTAGATAAGTAATTAGTAACTATGAAATTATATTGTGTAACAATTTCATTGTCTTCATTAACTGGGATATTCCATTGTGTAGTGTACGGGTTGGTAGGAGTGCCGCGTACTTTCAATTAAAACTGAGACAGTTGGTAACAATAAGTGCGATAATTAATTTATAACTAGGAGCGCTGAGCTAGGCGGATGAAATTATAAAACTATAGAGAGTGGGTAGAACGGTGGCGGGGCAGGCTGACAGGGTATATTGTGCATTGTGCCCCGCAATGCAATTAATGCCCTTAATGAGACGTTTATATAAGGCTATTGGCCAGGTATAGGCCAAAGGTCGACGACAGGTGCACGGTACGCGTCTGAATTAAAAGTCTTAAGATTTTTATATCCGAGCATGGTAATGTGACTGCACTACATCTGATGGTAAGCGAAGTACAGTACAAAAACCCAGCGACCACAGACAAACAATGAGTTTATCAATGATCACCAGAATCATGCTGGCCTAAATGTTTCTTTACACTCCGAAGAAGAAAAAATTAGGAAAAATTCAAGGAAAAATTCAAGCGACCTGTAATATGACTGGTGAATGACCGATGCAGATACAGGGATACAAGGATTGGTATTGGTATTGGTTGTGGGCTCCTTTTCCCGCACTTAGCCTGTAAAAATTCAGGCCATTGTGCGTGATATCCGTGCCGGCTATAAAACAAGTCAGCCTAACTCCGACCAGAAGCGCAGGATCTTCCTGGTTTCTCCACAGGCTTCTCGGAGTGACCCCGGTGAGTCGAGGATTTCTGCCCGTTGTGCAGCTACACCTTCACATTCCAGGATGACATGGGCAGCTGTTTCATCGACCAAAAGACATCCCCTACATAGGGGGCTGTCAGTCATACCTAGAACATATAAATGTTTGTTTAGCGGGCAATGTCCAGTGATGGTACCTACGACTATGCGTAGGGATGCCCTGTCCAAAGATAGGAGGCGTTTAGTCAGACGAAAATCCGGGTGTGGCACGGTTTCCCGGGATTGTATGCATGTACTAATATGTAATAATATAAGGATGTAATAATATATATCCTACTACCAGCCAATGATAGCAGTAGCATCAGATGATAAATGCGCTCGAACAAAAATAACAAGGCGAAAAATAAATAAAAGAAAGAGTGAGAATTTTCCATAATAACTTCAGAGGTATGTAAAATCTGTTTGGAAAAGTAGATGGATATGAAGAGGAGACGTATTGTTACGCCGGAGATTCGATTAAGACCCTTTTATTGACGTCTTTATAGCTACTTATACATTACATCTGCATGATGCCAGCGTGATGGACGAAATGCCCTTCTGTTTAGTAGGGGAGGCCGTGTTGTGTCCAACAACGGGGCAATTAAATATAAGGTTGATCAAAATAATACATCTTAAATAATAAAAAAATATATTATAATGCTATGCGTCATAAAGAGTTGCTGGAATAATTTGATTCCATTGAACTCGTGGAATAAATTACAGTACACGGTGTTCAGTGTGTATTCGATGTTTCATTAAATGCAAGTTGAATTATACGCCCGCGCTACTGGAAATATTTCTACGAATGGTGTCGGTGTACTGTGCGAGTGTGCGTCTATATATTGTGAAAATATTGTGATTAAATACATGTCTAGATGGCCCATTGCGAACAAAAAATGCGCCGCAAATTAAAACAAAGCGGCTGTATTAGTACACTGTAGTAAAAATGTAATATTGGCCAACGAAGTTTCATATCTAGCCAGCTAGAATTACGTCAGCATGTCTAATTGAATGTACATCGGCCGACGTACGTCCGTATATGGAACGTAATTCGCCAGAACAAGCCACTATTAAGCTACGACGGAATCTCAACAAGTTTACTGTGGCCGCCAATGCTTATCGCCATCTATGCGTGTATATAACCAAAAGTATTGTGCTCTTGTGCTATTGTGAATCGGTTTACTACATAAACTTTTTTATCAGCAGCGAATATTTTTATTACTGTTTCTACGATGTTTTTGCCAGATTAAAATACACTACGTAACATTTCAGATTTAAAGACTGCAAATAATAGTTCGCAGAAAAAGTAATTATCTTTTATTAATTAAAAAAGTCAGTAAAACACTATATCCGGTTCTCCCCAGGGGGCTTGCCCCCTGATCCTAACGCTTTTCCCATCCCTTTTTCCTTTCCCTCCCCCTTGGCCCTTTGGCAGGCCGGCATGATCTTGCCGACCTTCGATGGACACATTGTTTATCGTTGGTCGACACTATTTTTGGATTGAGCTACATTTATCATCAGGTGTAGCGTAGTCACTTTGCCGAGCCAGGATAAAAAAAAAAATAATATAATTTTTTTTTCGGCCCAAAAATATGGAGTTTGGATAACCCGATTATATCATACAGAAAACGCACAAAGTGTATTATAAACATAGGTACCCCGTGACCACGATGGCTGAAAAGCTTTCGAAACGTCGGGACCATAATTAAAATAAAAAAAACCGCGATAAAATCCGTTTAAATTAGTTTTATTTCAATACGAGAAACCAATCCACGTCAGTTTTGATATTGATTCGTTAGACGCTTTGGAAGCTCCTAGCACAGGCACACCAGGTATATATGGTTTGTAGTACACTCTGTTTTTAGTACACTCGTAGGCCTACATCATCATCATCATCATCAGCCATAGGACGTCCACTGCTGAACATAGGCCTCGCCCAAAACTTTCCAGACCGACCTGATGGAAGCGGTCTGCATCGAGCGACGTCCTGCGATTTTTATCAAGTCCTCTGTCCATCTTATAGGTGGATGTGGCATGCTTCACTCATATATTATTAAATCTGAATAGATTATTCTATAAGATTAAAGCTGATTTCAAGTCACAACGATTCTATTTAACCTTTCTTTTTGACATTCTATTTTGACATTTTGTAAACTTGTGCAAGGCGGCGTTAAACTGTATTTCGTCTTTATCGCAATACTAGCTTTTGCTCGCGGCTCCGCCCGCGTGATCAAACAAACAAACAAACAATCAAACTCTACAGCTTTATAATATTAGTATAGATTTGGGTAGCTTAGCAACGGAAGCCTTCAAATAATATTATTTTGGTAGCTTAGCAACGGAAGCCTTCAAATATGAATAATTTTCCCCATTTTTGCAAAATTTTTCACGGATGCTTCGCTTCTAATGGTCGCAGCGTAATGTTATATAGCCTAAAGCCTTCCTCGATAAATGGACTATCCAACACAAAAAGATTTTTTCAATTCGAACCAGTAGTTCCTGAGATTAGCGCGTTCAAACAAACAAACAAACAAACAAACAAACAAACACTCAAACAATCAAACTCTACAGCTTTATTATATTAGTATAGAAGTAACATTCGCGTAAACGTAAGAAATCATTATATTAAACATAGGTATTTAACGAATATTTAATTTTAACAAAACTTAAAAACCGACTTAAAAGCAGTAACACAGGAAGTCAAAAATAACAATTTCTATAGGTATCTTCGGTAGTCGGTGCCTGTGTCGGTGCTGGTCAACTGAAATTGCACCGACTTTTTAAAAATAGGTTTTCAAGTTTTATTAAAAAATATTTTATGATTTAATTTTCAGTGTTCAGTACAGCTATGATATGTAATGCGTATGGGACCACATCGCAGCTTTTTCTGAAAAAATGAAAAAACAATTGAAGTCAGCTTAAAATATTTCTACCATAGATCTGCTTTCCCTTCTCGAATTGCTCAGGCTCAAGTATCACCTCGATTACTGCTAAGAAAGAGAAATAACCTTTGTATCCACATATCTCACTAATTAATTACCATTATGGTATATTTTCAAGTGCTTCCTCCAGGCCGACATGTGGTGTCGTGGGCCCTGCACCTGCCCCTGCTCCCGGGGGACACGGCGCCTAATATCATTACCGTTCAACGAGCTGCGATATTTTCCTTACATTATCCTTATTTAGCGCTCCTTTATTAAATCCACAGGTCAATAACCCTGAAGACACCAATAACTGCCGCACACAGAGACGTTACTAAACTTTCATCTTCATTAAATAATTTCTTAGAATTCGATTATTTTCACACTCACAGTCACAAGGATTTATGTTCCGTTACTGAATACAGAAAATGATTTATACTCTGTTACTGAGCACAGAAAAATCTTAATTGACGTCTCTGAGAAATAATCGACTAAGAAGTGACTTCATGTTAATTAAAGTTTACTGACGCGTCAGTGCGGCAGTAAGACTACATAAAAACAGAATCGTAATATTGCCGGCTTCGGAGAAGGTAATGAGGATAGCAGGTATTAATCTTAATTTGTCAGAAAGTTTAAGCGGGGTATAATGCGTGGGCAATGCATAACTTTGGTGAGTGGTTTTTTTAACTTTGGCCCGACAAAATAATTACGCGCTACTTGATCACAATGAGCGATAATGTAGACACAAATATTTAAACACATAAAGCAGGAGTTTGTTAGTGCTTCTCTCAGACCAGTATAAAAAACATATTATGTAGTCGTTTTCCACTCGGGAATAATCTGTTATAGTAGAATCTGGCAAGTGGGTCACTTTATGGTAAGTGATCTTCACATAGACTCTACAGTACCAAAATAATCATGAACGCGTCGCTTTTTAAATTTATATCCAATTCTTTCGCACTGACAACAGTGTACTGTTTGATGTGACGTCTAACAAGTTTATTTGTCTACGGGGCCTCGCGCTTTACTTCAGTAAATATGCTTTAACAGAACCATGTCTATTTGAAGAAAATTACAGACACGTGCTCTTTCACAGCGAACGAGTTTTTATTCGTTTCTAAACTAGTCGTCTCCAATTTGTGTCGCATTCATACGATTTGATAGAAAACAAATGAATACAGTGAATGGACTGCGCTGTAGGTGTATGGTATTGACTCCATTTCTCATTATAGCTTTACGTTTTATTTTCATTAGTAACAATCTAATTAGACTAAACAACCGTGATATCCTGGGTTCAAATCCCAGACATGACAATAATTATGTGAATTTTGTTTGAATTTTCGATTCAATTTACACATGAGTTGCCCAGATTGGAATTTGTGTCCGCTATGTCCATAGGCTCACATACTACATCATCTCTAGATAAACATACTGTAAGTACTGTTGTGTTTCGGTTTGAAGGACATTGAAGCCAGTGAAATTACTGGGCATTATGAGACTTAACGTCTTATGTCTCGGAGTGACGAGAGCAGTTCAGCGTCATGCAGTAATTCAACGTTCTGTGCGGTGTTGCTTCTGTTTATGGGCAGGCGCTTACCATCAGGCGAGCGCCTTGATCGTCTCGTCATTCAATCAAATAAAAAAAACGTACATTATATGTTTGATATTGATGCGGAAAGTGCGTCTCATCTCTCTAAACTTTGAGTGGTGTTATTACTGATAATGAGCAGGCGTTTATCATCAGAGCGAGCCGCTCGCCGTCCTTTCACTATAAAAATACACAAAGAAAATTCTCGATCGCTCACCGACTATAAAAAGCAAATAATAAATCATGTGAGGTCGGTGTAGTTTGTCGCCCTTTTTGACGCGTGTTTTACTGGATTGACAGTTCAATTAGAACTGAGACCCACCCCCTCCTCCCACCCCCATCGCCATTTCGTCAAACGCGCGAGATCTTAGTAATGCGAGATTGAATATATTACACGTTCTCCTTGAACTATTGGTATCGTACACTCGGCAGCCGGCGCGTTACAATGGGAGCAAATACCTTCGTCTGTTCAATGACTTTGTATTTTGATTGAAATGCTCACTTATACGGGTTTCGTTCTATATTATTATTCATATAAATAATACAGAAAGTGATTGAAATAGCTCGTATATATTTTGATCACATTCATACCTTTTAATTTTTCTTACATCAAAAATACTATGTTTCATTGTTTTTAGCCAAAAATTGTTTAGTATAGATCAATTAATGATTAATCTAATATTCATATTTCGGCTATTATTGCACGACTTGTTATGATTGCATGGTTCCTAGACATATAATGCAGTATGTGAAAGTTGTAAATGGTAGAGCCACGCAACTCACCCATTCAAGCTGTAGCCTGAAGCTCAACTGAGGTACTGCCGTCTCACAGGATACAGACCTGAATAGGCGGCTCTTAATCCGTGTTACTTGCACATTAAATTAACATTGAAATAAAACTAATTTAAACGGATTTTATCGCGGTTTTTTATTAATTTATGATTCCCACGTTTCTAAAGTTTTTCAGCCTTCGTGGTATAATGTAATATTCGCGTAAACATAAGAAATCATTAAATTAACATTAACATCGAGACGGTTACAACTGGTTGCACTCACTGATCGGTAAACAATTAGCGATTTAAGCAACCTTTGGCGCGATCAGTCTATGGATCGGTGACCGCGTAGTGGTGTTTCAACTGAGCGTCTCCGTGATTCGGAGGGCACGGAAAAAGTCGGTCCCGGCTGTTATCAACTGACAGCAGTCTTTAGTCAGAAGTCAAGTCAGAGGCTTTCGCGCGGCTTGAAAACTTTAACACTAAGATAGCCACTAACCATTCGATATACAATAGAATATTAACGTTAACACTAAAGCGCCTTGTTCATCGCGGCCTGTAGACACCTAATAACTAGCCTAGCTGCAAGGCGGTACCCGCCCGTGACCTGTAGGCTGTAGCTCCCGGCCCGCGCCGCCTCGCGGTGACAACGTTCCTGATTGTACATTTATTACTCTGACGGTGAGCCCAAATTTAAATTTCCACTCTATTTCCTCCACAAAGGTAACAAGGCGCCCCCCCTCTCTACCCCGTCGCAGACTCCGTCGGGACCGAACACAATAAATTTATATTCTATACAGTTAGGGAGGTTGTTCGTTTTTGCTACCTTATGCGGTGTTGCCGTTTGCATAATATACAGATCCCGCAACAAATAAACAATACTGTTGTATGAAAAAAGTGGTTTGTGAATTTGAAACATGTTTCACGCTTCGTTTTTGTTGTATTTTTGATTTTTGTGGAGAAAATTGTTTAGAATTTTATGAATAATTGATTTATACTTACTCTCACAGACAGCGTTTGTGGCGTGGATGACTAGCCGGCGGTAAAATGAGGTGCTTTGGGTTCGATACCCGTAAGAAGATTAATGTTTGTGATCCACGGATATTTGTTTCGAATTTTGAGGTAGTAGACCCACGGCGTTGGCAGTTTTATCTAAAACATAAATGTACTACCGCGACTGGGTTATTGCCACTGTCTCACAGAAAACCGATGTAAAATAATCTAGAATTCTATTGGTATTGTGGGCGTGCATGGATGGTGGAAATCACTTATCATCAGTTGACACAGTAGTTTGTTTGCTAATCTCTTCTATAAATGAACCTATACGTTGTGTGATGGTCCGTCTGTCGTAGTTTCTGGTAGATCTTAGATTCAAGATAATCGTATGTTACTTATTCTTATGTTATCGTTTGACGGGATCTGTGGTGCAGTGGGCAAGTAGTCGGTTGCAAAGAAATAGGCCGTGGGTTCGATTCCCGCTTTGAGGCAAGTGTTTGTGTGATGTTACACAAACAATTAAAGGATAGTATGCAATTTAAGTATAGTAATTTCAAGTTTCTTCGGAACTTAAACGTAAACAAAGCACCATATTTTGGCGGGGGTTGAAACTGACTGGCGAGACAGAGGTCACGCGTTCGATCCTATCCGATGGATCTATAATAATTTCGAAAAAAATGTGAATTCGACCAACTATAGGTCAGCGTTTTGAGTAGTAGAGCCAGCGTGTCTCAGAGACAGTTTTGTCTACAGCATGAATGGGCCGGCTCGTATGGGTCGTTTCCACTGTCTCACAGAAAACCGACGTAAAATAGCGGCTTGCTGCTGCGTTTCGTACGGTGAGTGAGATATCCGGAAGCCCAAATCCCCCTCCCCTTCCCAATCCCTTTCCTTTAAGGTCGGCAACACTCCTATGATTCTAGTATTGTGGGCATACATGGGCAATGGAGATAATTTGCCATCAGGTGACCCAGTTGCTCGTTTGCCGGCTTATGCTATAAAAAAGCACATCTAATTCATTTAATTAGTAGAGGTGTCCATCAGTGGATCGGTATATAGTATGTGGACTGGCTGTCATAATCAGTGCTCTGTTATCACTCACTAACACTCCACCTAGTTCATACAATTTAATACAGTTAATTGTTCATTATTTCTGAGCGACAGCCTCAAAAATATAAATTCATTTGTTAATAATTTCGGCCGGCATAAAAGTAATGACCGTATTGTCGACGAGTGGACGCGATGGCAGCTTGATAGGTACGTGATTCAGTCACTTTCAGCACTTGATAAACCGTTTATTGTGTACTGTAATAAAATAATCCGGGACGAGAATTTTAAATAGTGTTTTTTACCATAGGCCTGAAAACAAGCAAGTGGGTCACCTTGTGTTAACTGCTCTCCACTGCCCATCTACGTTCGCAATATCAGAAGAATCATGGGCGGCTTGCCGTTCTTAAAGGAAATGGATAATTAAAGGATTGGTAAGGAGAAGGATTTTGGCCTCCGGATATTGTGTTTGTTTTTTGTCAGTGGTAAGGCCACGTAGTAGACACTTTTGTTTGTCTTCAGAATAAATTAACTGGCTAAATCTATGTATTAACACTGTTTCAAACTAAAGTAATCCGAAATTGCAGTGCTGTTGCATTTTGATTGGCGAGTAAGATTCCGGAGGCCCAAATCCTCCCTCCACATTTGAATACCCATTCTTTTATTTACATTCTACACGTGGTCCATGACCTGGATTAGGCTACTTTTTATCCTGAAAAAGGCCGTTCATGCTAGCGGAGCCGCGAGCAAACTTAATTTAATGAATAGTGCATCCGTCAGCATGACGTTTCACAGCCGGCTATACTACGCTACGGATTAAAGTTTATTGACGTGTCGGAATGCGGCAGTGAAGCAGATCTGTCGTTTCACATTCTATAATTAAACATTCTCACAAAGATGATCCAATTATTATTAAACACACACATCTACCATCTAAAGTGTGAAGAATATACACATAATATAATAAACACACATGTGCTAACAATTCAATTACGCGGCGTGCGCTGACGACAGCCCTACTGTAGTGTACGGTGGGCGAGCACACTCGGTCTGTGCCTTGAGCATAGTTCCCTGTACAACTATACTGAGGTCACATTGGACTATCGCCATAGTTTTGCATGTCAGTAGGCACTTGTCTCGGCTGGTCAGACAAGATGACTAGCAACAATGTTGAGAACAAAATTTTGCAAAGCTACAATTGTTATTAGAAAAAAAATATTATGTTCTTCTGATTTTCAAAAATCTGAAACCAGATTTCAATCAAAAGAAAACATTATATGATAATTGGTCAATATGTTTAGCGCTACAGTCAATACAGATAATGTACAAACACAAGGTGTCTTCACTCTTACTCAAACATTTTGAAATAAATATTAAGACAATATTTTGGTTATAGAAATATTTATCTTTAAGTCTATGGTCTATAACTAGTGTATGTACTTAGAATATACGGAATATACGTGATTTGTTATGCCTTATTTTGCTATTCCGCCTTAATGCCTTAATTATGCCTTTCTTTAAAATTTACAACGCATCCATGATACTTATTGGAGATATTGGAGATTATTTACCATCAATAACCATTTGCTCGTTTGCCAACTTAAGATTTAAAAAAGCAACTATATCGTCAACACAATATAGCCACATTACCCCGTGTGTACACTCTTTGTAGCAAGAAAAAGTACAGAGTGCGGTGGTGTGTACATAGTCCGCAATGAGACAGTGAGACGTTAATTTGCAAAACCGCCTGTGTGTCTACACTCTGCAGCGCACTCCCCGGCTAATTATGTGGGCTCGCAGTCCACACACAGGTATAAGAGAGTGGGCTCTGTACAAACACATATCGTTTTATTGCATCTTAACACAATGTAGGGATGTATATACCTATCAAGGCATGTTTTGAGGTACGTGGCGACAGGATGACAGCGACACGTTCACTTTGTATACGGTGGTAATACCAGTGTAGTATAGGTAGGAGATTGGAAACCATGACGCGAGGCAAATAACCGGCCGCCTGACTCGTTTCGCGTGTCGTAGTCTATTTTCTCAGTCGCGTACCCAAAATGTATCTTGATAACAATTGTCGTGACTTATCGTATGCCGACACAATTTGCAAACGGTATTGGGATTGCACCACTATTTCACACACCGACACGACATCGACGCAGAGAGACAACCTGTCTTAAGTTATATCATAAGGTAGACATATCGAAGACTAGAGGTAACAATGTTAATACATGTTGCTCTAATATAATAGTCAAATTCACTTATTGTAATTGAACTAAAATGTCACATTTCCAAACGCTTTTGACGTCACCCACAGGCGACAACACGCACTCAACGTGATTGGCATCAAAACAACTTATTATAACGTGTTTACAAACGCGAGCAAATCCTCAGAGCAGCTCGCTTCGTGTCGCCTTTGTGGGAATATTTCCCTATTGAAGTGGTTTCTGTGGCCCGTTAAATATAATTATTGGAACGAAGTTCCTTACGGCAGGCTTGGAGGGGATAGGGATTTCGCTGCGTGACCGAACTGAAAAAAATGTGATAGTAAAACCGTAAGAAAAATGCGTGGAATAAAAACCGTTAAATGAGACTTTTTTTAACTTAATTTGATATCTAGCACACAAAGTTAAAGTCGAAATTCCGTTAATAAAACAGATGGGTATGAAACTTATGACATTTGGAAATGTAGACGCCGTTTGAAATTTGAATTTGAATTTTTGATTATAGAACACGGCCGTCCACCGTTTAGTAGCCAGTCTAAATCTAAGTTTTTAATTAGAGTTGTTACACTTCGGTAGTGTCTTGGGATGAAATATTACTGAATAAAAGTTTATTGGAACGAAGTTCCTTACGGCAGGCTTGGAGGGGATAGGGATTTCGCTGCATGACCGAACTGAAAAAAATGTGATAGTAAAACCGTAAGAAAAATGCGTGGAATAAAACCGTTAAATGAGACGTGCGCAGGCGCGACAGTCGCATACACAGAATTGAGCACGACTTTTTTTGCAATTTGTGTCGATTCTACATTAGCCGAAGGAACTTCGTTCCTACCTGGTGTCCCACGACACCACTAATTTTTTGGAACGAAGTTCCTTACGGCAGGCTTGGAGGGGATAGGGATTTCGCTGCGTGACCGAACTGAAAAAAATGTGATAGTAAAACCGTAAGAAAAATGCGTGGAAAAAATGCGTGGAATAAAAGCGTTAAATGAGACGTGCGCAGGCGCGACAGTCAATGTGTCAATTTTAATGTCAGTCATTTCTATGTAATTTTATGTTGTCAAACAAAAATAAAGAGACATATTTAAAATGAAATTCATTCAGCCAGTTATAATTGAAGTATATAAAAATACTCCTTCGATTTTTAAAAGATTACGCTAGCTCGTTATTATTTATAATTACGTAAGTTGATAAAAAATGCTATACAATAGCTTTACCACGACACACACCAATTTTTTTCAATATTTTTTATTATTAATGTATTTAACACGGAATAAAAAGTGTGGTCTATAAGTTTTAATCACAACAAATAATTTGCATTTAATAATAATCAACTAGAATTAATGGATCAACTAAGTTTTCATCTAGAATAAAAAATAAACATAACCATCAACTACAAAATCTTTTTTCTTTAACTAAATACCTAGACATTTTTATGTGTGTTTAGTACCTAGACACACATCACATCAAAGAATAAACAGTTCTTATCAAGTAATAATGTTTGCTACCGATCGAGTATCAATTTTATCACAATTCTTGAGAGGCATTATATGAAAGGTACTTGTTCGAAATTGCGGACTACTATTTTTGTTTGATGTATTTATTTATGGACTATCAGTACTGTTCCAAAAATATCATGCTGAATTTCAAGCGTGTAAGTAACATTCTTCAATGAAGGCGCGATTTCTCGACTTCTCGGGTCAACCAATTTTTTCTCTTCTCGAATAAGACAAAATTTCTCGAGTATTCCCCGTCCGAGAAAGCGTGGTGCGAAACACTACTAATGAATAACTAATTCGTCAGATTAGCTAGCTCCTTGGTGCTAATCACCAACCACGTGACCAACTAGTCTGGTCATTCAAGTTAATAAAAAAATCGTGGAAACACAAAAGGGTAACAGTGACATAGTAATATATTATTGAAGGCTACACGGTGCGGCCGTCGATTAGAAATGAACCGGAGCTGAGGTGGAATTTGATCACAGTGGCGCTCAGTTTTTCAATTTCATGGGTGGAGAGCGTACGTGGACGCGGGAAAATGGGGATCCACATACCAGTACTAATGCCGCGGTGTTAAAACGAACAATTTTACTCGATGTCACTGATACGGATCGACTGGAAAGCGGTACTAAAATCGTCCGATATAGTGTAACGATTGATGGGCCGCAAATCAGGCATGTCGGTATTTAAAACCGCGGTTTAACTGTAATATATTGGCAAGCTTTATACATCATTTACACAGAGATAATAGGACATAGGCAAAAATATTATCATTTACGGAGGTCGCATCATACAAATCTCATTTTCAAAATATATGACCTTACCTCGTAGAGAAGAATTTACTGGTGAATTCTTGCCTCTGTCACGGAATGCCGTTTGAGTTGGGTTTACCTCATCTAGCACTATGGTATAGGATACCTTAAAATACACTTCATCTGTTAATAACATGTGGAATTACTTGGCTTATATGATAGCCAGAGCGACTGAAGTAATTCAATCCATTCAGCCTGACCAGATTGAAATTGTTTCCTCTTGAGCTGACCCGTTGCAAATTCAAACCATCCGATTGGCCTTTCCGTTTACGACAGCCTTGATTCGCAGGTCAGTCAGGATTTTTACTAGTGGCGCATAGTTATGTTACGAATTCAACAATATGTTTGCATAGCTATCGGCCACTGCTCTACCGTGGCCACATGCACTATCATTTTTTGAGCGGTATTTCTACATAGGAGTGTTTGAGCTGCTTTCACGGCGGATTGTGTTTGAAAATATTTTTCAATATGCAAATGGGGTTGGTTGAGAGACTCCGTAGCTGCGGCTGTAGTGTACAAATATTTGAGTCGCCAGTCATATTCCGTGATGGTATTAAATCTCGTCTGTCGTGATTTATTTTATTTTGGTTAAGTAAATAATACGTTGTGAGCTTCATAAATACGAATCAATTTACGAATATTTAATTAACCAATGAGCACAGATCACGTGATTGTATGAATATGTAAATTATAATAATTAATGGAGCTGTAATGTAGCTAGATTTATCTATAGAAAATAGCAATCGGCTTGCCATTGGTGCCGATTCTGTTTGACGAATTTTGTAGATTTATCTCTCAGAAAACTGACGTCGAGGCGGTGTTGCATTCTATAACGCCAGCTCCGTACAAGCTACATTACATCGCTGTTAGTACACCAGTCAAACTTCACTTATAAAACACCAGCTATTTCCCGATTGTATAGGATGGAACATCCATCCAAAGCGATGGTATCGCTCGCGTCGTCACTAACAAGCCGTGAAATTGGCTCGCGTATATTATTTGTGCGTGGACATAAATTATTTCGCGCCGAGAGTCACCCCCGCCCCCTCCCCCTCCCTGCCCCTGCCCGCCTCCCCTCCGTCTATCCCAATAGATTTAAGATGTCGCTCAGGTGCGTACTTCAGAATTCATTTGTGGAAAGGGTTACAGTTTAGGTAAGTCGAATACTGAGATTTTTTACCGACGGAAAAATGTTGTAAATCCTGTTTTTCTTTATTAGAGGTCGTGAAGTATCCAGTGGGTTACCTCATGGTAGGCAATCAATATCGCTCAAGAACATCCCCAAAACCAGAGGAATGAGAGTCGGTAGACTTTGAATAAATATTGTTTCCCTCCAACAACCGCCCTGACTACACGAAGCGCAAAGGTGTACCTTTATAAAATCGCCGGTTTTCTTGTGAGGTGGTGGTTGCATATGTAGGGCTTCGCAATGCAACACGAAATAATTTAGCGTCTCGTTTTGTCGTGGAACACCAGTTTTATCTGGTTATCTCTATACGTCTAGCAAAGCTAACACGGTTGTATAGAAGACTCGTCTCGTTATATCAAAATCAGAGATAAAGAAGGGAAAATGGTACTTTAAACCTCTCCGCGGTATTTTGTCTACAAATCCTAATATGACTACGTAATTTTACATAGTCTTGCCTACCCATTTATGCTAAAGAAAACAATGGCTACAACTCAGCTCATTGCCTGTTTTTCAATTGCTGTAATAGGATCAAAACTGGACTGGAGTATAGTGATTTGAATCCCCGATAGCGAAATCAGAATGGTATTATAGTATACTGTAGACAAATAGATTTTTATTAAATCGATAGAATAAAGCTTTGAAGGATTCAATTAAAATTTAAAAATAGCCGGGTATTTCCCGAACTTAAACAAAATAAATTTGCATACTCTCTTGGAATCTTCCGCCTGCTTATTTAAGATCACTAAACATTCCTATCCATACATTTGGAGCTGGACTGTAGAATAGCTATATTAATACGGTTATTCGTCGTTTAGTATAGTACTTTGACTATACACGTCTAGATGGACAATCGCGAGTGAAAATGCAAAACATTCTAACAAGGATATACCGAGCAGTGCTGTACTGGATAGGCAGAAGCAGTGGCAACTTATTACAGCGTTACTAAATGTTCATATGCAGTTAAGCAGTATAATCCATTGGGAACCAAATATTCCTATTTTATTTCCAAACGAGTGAACTGTTCAGGTCCGGATTTATTCCACTATTTTTTCAACGAGTCACAGTGTGTCATGACACGCGTATATGACTCATTGGGAACAAACGAAAACCGCATCCAAAACGTAAACACCCTTAGTTTTCTGGGATTAAAATTAAAAGGGTTTGAATAGACATTCTGATGGATTACAACTTAACACGACACGTTAGTATGAAACTCGCATAATGATACGGTATCTACACGTGTAATGTAAAGTGTAGCTTGTAGTTCCAGATAAAGGCATGCCCATAAAGTGTTTGCAGACGCCATTGTGCCGCAATAAAACGTCTTTTACACGTAATTCCGAGTTTAACTCCACTACAATGGACGCGAGAAATACTTCAAACATCTTTATAGCCTTTATTGATATTTTGTTATGTCATGATTACGGACAATACAATGCCTCTGCCCTTATATTGGTTTATAAAGACTTTATGAAACATGAATCTACAGAGCTGCCTAGTTTAAGAATACCGAATATATTTTTGTATCTGACTGAATTTGAACACCGTAATCTAAGTCTCGTAATTCCCATTAATTTTGCAGGCTCTAAAATTCTTTAAACTGAAACACAACAGTGCTTACACATAGCGGTTGGCGGCAGAAATAGACGAAATGGTGGCTTTATTCAGATGGCCTTTACCTAGAATAATATTACGGTCCTTCAACAAAAACTCTATAGTTTCCTCTCAATGTCATCAATTGTCATTTCCACAATGGAGTCGATTTGAGCCCACCTGTACCATGAGCGGAATCAATTTATTCCAGGATCATTACCTCAAGGCCTCGGTGGTCATTAGCGAGAACTATTAGCGGCAGGTTGTGAGTAAAAAGTTGAAAATACACGGTGCGGCCCGCCGCGACGGCTCACACAACTATAACAGATGATTAATGACGCGTCACATCACCGCCTAATCACCACGGTACTACAAATTACAAATCATTCGTTGTAATTTAACAAGAATTTGCTATTTTTGATCAAATTGGAGTTAAATGTTACATCATGATTGCCAGACGATGTAATAGTGACGCTGGCGGTAGGATATTCATATCCGTCCGGATAGCGATCACTGTACACATGGTGTCAAAACTTGCCGTAGTGACCCACACACCTTGTGTGGATCGCGTTCCAGGATCACCCAGTGTGTATGCGGTACTCCCGGCTACTAGGGGCTTGCGACATGACTTGATATTTTGTTTTGGGCCGGTATAGGGGTACATCTTTGTATCCCTGTGCCTGTATCGGTCATCCGCCTGTCCTGTCGCAGGCCCCTCGATTTACTCTTCAGAGTATGAAAAAGCATTTATACAGGCCGGCTTGATTCTGGTGACCACCAATAAACTCATTATTTGTCGGTCACTGGTCACTGGTTTTTTGGACTGCAATGCGTTTTCCGTCAGGTGAAGTGTCTACTTTGCCGTGCTTGGATTAAAAATATATTTATAGTTTATATGTTCATATTTCAGATCTTTCTCGAGTAAACGAGTATTCGGCTGCGAACCAAGACGGCGCGAGTTCGATTCCTGAACCGTAACAAGTATTTGTGTGATCTACAAATATATATATTTTTTTTATTTGATTTGTTTCGGCCCTGGGTGTTTTCTTCTCAAAGAGGTTGACGTCAGGCAGGCGGCTGGTCGTAAATGGTCTGGCTGGTCATCTACAAGCGAAATCTTTCTGTAACATATTGTGTTAAAAAAACCTTGTTGCGCCGATCTCACTGCGAGTGGGATAAGGACAGGTGGAAGAAAAAAAATTGAGGGTCGCGGTGCCCAGATACAAGTCCTCTCCCTAACTCCGTTTATATATCGATCCTCATAGCTCCGGTGTATATCCCCTATACTCATCGACATATGAGTTCCTGGTACGATCGTATTTCACGGCGCGTCGCTTTGCTCTGTGAGCGTTGGTTCCATTGTCCTTTTAATTAACTGTCGGTATTAATGGTATTGTCTTAACGGAAGACAGCTATTGTAGTGTATATGGAGTCAAAAGGTTCCAATATATTGAGTATTATAAAGCGGCCTCCTGACTTCCGTCACATTTCGTCACACCGAGAGGCGTGGTTGTCACACTTACTCGTTATGCTGACGTGGATTGGTCATTTTGCTGTGACTTAAAATAAAAAAATCTCAAAATAATAATATGTCGGTGATTACATATAATAAACCTTTATTACAGAACTATATCAATATCTTTATCGCAAGAAATAAGTTCTAGGTATGAAAATAGTTCTATTTCTAAGTATAATGTTATGGAGTCTTAAAGCGGATTGTTCCGTGGCATTAGGTCGTATCATTTGACAACCGTGCACACATATGAGAGTTTATCACGCATGTTTGTTACAGTCATGCCTCTTGGTGAAATTGCAAGTGAAGAAGCCCTTGAACGTAATCACATATTTTATAACATAACTGTGAATAAAAAACATAAGTGGAATAAAAAACCTCTATACCTATATAAAATTAATATATGAAGGTCTCTGGATTTAATAAAAGAGAATCTTTTACTACTACATACCGATATTATCAAGAAACTATTACATTTTATCAAAGATAAGAAATATCCAAGCGACCCGCAAATATTTAATCTAGGTCTGTTCAAGTAGTACCTATAATAATAAAATGATTAATTCTGTTCATTTGTTCCAGTAAAGAGTGATGAAATAAATATGAAAAGTATTTTTGGTCGAAGTTCAATAAGGACTGGCAGAGTTTATTAGGGCGATATACATTACAGTTTTTTTATAGCAAAATATTGACAAATAACTGCGTGAATCAGCGAATAATAGATCACCATCGCATTCTTTTCTTCCTCAAAATCCAGATCTGTGACAAATATAAGTGAATAACACAAACATTGCTTCGGCGTGGGACGAAGCCGCGGCTTCTCGTTTCACAACCGGCTACGTTCCCTCTGCGCCACGGAGGCAGTCTGAATATTGCCAGACATACGCTCGGCCGAAGTTTTCCTAGATAAAGCGACACCGTCGGTGTTGTTTAATCACCGTCATTACCCACGCGATGAACATCACCTCCCTGTCTCCCCGCAACTCTTCGCAACTCCCCGCAACTCCCCACGACGTCCTGCCAGTATGTTCGCGTTTTACACTGAAATTCAAATTAATCTCGGATGTTATAAAGTTAATTCGGGAATGATAATGTCACGCGCGTAGAATGTCTCGGAAATTCTACACGTGCTGAAAAAATGTAGTGTAACAATATGGAAATTATTTTAACGTTGCTGGTTGCGGCGTTAATGTTGTCTTAATATTGTAGAGAATGTTAGGTGTGGGGAGTTCTCTTTTTATACAATGATAGTTTTAAAATCATAGTATTAATAATTCTGACTACCTCGGTGGCGCAGTTGCAATGCGTCCGCTTTACGATTGCTATGCTGAGGTCTCGGATTCGATCCTCGGGTCGGGTAAAAGTGATATACGCATAGCAGGACCTGGACTTGTTACATTTTAGCAGATGAAAGGTTAGTGGTCAAGGTGAAAGTACTCATTAATATATGTTATGTTCATAAATAATTCAGAGACAAACTTCCATGGACGTATATTTTTAATAATCACAGACGTTACCTTATTCTACTTTTCTTAAATAGTTTCCCAAAGAGTAACTTAACATTATAATATTTCCTTCCCCATTTGCACATATTATAAACTAGCTTTTGCTCGCGGCTCCGCCCGCGTGATCTGCTTTTCCCGGGATAAAAAGTAGCCTATGTCCTATTCTGATGTATAAGCTATGTTATTGTAAAGTTTCATTAAAATCCATTCAGTAGTTTTTACGTGAAAGAGTAACAAACATACATCCATTCTTACAAACTTTCGCGTTTATAATATTAGTAGGAAGTAGGATAGGATATCATAAAAATGGCTTATAATTGACCCGTGGTATTTCTCTAAGTGACCTTACCCGAACTACAGAACGCGGTTGTTATGTGCTTCAAACCTGAACACAACTGGATACTGAAATATACAATGTACTTAACCATACAAGCTCTCGCATACCAGGGACATACCTTCTAGTAAACATATCCTCGTATGAGAATGTATCTGTCTAGCAATTAATTACAAGGACAATGAAAACGAAGCAGCGTATCGGCGTTACAAATGATTATTCGCAGGAATAAGTCACATCTCAAAAGGATGACGTTTGTCATAACAACAATATACGGAATCCTATTAATTCCAGGAGATATTGTATCAACTTGACGTATTAGGTAATAAGGGTCAGAGCAGATGATGGATATTGTGTACATTAATACGAAACTTTAGAAGAGATTCACAAACTTCATACATAACAGCTTAACTTAGAACACTAAGGTGTGATCGAAACTTATCTCAATTAACATCTCGAAGGTCATGTGTTTCTTCACTATACAAGCGAAATAATTAACACAAATTATGCTCACGCTGTATCCCCGAATGGGTAGGCAGAGGTCAAACTAGCGCTGTAATTTGCCCGCCGAGTTTATTACCATCTCATAATGTTATAAGAAGAAAAAGCCTATCGCCATAATATAAATAAATACAAATACATAATTATTGTGGGGGTACATGGTCGGTGGAGATCATTTACCATCAGGTGACCCACTTGCTCGTTTGCCGGTCTATGCTATAAAAATAGTTACTTCTTTCTGCTTGGTGTTATCTCGGCCTAATGCTAGGGTCTGCCTTCCCATCATAATTTGACAGTACATGTGGTATTGTGGGGCAACCCACCGTCGTTCCCCCACAACCCGTAACCTGAACCAAGTCTCGCCATTGCCTCGTCCGTTACTCAGCAGAGTGTCCCACGTGCAGGTGAGTTTGGCTTTATTAAGCCTACGATGTTGGTGGTCCACTTGCACTCCAAGAATTATTAACAGTTATTAATATAATTATTATTTATTTTAATACATAAAGTACATTAATAAGGACTCCTAAAGTATTTTTTTTCCTGGCTTGGCAAAGTAACTACGCTACACCTGATGGTAAGTGTAGCGCAAACCAAGAATAGTGTCGACCAACGATAAATAATGTGTCCATCGTAGGTCGACAAGATCATGCCGGCCTGCCAAAGGGCCAAAGGGGAGGGGAAGGAAAAAGGGTTAGGATCAGGGGGCAAGCCCCCTGGGGAGAACCGGATATATACTGGCTGACCCTGGAACGCGCCCCACACAAGGTGGGCCACTATGGCAGGTTTTAGCACCAGTGTACGGTGGTCGCTATCCGGTCGGATACAAGTATCCTCCCACCAGCAAAAATATTATAATAATATAGTATATTTAATTGAAGTATTAAAAAAAATATATAGTACCATCACGTCGGCATCGAATATGCCGTAATATGGCGTGACACTTAATCCTATCACAAAATAAGTGTACTCGTCTATTTGGGCAGCGGTGGACGGTTGTGAGACCGTAATGAGCATCGACGCGTGAGATCCGGCTTATGACGGTCCGATGCGGTCCGCAACATTCCAGACATATCTACACCCAATCCCAACACACTGTTACTTCATGAACTGTGGTTATGTAATGTGAATGTTACATGTGTCGACGTATTATAGTTTTTTTTCTAGTTTTAGAGCCATTTTTTAACGTTATTTAAGTATTAAAACACAACAAAGTACAAGTAAACGTTATTACAATGTACTGCATGGCATTACACTCGTCATCCCGAGACATAAGATGATATATATATGGGGTGAGTGCGTATACATGGGCGGTGAAGATCATTCAACATCGGGTGACTAGCTCGTAAGCTGGCCGATTCTATTAAAAATCAAATCAAATCATCTGAATTCTAAATACTCTCATTCCTTTCATTGAGCTAGTCAAAGCAACTGTAATTCTTCTGCAGTAATAAATTATCATAAGGTGACAGATGATAAGCGAAGTGCAGTCCAAAAAAACCCTGTGACTATCGACAAACAATGAATTTATCGGTAGTCACCAGAATCATGGTGGCCTATATAAATGCTTCTTTCAATCAAATCATGTTACAAGCCCCTCGAGAGAACCAGATATATACTGGCTGATCCAGGACCGTGATCCACAGAGGGTGTGTGGGTCAATATGGCAGGTTTTAACACCATGTGTACGGTGGTCGCTATCTGGTCGATACCATAAAGGTCCATTGTAGTTACTTAGCCATGCCAGGATAAAAAAATGGAGATGGTACTTAGCAATGTTTAAAGAAAATCTTTCTAGTTTTAGAAACCAAATATTTCGTGACGTTATAATGGTCATTTACGAGAATGACGAGACAAGTCGTCTTGTAATATGCCTTCGATTTCAGCAGAAACTTTTCGTCCGATACTTAGTCAGTAGCGAGTTGAGCAACGAAAACCTTTCCTTCATCTTAACAAATATTTACATTACGGTTCGCAAATATTTGCTCCGGGTTTCGGAATCCGGAACGAAAAGTTCTACGTTGCTGATGCTATGCAGAAAATTATTAAATTGGGTGTTACGTAAGAGTAACTTTGATTAGGTCTTTATCTCACTCAATGGAGTGTCAGGTTCTGGATTTTTAACCTACAACACAAAAAGAGGGGTGTTATAAGTTTGAAACCTTTGTATATCAGTCTGTGGCTCCCGAGCAGATAAACCAGCCAACCATGATTTTTCTAGTATTGTAGGCGTATATGGGCGGTGCAGATCAATTACCATCACGTGATCCACTTGCTCGTTTGCCAGTCTATGCTATGAAAAAGTTATAACGGTAAATAATAAATAAACACACAACATCCAATACACTGCTTTCACATACTATTGACGTGCCAATTATTCTTTATAATTTTAGTGGATCAGGTTTTATTATTGAAGCACTAATTATGTATTTATTTGATGCTAGCTTCTGTTATTGGGTTCGCTCGTATGAAAGACTTTACTGAGATAAAATTAAGAATAATTGAATTTAAAAAAAACACATACACGTCTTACTCTGTGCTTTTTAAGTCCTGACAAAAAAAGGTAATAATTTATATGTCATTGACATATGAGCCGTCATCACAGTAATCTATATATATAAAAATGAATCGCTGTGCGTGTGTCTCGCTAAAACTCGAGACTGGCTGTACCGATTTGGCTAATTCTGATCTTGAAATATTTGTAGAAGTTCAGGGAAGGTTTACCCGGTGAGAAAAAATGAGTAACATAAACAATAAGTAAAGGAAAACACTAAAAACGACAACTTAATTTTCCAGTACAAACTGTTCCTGGGTATGATAATAAGTAAAGGAAAACACTAAAAACGACAACTTAATTTTCCAGTACAAACTGTTCCTGGGTATAAAACACTTGATGTGTTTTTGATGACAGGACAGGACAGGACAGGACTAGGGACCGGACTGGACTGGAGACAGGGCTGGACTGGGGACCGGACTAGACTGGGGATCTGACTGGACTGGAGACCTGACTTGACTGGGGCCGGACTGGACTGCGGCCGGACTGGACTGGGGACCGGACTGGACTGGGGGTTGGACTGGACTGGAGACCTGACTTGACTGGGGCCGGACTGGACTGCGGCCGAACTGGACTGGGGACCGGACTGGACTGGGGATCGGACTGGACTGAGGACCGGACTGGACTGGGGACCGGACTGGGGAGCGGACTGAACTGGGGACCTGACTGAACTGGGGACCCGGACAACTGGGGTATGGATTGGGGACCGGACTGGATTGGGGCCGGACTGGACTGAGGACCAGACTGGACTGGGGATCGGACTGGACTGGGGACCGGACTGGGGAGCGGACTGAACTGGGGACCTGACTGGACTGGAAACCTGACGGGACTGGGGACCTGACTGGACTGGGTACTTGACTGGACGGGACCGGACTGGAGCCGGACTGGACTGGGGCCGGACTGGACTGCGGCCGGACGGGACTGGGGACCTGACTGGACTGGGGATTGGACTGGACTGGGGCCGGACTGGACTGCGGCCGGACTGGACTGGGGACCGGACTGGACTGGGGATTGGACTGAACTGGGGACCGGACTGGGGAGCGGACTGAACTGGGGACCTGACTGGACTGGAGACCTGACGGGACTGGGGACCTGACTAAACTGGAGACCTGACGGGACTGGGGACCTGACTGGACTTTGTTATATGAAAAAAGAGTTATAATTAATTCTGTAAGTTCCATAAGATTCTAAAAGATGGCGGTGTAAGGTAATTTATCGGCTGAATTGAGTAAGTATCCAATACATGGCGCATACTGAATTGAAAGGTTTACTACAATATAATTTAACCTATACCTTAGGCACAGCAACGCGTGGCCGGGTCCGCTAGTTGACTTATAAAATAATATCACACACTTGTATGACTGGGTTAACTTCTCTATTCCAGTGTTTGGTATATAAATGGTAGGTACGTTAAACATTTAAGAGCAACTTCGCCACATTTCGCATTGCACTAAACGCAATCATATAATCCGCACTTGTGTACAATGTGAACAGCGGCCGCGGTATGGGGGGTGGGGGGTGGGGGGTTATTTTGGCAGCGAGCTTTGTGCCTATTTAATTGCGCGGATGTCCTGAAACAACGCACTGAAATTATAACATGATATCATATATTTAGATTTATGCTCACGTTATTCTAAATAAGAACCTATTTAGCATTATCTACATTGAATACAATGTCATGAAAAACAATTATTAAGAAAAAAAAACATATTTTATTTTTTTAATGCACGTATGAGTCGGCTTGACCAGTAATACATAGAAAATGTATGCGACGAAGAATGACAAGTCTGATTTCATTTCGTGTGTGTGAAAACAAAGCAACTAATAACTTAAACTAATTTTAAGTTATTAGTTGGTTCCTTTATTATAATTTAAATTAATTTTATTTTATTTAAAAAATAATACTTTAAATATGAAAGTTTAGATGGTCGTATCAAGTATGTGAATTAGTGAATTTGCGTGCCTGGCATACAAGTAGAGGATAAAAATTAGGTCATAGGCGTCGCGTATACAAACCCGTGAGCAAAAGGTATGTAATATTATCTTATAGCAAATTATATCATATACAAAGCAGAAAGCAACTATGGCCCGTAATGTCCCATAATTAAACATGACTTTCTTTCATCTAAAGATGATCAAATTAGGAAAAATATTTGTAATAAATACGTAATATTTCTGACATAACTAAAAATAAATCAAACGATAATCAATACACAGACGGCCATCGCTACAGGGCAATTTTAAAGTATTATCAGATCAAATGAGCCATTTATTATTTGCCAAACAAATCAATAGAGGTACGTCCTAACTCTGTATAACGAATTCTCTTATAATGAGAATTTTGTTATAATTTACAATATTATAACTCGAGTTTGGTATTCTCTTATTAAATAAGTCATTATTCGGATTATAGAAACAGGCAGGCACACAGGTAGAGTTATAACCAGTACACCACATTTCTCTGAGCGTATTTCCGTCCTATGATGTGATAGGGGCGAGCTTATCGCCATACCGGGCACAGTTCGTACGATTACAATTCCTTCCTACGGGTGATACTAAGCATTTCGTGATAGAAAAACCCAATATCCTTTACTCGACTCGGGGATCGAACTTGAGACCCCACCTTGCTTACCGTACCGCGTACGGAATACAAATGCGCCACCGAGGTAATTTAGCTAGCTTTTTAAGCAATTTTTATTAAAATTTGCATATAGCGAAGACTCTTTATAACAAAAGAAATTATTCGGTTCCTTCAGTTTCATTGTAGAGAGTTTATATTGTAGTTATGGATGCCTGTGTCGAAAGTTGTTTGAAGGAGCGCTCATTAGGTATTATACGATAATAAATCATGAATCGTTGGGACTCTTTGATCTTAACCTCAAAGGTCACATTTGGTATTAGTAAACTAATAAACAAGTCTCAAGGTCAAGAAAAATCTGCGGCCAACTTGTACTCAATTCGTAGGTTATCAGAACATTGAAAATTGTAATTTCGACTACACAGATCGTGAAATGTCTAGCGAGGTTATAATACAACTTTTAATTCTTACATGGTTCTATTTGCCTAAGTATATAAAAAAATAAACAGTATTATGTATCTTTGTCGAAAAATAATTTAAAGTGGGCCATAGACAGTTGTATAAGCCAGCCTCACGCAATTACGGGCGACGGTAACCACTTACCATTTGATGGGCCGTCAGATCGTATGCCTTCGTAGGATATAAAAAAACATTATACTAGTTTTAATGTCTTATAAACTGGGAATAATATCAGTACCTACTTAGTTTACTGCTTACAAATTGCTGCTACATATTTGGTGGTGGTGCATGGTGTTAAAACCTGCCATAGTAACCCACACACCTTTAGGGAATTGCGTTCCAGGATCAGCCAGTGTATATCCGGCTCTACCGAGGGGCTTGGGATGTGTCTTGATAGTTGTTTGGGGTGGGTTACATGGTTGGATATCTGTGCCTACATTGGACATCCGCCTGTTCTATTGCAGGCCCTTCGATTGCCTCTTCCTATTTCGGAGTGTGAACAATCATTTTACAGGCCAGCATGATTATAGTAACTATAAAATTAAATAAACTCATTGTTTGTCGTTGTTTTTTTGGACTGCAATGTAATTATCATCAGGTAAAGTGCAGCCACTTTGTAGTGCTTGGATAAAAGGAAAAGAATTGGACAAGAAATTTTCGAACAGCGTTGTTTATAAGAGATATAGATAAGGTCAGCTCATCATAAAAGGGTGCAGTATAACCGACAAGCAGCAGTCGACATTGTGATTTATTGTGGAGGGCCCGGGACGGCGGACGGACAGCTCGTCACGGACGTGTCCCGCTCGGCACGCGGCTCACGTGCCGCCGCCACCGCCTTTAATGGGCCTTTACTAATCAATGGATTGAGATACGTTTGACCGCTTTTTGGCATTTGTGATCTGAATTGGTTAGTTTATAGGATGTTTTTGTAAGGAACGTGCTCAAAATTCGGATGGAAAGTGATATATTCAACTACAAAGTCGAGTATCAATTGATTTGTATATATTTTTTTATATGTTCATGCATAATTCCAAAAAATATGAACTGATCTAGATGGTACTTTCTTTGTTTGAAATAGTTTTTTTGTGATGATCTCACATAAATTTGGTAAGAGGTGATGATGGATTACGAGAGAATATGAGATAATCCATAAAGGGAAATATCAAACGCACCGCGATTGGGGTTTTAAAGTTGGTTGCTAAACGTTTTAACGTATAATCTGGTTTTAAGTTAACTAATAACGTAAGGACTTCTAAAACAACTTGAAAGCACACAACTGGTTGATAGCAAAAAGTGACGGAAAATCTCCTGAAACATTATCCTGCATTGATATAATATAATGCAAGTCAAGAACCAAAGGTGCTTTCAAATCATCATACTGCTGGAGTAGCCAGAGGGTTGGCTGAGTCATAAAGTTGCTGAAGTCCACTTAGCATCAGGAGGGTCGCAGGCGGGCGCTCGTGTCCACCAAAGCAATAAAAATGTTTTCCTGTCGTAGAACGGCTGAATTATGATCGTCATGGATTCATGTGACAATCGTAACGCATGGGTGCAGTAGGCCACGTGACTTCAGCTATTTGATTTGAAGATGCTTTTAAATCGCCATCTCTCTGGTATGCCATAGCACAGTAACACAGCCATTACATTAAATTACATACACATACGCAGTGATGCCTATAATTCCCGAAAGTGTAGGCACCCACATTTCGGCGAGCTCATTTCCATCCTATGTAACAGGGAGCGAGCCTTTCGTCATATAGAGCACAATTCTAGACTCCGGGCTGATACTGAGCATTTTGGGATAGAAAAACTCTATATCACTTTTACCCGATCCGGGGATTGAACACGCCACCTCAGCAAAGCATTCGTACCGCGTAAATATTCATGGCCTTGAACTTTATCATAGGGTATCAAAAGGACGCCAGTGCCAATAAATATAGCAGTTGTTAGGCCAGTTACAGTAGTATTAGTAATTCTGTCAAATCACTCGGGTGAGTGTCCGTACGCGGATATCTTGGCAGCTCATGTAGTTTACGAGGCCCCATTAATACCTAAAGGTCAGCTGTTACTAAGCAGAAACTGTATTATGATAGGCTCTGGACGTTGTGTTCTATTCTGCAAGGTAGGGTGACTTGACAGCCTTTGTAGCGCTGCTCGCTAGTAGCCGGCTATGAAATGAGATGCCGCGGGTTCTATCCCCCTCACAAAGATAAATGTTGGTGTAAGCCTTAAGCCTTAGTCCTCTACGCTGACTTAATGTGTGTTGGGAGACTTCACATGTCATTCTTGTGTATCACGTATCAGGTTTCTATCACGGCTAAAGCAAGCGATGATCACTTATATACTTGTAAACTATCAAAGTCAGAGGTGCATGCTCTTCAGGCTGGACCTGAGACTTTCGTCTTGAAACTTGATAGGTACGCTACCACAACTGTCGATGCTTATTATATATTATTTGTGCCAAATTAATCCATAAATTTGGTGAACCACGACCTGGGGTAAGAAATAGGCTACGTTTCATCTCGAATAAAAATATTCACGCTGGTAAAAGTTAGTCTAAGATAAAATGTACGTAAAATAGAGCGAACTATAATTAATATTCAAAAGATGTTAAGATATTTTTTGTACTCTGTTAGTAAATTAATAAATGGTTAAGTGCTGATTAATTATACACTCCCGTAATAAAAGCGTGGATTTTGCAAGTACTTATATGAAATAAATATTTTAGATCAAGCCTACAGCCGTTAGTGTTTAGAATTAATGAAGATTAAGATTAATACAATTAATATTCTTCTTCTTAATCCACCTATCCTAATTCACGTAGGTTTTCAGTGAGACAGTTGTTACATCCCGGTCGGAAAGCTGGTAATAAGTGGTATTCACAAGGCTAGCCACCATCCAGTACTTACTTAGTACCGCCAAACTTACAACGCATAAAACGATTTGTTATTTATCTCATTTAAATGTATTATCCGCTTGTTTATTCGGACAATAGCAAATACACTGGAATAATATCCATGCTCATTTCATATTCCAGTTAATAAATGGAGTTTTACAAAATGCTCGTTAATAAATAACAGTAATATTAACTCGCTAACGCAATGCAGCGGCGCACGTGCGACATTAATGTACCGACGCAAAAGGTTTTTTTAATTCAACGAATATTTAACTTTTCACACTTTTAAGTGTAGAGCCACGCTGTAGACAGTTTTGTCTACACCATGAATGGGCCGGCTCGACCGGGTCGTTACCACTGTATCACAGAAAACCGACGTAAAACAGCGGCTTGCTGCTGCGTTTTGTACGGTGAATGAGATATCCGGAGGCACAGCTGTCCGTAGGCAGTGCTAATCACTTACCATCAGTTGGCCCATCTGCTTGTTTGCCTACCCCATTTTACAGAAAAAGACTATTTCAGCTAATCTGGCCACACATGTAGATTATGTTGAAAGTTCAGTGTAAAAGTTCCGCTGGCAACTGCGAAGCAAAAGTTACTAAACTAGTTCTCCTATCATAAAGCTCTTTTACTATGTAGTTAAAGGCTAAAGTTTAAACTGCACTCACCACTCACCACTCACCACGCGCCAGATTGTACCAGAAATGTAAATTAATCGATTTATATTAAGTTGCCTGTCTATTGCCGAGTACCAAGAAATTCTTGAATCCATTATTTATATCCAGACATCTGTCTCGGAGTGATGAACGCAGTTCAATACATGTAGTGCTTTGTAATTCAAACTAGTAAATAGAGTAAAAATCTGTGTGGTGTTGTTTCAGTTTATGGGCAGTCGTGACGCGCGACCGTCAGACAAACGACCTGTTAAATATAAGAAAGTTCATATGTGTCATATGATAAGCTCACTATTTATGGGGCTTAAAGGAGCCTTCTCGAGCAGTATTTTATGTGATCGATGTAGATTGTTTTGTCTACAGCACGCACCGGTTCGTCCGGGTCATTACCATTATCACACAAAAAAACGACGTAAAATAGAGAGAGGCTTGCGTTTCGTAGGGTGTGTGAAATATCCAGGTGCCTAAATCTTCTCTCCCTTCCCGAACCCATAATTTCGCTTTCCTTTAATATCGGCAACGCGCCTATGATACTTAAGTTATTATAGGCGTACATGGGCGGTGTACTATCAAGTGACCCACTTGCTTGTTTGCTGGTCTATGGTATAAAATTTCAACCTGTATTCTAAATATCAGTCTTTAAGATTATGCGATTGTTCTGAAAAAGTCATCTCATTGAAGTGAGATGATAACAAGCCCAACCACCAATAACTTACAAAACATAACGCATGAACCGTGGGTCCTGTTCATTAGTGTCCGGGCGTGCGGGGACGTCCGGCTGTCTGGTCGTCCGGCTCGTTCAAAGTGTCCGGTTGGTACGCGTCCCACGCACGGCCACTCACTCGAATTGGCGCCTTCCTTAAATGAAGGGCACGCTTATAGTCGGGAAACGATAACATTGTTTATAGTAGAGGAGATCAAACGGGGAAGCGGGTCACTTGATTGTTAGTGGTCATCACTAAGGACCATCCAATATATCAGGGGCACATTGCCGATATTTTGAGGACAGCAATGGAAGATGGAACGTATACGCACGTAGGCGACCCACTCGCTCGTTTGCCAGCCTATGCTATAAAAAGACATGACTAAGAATAACACCTAAGACTAGATTATTCAACAGATTTGATTCAAACATCTGTGAATCATCTGAATCATTAGCGTATGAAGCATCTGGATCATTAGTTTTCATCTAAAAAAAATCGCATTACCTCCCACTCGAGTTACAATGCTACAGCCAGATAAGAGATTAAATCTACAACCTTTTTTCACTAGGGGTTAAAAACAGAAAGGTAGGAGGGTGACATAGTAAGGCTTGTCCGAGCATCATTGAGTGTATTCCACCCGCGTATTTCGGGATTGGTTCGTCTTTACGAGGTTCGTTTATAATTCGGGTGAACAAGGGCATTGATTAGGATTGTGTTTTTGCTTACTTCCATAAATTGGGTGTGACAGATGGGACTTATCGTACGATGGGTTAGTCATTTCATAAATTCGATAGTGTACTATTTTTTTTTTCATAGATATTGAATTAGAACAAAATACATTGATGTGACGCGTTGTAGCGAGTTGCAAACAATGAGTTTATCGGTGGTCACCAGAATTATGCCGGCCTGTATAAATGCTTTTTCACACTCCGACGAGCGAAGAAGTAAATCGACGAGCCTGCGACGGGACAGGCGGATGACCGCTGCAACACAGTGATACAAAGATGTATCCCTTCACCATCACCGGCCCGATCAACCATCAAATCATGCCGTAAGCCCCACGGGAGAACGGGATATGCACTGGCTGATCCTGGAACGCAAACCACACAAAGCGTGTGGATCGCTATGGCAGGTTTTAATACCATGTGTACGGTGGTCGCTATCGCGGATATCAATATCCTACCACCAGCTAAGATTGAGCTCTTTAAATGTGGGATTGACAGACAGACACACAGACGGACAGATAGGTAGAAAGTGGTGTAGACTCTGTAACACGACTCCGTGGGTAAAAAGTTAATTATTTATTTCTCTTTTTTTCCTCAATGCAATTTAGGAAGTCGTTTCCTTAATGGTAAATGTCACGTCTCCCCATAAGTTTAGACAATACCACACAGAACCTTGAATTACAAAACACTGCACTGGACTGCGTTCATCACCCCGAGTCATATACGAGGGACATACCACCTCGTAAGAAACAAAACTCTGCTTAGACTGAAGAATTATAAAAACCTTTGGGGAAGGTCCTATTTCATTTGTTAATATTTAGAGTATTGCTCAGTATATTACAAACTTCTAGAGCACGGTTAATTAAAACGATCATTTAGAAATTTAAATTAAATTAGAAAACAAGTTCAAATAACAGCGAAATAAAGTACGATGTAATAATTACATCGTACTTTTCAACAGAATTTTCACAGCGCTGTTACTTGTGATGTATACTTATCTAGATGGCTAGACGCAAAAAAAAATTGTGAAGCAAAATGTACCAGCTGATTAGGTCCATACGATTCGATTTTTTGAGCCAACCGAAGTTTTTTTTCATTTATTGTATTCACTTGGATTAATAAACCTAGTATAGTTTTTGTTGATCAATTTGATGAAGTCTTTTCAGACGGTTCGAATCGTATGCGAATTAGTAGGTAATAAAATATATTTTCAATGAAAATTGGTTTAATTAAGCTAGCTTAAGAATATTTTTGGTTACACAATATTTTAGTTTAGCGCCCCAAAAAATAACTTTTATTTCTGACTGTGTCTTTGAGTAATACAAACTTACGTTTGCGGTCGCCTTATTGTACTTGTTTAAATCTATGAATGTTCACCTTTACTATGGAACCCTTCACTGGGCGTGGTCCATCACGCGCTTGGCCGGTTTTTTGAAAGCTAGTTTAGGCGCTACGGTTCTTTTCTTAGCTGCGTCTAAAAAATTTGATGGTAAGGGATCAGCACCGCCCATGAATATCCACAAGAGCTGAAGTATCGTAGACGCCGTTGTTGACCTAAAATGAAAGTTATGATTAAGGGGTTTGAAAAAGAAGAGGAGCTTTGGGTCTCCGGATATCTCACTCACCGTATGAAATGCAACAGCAATCTGCTATTTAACGTCGGTATTCTGTGAGACAGTGGTAACAACCTGGTCGAGCCGGCCCATTCATGCTGTAGCTAAAACTGTTTACAGCGTGGCTCTACTACTAGCATTTGATATTGGAGGTTGTTAACGGTAAGGTTATATGATTATTATTCCCGAATATACAGCTTTATTAAGGTACGCGACGTTGACAGGAGACCGCACACACAAGACCATACGCGAGACTCACAAACGCGACTGAGCACAGTAATGGAATAACATATTAACGCGGTATCTACACGTGTATATATCTGAAATTATAAGCAACACAAAGATGACAGCTGTTGTCCATTTGAAAGGAAAGGTGATTTAATAAACGACCTCTAAAAAGATATGACATTCAAGAAATATATTCTTAATAGAACCAATTACGGCATAAAATGGTTTTTCGAGTCACAATCGACAGAAGGCCATTGATATTTGAAAGCATGCGTGGGTTATTTCAGCGAAATCTCTTTGTGATTGCGTATATTTCGGCCACGTGTTCCGGCGGTAATAACGTGACCAGGGTTGCCACATATATTGTCGAAACTTCTTAATGTGATATTAAGATAGAATTAAGACTAAATTGTAAAGATGTTGTTGTGTTACAAGAAAATCCTGACAAACCTGTTGAAATAATCGCTGTTCAAAAATATATTATTAGTAATTTAATTTCGCTACGAAAAATTCTATGGAAACAAAATGTGTATACGTGCTCAGCGCACGACGTAAAAAGAATAAAATACTGCTATCATATAGTATTTGACGCAAAATTTCTGGTTAATCGACATATCGATTCAAATGAATCATTAACCAAAATACTCGTGATTGATTAAAAAGTCACAATGTATTACTTTTAAAATATTGCAAACAACAATTTAGAATAACGAATAAAAATCATTAAAAACGCTCCCGTGACGTTGCACCTTAGTCGCACAAATCCTCCGTTTTGGTAAATTTTTGTGTATACGCAAATATTTAATGTCATCGGCGTCGTGTACAGTTTTATGCTAATTAAAAAAGTTGCATAAAATTTGGTTTTGACGGTAAGTAAATATACTTATCAATTAGTGCTCTTATTTACCCCAATGGCCCTTTTATTTTATTTATGGATACTGAGCTATAAAAATTAGTGTACAATACCAAGGCTAATGAAAATAGTGTTATAAATCCGAGGCATCCAGTGCAATCAAACCGAAAAAAGATATATAATACAATACAAAACTCTTTATTGCAAACCATTTACAATGCAAGTAGCTAAAACTAAAAAGCTGGTGCTAAACGTATGGAAGACAATGGGCGGTCTTATGGTCTATGAGTGGTAGAGCCAGCTGTAGACAGTTTTGTCTACAGCATGAATGGGCTGGCTCGCCCGGGTCATTACCACTGTCTCACAGAAAACCGACGTAAAGTAGCGGCTTGCTGCTGCGTTTCGTACGGTGAGTGAGATATCCGGAAGCCCAAATCCCCTCCCCTGCCCTATCCCTAATTATCCCTTTCCTTTATGGTCGGCAACGCGCCCATGATTCTTCTGGTGGTGGGCGTACATGGGCGGTGGAGATCACTTACCATCAGGTGACCCACTTGCTCGTTTGTCGGCCTATGCCATAAAAAAAAAAAAAAAAAAAAAGAAGCAATCTCTTCCAGACAATCCGTATCCGTAGTATGGAAACGATTAACAAGAAGAGAAGTAGACAGTTGCTGGTGGGAGGACACTTGTATCCGACCGGATAGCGACCACCGTACACTGGTGCTAAAACCTGCCATAGTGGCCCACCTTCTGTGGGTCGCGTTCCAGAGTCAGCCAGTGTATATCCGGTTCTCCCCAGGGGGCTTGCCCCCTGATCCTAACCCTTTTCCCGTCCCTGTTTCCTTCCCCTGCCCCTTGGCCCTTTGGTAGGCCGGCATAATCTTGCCGACCTACTTTGGACACATTGTTTATCGTTGGTCGACACTATTCTTGGATTGCGCTACACTTACCATCAGGTGTAGCGTAGTCACTTTGCCGAGCCTGGATAAAAAAAGAAAAAAAAAACAGCGGTGTACAATAAAATACAGGGAAAAAAGAAACACAAACAAAAATAGTTTTAATTAAAATCCTAATTCTGATACAAAATTATAATTAAATGTTTTTTTTTCATTCGGTTTCAAATTTGAACAGTATTTTAACTTGTACAAGTTGGCAACCTTGTAAGTGACGTCGACTGGAGCCTACTCGTCGATATTCGCCAATACTCGTGAGTACTCAATACTCGCACCTTTTAACCCGCCCAGTGCCCACGCACCCAACATTATCCCCTTACTGCTTTGTAGATTTGTACCTGATTTCGTATTAGGGTGACTCTAATGTTAAACATCACAAACGGTATTTAATGATTAGCCTTTTTATGAAATTGTCGCTCGTGTTTTTGTTTGCCGGAATTTGTTTCAACAGTTGTTTTATTTTCACACTTGGCTATTTGGTATTAGTGAAATATAGTGATTTTTTTTCTAGTACGACAAAGTGTTAAATGCAGTACATTGCATTTGATGGTAACATCCAGGGGGGTTGCAGGTACAAGATTTTAATTTACGATTTTGATTATTCATAGCTACCGAGGCGTAGCGGGCGAGTAGCCGGCTGTGAAATGAGAGGTCGCGGGTTGGATCCTATGTATGTCTCGAGGTGACTAGTGCACACCAATGTAGTGTTTTGTAATTCTGTTCTGTTTGGTGTTGCTTCTGTTTATGGGCAGGCGTGGCGCTACGATCAGGCGAGCGATCTGCTTGTCTTTTTATTCAAAATAAAGAAATAAAAAAGGCGCACTAACCATTATCTTAATGTGTCTATATTGTTCACATATGTATTACTGTCTAAATATGGGTATAAATGGTATAAACGACATAATTAAAGCATCATCGTTTTGTTTTAACTCGTTAACGGCGATAAAAGGTACAGAAAGCTATTCGAAACATTCGAAACACTCGTTTAAAATATTTTTCACGCTTCACACAAACCCATTAGCTAAACATTTGAATTTTTATTGAATACCTACTGAAATTTAAAAAAATATTTTGTGACACGTAAAAGAGATTTATCATTCAAATGGTACAATAGTGATGGCTCAGTGATATTTGAATGCGGAGACGAAAGTCGCAGGTTCGTAACCAGCCTCAATGCTTCTTTAAAATTTGTCAATTATCGCTCGTTTTACGGTGAAGGAAACATTATGAGGAAAGCTGCAATTTGCTGGTGGTAGGATATTCATATCCGCCCGGATAGCGACCACCGTTCACATCGTGTTAAAACCTGTGAGTGTGACCCACATATCTTGTGTGGATCACATTCCAGGATCAGCCAGTGTATATCCAGTTCTCTCAAAGGGCTTGCGCCATGACTAGGATGGGTGGTTGGGGTACATAGTAATTTATATATTCTTGTATCCCTGTGCCTACATCGGTTACCCGCCTTCTCTGACGAGTACCATTAAAAAGATTTATGGATATTTATGGTTGCTTGTTAAAAAAATAACTTCGTGAAATTAATACTCTTATGTTCACTTTGGAAAGTTGACTTTGGTGAATTCATATCGAAGTTTACTACGCGAAGTATCTTTCTGGATGACTAAGTAGGGTCTATATATCTCGGCCTAAGTATCAAATTAAATGCAAAATGTGGGTTTACTGATTATACCTCTGCCTACTTCTTTGGGTATTACAAGCGAGAGTACGTATATATGTCATATTTTATTCTCTCATTGACATTTTACACAACATTACTTTTCATAACAACACATTTATAAAAAAATAAACTTATTTTCACCACAATAATACAACACGGATTATTATTTTGTGACAATGAGCTACTTTATTTGCATGCGAATATTTCGTCTTATCTGACGCAACTCTGACGCCGTCTGACAGGTCTGACGAACATCTGGGGTTCATGACGGGTGGCCCGCGCCCCGCGGCAACAAAGCCACGAGTGCCGGAGGGCTGAGCCCGTGTGGTGAGGAGGGAACAAATACGGTACAGTTAAATAAAGGCTGGCTTTGTTACACGCAACTAATGTACTCAGGTAGGGTCTTTGATTACACACGTCTAGATACCGTTTCGCCCGGTGATTCCGTTGTCTTAAATTTGTGTTTACGAAGTTCGTGGACGTGACTGTCGTCATTCGCTAACGGCTGTGTTGCTAATCACAAACCGATCAATAACGAGAAATCTACACATAGTAAAGAGGTGCTATGTTAAGTTTTGTTTGTCAATATGGACGTAAGTCACCATACAACTTGTGTACAAGTACATTAAGATAAAGCCTTTTGTCATAGATATCAGGACGTATGAGTAATTTCCGCTCTCACAACAAAGTTGACTCGAACCGAATGTTTTTCTTTACACAAATATCCGATAGAACCTGATGGATCCGGGGATCCATGACGGGTCATTTTACAGTGATTGACTCAACCGTTGAGCCATGTAAACCAAGATATATTATGAGGACTTTTGCCCATATTCAGTTAATACTAATTTAATTTAACCTTAAGTTTAGTATATGGCTGTTGGGGGTATTTAATACTATTAAACGCTCGCCAGTTATTTGCGTGAAAATTTCTGTATTACGCACTTTTAATATACATGTATCCAGCTCTGCCAAATGGCGCGAAGTCACCAGTCATTGACTGGAGGCTATAATATTTTGCTTGTCTCTTCGCTCCAACTGTCTATCTAGACAGGTACTCGCACAGTACGCAGGTGGGTATTGTACGAGTCGACGTGCGGTTCACGCTATCCTTACATATTACTTGACAAGTAGTTAAATATTGTATTACATCCTTATATTATATTTCTACTTGGGTCGGTATATTTTCCTTTCTGTCACTCTTCATTATGTATGAACACTGGAATATTTGAATACAATATATTGAAAAGCAGATAGAATATTTTTTTTCAACGGCTCAACAATACTGCAATTAATGATGGTATCATATTTGCTATATATACATACGCATTGACGCCTGTAATCCTCGAATGGGTAGGCAGAGGTGTAACTAGTACCCGCATTTCGTCGATCTTATTTCTGTCCCATGATGTGATAGAGCGCGAGCCTGTCGCCATACCGAGCAATATTTCAGAGACTCCGGGCTGATATTGAACATTTCGTGATTGTTTTGTGTTTATAGTGGGAACAGACGGGTGAGTCGCTGATACTATGTATATATCATTTAATCGATTCAATTATTATTGGTGGCATCGACTCAAATTTAGTTAATTATATTTTTAACATAATATGTTTTTAGTCGGTTATAATAAAGTTAATTTATTTTACCAGTGTACTAAATTTCGCTTAAAACCGTTCAGCTTTTATGGCGTGATTGACTAACAAACATTCCAATTCACAAACTCACGTTCAAACTTTTACATTTTTAATAGTATAAGATAGTTGAAATTCTATTGTATGTAACTGTTAACCATAAATTTTCAATTAAATATACAAATAAATATTAAAATTACAACATCCGATTATAACATCGACATCGTCACGACCTCAAAAATCTGAAATAAAGCAGTAACCCCTAATTTCTTGTCACATCAACCCCCAATGACGGAATTAAGATTAATGAAACCTCCAACTGTTTACGAATTTTACCACAATTTCTCATAAATCTGTTGAAAATGAAAAAACCTCACTTCATTATAATGAATTTTTATTGCCCGAGAACTCGTTCATTTAAAACGTTTGATTGATGGTCGCTGGTCATGGTTAAGGCCTGTTTTGCGGCGCGCGACCGAAACAACAGACTGCGACGCGTGACTACAGCAATACATCCGCTTGGTATATACAAGAGTATTTGTCTAGTTTTACATATTATTTTATGTGCAATCGACAATAATAAAAGAAATTGTTTTGTGAAAACAGAATTAAAATTCGATACTCGGCGAACTTTCTTAGATCAAGTCGGAGATATTTTCGAGAAAGGCCAGGTCGGAAGTACCCTAAACCGACTTGCATGCATGAGAATATAATGAGAGTGAAGGAAGCCAAAGAGGTGTGTTAGCAGATTGTAACTGGTGGAAGTCCGTTGTCTCTGCCTACCCCTATGGGAAACAGGCGTGATTCTATGTATACATGGATGTTTATATAATTCTTTTGATAATAGATTAACAGGCAACGTAACTTCATGTTTAAAATAATAAAAATAATCACACAAAGCCGACGAATCGCTATCGTCTGACTCAAGTCACGCGTTGTGGTCTTTCTGTGTTGGTCGCGTACTTAAAAACATGCTTTTAGGGGGAGGGTTGTAGTTGAAAGGGGGGCGGGGGAGGTGTATCGCGCCGTCACGTGCTGACACCAACTTCCCTTGATTAATGATAGAAAATGCCTATAAACTTTACAATTTTTAGTATAGCCCTTTCTACAATGAATACTTTTTAAGGTCTAATTATCAGAAACAAGTACCACATTGTACAGTGCTACGATTATGAATAAATTTCGTCAGTGTTCATGAAAGTAATCGTCTAGTAAGAAAAGAGCCTTGGGTCCTAACTCGGGCGCAGGCTTCCTCTACTGAATGAGAGGAGTTATGATTTTGTCACATTGGCCTAATGAGGATTGGCAAGTTTCACATACCTGCGAAATAATTAAAGAGAACTTTTCACGTATGTAGTTGTGCTCCATTCACTGTCAGTAAGCGTAAAGTACGCCAAAATGAACAACAAATTAACGCGTGACGTAAAAGGTCAGTCATGCTCTTGGGGCTGGTTTCGAATCCCCAACTATTGTCTCGGCAGTCCGTATCACTTCCCGGTGAGTTATTTCTGATGATATAGATATTTATTTTTAAGTCCGTACATGTGTACAAGCTTGACGATCACGTCTTACTAACAACAGAGGAGACGACAGACGCGATAGATATTCCATTAACGAATATTTGTATCGGAATCATCATCATCATCATCAGCCACAGGACGTCCACTGCAGAACATAGGCCTCCCCCAAAGATTTCCAGACCGACCTGTTGGAAGCCGCCTGCATCCAGCGACTTCCTGCGACCTTTATTCGTATCGGAATATTTAAAAAATATTATAAGCGAGATTAATATCGACCACGATTCTACTTAGAACGAGCCGAGCCACGGACGGGACGCAACCTACATGTATACAACAAGGACTGAGGGCACACACCTTGAAGTTGTTTGTGTATTCATTATTAATTATATTATCACTGGCTTAAACAATGATGTAAAACATCTTGAGGAAAATCTGCATACTTCAAAATTATACATGATAATGTCGAAGGTATGTGAAGTCTACCAACCTGCATTAGGTCAGCGTGGTGGACCAAGCCGACACTGTCATTAAGAGAAGGGACTCATGTCCTTTAGTGGGATATTGTATAAGTAAAAATGACAACGTTGTGAAAGATATATTTTGAATACATTTACGTTTACGATACAATTACTTTGACGTAAATTGTTAATGCCTGAGGCAGTGAGATCGTTTCAATATAAATTAATATTTGTAATGTGTTTCACAGTAATGGAACTCAGACGCGACGTCACCTTCAATTACACTTTCATTAATATTGCCACTATTACGTTAATAGGGACAATTAAAGATGTCTATTAGCATTAAAGTTACACATTAAATCCGTTATATTAATAATATAACAATACTGTATTATTCACGTCTCACTGCTGGGCACGGGCCTCCTCTACTGAATGAGACGGGTTAGGCCTTAATCCACTACGCTGGCTTATTGCGGTTAGGCAGACTTCACATACTTTCGAAATTATTTTGGAGAAATTCTCTGGTATGCAGGTTTTTTAACGATGTTTCCTTCAAGCGAAGTAAGCGAAAATTAACAATGAATACACATGTGACTTGCCGTTATTGTTACTTGGTCGGTCTAGAAATCTTTGGGGGAGGCCTATGTTCAGCAGTGGACGTCCTGTGGCTGATGATGATGATGACACATGTGACTTACAAAAGTCAGAGGTAAATGCTCTTGGGACTGGTTTCGAACTTGCGACTTTCATCTCGACAGTCCGCACCATTCCCTGCTGAGCTATTACTGCTACTCTTTTATAGATATCGCTGCTTCAAAACAAAAGGGCCACAACGCGAATAGACCTAATTTTACAGGAGAGCCATTTAAAGTTTTCAAAATCAGTTTTTGTATAATTTCTCTGTGATTTTAAAATTGATAAATAGGTGTTATACACTGTTAGAAAGATATTTTTAATCTGCTTTTAATGGTTAATTCGGTTATGTGTATTTTTTTCTAAAAAAAAAGTTATGAGCAGATATGTCTCTTTTGTATATAAAGATATTGTTTGAATTATGGGGAAAATTTAACAAAACAGTCACAAGTTTTAAAAATAATATGTATTCATGGTTCATTTTGTACCATAGCTTACACAAATTAGAAAAAATATATTATAAACCAAAGAAAGTGACCATGTCACATAAAAATAATTACTAAAACAACTTTTTCTTCTGTGAGATATAAAGAAATGCTACAAAAACATTACTTTCTTTTGTAGAGACTATCCCGCCCACACACCCGCCACTGTAACTCCTGTGCACCAGGATCAACAGTGGCATGCATTTTTGTCGACACCGAGCAGTGAACCTTGGCGAGTCTCTGGAAATGCCTAAATGTCTTTGTCCCGCAACGAAATTAATCAGGTTAGGGAAGAGTTGGAAATATTAATTGTCCACTTCCCTCCATAGCAAAGCGGGAGTCAAAATAATGAATTGAGGAGGTATTAACCTCAAGTGTAAGGACATTTACAACTGGAGAAGCCAGATGTAAAGCACCACGGATGTCATTAAGTGGGTCCTATCACGCGAGCTGTTATACTTGATTCCAATAATAGGTATGGCAAAAACGCCGGAAAGCACGGAAATTCTTTCTAGTCTCCACAAGATCCATATAGTATACAGCTCCAAATGTTATTTGCATACTGTCTAACATAATGTTGCGCTCATGTTGCCAGAGACTACACTCCCAAAGAATATGATTTGCGGATTGCTCATACCAGCGGTTAAGTGTAGAGCATAGGCACGCAGCCGAATCAACCAACCTAAATGAAAACAGTTTTAACTTAAAGTTGCCATGACCCGTGAGAAATTGGGAAACACAATGATCAACTTCTACCCAAGTTTTTGTTAGACGATCGCAAACCGACGGAAAGTACTGCTACAGATGCCGTCCCTTAGTAGAATTGTCTCATCGCCATTGCCATTCGTTTAGTAGATCGTTGTAATTTTCGGAGCACGATTTGAAAAGTCGACTGATTCTTAATAGCTCCCGCGACGTAAGAAAGCTTTTGTCCATATTTTCTTTCCTAGAGTAACAGGTACATAGCGGTGCGACGCTGCACCTCCAGATCGACTGGAAGTACACCCGCAAGGACACCAAAGCTTCGGTGCTAACTGTTCTATACGCCTTACACAAGAATATCAACGCCAGGCGTTGGCTTTGGAGCAGTTTTCTTCGTACGGCACCGATAGTAGCCCTATCAGCCCATACAGGTGATCCATAGCAAATACATCCCAAGTAAATAGCTCCATAGATGACTTTTAATGTGCTAAATGATAGACCCCACGTCGAAGTTGATATCCTTGTCAAGGCATAAAAATTACGTTTATACTTTTCTTACACGTTTTTAATATGCTCCAGAAAAGAAAAAAATCGTTCTAAAACTAGCCCAAGGTAGCAAACCGATTCTTTTCTTTTAACTAAAACATTGTTTAATGTTATTCGTGGCGGTGATTTCAGAGTGCCCTTTAAAAGTAATTGGTAAGATTTAATTTAAATTTTGAATTACTTACTAAACAAATACAAATAAAAACAAATAAAAAACCAATAAACTGAAATTGTATTGACTATCAGGAATGGAACCACTGTCCGAGGAGTCATTCAATGCTGGTGCGTTATTCATCTTCTCAATACAGGGATCACTTTCAACGTCGCTGTTTTTAAATAAAGTTTCATCATTGTCATTTGGCTGCTTGATTTGGTTTTTGTACTTTACCATGTTGAGTATCCTATGCGCTTAATTGTTCATTATATAAAAAATAATTAAAACAAATGTTAAAATGCATAAAATAAACCTTTACCTAAATAAAAGAAACTTACAATAAAAATAATAAGCAAAAACAGTCTATTTAATTATAAAATAACATGATTTTACTTTTACAAATAAATATACAATGCAAATGTATATCAAAATAATAACTTTTATTCATTAATAATTACTATAACCTAGAAAAAATCACCAGCAAAACGGACGTATTCCTAACATGTCCCTTTTGAAACAACGTAATTATTATCTCCTAAATGCATCTTCAATGCAAAACATACTTATTTCAAAATATTGTACTTTTGTTTTTAAATTGTTATTACAACTCCTATAAAGTGTTATAGACAAAACAGGCTTTTTTGCAATATGGTCCTTTTGATTAAGTAAAATATGTGATACTTACATGAATATTATATGCAAAACGGACGTTTTTCAAAATATGGCACTTTTGTTTAAATAATAAAAGTTTAATCAAGGGATTTTTTAGCGTTATGGCCCTTTAGCACGAAACAAACGTGCACTTTCGTCAACGTTCGGGCCGCAACTCACAAAATGGCAGCTTTGCACATATGTTGGAGCGTAAATTCGAAAATACAAAAAAGACGTCAGTAGTATTTTTATTGCTTAAAGTGAGAAATTCATGGGGATCTTTTTAAATTATGAAAATATAACCGACAACATTTGAATTTTTACAATAAAAAGGATTTTGAAATTTTTTGATTTGTGGCCCTTTTGTTTTAAAGCAGCGATATAAACCAATACATTTGGTGTTTGTCGAATAAATATTTTGATAGGAGGGATTTACCAAAGTATTTTGTTGGTACTTCTATCTGAAGCCGCTATATTTGCATATAAATTCGTTAATATTATAGATACGTAATATAGTGTTTAGGGTACGATGAGACTGGTATGGTTAAAATTTCACCAAAAGCACCCAAAATACATAAGATATTTTGATAGGACGTTAGACCCCGTGGACGGCCCAAAGCACTGGAGTAACGTTTTGGAGGGATACATGGGAACCTGCGGGGGATGCTCAAGATCTAGTGACGTAGAAGCGTCTAAATACGAAGGCGGACCCTGACACTAATCGGGATAAAATCAGGCAGAAAGAAAGAATCGAATTTAGGACTTCAAGGCTAGATCACGCAGCTACTAGGCCAATATTTCTACATGGTATCAAATGTGGTAACGTCGAGTCAACGTTAGCATAATTTCAGTGTAATCTTTCAGCGAACTTAAAGTCTACACAAAAGCTATTGTTTATTAATGTGCCGCGTCACTGCGATTATAAGGTGAGCTTACACTGTCAAGAGTCGTATTCGGGTAGTTTCGGCTAGCAGCCTTGGGCCGAAAACTGAATTACTTAGAGATACTTTGGATAGAAAATCGATCGTGTACACAACAATGTTATTGGTGTAAGAGTTACGTAAATTGAGTTTATTTAATAAAATCAACCGAAATGGCAGGCAAGTTAATTATATTAATATACCATCAGGCACGTGTAATTAAAGTTGCATGGTTGCCTGGAAGATATCGCTTTTAGTGATAAGGTCGCCACTTGTGGCACATTTATTTATTTGTTTATTTTTTTGTTTTCCTTTTTTTATGTGTCTACAATAAAGAGTTCCTATCTATCTATCTAAGGCCTGATCCCTCACATTCAGTAGAGGAGGCCCGTGCCCAGCAGTGGGACGAATATAATATATAGGGCTAATAAAAAAAAATTACAAAACTATCTATCTATCTAAGTAACAAAAGTGGTCCCGTACCACGTAGTAAGTAAGCCAGTATATCGGGGGTTTGGTCGGAACAACACTATCTTCTTTCTTTTGAGCGGTAGAGCAGAAGACAGTTTTATTTACAGCATAAATGGGCCGGCTCGTCAAGATCGTTACCACTGTCTCACAGAAAACCGACGTGAAGCAGCGGCTTGTTGCTGAATTTCGTATGGTAAATGTGATATCTGAAGGCCCAAATCCCCCTCCCCTTCCCAATCCCTAATTATATCTTTCCTTTAAAGCCGGCTACGCGCCCATCATTCTTCTGGTATTGTGGAGGTACAAAAACGGTGGTGATCACTTACCATCAGGTGACCCATCTGCTCGTTTACCGGCCTATGCTATAAAAAAAATCATTCAGCGGATACATTTTTAAAATGTTCTATATCATAAACTGTTTGTGATGATGTTTGTGAATAAAGTCTTGATTTAGACCAGTTTAGTGCATTAAAGAGTAGACATAATAGGCTCAATAAAACATAAATACATTTATGAATGCGTGTCCTCCACAAACCATTTAAGCAAACATTTGTAACACATAATAAACACGAAATTATTCACAAATGTATTATTTATGCTGAAAGGACGTAAAATAATTAACCCGAATTTCGGGATCTAAATCTTCGGGCGGCTTAGTGTAAGCGCGCCGCAACCGCAGCGGCTCGGCCCCGGCCGCCTCCTGCCCTATTTTGGCCCATTCTGGCTCAGCGATGTTTTGTGCCGGCATGACTCGTCACTAACGCATATTAAAACGTTTCCATTTTACACAAAATTAATTGAATTTTTAATAACGTTGCGGTGAGCACCTCCACTTGTATGAGAAGGGTTATCCGTGTCCATGCGAGGCACTTTAGGCTCATTGTTTCTGTTTCCTTTTTATTGGATTTTGCTGGATACTAAATATCGATGGTTGCCTTGAGCGATAAAGTCGCCTATTGTACTTTTATTTTCCAAATATGTAGTATCTTATGCTATATTACTAGTGTACAATAAAGTTTGAATAAATACAAATATGCAAGGTCTTAAAAGGTCGCCTAGTATCCGGAGAATCTATCTGTTCAAACTGTTGGCAGCGAGCCATCCCGGAAATATTATGGACTGTAATATTTAAATTTCATTGTCTTTTTTCTTTTACTGTGAAGGTTAATAGTGTTGTTTTGATTTACTAGCCAACAAATAAAGAACAATATATTAAAAGTTTTTTTGGGGTTGTTATATTTTGTTTTATTTCGTAACAAGACTATACAACGTTACCAGACTTATATGTACTGTCGGTTAAATTTACAGATCACGGTAGAACCGTACCGAGCTGTTATAATCATTATCTGTTGTTATGTGCAACAGACATAATTATATAGTTAAATATCTAATATATAAAAATGATAATAATAGATGATAATATGTATGAAAGTCCGTCATTTTGAAAGTTACATAAACAAAATGTTGTATTTCGGTTATTGACATAAAACAAATAAATACGTGTTTCAGGAATTTTGGAAATTTTAGTTAATAAGAGATGAAAAGGGGGGTGAAAGTTTATGCGATAGTGAGTTTGTTACGCTTTCACGCCTAAATCACTGAACCGATTTTGATGAATTTATCTACAGGGATAGATGGGACCCTGGAGATGGTTACAGGCTACTTTTATCTCGGAAAATGCTGTTCACGCGGGCGGAGCCGCGAGAAAAAGCTAGCTTGTTTAAATTTTGTGGTATATGCTGTTTGTCTTCTGGGTGTCACTTTATGTGGCTGCTGAAAATCAGCGTTGTGTTGTGAATCGCGCCACAACACAGCATTATGCTGAGCATGCCACCTATTGTCACCGTAACGACGTGTAACTTATTAGGTTAATTATTTTTTTATTATTGCACATCACATTTTTAATGCATGTTTTCGTATTGGCAATAACCGTTTTTTTCTTTCTACTAAATAGTATGTCTACAGTTTCGTCACCATTTTTTAATAAATGATAAAACAGAATTACTACTAATATTTCTTTTAAAGATGCGGCATACGAGCAAGTTAGTCAGCTGATGGTAAGTGATCTGCACCGCTCATTAATACACACCATATTAAGAGAATCATAATGAGTTGCCAATCTTTCAGGAAATTAATAGGAATCTGGATCTTAATAGGACTTACATAAATCTCACTCATCGTATGAAGCGCAACAGAAAGGTCGTCGGTTTTCTGTGAGATAGTTTTATGGTCCTTACCCGGTTGAACCGGCCCATTTTTGCTGTTGACAGCTGTATACAGCGTATCCCTCTACTTAAAAATGACGAAAATTAAAATTGCGCAAAAAATCCTATATTAAATATATTTCTGACCAACCATTTTATTAACAACCAATTGCGTGCAAAAATCTACATTCAACTCTATTTTAGTACACATCGATAAAGTTTGCCGCGTACGGAAGCATTAAGAACCCTCGAGTGTAGTTGCTCGTATTTCTTTCAGCATTCAGAAGTGTATGTAACATAAGTTTGTGCGCAGTTTATCCAATATCCTCGCATCGATATCTCCGTTACACCTCGTTAGTATGAGCTCAAGCACTTTAGTTAAACTTTTGTACGGGAGCTGTTCTTTGCCTATAAAGAACAAGGAGTGTGAGTGTGAGGAGTTTGAGTGGTAGAGCCACGCTGTAGACAGTTTTGTCTACAGCATGAATGGGCTGGCTCGCCCGGGTCATTACCACTGTCTCACAGAAAATCGACGTAAAGTAGCGGCTTGCTGCTGCGTTTCGTACGGTGAGTGAGATATCCGGAAGCCCAAATCCCCTCCCCTTCCCTATCCCTAATTATCACTTTCCTTTATGGTCGGCAACGCGCCCATGATTCTTCTGGTGATGGACGTACATGGGCAGTGGAGATCACTTACCATCAGGTGACCCACTTGCTCGTTTGCCGGCCTATGCCATAAAAAAAAAAAAAAAAAAAAGGATTGCCTTTGGTTATTTTTGCGTCGAAGTCTGCATAGCTACATAGTTAAGGCTGATCGATCAACGAGTAAAGTAGTTTTAGGATATTATATTGGGGGTCCCAGAGCGGATCGCTCCGTGGTAGCTAATCATTTGACAACCTTCCACACTTGAGAGTTTGTCCACGCATGTTTATCACAGTGGCGGCTTTCGGTGTGGCAAAATGTCTCGAGTAGTAATTTAAATAATGAACTAATTATGCTTTGTAACCTTCTACATCAGAAGGACGTGCATGTTTCATTGTCACATCACATGCTCTTCATGCACATATTCCCGCATATTATTCCTAAATTCCACGCCAATTCCAGCCGCAGCGTTGAACTCGCTAATCTTCGCATGCAGACACAAATACTCCCGATAAACAGCCTCTTCTCCTCAACAATAACGCCGTCTCCCAGACGTGCCGTTTTTCATTACAAAGCTGTTTAATTTCACGCCATATTTGCTACGATTTTAATAATATTTCGATTTAATTTCCTCGTTCTTTTCTTCTTGTTATTTGTTTTTTACGTAATTGCTGATGCCAAGTCATTATTGTGTCCTATGAACAGTGAATATACAAAAGATATCATGTAACATATCTACATAACTAGCAAATGTATCGATATTTGGATGAATGTCACTATTATTGTTAGTTGTGGTTGCCTGTGACAACTTTTATACAAGTGTTTGTTTCTTAATAATATTTTTAAGTACACCTACTGGCAATCTAAATAAAGAAATAAAAACGTAATAAATTAATCGATCTGATGGATCCATATAACACACATCCATAATTTAAAATGACGTTACTTAGCTAACCATACAATGTCATCAAAATCAAACATGACGTATTCAACATTTCAACTCAATCGGTTGAGGATAACTGCTTTAAAATTCAGTTGCATGATTTAACCCTAACAAAAATACAAACATTGTAATTTAAGAGCTTGTAAAACACATGAGTTGCCCGCGAATATAAATTGTACCCGGTATGGCGACAGTTTCGCCTCCTGTTACACTATGGGATGGAAGTAAGCTTGGCAACCTGTAGGTAAGTGGAACTCGATGGGTGCATGATAAGTTGTATCTCTGCCTACCCTACTACTTGGATATTACAAACGAATCCTAGAAAAGAAACATATTGTGGCATTATGAATTCATTTCAAGGAATGTTATTTAGTTTGTCAATGTCATTAAGTCTGGAGGTTGTGAAACGCGTTTAATGCCTCACATTGCTCACTCGCTTTCTTATTTATTTATCTGTATTTACGAGATTTAATAAAACAACAGTATTGCGCAGTGTTTGTTTTATATAGAAACAACAAAATATAACACATAAATTCCCTGGGAGCCATTTAATCCCACATAATTTCAGTTTATGGGGTCAGAGGGTGACGTCGAACGTCACCTTAGCTCTTCAATATTTACATTAATGCGTAGATCGAGGTAGCAATACTAGTGTTATATTTCGTATTGGTAAAATATACGTTAATTACATCAGTTACGCAGATCTCATGGTGTGAATTTGGCTATTGGCTACTTCTGAAACATTTCATTATCGTCACAAAATCGGTAGTAAAATATGCAAAAAAAAAATTGGTGTGTGTCGTGGGACACCAGGTAGGAACGAAGTTCCTTCGGCTAATGTACAATCGACACAAATTGCAAAAAAATCAAATTATCAACTAAAATAACAAAATATGTCTCTTTATTTTTGTTTGACAACATAAAATTACATAGAAATAGAATAGAAAAATAGAAATAAAAAAAAGACGTGTGGCGCTCGGAGACTGCCGCGGTAAAGTTATTGTATGGCATTTTTTATCAAGTTATGTAATTATAAATAATAACGAGCTAGCGTAATATTTTAAAAATCGAAGGAGTATTTTTATATACTTCAATTATAACTGGCTGAATGAATTTCATTTTAAATATGTCTCTTTATTTTTGTTTGACAACATAAAATTACATAGAAATGACTGACATTAAAATTGACACATTGACTGTCGCGCCTGCGCACGTCTCATTTAACGCTTTTATTCCACGCATTTTTTCCACGCATCTTTTCCACGCATTTTTATTACGGTTTTACTATCACATTTTTTTCAGTTCGGTCACGCAGCGAAATCCCTATCCCCTCCAAGCCTGCCGTAAGGAACTTCGTTCCAAAAATTAGTGGTGTCGTGGGACACCAGGTAGGAACGAAGTTCCTTCGGCTAATGTAGAATCGACACAAATTGCAAAAAAAGTCGTGCTCAATTCTGTGTATGCGACTGTCGCGCCTGCGCACGTCTCATTTAACGGTTTTATTCCACGCATTTTTCTTACGGTTTTACTATCACATTTTTTTCAGTTCGGTCACGCAGCGAAATCCCTATCCCCTCCAAGCCTGCCGTAAGGAACTTCGTTCCAATAAACTTTTATTCAGTAATATTTCATCCCAAAACACTACCGAAGTGTAACAACTCTAATTAAAAACTTAGACTTAGACTGGCTACTAAACGGTGGACGGCCGTGTTCTATAATCAAAAATTCAAATTAAAATTTCAAACCGCGTCTACATTTCCAAATGTCATAAGTTTCACAACCATCTGTTTTATTAACGGAATTTCGACTTTAACTTTGTGTGCTAGATATCAAATTAAGTTAAAAAAAGTCTCATTTAACGGTTTTTATTCCACGCATTTTTTTTACGGTTTTACTATCACATTTTTTTCAGTTCGGTCACGCAGCGAAATCCCTATCCCCTCCAAGCCTGCCGTAAGGAACTTCGTTCCAAAAATAATTTTCAAATAAAATTAAATAAATTATCAGTTAGCAAGTCCCTAGCTTGCACTACGCTATCTGGATAGATACCATCGCTTATTCTATTTCTACCACGAAGCAGTAGTGTGGAGGTTTGTGTTTCGGTTTGAAAAATATTAACATCGCATATCTTGGGGTGACGAGCGAAGTCCAGTATCTTGCAGAACATACACTGCTTTATAATTCGAAGTATTGATTGGTATTGTTGCGGTTTATTGTGCCACCAGGCAAGCCACATGCCCGACTCGTCATTAACTCTAGTAAAGAAAACATGAATTTGGTTAGATTTAATTTAAAAAATATTGTATCAATTTAATACAATTTTTCAGTGGCCCTAGTACCACTGCTTAAATATCTCGTTTGCATAAAAGTCTTTAATTTATTAAAAATATTAACGATTATCCGTAGCTAAACAAATAAGTTGATTGTTGAACCGCAAATCCCGACAGTACATTAAAATTGTTCCGCTGTGAAACACAACTCTTTAAAACCGTGTCGTAAGAAAACCAGCACAAAGCTATTAATTCCACTTTCCACGAATCTGCAGTCGGCGACACTTGCAGATAAGTTTAAACTGCAAAGCCTTTGAATCTTAAGATACAACTGAAATGCCAAGCTTCACCACACAGTAATAAATCAGACCCTTTACTTGTGGACTGTTCTTTGTGGTTTACTTTTTGTGCGAGTATTCTTCTTCCATCTGCCCTTAGTAGTGGGGTCGGTGTAATATACTCTTAAAATATGCTACAGAAACATTTGGCTTGTAATTTTTACGTCCGGCCGCCTGCCTGACGTCAATCCTTTTGGGAAGAAACACTCAGACCCGAAACAAATAGTTGTGGATCACACAAACATTTGTCTTAGTGCGGGGATCGAACCCGCGATCTCTCGCTTCACAGCCGGCTACTCGCACACTACACCACAGAGACTGTCAGTGTGCTTTGTAATTCGAAGTTTGAGTGCTGTTATTGTTGTATATAGGCAAGCGTAGCGCTTACCATCAATCGAGCGGCATGCTTGTCTCGTCATTGAGCTATATATATCGTGTTATATATATTATAATTACGTGATGGTAAGTGATCTCTGCCGCTAATACACTCGAAATACAAGTAGGATCAGGGATGACGATTATCGCGCTTTAAAGAAAGGAATGTGGTTAAGAAAGGGTGGGATTTAATTTTCCGACAATGTCACATCAGTTTTCTGTAAGAGTGGGGTCCTTTGTTTTCTGTTAAGTCGGCGTGAATATTACTCATACAATTACCATCATACACACAGACTGTTGTAGTACTCTGTACATTTTGCTGCTAAGTATCCGACGCCAACTAGCAGCCGAGTCGTGTCAGAAGTCACTAAAAACCTAACTTGTCTTACATTATTGATGAAAATAAAATGACTTCGCACACAACTTAAAATTCAACTGCGACGCAAAGTTGTAAGAACAGCTGTACTTTATTGAAATTGATTGATGGCATTCTACTCGTGTGATAGAGATTGCATAGATTTTTTTTATTTGATGTTATTTTCTCCTCAGACGTCAGGCAGGTGGTCTGTTGTAAAAACTCCAAATCTTGTCAAACTCAAAATAATGTTGCACCGAACACACTACGAGGGATAAGGGCAAGTAGAAGAATAAGATGTTATTTAATGTGATATTTCTAATATGGGTTAATCGAACTGGAAATAAATGAATATTAACCTCCAACAAAAATTAGACATTTGACCTTTTTCTCTGTCGGTCTGTTTATCTGTCTGTAGCATCTTAACGTCTAAACCAGGGATTCCTAAATGGGTCGAAATATAACGAAAACCGCAAAGTTTTTAAATTGGTAAGTATTTTGTCGTATGTAAAAAGCAGCGATAGCTCAGCGGGGAGTGGTATGGACTGTCGAGACGAAAGTCGCAGGTTCAAAACCAGCCCCAAGAGCATACACCACTGACTTTTCTAAGTTATGTGTATATTAATTGTTAATTATCGCTTGCTTTAACGGTGAAGGAAACATCGTGAGGAAACCTGCATACCTGAGAAATCGATAAGATTTTTCGAAGGTATGTGAAGTCTGCCAACCCGCATTAGGCCAGCGTGGTGGACTAAGGCCTAATCCCTCTCATTCAGTAGAGGAGGCCCGTGCCCAGCAGTGGGACGTATATAATACAGGGCTTGTAAAAAAAAAAAAAAAGTATTTTGTATCAATAGAAAAAAAACTAGAGGTTGGATTTTTAAAGTAATTTGGCTATGAGGGTCTGAGGCATTAGTTTATTTTGGATAAGAGGTTTCTTGTCTAAAATAGTTTGGGAATCCCTAGTCTAAGCGAATGAAACCAAATTGGCTGCGGTGGTTTTTATTAGAAAGTTAAGTAAATCCAAAGTGTTCATAGTTTTAGCGGATTCACATGATCTACTCACTTTAATCAACTAAAACTGTATGGCTTTTGTTGAGCAATTCGATTAAAAGTCTGTTCATACAGTTCATATTACATGTAATTTAGCAGATAATCAATTAAAATCGAACCGTTTGAGTCCGCTAACCCTATTGGTATGTAAAATATATAATAATATGTTAAGCTATTCGCATAATACATATTAAATTTCAGTAATATTTTACCTCCTATCAAGTTCTTTATAAGTATAGACAAAATCCATTTAATCACTATAACAAATGGGTAATGAATTATCAAACTGAAAATTAATTTGATTGTAAGCTTAGTGGCGTACAGTTCTGTTCAGAGCGAAGGAAGAGGTGGGGGAGAGGCCCTTAGGCTCGTTTTAATGAAGGCACAATCGAAATCTGCCCGCTCGCAATTGTAGCTCTGATCATTATAATTAGAAAGGTCGAAGGAGATACTGATAAAAGTAATGCAATAAATCATATTGACGCAATACTTTAACAAAAATTTGAAAGATTTGCATGTAAATGAGATTTTATATGACTATCAACTAGCACCACAGAGGCTCGCAAAATTCTTAAAGTTTCTAGTTTGGCATACGAATTTCTTCTATTTGATGGATGGATGTCCGCTACCATCAAGCGGATTTAATTATGACAAAGAAAAATAAAATACAATGTAATGGTACATTCCAAAGACATACAGCTGAGTTTCTTAAAGCTTCTTCTCAGACTTTTCGAATTTTTCTATTCGTTGGTAAGTTATTTTGTAATTTTAATGACATTAGTATTAGCTTAAGTCTTAATTTCAAGTAAGAGCGGGTAACACCGAATGAGGTTGCGTTTGTCATGACGAGCGAACATCAATGTTTGGCTTTGGACTTGCCTTGTCAACAGCGGTCACGCGTGGTGGTCATTCGCAAACTCATTGGCTATAAATCGCAAATTATTATTGTAATCTCTAATTATTTAAGTAATCTAACGGTATGAATTAACATATTACACTACAGTTTATTTATTTTCTTCGTTTCCTGAAGTCTAACGCCCACCATGGATTCCCGTACTGACGAGCTCACAAATCAACAAGCAGATATGACGGCGCGGTTTCCCCACTTCCCGATTTATACAACATTTTCCGCTATTATGCATATGCGCCATATGCATGGACAATGATCACTGTTATCATGTGACCTAGTTGCTCGTTAGTGCTTAATCCTTTGTAACTTAATGTTATTTGTTCAAAAGTAACTTAAAATACAATGTAATTAAGCCATAAGATTCAATATAATTTGTCTACTGTGATTTCCCAGGCCCGTGTCAGAGTAACGAGCCGCGGCACGTTGTCGCGATAATTAGTGCCAAATTGTTGTAGCTATAGCGATGTGACTGCGCCAACGGTCTGCGTACAGCTTTTACTTAACCGGGCTGTTTGATTTAGGTAGGCCGCACATGACTTTTTCAACCGCATTAAATTATTATAACATTTTTTTTTACCTTTAATAGGAATGTGAAAATAGAGATTTACACGTAAACAAGAGTCGCCAAAGCGGAATAAACAAATGAATAACACTGACTGTAAAAGTTTAGTAAATTCGACGCATGATATAAAAAAAAATACTACAAAATAGAAACATATTTTGGACAAACACATACGGGGAAAACACAAAACCTCATTTTTAAATCGGCTATAAATTACGCCTAAGCTTATCGGTTTAACTCATTCCGTGTTTTTTACACGCTTTTTATTAACTTCACCTGTATGTTTGTTTGTATGTTTGTAACCGACTCCTTTGGGCGCGATTTTGACCCACTTTAAACGGCCAGATTTCGTTCAAACTTTGTAGATTTATCGAGGACCGATGACAATACAATAATTTGATAAAAAAGATAATAATAATTTAATAGTAATAATAATAAAATAATAATTTAATTTAATTAATTATTGATATTCGGGTTAGGAATTAAAATTGTATGCTCTGGATCTTCGTTAATTATAGGGAATATCGTAGTATCTAATAGTGTCAATAGATGGCGCTTTTTTGATGTTCGGGTTTAAAATTAAAATTATACTCTCTGCTACAATATATTTATATTTTAACTAAAAAATTAAAAATAAATAATAGTTTTAAAAAAACTAAAAAACACGCTTTTATAGAAAGTCTAACTAAAAAATTTATTTTTTTATTATATTGAATGATTGTTATTCGAGCCACGGACGCTTTTACAATTTTACAAGATGATTCCACAAGGTGGTAGGTCCCTAGTATGCGAAAGGCCGTCTGGGTTGGTACCACCGTTATGTCTATTTCTGCCGCCAAGCAACAGTGTGAAAGGACTATTGTGTTTCGGTTTGAAGGACATTGAAGCCAGTGAAATTACTGGGCATTATGAGACTTAACATCTTATATCTCGAGGTGACGAGCGCAGTTCAGTGTCATACAGTGCTTTGTCATTCAAAGTTCTGTGTCGTGTTGCTTCTGTTTATGGCCAGGCTTACCATCAGGTGAGCGCCATGCCCGTTTCATCATTCAATCGTCATCAAGTGTCGCAGGCCCCTCGATTTGCTTCTCCCCTCTTTGGAGTGTGAAGAAGCATTTATATAGGTCGGCATGATTCTGGTGACCACCGATAGACTCATTATTTGTTGGTGGTCACTTGTTTTTTGAACTGCAATGCCCTTACCATCGGGTGTAGTGCAGTCACGTTGTCGTGCCCGGGTAAAAAAAGGTGTGCATTTAGACAAAATCGCATTTTCAAGCGAATCAGGGACTGACTAAAATCGGTCGCGTGTGGGACGCCTTAGTACTCAATCGTACGCTAGATAGGTCTGTTAATCACGCCGTTTCGTTTTATGGACTCGTTCCTTTATCATAACGAGATCCATCTGTTTTGACGACTGCTCTCACAAATTAGGTACCTGCTTCCATTCACGTCATTTTACGAGATTATCAACGGCACGCGATGTCTATTTGTTTATTTTAATGTCATAATCACCGTGACCGAGCCGGGCTTTTGTTTACATGAAATTTATGTTACAAGCTAAGTGCAAGACTGGGACGGAAAAAAATGTGTATTATTGGCAACCTCCGTGGCGTAGCGTGGAAGTAGTCGGCTAAGATACTAGAGGCCGCGGGTTTGATCCCCGTACCAAGACAGATGTTTGCGTGATCCACAAATATTTGTCTCGGATCTTTTTATTTATATCCGAGCACGGCAAAGTGACTGCACTACACCTTATGGTTTATGGTAAGCATCGTACAGTCCAAAAAACCAGCGACCACCTTCGAACAATGAGTTTATTGGTGGTGGTTTATGTTTCGTTTTTTACGGTGAATAAGATATCCAAATCCCCTTCCCCTTCCTTAATTATCCCTTTCCTTTAAGGTCGGCAATGGGCGGTGGAAATCACTTCCGGACATCAGGTGACGCAGTTGCTTGTTTGTCAGTCTCTGCTATAAAAAAAAGTTCTACGGGACTTGAAATTTAGGTGGGCCGCGGGTTCGTTCTTCACAACACAAATATTTGTGTAATCCTTGTTTGTTTTGTGCTGGGCGTTTTGGGACCAAAAGTTGTTCTTAGTTTCTGATACACACAACACAAAACTTTACCTTTGTAAGGACTTGGTGTTTATTATTGGGCGTATTTATTAAACTAATTTTGGTGATTTAAGATTGTTTTTTATAATTGCACTATTTCAACTTATTTTAGCGGAACAGGTTTCTATAGAAAACCCCAAATCATATTGTCAAGTTATTCGATATTAAGAAGCATATTATGGTAAAACTAATCAAAAAGAAAAAAGTTAAATTGCTGAACAGGTTTTTACAAACATACCTAAGAACAATTTAGTTTGAACAAGCTTTAAAAAAATTCAACCAAATCGGTCCGCTAGTTTAAGCACCACGCCGCCACAGACAGATACTTAGACAAATAAGTAAAACTCACTTCACATACACTTTACAATAATAGGTACTCTTTTATAGGTAATAGGCATAATGTCAATGATAGAGCACAAGTTGTCTGATTAGCCTATCAGACAACTTGTATGGATTGTTAACTTTATTGTTAACTCTGTATGGATCGCTTTCCAGGATCAGCCAGTGTATATCCGGTTCTCCCGAGGGCTTGCGATATGATTTGTGGATTGGTTGGTATAGGGGTAGATCCTTGTATCCTGGTGCATCGGTCATCCGCCGATTCTGTCGCAGGCCCCTCGATATAGCCTAGCGTGATTCTGTTGACTACCAATAAACACACTGCTTGTGGTGGTCGCTAGTTTTTTGGACAGCACTGCGATTAGTTTCAAGTGTAATGCAGTTAGTTTGCCGTGCTCGGATAAAAAGGTCAACAATACACTCTTGAGGCGCATATGTTACGAGTGAGCTTTTCCTTATTTTGAAAACCAAACTGGCTATTTTTCAGGTGACTATATTTTTGTCTAAACAACAAAATAATGCAAAATAACGTGTTGGTAGAGTTCGCTCAATCTGCGTTCGTCGTCCATCCCCGAGGCGAGAAGTTGGAAGCGAACTGGACGGTGGACGCGTCAGGCACAAGTTGGTAACAACGCCGCCTCACTCGCTTGTATCAGCCGCTGTTCCGTGGGGACGCAGTGCTAGAGCGGCCGGTAGAGCAACTGTGTATAGAAAGTTATAATGTTCAATCTACAGGATTTTGACTTATTTCATGATGCTTATTAGGAAGAAATAACTAATTGTCGTGCGACAAGTTATTGTGCTTTATGGAGTAGGTATATATATTTTTAAATTGCTAAGTGACGACATCAGACCTGATGTGCAGTCTAATCATTATGTCGGCCATCAAGAGACATTGGGTCCCTCGATGGTCAACACTGAAGTTACTGGATATATACTGGCTGATCCTGGAGCGCGAACCATACAAGGTGTGTGGATCACTATGGCAGGTTGTAACATGTGTACGTAGGTTGCTATCCGAGCCGATATAAATATCCTGCCACCAGCGCTATACTACTAGTCTTGATGCAACTATGGCACGTGTGACTGCGTCCGAGTCTCAGCCATTCAACTTCGTGTGTGTGAGTACTGGGTGGCAATCACAACGGCTCAGTTGCCGCGTTGTGACTCTTTTGTGACTTCACTTTGTAACTTTTGTTACGACGCGACGCATTTACATATGAAAAAAACGCTGAAGTTTCACGTATTTGAAATGGCTGAATTATAGCATTAGTTCACGTGTGTATCTTAGTAGGTAGACAGAGGTGCTAGCTGCGTCGTTTCTTACGATGAGTAAGATAACCGGAGGTCCAAATCCCCCTCCCCTTCCCAATCCCTAATTAACCCTTTCCTTTAAAGTCGGCAACGCGCCCATGATTCTTCTGGTATTGTGGTCGGTGGTGATCAGTAACCATCGACCGATCCACTTGCTTGTCTTCTTACATTCTGTAAAAAAGATAATACTGCCAAACTTTTATTTCCGAAGAGAAAATACCGAACATTAGGTAAAAAAAAAACCTCTACGCTGGCGAAGTTTTTGTGAACTTCCAACGTTTTTAATTAGAAAACGTTTGGTCCAGTTAAGTTTAAACTTTGTTTGTCGGTTGACTAATTGCTTTGTTCGGAGTAGCGTGGCGGTTCGATTTTTTTTGTCCTTTGAGTTGCTGGTAGGGTGGTGTTAAGGCTGATTACAATTCTGTGTCTATTAAAATTAATAATAAATAACTTTATTAAACCGAAAAATGTCCAAAGCTCTTGCGAGATTTTCCATGGTTGTCAGCTTATATACAGATAGATTGATAGATAGATCTTGTATACAGAAGATATGTATAACAAGGGTTTGTTCGGCTCCCCCCGCGTGAGTGACGTTTTAATTTTGGTTGGAACTGGATATATGTTGGCTGATACTGGATCGCAATCCAAACAAGGTGCGTGGATCACTATAACAGGTTTTAACACCATGTGTGCGGTGGTCGCTATTCAAGTGGACATGAATATCCTACTACCAGCAACAAGCAAAAAACTATCAAAGATTCTTATAAGGATCGCTAAACTTGTTCTAGGACTATGTAGTTTAAAAATACACTTTTTACTATGTAGCGATAAACAAACTTCTCTAGAGCCGTGATTTCATTATTAACATGAATAATTCAAAAACTTTGCAGAAAACTCTATTACTTTGTAAAAATATAAAACAAGATAAGATTCTACGTATGTTCTAATTTGTTAATTATAAATTCCTATCAAAGTTATAAGGCTTTCGTTTTTGCCATTTGGTTACGGAATCCTAAAAATCATCAAGGATGTTAATGAAGACATATTATGGTAAACAGGACTCTATGTGGAATATATCATAAACAAAGGAATAGCGTTCATCTCTACATTTATTTACCAAACAATACAAATCTGTTTCCATTACAGTAGACATGTAGATCACCACGCTCCTTAACAATTGTTATATATTTCATAACTAGGTATGTACACATCTAGATACCGCGTGACTTGTGATTATATGTTTAAAACATTTAGTACAGTGCCCTACAAAACCGATGGCGCAGTTTGTATACGGGAAATTAGTGAGTCTCCCAAACAAGTATGTCACATTGTTGTAATTAAATTTGTAATTAAATACAAAATTATTATGCAGATAAAGTAAATAGCTGTTAGTACTTAGACAAACTCGGAAAAACGGTGGCGATGTATTTTAAACATACAACATTAAAGTTGAATTAATTTTAATATAGTGTGTTCAATATGGAAGCTAATTACAGACTCACTTGTTATAAATCTTAAAAGTACTAACATGCATAATACATCATCATCCAATCCCACCACGGCCTTTGGGAACAAGGCGATCATAACACATAAATCTTAGCGGACTAACAAGACTAGACGATCTGATGATGTAGATGACATAATTACTTAGTACTTATATCCGGATCTCTCCAGGAGGCTTGCCCCCTGATCCTAACCCTTTTCCCATCCCTTTTTCCTTCTCCTCCCCCTTGGCCCTGGGATGAGATTAGCGTTAACGTTAGCAGGGACTCCGAAGTTCATCCCAGGACCTTTGGCAGGCCGGCATGATCTTGCCGACCTACAATGGATACATTGTTTATCGTTGGTCGACACTATTCTTGGATTGCGCTACACTTACCATCAGGTGTAGCGTAGTCACTTTGCCGAGCCAGGATAAAAAAATATATTTCGTTAAACAATCGCCCACGACTGTCCATCTGGATATGTATTATCACGAAAGCGGGTTGAACTTGCGAGTCACGCGTCTAAGATAGCGCCCGGTCATGTATGTTCTGGGACCCCCAGCGGATAACGTCTTATAAATTTGTATTATGAATTCGTACTTATAGGGCCTTACTTATAAATAATACTTAAGCATTGATTAAATACTCCTTTGCCTTTGTCTATCAACGCGATTTATAAAATGGCTAGGGTATTCTTATCCACCCGTATAGCGACCACCGTGCACATGGTTTAAACCTGCCATAGTGACCCACATACCATGTGTGAATCGTGTTCCAGGATCACGTTGCTTGAAGCGCGAGAAACGTGACTTGATGTTTGGTTGGGGCGGGTATAGAGGTACATCCTTGTGTCCGCATTGGTCATCCGTCTGTTCTGTCGCAGACCTTCGATATGCTTCCTCCCTCTGTGGAGTGTGAAGAAGCATTTATATAATCTGACATGATTCCTGTGACCACCGATAAACTCATTATTTATCGGTGGTCGCTGGTTTTATTTGGACTGCACTACGCTTACCATCAGGTGTAGTGCAGTTACTTTGCCGTGTAAAACCTGTAATGGATAATAAATCGTAGTATTTGGGTTTAAAAATGTTTTAAGTGTGTCCTGGGAATGGAATTCTTGTCCGATATTGTTATTATCCGCAAAATCACTGCATAGGGATGATCTTTCTTCCAAAATATAAGGAGGCCTTTGCCCTACAGTTGGACACATCATCATCATCATCAGCCACAAGACGTCCACTGCTGAACATAGGCCTCCCACAAAGATTTACAGACCGACAAAGTGGAAGTCGCTGGATGCAGACCGCTTCCAACAGGTCAGTTTGGAAATCTTTGGACATATCAGGCATATAAAAACGTTATATATCTTTCTTACCGAAAATGGAGGAGATTCACATTTTGCAGTATACATCGGTATCCACGTCCATCGTCAATTCAGGAACCATTAACATTGTGATGCAATAACCACGCACAATAGCTAGAGAACATGGTGTCCGAGATGTATGGTGTAATATGCTGTGTGAAGCTTCAAACAAATTCAGTACGTAAACGAATTCAAGAAAACAAATTTATTTCATTATACGAGTCTGTAAATCACAGCAAAAATCATTCGCCAATTGGAATTGTGTGACAGATTCGCTCCTACCAATTAAACATCGGCTGCCAGATACAGTACCGACAGCTTTACTTGCCCTATGACGCAAACTTGAAAATCGATGGGAACTTTGATGTTAAGTTTTGTAAGGTTAGTGAAATTGCCGGGGGGGGGGAGAGGGTGTCGTCCGGTACTTAGCCTCAATATTTGCTTGAAGGTTAGCAGCGGGCTCACGAGTACTATAGTATTGTAGACGTTCATTATACAACTAAATAAATATATCCAACAGTCATACAAACAGCCTTGATCCGACACTAGGTTAAATCTACCGGGACTTGCAGTCCCACTGCATCCAGACCCGAAGGAAATATTTGGGGTACACAAACATTTGTCTCGGTGCGTGAATCGAACCCGCGGCTTCTCGCTTCACAGCCGGCTACTCGCGCTCTGCGCTACAAAGGATGTCAGGTAACTAACTTGTTGGAAATCAGCATTACTAAGTCGGAAGCCTCCGTTAGAATGATGTTATTATAAAGAAATATAATTTACTAGCTTTTACCCGTGGCTCCGCCCGCGTGCACGATCTTTTCCGAGATTAATAATAGCCTATGTCTTAATCCAGGTCATGGTCTAACTATTTCATCCAAAGCCGTTCAGCCGTTAAGGCGTGATTGACGAACAAAAATCCAAATTCACAAGCTAACAAACTACATAATTTCCCCAATCATTCTTTACAATACCAAAATGAAGTAACAAGTAATTTGTGCCGAAGCGAGAATCGATCGAACATCAAATTTTCATAATCATTAATCGGATCGCTACAATCAGCCCTAATCTATTATAATACGGACGCAGTTGTTTTAATTAATATTGGACGAGTCGACAACTCGGCGCAATTACAAAGCCGCGTCGATGTTAATTTTACGCTTTACTCTATTTGGTCGGGTATAATTTTCAGTTTGGATGCGAATGCTTCCTTATTTATTTAGGTTATGAGCTCAAATGATTTGTTTTCGCTTTATTTTCATCGTTTTAGTCAGATTTATTTACTTGTAGCTAATTGGGTCCTAACACTGGTAACCTAAACAAATATTTGCAGAAATAATCAGAAATAATTGTCACGGCGCGGGAGTGACACCGAACCGTGACGTGTCAGTTCACAGCCGGCCACTGATCAACTGTCACAAAGGCCGTCGTAATGTATATTTCATTCTGGTACGGCAAAGTGACTACACTATACATGTACCGTTTGATACTACTACATATTTAAAGCCTTTCGCCACTCCGATTTTTGCATCGCAAACTTCGCCTACGAAGGACAACATACAAGCAGTAAGATGACGCTTCTGTATAATGTCTACAGAATTAACCATCATTGTCACGCGTTCATAATTCCGAATCAGACATTTACTAGGCCGTAGATTCCTGGTATGCAAAAGGCCGTTGGTGTAGGTACCACCGCTTTATCTATTTCAAGTCGTAGTATGTAAGCATTTTTATGTTCCAGGTTGAAGGACAGTAAATACAGTGAAATTACTAGGCATTATGAGATTTCATCAGGGTGACGAGCGCAGTCCAATGATATGCTGTACTTCACGATTTGAATTTATAATTAATGTTGTTTCTGTTTATAGGCAGCCGTGACGCTTACCATCAGGCGATCAACCTGCTGACCTCGTCATAAACGCTAATAAACAATTTATTGCCGAAGCACAAAACTTTAATCGTAGCCCCATCACTTCCCGACACTGGTTTCACTAAACACAATTACACCATAGTGCCGGGACTCGAATGTAGTGTCGGGTCGGGTGCTCGCCACCTTAAAAGCATCGACTGTGCCACTTTAATCTCATTTGTTTGCGTATCAGCGGGCTGCGGCCACGACCCGCTCGCTCCTTTGACCAAAATAAAATTGTATGACTCCATTCGTACGACAGACGGGGGCTGATTCTGGTGTCGTTCATGATATTTTTTAATAAGAAAGGTCAGCAACTGAGTATATTACCCGACGTCAGGTGATCTCTATCGCCCCTTAACGACCTTATAGGAAAGTAAAGGGAAGGGGCCTGCGGGCCGTCAAAAATCTCACTCACCATACGAAACACAACATAAAGCTGTCTAGTCAGTTTGCGGCGTGACAGTGGTGATAACCTAGTCAAGCCGACTCATTCTTGGAGTAGTCAAAATGTTTATAACGAGGTTATATGACAGGAAATTATCTACATTATGTAAAATATTGTAATTTTTATAGGGATTTTGAATGAGAGAAATTTAATTTAAAGGAATAGTTTTTGAAGATAAATGAATAAGATGAGAAAAATACAAGAAAAATGTTCATTTGGAACCGGTTTTGGCATGTTCGTTAAGCCACGATTTATTATTATAGCCATTGCGGGGCAATAAAAGCAAATTGAACGCCAATATTGGGACACACAAAAATATTGGCATACATACTCCTATATACATACGCACTCACGCATGTAATCCTCGAAGGGGCAGGCAGAAGCGTAGCCCATACACTTTGCCGAACTTATTTCCGGCCCAAGATGTGATAGGGGCGAGCTTATCGCCCTACCGGGAAAAAATTCCAGACACCGGGCTGACACTTTTTTTTATCCAAGCACGGTAAAGAGACTGCAGTACACCTGATGATAAGCGTGCAGTCCAAATAAAACCAGCGACCACCGACAAACAATGTGTTTATCGGTGGTGACCAGAATCATGCCGGCATGTATAAATTGCTTCTTCACATTCCGGAGAGGGAAGAAGAAAATCGAGGGGCCTGCGACAGGACAGGCGGATGAGGGCGATGCAGGCAGAGGGATGCAAGGATGTACAGAAACCCGCCCAAACCAAACATCAAGTCACACACTGACTGATCCTGAAACGTGTTCAACACAAGGTAGGTGTCGGTCACTATGACAGGTTTTAACACCATGTGTATGATGGTATTTAAATGAGATAAAAATCTGAATCGCGGTCGCATCTTAACCAATATACGCAAACATCGAAGCAAATCGAACCAAAATATAGAAGTACCACCGGAGTAAACCCTATCGAATAAAAAAAAAACATAAAGAAACAAACATATTCTAGCCGAATTAAGCAACTCCTTGTCTTTCATCTGTTAAAAATCCACATTTGGCGTAGAGTAGATAGTTTATCTCTATTCAGTAATTCAAATAGGCTTTTGAGTCCAACTGATAAGCCAAACAGTTTGATTAATATGTAAAGTGGAAAAAACAGAATATATTACCAACACATAAATAACGTACAAAATTGTGCAAACTTTTCCCAATATATTTTCGAGGTTTATGAACTTATCTCATTACCATTTTTATAATGTGCTACATTAGCATCACAACAACGCCAATCCTAAGCACAGCATTCCCTTCCCATAATCTTCATTTGAATAAGACGACAGCCATGCGACATAATGTCGAACGCTTGTGAATAAGTTTTCGGATGATATTTTGCTCCGTGACCCATTTTCCACGGCAAATAAAGTTACTTTGTGTAAATGGAATGCTAGTATAGACAAGTCGGTTTATGTACGGTCGTATTTTTATTACATTTTCATAATTACAATTAATAAGTATTGACTTCTGTACTGGCGACGAAGTAACACTAATGGAGTATGCGCCTGTTAGCTGTGTACACATAAAATGTTTTTGCTTTAGTGGTGGATTTGCTTTGGTGGTTGCTCTGGATATCAATTTAGTGGTTGTAGTATAAAGCATAGCAAAGTGTAACTGATCAACATAGCTCATAAGATTAGCACGCTGAAATGCCAGTGGACTAGTCATACTAACCGTAGAATCGATAACCGTTGGAGTAGGCACGTTCTTGAGTGAAGACTACGACTCGGTAAATGGAATGTGGCACGCCCTGTAGCTAGGTGGAGCGACGGGTCGACGATCCAAGCGACGATCGGGCTCAATGGAGTGCTTTAGGAGAGGCCTATGCCCAGGTGTGGACTAACACAAGCTGATGATGATGATGAGTATAAGACATAATATGGCGCCACTCATACGCATCGCCTGTTGCAGTATATATAACACTGTTATGAACTTTGGGTGGGATGTTTAATGAAATGAATCATCAAAGAACGTTTCTGGTGCCACGCCCGCTATCAACTTGGTAACTGGGACATGTGAATACCCACAAGTCTATGTCGACTCCACGCTGAATATTGTACAAAAATTAAAATGTATTTAAAAGGGTGAAGGAAACGCTGGTGTTAACCTCATGAATACTTTTAAAGAAAATATTATAATAACGCCTAAAATTTACATCGTATTTTAAGAGCAGATTTTCCTTCTACCACTTTTCGTAAATATTTAATATATTATACTAACTAATATCTAAATATGTAAAACTCAAAGGTGACTGACTGACTGACTGACATTGTGATCTATCAACGCACAGTCCAAACTACTGGAGGGATCGGGCTGAAATTTGGCATGCAGGTAGATGTTATGACGTAGGCATCCGCTAAGAAAGGATTTTGATAAATTCTACCCCAAGGGGATAAAATAGGGGACGAAAGTTTGTATGAAACTTTGTCAATAATTTAAACGTTCACGCGGGCGGAGCCGCGAGCAAAAGCTAGTCAAATATAAAACAGTTTACAGCGTAGTTTTACCGTTTTTGAAATCTCCAACGAGTAGGAACCTACTTAAATTTTATTCTTCTTGCCTGGCGTTATTCCGATCGGCTAGGGTCCGCCTTTCTATCGTGAGTTGACGGTAATCGGTGGGGCGACTCGCCCTCTGACCCCTACAACCTGCAACGAGAATTAAGTTTTGCCATTATCTCGTCTATTTGTCATAAAGGTACCACGTCTAGTTGAAATTGGCTTTAGGTATATCGTATTATCCCTCTTTTACTTCAAAAATATAAATATTTTTATTTAAACCTTATACACTTTTGCTGGTAGTAGGATATTCATATACATCCAGGTAGTGACACCGTACACTTGGTGTTAAAACCTGCCATAGTGATCCACGCGCCTTGTCCTCTCGAGGGCTTGCGACATAACTTGATGGTTTATTGGGGTGGATATAGGGGTACATCCTTGTATCCCTGTGCCTGCATCGGTCATCCTGCCTGTCATGTCGCGGGCCCCTCGATTTGCTTCTTGTTGCTTGTCGGTGGTGTCTGGTTTTTTGGACTACACTACGTTTACCATCAGTACAGTGCAGTCACTATGCCGTGCTTGGATAAAAATAAATATCTTCTTCCACTTGCCACTATCCGCAGTAGGGTCGGCGGAATATGCTTTTTATCCAGTGTTGGAGAAAAATTTGGCACGTAGTTTTAATAACTTTCTGAGGAGAAAAATAAACACATTTAATTAAGACATGCAAATAGTTATTGTTTTTCAAAAATAGAGGGCTTAGAAAAAATACAAACTCATGAAAATTCTATTTTGCCTTTGCTAGTCACGTATTTCTAGGATAGTATAATTTTCTTTATTTATAATTTAGTTTTAGAGAATAAAAGCGAGTCTAGACTCTCAAATAGTGACTTTGACTCTAATAGTAAATAATAGTAATATTATCGCCGTAATAATTATTTTACATAAATGTGTAATGTTATTTTAAAATAAATGCAAATATTAAACTACTCACCTTATGATAGTGTATAATTTTAATAATTTAAACTTAATTTTTATTGACGGTGCAAAATTAATATGCGAAAATTATAATGAAAGTTTTTATTATCCCATATTAATAAAAATAGTCTTTGTTTTCAAATATTACATTTTTAATTAAAAATAATTATTTACAAGCTCGATCGTGCTAATTTACCATTGTCTCAGTGTAAATGTACATAAAATATCGGTTTCGTGGCGAGTTTCATATGGTGAGTGAGATTACGGAGGCTCAAATCTCATCCCGTTCCTAATCCCCTTTTTTTTCTTAAAGGTCGCCTACGAGTCCATGATTTTCCAGGTATTGTGGATGTTCATGTTCATGATTACCATCAGTTGATCCACTTGCTCGTTTTCCGGCCTTTAGAAAAACATACTGCAAATTTTTCGAATTCCTGACTACCAACTTCTTCAAAAAGACTACTCCAGAGCGCCTCACTTCCTCACACGTGAAAATTTTAAAGGACTTCCCATGCAGCACTCGTCTTTTTTTTATAGCATAGGCAAAGGCAAACGAGCAAGTGGGTCATCTGATGGTGAGTGATCTCCACCGCCTATGTGCGCCCACAATATCAGAAGAATCATGGCCGCGGTGCCGACCTTAAAGGAAAGGGATAATCAGGGATTGGGAAGGGGAGGGGGATTTGGGCTTCTGGATATCTCACTCACCGTATGAAATGCAGCAGCAAGCCGCTACTTTACGTCGATTTTCTGTGAGATAGTGGTAACAACCCGGTTGAGCCGGCCCATTCATGCTGTAGACAAAACTGTCGACAACCTGGCTCTACCATTCAAACAACAACTCACCTGTCAGGAAAGTCGTAAGGTTGCTCAGTTTTAATTAAACGTGAAGTGCGATGGTATCGGAATCGATGGCGCGCTTCCAGTTCCCGCGGGTCTTACGTGTTCCCGGTGAAGATACGAGAATAAATGGCTCCCATTTCAATTATCTCGATTGTATTTTTGGCGTGTTTTTATGGAACGTTTGAAGGAGTTTTCGTTTTGCTGAATATAATCTTAGCGAGGATATTGTAGAGTCATGTAAAATGCTTCATTAGACAACGTTATATATGTATTTTTTACATACATTTATAAGGAATATTTCTCGGAGGAGTCTGTCTGAACTTTGACCCGGTATATACAAGGTAAATGACTTGATTGCCATTACTTCTAAACATAAGCGAGTTAAAACTAAGTTGAAATAATCATGTCACATACAGTGCGTGAACTCAATAAACACACGAAGTCGAGAAAAACACGCGATACTTATTTCGGTTAAAATGAAACTTTGTGGAATTAGGTATATGGACAAAACTTTAACGAAAAAGGTATTTTTTATTCGATAGAATTCCGTAGTGAAATACTTTTTCCTAGAGACAAACAGGCCGCGTGCCTATGCTATGCTAAGCGTAACGCCTGCCTTGTAACAACACCACCCGCAATTATGAATTACAAAGCATTGCAATACACTGCAGGCTTGTTATTGCGTGATAAGATATATAAGTCGCAAGTTATTTCAGGGGTTTAAATTAAATAATAAATTACTCAACAATCACACACATAGTCTAGTAACCTGTACTGGGTTAACCTGTATCGTAGATATCAGGAACTACAAGGTACTTGCGGTACCATAAAATCCGTTTAAATTAGTTTTATTACAACGAAACAATAATGGTAAGCAGCATATTATATTGAAAATAATCATAATAGACTCGTCAAATGTCATATGATGGCTCAGACAATATACGCTCATTAAATAGTTGGTGCAGTATCTGCCCAGAGGGAGTGACCAGCCGTCAAAACTACAAGTCAAACCTTTCTGTAACATGTGTTAAAAAGCACATTATACCGACTCTACTGCGAGTAGTTGAGGGTAGGTAGAAGAAGCAGATAAGAATAGTGGATCCCATAGTACCACCTCTGCCAATCTTAAAACATACAGGCTTAAGCTTTGATACTTTGACCTTCATAGCGTCCATAAAACATTTTCCTCAGAGTACAGATTTTCTATTACAGCGCCAATTTTACCATATCTTAAAAGCGTATTTTCGTCTAGTAAAATGTTTTATGGCCGTAATCTTTAGTAATAAATCATAGGGTCTGGTTGTTTGTCTCGCTGCGTATTGAGATAGAGGACTGATTGAGATGGATTGGCTCGCAACAACATATTATACCTACTCGAGCAAATATCGAGACTGCCTCGGTGGCGCAATTGATTTCGTACGCGGTACGACTGTTGAGCTGAGGTCTCGGGTACGATCTCCGGGTCGGGTAAAGTGATATTTGGTTTTTCTATCACGAAATGCTCAGTATCAGCCCGGAGTCTGGAATTGTGCCCGGTATGGCGATAGGCTTGCCCCCTATCGGGCGTGCCCCCGATGGGACGGAAATACGCTCAGCAAAATGTGGGCGTACTGGTTACACCTCTGCCTACCCTTTCGGGTATTATAGGCGACCTACCGCCTACCACCTAATACATACCAGGCATAAAAATTCAAACATTAAACAAACATTACCTGACTTGGTTCTTGATCATATGTCCTCACCGATTTCTCAACCTAATTTAACACTAGTCCATTGAGGCTTTTCCATTTAAGAAAAATCTAGTCTGTTGTGAAGTATGCCGACGTGAATTAGTCATACTTAAGACTTGGCATGAAGTCTGAATGACTTAAAAATGTCGCCATCTACGTTCTATTTTGAATGCCTCTTTCTACAGACAGATTTATATTCCAGGTCACTCCTGACAAAAATAAATAAAATGTAGTACGTAGTTATGCACCCCGCTCCCGCTCATGACATTATAACCGCATGCTAATGTGATGTAACCTTATTTACTATATGAAGGACATTACAATTGCTGACACAGGTACTCAGATGTAATTCTATCTATTTGTAATATGATATTCTTGTTTTGTCTAAAGCTCTTAATATCAAATTATGTTGACCATAAAAAGTGCTAGCCTAGCGTCTAGACGGTGATCTTGTTATGATCATAATGCGTAGATCTAAGCATTCATTGTCAACAGATGAACAGGTATAAATAAGGAAATTTGTCAATTGTAGTTCAGTTCGCAATAAAGCTTCATTGTGAAGACTTGTCTTTTTTTAAAAAACCTCCGGGCGCTCCCGCGTAACTTATCTGGCGCAGCCGGTAGGATATCCGCGACTGTAAGCTCTGTCTGCGAGTACACAAGCATCGGTCTTGCGGCATAGCTCCGGGTATCCTCGAACCAAATAAATTCGATAAACGGCGGGAACCGAAGGTCGTCGCCCACGAAGTCAGCTTTACGAGAAGGCATGGGATCGAGCGGATTGTAAGTAGACCTCTTTACATTTCCTGTCTCATCCTTGCTATTTTTCCTGTGGTTGATTTTGTACGACACAATTTTAAAAAAAAGGTGAACTCCGTAACTTTTGAACAAAAATAGTCGAAAGTTATTTGACTTCTGCACAAAAATAAGCAGGCTAATTTTAAGAAATAAGAATTTTTGATTGAAATAATGGAATTTTGATTTATTAATGAAAGTTTTAATGTGTTAATTTTTATTTTTTAATTAACTGTGTGTTAATTTTTATTTTTTTAATTTACTATGTGTTAATAATTATTTTTTAATTTACTGTGTGTTAATTTTTATTTTTTTAATTTACTGTGTGTATAACTGTGCGTTAATTTTTATTTTTATTTGATTGACTGTGTGTTATATATAAGTGTGAAAATATGTCGCGCAACGGTGAATTCCAATTGATACCTAAAGAATTTATAAAATTAATTCCAAAATTCGATGGAGATCAAACTATATTGAATTTATACATAAGAAAATGTGAGTATATTTTGAGAAATTTTGGTAAAGTGAATAATCCGGTTCAATCCACATACGTTTTTCATTGTATTACTAGTAGATTGTGTGGTAGAGCCGCAGGTTTATTGAGTGAACGCGAAGACATAACCACATGGGAACAACTCAGATCTGTTCTCATCCAACATTTTGGAGATCCTAGATCTGAGGAGTGCGTAGCTATTGAATTAGAAAATTTAAAAATCAATTCTGGTGAAAGCTACTTGCAATTTTGCAATCGCATCCAACAAATACGCAGCGCTCTTCTTTCTAAGATAAACTTATTATTGGATGAAAATATTAAAGCAGCAAAAATAATAATTTATAATAATTTGTCTCTGAACGTGTTCATGTACAACCTTACAGAAGATTTAATTCGAATTGTAAGATTGAAAGATTGCACGAGTCTTGAAAGCGCACTTAGTGTTGTAATGGAAGAAGTAAACTTCCAAATGCAATACAATGCGAAAAATAAAAATAGAGGTGCTGTAAAACCACCTCAGCATTCTTACCCACCTAACTCTACTAATTCCCATCTAAATAGAGCTCACTTTCAGCCGTCATTCAGACCAAACCCTTTAAATAATTTAAATCAACAATTTAAATTTGGAATGCCAAATCAATTTTCCAATAATTACAGGCCTGTTAATTCAAATGGATTTAAATTTGGTCTTCCAAATCAGGGCAATAATTTCAAACCGAATTATCCACAGCCCCAAAGCAATTTTAAATTTGGTTTACCGAATCAACAAGGGTTTAGACCGAATGCCACCTATCCCCAAAACAATTTTAAGTTTGGCATAGTGCCCCAACAGGGATATAGGCCACAATTTAACAATGCTCAAATGAGACCATTGAATAATGCACCAAACCAACAGTTTACGTTTGGTATTCCAACCCAAAGCGAACCTCAACGTAATGTACAAGATACTGATGTTTCTATGCGTACTGCCCGTCCCCTTGGACAAAATATGATCACGCCTGAATTCGATAACAATTATAATAATTTGTTTTACACTAATAACGATGTTGAGATAATCCAAGACTCTAATAATCAATACAATGATTTCCCAAATGTTAATTTTACTGATGATAAGGAACAAAATGATTGCGAAATTTTTTATACTGAAAATATGAAACTCACTGATGATAGCAGTGAACGTTTACAGGAACACGAAATTACCTTAGAACCCCGAACTGAACCATGCATCAAAATATCCACCAGCATAAATAATAGTAATGCAGATGCTCTTTCACGTATAAGATTGAATGTACTTACCAAGAAAAGCGGTAATACATCAATGAAAGTTAATATAGATGATAATGAATCAATCGTGATATCAGACTCATCTAAAACGTTATCTGCTCCTTCAATTTCAGAAGAAACTATGAGTTATCCAGTTCGTTCTCCCTCATCTAGTACAATAACAGCTAGTTCATTACCGGAAACAGTTCACTCTGCTGACGATATTGATACTAACGGTATTCCTATTCTTGATGAAGCCATAGATACGAAACCGAACCAAATACTTGTTTTTACTTGGAATAGAAATCAAACATCAGTCAAAGATTTGTCACGTGATAAACAGAAAGTTTTAGAAGTTCACTTACCTTCAAATAATCCCGAACTTGTTAAACGTTTCCTTTTAGAATATATTAAACCGAAAGTTAAATATTTCTTTTATTTCGAAGACCAAGTACACCGAAACCAATTTACAGATGCGGTTATTAAACTGTTCAAAAAAGATACTGTTAATTTTTATGAATGTACTAAAAGGGTAATATATGTGGAAAATGAAGATGAACAACGTTCGATTGTACTAAAGTATCACCATGGTACAACATGTCATCGTGGTATAAAAGAAACACTAATGAAACTGAAACGCAACTACTATTGGAAAAATATGGATATAGTAGTCTCTACCATTATTAATGCTTGTGAAACTTGTAAAGCATTAAAATATGACCGTAAACCTTTAAAGCCACAATTACAGTTGACTCAAACCCAATCAAAACCTTTTACCGAATTATTCATGGATTTATTTTCTATAGAAGGAAAATACTTCCTTACTATAGTGGATGCGTTCAGTAAATTAGGTCAAGCATTTGAAGTACCCAACCGTTCTACACCTGAGGTAGTTCGTGCATTGATTAAATTCTTTTCATTTTATGGTGTCCCATCTAAAATAAATACTGACCCTGGTTCCGAATTCAAGAATACTTTGTTGAAAGAAACATTACAATTTTATAAGATAGATCTTCACATAGGTACTCCGCACAACCCTAATTCCATGGGTTTAATTGAACGTTTTCATTCAACCATTTTAGAAATATATCGTATCGCGAAATACGAACATAAGATAACAGATGCCGCTAACATTATGACATACGCAGTTATGTCTTATAATCAGACTATACACTCAGCAACCGGTCTTACACCTTTTGAAGTTGTATTCGGACATACTGATTCTAACAGCATGTTTGATGTTGACTTTAACAGACAGTATACCCAACAATTAGTAGCAGATCACATGAAACGTACAAAATATCTTTATAAATATCTAACAGACAAATTAATAGCTAACAAAGAAAAGGTGATAGAAAAACGCGGCGGTGAAACCTCCTTTGATATACAAGAAGGTGACACAGTTTTCATAAAAGGTGTTAACACGAGGCGAAGTAAAGATAAACCTCGCTTCCAAAAAGCACAAGTTGCTGGTGAAATTAACAGGAATACATGTCCTGTTAAAATAAAACATCGAGATACAGCTGTACCTATTAAGGACGTAAAACGACCTTCACAGGTACCTCCTCGAGTTCATGCTGCTGATGACCAGTACGCACGCCCTTCAACTTCAAAGGATTGAGAAAAATCCAGGGGTGCTGGTCGTGAAGCAAGGCGAAGCTAGCGTAAGTTATGATAAATGGACTATAATTAAGACTGTAGATTTAAGTATCACAAAAGAGGAATTAGAAATTAACATCAATAGATATGCTAATTTAAATGATCATGTTGGAAAATATTTTAAGAATAGACCACCTAACCATCAATTACTTAATATTAAGCTTCAAATAAATTATATAATGAACTCTACAATTGAAAAATTTAAGCAATTAGCTCCTCAAGTTAGAATTAAACGTGGAATTCTGAATCCTTTAGGATCTATTATTAAAATTATTACTGGTAATTTAGATTATGACGACGCTATCAAATATGAAAATTTAATTAAGGCTGTACAAACACGTCAAGATACATTAAGCAAAAAAGTAACTTTGATATCAGAAATGTCTGAATCACTTTTGAAAATAAATAACTCAACAACCAATAATTTTATTAACATAGATAAAGAATTATGGGAAATGAGAAAATTAATAAACCAGAGTAATGTTAATATAACAATTTATAACTTTATTAATATTTATAATTTATTTTTGCACAATTTCCAATTATTGTACATTCGATTGGAAGAGATTGAAACTTGTATTACTTTTAGTAAATTAAAAACTTTACACCAGTCACTTTTAAATTCTGACGAATTATTAATTTTGTTAAAAGAAATAGAGAAATCTAATAAACTCATTTACCCAGTTAGCTATGATAATTTAATTAAGTTAGAATTATGTATTAAGATAAAAGTTTATTCAAAAGGAAGTCAAATAACATTCATTTTGGACATACCTATAATTAAAGATCAAATATACATTTATTACAAAATCATTCCAATACCCATCACCAATTCCTTTGGTAAAACAGTTATCATAATCCCAAAATATCCCTACCTCCTAGTAAGAGGGTCAAATATGGTCTCGCTCTCCCAGCCGTGCAGCGAACTCTATGAGGCGACGTTCCTATGTTATGAAGATGATACTCAATTACCATTAGAAGACACATGTATAACATCATTGATGAAATTTTCGCACAACACCAGTTCTTGTCAACCCATACCAGTTGAAATAAACTCTATAAAAATAGAGCCAATAGAGAAACGAAGATGGATTCTCTACAGCAAAGCGGAAACTATATTTACAAAAAGCTGTCATAATGAAATGACAAAAGAAAGCATAAAAGGGACTTACCTCCTCACACTTGACGATCACTGTGACGCCAAAATAGACAACGTTACCCTGAAATCCCACTATGCGGGAATAAGCACAATGGACTTCAGAAAACTGCCAATTATTGATCTTCCAGAAGTAACGACTATAGAGCCACAAAAAGGATGGAAACCAATAAATTTGGATGCTGCCGAGTTGAAAAATCTACAGAATCTAAATGAATTGTTGAAGAACAGTGAAAGTGAAGTGGAAATTCGTGAAAAAGGCATTTTTGTGAAAAGTGTTAGCGCAGCTACTCTATTATTATATGTAATCATATTTCTGTTCCTTTTTGTGTGTATAGCGTATAAGTATAACTTTTTAAAATATATTGTGTGTCGAAATAATCAGAGAAATATACATCCCTCTGATAATTTCGAAGCTATGGGGGGAGGAGTTATGCACCCCGCTCCCGCTCATGACATTATAACCGCATGCTAATGTGATGTAACCTTATTTACTATATGAAGGACATTACAATTGCTGACACAGGTACTCAGATGTAATTCTATCTATTTGTAATATGATATTCTTGTTTTGTCTAAAGCTCTTAATATCAAATTATGTTGACCATAAAAAGTGCTAGCCTAGCGTCTAGACGGTGATCTTGTTATGATCATAATGCGTAGATCTAAGCATTCATTGTCAACAGATGAACAGGTATAAATAAGGAAATTTGTCAATTGTAGTTCAGTTCGCAATAAAGCTTCATTGTGAAGACTTGTCTTTTTTTAAAAAACCTCCGGGCGCTCCCGCGTAACTTATCTACGTATTTAGGTTAAAAATTCCGGATTATTTATTACAAAGCCTAGACTCATGTTAAATGACGCAACACGCGACTGTATATCATATGTCACAAGCAAATCACGCACGATTTATTACTTGCGAAAATGTATTTAACCCGACTGCCAAAAAGGAGAGCTATATTTTTTTATGATAGAGGCCAGCGAATCATTGTAAGTGATCTCCATCGCCCATGGAAATCCATAAAGCTGAGGAATCATGGACGCGTTGCCGGCTTTAAAGGAAAGGGATAATTAAGGGATTCAGAAGGGGAGGGGAATTTGGGCCTCCAAATGTCTCATTCACCATACAAAATGCAATCAGTAAGCTGCTATTTCACGTCCTTTTCTGTCAGACAGTGGCAATAACCATCCATGCTATACACAAAATTGGTTACAGCGTGCCTCTACCACTTAAAAGTGGTAGACGCAGTTCTTTATGGTGTTATTTTCGGGGTTAATGTATTGTAAATTTTTTTAGTCTAGGTGGAGTGACGAGCAGGTCGATCGTCTGATGGTAAGTGGGCTGACGGTAATTTATGGTTTAGCAACAACACTCAGGACTTTAAATTTAAAAGTACATGGCACTGAATTAGTCTCGTCACTCTTTGACATCAGATGTTAAGTCTCATAATGGCCTGTAACTTGACTCGATACAATGTCCTTGAAACTGAAACACAACAGTAGGTATAACACGAATGGGCCGGCTCCACCTGGTTGTTACCACTGGTCGGCGTTTATGATTCTTTTGGCATTATGGGCATTAATAGACGGTGGAGATCACTTGCCATTATGCAACCAAGCCGCTCGCTTTCCGGGCTATGCTATAAAAAGATCTGTACTTATGCACTGCTAGCTGCTATGTTCCAAATTTTAAATACTTTTGATACGTGCATTTTGCATGTCACTGCGCCACATGCATGTTATGCAGCCTGTACACTCTCGCCGAGAGTCTACTCAAAAGTAGAAAGAGAGTGCGAGATTGTATAAGGTAGCGCTCGTGTAACGTCGGGTTGTCTCGGTTTTAATGCATGGTCGCACTCGAGCACACACCTTTCGGTCGAGACGTCTCGGGGGAGACATAGTGAGAGTTTTTGGTCGAGCCACCATAATAGGACGGCGCAATTTTCCTGTTGAAAGTACAACATTAAAACATTAGTACAGGAACATTTTATTTAAGTGTAAATATCATCACTGGAAAGGTAAAAATACTAAAACGTAAATACTGAACTTTGTGGTAGAGCGTATTAAAGTTGTTTTTTTACGATAAAAATTTATATAAATTTCATACTGGATAATTTTCAGTAAAAGTATTAGAAATTATATTTAATCATATTTTTTCCTAATATAATTGTTATGAATTATTATCCTAAAAAAAACACTTTATACCTAATGCTCTACCGTTAAGTTCACGTATTGGCGCTTTAGTGTTTTTGCCTGTCCATTGAAGATATATACTAGCAATTTAAATGCTTTATATGATGGAAAATTCATTGGTATAGACTGGCAATAAGAAAAGAAAGAAAGATGCAATAATTCCGGGCCGAAAAAATAACTGGTGGAATCGTTGCTGATTTTTTAATTCACCTTTTGTGGATGGGATGTCCTCTGTTTGATGTACAGTTTTATTATATATTTTAAAAATTATTGGCAGGGGACTACCTGAGCATTTTTGTACCCGTCTGGATAGACACTATTATACACATAGTAAAAAATCCATCATAGTGCCTCCTTCATATGAGTTGCCTTCTGGTATCAGCCAGTATATAACCAGCAACATCAGGAGGACATAATCATGTCGACCGTCGAGGGACGCTATGTCTTCTGACGGTTGGTTATGTTTAGTAGTGTGGTTTACCAGGTCTAGTATAGCCATTTTAACGTGTCGTAAAAAATGTAAGTTCAAGTTTCATAAAAGGCTCCCCATTTCTAAAAATCGGAAAAATCCATCAAAATAACTCTGCCAACCCTATAGACCCGATTGTACATCTCTATTTTCCGTATCAATCATTATTTTCAACTGTATCTGCGCTGAACCTAGAACGAAAACCGACCATATCTAGACGAACATCAATTGAATTACAAGCCTTTTCCAATGCTGGGATCGATGTATCAGCAAGAACCGGGCCGGAGCAAAAAGCCATCGGCTTCTCTCTTCCCATTATGTTTACGGACAGTTTTTAACTGGGATCAACTAATGAACCCTCTCCCCTATATCCTCACTCACTCCCACTTCCACTGTCTTATCAGTTTTATATTATTTATAGTAACACTATTGCCTCATGGTTTAACGGCATGGTGTTTTAATTAAGTATTTTTTTTTTATCCTGGCTCGGCAAAATGACTACGCCACACCTGATGGAAAGTGTAGCGCAATCCAAAAGAGTATTTGATGAGTCCATATTTTTTATAGCAATGTGAGTCATTTGATCGTAGGAGATCACCCCTCATGAACAACCATACTGCCAGGGGAATCCTGATATAAGTTATCAAGCTTCACAATGATAAGTAATTTTAATTCATTCAAAGCCTTTCAAAAAGTTAGTTCACGTTGGTTTTCTACAAGACAGTGGTTGTTATTTATATGTCTATGTATGTTGAGCTAGCCTTTTTATGCTATAGATGAAACCGTCTACAGCATGGCTCTATCACCTAAGAAAATACATACTTATATAGACTCACGCCTGTTTCCCATAGCGCTAGGCAGAGACAATGGACTTCCACCCGCTACGATCCTTACACACCTCCTTGGCCTCCTTCAATCTCATTACATTCTTTATGCATGCACGTCGGTTTAGGGTACTTCTAAACCTAGCCTCTCTCGAGAATATCTCCAACTTGATCTAAGAAGCTTTGCTGAGGCCTATGAAATGTCAATGTTAATTTTGTGTGGATGATAAGTTTATTTTGCATAAAACATTATTTGACTCGTTTGTATCCGGGTCAGTGCTGGCGTTTGCCCACTTCCTTAAGCGTCTCATTTCGCTTGATCTTTAGCTTATAATCTGTCTTATGATCTTGAATCCGCTTTAATCTTTACTTGCCCTTATTTTATATTAATTTTAAGAAAATATTCTACATTTAATTTTAGTTTTAATTTAATTTACTGTAAGTTTTTGCGTATGTATTAATTATTTAAAGATATTTCTTAATCCTTTTATTTCTTTTCACCTGCCCTTATGCCCTATTATGCCCTCCCAGTGGGGTTGGTGCGATATGTTTTTTAACACGTTACACAAATATTTGAGGATGACACAATCATTTTGCATCGGTGCTGGAATTAAACCCGCGGCCTCTCGTTTCACAGCCGGCTACTAGCCCACTACGCTACGGAGGCTGTCTTTTCTTAACATATTTCTTAATGTCTAAAATCGGTCACCCGCTTGTCCTGCCGCAGGCCGCTCGACTTGCTTCTTCCTATTTCGAAGGATGAGAAGTATTTATACAGGCCGGCATAATTCTGGTTACCACCAATAAACTCATTGTTTGTTGATGGTCGCTTGGTTTTTGGACTGCATTGCGCTTACCATCAGGCGAAGTGCAGTCACTTTGCCGTGCACGGATAAACAAGTTTTTGCATATCTGCCAAGTAATAGTCTTACGTTATGGTCGCATACACCATTGTGAGTGTAAAACACTACAATAGATTTTAGCACCGCAACACCAACCCGCAAAATGGTTAGAAATATTAATCACAATGTCCCCATTACGAGGACATTGCCCGCTAGTCGTAGCGCCGTACACCGAAATTCATTAATTAAATGTAGAAATATACTGGCACTAAATTGTTTCGCTTGTTATCATTCTGTTTGAATTCAATTTTAATTAAAGTTTATTTTATATTTTTGGGACCAACAAAGGACTTCTTAATGAGGTATCTTTAAATTTTCTTGAGATGTTGATGTTGTTTGCCTTGAACTTTGTTTATATCAAAAAGGTTTAATAAGTTATTTTAAAAATAATTGAACATTAATTTATGAGGCAGTGGCCGAGTAGCCGTCTGTGAAGTGAAAGGCTGCGGGTTCGATTCCCACCGGTACAAATGTTTGTGTAATCCATAAAAACGTGTTTTCTGTCTGGGTGTTGGGGGACCGGCAAGTGTGGGGTCCGGACTATGTGTGTCAATGTTGGGCGTATTTATTTAAAGTTGATAGTAAACATTTCAAAATCAATATTTGATAATTAAAATACTGTGTAAGTAATAGAGAAGCTCTGCAGTCATTTTTCTCGTCATTGTCTCAATCCGACTATCTTTATATTTGAGTGGTAGGGTCAGGCTGTGTGACATAATGTGTCTACAGCATCAATGAGCTGTCTCGACTGGGCTGTTACTACAGTTTCACAGGAAACCGACGTAAAGTAGCGGCTTGTTGCGTTTTACATGTTGGGGGAGATATTCGGAGGCGCAAATACTTTTCCCCTTCCAATGGCTTAGTTAAATCCATTTCCTTTAATGTCGGCAACACGACCATGATATTATATATCTTCTGCTATTATGGGCGTCCATGGGAGAATCACTTACCATCAGGTTACATGTTGGATCATTTGCTTGCTTAAATGCTTAAAAACAATCTGTAAAGTTGAACGTAAATTAAAATTAGCTGTTGCGTTTTGTGCGTTCAATCCTTTAACTAATTAAAAAAAAATTGTGTTTTTTTTTATATGCTTTTCTTATGATTCTGCTGCCATGCAGCAGAGTGTAAGCATTGTCGTGTAAAGTAATTAACGTAAAGTAAGTGTAAGCATGGTGCCTCGTATGCGAGGTCTGGGTTAGTACCACCTCTTTGTTTGCAATGCATGCAATGCTTAGTAATGAAAGCTCTGTGTGGTGATACTTCTGTTTATGGGTAGCCGAGGCGCTCACGATCCGGCGAGCAAACGAAGTATCATGGTTCCAACACGTAAGTAATACCTATTTGTTACATCACAGTGACGGAAGTTGAGTCGGTGATAAAAGGAACAAAATGTGCAACCCACGCTTGTGCAAAACTTGGAACCGCCGCGTCGCGGGATTCCTTATTACACACGACAAACTTAATGCACTTATTCATCTCATGTCGTTTTCTTATTAGACCGGTGATTTTCCAATTTGAAACATAAATAAATTATAGTAGAATCAAACCCATTGTAAAAGGAAGAGAATACAACAAAATTGATAGGAAAAATAAATTAACGGCGATCTGAGGTCGGGAAGTGGGAAGGGGGGGGGGCTTTTAAGGGTAAAAAACGGTTTATCTCGATTTCCGGAAAAACTACAAGCCCTATGGAAAAAAGTTAAATCGCAAAGTTGTAGGTAAAAAAAAGATCTACAACTTTTGTATACACACTCTCTTCACATAACCCCAAAATATGTGTGAAAAATTCAAATAACCAAGTTTTTTGTTTTTATTTTTATCTATTATAATAAATCATTTTTTTTCACGAAATTTGGTGAAAACTTACCTTTTTGTATCCCAAATACACTGTAATTTTTTTGATTTAAAATATTTATTTTTGCACCTTATTTTGACTTAATATCGAAAAAGCAGCCTAATTTTCAAACGAAAAATCGCACGTCAAAATATGAGCTTTTTTAAAAAAGGCTGTTGGTTTCTTGTTCATTGAATTCTCTACTTTCTGATGGTGTAAAAAAATATATACATTACTATGTTAAATGTGCTCAGAAAATGCAAAGAAACGAACTACTAAATAACAGGTAGTAAGGCCCAGACCCACCTAGCCCCTTCCCCACTTCTTTATGATGGGCTAAAATTTTCCGTAGATCACTCAGGTATATAAGTTATATTAAAATAACAATAAAGAGGCATCTACGCATATAATTTAAAGAAGATTCTACAACTTTCTCAAAATATTGTAGATATGTCTTATTAAATATTAACTTATAACTTTACATTTTCTGAGCACATTTACCATAGTATATATTTTTATTCATATATTTTTTTACACCATCAGAAAGTAGAGAATTCAATGAACAAGAAGCCAACAGACTTTTTTAAAAAAGCTCATATTTTGACGTGAGAATTTTCGTTTGAAAATTAGGCTGCTTTTTCGATATTAAGTCAAAATAAGGTGCAAAAATAAATATTTTAAATCAAAAAAATTACAGTGTATTTGGGATACAAAAAGGTAAGTTTTCACCAAATTTCGTGAAAAAAAATGATTTATTATAATAGATAAAAATAAAAACAAAAAACTTGGTTATTTGAATTTTTCACATATATTTTGGGGTTATGTGAAGAGAGTGTGTATACAAAAGTTGTAGATCTTTTTTTTACCTACAACTTTGCGATTTAACTTTTTTCCATAGGACTTGTAGTTTTTCCGGAAATCGAGATAAACCGTTTTTTACCCTTAAAAGCCCCCCCCCCCCTTCCCACTTCCCGACCTCAGATCGCCGTTAATTTATTTTTCCTATCAATTTTGTTGTATTCTCTTCCTTTTACAATGGGTTTGATTCTACTATAAATTTGTTTCTATTTTTACCATTTTCAACCGGATAATCACCGGTCTATATACGAAGTCTACGCTTAGAACTATTGAATATAGAACCTACTGGAGAGGAAGCATAACTTAATGTTATTGTCTCTAGGAGGCGTTTCTAGATTTTCACTGATCGGTAGACGATTAGCGACTAAAGCCGTTTTTGACGCGGTCAGCATATGGTTGGGTGATCGCTTAGTGGTATTTCTACTGAGCGTTTCCTTAGTTTGGAAGGCACCTAAAAAGTAGGTCCCAGCTCTTATCAACTACTGATAGCAGTCGTTAAGCCAAGTTGAAGGCTGCTTGAAAAATTATGACATTATGTTGGCCACTAAACATTCTACATTGAATAGATTGTTTCTATGCAAGCACATTCACGCCTATAATCCCCGAAGAGGTAGCCAGAGATGTAACCAAAGACTCACATTTCACCGAGCGAATTTCTGTCCCATAACGTGATAGGGGGCGAGCCTATTGCCATACCGAGCACAATTACAGACCCCGGACTGATACTGAGCATTTTGTGGTAGAAAAACCCAATATCACTTTACCCGGCGATTGAACTCGAGACCTCGTCACAGCAGTCGTACCGCATACGGAATACTACTGTGCCACCGAGGCAATCTCTATGTCCGCATAAGGTTATCATTTTTTACTTCCTTACTTCTCCTCACCCTTAGCTGTAAAGGTAAATGGACATTAATCAATTCCTTAGACTACTCATCATTATTATCTCTTCATTTTTACGTGATTATTTTGATTTTAATTATTTGAATTGCAGGTTAAATACAGCTTAGCATTCCCAGAGACTCAGCGATCTTTATTACACGTTGTTAACATATTGCACTGTTTATCCTGGCTGACACTAGTTACAATAGAAGGTGTAAGAATTTCTTGCTGTGCAATGTAACGCTTCATAGCTACAGCGCTGGATCCATTATCCCGTCTACTATTGGCACTCGCTTCTAACATAAATTCCCGAGGCAAGTTCGCGCGGCGCAATCTGGAACTTTTAGTATTCCAAAAGATTTATCCTCAGCTCGCACGGTTTAAAGGCAATAAGACAAACGGGTGTTATTTCTTCAAAACAATACCGATAGTTTGTGAGATCTGTTTACGTTGCTATGCCATTTATCCTGTTGATTCATTGTGTTAGTTTCCTTTAGCTGCTGAAAGTGGCATATTGAATTGTCAGATTTTATTATAGAACACTAGCGACCCGCCCCGGCTTCGCACGGGTAGTAGAGCATATTAAGTCGACATGTTTTGTCTTTGGGCGACAGCGGTGAGCGCGGCGCGGAGATGATCGCATCAAGCGAGTTCCGTCAACGGTATGAGAAACGCGCTTGAATTTATTTTCGCGCGTGTTTTTTTTTTATAGCATAGGCCGGCAAACGAGCAAGTGTGTCACCTGATGGTAAGTGAACTCCACTGCCCATGTACGCCCACCACCAGAAGAATCATGGGCGCGTTGCCGACCTTAAAGGTAAGGGATAATAAGGGATAGGGAAGGGGAGGGGATTTGGGCTTCCGGATATCTCACTCACCGTACGAAACGCAGCAGCAAGCCGCTACTTTACGTCGGTTTTCTGTGAGACAGTGGTAACGACCCAGTCGAGCCAGCCCATTCATGCCGTAGACAAAACTGTCTACAGCGTGGCTCTACCACTCAAAGTGTTTTTTTTGCGATAACTTCTAAGATATTTATTTAAATTATATTATATAAAGATTATAATAATATACATGACATGCTTAAGGTAACTAACGCATTCAAGTTCATGAGGATTAATACTGTATCCGTCTAAATAGCTTTCAATTTACAACATATATTATTATAAGTGACCATTTTTTAGAAGATAGAATGGTTATTGTAAGCTATCCTTAAAAGATGAATATATGCTATCGCACACTTTTTTTAGATCTATAAAAGAGGAATATCCTGCCAAGCATTATTTGATTATATCTCAAAGGGATTAGGCAGCGTTTTCGATGAAAACTCTCAGGCGGCTTGACTTTTTCCGACACTTACAACAATTACTGTTATATTTCAACCAATTTACACAAAAATATAACAAATTATATATTTAAACTTTCCTCATGAGTTTCAGCATAAAGTTGCAGCTTTATGCTGGTAAGATTTAAAACTGTTTACAGTATCGCTCTACCACAAATAATATGAACATTGTACCTACGCACTAATGATTATTTGAAATTAAATTCATGCGTTTAAGAATGTGAATTTTTAAAGCACCGATTTTAATTTAACAAAGCTGTTTGGCAAATTTTATTTAAATCTCTTGAATTAGTTCGCGGGGAATTTATTTCTTGTAACCGTTAGAGGTGACATTGTGACAGATGTCGTCCGATTTCAAACGACATTGGGGATTTTTCAGGGACACTCGTTAGACTAGCTTAGGTAGTCACTCTCGTAAATTTGCAAATATTGGTCCTGAATAAATCTATAAATGAATATGTGATGGCCTAGATTTTATCTTTTTACCAACGAAAGGAATGAGGAGGAAAGGTATGGAGATTGGAAAGGGGAGGGAGGATTTATACCTCCAAATCTTACTCATCTCACAAAACGTTACAGCAAGCTGTTACTTTACGTCAAGATTCAGTAGAATATCATTCAGTAGGTCATGGAATAAGTAGAGTTAAGTTTGTAGAGTTTAAATTGAGTAGGGGCCTGTCCCCAACAGTGGGACGTGTGTAGTACAGGGTGGATATTATTAAGCTATTGTATAGATTTTATCGCGGGTCTTGAGCGGCGAGACCAAATACAGAAATTCCGTAACGAAAAAAGCTAACACCCCCCACTCCGACCAGCCAGCGTTAGCTGACCTCCCTGGAACATCGATAATTTCGAAGTCCCAGGTGGCGTCACACAGTGACCAGTTAGCTTGGACCGGACTTTCACAAGACTTTGACCCCGACCTTGACCAGACCTTGACCCGTCCTTGAACCGACCTTGACCCGACCTTGAACCGACGTTGACCCGACTTTGACCCGAAAAAAAAGTTGATAAAAAATGCTATGCAATAGCTTTACCGCGGCAGTCTCCGAGTGCCACACGTCTTTATTTTGTTAAATATTGCATTATCTGTTTTGAAGATATGAAGAAATATTTATAAGCCCGCATTAAGTCTTAGTTGTCAATTGTGTCGGTGCGGAATCGAACCCACAGCCTCTCGCCTACTACGCCACGGAGTCTGTTATTTAAAAAACATCCTAATTATTCGCCATCGAAACATTTTAGAAACAACTCGAGTAATAAATTACATTACTTAACAGTAGATTTAGATACAAAGCAATATTCTTAGAATTAACATCTTCGAATAACAAGGAAAATATTGTTATACCTTATTAAGAATTCTTTTTGTGGCATGTCTTACAGACAATGTTAAGGCCGCTCAGACTCCAGAGAGATAAAATAATTATTTCTGAGATATTGTATTACTGACGAAAAACATAGCAAGACGTGGCATAAATAAATCGAAATATCTATAAAATTATGGGACCTTTAAAGATATGCCACCATAGTCAGTACAACCCGGAAATACAAAGTTACCCATGGAAATCCATCGTGAATAATTTTGCAGTAACCCTCCTCGCCACCCAGCCCCGGACGGATCATCTTATCATTGACTAGATATTATTTATGGAACATGTTTTGTTTATTTATTACTTTCTTATCGCGTGTTATTTATTTACTTTTGTCTTGTTTTTATTTACTAGGCAATAAGTAAATAAGTAAGCGACACGCCTGACGATAAACAGACAGAGCGCCAAACAGAACTTTGTATTGCAAAGCACTTTATGGCACTGGACTGCCAAGATACCCAATAATTGCACTGGTTTCAACGTCCTTCAAACCTGACAGGTCAAGTACCTACAGAATATTTAAGTCATTAATGACTTTTTTTTGTTGTCGCGGGGAAAGCCTTTTATTGCTACCGCCCCACCGGGGGGAAGGTCGAACGGTTATGTCGGGTTCTACCGGCCTTACGACCCAGCCACCCGACCACTGGGCCGAGTCCCTAAGACTATATACCACCTATGCCGGTAACTACCAACTAAAACCCCGCGGTGACCTTCTTCGGCGCATTAAGGACGGCCCCGGGTTTCCCGAGGCGTACACCCCGGCTTCAGCCGGAACCGCCCTTGCGCGGTGCCGCCTTGCGATCCGTCTCCAATTGGGGGGGGGGGGCTCAGAAGCCCCCGCACACCGAAGGACGCCCTCAGCGTCAACGGCAGCAACGAGGCTGACCACCCGTGCTGCCGTCCATCCCGGGGGTCGCACGTACAAAAGTACGTGTACAAAAGCGTACTGAGTGGTCGCCTCTTACGACAGGCAGGGGATACCGTGGAGGAATTCTCCAAACGCTCCCATTCCACAGGGCGGGAGTAGTCATTAATAAGACTAACTCAAGACTGTGGGAACTTTAGAATAACCGCGTCGCTATAGGTTGGCAGGAAAGGACACAACAACAAGCATGGTTAAAGAAAGGGGATCCTTAGAGATGGAAAAAAAAGCATTGTAGGGGTTCAGGGACTTGGGTAGAAGATATGGTAATCAGTACAAGGGCAGGTTGGAGTAGGGAAAATTAACAATAAAATATACACATTTCTTTCACAGGACTTTCACATACGAGGGACCTGTCACTTAGTAAATTTATTATTAAAAAAAACAAATTATTTCAATTTAAAGCTTCATGTGAGATTACGTATCGAAAACCTAGTTGAGACCTAGTTCATCACAATGAATTTTTGGCAAGAAGCCATAATGCGACATATTTATAGCCACCGATAAATTTTCTGATTTAAGTCAACAACCTTAGAAAGTAGGTAGTCTGGTTTTTAAGAATCCGTGCGGATTAACAAAAAATCTTTACTAAATATGATCTCTTTCAATTCAGATTTAAAAGTCAGGAAATTTTCTAAATAATTTTAAGACTCGGGAGGTAAAAAGCGAGATAAGCTTTGCTTAGAGCCAACGAATTCTACAGCTATATCACTAGTGCTTATTTATTTACAAACTTACTTAATGCTTACTTTTGCTCGTAGCTCCGTCCGCGTGAGCGGCCTTTTGAGATATAAAAAATAGCTTATGTTCTAATCCAGGTCATATTCCACCTGTGTGCCAAATTACATCCAAAATCGTTCAGCCGTTAAGGCGTGATCGACTAACAAACTTCCAAATTCACAAACTTTCACATTTATGATAGTAGTAAGAATACGGAGTATTAAACATCTATCACAGGATTCCTTAATATTTTTCATATAATAACCAAAACAGAACAGTAATATAACATAACGATAATGTTTTATTTGATTCAGAAAGTAATGGAGCGTGGCGCGGTCGTTGACCTCGTCCCTCACGAATCCTAGCGGTTCCTCCGGGTTACCTCCTCAATCCGCTCAAATCCGCCACAAAGTTACAAAACAAACAGTAATTACCTCAAAAGGGCCACATAATTAGAGGGTTTGTTTTGATTAACGTAAATATTACTGCCTCCTTAGTTAAGCAGCCTGCTGGGAAGTCCTGGGTTCGACCACAAGGTCGGGCATAATTCAAAAACACGTAACGTAATTAGGGTAGCAACGTCCCAATATTGCGATATACTCGTCCCTTATCATGAGACGGATATATATATTTACTATTATAATATAAATCCAAAAGTTTGGCTGTTTGTGAATTTAGATGTTTGTTAGTCAATCACGCCTGAACACCACGGCTGAACGGTTTTGTATGAAATTTTGCGACTACTTTTAATCCCGCAAAAGGCTATTCACGCGGGTGGAGTAGCGGGCAAAAGCTAGTATACTATAAAAATATATGCTCTATAGCATATCCTATGAGTTACGGTACTTTGTTCGTTTACATGGTTTAAAGCTTTCTCCTGCATGTCATCGTGATATCACGTGGGTTCATACTAAGCTGGTAGCATAAAAATACACACAATAGTGTATATAAAATATACTATACACTCCGATATTCTGGGTGCACAAATATAAAATGTTTATAACAGAGTTGAATTTCTGAACATTATATCCCTTTGTAGCGAATTTATTTCAGTTAATTTCTGTATGCTGCTTAGTTAGGTACATTAAGGATTTTCCATTTTTATTTTGTCGTTGGATTTATTTCTTTTAGTATTTTATTTATGGTATAGGGGGCAACTGAGCAAGTGGTACCTGATGGTAAGTAATCACCACCGTCCATAGACACCTACAACACCAGAGGAATCATCGGTGCGTTGCCTGCGTTTGAGGAAAGAGAAGGCTCTTTTCTTGAAGGTACCTAAGTCATATCTGTCTGGAAATACCTCAGGTAAAAACAGATTCCACAAAGGCGCTGTACGGGAAAGAAAACTCCGAGTAAAGCGTACTGTTATTTATTTACAAAAAGTACAACAAAATATACATGGTAACACTGAAGATAACGTGATAAAGATATTATTACACTACGATTTTTGAACTGAGTTATAGTCGTATTATAATAATTAATAAAGTTAAATAAAATGGAAGTGGCACCATAGAAATGGTGTTCGCGATCTGTTGTGGTCGAGGTATCCAGGGCTAAGTTGGGCCTTTACTTGGGTGGGCTTGATGGCAGAAATAGACAGAGTGGTGGTACCAACCCTGACGGTTTCTCGCAGACGAGGGAACTACCACCTTGTGCCTTCTATTATCTCCTTATTATTATCTATAGTCAAGGGGATCTGGTGGGTGCTAAGGGTCAAGGGTGTACCAGAAGTCTACGTTGCCGGTAACGTCATCGGGGACATATATCTCCGAATCAAGTCTTTGGTTCGGACTGCTGTGGCGATAACAATCGGTTTCTGATTACCAGAAGTGTTCACGAAGGTTCGGTGCTATGTCCTTATCTATGTAGTGTTGTGCTTCACGTCACAACAGCGGAAATACAGGAGCTACTACCATGGGTGCCCATTAGGGTGTCCCTTATATTTCAAGTTCAATATATTTTTATGCATACCTTCTTAAAAGTTTCGTAATAACCCAATATAGTATAGAAAAAAATATTAACCCGTTTTATAAACGATAACCCGTGCCGACTTGCGATTTAAATTTGCCCATACAAGTTGCGCGGATACTGGCGCAGCGATCTGTAACTACCCCTTTAATTTGTCATTTTACACGTGATTTTTAAGATTATTAATGCGCGCGGTATTATATTTTACTGCATAAATAATTATGTTGGTGGAATCACGAAGTGATAAACAAAATATTTTCCTAATCGGACTGCCTAAGCATCAAATAAATGATGCAAAATTACCATCTAATTGACAATTTATCGCCGTCTCATTTTACAATATTCGCGAAGTCAAGCTAACTGTTAGTGAAAGTGCAAAACTTGTGATTAGGGAAATCATTATATTTTGAGAAAAAGCCAGAATTCCCACAAATATATTAAGACCTGCTGTTGATTTATATCATGTTTGGAGAGAACTGCAAAAAAGTTGTAAGAAACCCCAGGTCACATTCAAGAATCGATAATATAGTTTTAAAATAAACCTTGATAACTTATTTGATATTACTGATGCCTTTGAGAGAATGAAAATAGAGAAAGACAAAGTGTTTTTAAAGAAACAGAGAGAGCCAGATCGACCGGGATGCTTAGGTGGTGTAAAAATTGTCGGAAAAAGTAGAAAGAGCTAGGCAAAGACGATTGGAAGAATAGGAAAGGCATATCAACTGAAGACTACTAAGACTAAAGCCATATCAACTGCTCTCTTTGACTGGTTACTTCATAATAAAGTCCAAATAATGTGCTGCGACACAACAACTTCGAATACTGGCCGTTTCAATGGAACATGTACTGTTTTGGAGCAGACTTTAGAAAGAGAATTGTTGCCTTTTGCTTGTCTTCATCATGTTTATGAGTTGGTCCTAAAAACTGCCTTCGAAACCAAGATGAAGCAAATTACTAGTAGCCCGGATATTCAGATTTTCAATGAGCTCAGAGACAATTAGAAAAACAATCTATTCCAGTAAAATTGAACTATCTCTTGATTTCATAATAGAGCGTATTGCTCGCGGACGCAACAATTTCTAAAGCTTCTATAAGCAAGTTTAGCCATTACTTGTGGTATTTATGTGAAGAGACAGTCATTCTGTCCCATTTTGATGATGAAGTTGATAACCAAAACTAAGATGAAAACTAACTTAAAAAAAGACAAAATCTCAGATTTACGCAAACGCTATGTCCCATCCAAGGAAGAACTATCGTGAAAGTTATTTGGTAAGTGAAATAATTTTTTTGTGTATATGTATTTACATTTCTTGTTATTATTTATTTTGTTATTTAATCTGTTTTTCAAATAAAACGCGGGATGATTTCGTATCAGAAAAGAGCAAACAATTTCTATCGCGACTGCAGATCGACGACAGTTTTCTTCAGGAAGATGTATCGTATATTATTGGAATGATAATGCTGTTTTTCTGGAAGCTAAAAGAAGGATAAGTCGTTTGAAGGTTGTAAATGACACTGCCGAAAGAATTGTGAAATAATGCAAGATTTTCATGGACTTATCACGGCTGAAAAGGAACAAAAACAGTTCTTGTTGCGTTGTATTAGAAATTTGTATCCGGACTGCAAAAAAAAAGGACTCTAAAAAGAAGTTACCCTGGCTGATTGTTATTATTTATGTGTAAATAAAGTTTAATGTTTATCTTATTTTATTTGAACTCTTATTCACTTCATTTGCATTGAATTTATATTAGTTTTATAGTAGACCGAAATATCAGAAAAAACATGATTTTTGATAAACTTGGTAGCTCGGTCGGCACGGGTTGCCATTAAGCTAGAAAGATAAAATTTTATATTTGAGCATGTTTTAGCATTTATAAAAAATGTAGAGGGTATGCATAGCGAATTTCTAAAAAAAAATTTTTTTCGTCATATAAGGGACACCCTAGTGCCCATTTATGCCTTTTTTTTAATATCTTAGACTACAAAACGAGCAAGCGGGTCTCCTGATGACTTGAGCCGGGGTCAAGAAGTTATCTGGTAAACCAATGTAGAATTTTTGGCTAGGGATCTGTCGTATCATTCGGATCAAGACAACTGTATTAGAAGGAGTCTGGGATACCCATTCCTCCTCCCCCGGGGTTGAAAAAGTATCTATAATAGAGATTCTTTCACGCGGCAAAAAATAGGTTACAATTCATTCTTATTTAAAACTTTGTCTAGTTAGATAAAATCGTAAAAAAGTTGTAAAAACCCAAAATTACAAAATAAAAGTATCACCCAAATTTAACCCTAATAAACCTGTTTTATAAACCCATTTCGTAGCCCGAAAAAACTACGTGTCCGAAAAGTTTTGCAATAAGTGGTAACGAGGCACAATAAAGGCGCAACACAAACAAACCCCGGACAGGCACGAGTCGGACTCCACACCGAGGGCGCCGTACTACTTAAATATTTTATTTTTCGTACTTTTTGTTATCTATTAGGACGTCCGCCATAATAATACTTTGTACTTTAGCTGGTTAATATTATATTTGGACTGCAGTGTACTGACCATCAGGTTTAGTCACTTAGCTGTGTCAGTTTAAAAAAACTAATTAAGTGCGCGGACTCTTGCACCGAGTGTTCTGTACCCACATTTTAAAACTTGTATTTCTTTTTATTATTTGTTAGAATATCTGCCAGAATAACACATATTCTGTGAATATTTTAGCGGACTATAGATTTTGGTTCAGAAGATATAGAACCCTAAAAATTACAGATAGACATGGCGAAGGCCTGGTCATTTACTATTAACACCTTTGGGTGTAGGTCATTTCTTGGACATAACGGAAAGATGAGAAGAGAAAAAATAACGTTTAATTCTGTACTGAATATTAATATAATTATAAATTGTTTATAGTTCTTGAGTAATGACTTACATCTTAACAAAACAATACGTGCTGTTGTACACAATACGTTACTACAAGATGGATGCTTGCCAACCGATATAAAATACGTCATATTAACCATGCACGCGTCTATTCAGTGTTGCCACCCGCCGCGTGTTAATATTATATATTTTTTATGACAATATTTTAGTAAACAATAAAATGACACAGAATAATGATTTTAAATTTTACTTTAAAAATACTGCGCAAATATACAAAGTTAAAAATGAACAAGTTATTGTGGGTCCAAACAGTAGGGAACCCTAAATACTCAACAAAAGCCGGTATATTCCGGTTATTGCCGGTTTGGGCGAGTCGAGCGGCGTGAAATATTTACAGCGCAGCCTTTATGAAGTTTTAAAAGTTTGTCCGCGGCAACAATCATCAGTGTTTATAGCCCCTGCCCACCCCCTCACACGACCTGCTGCTGTAATTGTTTTACACGAAATATGAGCTTCTGTGATACAAATATCACAGTGTTTTTAAAAACGCAACTTTAATTGTGGAAACATTTTGTAAGAATAGTTTTGTAGTTTTCGGAATTCGTATTTAATTTTTACGTTTCCTTTGTTGGCACCAAAATGATTTATACTTTGCGTTTATTCATATGTTTTCTACACCATATTATGGATACATACGATACTATCGAGCCTCCTCCTTTTTGAAGTCGGTTAAAAAGACGAGAGTTGCGTCGAGTGCAGTCGCTTGCTAAAGTACTAGTATAAATAATATAAAAAGTTTAAAACAGAACATAAAAACTCATTTGAAAGTAGTTTTTTTTAAAGCCGGCACCGTATCGTGGTGGTTGTAATTAGCTAGTTTTTTTACAACTTTAAGCCGCACTCCTATAATGGAGTTGCAGAACAGTGTAGTTGTAATACTTCGAGAATACGCACGTCTAGACACCGCGTCACTTTGTGATTTCGTGGTCTGAAACTAATTTGGGCTTATGTGTGGTGTTCATCGGAATACATGTGCACGTTTTGCCTACCTAACACCTGCCAATAAATGCTTTATTTCTTTTCTTTCTTTTAGGAGAGTGCATCCCGTCTTCCTTCATTGACTGTCTCTGTGGCATAGCGAACGAGTAGCTCGCTGTGAAGCGAGAGGTTACGGCTTCGTTCCTCACATCCGATACAACTGTTTGTGAGATCCGCAAGTATTTGGATGTTATGGGACTGTAGCTTCCCCGTATTTCCTGATAGCCACGATATTGGTTAACTTAGCGTGGAGCCAGGTACATGAGAGTGACTGTTGGGTGTAATTATTTATTTTAAAAAAATACCTATAACCACGGATTTCAAATGTTCTCCGTTTCCAGAGCTTAATTTTCGGACCCACTTGCAGAGTGGAATGAATTTCCCTCTACGGTATTTCCTCAGTCCTTTTTTTTATAGCATAGATCGGCAAACGAGATGACCCACTTGGGGTCACCTGATGGTAAGTGATCTCCACCGCCCATGTATGCCCACAATATCAGAAGAATTATGGGCGCGTTGCCGACCTTAAAGGAAAGGGATAACTAGGGATTGGGAAGGGGAGGGGTATTTGGGCCTCCAGATATCTCACTCACCGTACGAAACGCAGCAGCAAGACGCTACTTTACGTCGGTTTTCTGTGAGACAGTGGTAATGACGCGGTCGAGCCGGCCCAATCATGCTGTAGACAAACTATCTACAGCGTGGCTCTACCACTCATAAACTACGACATGACTCGCTTAAAACGAGACTTAAATTAATATTTCACTTCAAGCAGCGGCTTAACATAAAGTGAGCAGTCAGCCCAGAGTTACTCAATTCATAATTTTTATTGAAGAATGCAACGGAATTATGATGTGATCGAAATCCTTAGCCACTTACAGTTGTGGTCATATTTGCTAGGTTATTTTGCGATTGTCCATCTAGACATGTATGAAACTAAACTTATACTAGAACTGAGCTTAGTAGCTTGATGTTTTAAACTCGTCATGCTTACGAGCTTAAGCTATAAATACTGGTTATTTCAAATCTGTGTACCTTAAATCTTATGAAATGTTATTGCCATGCTTTAGACATTGAACGTATGCTTAGCGATTAAACAGTTCAATAACAGATTAATTATGGTTGTCATTCTTAAAGGAAGGAATAGAGATTGTATTTATTGGACTTTAGGAAATCTCATTAATGATTAAATGAAGTACAACAGCAAGCTCTCGTCACGTCGGATATTTGTGAGACAGAGGTAGCACCCCAGTCGAGCTGGCCTACTCTGTAGAATCGTTCTACAGCGTGGATCTACTCACTAAAAGCAGATTCTGTGATGAATGCATTTTCAATTTGGGTGCGTGACCGCTATACCATCAATATCGGCCGTGACGTGTTGTATCCGTGACTAAGAGTTATGGCTTTACAACCACCTTTATGTGACCTCCCTCGTCCCTTGCAATCACAAGCTCAATGGATCCCAAACGGGACTCCATACAAAATCGAAGGGCTTCTTTATCTGGTCATGTCGTGTATTTTATGATCGTTTTTCATATTGCCCCAAAATGGGTTGTGTGGATGATCCGATGATAAAATTTACGAGAATTTATGTTTTAATAGAACGTATTTATTGCATGTCAAGTTCTTTTATACCGAGATGGTAAATGGGATAGCATTCAAGAGTAATGTGAACAACTATAAAATGGATAAGAGGAGTTATTATATAGTGAAAATACTGGGTATTATGAGCATTAACATATTATGTCTCAGGGTGACGAGTGCGGTTCTATGCAGTTTTTATCCTGGTATAGTAAATTTAATACTCTGCACCTGGTGGTAATACTGTACAAATATACTGCGCTTCTCGACAGTAGGCAGGATTACACCAGCCTGAAGTGATTAGATGTACACGGTCTAAACCCGGAATGGAACTTGAAGGGACGACCCCCTATGGCGGGTTTTCCACCATGTGTATCTTAGTCGTTATCCAGTCGGGGACCAATATGTTCTAGGTACCAGTAAATTCTTTATAATTCAAAGTTTTGTGGTATATTTTTACAGTCTATGAAACGCGTAACGCTCATTACCGGTCCATAGCTAAAATTTGTGTCACAAATATTTGTTTCGAGCCTGGGTTTTATGTTCCCTCTCAGAGTTCCTGATACTCACGATATAAAATTTCATCTCTACTTATGACATCTCTTCACACTGAGAGGTGTTACTATTATATACACGGACAACAATCTCCCAAGTGTGGAAGGTTGTCAAATGTGGCCACGTACCGATCTGCTCAGACCTCGTAACATTTCACCGTGACATGTCATTCGAGGTTATATTATTTTATGTTTTACATCTCGGCAAAATGACACAATGCGTTACGACACTCGTGCACATTAACGTAACAAGTACGTGTGACAAACATATCTCTTTTTTGTGGAAAAATATCGCGGTAATGTGGACGCACCTTAGAAATTATATTTAGTATGGGGTCGAACTAAGTATATGACTGTTAGGTGCATTTGTTATTCTTCTTCTACTTTCACCTACCCTTATCCATCGGGGTCGGTGCATCACCCGACACATATAACATGTTTTTTAACGCACGTCACAGGAAGATTTGGCCGGCCGCCTGCCTGACGTTCAACCCCTTTGGGGAGAAAAGACCCAGACCCGAAACAAACATTTGCGGATTACACAAACATTTGTAGTGCTACCGGAATTGAACTCGCTGCCTCTCGTTTCTCAGTTGGCTACTGGCTTACTGCGCCATGGAGCTGTGAAGTATATTTCTTAGTATTTAATAAAAATCTAGTTCTGCTTGAAAATGCCTTGGAATGCGTTTCTTTGTAAATAGGTAGATTTTTTTTGTCACATATACCTTCCTAGTCATGCGCCTAACAATTCAATATAATTTCATCACAATCAGATGAATGCAACCGCCACGCATTATAGCCGAAAAATGTTAATTTTTATGAGGCAAAGAAGTATTTTTGTATAAAGTACATTATATACAAGAAGAAGATAAAAAAAAGAAAAAGAAGAAATATAGAGATATTTTATGTAACTCTTATTGAATTTTAGGAACATAAACCAAGGACTAAAACAAACTTTATTATATCAGAAGATATTTCCTTCGTGAATCTCGTGAAAGCGCAGCGAGCTTTCCGAGTGCTTTTATAACGCTGGAAATAATATAAATAGCAAAGCTTCCGTCGACAGTCGCGACCAATACTGTGCGCGGAAGTAATAACTTTCTGTTTTCTATGCATTTACGTAACAAAGTTATGTACTACGTTGAAACATTAATCGAAAACATCAAGAGAGATAGGATGGGGACACACTCATTACTGGTGGGAGGGAAACCTGAAAGAAGGAAGGAAGAAAGAAAATATATTTATTATCGGCGCGACATGAGTCACCATTTCTAGGTAGGTCGGTCACTCATATGCGAGAGGCCGTCTGGGTTGGTACCACCACTTTGACTATTTTTGCCGCCAAGCAACATGTGTAAGCACTGTTGTGTTTCGGTTTGAAGGACATTGAAACCAGTGAAATTACTGTTCATTATGAGACTTAACATCTCATGTCTCGGGGTGACGAGCGCAGTTCAGTGCCATACAATGCTTTGTAATTCAAAGTTCTGTGTAGTCTGTTTATGGACAGGCGTAGCGTTTACCATCAGGCGAGCGCCTTGCTCGTCTCGTCGTTCAATCAAATAAAAAAAAAAAATGAAAGTAAATATTAAAAAAAAATATTAAATAAAACATAATAATAAATTAAATTGCTCCAACAACATGATCCTCCATACAGCTACATGCTGTATTGCGCTACTGACCAGCGGGCCAATTCTGGTAATTAAAAATGTTCAAAATATCATTCCGATCTAGTTTCAGTGCCAAGAAAGTTGCAAGTGGCATTCCGTAAACCATTAAAACTGTAATGCAATCAAAAGTATATTGCAAGTTGACTGAATTGACATCGCAATGTAACTGAAATGATATTGTGAATTAACTAAAATATATTCAATCATATCGATATTTGTTTATATGCATGGGTAATTTTCTATGTAAATATGTAACAATCAAATCACAAAGTCGTAAGGAAACATTATATATTAACAATAAAAATACAAAACACTATTACATACACACACATATTACACATTGCAGCTGAATCCATGTTTTTTGCACTGTGTGAACATAACCTTTTAGATAATACACTGTCCTTCCTCCTTCAGAGTCGGCTCAAGGCCTAGAATTGGTGATCCGAATTGCTTCAGTGAAATCCACATACAGTTCTAATTGTTTAGTCATTGTTTCACCAACACTTTACTAATAGTCCACTAATAATTAACTCACGATATTGTTTCAACTTTCAATTAGTATTTATCGCGCGCAATGGATAATCATAATTAACTTATTATAGAAATTGAAAGATACGTACTTAAATAACATACACAACAAAATTAAATCACGGAACAATAACAATAGACATTCTTTTTTAATAAAATTTTTACGGCTCACGATCTTAGTACTTTGAGCCTGCAATAACAAAGGTGTAATCACTGGGTGACCCACCACGACAATAAAATAACGCATATGTTTTCACTCACAATTCACAGTAATCCGAAAAAAACTGGTTTTCAATTTAGGGGAAACATGAGAAGTTACCTAATCAATTAATAAATTATAAAATCTATTAATCAAATTTTAAATTAATAACTTCGTGCTAGAGTAATAACTTTTCCATCCAATTCAAATCGCCAAAATTACTCACAATGCCAATACATTTTGTCCGCTGGCAACTTTATTATAACATTCGCTTTACATTTTTTATAATTTAGTCTGTGGTGGCTGACATTAGTTTGGAATTCTCTGTTGGAATTGAAATGATATCAAATTGACATCATAATGCTACCGGAATGATATTGGAACTTTAAGCAGAGCAGAATACCACATTTTATTCAATTCGTAGTCTAATCTCAGTTTAGTTAAAGTTTAGTCTCAGTTAATGTTAAATACGAGAATTGGCCCGCAGTACTATAACGCTGATTTTCAATTTACATGTATCCCTGTGCTTGCATCGGTCATTCGCGTGTCCTATCGCAGGACCCTCGATTTGTTTATTCCCTCTTTGGAGTGTGAAGAAGCATTTACAGAGGCCGGCATGATTCTGGTTAAACTTATTGTTGTAGTCGCTGGTTTTTTTGAAGGTGTAGTGCAGTAACTTTGCCGTGCTCGGATAAAAAAAATAATTATCATTAGATGAGCCGCTAGCTCGTTTGCCGACCTTACCATAACCGTTGTCTCTCTTGTGCGCTAGATATCCGCAGCTTATGAAAAGCTTGGACACCTCTGTTATAAAAAACATACAGATAAAACAACAGCTGAGCAACTACACAAAAATAAAGACAGAGATTTATGTAATCCCATAGCGCCATCACCCTAACATTTACCTCACAAAGTTTCAGAAGACGCAATATCTGTGTTGGTCGGCCGAATATTTTTCCTTTTATCACCGAAGTAACGTCAGCAGATAAACGGTAACCGACGATAAGGCGCTATTTGTGAGATAACAGCGGTTTAGACGCCGTTTGTAGCGTCAGCCAGCGGGAAAACTCTTGTAAAAACGGTATTAATGCAGGATTAAAAAGTGTTGGGTTTTTTGTTAGCTGTACAGTCATATCTGTGGGCTTTGTACTGATTTTACTGAGGATTTATAACCTGGGATAGAGATTGGTGTTGGTTCATTGTTAAGCAAGGTACTTTGTAGATCTGACAAAGTTATTGTTCCAAATATTATATACCTGTGACAAAAAGAAAAAGTCTGACGCCCAACATGAAAATCAGTTTGCTGTCGTTACATTATGAATCTTATCTCCATTTTAACCTTTTTTAGGTAGGTAATTTTTTTTAAGGGAAAGGACTATATAATCAGCACGCTTAGTTGCTTGAATATATAAATAAATCCACGTCGGTATCGCTAAAGGGTTAGAAGAGTAGTTACTTTGCTGTGCCAGAAAAAAATACGGTGCATAAATTCCCATCCCAGATAACTTTCATATGTATTTCGCATTTTTTTTATTTGATTGATTGACGAAACGGGCAAGGCGCTCGATAACAACATTGATCTGGGTTTGTCGCCATGAGACATAAGATGTGCGTATGCGAGAAGCCGTCTAGGTTGGTACCACCGCTTTGTCTATTTCTACTGTCAAGCAACAGTATGTAAGCACTGTTATGTTTCGCTTTAAAGGATGTTGAAGCCAGTATATACTACTGGGTACTACTGGGGTATAATTACAGGCATCCCTTTCCCAATCCCTTAATTATTAATCATGATTCTTCGAGTATTGTGGGCGTATACAGGCGGTGGAGATCACTTACCATCAGGTGACCCACTTGCTCGTTTGCCGGTCTAAAATATAAAAAAAACATCCAACATATTTATCTCATTTGATATATTACAGCACTCGTCGTTAAATAATATTAATAGATCTCTAAAATGGAATACTAATTGGTCTAATCCTAGAATACGGAGTGACTAATGTTGAGATGAGATGTATTTAATTAGGTTTGATTAAAACATGTCTAGATACCGCATCTTATTACGGTAACCTAAAATAAATAACGCTCAATATATTTTTTGTAGTATAGGCCGGTAAACGACCGAGTGAGTCACCTGATGGTAAGTGATCTCCACACCGTCCATGTACCCCCATAATACCAGAAGAAAAATGTGCGCGATCGATCTTAAAGGAAAGGGATAATTAAGACATTAGAAATGGGAGAGAGACTTATATCTCAATCACCGAAACGCAGTAGCAAGCTCTATGTTGGTTTTCTGTGAGGCAGTGGTGACAACTTGGTCAACAACATTCATGCTAGATATATGTCTCTACTACTCAAATAGATAATAGTTTAAAAAAACTAAAAAACACGCTTTTACATAAAATCCAACTAAAAAATAAATTTTAATGAATTCGAATTAGGAATAGTGTACAAAATTTAAAAATATATATAAATTAAGAATAGTGTAAATAAGAAAAAATATGTATTTTATTGTAAAAAAACGTGGGGTGCTTTTTAAGACATTATCAAAATGATGATCCTTCTACTCATATCTGTCAATAAAATATTTTTATAACTATTGACACCATGCACCCCACGCTTTTTTTACAATAAAATACATATTTTTTCTTATTTACACTATTCTTAATTTATATATATTTTTAAATTTTGTACACTATTCCTAATTCGAATTCATTAAAATTTATTTTTTAGTTGGATTTTATGTAAAAGCGTGTTTTTTAGTTTTTTTTAACTATTATCTATTTTTAATTTTTTAGTTTGATTTTCTATAAAAAGGTGTATTTTCATTTTTTTTATCATTTTTTTTTTCTTTGTGTTTTTATTTTTTTTACCATTTTTTGAAGTGAAACTTCTTTCGAATCGTTGTGATTGGAAAATTCGCTGAAACGTAAAAATGTCACGAAGGAGGTAGGAAAGAAACAAGTTTTACGAATTGCTTGTTTAACAAGCCATTTGTAAAATTGTACCCGATCAATCGTACAACACCCATAGTTCATACAAAGCGTCGGATGTAATGATTCGCTGGAGAATCTTGACATCGCGATGTAGATGTGCCAGTGGCGCCATCTCTTGATTTTTTCTTGTTTTTTTTTAATGTGTCATGTAGACTATAATCCAATGTTCTATTATATTGCTGCCACTAATTGTAAATAATATAAAAAAGCGTGTTAAAAAAAGTGTTTTGCGAACATCCCTTACTACTGAAGTAATTTTAATAACAGTTGTATGTAATAAATTTGTAATTTATAACAATTATTCAATGAAATATTTAAGGAAGTTTTAATTTTTACAATATTTATTTATTTTGTTCTAAACTCGTATCAAAGTAACACAACAAAACATCCAGCGCCACCTTTATTGCATTTAAGCTACAAGTTGACAAGAAAAAAATCATGAGATGGCGCCACTGGCACATCTACATCGCGCTGTCAAGATTTTATCCGACGTTTTGAAGTAGGTCAAAATCACGTTCTAAGACAAGTTACAGACAAACCTACCAACATGCAAACATACTAACATACAAACATACATACGTCTGAAGCTAATAAAAGCGTGTTAAAAACCAATATCTGTCCATCTAGACACGTACATGATAAATGTTAATCAGTTAGCGAGGCGCGATACTTCGTATTGTGGGTAGAGTCGCGCCGGCTGGGTTCAATCCCAATCTATTACTGCTTTATACAATTAAAATCTGTGACGTCATAGTACAGCAATTTATAACAATGTTATAGTACCCGATTACAGAAAGGATTCATCAGTTTGAAACAGGTGTGATTTTTTAGGAGTTTATTTGTAAAAATGTTAAGACACCTAAATGTTCAGTTAAACGACGCGTGATAGCGTGAGCAGAGCCGTCGACGAAATGCAAATCACGGCGTATGTAAAAAAGTACCGAGTTCACTAAACTCACGCAATCATACATCGGTTGAATTTGCATGAATGGACCGACTCGATATGGTTGTTACCACGATCTCATAGAAAAATTACGTGAAGCAGAACTTACTGTCACGTTTCGTATGATTTCCCTCTGTATAGAAGGGATGAGAAGATATATTAAAAAGGAAGAATTAAGGGATCAAGAAGAGAAAGGGTATTTTAGCCTCCACTCTAATACCTCTTTGCTTCCGAATCCCTAATTTATCTTTTCGTTATAAGGTCGGCAACACGTTCATGATTTTTCTAGTATCGTCAGTATTCATGGGCCGTGAGATCACTACTATTAGGTGACCCATTAGCTCGTTTGTCAGCTTGTGGTAAAACCCTTATAAATTACGTTATTCAAACAGCGGGGCTTAACTGAGTATAAATATGACAGTGGATCTATTGTTTAAAATGGCTTTATCTGATAATCGAAATATTTTTATGTGACGTTAAATTTTTAGCTTTAGGTTATCTTAAATATTAATAGGATTTATATTAGAATATTTTTTGACTAATTCTTTTTCTTGTCCGTAAAGATCTTAGAAATAATAAAGATTAGGCAATGCTTTCAGATAAATACGTACTTGAAAGGGATTTCTCAGGATCTCTTGTACTTAACTATGTGATTATTTACTTCCTTTAGTTCCTAATTCCTCAAGAATATCCTGATCTGAGATCTTATTTCCTGGTATTACTAATAATACGACTTCTATTTACACTCACCATTATTCAAAACTAGTTTTTCTTATTTGTGCGAAATTCATTATCTGGTATAAAAAGTAACTTATGTTCTAATCTAGGTCGGGGTCTTTTTTTTTTTTTTTTTTTTTTTATAGCATATGCCGGCAAACGAGCAAGTGGGTCACCTGATGGTAAGTGATCTCCACCGCCCGTGTACGCCCACCGCCAGAAGAACCATGGGCGCGTTGCCGAACTTAAAGGAAAGGGATAATTAGGGATTGGGAAGGGGAGGGGATTTGGTCTGTCTGTATATAAAATATGAATACGAATCTGTTCACTCGTTGTCTCGATGTGCCGAGATATGCATGTCTGATTGTCCGTGTAAGGCTATGTTCGGACTGGCGAATGAGAAGTCCAGAGAGCGTGAAGTGACGATTTATTGACGAACTTTTGTTACAAGAGGGTTACAGAGACTGACGATTAACAAACACTGGAATTTAATAATATCAAAATGTGTGGAGTTGCTTCTGTTTATGGGCAGGCGAGGCGCTTACCATCAGGCGAGCAACCAGCTCTTTACGTCATTAAAGCAATACAAAAAACATTAAATGTGAACATAGACCGTAATAAGATCGAAAGTATATTGAATGTTGTCTGAAGCTAAAACTGCATTCGGGCGACTTTAACATTAAATATGACAGAATTATATGAAACGGTAATAATAAATAATGGTCCATAATTAAATGTCTAAATTGTGATGGAATTGACATTGAAACGAGACTGAAATGACATTATGAATAAACTGAAATGTAGTGGATTAAATCAATATTTATAAATTCGTGGGCAATATTTTATGTTATGTAACTATCATACCAAAAGGAGTAAAAAACATTATATATTAGGTCCTTACATATGAAATTGGCGTTTTGTATGGGAGGAACAAAAAGTCGAATATTTTTTAATATAATATATTTAATTAATCAAAGTATGAACCATTATTTTCTATGCACTTTTGCCATCTCATAGGTAGTTCATTGATCCCTTTACTAAAAAAACCAGTCGGACGGGAATCAATAAAATCTTTGAAGGCGATTTGGACTGCCCCATCGGAGTTGAATTTTTTCCCTTGAAAGAAGTTATCCAAATTTCGAAAAAAATGGTAATCTGTTGGAGCAAGGTCCGGGGAGTACGGAGGATGTCTTAGACTTTCCAATTGAAGCTCTTCTAATTTAGTAGCCGTCTGTTGCGCAGTGTGTGGTCTAGCGTTGTCGTGAAGCAGCAGTGGCGTGGAGCGATTGACCAGCCTAGGTTGTTTAGCCGCTAGCTTTTCCATCATGGTTTGCAATTGCTGACAATAGACATCAGCCGTAATAGTCTGGCCAAATTTGAGAACACTGTAATGAACAATACCGGCACTAGTCCACCAAACGCTTACAAGTAACTTTTTGGGGTTAATTTTCGCTTGGGGCAGGATTTGGCTGGCTGGCCAGGATCCAACCATTGCGCTGAGCGCTTCCGATTATCGTAAAGAACCCATTTTTCATCACAGGTAATGATTCGGTTTAGAATACCTTCATTATTGTGCCGGTTTAGTAATGTAACGCAGCAGTCGACGCGCGTTTGCCGGTTTGCTTCAGTCAATTCGTGAGGTACCCACCTTTCAAGCTTTTTAATCTTCCCAATTTGCTTCAAGTGAATTAAAACAGTTTTATCACTAACATCGCAGCCTGCAGCTAACTCGGACGTGGTTTGCGATGGATCCGCTTCCACAATAGCCTTCAACTCTTCATTATCAACTTGAGTCTCAGGCCGTCCACGGGGCTTGTTCTGCAGGTCGAAATTTCCAGAACGAAAACGTTGGAACCAAAAACGAACTGTGTTTTCTTTTGCAACACGACCGCCATATACATCATTCACCCTTCGAGTTGTTTCCGCAGCACTAGTGCCACGGCGGAACTCGTACTCGTAAATAATGCGATATTTTAAGTTTTCCATTTTGTAAAATGAGTGACGCAAACAGAAAAAAACAGAAGAAAAAAAACAAATGAATGACGATCATCGAAGCACAAATACATGAGTCTATAGCTGTACAAATTTGAATTTGGAATTCCTTACCAAAGAGGAGAAATTTGTGATTAAAATGGCCAGTACGAAAAACGCCAATTTCATATGTAAGGACCTAATATAAACGTCAAAAATGGAGATTTTAAAAGATAACCATACATAAACACTTTAATTTTTTTTTATCCGAGCACGCACGCAAAGTGACTGCACTCCACCTGATGGTAAGTGTAGTGCAGTCCAAAAAATATTCTACCACCAGCCTTTTCGGGCGGATATGTATATTCTACCACCAGCCTTTTCGGGCGGATATGTATATTCTACCACCAGCCTTTTCGGGCGGATATGTATATTCTACCACCAGCCTTTTCGGGCGGATATGTATATTCTACCACCAGCCTTTTCGGGTGATATGAATATTCTACCACCAGCCTTTTCGGGTGATATGAATATCCTACCACCAGCCTTTTCGGGTGATATGAATATTCTACCACCAGCCTTTTCGGGCGATATGAATATCCTACCACCAGCCTTTTCGGGTGATATGAATATCCTACCACCAGCCTTTTCGGGTGATATGAATATCCTACCACCAGCCTTTTCGGGTGATATGAATATCCTACCACCAGCCTTTTCGGGTGATATGAATATCCTACCACCAGCCTTTTCGGGTGATATGAATATCCTACCACCAGCCTTTTCGGGTGATATGAATATCCTACCACCAGCCTTTTCGGGTGATATGAATATCCTACCACCAGCCTTTTCGGGTGATATGAATATTCTACCACCAGCCTTTTCGGGCGATATGAATATCCTACCACCAGCCTTTTCGGGTGATATGAATATCCTACCACCAGCCTTTTCGGGCGGATATGAATATCCTACCACCAGGACACATTACTACTCATGCAGCTGAATTCATGATTTTTGAAATAAAATTGGGCTCCGATCCAAAAGACCAACTGCCAGACCTCAAGACACTGTGAGCTCCTTCTGCGTAGATCGGACCAAACCATAAAGATTTTTATAATTGTAAATTGAAGGTAGATACTGTATCATTAACATTTTTGGACAACCTACACCTCAGTCCTCCCCGTGACCACGAAGGCTGAAAAGTCTTCGAAACGTCGGGATCAAAATTAATAAAAAACCGCGATAAAATCCGTTTAAATTAGTTTTATTTCAATGAGTAACATTCGCGTAAACGTAAGAAATCTTCATGATTTTTGTTCTGTGTGAACATAACCTTTTGGACAATGCACTGTCCTTCCTCCTTGGGAGTTATATTTAAAACAATACCTGTGCTCGTATAAAAAAATGCTCCCATTCCTGAATAAACTTATTCTATAGGCTATTGGCGTTGGACGTCCACCTACAAGGTGGACAGACGACCTGATAAAGGTCGCAGGATGTCGCTGGATGCAGGCCGCTTCCAACAGGTCGGTCTGGAAATCTTTGGGGGAGGCCTATGTTCAGCAGTGGACGTCTTGTGACTGATGATGATGATGATGATAGGCTATTTCCTCCTAAATTATAAATTCTCCCAAAATGAAATTATCACGTTATTTAATTGTATCTTATTTTAGGAAATACTGTACAAAATGGCTTAGCAACACCATGGCTTCGTATTCAAATCAACTCAAAGTTATCAATCAAACGGCCACATACTGCCGTTTGTATATCACTGGGATTATTTCCACGAGCACTTTAATTATATTCCCCATTTTAGTTTCAACCGTTGATATTCCCGGCCTACTAACTGTGCTACAACAATCTTATACAATCCACGAACCATGGCATAACGGTCCTTAGCGTGTTCACATAGAGTCGATGTAGAGCACAAACGAAAAGTGGTTGAAAGTAAAATTGCAGACAGCACGCAAGTCATTTCAAACTCTAGGTTCGTGTGATAGAGTCCATGTAGACCGTAAACGTAAAATGGTTTGAGCCAATATTGCAATGCGTGGCTTAGCGATAGATTATGAACGGAGTGGCCGCTGACAGCTAGCGCTCGTGCACGCCGTAATCTGCGGATATTACATTAATACACGGTATGCATACGTCATATTATGACAAACGCTCAATTTGATTGACGGCTCAAACACGATAAATGACCACACGCTTGCGAGATCCGTCTTTATCTATTGCAAGGTGCTCATAGCCAGTTGCACTTAATTATCGGTAAATGATTAGCGAGTTAAGCAAACCTTGGCGCGGTCAGTCTATGGATGGGTGACCGCTTAGTGGTATTTCATCTATACTACACTTAGTGGTATTTTTCGGAGGGCGCGAAAAAAGTCAGTCCCAGCTATTATAAATTATTGTCAGCAGTTATTAAGTCAAGTGGAGGCCTTCGGGTGGCTTTGGAAAACTTTGACACTAGAATGATCACTAACCATTCGATGTATAAAAAAAAATCTATCGCATCTGTATAGCACAATAAAAATAATTGTAGTTCTTATGTGTCTATATTTACTGAACGACTAATGTACCTATTTTATACACACAATAAAAGCATCGTCCAGTAAAAAAGTACAATAACGTACATCAATGGCAAAAACAATTTTATTGTAGCAAATAGCAATCAACATAACGGTTATTGTAATTGTAACGTCAATGAAAGGCCGTGGTGGATGACTGACTGATTTATTAGCGAGTGACAGATAGTGGGCACAGATAATAAAATATCATTCTCAAACCTTACATCTTTCCCCTCTTAAATAGGCGCTTCAACCAATGTTAAGTTACAATATGTTAAATCCAAATTAGGTATACAATGTTGACAAAACTCTTAACTTCTAAGTTATATATCCGTAGCAACTAAAAATATTATTTGTACAATTATAAATAATAATGTGGATTAAACTCCTTTTTTAATGAGGGCCCGATTATAAGCCCTAATGGTACGGGCACTGGCGTTCGGGGGCGGAGGCGTCGGTGAGCGCGCGGAAGTGGTCACCGCCGACTGTTGTGATTGCAAATGCTTGCCCTGACCCTCTTCCTTCGTAATCGTCTCCGACATCTCCTCCCCTGTCGCGTCCTCGAACGTGTCATCAGCACCGTCACTTGGTCGCGAGAGACTGTCCTCATTCGTAGAGGTGTTTGAATTCGGTCTCGAAAACGAAAATCTATTTTTATGCCCAATCGGGATAACTTGATCCTGATGTCTACGCCATTCTAAACCATTGCCAACATCCACTTTATACGAAACCGGTCCGGTTTTTTCCGTGACCTTGCCCTCGACCCACTTTTGATTGTTATCGGAGTAACCGCGTGTGAGCACCTGGTCCCCGACGTGGATGTTCCGGTCGTGGCCCGGCTTGTTGGTTTGCTGGCGGTCCTGCGCGGCGCGCACCACGGCGCCTACGTCCGGCCGCAGCGCGTCGAGCCGCCCGCGCAGCCGCCGGCCCAAGAGCGCCCCGGCCGGCGCCACGTTCGTCGTGGCATGTTCCACGTTACGATATTGGAACAAAAATTTACTGAGCGCTTGGGGCACATTTTCGCCCTCCAGTAAAGCTCTTTTAATAGCTTTTTTAACGGTTTTAACCGCGTTTTCTGCCGCCCCGTTCCCTTGTGGCCTGTACGGTGCTGACGTCACGTGCTTGATACAATTCTTGTAACAATATTCCCGGAAGTATGTCGAATGAAACGGTGGGCCATTGTCGGTTACTAACATTGCTGGAAGACCAAATCTGGCAAATATCGATCTGACAACCGCGACCGTAGATTCAGCATCCGTTCGATTCATTGGCACGGCCTCAATCCATTTGGAGTGTGCATCGACTAAGATGAAATACTTTTTTCCCCCAATTTCGGCAAAGTCGGCATGTATGCGTTGCCACGGGTTAAGAGGAAACTCCCAGGGGTGCAGAGAGGAACGTGGTGGAGCGTCGCGCACGGCACGGCACGCTGCGCACGACCGGCACACGTCTTCGATCTCATGGTCTAGACTAGGCCAGTACACGTAACTGCGTGATAGGTTTTTCATTTTATTAACACCCAAATGGCCCTCGTGAATTTCCTCCAAGACCCGGCGACGCAACGAAGGTGGTATAATTACCCTATATTTATAAAGGAGACAGCCCAATTCGACCAAAATTTCCTGCCGCCGCATATAATACGGCTTGATTTCTTCCTCCAGGCCAGTTCCCGACGCCGGCCAACCGAACATAGCATATCCTTTAATTTTAGATAACAAGGCATCTTTTCTGGTCGCTTCCCCAATTTCTTTAAATCTAACTGGCATTACGTCCCGTACCAAGTTAACATAGGTGACCGGCTCACTGTTGGCGGGACGTCGCTCGTACGGAAGCGGCAGCCTTGACAGCGCATCGGCCGGCCCGTTATCCTGCGACCTAACAAACGTCACCGTAAAATCGTACGCTGTTAATCGGGCCGCCCAGCGCTGGAGTCGGCTCGCGGCCGTCTGTGGGATACCACCTTTCTCACCGAAGATATAACTCAAAGGTTTATGGTCGGTTCGCAATTCGAAACGCCTCGCGTATAAGTATTGATGGTGTTTGGTGATCCCAAAGAAGATCGCAAGGGCCTCCTTATCTAGTTGGCTATAATTTTTCTCGGCCGCGTTAAGCGTTCGCGAGACGCAACTGACGGGGCGCTCGCTGCCGTCCCCGTACCGGTGTGCGAGCACCGCGCCCAGCCCGTACGCCGAGCTGTCCACCGACAACACTAGCGGCCGCCCCTCCTCATAGTGCGCGAGCACAATCTCGCTCGACAGAAACTTTCTCGCCGAGGCGAAAGTTCTCTCGCACTCGGAGTCCCATTTCCAATTCGCTCCCTTTTTCAGTAACGCATGCAATGGATGCAACAACATCGATTGATTGGGAATGAACTTCCCATAGTAATTTAGCATGCCGAGAAAACTTTTTAACTGCGTCACGTCAGTCGGCCGGGGAGCATTGAATATGGCCTCCGTTTTTTTTGGATCGGGTCGTAAACCGGTTTTATTAATGATAAATCCTAAGTACTTTACACTTTTCTGTAAAAAAGAACACTTATTTAGCTTAACCGTAAACCCCATGTTACGTAATCGTTCAAGTACCGCTCGCAAATTTTCTAAATGTTCCCGACGAGTGGGACCGGTGACACAGATATCGTCGAGAAACACTACCGTATTAGGCACTCCCTTTAACGTCTCTTCCATAATCTTTTGGAATTTTTCCGGTATGCACGACAACCCGAAGGGAGTGCGGCGGTACACAAACGTTCCGACGTGCGTAGTAATAGCGGTATATTTCTGGGAATTCTCCGTTAACAACAACTGTTGGTAGCTATTTTTTAAATCGATTTTCGAGTATTCCTCTCCGCCGCTGAGCGTCGCGAACAACTCCTCGATTCGCGGAAGAGGATACGGGTCGCGTTTCAACTTTGGGTTAATCGTTATCTTATAATCCCCACAGATTCGTATATCGCCACACTCTTTAATGACTGGCACAATGGGTGTGCCGTACTCGGAGTACTCAACACGGTAGATGGTGCCCTCGCGCTCGAGCCGCGCCAGCTCCGCCTCGACTGGCGCGCGCAGGGCGAGCGGCACCGACCGCGCGCGCACGTATACCGGCGACTCGTCGCTAAGCTGTAGTTGAACGGTCCGTTTACAAGTACCGAGCTTATGAGTAAACACCTCCGGATACTCGGCTATCAATCGGTTCACGAATGGGTCGTTGACCTCCTCGTATTTCTCATCACTGATCTCATTCAATTTAATAACTATGTTGTTTATTTTTAGAGCGCGAATCCACTCTCTTCCCAGCAAAGGGCGTCCCCCATTTCGAATCACGTGAAGCTCACAATTCTTCACCGCGACATTCCCGAGAACTAAGTCCACCGAGATCGACCCGAGCGATTCCATTCGTGAGCCGACATAGCTGCGTAAACTTAAGTTATCCGGTTTTATAGCCTTATGGCAAAAGAAACGCTGATAAAAAGTCTCATTGATGGTCGAAATTCTACTCCCGGTGTCGACTTCGAATTCGAGCTTGCGGCGGTCGACTTCTACAATAATAATATAAGGTTGGTCACCTGTACCATCCACCTGGATGTTGAAGAAGTCCTCGCAATCGTCATCACTTACGTAATTATGGCGGCCCTTTTCTCGGCCTCCAGAACGCATCACCTTGCACATCACTTTTAAATGACCGCGCACACCGCACTCATCACAATTATAACTCGCGAACCGGCACCGATCCGGCCGGTGCTGCTTGCCGCACCGCCAGCAGGCGCGTCGGGCCGCGGCCACGACGCCGCTCGGCCCCGCGCGCGCCTCTGCGCCCGGGTGGGCCCTGCCGGCCGATCCCCGCGCGCTCGCTTGGTGCAGGCCTTCGCCTGCGTCGCCGCCGCCCGCACAGGCGGCACCTGCGCCCGTTGTCGCCGCCGTGGCCCCGCTGATCTCCGCGTGCCTCTCAGCGGCCTCCAGCGCCAACGCCAGCTCCACTGCCTCCTTATATCGAACGTTTTTCTCCGCAAAAATCCGCGAGCGCATGATTTCGTTCGCTAAACCCGACACGAATTGGTCTCGTAAATTTTCTTCAAGTGTCGTCCCGAAATTACAAGTTGTCGCGAGGTGTTTTAAGCACTGCAGATATTCTGTGAGCGACTCGTCGCCCCGTTGTCTGCGCTGCCGAAACACGTGGCGTTCGGCTATTTCGGATCGCTGAGGCTCTAAATGATCCGTTACCAGCTGCACTAACTCATCGAAAGTCTTATCTTCCGGGTGCACCGGAGAACACAAATCACACATCAGAGTATACGTGACATCTCCGACGATCGTAATCAATAATGGCACGCACAATTCCGTCTTGACTTCATTCAGTAGAATATATTGTTTTACGCGGCGAACATACGCGGGCCATTGTTTCGAACACAAGTCGAAGGCTTCTAATTTCCCGATAGGCATTGCACAAGCTGTTATATACGTAAAACTGTTAAAAATCACACGTGAATTCGCCTCGTCGCCAATGTAACGTCAATGAAAGTCCGTGGTGGATGACTGACTGATTTATTAGCGAGTGACAGATAGTGGGCACAGATAATAAAATATCATTCTCAAACCTTACAGTAATTACTATACCCTCATTCTATTCACATAACATTTGTTACGCAACTTGTTGACATTTCAATGTAGAATTTAAGCTGCTTTCTTAGTGAAAATTGCGTTCTTTTTCGTATTGTTGTCGGTTACATATAAAATAATGTATTCAATTAGGTATAGTTAAAACTCTATTATACACAGCGGCTTAATGACAGAAATAGACAAAGTGGAGGTATCTACCCAAAAGGCCTCTCTCTCGCATATGAAAAACCTACCACCTAGTCATATAATTGTAATAGAAACAACGAATGTAGAACTTAACAGTATTGTCTACAGCATGAGCCTGCTCGAAAGGTTGATACTATTGTCTCACAGAAAGCCAACGTGAAGTATATAATACGGTTTGCTGTTGCATTTTGTACGGTGAATGAGATATTCGAACGCCCAAATCCCTGAGCTCCTTCGTAATCCCTTTTCTACAAAGTCACCAAACCATGTTTTTTTTGGTATTGTATTGATGATTCTTTTGGTATTATAGTTAATTGTATATTGTAACCCACTTGCTCGTTTGCTGGCCATGCTATACAAAACGGAATAGTTTATATTTTTTAAATAATATTTTAAATAATATTTTTTTATAGCATAGCCCGTCAAACGAGCTAGTGGGTCACTTGATGGTAAGTGATCTCCACCGCTCATTTACGTCTACAATACTAGAAAAATCATAGACGCATTGCCGACCTTAAAGAGAAGGTTATAATTAAGGGTTTGGGGAGAGGGAGGGGGGGGGGGTATTTGGGCCTCCGGATATTTCACTCACCTTCCGAAACGTAGCAGCAAGCTCCTACTTTACGTAGGTTTTCTGTGAGACAGTGATAACTAGCCGGTAGAGCCGGCCCATTCATGCTGTAGACAAAACTGTATACAGCGTGGCTCTACCACTCATATTTACTTTTAGGTATCATATCAAAACCGCTCTTTGAACACATTTCTATCACATAATATTATCCATACTACATAATATTTTCCCTATGACGCGACGTATAATTCCATCCACGTATAAATGACAAGCACACGGGCACGTGGTACGAATAGCCGGCGTCAAATTAGCCTGTTTGTAGAGCCGCCGACCCGCCGGTAATACGCGGAAACACGCCAGCTCGGAAACAAACGGCTACCGGCTATGCGGAGTGATTACTTATTTGAGATATTAGCTTCGTTACTTGAGATATTGTCACATAAGTCCTAACACCACGTAATTTAAAAAAGTCGACTTTTTAAGAATGCATAAAACAATATTATGTTTTTCCTTTATATTACATAACTCATTCCACCTGCCCTTATCCCACTCGCAGCGGGGTCGTCGCAACATGCTTTTTAACACTTATTACAGAAAGATTTGGATGGTAGTTTTAACGACTGGCCGCCTGCCTGACGACAAACACTCTGGGGACGTAACTATCAAATTATAATTTTTTTATCATAGGCCAGCAAACGAGCAAGTGGGTCATTTGATATTAAGTGATCTCCACCTCACATGTACGCCCATACCAGAAGAATCATGAGCACGTTGCTGACAAAAACTGAAAATCGTAATAATAGCCATTGGGGTCGAAGAGGATTCAAATGGAGATCATTATGTCCGTCCGAGCGCAATTTAACTTGTACCCGCTGGATTGTTGACCTAATGAAAGTTGCGAGAAGTGGATGAGGAAGATCGTCAAGGATGGTGCGATTTGAGAGACTTACAGTAGTAAACCGATACAAGCTTTGGGTCGGATTTGAAGCCTGATATTTTCATCCATTCACCTTAGGTTTGTGCTACAAACATGCCATAAGATATGTTTTTAAACGAGGCGTATGAACACATTTTGTACGATATGTTTTATGGATGTTTGTTTTAAAAATGATACATTTTTGCTTAATTTGTGATATTTTTTTGTTGTGTCAAACATATTACAACAAACATGTTATTTGATAACGCAAGCACGTTTAGATAAATTGTCAAGAATAACATGTTTTTTGTTTCTCTTTTTTGTAGATATCTGTCAACTTGAATGTCAACTTATATTTATTGGTTTTAATTTTAATGTGAGTAGATATTTAATGATTTCTTACGTTTACGCGAATGTTACACATTGAAATAAAACTAATCTAAACGGATTTTATCGTGGTATTTTATTTTAATTTTTAGTCCCGACGCGATGTTTCAAAAACTAAAATAAAAAGCCGGTATAAAATCCGTTTAAATTTGATTTATTTCAATGTTTACAACATTCGCGTAAACGTAAAAAATCATTATTCCAGTCTTATATTTATTCAATGTTTATATAAGCACACCTTCGATAACATTGCACGGTATGTTTGTGAACGGAGCCACTTCGCGTCGGTGCCAGTCCACGATGCCAAAAATACTCACCGATTATCACAATATCTCAGACATGAATACAGCTGTGAGTATACTACTTTATCTGTGAAACTATTATGGAATTGATGTATAAACTTTCGTCTTCTTGATCTGGTAGCAGCGTACTTATGGTGAGAAATTGTGAGGTTTTGAGTTCATATGAGTGAATGATGAGTGGTAGACCCAAGCTGTAGACAGTTTTGTCTACAGCATGAATGGGCCGGCTCGACCGGGTCATTACCATTTTCTCACAGAAAACTGACGTAAAGTATCGGCTTGCTGCTGCGTTTCGTACGGCGAGTATGAAGGCAAAAAACCCCTCCCCTTCTCAATCCCTAATTGTCCCTTTCTTTTAAGCCAGCAGCGCGCCCATGGTTCGTCTTGTATTATGGGCGTACATGGGAGGTGGAGATCACTTCCCATCAGATGACCCATTTGCTCGATCGCCGGCCTATTCTATACAAAAATAGTTTTTACTTTTATTGAGTCGGTTTTATTTTTTGTGTATATAATAAATAGCTTTTTAATTGTCTTAATTGGGGCATAATTAACAACTAAAGGGAATATCTAGTTTCTAAGCAGATTAAACAGTAATTAATGATTATTATTGTATCGTCGAGTACGTCACTTAATTAATTCTCTTAACGTATCGTAATTAATTTACTTGTTGAAGAGATACTGTATCTATGTGTCTGAGATGCCTCAACGAATAAAAAAAATGTATGTTTTTTTTTTGAAAGCAAGTTTAATTAAATTATTTTAAGCTTGTACGAAGAAATCTGTTAAAAATACAGAAAGCAGATGTTTTTTATTCAATAACTAAGGGTTTTGAATGAAATTGAAATTATATTTTAGTTTCTTTAGTCTTGTATTAGCACTACTGAGTTCTGAAATCGGCAAGATTATGAGTTTAATTTTAACTTCGGACAATTGTAATTTGGCTGGAAAAACCCACACCATTTGTCTGGAATCTCAGTTACATTGCGTTGCTGGTAGACTAGCCTACTTTACGTCGAGTTTTGTGAGACAGTGGTAACGTCTCGGTCGAGCCTGCCCGTTTATGCTGTTGACAGAACTGTTTACCGCGTGGCTATATCACTCAAAATGACCTATTTCTATTATTAAAAACGACTACCGTTTATGTTTAATACTTAAGATAAACCTTGTATTATTCTTTTTAAGTGAAATGTAATTATTCATCTTGAGTAATAAATTTTTAAGCCGAAGTGAGGTCTGCCAACCCGTATTAAGCCAAGATGGTGGACTAGGGTCTAACCTCTATCATTCAGTAGAGGAGGCCTGTGCCCACTAGTGGGGTGTGTATATTACGGGGTTGTATTATTATTACGATCCACCGACCCGTTAACCCCAGTACCCGGTGTCAGTTAACACGTTCGATGTCGGCCAATCAGTTCGGTTCACATGACTAGCTGCAGTTATTGTGTTGAACAAATATCGCTATTTCCTTTGGGCGCCGGCAGTCGGCTTGTGGTCATATTGACTGAACTATGGGAAGGATGAGGTTTCAGTTAATATTATTAGTGTACTTAGAGTATTTGATTATTGAATTGAGATTTATAAGTTTTTTTTAAATTGACACCAGGTAAGTAACAAAAAGCTCCAAATTTAGCTTTTAACAATAGTCTGAATGACGAAACCAACAGGGCGCTCATCTGATAACAGTTGACGATAGATATCTCTCTTTTCCAGCTGTAGTAGTTGCCATGGTTAGCAGACAGAGATTGTGGTGTGTAATAACCTCCATCTGCATGTCGCAGAAGGAGAGTGTTGCAAAGGAACGAACCAATCCTGATCGCTGCCAAAGAAGAAGAAGGAGGCGGAATGACGACTCACCAGCGCCTCTTGCCTTATGGAGTACGGGCTTCTGTAGAATTCCACCTAGGTATCTTATGCCTGTCTTAAAAGGAGGTTAATTAATTATGGTCACCGGAGGTCGGGGTTGTGTAGCGGGGGATGTGTAGTCATCGTATGTAATTACATATCGCAGCGCGTAAATCTCGTGTTGCTACAGACGTCATATAAGCATATGTGTCACCAACGCGAGGACGTTCTGAGTCCCTTAAGGGACAAGCCGCAAAACGGCATAGTACAAAGGAGGTTTCAGCTGAAATCCAAAGTACAGTCTATAACTCCCGTGACTGTCTCAATTACGCCGAAGGGGTTTTCAGTTTCTGTATCGCAGCGTAGTTATTTTGGTAAGGGACTCGATCCAGCGTTCCATTGGGTAAAGTAAATTGGGTACGGAGGCTGGTGAGTTCAGCATAACCACCTCATATTCCTCTAGATTGAGAAGGTAAATGGTAAATGGGATTTTCTTCGCGGAAAAATAGTCGCTCGCCTGACAGTAGGCGCCACGTTTGCCTATACACAAAAGCACCAAGTCCTGTGTTCATCACCCTGATATTTAAAATATTAAGTCTTATAATACCTAGCAATTTAACTGGCTTTAATGCCTTTTAAAAGAAACCGTATCAGTACTATATTTAGTATATTATTTAAAAGCTCTGTATATTGTTATCATTTTTTGTCACCTAAAAGTTCACCTAAACTATATCAATCAAGCTTTCGGATTTTTAAAACTGGCAACGCTACCTGTAGCTATAGCAGTGACCCAGTTTAATCCTTTATTTGGTAGATCTACGGCGCGGGCTGTTTGCCAGAAATGAGGCCAATTTCCAAATTGGATCGGAAAATATTCGTGGATTCAAGGGACTTTAGGTTGTGTGTTTTTGGATGAAATATAATGATTTCATGTGATAATAGTAAAACAATATCAAATCACCAGAGCAACATGTATTTATGCTCTAACATGGGATATTTTTTTAACCCCTGAGAAATAAGAACGGTGTTATAAGTTTGACCGCATTCTGTTTTTCGACGTCGACCAACGATAGACGATAAGCATTCATCGTAGGTCTCCAGAATTATGCCGTTCTTTTTTTAAATAACATAGGCTCGCAAACGAGCAAGTGAGTCACCTGATGGTAAGTGATCTCCACCGCCCATGTTATACCAGAAGAATCGTGGGAAGAATCGTGTATTCTTATTATCTTTATAACCGACTTTACAAAGGTTTGTCAATAGGTTGCCTTTCAGTAAATTTATTTGTATTTTATAGGGCTTACCTTCAATGTGGTTACTTTGTTTGAGATCTAATTACTGTTTATGAGGAAAAAATTTAAAATCCCTCCCGATCAGACATCAAGCGCATTGCGATTCGAATTTTGAAATTGTTTAATAATGTTTTTGTAATTATAACCATGTAATACACCCAAGTCTCTAAATAACAAAAGACGGAGCCCGGTACCTGTTTTTCAAATCTCTTTGATAATATCCGTCAGAGGTTTACAAAAGTAAAATGGAGCATCTCCCGCACCCCTCCCCCGTGCCCCGCCTGCCCGCGGTGCATGCGAAAAGATTTCTCCGAGGCCGCGGCGCGTAACACTTCTTTCATTTTGTCTGTCTGCAGTTTCGGTGTGGTGCATGTCAGAATTTACACTTTAAAAGCTCTGACCACAGGGGCGCATGTAAGGAAGGAAGCGGGGGTAATAATTGTCATACAATCTGGTCATAGATCGTGTAAATTTTGTGGTCACATACGCATTCATGGCTGTAATCCTCTAAGGGGTAGGCAGAGGTGTAACCAGTACACCCAAATTTCGCCGATTGTATCTACATCCCATGATAGGGGGTGAGCCTATCGCCATATAGACTCCGGGCTGAAACTGAGCATTTCGTTATAGTAAAACCCAATATTACTTTAACCCGGAAATCGAACCCGATCTTAGCATAGCAGTTGTACCGTGTGCGCAATACAACTACAGCACCGAGGCAGTCCTAGTCGCAGTTAATTTTGTTGTTATCATTTGTTGTTTGTGGAAGAAGGAGCAAGTTGACAAATGTGAATAAGGTCATCATCATCCGCGCTTATGAACCCCCACAATAGCAGGGGAATCATCAATACGTTGCGGCCTTAATAATAATAATTCTAGCCTTGTATTATACAAGTCCCACTGTACACTCCTTTACTAAATGAAGGGGTTTAGGCCTTAGTCCACAACACTGGTTTAATACGGGTTGGTAGAATTCATATAATACCCTTCGATATTATGAACTTCTCAGATTCTTCTTCCCAATCAGGGACTCTCGACAGAGTGGCCGTGGTTGTTAAGATGGTAGTACACAGAGTGTTGTTAAACATCGTTAGTCTTTTGGGCGGCGATCACAGATCACGCAATGTCTTCATTGTTGCCGGTTGGTAGCGTTGCGTGTGCACTACATGATTTGAAGACTATGTGGCCGTTTTAGTCGTGTCAGGACCGCTAGCCAAGGATGTGCTTCTAGCTCTCTTTTCTGTTACCTGACCGTGAATTACTAATCTTTCCATTGACTCTTCATTCTCTGAGGTGTAACTAAAGAACTTCAAAATTTGTAGTTGAACAGTCGACGAAAGTCTGGCTTGTGTAGAATAGACACGTTTGTAGAAAGGCGTTACTCGGAATCTGTCTCATATCTCCAGTGCGTCAATTCTGCGGCGGTCTAATAATCTTAGAGACCACTTTTCAGCACCATACAGGACAATTGGAAGGAATAAACATTTCGTCAGTCGCATCTTTGTGGCTTTTGTTATCATCCTACCTTTCTATATCTTTCTTGATCTTTCCACAGCAGATCTTGTGACTGCGCATCATCGCCTATTTTTTGAGATAGTAGAACAAAGGTGTATGTACTACTTTGTAATTTGCCATACTTAGTTGGTATTATGATTAGGTTTATTATGTTCTGCTCTGTTTGCTGTCATTATATTATTAAAAGATAATTTACTAAATTTTTAGGTTAGGTTAGAAATAATTAAAAAACATCATTTATAATATTGGATGTTCAGACCCCCATTACGTCGCTCTGAATCCGTTCCGTTTAGTGAGTAAAGCCGTTCCAAACTCACACGGTATTACGCGGGCGCATCGCGGAAACACCCTCTTTTTATACGGCCCGGCATTATTATTGTTCGAGAGTAGCGCTTCAAAAGGAATATAGTTTATTTTTTAATACGTCTCTGCAGATCTGTATTCATAGGAAGAGACAGAAGAAAAATGTTCGTGCCTCAGCTGTAATACGTGATGAGTGAAATAAAAGTTAGTAGATAACAAAAAGCTTTTATGAAAATGTAAAATTTCATTTGAAATATGGATATTCATTCATTCGAAAATATTCATATCCGTAATCAATTTTATCTATGGCGAGAACGGGCTTGTTCGGATAGAACAACCGTGTCACATATGATTATTAAAAGTTAAAATATTTTAAAACTGAATCGCATAAATGAATCTGAATCGCATGAATTAATAAAAAACCACGATAATATCCGTTTAAATTAATCTTATTTCAATATCAACTTCTAAATGAACCAGGTAAAAAATAACTTACAAATAAACTAGGCCAAAAATTCAGCAATAACAAACCAAAAAAAATACTGCATGTGTAAAATTGACGATAAAAAAGTTTAAAATATGTCTGCCAGTTTACATCCACGTTACGCTCAAAACTCGTTTTAAAAATGGCATGATCAATAAAACTAACGAGTGATTTATTTATATCTACAGGTGCAATTTATTTAAAAAGGTCAGCCGATTGGTAAAACATTTCACAGGAAAAGGCAAGCAAGCAAGCGTTACTTAAGTTGCAAATGGTAGAACCACGTTGTAGACAGTTTTGTCTACAGCATAATTAGGCCGGCTCGACCGAGGTGGTACTACTATAAAACCGATGTTAAGTGGCAGTTTGTTGTATGTGTATCATACGATAAGAATTCCGGAGGCCCAAATAATTCTCAATTTCTCCGTCCTTTCCTTTAAGTTTGGCATCCATCCTTAATTCTTCTAATATCATGGACGGTGAAGATCTCGTAACATTTCCTAACACGTATACTCGTTTGCCAGCGTTTGGTATAAAAAGATATATACAAAACTAAATGATTTTCGGCTTTCGCGATTTTTACACGTCTTATATTTATTTATTTAAACGGGTCTTAATCGCATCATATTTGAAGTTATAAATACCTTTTACTTGGACTGAGACTGGGTCGTTACCACTGTCTCACAGAAAATTATATACATATATTATTTGTACATACGTGAATGTAACATATGACCTTTCGTTTTCATACCCTAGGATTTAGATTCAGGTGAGCCTTAATCTAGACCTACCCGAGGTCTTTATTTCACAATGACGTAGCGAGCGTAATTAATCTTAGTCAGGATATAAAGTACGTGCCACATTACTACATAAATGTTAACCTACAAAATGTTCTATAAAAATATACTTAACTTACTTACATACTTAAATACTTTTAATTCTCATAAAGAGCGTTATACTTTCGTCCGTTTACTAAAATATCCTTAAAAGAATAAACTTAATTTTGAGTAGTGGTAAAAAAATGGAAAATAATATCACTAAAGCTTTATGATAACATAATTTTTTAGCGAAATAATCCCAACTTTTTGTTATTTTTCCCACAAAAAATGAGTCGTAATGGAAAACCCAATATCACTTATATGAAAACTAGCCAAGGCAGACCTTAAGTTTCAATATATTATCCTTAGTTATAAAAAGAATATAAGAAGAAATGATACTTTAAGTTGTTATAAAATATTTTATGTTATTATAAATATATTTCAGGACTGACCATTGAACTTGGCACCCATTTAGATCTCAATTATTTTGTCGTTGAAGTGAACAACCAAGGCATATATCATAATATTTAACTTGGCTCTCATTTCACATTTATGTTTTTGATGGGATTTAAGATTATTCTAAGCTTTGTTTGAAGCAAGTCTGTACAGCCATTTAGAAAATACAGATATTTTTTCTAATTCATATCAAATGTTTATTACGGTTAGGTGCTACTTTACCTACTTTTATCTATTTGTATGCCCTCCTCATCGCATATATCCCATTTCACATAAATCAATAACAACGCGACATTTATTGCTAAATAATTCTTTGGTCACTTTAAAAGCCCCATACAGTTCACAATACGGAGTAGTTAAACTCGCCTCGTCGCCTTTTGAGGTGCTAATTTATTCCCCGGCACACTTTGTGAGTGTATCCAACAGGAAAACATAGTGGGTTTACACTGGCAGTGGAAAGTGGGGAAGATTTTTGCAACGTACAGTTTTAATAAACTATTGAACTATCTAGTTCAATATCAATGGAATACCAAAGCCCCTTTGGATTGAGTACGATTTCATCAGCCTGGTGCAGCAGTGCAGTGCTGAAAATATGTACTATTTTCAAACTTTTCAGATTTCGTCTTCCACCTTTCCTTATCCCACTCTCAGTGGGGTTGGTACAACATCCCTTTTGTCACATGTTACATAAAGGTTTGGCTTGTTATTTTTACGACGGGCCCCCTGCCTGACATCAGCTTCTCTGGGGATAAAACACCCAGACCCGACATAAATATTAGTAGTACAAACGTTTCTTTTGATGCGGGAATCGAAGCCGCTGCATCACACTTCACAGCCGGCTCGTCGCTTACTGCGCCACTGAAGTTGCTATTTCGACATTTCTGTTTTAATTTATATATTCATGTCGCAGATTCAAATCGCCTCATTGATTTAATTACAGCAAGCGTTGGCGAGTTTGATCGCCAGGCGCGATAATCAAAATTAATGTAAATTCTCGTGATTGGAATTTGCACTTGATATGACTTTTCGTGAGCTTAGGTTACATGTTAAATATTGCTCTTGTACTATATTTGTAACCCACATAATGTACCAGTTAAGATTATAAATATAAGATATCTAAGTCCCCCCCCCCTTCACACTCCTTAAATTGTCCCATTCCTTTAAGGTTGGCAACACACCCATGATTCTTTTGATATTGTGGATGTTCCTGAGCTGTGGAGATCACTAACCATCATGTGACCCACCTCCTCGTTTGCCCACTTGAGCTATAAAAACATTTTTGATTTAATTTAGATTGAAAAAACATTCGCTTAAGATTTTCTATTCATCATTTTTTGCGAAAAGAGGCTCTCCAAGATAATACAATTAGGGAATAAAACTATAAAAGATAGTCCATGAAGCTACATAGAAAATTAATTTAAGTGTCAGACTGAAATCCATTAGGAGCTAGGTGTCGTGACATCAGCAAAATCAGGCTGAATGTCTCGGCTAGCTGATTGTGCACCGCCACGATAATATCTGGGGCCGTGACTTTCAGGTTTGCGAAACAATTTATAATTTATATTGGGTCGGGCCTACCTGCTCAGTGGGAGAAATTAACCTCTGTATGACCGTCATGGCTTTTTTTGGCTGAAAATGTTTACTCAACTAAATATTTTAGCTGAAACTGGGACTTGCTTGTGGTAGGATATTCATATCCGCCCGGATAGCGACCAACATACACATGGTATTCAAACCAGCCTTAGTGACCCACATACCTAGTGTGAATTTGGTTCTAGGATCAGCCAGTGTATATCCGGTTCTCTCGAGGGGAATGTTTGATTGGTGCAGGTATACGGGTACATCCTTGTATCCCTGTGCCTGCATCAGTCATCCTCCTGTCCTGTTGCAGCCCCCTCGATTGCTTTTTCTCTCTCCGAAGAAGGAAGAAGCATTTATACAGGCCGGCATGACTCTAGTGATCACCGATAAACTCATTGTTAGTCGGTGGTCGCTGGTTTTTTGGACTGCACTACGCTTACTATCAGGTTTAGTGGACAGTTCACTTTTGCCGTGCTCGGATAAAAAAAACCCGGTGTAGTGGCTCGTTTAGGCGAATCGTTTTCGTAGGTCAGCTAGTGTATATGTAGCACCGCCAGGCTCGCATAATTATGGTGATCTTTAAGGCCGCCGACTCGAAGTCAGCGTCAAGCGGCGGTGGCGCGGGTGCGGCGCGTTCAAATGCATAGATTTAAATGGACCCGGTCTCGAAAGCAGCGGCGCGGTGCGGGCGTGAGGAGCGACGTACGAGCGACGCGCGACAAATGAGCGGCAACTGCGCGTCTACATTGACGTAGTGCTGTGTATTTTCAAAACTGCCCGCCGACGTGGTGGAGCAAATTATTTCAATGATTTTTTATATGGAACATCATATTCACATCAATTTCGTTCGTGAACAGACACTAATTTCTCATAGTACAACACTACGCCGCTCTGGCGCCGCGCGATCTGCCCGCTGACTTCGAGACCGGTCTCCGCCGCACCCGCGCCGCCGCCGCCGCCGCCCCGCACCCGCTGACTTCGAGTCCGCGGCCTAAGGAAAGCAACGTCGCACTACTGTACATTTTATATTCGGACTGTATTGTACTTACCATCAAATCAATTTACCGTGCCAGAATAAAAACTATACATAATATGTCAAAGTGTACATTGAACGCCTTCGTGGTGCAGTGGGTGAATAGCCGGTTCTAAAGATAGAGGACGTAGGTTCGATTCCCGCAATAAGATACATTTTTGCGTGATTCACAAATATTTGTTTCGGGTCTGGGTGTTGTGAGACCACAAATCCCTCGTAGTTTCTAATACCCACGATACAGGTTAACCAAGTGTGGAGTCAGAGTTACGTGCATGACAGTTGGGTTTATTATTTATTTAATTTATAATCTTCCAAGAAATACAGACGTACTATAATAGTAATATAACTTGTTTGCATATTCTTTAATTAACTTGTGTATATTCTCTCTCTCATCGATTTTCCTAGATTTTATTTATTACGGAACTGAAGTATATACATTTTCATAAAAGTGAAAGAGCAGCCCGCCGATTCCCCTCCTAACTTCAAAGTTATAAAGAAATAATCCAGTTAATACATAGCTATGGCGTTTCTATCGCTCCAGAACTTAATCTAACTTCAGGGACTAATACGCAAGTTTTTAATACTTTTTAAATCAAAGTTTATGTTCGAGGAAATTGTACGCGGAATGTTTATTTTGTGTGAATGTTTATCAAATATGAAATGCTGGATCCTTCATTGGAACCAACGAGTTTCTAAACATATTCAATTTCTGTACTAAAATATGCATATAATAATATCACATTTATTTAAAGCCTAAAAGCCTTTTACTGTTGGTTGGCTGCAGAAATAGAAAAAGCGGTGTAACGAGGGACCTACCACTTTCTAAAGAAGTTGAAGTAGTTAACATATAGCCTCAATTTCGTGTGAAAATTAGTATATTCGTCATAAAAATTGGTTTCATGATATTCCAACAGAAAAACAAACATGATTAAAACACGTATCTTCATATATCGTAGCATATGTCTACGGCGTAGCGTTTGGCTACATAGCTACGACGTAACAAAGTTGGAAGTGTACTAATGGCAATGGCCCGAGTTTATACTAAGTTACAACGAGTGTGCCCACATGCGAACGTGTTAATAACGTATAATTCCGTCGCGGTTAAGGGGCGGAGGGAGGGGCGGGGGGGTTGGTGTCTCGCTGATTTACTTTGTGAAAGGATTTCTATATTTCACATAAGTTGTTTCTAAGATGTCTGAGAGTGACGGTATCAATTGAGTTAGACATGGAGACATTTAATTTCATTTTCATGTGAAGTGGAGGGAGGTTCAAAAAAGGGAGGTTCCGAAATTAGTTCTTATTCGGCCTGATTGTACTTCTAGAAAGTACAAATGTGACTACATAAAAAAATTCTATCATCATCTTCAGCCACAAGACGTCCACTGCTGAACATAGGCCTCTCCCAAAGATTTCCAGACCGACCTGTTGGAAGCGGCCTCCATCCAGCGACTTCCTGCGATCTTTATCAGGTCGTCTGTCCACCTTGTAGGTGGACGTCCAACGCTGCGCTTGCCAGTACGTGGCCTCCATTCCAGAACCTTTCTGTCCCAGCGGTTATCGGTTCTGCGAGCTATGTGGCCTGCCCACTGCCACTTTAGCTTGCTAATCCGCTGAGCTATGTCGGTGACTTTCGTTCTTCTACGGATCTCCTCATTTCTGATTTGATCATGCAGAGAAACACCGAAAAATTATAAAAAAATTCTAAGACGTGTAATAATTAATTAAAGTACTTGCGTGTCGCACTTAACTCGCTGGTACTGGGCGTTTGCTTAGGTCGGTCGTAAAAACTATAAGCCAAATCTTTCTATAATAAGTGTTAAAAAGCATGTTGCGCTGACCCCACAGTGAATATAAGCCAATGATCTGGAGTAATGATTTTCTAATTAATTACAAAGTAACTGTAACATAAATCGTATTACATAATTGTAATTATTAGTTAAATTCTGCTTACGAACACAATATTGATTAGTGGCACCAATAATTAACTCAATTTAACTTCAAATATAGTTGAAGCCACAATTGCGGCTTTATTCAGTTCCCTAGTATATTCAGAGTTGGTTTTTTACGCTTGTTTCGCTCTTGTGGTTCATTTCGCCTGCGGTATGGACCGCTCCTGCGTAATGACACTCGTAAACGTTCAGTACAAGTGAAGCAAAAATTATTTTATTTCCACACAATTTATTATTGTGAATGTAAGTTTTTACGTTCGTATTTCGTCGTTTACGCTTAACTAAGGCCAGGGCCTATTATAATATTAAGGCAACAAAGTTTTAAACTAAAAGGACTGTTACTTTTTATTACCGGATTAATTTACCAAATGCTAAGAAATAACGCTTAAAATAATATTGCCTCATTGGCGTAGACGCAGTCTTCTTAGACAGAGATACTGTGAGGTTCGGGGTTGAAATCCTAGTTCGGGACATCACATTTACTTAGTTATTAACATCTTATGTCTCGCGGTGACAAGCGCAGTTCAGTGCCATGCAGTGCTTTGTAATTCAAAGTTCTGTGTGGTGTTGCTTCTGTTTATGGGCAGGCGTGGCGCTTACCATCAGGCGAGCACCTTGCTCGTCTCGTCATTCAATCAAAAAAGGGTTTGGACATGGCATAGAGTTTCCGTAAAGCGACCAAATCCCCGATCGCCGATGATAAAATTATCGTGTGTGCTGTGGCCCCAATCAAGCAACGTTATTTAACGACATTAGCCTTTAGAGATGTCGCTAATTTAAGTTATCGATTGGGTAAGGGTTGATAGGATCTGCTTACGTAAGCCTTACAAATACGACAGTCTTCAAAATTACGACATGTTTACTTTGTTTTTTTTTCCCTTCGATCTTTATAGAGATAATTAAGGGATTGGGAAGGAGAGCGGGATTTAGGCCTATAAGATATCAAACTCACCATACGCAATGCAGTAGTTAACCAGCTTTAAGTCAGTGTTCAATGACACAGTGGTAACAACCACGTCAGGCCGGCCCATTCATGCTGTAGAAAAAACTGTAATTGTAGGGTGACGTAATCTATTTTTATTATTATTACAAGCCTTTATACTGACTTATAACTTTACCTCTTACTGTGTTGGATATTTCAATTGATTTTTAATCCAGTCCCACCTAACCAACTAGTTGAAATTTTGTACAATATATATTAGAATACTCAGTTATTTAATTTTTATGGAACCTTATTTTTAAATCAGTTAAAAAGGCTTCTAGATTGGAGGTGGTCTTCCTTTGGTGTAGATATGAATTATAAATTGATAAAGCAAGTGGCGATATAGCGGCGGGAAATCTAAAGTATATAACTTTGTTAAATATGTTATCTAATTGTGGAAATGTCCATAACGACATTGACGAAAGTGCTTCGGCAGTTTTTATTCTAAATAAAATGCGTAATATCTAAACTCCATTTAAGCTGAATTGACAAAATGCACGTCAAAGTGCGGGAGCTTTTAAAGCATTATGTTTGAACGCCGGAGCTTTGCAACGCCCACGTGATTTAAATGAGAGCGTTGCGTCTTCTTACAAACGTTGGCAAGTTACCCACGGAAGCTGAATGACAATGAAGCATTCAATGTTAGTTTTCAGTCGTAACTTTTGAATAATGATTGGTTCCTTTCGATGCCTTTGTTATAACTTCTTCCTATTATCCTACTTATAATGTAATGTTTGAAAATGAAAATGAAAAATAGTATATTATGCACCTAGAGAGGAAAGTTAGGGCATTCTCTCCAGCGGATTATTAGTGTTTATAGTGCGGAGGAACAAAAATACGCTTGGAAGCCCCCTGAGGAGAACCGGATATACACTGGCTGACCCTGGAACGCGACCCTCACAAGGTGGGCCACTATGGCAGGTTTTAGCACCAGTGTACGGTGGTCGCTATCCGGCCGGATACAAGTATCCTCCCACCAGCACCAGCGGTTATGTATAAGCGCGTATGTATAAGCTATAAAAAATAGATAAAATATCACAATTAATCTAAGCGTCACACAAAAACGTTGCGAGTAAGCATAGCATAACAGAAAAGTAGAGTCGAAATAAAAATCCGACAACAGCCTTCTAGAGCAAAGAGATGATACCATTAAATAACTGAATTTGATTCAGTCACGTCCACACTTCACGCTTACGACAAACTTAGATATCACATACTAAGATTACATATTAGCTTCTCTTGATATTGAAATCGCACTGAATTTGTGAAAGCTTATAAATATTTACCCTTAAGGAAAACTTAAGGGAATATTGACTAAAGGAGAACAGAAGAGTCTAACAACAACATAATATACGGAGCCAGTGATCTGATTACTGGCATGTTATTGGCCCTGAACACGTATATAGGAGAGCGAAAAAAAAATATTTTCATACATAATATGTACAAAATCACATATCCTGACTGACCAACTGACTGATTGATTCATCAACACCCAAGCCAAAACGCTGGACCTAGAAGATGCAATTTTGACAGCGTGGTCCTTTAACCACTATGAAAGAGTTTTTTAATATATTCCATTCCTGATTGGGATAAAAGCTGTAACAAAGTTTTTGTGCGGCACGGTGTCGCAAGTGGAAGGCTAGAGCTACATAAGTTTACACCTACTCCACACTCGGGCAGCTAGAGGTGCAAATAGTGAGCTGCAGATATGGTTTACCGAACTTATCGCTATACCGGGCAGAAATCCCAATCCCGGATAACTCCTATGTGATGTTTTAAATCGAATACTCAATTTGTTATTGCCTAACCTGAACTTAGAAGGTCACGGTTTCTTAAGAGAAGAGAGAACTGTATAAATTTCTAATTTTAATAATAATACAGAGTTGAATTCAAACGTAAAGTCACTATGAGTGACAATGTTTCAAATGAAAAATGACTGACTTCAAGAGAAATATTTCTCTTAGTAAATAACATTACCATGTTAAAGGGTTGATTTATGTGCGAACGGGTTTTTAAGGGTTGTCATGTTTGATTGATTAATGTGTACACCGAAGCTTCATAATCTTCAGCAATGGAAATGGTAAAAGTTTTTTTTTGTAAGTGATGGGGCGACGCTGTAGACAGTTTTGTATATGACATGAATGGGCTGGTCCATTGTCTCTGTATTTTATTTTGAACGGTGAGTAATATATACGGATGCCCAAGTCATATCTTATTTTTTTTATCGATTTTGTTCATGGACGGAGGACATCCCTAACTTTATCTCGTTTTCTGCCTTCTGAAATAAGAAAATATTTACTAGATATATTATTAAAATTGTAATATGCTCCATTAGAAAGCTATATCACACTCAGCGACATGAACCAACATTCGCCAATTAGAATTTAACTATTGCCACACTCAGAGCCAAATAATAATTTATGCGGCGTACTGAAAACATATTTATTTGACCATTCAAATAATGAAATTCTAGGAAATTGCTGTTTAAATAGGATTAAATTACAGCGAATCAAACTTTTAAATAATAACAATAATAAAAAATAGATATATATCTAGTTATGTACCCTGCACCAGTTCATAACATAGTACCAACTTACTTGACATTCAAATGACCTTATTTACTAAAGTAAGGGCTCTATCCATTGGAAATATGATACTCTTGTTTAGACTAAAGTTCTTGGAACTAAATGAAAACATATTGACAATAAAACTGCTGACCTGGTGTCTAGCCGGTGACCTTGTTATGATCAAAATTCCTGGAACTGAATACGCATTGTAAATAAGTTAAGAATATAAATAAGGATAATTGTTCGATTTAATTTAGTCTCAAATAAATCTTCGTCATGAAGAGTTAGACTCTACATTTTTGATTCAAAAACCCCATAGCGCTCCCGCGTAACTTTTATCTATCTACACACTCTCGCTTGTAATCCCCGAAGGGGTTGGCAGAGGTGTACTCAGTACACTCATATTTCACCGAACTTATTTCCGTCCCATAATGTGATAGGGGCAAGCCTATCGCCATACCGGGCCCAATTCCAGACACCGAGCTGATGCTCAACATTTCGTGAAAAAAAACCAATATCCCTTTTACCCTATAATAAAAAAAACTACTAATAAATAAAATACTTAACAATAAACGAAAATACAAATAAAAAAATTGGAGTAACCGTTCAAGACACTATTTTCTTTTAATAAAAGAATCGAAGCTTTTTGCTTATATACAAATGGTGTCATTTCACCAAACATTTATTATATTAGCATAAAATAAATATATCTTATTATAATATTTTCACCAACATGCCACATGCTCTGAATCCAAACGTATAATAGTCCCCGGCATCACTATTCCGGCCTGGGACGCGCTATTTGCAATAACTTATTGCCTTTTATTCGGCTACAACCTTCCCTCGCCCCCCTTCCCGTGATCATATGGCATAATTTAACCTAATGTGGGATAAGTCGAGGGTCTTAATGTATATTCAATACGAGCTATGTTTACCCTGCGGTTTCAACATGGAGGCGATAATTTCGCGTGAGATGGGTCCGTCGATTTGATTACATTGTTAAGTGAGGTGTCGCCGCAGGATCACTTTGGTTTTCGATTCATGGGTTTTATATTTTAACTTTGCAATCTGTATTTGGTTGTGTAATAGTTATAAAACAAATATAGGTTTAATCAATGATTTATTATGTTTCTTTTTTTATTTGGCTGATGGTAAGCGCCACGCCTGCCCGTAAACTGAAGCAACACAGAACTTTGAATTACAAAGCACTGCATGGGACTGAACTGCGCTCGTTGCCCCGAGACATAATATGTTAAGTATCATAATGCCCAGTAATTTCACTGGCTTCAATGTCCTTCAAACCGAAACACAACAGTGCTTACTGTTGCTTGGTGGCAGAAAATATGTCACTAAATTAGACGATTTAACTGTTTAAATTTGAATGGAAAGCAAATATTGTTCCATTACGTAACCGTGCCAAATATTGTTTCGTATCCAAGGATCTAACGGACGTTTGTATATTCGTCTGTCTGCCTATCCTATTTTCAAAGTTCTTATATTTTCAGTTTTTTTTAGATAGTATGTATGATAGTTTGTATGATATGTATGTATGATAGTTCGATATCATCCAATGCAGTTGGAAGCGACTGTGTCGGCCGTAATATGATCCTTCCTATCCTAGACGAAATCCTTCTCATCATTTCCCATATCCTAAACCACTCCGTCGCCTCTGCATCGCTTCCTACAGTTTGGAAAGAAGCTAAAATCATTCCTATACCGAAAAAATCCAACCCTTTAACCTTCACCGATTTCCGTCCTATCTCGATCCTACCATTTCTCTCCAAAGTGCTTGAACGCTTAGTCCATTCCCAACTTAATGCATTTCTCTTTCAAAATCAACTCCTGAATCCTTTCCAATCCGGTTTCCGTCCTGGTCATAGCACGACCACCACCCTAGTTCATATTACGGATGATTTCAGATCCGGTATGGAAGATGGCAAGCCGACGGTCCTAGCTTTGCTGGATTTCAGCAATGCCTTCAATACCGTAGATTTTGACGTGTTGCTCAGTATACTTCGCTCTCTTAACATATCTCCAACGGCAATTGAGTGGTTTCAAAGTTACCTGTTTGGACGCCGGCAGCGGATTTGCATCGAGGACAAATATTCCTCCTACTGCAATACGTCTGCCGGAGTGCCACAGGGCGGCGTTTTATCTCCTCTTCTCTTTGCAGTTTTCATCAACTCTTTTTTCCATCAACTTCGGTCTTCCTACCGCCTTTATGCAGATGATCTCCAAATCTACTCTCAGGCACCATTAGACAAGGTGACGGAGGCTGTTGCCACGATTAATTCAGACTTGAGTCTCATTTGCGAATGGAGCAAGGCGTATGGACTAACGATCAATCCATCTAAAACTCAGGTCATTATCATTGGTAGCTCCAGGATGACATCCAAATTAGACTTCGCTCACATACCAATGGTTTCTTGTGGTGGTACCAACATTCCGTACAGTGATACTGTAAAAAACCTTGGACTGTACATAGATAAGTCGCTTACCTGGGAACCGCTGCTTAAAGAACTGAGCCGCAAACTGTTCGCTTCAGCTGGGTCTCTGCGTAGATTACGCAACCTTTTGCCTATACCCACTAAGATTTCGCTTGCACAATCCCTTCTCCTTCCCATCCTTGATTATGCAGACGCCAGCTATCTTGATCTCACTGAACAACAACTAGATAAACTTGAGCGACTTCAAAAATTTTGTATCAGATTTATATTTGGACTGCGCAAATATGATCATGTTTCCGAGTTTCGTGCTAAGCTCAAGTGGTTACCCATACGACTTCGCCGGAATGCCCACATTCTCTCTCTTCTCTACAATATCCTTTTCTTTCCTCTTACACCCTGCTATCTCAAATCTCGCTTCCAATTTCTTAATGATACGCACGATAAATCCCTGAGATCATCAGAGAACATGATACTGAAAATGCCGGCGCATTCTACTTCCTTTATGGACAAATCTTTCGCTGTACAGGCTACTCGGTTGTGGAATGCATTGCCGGACGCGATAAAACGAGAAATCACTGCCTATTTTTAAAAAAATGGTGAAGGATCATTATCTCTCTCACTAGCTGTTTGTATGTGTGCTTACGATTTCATTACTACTGTATTTATGTATATAATATGTATTATGTATATTATATTAGCTATCTATTTAGTATATATTATTGAAGTTAAGTGTGTAGTTTTTCTTTTATGTACCCTACCCTTTCTGACTCCTTCTTTTATCTCCATCCCATGGTTGCCTGGAAGAGATTGCCTTGAGCGATAAGGCCGCCAATTGTACTTTTGTATTTTAATTGATTAACTTCCATATATTCCAATGTACAATAAAGAATTATAAATAAAAAAAAAAGTTTTTTATGACAGCCTCCGTGGTGCATTGGGCGAGTAGCCGACTGTGAAACGTGAGGCCGTGGGTTTGATTCCCGCACCGACCAAATATTTGTCTGATCCACAAATATATTTTGTTACGGGGTCTGGGTGTTGTGAGACCAAAAAGTCTTTCGTAGTTCCTGATACCCACGATACAAGCCTCGTATCTTACTGTGGGGTCAGGGCTATGTGTGTGACTGTTGGGTGTTATTTATTTATTATTTATTTATTTAAATTTTTATAGTATGCGCAGTACAGTCGAAAAAAACAGTGACCACCGATAACCAGTAAGTTTATCGTTGGTCATCAGAATTATGCCGGCTTGTATAAATGCTTCTTCACACTCCGAAGAGGGAAGAAGGGCCTGCGACAGGATAGGGAGTGATGCAGGTACTGGGATACAAGTATGTACCCTTATATCCGCCCTAACTGACCATCAGGTGATGTCGCAAGCTCCTCGGGAAAACCGAATATACACTGACTGAGCAGTAATTTATAGTCTATCCAAATGTAAAACCTACTAACTTGCGTAGGTCAACGCGGAGGACTAAGCTCTAATTCCTCTCATTAATAGAAGAGGTCTGCCCTGCAGAGGAACGTATATAATACAGATCTGGCCGGGCCATCTTAGTATATGCAAAGGCCCTGGGGTACACGAGATTGGGACCTTATTGCAAAGTAAAAAGAAATGAATAACAAAAACATTTTTCTTTTAACATATTCGATATTTTTAATTGTAAACTGATACAAATTATATACAGGTAAAGAAACCTAACACAGGTACGTTATAAAATAATAATTTTACCACCACTTTTATTTACTAAAGTGAGTAGTAGGTGGGAATAAAACGGTGTTACATAATTTACCACAATAAATTATTTTTTCCAGATAGCGAATAAAATTTATTAGACATTCGGGACCCCCTGAGGCCAGAGGCCGCTAGCACGGGTCCCATGTGCCCATACGGAACTGAGGTCTGGTATTCTTTGTCATTAAAAATGTAACAAATACAATTTTATATTATTATATGGATAAAACTTAATGCCAAACATCCTCTTTTTAATACCACAGATAGTGTCTATAGTTGTGCCTTCATTAAAAATAATTAGTTAGAAATATATTGATCAATGCACTGGTCAATTATTTCTCGTTTACATGTATGTATACATTTTTTACAAGTTTCACCGGGATTTATTTCGCTGCTTCTTTCGATGTGTCATTAAAAATATTCAAAATATTTTTTTAACATAATAAAACAATAACGTCATATTATGGGCTTGTAATAAAAAAAATACAAAACTAAAGAATCCACTTTAAATTAACTGGTAGCGACATTGGCACTGACACCAAAGATATCTATAGAAATGGTTATTAAGTATTGACTTTTTAGTGCTATTTTTTTTTAAGTTGGCTTTTAAGTTTTGTTAAACTTATTTTATTTTTCAACTCTCAGTGTTATGTACAGCTAAGGTATGTAAAGGACATTGTCAAAAATGGCCTATGAATCAACACGCATGAAACATTTACTATAATTATTATTATTATTTATAATGTACATTATAATTATTTCAATAGAACGGACACTTATTAATTTCGAAAATAATTTAAAAAGTATTCACTTCCGTCATAGTCCTCGGTATTATAATTTTTGGTTCAAATTCGGGTTTTTAATAGGCAAAGGTATTGTAGCTCATACAGCCAAGTCTTTGTAACAGCACTCTTGATAAGAGTTTGACACAGACAAACGTCAGTATTCTCAAAACTCAAGTGTTGAGAATACTGACGCTTGTCTGTGTAATTAAAAACCATTATTTTATTAACCATGATTATGGTTTTTAGTCACAAACAGTCCGATATGATGTCGCGGAACCATAATACGGCTTGTCAAATTGTTTTTTTTTAATTTATTTATGGCTTCGCATTGTTATGCATTTCGCCAATGACAAGTGTAATTTATTCTCAAATCTTCACAAGAACGATGAAATATCGGTGTGGAAGTTTTCAAGGACTTGTTGGAGTTTTGGTGTACATTCTTTCCAGTACGATACTTAATTCACTTATTTCAATATTTCCATACACTGTTCATCGCCGTAAATGTTTATTGCACAAATCACACCACTTTTATACAACAAACACAACATTAAACTAGTTTTTGAAATACATTAAAATCAGCGATGAATCGCACTGTCAGAATTCCCGCCAAAACTCCGTCAAAATGAATTAACAGATGACAACATTTGACATTTGATAGTATTTATTGGCCTAATTATAACCTCAAAATCCGAAAGTATTTTATTTATTTTTCGGAATTCTCAAGTGTCCGTAGTTTTAATTTAGTTTCAATCAAATATATACATTATCTAAAACCCAAAAAGTAAATTCACCTCCCTGTTGGTTCTTAGGCCAACTATGTATGGACGACGAACAATGTCCTTTCAACCCAATAACACAATTGCGACGACTGAGCTGAGTTCGCAGAAGCGCTTTATTTTTTTCTTCATACTCTATCATCATCTTAACTAAATTTATATGGGACTACTTCGCAGCTAAACTCTATAGAATGATTTTTTGATAATATCGGTGCATGATTGGCGGAGACATCTATGAACACAAAAAAAACACGCCGAATTGAAAACCTACTTTTTTGAAGTTTGGTTACTAATGTAGAATAAATCAGCTGGGTTGGTTGGTGGTTAATTGGTTGACATAGCTGCTAGTTAGAAACTTAGTTAAAATTTGTTTTTACGTTTCATCATAATACACACACATACACACGCATACATACACACGCATACATACACACACATACATACACACACACACACACACACGTACGTATATAGGTACACACGCATGCAGTCTCACCCGCATACACGCACGCATTGGCAAGGGGACAAACTTTAAACACTCCTCTTTTTTGTCAGGGACTTACAACTATAGGTATAAAACCTCCTTGGGTTTTTTGTTGCCTAAACAATACATACTAACACATCAATAATGACGCATAAAGTTTCGTTACACGCTCAAATGGAATATGTTATGAGTGTTCAGTGTGTACGGTTCGTTGGCGAGACGTTTTTTACAATACCCTTTGTGTTTGTATTCAATTGTATCGCCCAAGGGTACACACTATCTCTCTCCCTCGTGTGTTGAGGGCACGCGGGACGGAGGATCAAAGTCATTTTGATGTTAGAATGCACATGGGAAAGATGTTACTGGAATAGAAAGAAAATTTAAATAAATTGAAACAATGAATGAACAAAAAGCCAGTTTATAAAAAAATGCGGCACTAGCAAGAACAGGCAGAATTGCACAGCACTACGCACTTCAACCTATACAAAAGATGTTAGATCTCATGATGCACAGTAGGGTACTGCCTCCTGCCTACTGACAGCCTCCGTGGTGCAGTGGCCGAGTCGCCGACTGCGAAGCGATAGGCCACGGCTTCGACTCCTGCATCAAGGCAAATGTTTCCGTGGTCTACAATTATCTGTTTTGAGTCTGAGTGTGTTATTTCTCCAGAGGGGTAAGTTTGTAAAACGTACAATCCGAATCTTTCTATAATATATGTTAAAAAGCATGTTGTATGAACCTGAAATGGTGTGCAAATGGTATAAAAACCGGTTAAGGAGAAAATATAGCAATACTATATTGTTTAATATATAATAATTAAGGGATTGGGAAGGGGAGGGGGATTTGGGCCTCCCGACATCTCACTCACCGTACAAAACGCAGCAGCAAGCCGCTACTTTACGTCGATTTTCTGTGACTCAACGGTAACGACCCGGTTGAACCGGCCCATTCTGTTAACATAAGTATCTACAGCGTGGCTCAAAAATAATAATTAATGAACAATGTAGAGAAACACCAGATTTAATGTTCTCTTGCTATGGCCGAGTTCTCGTTGTTTGTTCAGGATTAAACGTATCAATTTGATTTGGAAATTATTATACCGTTATGAATCTACATTTGTTCATATTACTGACGAGATGTGAAATTCTGTTTTTATGCAAAAAGTCTATTAAAACAAATTTGGGGATTATAAATAAAATTTAAAATAAAATCGCGTCATTGAGTAAGTGACACTCAGGCTGAGAAACCCAGAACGGGTTTAAATCCCAGGTAGGGTAATCATAGTTAATATTTGAGTTTTTGATGCCTAATATTACGTATTAGTTTGAAATATTGGGTCGCTGGTATGTCGATAGGCTCGCCCACTATCACATCATGAGACGGAAATAAGCTAAGCGAAAAGTTGCCTCTGTCTTTCAAGGATATAGAAGTGAACTTATGTGTGTAAAATAGACATAAAAACATTTTCATACTTTTTAAAATATAAATAAAAAACAACATACATCGAAGAGAACTTATATAAAAAGCAGGAATAGCTCAACTGTAGATGAAAGTCGCAGGTTCGAAACCAAATACCAGAAGAAGCCCCCTGACTTTTCTAGGAAGTACAGTTTTTGAGATACCGTATATTTTCGGTTGCCCTACAGAACTCTTTACTGTACATATAAAGTACTGTACTGTACTGTACTGTACATACTGTCCGACACGCACTTGGCTGATTTTAAGTTATCATAAAGCCAGGAAACGCACAAAAAAAGCTATTGTAAAATATAAATTGTTTATTTTCAAATATAAATTGTTCCAAATAATAAAATATCTCAGATTAATAGACATGTAAATGTGTTAGCTTAATTTAAGTATTACTAGTTACTTTTCATCTATTACCACTTTGTACAAGAAAATAAAATTAATTAGCTATTTTACGAAATAACGTATTCTTATAAAGTAAATGCTAACACGCTCGAATACAATATTTACAATACGGCCAGATGGGATACAGAGAGAATATGTAATTACAATTCTGTAAGGAATTATTTGTTTAATTATTTAAAATGTTGTATGTCGAATAAAATTAATTTCAACACGGTTGGAGGAAATATTACAATATTATGTCTTTCAATTACTATGTGAGGGTTTTGGGTATGCGGAGAGATCGTTTGTAAAATACCATCGTTTTGGCTTTGCATTTGTGCCCGTTAAGGCGATAGGCTCATCATCATAGGACAGAAAGAGCTCGATGAACTATCGTTTTCTTAATTTTTTAAATCATGTAGACAATTAAAATAACGCTTATGACAAGTTAGTACAAAAATAAAAGAAACTTATGTATAGAAACTAATATTAACTAATGTATACACACATCATCAAAATACACCAAGAAATTACACTAAATCTATTTATTTATTACTGTTGGAGCACTATTTACATATCTGTCAATTTTTTTTTTTTTTTTTATTTCCTTGATATGCAGACGAGCAAGCGGCCCGCCTGATGGTAAGCGGTCACCGCCGCTCATGGACATCGGCTATGCCAGGGGCACAGCCAAGCCGCTGCCTACCACAAAAATATAAGTATGTTCATGGATATAGGCGTGAGCTATGAGTAAATCTGCCTCTAAGCAGCATTACGTGAAACATTGTTATTTTGCAGGACATTAATAATAAAGCCAATGGAATTACTGAGCATTTTGACTTTATACTCGTACATTAACTCTTTGTATGATGAGCGCACTCAAAAGCCATACATTGCTTTATAATTCCAGGTTTGTATAATATTGGTTCTGTTTATGGGCAGCCGTAGCGCTTTACACCAGGCAACCTGCTCGTTACCTCCAGGGTAAAACATTCTCGTTAACATATAAAGTATCTTCACACCTAAACCAATCGGCTAAACCAGTAACACAACACATATTGTTATACTGAACCTCCACACTTGTTTGTTCGATTGTATCGTACGCTTACAGCACCCCCGAGTGTAGTCGAATATCACTAAAATGGCGCATCAGCAGTCGCGTTCCTAAATCGTCATTAAAAACCTAAGAAAGCACATTTTTATTAGAGGCTGTCTAAACAGCAACGTCGTTAATACTCACAATAAATACCAGAAGAATCATGGATGAGTTGCTCACCTTTAAGGTAAGTGATAATGATGGTGAACCTTAATATATATACGCAAAAGAAAATAATACAAAAGACAAACCCTGTTACGAACATAATCAAAAATGAATTCAAATATGATTGTAATAGGCTTTTAATTGAATTAAACTATTTTATTTTATAATATTTTAATAATTAAATTGCGTTTTATATGTAAGAAGAAGTTGTGGGACCATGTCGCTATCTCCCTCACGTTATAACCATCGTATATTACTCGTATAGGTTACTTATATGGCGTGTATGTTTTTTGTTTGTTATTCGACAGTTATACCTTTCTTCTCCTTCTTCTCTAGTCTTTTTCGACCTGCTTTGTGTAGTGCTCTTTCAACATTTTCCATTCGTCGCGGCATTGAGCTCTTTGAATCCAATCCATGTCATATTAATTAAGTGTAAGTGGAGATATTCCGTACTGATATAATAAATAAATTAAAGAATAAAATTCACTTGTTTAATATTCTATGATGTTACACAAAGATAAAATTATTTGGTTGAAAATATGCGTATAAAAAAGTAGCTGAATATTGCCGAAGCGCCATGTTAGTTGCGTTCGGCTACAAACGAATCCAATCAACATTAGGCTTAATTTCCACACCCGCTACCCTTTGAATAAGCATGATAATATGTAACCAATATCTGTGATATAAATTGGGGAACTATGGGGAAGTCGATGTACATATTATGGAATGAGGAAATGTGTATTGGGGTCAAGAAGTAGAGTTCGATAGTTAAAGGTTAGTTAATATTACTTCTCTTTATTAATTTCATTTGAAAATGGAATAAGCTCTTTGCAAATGTTATGCGATATCTGTGCTAAATGTGGAACGATTTCATATTTCTTTCTATTTCGATTATCAAAGTATGACGACGGATTACAAATGAAAAATTTCAACTCCTCAACAAATGAACAAATAAATTTAAAGTGTTTTTTTAACACGCTTTTATTAGCTTCAGACGTATGTATGTTGGTATGTTGGTATGTTTGTATGTTTGAATGTTGGTAGGTTTGTCTGTAACTTGTCTTTGAACGTGATTTTGACCTACTTCAAAACGTCGGATAAAATCTTGACAGTGCGATGTAAATGTGCCAGTGGCGCCATCTCATGATTTTTTCTTGTCAACTTGTAGCTTAAATGCAATAAAGGTGGCGCTGGTTGTATTGTTGTGTTATTTTGATACGAGTTTAGAACAAAATAAATAAATATTGTAAAAATTAAAACGTCCTTAAATATTTCATTGAATAATTGTTATAAATTACAAATTTATTACCTGTAACTGTTATTGAAATTACTTCAGTAGTAAGGGATGTTCGCAAAACACTTTTTTTAACACGCTTTTTTATATTATTTACAATTAGTGGCAGCAATATAATAGAACATTGGATTATAGTCTACATGACACATTAAAATAAAACAAGAAAAAAATTAAGAGATGGCGCCACTGGCACATCTACATCGCGATGTCAAGATTCTCCAGCGAATCATTACCTCCGACGCTTTGTATGAACTATGGGTGTTGTCCGATTGATCGGGTACAGTTTTACAAATGGCTTGTTAAACAAGCCATTCGTAAAACTTGTTTCTTTCCTACCTCCTTCGTGACATTTTAACGTTTCAGCGAATTTTCCAATCACAAAGATTCGAAAGAAGTTTCACTTCAAAAAATGGTAAAAAAAATTAAAATACACCTTTTTATAGAAAATCAAACTAAAAAATTAAAAATAAATAATAGTTTAAAAAAACTAAAAAACACGCTTTTACATAAAATCCAACTAAAAAATAAAAAATAAATTTTAATGAATTCGAATTAGGAATAGTGTACAAAATTTAATAAATTAAGAATAGTGTAAATAAGAAAAAATATGTATTTTATTGTAAAAAAAGCGTGGGGTGCATGGTATCAATAGTTATAAAAATATTTTATTGATAGATATGAGTAGAAGGATCATCATTTTGATAATGTCTTAAAAAGCACCCCACGTTTTTTTACAATAAAATACATATTTTTTCTTATTTACACTATTCTAAATTTATATATATTTTTAAATTTTGTACACTATTCCTAATTCGAATTCATTAAAATTTATTTTTTATTTTTTAGTTGGATTTTATGTAAAAGCGTGTTTTTTAGTTTTTTTATTTATATTACAGTTGAATTTGTAATTATTGCAGTAGCAGGTGCTGGTAAAAAACAACAAAAAATTCGCTAATTGTGGGTTCGTACTACCTTTTACCTTTTTATTTCTAATATTTGTTAGGATTTATTTTTTTACAGCATAGACCGGTAAACGTGCAAGTGGGTCACCAGATGGTAAGTGATCTCCACCGCCCATGTACGCCCATAATACTAGAAGAAGGGAAGGGAAGGTATAATTAAGGGATTGCGGAGAGGAGGGGGATTTGGGCCTCCGGATATCTCACCCACTGTACGAAACGCAGCAGCAAGCCGCTACTTTACGTCGGTTTTCTGTGAGCAATGGTAATGACCCGGTCGAGCCGGCTCATTCATGCTGAAGGCAAAACTGTCTACAGCATGGCCCTATCACTCCTAAGTATATTTATGCCTATATGACTACAAATATCCACTCAAACATTTGTTTTTGTGTAGGGTAGTTTGTCGGCTGATGTACTTAATCCACCGTGAATCGTACCGGTTATTATGGGTCGAGAGCTCTGTCTCTACGGTCTATGTTAATTAAAATTTCGATCGCTACACCGGCCTCACTGTATGATATTCGTTTACCACAGACGGTTTATACGATTCTAGATGGAATGTAGTTGAAAAGTAAAATATATCAATACAATTAGATCTACATAAGAATAAGAAAGTGTTGGGTGGGTGAGGGTGATTTGGGCCTCCGGATATCTCAGTTACCCTATGTTGTAACAGCAAGATTTTACTTTACGTCAATTTTCTGTGTGTCTGCGGTAACAACCTAGTCAAGCCGGCGCATTCATACTTTAAATATAACTATCTACAGCTTAGCCCTACCGATTAAAATATTCGTATAACAACCTGTTAAGACCGAGTTCAACTCTAACAACAAGGGTTCCATACCCACATCTTGTTTTTTATTTTTATTTCTTTTTTTGTTTGTTAAGATACCCGCCATAATAACATACATACTGTGATTTCCACCCATTACATAATAAAATTTAAGAGATACAGTGATAGAAGAGAAAGTATGACGGATGGACAGAGACGGACAAACGAAGAGCCCGACAGTCAGATATACAAACGGCATAGGGTTAATAATAGGGTTCCGTTGGCATGTTGGAGACCTAAAAATGAAGATTGCTAAAGTGCATTATTTTAATCGCATTCCAGTACGTAATAAGCAAAATTAATTTGAAATAAGAGAAAGGCGGACGCGGTATCTAGTCATGTAAATCAAAGACAGATAGAACTCCTCTGTGATTGTTTTTTGCTACGAGGCATTCATTCCAGCGAACCATGTGGAAGTGGTGTTTTTGAATAGTCGGAGGTTACTGAGGTTTTAATTGTACCAAAATGAAATGTAACTATGTCAAATTCTATCTATCTGGTTCGCTGGTGGAGGTTCTATCACGAAATTTGCAGTATCAACCCAAAGTCTGTGTCCGGTATGGCGATAATCTTGCTCCCTATCCCATCATGGGACGGAAGTAAGCTAGGTGAAATTTGAGTGAAGGACCTCTGCCTACCCCTTCAGTATTACAGTCGTAAGTGCGTAAGTACGTATTTAGTATTATAAAGTGCCCCAAAAAGTAAAAGGATCTATGCCGTGACAAATATAGTAATTTCCACACGTTTTTGGTAGAAATAGTTTTGTTCATACGTCACTGGATATAAATAGGTGTTGAGGAGTGCGTAGCGATGTTCCCTGGAATTGAGGCACCTCCCGAGGGATAACGATTCTTTACTCCGTGTCTTTTGGCATAAAAAATGATTTTACCCGTGTTATCACCTGGTTTATTCGGTTCGAACAATAGACAATTTTGTGATACCTAATTCATTTTGTATATTAAAAGTATATCATGTCTAAACACTTAGAGATAACACACATGATATCTTATTTTATCTTCATGAAATACTGACTGTATAAACGCCAGGGTTATAACTTACAAGCATTTTATGAGTGGTAGAGCCATGCTGACAGTTTTGTCTGGGTCGGCTCGACCGGGTCCTTACCACCGTCTCACAGAAAATCGACGTAAAGTAGATATTGGCTGCTGCATTTCTTACGGTGAATGAGAAGACCGGAGGCCCAATTTCCCCTTCACTTCCCAATCCCTTATTTTATCCCTTTAATTTTAGGTCGAACCCTACCTTTGACATTTCATATGAAGTGACTAGCAATTGTGAGTGTTTTCTAGTCATCCTTATTTCACAGAGAATATTTTTCAGCGAGTAAAGCTGTATTACAAAGCGAGTTACATCATGAACAATGTCGGTTCGTAAAATTCCACGTTTTTCTGTCACCTCATGTAATTTATAACCCGGGACCGCCGGCACGCCATTTGTCAACCTGCGCTCGCATAGTTTTTGATAAATGCATGTTTATACCAGAATTTACATTATAATACTTACTGTCACACTTTTGTGGGTTATTTGTGGTTTGTATAAAAGTTTGTGCGATGGGTGTAATTTTCATGCAGTAAAATGTTCAATTCCTTGAGGAATAAAAAGCATTTGGTGAAAACTTATTTTATTTAGCCCTAGTTTTCTAAGATACATTTAATTTTATGTAACAAAATTAAATCACGGAGCAATAACAATAGGTATTATTTTTTAATAATAATTTTACGGCTCTGGATGTTAGTAATTTGAACCTGCAATAACAACGGTCATATCACTGGGTGACCCACAACCATAATAAATTAACGCATATTTTTTCACTCGCAACTGACAGAAATCGAAAAAATCTAAAGAAATCGATGAATTTCGACATATGCTTGTCACAAATGGATATATTTTAATAGACAAAAGTACTGTTTCGTCGTCACATGAAGGAAAAAGATAGTATAATATTCAAAGTACATGACTCTACCGGAATAAATTTAGCCCGTCATAAATTTTTATGGGTTACATATTCTTATCTTATGAATAATGAATACATTTGTAAACATAATTTTATTTGCACCATTATATTTAAGGTGAATATAAATAAAACAGAAAATGTCAAAGCTCTTTACTTGTTTACGATGACTTTACATTGGACTCTACATAGTTTTTTTACATAACTTTCCTAAAAGAAGTGCGATATTTGCAAGGTATACGTGTAAGTTTATAGGGGTTCCATACTTCAAAAGAAATAACTGGATCACAACCCTTACTTGTCAGTCTTAATTTTCTCTTTCCTTTAAAGTCGGCAACACGTCCACGTATGCGAGAGGCTATCTGAGTCGGTCCAACCGGTTTTCTAGTCTATATCTGTATATCTATAGTGCCATGCAGTTATACTTAGGTTTGAAGGACATTAAAGCCAGTGTGTTACATGCTGTTAAGAGATTTTAAATCTCATGTCTTGTTGTGACGAGCGCAGTCCAGTGGCATGCAGTAATTTGTAATTCAAAGGCGAGGCACTTACTATCAGGCTAGCAACCTGCTCGTCTCATCATTGAAGCAAATAAAAAAAGATCTGTCTTGTAGCAATATACTTAGGCTGAGAAACCGTGACGCCTTGGCTTCAAATCTTACGTCAGACAATTACAATCTGATTTCTGACAATCAATTAATGATTCGAAAAATCACACGTAACTTACGCGGGATTGTTATTTTTACAAGTACGTAGACTTACCATCTATCGTGGGATGGAAATAGATTAGGGAAACAGTGGATGCACTAGTTGCCCCTGCCTAGGATTTCGGGGATACAGGCATGCGAGTTTATATATATTTTTTTTAAGTCGGTTAAAATATAGCAGAAGGTGTGCGATGAAGAAGATGAGGAGGGGGAGGTGTTCGTTATAATTGCTACTTGCTATTGTTAGACAAGTTTTAATTGAGTTCGTCGAACAACACTCGACTCGGGGAATTATTAGTATGCAGTTTCATCTTAACTAGCTTTATAAGTGGACACAAGATCATGTGGTATTTGAGATAATCATATCCGAGACCACCGGATAGCGAACACCGTACATATGGTGTTAGAACCTGCCATAGTGACCCACATACCTTGTGTGAATCGCGTTCCAGAATCAGCCACTGTATGTCCGGTTCTCCCGAGGGCTTGCAACTTGACATAATATTTGGTTTGGTTCGGGTATAAGGGTAAATCTTTGTTTCCCTGCTCCTGTAACAGTCATTCGCTTGTCCTATTGCAGGCCTTTCAATCAGTTTTTTACCTCTTCAGAGTGTGGCGAAGCATTTATACAGGCCAGCATGATTCTGGTGACCACCGATAAACCAATTTTTTGACTGTACTGCGCTTACCATCAGGTGTAGTGCAGTCACTTTGCTGTGCTCGGATAAAAACATGTGTAATTCTTCGGATGAAAACAAATAATGATTACCCGACCTAGGATTTGAACCTCATGGTTTCAGCCTAAGTGGGCTGCTACTAAACCAATAAAGTGACTTTTAATTAACAAAACAAAAACAATAAATTATAAACAAGAATACGAAATACAAATAAAGTCAGACCAATTATATCCAGAAACACAATCCTGAACTCATTAAACAGTAGTATAACGAGTTAGCGTATTTAGTTTCAGTTTATTTAAGGACAACACGCCGACTTATTGTAGCGAGTTTTGTAAACGCACGACTACATCGCAATATGTAAGGCGATACTATGGAGGGTGTAAGCAAGGAGTACCAACATTTGGAAATCTACTAGAGGAATTATGTGTTCATTTATAATCTTCATACGGTTTCATTTGCAGTCATCTTAGAGTGGTAGAGCCACGCTGTAGACAGTTTTGTCTACAGCATGAATAGGTCCGCTTGACCGTGTCGTTAGCACTGTCTCACAGAAAACCGACGTAAAGTAGCGGCTTGCTGCTGCGTTTCGTACGGTGAATAAGATAATCCGGAAGCCCAAATCCCCCTTCCTTTCCCAATTCCTAACGCGCCTATGATTTTAGTATTGTGGGCGTAAATGGGCGATGGAGATCACTCACCATCAGGTGACACACTTGCTCGTTTGCTGTTCTATGCTATAAAAAAGTAAACAAGGGTTATTTTTCCGGAATCTTGTTATTATATCATCTTAAATGACGAGATGCACAGGTCATTCCTTTTATGGTAAGCATGGTCTGTCCAAACAAAATTTCACTTGCAACTTTTAGTACACAGTTCTTGTCAATTAAGTTAATTCATTTTTTTGATTAATATATCAAAAAAGCAACCTATTATTGCAATTAAATCTCCACCAAAGTGACCGTGTGGTGTGACCGTTAGAAACAAATTGCGTTATGTTGACTCGGTCACCCTGGGGCCATTCCAAGCGATTAGCCAGCTTTGTTTAACGCTAAACAAGGATTAAGTTACCTATTTATAAATGAAGTTAACAAGCAACTAAGGTTTGGGTCGGAAGCAAATAAGTTATCAGAGTAGCTGAAAATGCTATTTCATTTAACCAACGACAAAAAAACGGATGAGGTTCTCGATTCGACGTAAGTATTTGTTTGTATTCTTGAACATTATTTATATCTATAATCTCATAATAAGAATTGGATACATTTGAAAAAATACCCTGTATAAATTACAAAAAGAATAATCAGAGATGAATGAACTTCATTCAGAGATGAATTTCGTCATTCATTATATATAAGAATTCTGGTGGTTCACTTCTTCAAAGGGAGGTCCTTTATTTTTTTCGCAGTAGGGTCGGTTCTCCATGTTTTTTAAATTTAGTTTGTAGTTTTTACGACGCGCCGCCAATAAAGACCGAGAAAAGATACACAGTTATCATAATTTCTATACTACTTTAATAGAACACTGTTATCAACGAAAATGACACAATTTAAGGATATTATGTGCTGGAATCTTAAATGACAGTTTTCTGTATTATTCTCGCTTGTCAAACAAGAAAATCTCTCCACCTTAATGATCCTTTTGGTTGTAACTATATTTCTTTGTTTGTTATTATTGATCTCGGAACAACTTCCTGCTAACTAAATTCTGATTGAGCAACATAACAGGATCCGTGACTTGGGATTGTGAAAAGTTTCTGCGTAAAAGCTCGTTAGTTGAAGATTAACTATATGTTTTGTTATAGTAAATGCCGGAAAACATCCAATAATCTCACTCACCATAAATGTAACAGTAAGCTATCACTTCACGTTGCCGTGACAAATGGCTATTACGGTGCAAAATAGTGAGATGTCCTCACTACGCGCCCACCTTTGATCATACCAATATTTAAAATCATAATTGCGGACTCAATTTTGAATCGACTTTGATTTTGTTTTGACAAAAGGGTTTCGTATTATTTTCTGTTGATTTGAATAAGTTCTGATGAAGGTGTATGAAGGATAATGGTAATTCCTCAACGGAATAGCACTAAATGCATCGCTATTTGGATATGAAGTCGATTGTTCAAGTTTCTAATACGTCACAATTATTATAAACTTTTTCAAACTAAATTCCAAACTATCATTTAATCCACATTTTTAAAACGCCTCGCTCCGTAATATCTTTGATACATTTCCTCGATACCCGCTAAGAGTTTAATCAGAGGAAACAAGTGAAAAGTTTCGAGACACGACAAATAAGAAATAAAGTCAATCGAGGCACGTGGCAGTCGACAAAGGCAGGTATCTGATTGGACCGCTCAGTTGCACCGATGAGCGCTGAGCTTCGAGCGAAGACTGCACTGCACCAAATTACAAATAATTTGATTTTGTATCTAGAATTCTGTAGAGTTTTTTTATATACAATAAAATGTTACTTATTTAGAGATATTGGAAATTCTGTAAATTTTGTAATTCATATAACATTTTAAGCCACATTTAGATGGAGAAATTATATCAAATAACACAGACGATAATATTACGAAAAACTTTTGTTAACGAGTCAGTTGTTAAGTTTGATAAAATAATCGTATGTGGAGGCCTCGTAAATGTCAGTTTTATTTATTTTCTTCTTCCCCCTCCCAATCCCTTAATTATCCCTTTCCTCTAAGGTCGACCACGCGCCTGTGATTCTTATAGTATTGTAGGCGTAAATGGGCATGGAGATCACTTACCATCAAATGACCCACATACACATTTATTGGCCTATGCTATACAAAAATATCATAATGATTTCTTATGTTTACGCGAATATTACACATTGAAATAAAACTAATTTAAACGGATTTTATCGCGGCTTTTTATTAATTTTGATTCCGACGTTTCGAATGGTTTTCAGCCTTCGTGGTCACGTAGTGAACTCCAAGTCCACCCTAAAAAACCGTGATAAAATCCGTTTAAATTAGTTTTATTTAAAAAATGTCATGTCCTCTAATACGAGTATATCCATACATTTAATACCTCCTTAACTGAGAAGCAATCTCGTGAACCGGTGTTCCAAAACATGTTACATTCAAAACAAGTAAGCAACACAAGTTAAAAGATACTTAGCAAAGGATTTGGGAAGTGCGCCTGTATCGGGGCTCGTGTTTTTAACATTCCCGACGTTTACCAAGTTTTGAGAACACTTTAGTAACTTCATGTGTTTGCTTGTAGAGACCGAGGGTACACTCGCTGTATCGATATCATTTGGAATATATTCCAGATGTTAGAATAAAGATAGCGATGTGTCTCGGAACTTTTAGCTAAGAATAATGTTTTGGTTTCTGTAACTACTTTACTCCGGCTTCGTACTTTACATTATGAAAGGCGTGAACATTAGTAGAGTTACATTATAAACAGCTGTCTACAGAGCATAAATGGTTCGGATCGACTGAGGTAGTCCTACTGTCTCATAGAGAACTGACGTGAAATGTCAGCTTGATGTGTGTTTTGTAAGCTAGCAGAGGCGTAAGCAGTACACCCGTATTTCACTGAACTTATTTCGCCCCATGATGTGATGGAGGCGAACATATCTCCATACCGGGCACAATTCCCCACTCCCGACTGATACTGAGCATTTTTTGGTCGAAACCCTAATATTACTTTTACCCGATTCGGGGATCATACCCAAGATTTCAGCACAGCAGTCAAACCGCGTATTCAATACAACTGCTCCACTGAGGCATTATATTATTATTATGGGTATATTTTTTTCTTGAACGCATCAGTGACTCTCGGCTCTTAGCTGGATATTAATTGCATAATAATATTATTCATATATTCGTAAAAATGAGGACTTGAGGTTCGATAACAGATAGATTTCTGAATTCCTTATATTTCCTTACTAGTTCCATGTAATGAGATCTTAGTTTCAAAGCCTTGCAAAATTATCGTAAACTTGCTACACAAGCATCTTTACGACCAACAAAACATAACCGAACCCAACCCTTAGTGGTTAATGAGAAAATCTGGCAAACATAAAGGATAGTGGCAAAGTTTGTGGGCGTCAGGATTGCATCATTAAAAAGCCATAGCAATTAGCCGACGGACGGTAGGGACGATGCGGCTGTCGCTCATCTGTATTCATCCAGCTACGCAGGGACGGGCGAGGACTTGGTGATTGAATAGCGATTATTGGAATATTAGTATATCAGTTACTATTATTTGACAGCCTCCGTGGCGAAGTGGGCGAGTAGCTGACTGTGAAACGTGAGGCCGTGGGTTCGATTCCCGCACCGTGCAAATATTTGTCTGATCCACAAATATTTGTTTCGGGTCTGGGTGTTGTGAGACCAAAAAGTCTCTCGTAGTTCCTGATACCCACGACACAAGACTTGTTTGTATCTTACTGTGGGGTCAGGGCTATGTGTGTGACTGTTGGGTGTTATTTATTTATTATCAGTAAAATGTTTATAGCCTTCAAACATGTAAATCAAAAGTCTGACGGTGAATGCTCTCTATTGCCCATAAACACCAATATTAGAATTAAATTCAATATTTTATTATTAAAAGAATCATAACGTCAAAGTAATATAAATAGTGAAGGAATTTTGTATCAGAAAAATTTCGAGATTAACTCTGTAGGTAAGGATTGTCTATTTTTGCCGTCAAGCAATAGTGTGTAAGCACTGTCGTGTTTCGTTTTGAAGGACATTGAAGCCAGTGAACTTACTGGGCATTGTAGGATTTAACATCTTATGTCTCGGGGTGACGAGCGCAGTTTAGTGCCATGTAGTGCTTTGTAATTCAACGTTCTAATGTGTTGTTGCTTCTGTTTATGGGCAGGCGTGGTGCTTATCATCAGGCAAGCACCTTGCTCGTCTCGTCATTCAATCAAATAAAATTAGGTTAAGTATGTAATAATAGGAATTTTTAATTATTTCGTTCAGGCGTTTTTACCACAGGGTGAGAAATTTGCTTCTGCTTATGGGTAGGCGAGGTGGTTACGATCAGGCGACTGACCTCTGTGTTTCGTCGTGTAGTCCAATATAAAAGAAATGCGTTATACTACCTGTTAATCCGCTTTCCTATATACCGTGTGCAGACCCCACCGGCCACGCTAAGTATCGTATCACAAACAGATCATGGAGCCGAACCTCAAATTTGCCACCTGTTAGTTCTAACAATAGCATCGGCCCCAGTGTGCTTAAATTATTATTGCGTCTGCCTGTGCAGGTGATACTGCTTTGACTATTTCTACCACCAAATTGCATTGTGTAAGCAATGCGTGTTCTAATTTTAAGGGCATTAAATCCAATGAAATCACGAGGCATTATGAGAAGTAACATTGTATATTTCAGAATGATATACTGTGCCTGCATCAGTCATCCGCCTGTACTGTCACAGTCTCCTCTATTTGCTTCTCTCTTCGGAATGTGGAAAAGAATTTATACAGATCGGCATGATTCTGGTAACCACCGATAAAATCATTATTGTCGGTCGCTGGTTTTTTGGACTGCACTGCACATGGATAAAAAACAATAATTAATATATACGTAACTTAGAAGTCAAAAATGCATGCTCTTGGGGCTGGGTTTGAATCTGCGACTTTCGTCTCAAAAGTCAGTACTACTCCTCGCTAAAATATCGCAATTTTTTCTAGTAACTATGTTTGAAAAAAATCTATTCATCCATAAAAAGTCACAGACGATTTTCAGATTGACGTCAAGGTTAATTTAACGTCTAGGTCATTTCAAATCGATATGATCTGCCTAGATACGTGGGCAGAAAAATATTTAGAGATAAAAAGCCAGCTAATACCAAGCAATATAACCACGAATAGCTCTCCATTCTGTGAGATGATAAAAAGTGTAAAACCAGCAGAGTTAGGATTGTAATCTGGACGGGGCTTATTTATGAGCACTGACATTGGCATCGCAAATAAAATGTCAGTTCACTTTCAATGTTACGGCCCACATAAAATGATAATCTAGCGGTCCGGTTTAGCTTTCAGAATAACAATGATTGGCTCGCGACTTTACCTAAAGAACGATTTTTCACTCTCTCAAGACAACTTTATCAGATAAATTGGACCTGCTTGCGCAAACAGGAAGTTTTTTCGTAAGTACGTCCAATTATACGACGGAAAAATATATTATATAAATCATTATACTGTCCAATATACAGGATGTCACGGTAGATTAAAGAAAACAAGACTGAACCAACTTGTATAGCCACACATATAATTACCTAAAGTATGTTTCCCGGAAATGCGTAGTTCAAAAGTTATTTGAATTTTCATAAAAAACTAGATGACCCGGTGAACTTCGTATCACCTACATATATTTGTGTAAAATGTGGTCAAAACTTAATACAAATGTTTCATTTACATTAAATGCAATTAAGTGAGGTACTGCACCATTGCACGTGAGGTAGGCCGTCGCACATTTAATTGATTTCGACGACCTAAGTCAGGTCGTCTTCCACCTCCCCCGGTGGGACAGTCCTGTCCCTGTCTCTGTCGTGTCCTGTCCCTGTCCCTGTCCTCTCCCTGCCCTGTCCCTGTCCCTGTCCTGTCCCTGTCCTGTCCTGTCCCTGTCCTGCGCCTGTCCTGTCCTGTCCCTGTCCTGGCCTGTCCTGCGCCTGTCCTGTCCTGTCCCTGTCCTGGCCTGTCCTGACGTGTCCTTGTCCTGTCCCTGTCCTGTTCCTGTGCCTGTGCCTGTGCCTGTCCCAGTCCCAGTCCCAGTCCCAGTCCCAGTCCCAGTCCCAGTCCCAGTCCCAGTCCCAGTCCCAGTCCCAGTCCCAGACCCAGTCCCAGTCCCAGTCCCAGTCCCAGTCCCAGTCCCAGTCCCAGTCCCAGTCCCAGTCCCAGTCCCAGTCCCAGTCCCAGTCCCAGTCCCAGTCCCAGTTCCAGTCCCAGTCCCAGTCCCAGTTCCAGTCCCAGTCCCAGTCCCAGTCCCAGTCCCAGTCCCAGTCCCAGTCCCAGTCCCAGTCCCAGTCCCAGTCCCAGTCCCAGTCCCAGTCCCAGTCCCAGTCCCAGTCCCAGTCCCAGTCCCAGTCCCAGTCCCAGTCCCAGTCCCAGTCCCAGTCCCAGTCCCAGTCCCAGTCCCAGTCCCAGTCCCAGTCCCAGTCCCAGTCCCAGTCCCAGTCCCTTTCCTGTCCTGTCCTGTTCTGTCCCTGTCCTGCGCCTGTCCAGTCCCTGTCCCTGTCCTGTCGTATCCTGTCCCTGTACTGTCCCTGTCGTGTCCTGTCCCAGTCCCAGTCCCAGTCCCAGTCCCAGTCCCAGTCCCAGTCCCAGTCCCAGTCCCAGTCCCAGTCCCAGTCCCAGTCCCAGTCCCAGTCCCAGTCCCAGTCCCAGTCCCAGTCCCAGTCCCAGTCCCAGTCCCTGTCCCAGTCCCAGTCCCAGTCCCAGTCCCAGTCCCAGTCCCAGTCCCAGTCCCAGTCCCAGTCCCAGTCCCAGTCCCAGTCCCAGTCCCAGTCCCAGTCCCAGTCCCAGTCCCAGTCCCAGTCCCAGTCCCAGTCCCAGTCCCAGTCCCAGTCCCAGTCCCAGTCCCAGTCCCAGTCCCAGTCCCAGTCCCAGTCCCAGTCCCAGTCCCAGTCCCAGTCCCAGTCCCAGTCCCAGTCCCAGTCCCAGTCCCAGTCCCAGTCCCAGTCCCAGTCCCAGTCCCAGTCCCAGTCCCAGTCCCAGTCCCAGTCCCAGTCCCAGTCCCAGTCCCAGTCCCAGTCCCAGTCCCAGTCCCAGTCCCAGTCCCAGTCCCAGTCCCAGTCCCAGTCCCAGTCCCAGTCCCTTTCCTGTCCTGTCCTGTTCTGTCCCTGTCCTGCGCCTGTCCAGTCCCTGTCCCTGTCCTGTCCTGTCCTGTCCCTGTACTGTCCCTGTCCTGTCCCTGCCCCTGTCCTGTCCCTGCCCCTGTCCTGTCCCTGTCCTGCGCCTATCCCTGTCCTAGCCTGTCCTGACCTGTCCCTGTCCCTGTCCCTGTCCTGTCCAGGAACCGTTTGTACTGGAAAATTAAGTTGTCGTTTTTAGTGTTTTCCTTTACTTAATGGTTCTGGAATGGAGGCCGTGTACTGGCAAGCGCAGCGTTGGACGTCCACCTACAAGGTGGACAGACGACCTGATAAAGGTCGCAGGATGTCGCTGGATGCAGGCCGCTTCCAACAGGTCGGTCTGGAAATCTTTGGGGGAGGCCTATGTTCAGCAGTGGACGTCTTGTGGCTGATGATGATGATGATGATTATCATACCCAGGAACAGTTTGTACTGGAAAATTAAGTTGTCGTTTTTAGTGTTTTCCTTTACTTATTATTTATGTTACTCATTTTTTCTCACCGGGTAAACCTTCCCTGAACTTCCACAAATATTTCAAGATCAGAATTAGCCAAATCGGTACAGCCAGTCTCGAGTTTTGGCGAGACACACGCACAGCGATTCATTTTTATATATATAGATTATGAAAATCGAATTTTGGAACAAAATTCGTAACTGCTAACGACTTAATATTATATTTTGTTCTCAAATAGCACAAATAGCGAGTTTTTTTTACAGTACGGTACCACGTAGGGCAGGGCTAACTGTCACAATATAAAATAAAATAACATGTTATTTTATCCCAAAGTTTTAAGATCTTTGGGCCATATTCATGGAGAATTCCTCCTCCTTCCATTGTATTCCTCAGCATTGAGGGTCGTGACCTCCCTTCTGCATCACTTTCCCTCGTAGGATCTTTCTCCATCTGTTACTCTCTCTCTGGCGGTGTGGAGGGCGATGTAAGCTGTAGAGTCAAAAGCGGTGCGGATCTGGTCAGACCAACGTATTAGGTTGCGTCCACGAGGCCTTTTCCCATGGAGAACTAATCTTCTAAAATTCAAAAGACCAGTAGACGGGTATCATACTAATAATTCTACTCAAATATATCAAGAACAAAGGTTTAAATTAGTCCCTCATAATAAAAATTTACTCGAAGCAACGAGTTGATTTAAATAGGTCTAGACAACAAAGAAAATGCTAGAAATAAGTGATGATAAAATGTCCAATTTCAAAGTCAATATTCGGAATGAGGTCTATAGTTGGTTACACATAACCTTCGTACAAACAATGAAATTGAATTCAATAACTTCGTATGACCGAAGTTTGGATAACACATTAAATTAATATATTTTTATACTAATAATTATTGACTTAGGCCTGACAAACCACCGAGGCAACAGCATTATTCACAATATAAAAAGAATTTTTAAAATAATTTAACACCATTCTTATACATATTTTTTTTTATTAATCAAAATATTCAAGACAGCTTTAAAATCTCCCAGAGAATCTAACTTTATAAATGAACAGCTCAGTTCTAGGGCTACCAACATGTCCATATGATAATTCATTTGCAAATGTCCGGTTTTTTGCGGACCATTTGAAATACGTTTGGGTATTTTCGACTCATTTACAAAACAGACGATTCATTACAGTGTTTAATTTTCACAAAACGAAATCATGCTTAAAATACTTTAGCAGTGAAACGGAAAACGAGTAATTTTATCGCCTGATGGTAAATGATCACCACCCATGAACACTCACAAAGCCCGTTCATGAATAAGTTGCCTTAAAGGAAAAGAAAGGAGGTTTTGTAATTAGGGCCTATGTAAATCACTTACCATATCTTCACTGGAAAGGCAAAAATACTAAAGCGTCCATACGTGACACTTTACGGTAGAAGTAGAGGATTAAATTAGTGTTTATGATACAAATTCATGTATTTTTACGTACTGGATAATTTACAATGAAACTGTTACTTTATTTAATCATATTTTTCCTAGCATCATTATTGTGTGGTGTTGTCCGTTGAAGAGTTTAATTTTTTAATTTTTACTTTGTACTCCATCATAAATCTTAACCAAATTTATAAGAGACCACGCCGCAGCCAAACTCTATCGAATCATTTTTTTCCGACAAAATTGGCCCGTAATTGGCAGAGAAATCGATGTACATACATTTAAAAAAACAATACTCCAAAAATTGAGAATCTCTTCATTTTTTTATTAAAAATAAGAATCATCAAAATTGTGATAAAAAATAAACCAAGTAAAATACATGTCGAATGAAGGACCTTCTCGGTTTTATTTTCGGTTAAAGAAGAATAATTTCTATTGTTTTTATTCTAGGACGTATGTTTTGATAGAAATTTTCAACATTATTTTTATTCCGAACCATCAGCTGTAGTCGTAAGGGTTCGTAATTCGATATTAAACAAAGAAAAGTACTATTGTTACTGATTTATTCATTTCAGCTACAATAATCGCTAGAAAAATATCTCAACTATTTATAATGGAAGGTACATGAAACCTCGCTTATACTTAACATTATTTTCTTTTTATTATAATGTATTATTTTTAAAATTCCAAGCAGTTGTCTTTGTAACTTGTATTCAACCTTTTTTCCCTACGGCTGTGCCAAGTCGATACAGTATTTCTCTTAAACATAAATAAATGCAAAATTAGTATATTTAATTAAGTTTTTTTGGAACGAAGTTCTTTACGGCAGGCTTGGAGGGGATAGGGATTTCGCTGCGTGACCGAACTGAAAAAAATGTGATAGTAAAACCGTAAGAAAAATGCGTGGAATAAAAACCGTTAAATGAGACTTTTTTAACTTAATTTGATATCTAGCACACAAAGTTAAAGTCGAAATTCCGTTAATAAAACAGATGGTTGTGAAACTTATGACATTTGGAAATGTAGACGCGGTTTGAAATTTGAATTTGAATTTTTGATTATAGAACACGGCCGTCCACCGTTTAGTAGCCAGTCTAAGTCTAAGTTTTTAATTAGAGTTGTTACACTTCGGTAGTGTTTTGGGATGAAATATTACTGAATAAATGTTTATTGGAACGAAGTTCCTTACGGCAGGCTTGGAGGGGATAGGGATTTCGCTGCGTGACCGAACTGAAAAAAATGTGATAGTAAAACCGTAAGAAAAAGGCGTGGAATAAAACCGTTAAATGAGACGTGCGCAGGCGCGACAGTCGCATACACAGAATTGAGCACGACTTTTTTTGCAATTTGTGTCGATTCTACATTAGCCGACGGAACTTCGTTCCTACCTGGTGTCCCACGACACCACTAATTTTTTTTATTGGAACGAAGTTCCTTACGGCAGGCTTGGAGGGGATAGGGATTTCGCTGCGTGACCGAACTGAAAAAAATGTGATAGTAAAACCGTAAGAAAAATGCGTGGAATAAAAACCGTTAAATGAGACTTTTTTTAACTTAATTTGATATCTAGCACACAAAGTTAAAGTCGAAATTCCGTTAATAAAACAGATGGGTATGAAACTTATGACATTTGGAAATGTAGACGCGGTTTGAAATTTGAATTTGAATTTTTGATTATAGAACACGGCCGTCCACCGTTTAGTAGCCAGTCTAAATCTAAGTTTTTAATTAGAGTTGTTACACTTCGGTAGTGTTTTGGGATGAAATATTACTGAATAAAAGTTTATTGGAACGAAGTTCCTTACGGCAGGCTTGGAGGGGATAGGGATTTCGCTGCATGACCGAACTGAAAAAAATGTGATAGTAAAACCGTAAGAAAAATGCGTGGAATAAAACCGTTAAATGAGACGTGCGCAGGCGCGACAGTCGCATACACAGAATTGAGCACGACTTTTTTTGCAATTTGTGTCGATTCTACATTAGCCGACGGAACTTCGTTCCTACCTGGTGTCCCACGACACCACTAATTTTTTTTATTGGAACGAAGTTCCTTACGGCAGGCTTGGAGGGGATAGGGATTTCGCTGCGTGACCGAACTGAAAAAAATGTGATAGTAAAACCGTAAGAAAAATGCGTGGAATAAAAACCGTTAAATGAGACTTTTTTTAACTTAATTTGATATCTAGCACACAAAGTTAAAGTCGAAATTCCGTTAATAAAACAGATGGGTATGAAACTTATGACATTTGGAAATGTAGACGCGGTTTGAAATTTGAATTTGAATTTTTGATTATAGAACACGGCCGTCCACCGTTTAGTAGCCAGTCTAAATCTAAGTTTTTAATTAGAGTTGTTACACTTCGGTAGTGTTTTGGGATGAAATATTACTGAATAAAAGTTTATTGGAACGAAGTTCCTTACGGCAGGCTTGGAGGGGATAGGGATTTCGCTGCATGACCGAACTGAAAAAAATGTGATAGTAAAACCGTAAGAAAAATGCGTGGAATAAAACCGTTAAATGAGACGTGCGCAGGCGCGACAGTCGCATACACAGAATTGAGCACGACTTTTTTTGCAATTTGTGTCGATTCTACATTAGCCGAAGGAACTTCGTTCCTACCTGGCGTCCCACGACACCACTAATTTTTCATATACTGCTTTGGTGGCGCAGTTGTATTGTGTACACGGTATGACTGATGTCCTGACGTCTCGGGTTCGATCCCGGGTCGAGTAAAAGTGATATTGGGTTTTTCTATAACGTAATGCTCAGTATTAGCCCGGAGTCTGGGATTTATGCCCAGTATAGCGATAGGCTTGTCCTCTATCATATTATGAAACGGAAATAAGCTCGGCGAAATGTGGCTTTGCAGGTTACACCTCTGCCTACCCTTTCGCGGATTACAGGCGTGGGTGCGTATGTCTTACTTATTGGTCAGTCATGTGTCTTTATAATAATAATAAATAATTTCTGTTATTTCACTTTAACCATATTTGCATTTAATATTTTCTTCACTACCCCGAGTCAACAGAAAAAAACCACAGATTGGGTCTAAAAATAATTCACCAGTCATATTCGTTTACCGGTCACTGTTATAAAAAAACATTTCTCGAGCTTTTTTCCCTCGTGTCGCAATAGCGGACCCGATGCAGTAGAATAAGCGTGGCCAGAGGGGATTTTTGGATTTATACGGTCACTAAAATGTCCCCAGTTTTTTTTTTAACATGGGCGTTTTTACGTAGATTTTTTTCCAAATGATATAATCCTACTCGGAATGACTTTTAACAAATATGACATAATTCTCGAGAAAATTGCGTTAAGACGCGCACGTTCACCATTCCCCAGCAGTCCGTCGATCTCCACGTCGTGGGCGTCGGCCTCAGAAGCGTCTGAGCCGCCACCTAGATATCGACGCGTTAAGCCAACACGACGAGCTCCAGTCATCCCCGCCGCTACCAAGACCTGTGTGACGTAATAGGCGACAACCTCCTCCTCCGGTGGGCTTGGGACCAGTGGGGCTCCACCTACGGCCCCCCTACTGATGGAGTAGTGCGCCGCATGAGATGGACAACATATATTAATGAAAATCTCATGCGGGCCTACTTTGGGGCAACAAAGGGTGGCACTAACCTCACGGCGTATCGTGCTAAGTCTCTGTTTCTGTTTCTGGTTTTGGAGCCAACGATCAATGTATCGGCCCAGTTGTCGGATCAGGTAAGATTCATCCAACGACGTAAGTTGTTGAATGATGAAGCACTTGAGCGGTTGCGTACAGACTTATATATAATCCAGGACATCGTTGGATTTGGATCCTACTCGATAAATAGGCAATTCAACATCTACATCTGCTGCAGATGACGTGCTGATGGAAAATTTGGACAATAGTGTAAGCTGCCATGACAAGGAGCGCGTTTGCCAACGCAAAGACCAACCCAGCGGGACCCCACACTAGGTTAACCTGTATCGTGGGTACCAGGAGCCATGAGAGAATTGCGGTCTCACAGTAAAATAATGTAATATAATAAGGGCCTCCCAGTTAGTGTGAGCTATACGCAGGTAGCTGCGGTCGTGGCCAACGCTCCCTTATTAGCCTGTTTGCTTTATAATTACATAATTAACTGCGCTTGGAGTTGCGCCGCCTTCTCGGGCTTATCGAAGTCTTATTACAATATGTATTATAACAAACAATATTATAAGAATCGAAGGCTTATTACAATATTATAATCTTAATTTATTTAAACGGGTCTTAATCGCGTAGTTTTTGAAGGAATGAATACCTGTTATTTATTTCTTTTCCTACCGACTGTCACGGTGCCTGCTACACTGCCTTGGCGACTACCGATGCAACTCGGTCGAAACGTCGGGAAAGAATCAAATAACTGGTTTTAAATAAAGGTTATAATATGTATACAAATCTCGAAATCCTAAAATCATAAATTACAATATATTGGCGATGGTCTTTTACAGCCTAGCCTAGATAGCCTTGTTAATTATAAATATATCGGGTGGCAGGGCCCTCGTATGTGAGAGGCCGTCTGGTTTTATACCACGGCTTTGTATATTTCTGCCGCCAAGCATAACGGTGGAAATCACTAACCATCAGGTGACCCCCTTGCTCGTTTGGCGGTCTATGCTATAAAAAAGTCAATTTTACATAATTTGCAGCCAATATGAATATTTATCGCCCACATTGTAGATCAAAGAGACCTGTGAATCAACATTCTACGGGAATTGGGCGAATTTCCGGGTAAAAAAACCGCTGATTTCAGATTGACAAATTAGAGGGGGTGAATTCCACCCTCGTGCGGTATCCGAGTAGGGTTGTCACATCCGTTAGGATCGTGCTCTGGGCGACAGTAATTTTGTTTCACCTTACTTTACGTCAAATATTTTGTGGAGTCAGATATCGGATTTTTTTTTTAGTAATAATTATTAGTGGCGCTGTAGGCGATGGGCGACTGTGGGTTCGATTCCCGCACCGAAACAAATGTATGTGTGATCCACAAATATTTGTCTTGGGTCTGGTTGTTGTGGGACCGCAAGTCCCTCGTAGTTTCTGATACCCACGATACAGTGGAGTATTATGTGGGGTCAGGACTATGTATGTGACTGCTGTATCTATTAACTTATTTAAAAAAATATTTTACCGACGTCAAAAAATAGGAACTCCTGGTAGGCACCACACCTGCCCATAAACAGAAGCAACACCAAACAGAACTTTGAATTACAAAGCACTGCCTGACACTGAACTGCGCTCGTCACCCCGAGACATAAGATGTTAAGTCTCATAGTGCCCAGTAATTTTACTGGCTTCAATGTCCTTCAAACCGGAACACAACAGTGCTTACACACTGTTGCTTGGCGGCAGAAATAGACAAGGCAAGTACAAACCCAGACGGCCTCTCGCATATGAGGGACCTACCACCTTATGATACAGCTTTATGCTCTTTGCGCTAAGGAAGATCATATTAAAACTGGATAGGCAAAATGGTTTCAGCACCAAAATTCGAACATAAATATTTTTTTGCAAAGAAAATCATAATTATTATCAAAAAAAAGAAATAGTATTCACTAGAATATAATTGCTGAAAATCAACCACTAAGTGTATTTGAATGATTTTGATCTATAAAAAAACTTTAAAACATTCCTTTAAGTCCAAATATTGGCACCTTAGCAATTTTACCTTTTCACTCAATATAATCTTCTTACCAAAGCACTCTACGTAGGAAGCGATTAAGTGGCAGTGTGGTGCAAGAACTGGTACCTGCACATGTTCCCGCAGTCCCGCAGTCCCGTGGGATCGCGGGATCGTGGTCCGGGCACGTGTGTGCTCAGCTGTCGCTTTGTCTCGGACCGCGGCAAAAAGCGGCTTATAGTAGAGGAGCCCACGATGCTAAATGGGGATTTACTCGAGCGTCGTAGAGACCTATTGGGATGCAAAGCTTAGATGATATGAAGAAAAAAATGTTATATGATATTACCTTTACATCGGTGGGGGAAGCGGCTATAGATTTTTAAATATGTAAAAAAAAACTGTTGCATGGACATCCTCGAGCGCGTCAGATATTGATAGCATCAATGCCCTACGTATTTTTAATAATGTACGTATGTTAATCTGATTGTTTGCATCATGCGGGTGGTTATATTTAAGAGTTGAAAATGTAAAAAAAAAAAAATTAATCGAGCGCGTCAGATTTTCTAAGGGAGTGTTAAGTGCACCAAAAAAAAGCTCTCATTCACTAATCTGATGATTTCGATGGGACGCAAACTCGCGGCCATTTTCATAATGTGCAAAAAAAATTCGCCATTTTGAAATACTCAAGCGCGTCAGATTAAGATATATATAGTTCATCTTTATGTTCTAAACGTACTGACTCATAATCTGACGATTATCTAGAGGGATTGGCCTGATCTGACAAAAAAAAATTAGAAAAACGGTTCACCTTAAAGGCCATCCCTGCAACTTCCCGCTAATTCCATTCCTGGGCTCTTAAAATTGTACTTATAACGTTTTTGAGCTCAAAATATAATTTATGTGATATTTTGAGCTCGCTGAGTTCAAAGAAATAATATTTCTATGCATTTGAGCTCTCCCAGCTCGAAAGTCTGATAGAAGTTTCATAGAACACTATTTTTGGAATTTTCAAACCGCAATAACTTTTGAATGGATCAACCGATTTTCACGCGGTTGGCGGCATTCGACGCAGTTTTATCATCCTCATAAGTAATTTTAATTGATCGAACCACAAATTTCGGAGTAATCCCGAAAAAACACTTTTTCGGGTTTCTTTCGTTCACGATATCTCTCGAACGAATCAACCGCTTTTGACCAGCTTGGTGGCGATCGACGTGGTTTTTCAAGCTCAAAGGCGGATTAGTTTTAAAGCCGGTTAAAAGTTATTCCAAAAATTATATTGCAAACACGTTGTAAACAGTATGCCACGAGTCTTTATGATCAATGATGGCGTCATGGCAACAGAAACCAGAGTGGGGACGGAGTGAGAGAGTAATAGATAGAGAAAGAGTGAGAGAGGAATAGAAACGCGGAGAAGGAAATGTAGGCATCACGCAACTGCACGCATTTAACTTTATCGACGAATTTTTGTTATTTCGGCTTGCGGTAATCGTCAGATTATATATTTTTCATTATTCTTGAATGATTTCCTTCAAAATAAAAAAAAATTTAGCTACGCTCGAGAATGTCGAGATGACGTTTTTTTTTACAACTTTGTTGCCCTCCGCTTTTTTTACGTCACTCTCAAATTGTCAGATTAGTGGAATATACACTTTTTAGGATGTAATTAACTCACCCTACCTTAATCTGACGCGCTCGAGAATTTCTGATGGTCAATTTTTTTTTACTAATCTGATCCTGTATCCTTCACGGGCGGCCTTATATATGGGCCTCATGTTTTGTGGAGGTACTTAACCGGGTACAAGGTATCCCCCTGTATATTAATCTGTCGCGCTTTAGTAAATCCCGAAATCCCCGCTTGGGCTCCCCTACCATTAGTGCCGGCTACAAGAAAAGGTGCCCGCGGTCATTTAGGGATGAACTATATCGTAAATTTCGTAGATGTTTATTGACATTTCTTGAACAGATATAGTGAATGCACTGTACATTGGATCTGGCGGTAAGCACAGTCGCCAGAATTATGCTGGTCAGAAATTACTGGACGTATAAAAGCTGGCCCTGGATCGCAATTCACCTAAAGTATCCACCATAGCGAGATATTCGCTACTTGGTTGCTATACATTCTTAAAAATAAATTAGATAAAAAAATTAATACCTGCCCATTAAAACAAAAAAATTGTGTTTTCAAACATTATTCCAATTTTTTACATTTATATCATTAGCAATTTATATACACAGTGACGCCTGTAATCTTCGAAGGGGTAGGCAGAGGTGTAACCAGTACACCCACATTTCGCCCAGCTTATTTTATTTCGTGATTAATAAACCCAATATCATTTTACCCGACCGGGATCAAACCCGAGACATCAGCTCAGCAGTCGTTACGCGTAGGCAATAAAACTGCGCCACCGTGGCAGTCAATCTATATGTTTATTAATTTATCGATACCTAATAAACATCCATCGATAGGTTTTTGGTGCAGCACTAATGGCGGTAAATTCAGCGAGATGTGCAGTTTGAAAATGTCCATTCCGTGAGTTAATACCATTTATACTTGGAATAATAAAAAAAAAATAAATAATAGTTTAAAAAACTAAAAACACGCTTTTATAGAAAGTCTAACTAAAAAAAATAGAAAATAAATTTGAAGAAAACAATGTATTTTATTGTAAAAAAAAAGCGTGGGGTGCATGGTGTCAATAGTTATATTTATTGTATTGACAGATATAAGTAGAAGGATTATCATTTAGATAGTATCTTAAAAAGCACCCCACGCTTTTTTTTACAATAAAATACATTGTTTTCTTCAAATTTATTTTCTATTTTTTTTAGTTAGACTTTCTATAAAAGCGTGTTTTTAGTTTTTTAAACTATTATTTATTTTTCATTTTTGAAGTTATACTTCTTTAGGCGCGTTATGAAAAAATGATGAGAGTGAAATTTTAAGATGCGCGCGCACCTGTGACACAAAAAATTAACAGTATGAAGTTAGGCGCGTTAAGAAAAAATGATGAGAGCAGTATGAAGTTAGGCGCGTTATGAAAAAATGATGAGAGTGAAATAAAAAAATAAATAAATAAATATAAATAAATAAATATAAATAAATATATATATATATATATATATATATATATATATATATATATATATATATATATATATATATATATATATATATATATATAATTATAAAATATATAGATGCGGTTTTTATTTTATAATTTGGAACATGGTGCAGTAAAAAAAGTACCAGGTTCGCATAAACGCGAAGAGAGTAGAATGTCCATTTTACATGGCGAGTAGCCGTAATTAATAAACAAATGACGATTTGGACAAAGAAAAACTCTTTAGGTTTTTTCTTATTCGGAACATGTTGCCGTCAAAAGTACCAGGCTCGCATAAACGCGAAGAGAGTAGAATGTACTTCTATCATGTCGAGTGGATATGTTGATATAAATTAAAATACTTTTATTTAATATAATTAACACTAAATATTATTAAATTATTAATGTTAAATACTTATTATTGGTTATTTAATGATGCAAAAGAAGTATAACTTCTCACGCGCGTACATAAGTACACGCACCCATTTTTTTTTTACTTAAAATAAAAATATATTGTAGCAGAGAGTATAATTTTAATTTTAAACCCGAAAATCAAAAAAGCGCCATCTATTGACGCTCTTAGATACTACGATATCCCTATAATTAACGAAGATCCAGAGAGCACAATTTTAATTCCTAACCCGAATATCAATAATTAATTAAATTAAATTATTATTACTATTTTATTATTATTATTTATTAAAAAAAAAATTTATCAAATTAGTGTATTGTCATCGGTCCTCGATAAATCTACAAAGTTTGAACGAAATCTGGCCGTTTAAAGTGGGTCAAAATCGCGCCCAAAGGAGTCGGTTACAAACATACAAACAAATATACAAACAAACATACAGGTGAAGTTAATAAAAAGCGTGTAAAAAGAGCGACGATTTATTTACAATACGAATGTAAAGTGATTTTACAAAATCTACAATCCCTTAAATATCTCTTTCATTTAATACGGTAACACGCCTATGATTCTTTTAGTATTACGTACATGGGTGGTGGAGATCACTTACCATCAGGTGGTCCACTTGCTTATTTGCCGGCCAATGCTATAAAAAAGAGGTGGTACGCAGTCAAACGGCCTTACGCTCACGAGAGACCTACCACTTACCATTATATTTAGTATGAACATCAGCTATTGGAGAATAATTTTGAAATTTTCTTCCTATTATGTAATATAAACATTTGCTTATACAAATAGCACTAAAGGTTACATGCTATACAATACAATATATCGTGTTAGTTGAAACACGCTCTCCGCTCCATTGCATCCGAACTAATTCATGATTGAAAGGAATTACGTAGCTCTATTGAAACTAGTTTTGTGAGGGAAACTGTTACCCAATTACGAATTATCCATTTCAATGCAACTTTGAACCGGTAGAACCGCACTGGACCCAGTTTGTCTACAGCATAAACTGATTCAGAGGAGTATTAGTGTGTTACAGAAAAAGAAATTGAAGTTGGTGCGCTGATGCATTTTGTACAGTCAGCAAGATTGCCGACGATGTAACACATACTGCATTATTTACTTCTATTTTATTTACAAGATGGTAGGTCCCTAGTACGCGAGAGGCCGTCGATTTACAACCCCCCTCCCCCGTTAAAAGTCACCTAAATTAACTTATTTCAATGTTTCATTCATCGCATAGTCATGCAACCGACATAGGTTTAGAGGTTAAAACAAGCATTAAGAATTACTCAATAAGAGTTTGAATAGAAAACATTCCTGATATTAAAAACTTAATATTCATAAACTTGTACAATATACAATGCAGGAGCATTTTGTAGACTATTTAACTAATACACAAAATGTATAAAGTACCCACGGGATCGTTTACAAACAGAACAACAACTATTACTGGACTCGTAAACGAAACTTCGGGCCTTGTAAAAATAACACGGTTTGTAAGACTTTGTAAGGCTACAATATGCATGAAATTTTTGTTATAGCTTGAAGAAATGGCTTAAACTTTAAACCCACACATTTGCGGAGACCTGTCGCTGAGACATTTTCGTTTCTAGCAGGATAATATGACGTAAATATGAACGAGGCGAGCAGTGAAATAAGACTAGCTCCTATTCCTGGCCGGTCTCGCACAATATTATTATATGGAACGGTTAAGGAGTAACGGTTTGTTACGGTTACAGTATGGTTTAAAAATAAATAAGCTTTTATTGCTGTGTTTTTATTACAATTAATCCTTAACTTAAATCTTAAAAAGCAATTGATATACTTAACTTTTTTATTTAATATTCTATACTGCTGCATCGGCAAGCAGTTTTTTATTATCAGCTTATATTTCGACTCAGACCTCTAATGATTTTCATTTACTTCTATCCTTCCAGATATTTAACTATCCCGGACCAGCTACTTTTTATATCGTCTCAATGGGCCTTTATTTCTTTTACCATCTCTTAGATGCTATTTTACTATTAATTTGGTCCACTTCTCTTCTTTCTCTCTTAACATAATTTTGCCCTGTTCAACACCATTTCAATTCTTAGTGTCACTAAGAATTGAAATAATAATAAAACATAGTGACTCTTAGTGTCACTAAGAGTCACTATGTTTTTGAATTTAGTTTTATATCTCGAGATATGATATCTAATCCTTTTTGTTCTCTTAAACCCAGAATATATTATAAAATAAACAATATCGGCTCTATAAACAACTCTCTAACTATGTGCATGTATCTCCTCTGGTATTATTGGTGTCTATGTGCGGAGGTGATCTATTACCATCAGGTACCCACTTGCTCTGTTGCCCCCATTCCCATCATAATCATCCATCCAAAAAGAGGATGTCAGTTTGAGCGCTCAGAAGCCTTATATCGGGGCCCGTCATAGTTGGTCGGACAGCTGATTCAAATTATGCGTTCCAGCAATTCTGACGATCTTATACAGACCTGCCACAATATTAGATCTTTTTGCCTGGAGTTACTTGGCTTAAATTTAGAAAACACCTTCTCATCATGATTTGACGGTACATTAGGTATCATGTGGGGAAATCTGCCGTCTGACCCCTACACTGGCAACAGGCACCAAGTTTTACCATTACCTCGTTCGTTAATGAGCAGAGTTTACCACGTGTAGGTGAAGTTGACTTTAGGTCTAAATGTTGGTGGCTCACTTACACTCCCATAAGATGTTGAATTATATATTATTTTAGGTGAAATTAAAACACCATTAACTCGATCTTCTCTATCTATTTTCACAGTCATATTTTATATTCCTTTTACCAACCGACTGACTGCTGACATTAATTATTCCAACATTAAGTACTGTTGGCATTTGTAACAATATTATTTGTAAATTTTAGACCGTTGCCTATTACGATTCTAACGATAAAGTTACTTGTAGATAGGACAGTTATGACAGACGGGAAGATGATAGATAGATTTTGTAGGTTCTGTAAGACGGTTCTGTTAATACCCTTTTGCTACGGAACTCTAAACGCGAAGATTGCTAAAGAGCTAGAATTTCCTTTTATTGACAAATGATTATGTGGAAACTATATTTACCTCCAGTCTAACACTAATCCCATCAACAAACCGTATGCTCCTGTAGATATACGACTAGTATGTGTACCATAGAGTAAATTAGTTTGACATGCGAAGCGTCGCATCCCAGCGCTCTGACCGGACAGTGATCTGTGTTTGTGAAGTCGGTTCACACAGGCCTGTCCCCCTCGCCTCTAATACCTGATGAGACTACTGCAATGTTGTTGAATTGGAGGATGTAGGGGAGACTTACTTTATAGCAATATTGTCTTTCAAATGGATGTGGTTTGATTACACGAAGCTATTTTGTAAATGGTGGTAGATATTATGTATAAAAAAGCTTTTTGAAAAAAAATAAAAGGGACTCAAAAACGCTACAAATAATATTTTATAATTTTGCTTTTTGTATTTTTCAATGCTATTGTAGTATAATATTCAATTTTTGGTTGATATCACTAATTTAAAATTGTTTAATCTCATTTTAATTTGTTTTTGGATCTTTTTAAACTTTTTCTTTACTATTTTTAACTTATTTATTACTGTTATTTTTGTAATAATAGTTAAGATTACTGCATAGTGTTACATCTCAGGTTTAACCCTCATAATTATGGAATTTACTATAAATAAATATAGATTATTATTTCCAATTGAATAGTGATAATATAATGATTTGATTGAAATAAATCTGAAACATATAAGAACTGAATAAATATACCGCCATTCTTTTTATTTACGAAACACAACGTCAGCTGTTTAATCACACAGAAAAAAAGCCAATGTTTAACATTATTAGTGTCTCCATTTTACGAGGACCCTTCAATTTCCCGCGGCAATAAACTGCAAGAACCCATAAAATGCGCAATGTACGTGATATAACAAAGTGGACGGGGGCTGGGGGGTCGTGGGGGGTCGTGGGGGGTCACGTGTGAGCGTATTGAAATTCTCGACGCGTTGTTCAAACTGTGCTGTTTGCACATGTCTTGTGACTTGGTCGCTGTGACATACATTCTAATTCGATCTGAGTGAGGTTGGTGGCTGAGTGTCAATGTATAAGGATCATTCATTGTTCCTGAAAAATTAACAACACAAATGGATATTAAGTTGTAAAGACTGGTTTTCAATAAGAATACAAAAATGGTTGTACTTCTGCCTGCTCGCTTGGAGATATATATTTTATAGCATAGACTGACAAACGAGCAAGTGGGTCGCCGCACATATACGCTCACAATACCAAAAGATTCATGGGCGCGTTGCCGATTTTAAAGGATAGGGATAATTAATTGGAAAGGGTAGGAAGATTTGAGCCTCCGGATATCTCACTCACCGTACGACACGCAGCATGCAGCAAGCAGCTACTTTACGTCGGCTTTCTGTGTGACTACTATTAGATGGGTCATCCATACTATGCATTTTATGGCGTCAAATAGGTAATTTTCATATTTATTTCAAAGTGACCATTCTACAGTTTCGCCAAAATTATTGTACCAATAAAATAAGAAATATTTACTCCGTTTTTCATATGCACGTTTTTATTTAGCATTTTATAAAAATACTTATATGTTTTTTAACGACCGCATCGATAAAAAAGACATTTAAAAAGAGATTACGATATTACAGAACAAATTAAACGTAATATATTTGGATCCATTTACCACGCCAACAGAAGTATCGGAAGAGTATAATTTAAATTTTAAATTGCTGCCGCCTAGCAACAGTGTGTAAGCACTGTTGGGTTTCGGTTTGAAGGACATTGAAGCCAGTGAAAATATTGGGCATTATGAGGCTTAACATCTTATGTCTCGGAGTGACGAGCGCAATTCAGTGCCTTGCAGTGCTTTGTAATTCTATGTAGTGTTGCTTCTGTTTATGGGTAGGCGTGGCGCTTACCATCAGGCGAGCGCCTTGCTCGTTTTTTTTATTAAATAAAAAAAATATATGGTTAAGCGTTATGGTTTAGGCGCGCGACATATACATCGTAAAATAAATTCGATAATGCATCAGCGAGGAAGCGGGTTACCTAATGGTAAGCGATCTCCATGTACGCCCACAATACTATAAGAATCATAAGCGCGTTAATGACCTTAAAGGGAAGGGATAATTGGGGGATTACAAAGGAAGGGGGATTACAAAGGAAGGGGGATTTCTGCCACCGGATATCTCACTCAGCGTACGAAACACAGCAGCAAGCCACTCACTACGCTACATTGGTTTCCTGTAAGACACGACCCGGTCGAGGTGTCTCATTCTCTACAACTCAAAAATATATACTCATATTTTTGTGAGTAGACTCAATAATAATAACGCGGCTTAGTTTATCTTATTTGTGTATATGAAAGAGCCAGCATATGTATATATTTATTCGGCAAAGATTTCAACGGCTGCTTTGGCAGCATGAATTTTACATTGAAAAAAAAACTTATAGTTACCTGACCTTGAGGATTGAATGTTGTAATAAAAAAACCGTACCGTTTTAAGTAAATTAGGTGGTTCCTGTAAAAAATTAGGGTGATATATGCGAGCCATTAGCAGGACCGCAGAAGTGGTGGGAGCGTTTTTATAAAGCATAATTCAACGGCTTAGCGCGGCGCATCACGCGCCCTAAATTCGGCTAATAGTCGCCAAGGAGTAACGGCCGGCTTAATGGCGAATGTGGTTGTCCTGGCGAGGGAATAGAGATTTATTATACATCTTATTTTATTTAGTAACTTTGTGATGAATATTGACTTTTGAGAAATTATACATTTTAAAAAATAGAGTAGAAATAGATGTGATAGAGCCACAGAATTTCCCCCAATTCTAACAATCGAAATTTCTTTCTATAGGATGGTACCAATCCGGTCGAGCTGGCACAGTCCTTCTGTTGACAATATTTTCGTTAGCTTAGACCTACCACTACAAAACCACTATATTATAACTTAAAATGGTAAAGCTACATAAAACCGCTAAATTTTGCACACCAAATTTAATTCAACTTCCACAATGCTCTCACGAGATGAGAGCGTTAATATAGCGCCAGTTAAAACTAGTTACAGCGAGAAGTTAAATTTGAAACTGTTACCTACTACATCTGGTGGGTTGGAGTTGCCAATGGGATGGTGGAGAAGGCTGGCCGGATGAATACAATTTTTAAAGTTGTAAATTAGCAACTTCTCGCATCCATTGTATGTGAGTTTGGCGGTATGTTTCGGGGTAGGTACAGTGAAATAATGTTCAGTAGTATGCTCACTACTGATTATAACACCCAGTTAGCCTCGATGACGCAATGGACGAATAACCGGCTGTGAAGCGAGAGGTCATGGGTTCGATTCCACATCGAGACTAATGTTTGTGTGATAAAGGAAAGGGATACTTGAGGTATGGGGAAAGGGAGGGGGCCTCCAGATATCTCACTCACCGTACGAAATGCAAACAGCAAGCTGCTACTTTATGTCGGTTTTCTGTGAGTCAGTGGTAACGACCCGGTCGAGCGGGCATATTCATGCTATAGACAAAACTTTTTACAACGTGGCTCTATCACTCTAAAATACCAAAAAATGTACACGACAATAAAAATGCGGTAAAATGATTACTGTTTCAAAGTGCTCTGTGTGTATTCATTTTTCATACACGGGCGTCGTTCCATCCCTTATGTGCTGGCAACTTTTAACATACAGTGTATTAATGAATTATCTATTTGGAGTTTTGTACAGGTGAATTTATGGCCACACGGTGCGGGTAACGAACAATTAGATACTTTGTACTGCATGGAATCGTAGCTTTGTATTACATTGTATTCTGATCGCGTGTTGTTTTGGAATTTAACTGTTTAAACCGAAAATAAATTATGCAGAATCATTTCAAATTAATATTATTAGAATAAAATAATTAATTAATTTTGGTTATTTAGTAGCATTATTAAATGTCATCTCATAGTTAATATGTGGTCTCGTAAGTTATGTAGTAGTAGTAGTAGAGCCGACGAGCTTTTGATTGAAGAAAAATTCTGACGTCACTTTACAAACTTTAAATAATTATTAAGTGGTTACATTGATGCTTAAAGTCTAAGCGTTTGGGCGAAAGTGAAACTAATTATCTGTCTCTACTTAAAAGTCTACTCGTAAGGCACATCATTCTCAGAATATTCACACACACACACACACACACACACATACACACATCACTATAACACGTATGTTATCGCCTTGTTGATCTAGTGGTGACGTGCACTCAATCCTATAATCTTTGAAGATGTAGGCATAGATGTAACCAGTATATCTGCATTTCACCGAGCTTATTTCTGTTCCATAATGTGATAGGGGGCGATCCCATTGCCAAACCGGGCACTATCTTAGACTCCGGGCTGATACTGAGCATTTCGTGATAGAAAAACCCTATATCACTTTACCCTTACCGGAGATCGAACCCGAGCCCTCAGCAGTTGTACACAATACATCTATGCCACTTAGGCCTAAGAGATGAAAATAATAAAATTATCGGGTAGATATTTTATCAAAAGACTGTTGTACTGCGACATTTAAAACATTGTAAGAATTTTCTGAGCGCCTGAGTACCATGCTGTATTACCATTACTAAATGTAATTACACCGTAGATAAAGCCAGGAGAAGCCATTAACTGTACGCAATATTTCGCAACCAATATATCACGCGGTAAAGTCTAGAACAGCAACACTAGGATATACCCTTAATTTCCAATTACACGTGGCAGGTGACCTGAACCGACACGCCTAAAATTGCGGAGTTATGGCTCGTAAATTCCCCTATGATCAAGCTTTCACAATGGTGTGGGTAGGGGTTAAATTGTGGTGAAATACGCGTGTAGAGTTTATGCCTCTGATTTTTCTAAGTTACGTGTAAATTGATTATTAATTATTATCGCTTGCTTTAACGGTGAAGGAAACATCGTGAGGATTATTTCAATATATATTTTTTAAAATAAATAGTATTCAAATTTACGATTACGATATTTAGGCTTTACGATGATGTTACAGACAGACACATACACACACTCCTAGACAAACAAAAGGTCATATATTTATATATATTTAAACAGACTCCGACAAACGGAGTGGTATTATCACCACTCCTTTTGTCGGAGGTTAAAAACTGTCATTCAAGAGGGCCATATTATACAGTTTAAAAAAATGTACTTGTATACAGTTTAAAAAAATGTACTTGTCTTACGCGTTCGTGAACGTAAACATAAAAATTTAAAAACGACTCAAGAAAATAAGACGGAAAAGTCAAATATTACAATTTCTATTTCGGGCTATGTGTGTTACTGTTAAAAAAAATCTATAGATATTTTTGGATATAATGTCCGTAAGAGATAACTATTTTGTGTCTAGTCCAATAATATATTTTTCTTTCTTTTTTTGCAATCCATCAAGAGATGTTAAGTAATTTTATAAGGAACCACATTGTAGCCAAATTTTATCAAATCAGATTTTGGCGACTAAATCAGCCCATAATTCATTGGTAGAGAAATCGATGTACATACATAAAAAGCCAACAAAGAAATGCCGACGTCTTTCTTTTTTAAAGTCGGTTAATGATTGTTTCCTGATTGGCTATCTGTGTTGTATTCTCGTCTACGTTGTACGAGAAACTCTCGGTTTAATTGGGGACTGAACTAACTAACTAATAATACTGTTATTAATTTGTTTAATTAACAACTGCAACTCAAAAGTTGTGCGATGTATTTAATAGTGGTATAGAAGATAAGCTGAATGCAGATTATTTGAATTCTAGGAAACTGCTTCAAGCTCCAACATTAATTTCTTAAGCTTTGTAATAAATTAAGCTGGAGCTTAAGAAAAGTGGAGCTACCAAAACCTTGACATTTATATCTTATAATGTGTTTCAGTAATTATCTTTTTCATGACGAGACGAGCACATCAGTCGCTTGATAGTAAGCCTACCTATAAACAACGGTAAAATCACCTTTTCAATCAATTTTGAATTAAAATACTACATAGGGCTTGCGACCCAAGATAAAACATGCTAAGTTTCATAACTACACTTACTGACTTCAGTGTCGATAATATGTACACACTGTTTGGCCCATGCTGCTTGGTGGCAGAAGTAAACAAAGCAGTGGCACATACCCCAACGGACTTTTACATATGAGAGACTCCCAGAGAGTGTAAAAAATCTGATTTAATATCTAACTAATTAATAATACGTTAAGAGAAAACAAAAGAAGGAGAATTGTACATCTTTTTACGAATCGATTAAATTACCTTTTAAATAAACGAACGGCATTCAAATTGGTCCATTCATTTAGGTACTACAAAGCCATACATATACAGAAATAACAAGGGTTTAAATTACAACCACCCTCTTTTTGTCGAAGTTTAAAAACCATTATTGATGTACAATACGTGTTGTTATTAATATTTAAATAGTTTACATATTCTAATGAAAAATACATTATTATACACGCTTCTCTACCTTCATCAAATTTAAACCTTGTTTAACACCCCTACTCTACATGTATATTTCACCCTCTAAACCCTTAATTTCCAATTTTCCACGCGCGTGGTCGACGCGTCCGCTCCCAGAGTTATGGTCGACCATAAATCTATAGCCGGGGAAGCGAACCTGGGCCGGGATGAATGATCTACAGAATTAGAGCCATTCTGTGCTTATCTCCCGACTCTATGACATATCGTGGGAATGTACGTGTCGTTTGTGTTTTATGCGATGGGCTTTTATCAGGTAAAAGCGGAGATGGCGTGCTCTGTTTTATGCTCTACATTGATATTATCTAATTCTAATGGAATGGATGTTCTTGAAATGATTCTTTGATTAAAAACTTCGTGTGTTTTGTTTATCTTTATTCATCTTGTAAGTGTTTCATGTCGGTGGGTATGGGGATGTCAACGCTTGTTTCTCTGCCTAATGAATTGAATTGTAAATGTTTCCTTGAATTGTTATGCTAGCAAAGTTTTATAAAATTGAAAAGTATTAATAAATGTTTTGAAAATACTTTCATATAAAGAAATTAAGGCTGAGTGAGATCTATAGAACAAGCTTCAACATACCAAGTCGTTTTGTAAAAAAATGACGTCGCTAAGTCTGAATTTACAACAGTGACTTGATTGCCCTGTAAGTTCGACTCACAATGAGATTACGAAATATATGTTTTTTTAGATAAATTTTAATGTTTACTCTCGTTTCTTCCATTACAAGTAATATTTTATTTTATCTGTCATTCTATAACATGACCGTGTTTTAAAAAATTAAATGTACATTCATAAGTTGACATTTAGTCCATTGAAATGTTACATTTTTTAGGCCTCACCTTGCGTTTCTTAGAGGACGCAATTTTATTTTTTTGATGTGTAGGGGGGGTAAGTGTAAAGCTAAAATCAAGTTTGTGGGGTCGCCACCCTTGTCCCACGGCCGCCATCTTGAAAATAGGGGTTGAAACGGTTTTTACGATATATCTCTTAAACTATTTATCTGATAAAAAAAAATTGTTAACATTTTTTGTTGCTAATTAAATTCTCTATAACTTTGGTCCAGTAACTTTTTGTCGTAAAACTATAAATAAAAAAGTTATAAGTGAAAATGTAATAAAGAAAAAAATAAAGATGATAATTCTCTTGACAGCCTAAGATACAAACAATTCGCCAAGGCAGTGACAAAAAGTACATTTAATTTATCTTCACTTCCTCCAACACAAGACACAGCTCGCTTTCATACTTTCCGAGTCTACCATCAGCTCCAGTCGTGGCTTGGTAATAATAATGATCCTGAAGACTGGGGCTGGAAAAAATGTGGAAAATTATTGATGCCAGTGCAGAGCTCTAAACCTCCAGCACCCCCTGAGCTTCTTAAATTGATCTTTTGTAAATGCAAAGGAAACTTTGGAGCGATGTGTGGATGTCGAAAAGCAGGGCTAAAATGTTCCGCAGTGTGCTTCCATTGTTCTGGAGAGACTTGCAGTAACGTAATGGAACTCTCAGAATTAACAAATGAAAATGACTTCGATGATGAACCGCCGACATTGACACCCCTTCCTTCTCCAGTTCTCCCACTGATATTTGATTCAGAAAACCGATCAGATGCTGAGCTGCAGCCTGGTCCATCGAAAAGACCGAGGACGGAGTAGTTCAAATTTATAAAATCACCGTGGATTAGGCCTATTGGGGATACCACGTAAAAAAAAACGCGCCTCCAGACTCTACCTCGTGGGTGGTAAGGAAAAGAGTCAATAATTAATTATTAATAACATTGCAAAATTACTAATTAAAAGAATTATAATAACAAAATAAAAAAATAAAAAAAATAACTGATGACACATTATTAGTACCCATGTATAAAATATGTATAGTTAAGAGTACTGAAAAATAGTACTCACTTCGGAGCGCTGTAAAACCTTAGCTATTGACTTAATGAAAAAATGTTGCTTATAAAAGTTGTTCCTTAAAAAACGATCTACAAAAATGGTCTGATATTGTTTTTTCGTAAAATGATAAAAAAAAAGTTATATCGAAAAATATAAATTTTTTTCTCGAATTTCTGAACATTTTCACTTATAACTTTTTTATTTATAGTTTTACGACATAAAGTTACTGGACCAAAGTTATAGAGAATTTAATTAGCAACAAAAAACGTTAACAATTTTTTTTTATCAGATAAATAGTTTAAGAGATATATCGTAAAAACCGTTTCAACCCCTATTTTCAAGATGGCGGCCGTGGGACAAGGGTGGCGACCCCACAAACTTGATTTTAGCTTTACACTACACATCAAAAAAATAAAATTGCGTCCTCTAAGAAACGCAACCCCAAATGTAACTTTTCAATGGACTAATTAGAAAATGGACTTTGGAATTGAAATTGATCGAGTTCATATCGAAGCAAAGTCACTTTGACAATGTCTAGCTTATTTTTGTAGTTTTTAATCCCGAATTGAAGCACTGACAGCTCATCAGGGAATACAAGCTGCTGAGATAAAAGTCGTAGATTCAAAACCATATGCATTTTAACTTTTCTAAGTTAAATAACATGTATACTTTGTTATTTAACGATGAAGGAAATATCGTGATGAAACTTGCATGCCAGTAAAGTTCTCAATGAAAATTTTAGAGTTATATGATTTCTGCCAACCAGCATTAGGCTAACATAGAGGGCTAAGGCTTAATTAATCCCTCTCCGTAATGAAGGCCCGTCCCCAACAGTGGGATGTGTGTAATACAGGGTTGGTATTTTATTGCTCACAAATTTTATGTTAAATAATGTGTTCGAGAGCATACTGATTTTGTTTTTTCTAGCATAGGCCGGCAAACGAGCATGTGGGTCACCTGATGGTAAGTGATTTCCACCGCTCATGTATGCCCACAATACCAGAAGAATTATGGGCGCGCTGCCGACATTAATGGAAAGGGATAATTATAGATTGGGAAGGGGAGGAGTATTTGCTCCTCCGGATATCTCACTCACCGTTCGAAACGCAGCAGCAAGCCGCTACTTTACGTCGATTTCTGGAAGACAGTGGATTACCAACCACTGTCATTAGACCAAAATGTCTTTCGAACCCCATAAAAATCCATACAAAATAGGGTGCTTATTATTTGAAGACAAAAGCATCTAGATATCATCATCATCATCAAAGCCTGTTTGTGGTCCATTCTTCACAGCTGTGCCACGGAGGTTGTCATTTACTTGTGTGATTAATAATATAAAAAAAAATGATTACTTATTCCATACAATTCAATTTTTACAGGGCTATTTAATACCTTATGCTTCATAAGCAGTAGCTTACATAAATAATTTACAATAATTATCTTTTATATAAGATGTCTTAGAGCGCGGTAGTCTATTACGTTAATGACTATCATTTTTAATTAACGTTAATTGAATAATATAACGTCCAATTATACCATAATAGTAAACGACCTGAATCGAAATACACGGCTCTAAATCAACATAAAGTTTAATTGTCTGTCGAAGCTAGCGGGTGATGTCTGAATCTTCGATATTGCTCGAGTAGATGGGATCAAGTGACCGGACCAGCTTCTCAGTTATTGCCCGGGTAACTCGACTAGAGATGTGGGTATACATTTGATTAAACTCGAAATTATTTCAGCTTATTCATCGTCCTTAGTACGAATTAGTTTGTACGAAGAAGTAATAGTAGTACGAAGGATCACAATAAAAAAGAATTTAGGCTACACTTGATGCAGGGTATTTAGTGGAGAGGCTTTGGCATTGGGTTACTACTACTGCGTGTTTTATTCTGCCGCCAAGTTGCTATATGTAAGTACTCTTTTATTTAAACTTTTAAATATATATATTTCGTATACTTTATAACTCGGAATTATCTGTTATTTTCTAAATGACTCAGCAATAAAAAAGGTACAAAACGCCAATATTAAACGATGACAAGTAAATAAGTACTTGTAGCTTTAAAATAAATCTATGATTTAATAAACAAGCCAATCGAACACAGTCAAGTCATCCGTGCTCCATTTCCAGAACGTGGGTTATATTTAATTGGACATTTTCACTGTTGCAGTATTTACAGCAGCAGTGTTTCAGCTTTATGTTTTTTTTTTCAAATAACATTATACGCAAACGTGCAAGATGGTTATAGTGTTCGCTATTGGTCATAAACATCCACAATACCAGAAAAAAGACTTTTAAGAAATATAAATGGATTGGGATATATGCAGATGGGGCATGGACAGCCAAGACAGCCTTGACGTTACCTTGACGTAATCACCATTACAGTGCACGCGTGCGAGCGAGATAGAGATGTGTCACTTCGCGCCCACCTTTGCCACCCCAATATTTTAAAACATAATAGCGGGCTAATATTTTAAAATATATTGATCGTTTTAAATAATAAAAGGGATTATTTTCCCATATTGTTTTGAAAATATTACATAAAATTCAACATGATACAACCTTATTCAGTAATCTTCGAGCCATCCCTACTGAGGCAGCCGCCCGTTGCAATATTATTACTTGTATATTGCTTTGAATAAATATTCCTTCAGTTCATTTGAATCTCTGGCTCATTGTTACTTATTGTGTTCACAAAGAACAGTTGTTTTATTGATCTATTCTTGGAATAGATTTATTGATCAGTGAAGTTTGTTCATTTTGTGTTATTATTGTTGATAAATTATTGTGATAAGATTTTTTTTTGTATTTTCTTGAATGACCAGACGAGCTAAGCGCTCGCCTGATGGTAAGCGTATGCCCATGAACAGAAGCAACACCACCCAGAACTTTGAATTACAAATCACTGCATGGTATGGAACTGCGCTCGTCACCCTGAGACATATTATGATGTTAAGTCTTATAATGCACAGTAATTTCACTGGCTTCATCGTCCTTCTAACCGAAACACAACAGTGCTTACACATTGTTGCTTGGCGGCAGAAATAGACAAAGCGGTGGTACCAACCCAGACGGCCTCTCGCATACGAGCGACTAACCACCTTGTAAAGATAAGATTAAGAGTAAACATTTACACTGTAATTATATGTAAACATTGTATAAATAGTTACTGGAAATGAATGAATGTATTATTACCATTGATATACAATTATTACGTATATATTACGCCTATCTACCATTGTCTTACAAAAACGTGAAGAAGCAACTTGCCGTTGCGATTCGTACGGTGAGTCAGATATGCGGAGGCCCAAATCCACCTCCCCTTTCCAATGCTTTAATTACCCATATGTTGTATTTGTTCGTCACCATTATTGGGACCACCATTGTGCTAATAATGCAAATCGAATCGACACACAATGCCTACAAATTTAATTTTTTAGGTACACAAAACTCGCCTAGAAATCTGAGTCGCAACGCAGAATAGCAAAATGCGAGTTATTTGTTTCGGAGACAAATTCCTTACAGAGACAGAGCCGTCCCGTCGTCGAGGCCGGATCCCTCGGTATTCCTACACAAACGGCGCGCAAATCCCCGCATAGTTGGGTCACAGTAAAGTGTACGTCAGTAGGTAATATAATTTTTAGAGCATTTTAGATTTGTATCGAAAATATACCAACATAATCCTATTAGTTTGTTGTCTTTGCCTACCTTTATGGGAAACAGGCGTGAGTCTATGTATGTATGTGTCTATAATCCTATTACTGTCTCGGTGACGTAGTTGTATTGCGTGCGCGGTAAGACTGTTATGCTGAGTTCTCGGGTTGAAACCCCGGGTCGGATCAAACGACATTGGGTTTTTCTATCACGAAAGGCTCAGTATCGGCCCGGACACTGGAAATGTGACACGCTAAGGCGATATACCCGCCCCCTATCACATCATGAGATGGAAATACGCTCGGCGAAATGTGGGCGTCTGGTTACACATCTGCCTACCTCATTTGTGATGTAAGTATGTAAAAATTTAAGGTTGTGGCTAGAGATCCCCCGATACGTAAGTCTAATGCGCACTTTGCCGGCCTAATATCATCATGCGCTTTCATCTTTAACTTGCGTATTCCTTTGACGCAAACCATATGGCTCGCCCGATGACATTGGCGCCTTCGCTTTGTATGCGATTATATAATTACGTTTCAAGGTATCCGATCGAGAAAGGACAATGCAACGCGCGAACTTTTTCCATACGATTTCATATAAAGTATTTCGATTTTTTTATTCCTTAATATAAAACCTTTTGCTAAAGGTGTTTGCTGTCCCTAATAATAAAAGGACTTGTCACTATCATGCACCACAAAATGTAGCATTAGCGTCAAAGATACGACAACATAGCCCGCATAAATGCATTCCGTAAATGCAAGCCAATCCAAAAGGCATGCGTTTATTAATTCCCCACATCGACTTGACTTACTGTTCTATAATAACTGTGAGTAAAAGGCGCGAGTGCCGTCCACGAATCGCCGCAGGGCGTCTGCTCATGTGTCGCTGTATTTCATATTATGAACCCGGAGGGACGCCGGCTCCACTTTCAACTCGAACCCCGCCTGTCTGTTTTTTAAGGCCTTGTTTGTAGAGCTAAGAATTCTTAAAATATACTGCCTGGGATTTTGTGATCTCGACCAATTCATTTGCAAGCCTCGACTAATGGATGCGTGCGTGCGTATATCTCGCGGTTATGCACGTCCTTAGCATTAAGTAAGCCTCGACCACCACATGTCCGTGGGATATACAATCTCATCACTGACGATCGTGGATAGTGCATTCGGTGCGCCGTAAGTAGGGTTCCGACCCTGCGATCTCGGATATCTAACTCGGTCTGAGTCCATTTAAGTATGCCAAAGGAGTACATGAGCACAGGCATAACGCAACTGTTAAAGAACAAATTTTGTCACCACCTGACAAAAACTGTTAGGGACTTTTGTCAGACAGCCAAAACAATGTTCCAAATGTTATTATATGATGAAGGTATTGGGAAAAGAAGGATTCATTTGGGGCTCTATCTCAATCACCATACGATACACCATACTTAATTACCATACCAGCAAGCTACTTCATGTCGGTTTTCTGCGACAATCATAAAAATGCGGTCGAGATGGTCCAAATTATTGCTATTCAATGTCAATATCATGCCATTTTTCTCTTAAGCAGCGACATAACCAAAAAACCTAATTAAAGTTCCTCCAAGACCCCTTTGGACAATTTCTTGGGTTCGTTTGCTAAAATTAATTAATTTCACCCCTTATTGTGACGTATTTAGGGTTCCATATCCAAGGGGTGTTAACGAAACCCTATAAATAATTCTTCACCGTCTGTTTATATATGTCACCTTATATGAACTTTATATTTAGAACCGTAATAGCCGTAGGCCGTTTGAAAATTTTCACAAACTCATATGTGAATATACAAGATTATAAAAATATTTTTTTATGTATAAAAAGCAGCGATAGTTTAGCAGGGAGTGGTATGGACTGTCGAGACGAAAGTCACAGGTTCGAAACCAGCCCCAAAAACATAAACCCTTCACTTTTCTAAGTTACGTGTACATATATTAATTGTTAATTATCGCTTGCTTTAACGGTAAAAGAAATATCGTGAGGAAACGTGCATACCTGAGAACTGAATAAGATTTTTCGAAGGTATGTGAAGTCTGCCAACCCACATTAGGCCAGCGTGGTAGACTAAGGCCTAACCCGTCCCATTCAGTAAAGGAGGCCCGTGCCCAGCAGTGTGGGACATGTATAATACAGGACTAGTATTATTATTATGTTTATTCACATATATTTTAATAATATCTGTCTATAACTACTGACGAATTGATTCTCTATATTTGAATCGGTTAAAAGTCGAAATTGTCGGGTACGGAATCTTCAGTGCGCGAGCCTGCTTCACGGTTGAACGTTTTTTTTATTAATTTGATTTGCCTGAGAAGAACCAGGTGTGGGGGCTTGGAAATTTTTTGGTAAATTAATTAGCCATTATAATTTGTGTAAGGAGGTTGTAAGATCGTTAATTATGACGGTCATTGAGTGGGAAAATATAAAAAAGTTAATAAAAGATACCTTTTTTATAGCATAGGCCGGCAAACGAGCAAGTGGGTCACCTGATGGTAAGTGATCTCCACCGCCCATGTACACCCACTACCAGAAGAATCATGGGCGCGTTGCCGACCTTAAAGCAAAGGGATAATTAGGGATTGGGAAGGGGAGGGGATTTGGGCTTCCGGATATCTCACTCACCGTACGTAACGCAGCAGCAAGTCGCTACTTTACGTCGATTTTCTGTGAGACAGTGGTAACGACCCGGTCGAGCCAGCCCATTCATGCTGTAGACAAAACTGCCTACAGCGTGGCTCTACCACTAAAACCTTGGAAAATTATTATTTTGACACGCTTCTAGGTGACGAAGTTTTAATTTTTAATTGCTTGAATGATGATTCGGATTGGATGCAATGCAATTACAACTCTAAGTGACTACTAGAATACTGCTATACAAAAATACTTTTACTATACGCTTACTACAATTTGAAGGATATAAGTGTAACTTAAATAAGATATTAAATTTAATATATCCGGCATAATTATTATTTTTAGAGGGCGAAACGGTGTAATACCTCCAAGTTTACAATAAAAACCCTCCGTATATCAAGTAAATCCTCTGACCCTCGGGCCCTCCTAAAATAAATCTCATATAAAAATATTTCTCGTTTGATTAATCGTGGGCCATTTCTCCATTTTGTTTATGGTAAGAAAAAATGGACACCTGATATCAATCAATTACGCTATTGAATATCAAATGAGTTCGATACGTTATTGTACAAATCACCAGCACTTATAGCGCGTTCACACGATTCCATTTACTTTGATCCGCTTGACCACTGTGAGGAATGTTTTGGGGCTTTTTATGTACTATTTATCATGATAAGTGTCAGGTTTATCTTATGTTACTTAAAGGTGTCGGTATACAAAAGTGTATCCTTTTTAAAAAGGTTTTTATTTGAAATAAAACTTATTTAAACGGATTTTATCGCTGTTTTTTATTTAATTTTGGTCCCGACGCTTCGAAAGCTTTACCGCGATGATATCCGTTTAAATTAGTTTTATTTTAACGTGTAACATTCGCGTAAACAAGAAATGATTAAGATTTTTATTTGTTTAAATATATTTTTACTTCAGGATAATGAAGTAGATAACTTTCGAGTAGGCTACAAAGCTAATAAGCTACATCCACAAATATTTTTATTGTAATAGTTCCGACAAATATTTTTCTTCCACCTGTCCTTAACCTATTCATAGTGGGGTCGGTGCAACATGCTTTTTAACACGTTTTAGAAAGATTTTTGTTGTTTTTACGACTGGCCGCCTGCCTGTCGTCAATCCCTCTGGGAAGAAACACCCAGACCCGAAACAAATATTTATGGATCACACAAATGTTTTTGTCCCGATGCGGGAATCGAACCCTCAGCCTAAATTAACACAATATCTTTTTACTCCGGCTTGTGTCATCAGACCTCAACCAAATTGGTATGGGATCACTTCCAGGTAAACTCACTTGAATATTTTTTCAAAAATATTAACCCATAGTTGGCGAAAAAAAATCGATGTTCATTCATAAAAAAAAATAAAGAAAACACGCGCTAAGTTCAGAACCTCCTACTTTTTTGAAATATTTTAAAAGTGCTCTATGTATCAGCTGTTATCAAACGATGGCGTATGACTCTATAAATATGTAAATACCTAGTACGATTAGATATTCTTTGCTGATACTATGTCAATAATCACTTCAAAAGACAATACAATCCAAAGCCATGTACATGTGTACAACGCAACAAAGCAAGTTGGCACATGTACGATAAGTCCTATTATCTTCGCTCCCGATCCCACGCATTATTTAAACCCGCCGCAAGGTTTTATCGTGGGTGCCGAATGCTTCCGGAAACACCCGAATGAACAAATCTCTTACGCTATTCAATTTAGGAAAGGTCTTTTGTACGTTTGTATGAATTTTTAAAGTTATAAAAAAGGGCTTGAATTTTAAAAATTGTGTTCAAGTGGCGAATTGCACGAATCCGGTAAAACGTTATTCAACCACAAATTCGCAACGGCAGTGCGTGTTGATGGGTCGTCTTTGTCAAACTTATTGAAAATATGTGCCCGAAAGATGTTGGTCGGAACCTCACCTTATTATGATTATAGGACGCTCTAATTAATTTAAGCTGTATAGCACTTTATCTAAAATTATCCTTAACACTCAATTTTGACTGATTTTGTCATATTGCACAGCACCAAGGCAATTATTTCGTAACCTTAATGCAGTCTTTGAGATATGTGACCACTGTAAGAAACTGCAATCCCAGATGCCATTTAATCGACAGAGACACGTACAACACGTCCATTTTGTGTGAAACAGAAACATATGAATATTTTTTCCGGGCTAAATCCTATCTCATAACCTAGGTAATTGTACCATCATAACTTAAGTTTATAACGTTAGTAGGATTACATATATAGGTCGACTCTATTATTTTGTTCGACCGAACATACGAGTTACAAAATCTCTACTATGGATACAAAATTAGATAAGACCTAAAAATCAAAATCCGAACAAACCCAAAGCCCAACTCTGTATAGAGTTATAAAGAAGTAATGACATCGGGCCGGTCCGTTGGTCTGTCTATCCGTACGCTAACAGAGTTCCGGACCTCGGCGTCCGCTCCGGAAGGTACCCTCGTTACAGGAACGAAAGCCAGCATTCGTACATGCGAAAGCCTAAATCATCGTTAGCTTGAGTCCTAGAGTTTGTAATATTATTTAAAATCTTATAAATAAATTTTGATATATCAGGTGAGAGATTTATCGTAAGCCAAGTATCAGTGTAAGCACAGTTATATTTCGTTTCAAGAGACATTAACGCCAGTAAAATATAATATATATCGTAATGTCCAGGCATAATATAATACCATAACATTACGGGGTTACGAGCGCTGTGCAGTAACATGAGGTACTTTGGGATTCAAAGTCCTGAGTGATGTTGCTACTATTTGTGAATTTGTGGCGAAGCTTGTCGTTTACTATTAGGTGAGTGATCATGACGTAGTATAAGCGGCCTGCTAAATTCATCCTTCTGGCTACTAATAAAAATATTGATACTAAATTATATGTTTGTTTACTGAGAATAAGTAACAACTTTCGCTGATAAAAATTCATCATGTAAGCGCAATTATGGATGCGTTGCCTTACTTTAGCATGAAGAATAACCATTGACAAGAAATTTTTGAATCTCTGGTAATATCACTGATCATACAAAATTAAACAGCATACTACTACTTTACGTCGGCTTTCTGTGAGACAGTGGTAACAACCTGGTCGAGGCGGCCAATTCATGATGAAAACTGTATACAGCATTATGTCACTTATGTGTAATTTCTGTACTGAGAATCTATTCAAGTCTTTGTAATATAGATGTCAACTTGACTAAAATTGGCTGAGCGATATGAAGAAATATGAAAAGCTATTGTTAAAGGTGCTTTGGTGTGATAAATCATCCTACGGGATCTTTTCATGTTCCCGACACAAAAAATATCCCGTGTCGGTCACGCGAAATATTCGCAAGTCAAATAGAACAATTGGATGGCCAGTTACGGAGTTAAAAGGTAACAAGTAGATATTTTTAGTGGTAGAGCTTTTTTAGTTTCCTTTTATTTAAGGTCATAATTCAAGTTTTTTATTACATACAGAGGAAATTGGTTAGCTTTAAAGTTTTTGGGCCCCTATAAATTTTACTTACCGTACATACCGTACCGTACCGTACAAAGAGCGAGAGTTTTTTTGTGAAATTTTGATACTACTCCGGTCGAACTGATGCATTTAAACTGTAGACAATATCATTTACGGCACAGCCCTTTTCTCCACATGCCCTTATCCTACTCGCGTTGGGGTCCACACAACATGCGTTTTGACAAATATTACAGAAAAATCGGCAAGTAGTTTTTACGACCGGCCACCTGTCTGACGTCAAACCCTCAGGAGAGACCTACAACATGACTCTACCACTTTTAAATTTTGAAACAATGGTACAAAAATGACACACTAGCAAGCGTAAAACCATATTCAACTCCTCGATCAGTGTGTCAAAATCTGTGTTTATTGAGGGTAGATTGAGGATCGCGACGCATCGCTGAGGTTCGATTACCTTGGCACTTTGGCACCGTGCCATAGATATGGATACTGGCTACTGGCCAATGCTACTACCCTAGAGAGTATAGTCATGCAAAGAGGTGTAGCACGAATCACGATGAATTTTAATTCAAATGAGTTTCTTTTCTAGTAGAGCCACGTTGTAGACAGTTGCGCCTATAATAACATGAATAGGTCGATTCTACCGCGTTGTTATAACTATCTCACAGAAAAACTACGTAAATGAATGGCTTGATACTGCATTTTGTATGATATATGAGGTCAGAAGGCTCAAATCCCCCTCTGCTTTCCGATTTCTTCTTTCGATTCCTTTCGATAAAAAATTTAATACTCGCCTCACTGTCTTCTCTACATAGCATTAAATCCCAGATTAACCTTAATTAGATAACCACCGACTACCTATCGTGATATTCGCCCAAAATTTACGTATTAAACGGAATAAGCCTATACAGGCATCACTTTACTATTGACCATATCATTTACAAATTAATATAACCAAGAACTACACACATACACACATTCCATGTACCCATTGTTAATTGCGGCTTGATTTAACAGTGTGGAAAATTAAGTATTCTAAAATCTAGGTAATAAAAACCCGTGTTAATTAAAAAAAAAAAGTGTGCGTCTCGGGACGCTCGACAGAAGTGATAACTTAAACTAATGTGGGTTAAAGTGAGAGCGGAGGAGCCTGCCTACTGCTGCCTTATGCGTGAGAGAAAGGGAAGCCAGAGTGGCGCCGTAACGCGTTACGTTACGAAGTCCGGTCAAAGTCATGTTAAAGTCCGGTCAAAGTCATGTCAAAGTCCTGTTAAAGTCCGGTCAAATTCCGGTCAGTCCGGTCGAAGTCCTGTCAAAGTCCGGTCAAAATCCGGTCAATGTCCGGTAAAAGTCCGGTCAAAGTCCTGTAAAAGTCCGGTCAAAGTGCTGTCAAAGTCCTGTCAAAATCCGGTCAAGGTCCTGTCAAAGTTTGTCACAATCCGGTCAAAGCCCTATCAAAGTCCGGTCGAAGTCCGGTCAAAGTCCTGTCAAAATCCGGTCAAATACCGGTCAAAGTCCTGCAAAAATCCGGTTAAAGCCCAGTCAAAGTCATATCAAAGTTTGTCAAAATCCGGTCAAAGCCCTATCAAAGTCGTGTCAAAGTCCGGTCGAAGTCCGGTCAAATACCAGTCAAAGTGCGGTTAAGGTCCAGTCGAAGTCCGGTCAAATACCGGTCAAAGTTTGTCAAAATCCGGTCAAAGCCCTATCAAAGTCCGGTTAAAGCCCGGTCAAAATCCGGTCGAAGTTAGGTCAAATACCGGTAAAGTCCTGCCAAAATCCGGTTAAAGTCCAGTCAAAGTCTTGTCAAAATCCGGTCATAGTCCGGTCGAAGTCCGGTTAAAGTCCTGTCGAAGTTTGTCATAATCCGGTCAAAGCCTTATCAAAGTCCGGTCGAAGTCTGGTCAAAGTCGGGTCGAAGTCCGGTCAAAGTTCGGTCTAAGTCCGGCCAAAGACCTGTCAAACTCCGGTCATAGCCCGGTCAAAGTCCGGTTAAAGTCCGGTTGAAGTCCGGTCAAAGTCCGGTTGAGGTCCGGTCAAAGTCCGGTCCAAGCTGACTGGTCTTTATTTAGTATGAATCATCACAAGAAGATGATGCTGCCACAAATGCTGGTGGTAGGATATTCATATCCGCCTGGATAACGACCACCGTACACATGGTGTTAAAACCTGCCATAGTGACCCTCACACCTTGTGTGAATCGCGTGAAAAATCAGCCAGTATATATCCGGGTCTCCCCTTACTGTGGGGTCAGGACTATGTGTATGACTGTTGGTTGTATTTATTTATTATTATTTAATAATGAAGCAAAAATCTAAAGTTTTTCATTTATAATAAATATTAGTAGGATAGGAAACCTATGTCAAATCTTAAATATGACAAGCCCCTAAATCCCAAAAGCAAAATTGCGACATAAACCTGATCCTGGAGTATGGAGTACTGAACCCTAAAACATAAAATTAACCGTTCCGTCGCCGCATGAGGCATCACACCCCAGGGACCACCCCAACTTTGGTAAGCTCGGTATATCAATTTTAATTTATAAAAATTTGGATTTTTTAAAAAATAATTGTCAATCCGTTTTAATTTCGTATGGATTTGGTAATGTGATAAGTCTGTTGCAAACGATATAACATAAATGATTTACATAAAAAAATAAAATATGAAAAATATATTTTCTGAAAGAATATGGCGTTAAGAGAAATAGCACAAGAGAAAACATTTTTTTTAAATTTGAACATTAAGCGTGACTTGCATAACGATCCTTAATCGTATTTAACCGCTAAATATATTCAGTAATGACAACTTTTCATACGATTTGATGTATCGTAAACATGTTAGTTGGGCCTTAGTGGCTAAATTTAAAATTGAAGGATGTTAATAAACTAATAATGATTCCAGTGTCTATAATGTAAGATTGTCACGTCAACCGTATTAAAAACAATATGTTTGTAGATCCATCCAGAGATCCATTAGATTTGAACTCCTAAACTAGATCTCTGCACGTTATGGAAAACGTACTAGCTTCACATTTCTCATAGAGAATAGTAAAATATATTTTGACAGTAATTACTCGTATACATGACAATAACAAATAATAATAGTATAACGACAATATGACAGTTATTGAAAAGACATGCGTTAGGGCTACCGTTTATGATTAATTTCAGCATAGCTCGTAGCCGCAATATAGGATCAAGTATGCAAGCGTAGCAACATTGTAGCGCGTAGTGGTTGTCTAGGGCGTAGTAACTTTGTAGCGCGTAGCACATTCCGTATCGTAGAACTTATTAAATCAACGGCAAAGAGAATGGTTATTTATATCGTCACTAGAAAGACAAAAATACTAAAGCGCCAATACGTGAACTTTACGACATAGAATTTTAAGGTTGTTTTTTAAGATAAAAAATCATATAAATTTACCTACTAGATAATTTTAAGTAAAGTTTATATTTTTTTTAATCATATTTAAATAAATCCCAATATAATTGCTATATTACATATATTTATATAAATAAATACACCCAACAGTCACATACATAGTCCTAACCTCACAGTAAGACACGAGTAGAAATATTTGTGGATCACACAAACATTTGTCTCGGTGCGGGGATCGAACCCGCGGCCTCTCGCTTCACAGCCGGCTACTCGTCCGCTGCATCACGGAGGCTGTCTATATATTATAATCATATTTTATAATATTTGCTGGTGGGAGGATACTTGTATCCGACCGGATAGCGACCACCGTACACTGGTGCTAAAACCTGCCATAATGGCCCACCTTGTGTGGGTCGCGTTCCAGGGTCAGCCAGTGTATATCCGGTTCTCCCCAGGGGGCTTGCCCCCTGATCCTAACCCTTTTCCCATCCCTTTTTCCTTCCTCTCCCTCTTGGCCCTTTGGCAGGCCGGCATGATCTTGCCGACCTGCGATGTACACATTGTTTATCGTTGGTCGACACTATTCTTGGATTGCGCTACACTTACCATCAGGTGTAGCGTAGTCACTTTGCCGAGCCAGGATAAAAAAAAAATATATGTATAGTTGTTATGATTATTTATCATAAAAACAATTTTAAAGTGCACTACCGTAAAGCTCATGTATTGGCACTTTAGTATTTTTGGATTACTATTGACGATATTATCAATGGGACTTAAAAGGTACATTTATAAAATGAATTATGTTCGAAAGTGATCAATCTGCGTTAACACAGATGGATTCCCAAACTGTCGACTTTCATGAGATTAGCGAAATTGATATTTTATTTTGGAACCATTTCGCTTGCCCGCTCGATTTACCTGGAGTTATATTGGAACATTCGTCGAAACTGCAAACTAACCCGAACAGATTATGTTTCAGCTGTACCTGCTACTAAAATCTGGGGTAATTGATCGTCCAATTAAAATCGATGATATCTGTACGGGACCGTCCGCATGCCAATTATATCACTATATTATTTGTGATATAAAATGAACAGTTTGTTCCAAGTTGGTAAGTTTAATGAGACGACATTTTATGATATATTTATTGAATTCATAACTATGATTAAGACCGAATAAATTACGAATAGAGTTTCAAAAATGTATAACTTTAAAGTTTATAAACTAATGAAGGTATGTATTTACATACTTTATTAACTATAGCGATTCTATCGTTATTAAAACATCTTTACGCATTTATTTTGTAAGACTTATCAAATTTACTTGTAAAATTACCCTTATTATAAAATTTTGTGTGTCGGTATTAAGCTATTATTGACAGTTTTCTATTTCATGAGAACTAATAATCAGAATTTTATCTCACAATAAAAATATATATTTTTTTTTTTTTTTTTTTTTTTATCCTGGCTCGGCAAAGTGACTACGCTTCACCTGATGGTAAGTGTAGCGCAATCCAAGAATATTGTCGACCAACGATAAACAATGTGTCCATCGTTGGTCGGCAAGATCATGCCGGCCTGCTAAAGGGCTAAGGGGAGGGGAAGGAAAAAAAAGATGGGAAAAGGGTGAGGATCAGGGGGCAAGCCCCCTGGGGAGAACCGGATATACACTGGCTGACCCTGGAACGCGACCCACACAAGGTGGGCCACTATGGCAGGTTTTAGCACCAGTGTACGGTGGTCGCTATCCGGTCGGATACAAGTATCCTCCCACCAGCGATACAAGTATCCTCCCACCAGTCAATTTTATGGAAAGTCACTTTTAAATAAAACAGAAGTAACAGACTACATATTGCGTGGAAAGAATTAATAAGAACCACCCAAATATTTAATATAGCAATACCCATGTAAAAATCTGTCACGCTTAACATATCCACGCAATAATTTTCGATCCCTACACACATAAAGGGCGCGTTATAAACCGAGCAATCCTTTACATAGGGTCGCTCCGGTGATTCGGTACAAATTGTCTGAAGCATGTCCACGCACAAGACAATGTAAGGGTTAGGGAAAGCGAAGAGAGGAGCGTAGTCTATACATGGAATAGATACAATCAAGTGGAAATGCTATTTCGTAGTATTGCAGCATAGACGGGAGTTCCCCGTATTTAGTTTAGATGCAATAATGATATTAGCGTATTTAAACTGAAAAATCGTTTTGGTTTTAAATCCCAGGTCAAGTAATCGCTATTTATGTTTTAAGTTTTTGATTCAAAAATCACACATACGTTGCCGGTCACTGGATTTTGTGCTTGGTATAGAGATAAACTCGCTCTCTTTACTTCATGGGACATAAATAAGATCGAGATACAAGCGTTAGAGCATGTCTATGTTGTATAATCGGTAGAAATATTTTTTCCCAGCGAATATTTACTACAACTATAGGTTTTGATAATCTATAAATTTTAAAGATTATCAAACAAATTAGAGCTGAAATAGGCTTAAGAAAAGTTTTTTCTTTTTGTAGAATAAGGTCAGCATAAGAGTTAGTAGGTCACTTGTTGGTAAGTGATCACCGTTACAATTACAAACAAGGAATTTTGGGTACGTTGCGAATCTTAAAAAGGTATAAGTAAAGTAGAGCGGAGTAACACTTAACACACTGACCCAAACTACAGAGTAGCATTCTGAAGACAAAACTGACTACAGCGCTCTATCACTTACTACATATAACTAGCACTATCAGAATTATTAATTTAATCCATAATTATCACATTATATAAATTCCATAAATTTTTCGCTCTACCACCGGTTTGGAAAATTGTATCACCAGAAAAGAACGGGCAACAAAAACTGGTGTCGCACTATTTAAAAACATAAATGACTATTGCGGGGGTTCGAAAATATCCGATATTTATCATAATAAAAATAAGTCGGGTTTTCCTTCCTGACGATATAACTCCAGAACGCACGAACCGATTTCCACGGTTTTGCATTCGTTGGAAAGGTCTCGGGCTCCGTGAGGTTTATAGCAACGAAAATCTAGGAAAAATTTCAATAGAAAAGCGGGAAAATAGGGAAAATCATTTTTTAAATACAGCGCCATCTCTGATACATAGCATGTACTACAAACCAATATTTTAAGTAGATGGCGTCGGTGCGTGACACATTGCTGACAGATGGCGCCACTGTTAGGCTACTTTTATCCCGGAAAATACAGATCACGCGGGCGGAGCCGCGCGGGACAGCTAGTTTATCATAAATATCAAAATATCGGATATTTATGATATATATCCGATATATATCAAGTTTGATATATATCCATTTTGTATGAAAGCCATATTGTTATTTTATTGTATTATATTTTATGAATACTGTTTGCATATGTGTTACATACACATACTAAAATTATAAAATAAAAAACTAGTGTTTGGATAAGGCAAAATCAACTAAAAACCATAAACTCTTCTTTTAGGGCAGAAGTGTTGCCATTTATGGACTAGAACTTACCATTAGCGAGTATGTTTTAACACTACTCCCACGCCATCTATATTTGGGAAGTAGAAATACAGGTACAAACTCTAAAAATTACTTAATAACATTATTTTTTTAAACCATTTTTGTATTGCAATATAATATAAAAAAAATATTGATATATATCGTCAAACCCAGCTTGATATATATCGGATATATATCTTGATATATATCCATTGATATATATCCTCGAACCCTGCTATTGCCACTTCTATTATCTTATATCTATGTTTAAGGACCTCACGTGTTCGTGTTGATAGAATTGCCTGAGGCGCGTGACCGCACTGTGTGATTACACCTTACGTGATCTGTGAGTGTAGAGTCGATCAGATCAACTCGGCGCTGTGATAATCAGGACAATAGGAAAGTTTATATATTGTTTGTATGATAATGGCGGCATGATGTTTATTCGTTAAAATGGACATTCATAATACCGCTAAGTTTACTAAGAGTTTCGCTACATATTTGGATTATTTTATGCTTGGCAGTGGTAGAGCCACGTTGTAAACACTTATGTCTTCACTATCACTGAACAACTATCCGACTATTGATTTCAGACTTAGGGTTCCTTTTTGATAGATATTTAATTTCTCCCTAAATATGAAACTGACATGCACAAGTTGTATATTCAATAAATTAACAAGCAGAAATTATGCCATAAACTTTTGGATCTGTCATAAATTGTTAAGTTAGAATATTAAAGGAAAATAATCGACCTAAGTTATGTAATGATATTCGTATAATAAATATTATTTAAGACATTAAAATTTCATCTATGTTTCTTATGATGGCCCATAAAAATACTTGTGCTGCAATTAAGACAATAAAAATAATTTTATGGGCACTTAGAAGTAACATCCGTATTCAAATAAGGAATGTAAAAGTAAAAAAATGCTTAAATTGCACCGCAGAACTAAATGTAAAACACAGTTCAGGAAAAAAACTTGGTTAAGATTTGATAAAAGTCATAAAATTGTTAGTCAGTTTACGTACTATAAATAAAGGCAGAGATTAATAATGGTAGAGTCAAGTTGTAGGCAGTTTTATCTGCACGAATGGAGTGAAATGGTATAAAGATCTCATAAACAAAACCCATGCGAAGTGCAGCTTGCTGTTGTGTTGGACCGTACATAACGTGGGATTTCTTGGGGGCCAGATTCTCCCTTCTTTCTCTATCTCTTTACCTTTCATTCAATGTGAACAATATACCTTATTATATTTACCTTTTTGTTTTGTGGGTGTTCATGAACAATGGAGAATTTATTTGATTTGATTATTTTGATCATCATTTGATTTATTGTTGAACCCTGCTATAAAAAATGGGTATTTTTTTAATTGCCTTGGTGTCACATTGTAATAATTACGCTTAACCAATGCCATGGTCTCGGGTTTGATCCCCAGGTCGGTTTTAAGTGAATTAAATTAAATAGAATTTATGGTGGTCAAGAGACATTGTATCTCTCGACTGCCAGCAGAACTATGTCGACATGAAGCTACAGGACATTCCAAGGTCACTGACAGACTTCGGAACGCGACTCACTTGAACAAGTTACTGTGGTGAGGTGTTCACCATGTGTACGGGTGGTGGTTAACCAGTCTGGTGCAAAATGATCAAGTACCCTCCCAGCATAATCAAAACAATCCAAGACTGACCTACTTACACAATCCACTGTCCGTATTACACGGACCCTTATATCGTTAAATGAAATAGAGATGTTCTCGCCTCCGCTCCCGCCTCCGCTTCCGCTCCCGCTCTCCTCATTCGATTACACGGCGGCGCTAAGTAATCTTACGTACTTGGAATATAAACCGAGGCCTTACAAAAATACATGTCGTTTACAGTATGAGTAGGGTGGCCATGCGATTATTTTATAAATAAGGCCGGAAAACGAGCAGTGGGTCATCATTTTATAAATAAACTTCACCGCACTTGGATGCCTACAATATTAAAATAGTCATGAATATGAAATGGTCCTGAAATGAAAATATTATGAATTCACATCTAAAACATTTTTTGTATGATTATACTAAATATCCTAACAAAACATCAGAAAAAGTACGATGACAATAAGTAAAAGAATTTATTAATTTGTAAAATAAATAATTGAAATATCTGTTTAGTCTACTAAAACTCTAAATAACTAAATTAATACAAATCAAGTTAGTTTTTATCTCTTTTTTACTAAAATATAACATGCAATAAGGAGCATAACCTAACCTTCGTGATTCAGAACCACGAGACAAGTTCATTATCAGCTGGCAGATATGAAGTGCCTATGGTCAATAATTTTATAAAGACAGGACTATCAAAAAGCGTCTACTCTATGTACTAAATAGTTTGCTAGTGGACATTACACAATGGACTAATATAAATAAATTTTAAAAATGTTAAATAACTATTACTTGAAGAACATAGAAAATATTAATTAACCATCTAATGCGAGCGAATGGCGCTTTACTTTATTTATTATATTGTGTCAAAGACTCCATGACCCGCAATCAAACCGCCTAGATGGTATTTTGGAGTATATGTGTAAAAATAGAAATAAGAAAGATTTATTAAATAAACAAAAAAATTTACTCTATGAAAGTCTCATTTTGAGTCCCAAAAATGGCCACCTTACTCATATATAAGTGGTCGCGTCTGCCTCAGCGGATGGCATGAAAGTAAAATGGTTAACTCGATTCACCCTATCGGATTATATGGGTAACTTATTATTGTATTAGATTAAGACCTTATCAGATTTTACGTTTAGTGTAAATACACTTTGTTGTTTTAGATCGTAATAGTAGGTGTAAGGCTTCTATATTTGATAGTAAGGCAAAGTTTATTTTTCAGTTATAGTACATTATCTGTGTAATTCTTTGATGTATGTATGTTTTTTATCTCTTGAATGAATCGACGAGCAGATCGCTCGCCTGATGGTTATCGATCACACCTGCGCATAATACTGTTTATGGGCATATAAAAACCCTATTGCGCTTTAATTTAACGTATGTTGTTGCTTATAATTATTATTAATTACTTATTAAAAAATATGACGACTTGTCGAAGAAATATGACTGCTCATATTGCGCGACATGTAGCAGATCATGTGTTGTGGTTATACCACGCATACTTTTTTCAGAGGGATCCGAGTTTGATGATTTTATTTCAACGGATATAGTATAGCTCAAAGTTTGGCTTATTTAACGTCCCAGAATAAACTCCTTAAACTTATTTAATTTAATATTTAGATATGGAGATGTGGCACGTAAATTCAAATACATTAGCATAATCACGAGTGTACTGTTATCTTTCGAGGTGTATCCTTTTTACTCCATACTCCGTGATCAGATTTTTCCTAGAATTTTTAGGTCCTTAAATCTTTTGTACAATTTTTTTAACATAAAGCAGAAATAAAACGCTGTGTGTCATTATCGCCTGGCTTGCATCTTTTTAACACGACACTCAAAGACGCCACTAAACTTTAATTACCATTAAGTCATATCTAAGAACTCGATTATTTCTCAGAGATATCAATCAAGGATTTTTGGAATGAAGTTCCTTACGGCAGGCTTGGAGGGGATAGGGATTTCGCTGCGTGAACGAACTGAAAAAAATGTGATAGTAAAACCGTAAGAAAAATGCGTGGAATAAAAGCGTTAAATGAGACGTGCGCAGGGGCGACAGTCGCATAACCAGCTAACGTTAGTTCCTTTTTTAAAATGAAATTCATTCAGCCAGTTATTGAAGTATTTTTATATCTCCTTCGATTTTTAAAAGATTACGCTAGCTCGTTATTATTTATAATTACACTAGCTTTTCCTCGCGGCTCCGCACGCGTGATCTGCTTTTTTCGGCATAAAAAGTAGCCTATGTTTATCAGGGATAATGTAGGATTCTAATGGTGGAAGAATTTTTGAAATCGGTCCAGTAGTTTTTAAGTTAATTCGTTAAATACAAAAATACAAATATTTCTTCTTTATAAATTATTGTTTATTTAGGTAGCTTAGCAACGGAAGCCTTCAAATATGAATAATTTTCCCCGTTTTTGCAACATTTTTCACTGATGCTTCGCTTCTAATGGTCGCAGCGTAATGTTATATAGCCTAAAGCCTTCCTCGATAAATGGACTATCCAACACAAAAAGAATTTTTCAATTCGAACCAGTAGTTCCTGAGATTAGCCCGTTCAAACAAACAATCAAACAATCAAACTCTACAGCTTTATTATATTAGTATAGATAAGTTGATAAAAAATGCTATACAATAGCTTTACCGCGGCAGTCTCCGAGTGCCACACGTCTTTTTTTTATTTCTATTTTTTTAGTTGATAATTTGAATTACGATGTTTTTTTATTTTAAGTAATTTATTATTTCCTAAAATACTGAATTTCCTAAATACTTTCTTGTACTTAAATAAAAACTAATCAGCAAAATTTAAGAGAAAAATCAAGAAAACCTACATAAAATTGAGCACGACTTTTTTTGCAATTTTTGTCGATTATACATTAGCCGAAGGAACTTCGTTCCTACCTGGTGTCCCACGACACACACCAATTTTTTATTCTATTCTATTTCTATGTAATTTTATGTTGTCAAACAAAAATAAAGAGACATATTTTGTTATTTTAGTTGATAATTTGAATTTTTTGCAATTTGTGTCGATTCTACATTAGCCGAAGGAACTTCGTTCCTACCTGGTGTCCCACGACACACACCAATTTTTTTATCTATACTCAGTAATGGAGTATAGAGACTTAACTGGCTGTGAGTATGGAAATAATCCAATTCCAAGAAATGTCTTCATGATAATTAAAATTTAGTGACATCTCCTGAGTATGGCAGAGTTTTGTACCTTGTACGGGCGTGGCCTAGCCGCGTGACGTCGATAAATCAAAAATCAGGATGGAGAACTCGGTTTATTTATTCGTTGACCGAATATTACGACAAGCTTGTTATTTGGAATTTATACGAATCGCAAGTACGGTGCTAGCGAGAACGCTGATAGCGACACAGGCGGTGTGTAGAAGGTGTGTGGTTCAAACAATGATTGTATTAAGGTACTAGCAATTGCTCGCGGCTCCGCCCGGCTGAAGTTCTGCTCCGTTATATTAAATATATCTTTAAATTGCTATAACTTAATTGGTAAACACACAAAATTTCTAAAATTCATTGTACGGGGTGCTATTGCATTGATAAAGGTCCCTTATAACATTTTTTCTTATATATATTCCATGTGCAGGCAGCGACCCGTTACATTTTTATTATAATATGTATATACACTCCTTTGCAAAAAAAACGGGCGGGTTTGATTTTTTAACATTATTGGTAATAATTTAGTTCTTCAGAGGTTTTAATAGCCAAACTATGTTACTGGCACTTAATAAAGAGTCTGGGTATGAAAAAAAGTTCATTCCAAATTCAAAACTTTTGTTTTTTAAATTATTAATCCCTTTTTCATTTTGTGACACTTTTCGCGGGTTTGCGGTTAAAAGGTTATCAAGCAACTAAAAGTAACTTTTCGTTATTTTTAGTACAACAATTTATGTTTATCGCATAATTCTGCCTTATTGTGACTTAAAACAGATATCTTTGTGTCTATCGTAATGGCAGAAAAAGCAATGAGAGCTAGTAAAATTATAGCGCTGCTGGAAGAGGGGTGTAGCCAATGTTACGTCTCACAGCGGTTAAACGTGAGTCGTTCAACCGTACAAAGAACCTGGACTCGATACCAAGAGACAGGTTCCGTTCAGAGAAGGCAAGGTTCTGGGAGAAAACGTTGCACACAGCCGCGAGACGATCGCTTTTTAGTGACTCAGGCGCTGAGGAACCGCAAATGCAGTTACATAGACCTCAAAAGAAACCTTGAAGAGGTACGAGGAGCACAAGTTAGCCTATGGACTGTGAGGAGAAGACTTTTAGCTGCTGATATACGTAGTCGACGACCAGCGCGGGCCCCCAAGTTACTCCGTGAGCACCGGATTGCGCGGTTGAGGTTCGCTAGAAATTGCCTATCTTGGACACCAGGTAACTGGAGTAGCGTACTCTTCTCCGATGAGGCTCGAATTTGTCTGCATGGTGAGGACCGACGTCGGCGAGTGTTACGAAGACCAGGGGAACGCTATGCCGATGTGTGTTTTGAAGAAATCACCCCTTATGGTGGAGGGTCCGTTATGTTTTGGGCGGGCGTAACTTCCAACTATCGTACCGAGATAGTATTCATAGAAAATGGCTCACTAAATGCGCATAGGTACATAACAGAAATCCTTTCTCAAAATGCACAACCCGCACTGACTGTAATTGGTGAAGATGCCATTTACATGGACGATAATGCTCGGGCCCACCGTTCTGGCGACGTAGATGCTTATATGCAAGAGGTCGGTATTCGTCGTTTGGATTGGCCAGCGCGGAGCCCCGACCTTAACCCCATTGAGCACGTTTGGGACCTCCTAAAAAGGCGAGTACGATCTGTCCAACCACCTCCACAAAACATCAGAGAGCTTAAACGTGTAATCTCGACTGAGTGGGAACACATTCCACAGGACACCATCAAAAGCCTGGTGGGAAGCATGCCAAGACGATTACATGCCGTAATCGCTGCAAGAGGAGGTCATACTCGTTATTAATTTTTATTTTTTAATGTCTCTTTTATTAAAATACCATAAAAATACTCGTAGTCTTAATTTCATTATACCCATAAAAATGTCCATTTTAACACGGCTCTCTGTTTACATTGACTAAAACACCGATACCAGGATAAAAGTGTTAAAAAACTAGATTCTCATTGATAATAAGAAATTTCTAGTCATCCAAGCTAATGACATACTAAAAATATAATAATATTTACCCATAGAAAAGCTAAGGTAAAGTGTGTGTGTAAGGTGCCCGTTTTTTTTGCAAAGGAGTTTATATAGAATAGTCTAACGGTCAAACTGACTACCGGGGCTGGCTCACAGCCGCTGCTCGCTTGCGCGTTTGCTTTGTGACGTAGTGCATTGGACAATGTTGGTTTTACAGATCGCGTTTTCAATACACGATGCCTTGTGCGTGTCCACTGCATAGCTGGTACAATTAAATTTTGCTATGCAAGTGTGTATGGTATGTATTAGTGAGTGTGTGTATGTATGTTTGTGTATGTAGGAGTAGCCTACAACCTTAATACAGGCCTTAACTCCATTTACTTGAGCAAAATGAATGAAAAATGAAAAAATAGGTTGCTCATTTTAAAGATTTTACTCATGATGTTCAAACTTCGAATTGGATATAGAGCTCTTCAACAGTTAAAAAGATTATTTGTTTCATGTTGTTAGAAAATCTTGACCTTTCTAAGAGCTTTTTAAAGGCTCTTTGATGTACATTTATTGCGAGGTCTTGCCCTGAGGCTAACAATATTGAATATCGTTACTAAAGAGACGTTTCGTAATTATACTTTTTGGATTTACACATTTGTTTATCTGTTTAAGCGTTGTAAGTGGTAGAGCCACACTGTAGACCATTTTATCTATAACATGAATGGGCAGACTCCACCGGGTAACTACTATCTCACAGAAAACCAATATGAAGTAGCAGCGTACTGTTGCATTTCGTACGGTAAGTGAAATATTCGGAGGCCCGCAGCCTCTTTCTTTTCCCAATTCATTTATCATCCAATTTATTTAAGGTCGGCAACGCATCCATCAATGTTCAAGTATTATTAATGTTTATGGGCGGTGGGGATCACTTGTTATTAGGTGACCCACTCCATCTATCTACTCCATCCTCTGTTATAAAAAATGTGTTTTAAAGAAGGTAGGCATATTATCAGTTGAGCCCTTATATTCAATGGTCATAGCCGCTTCTGGACATCTTCAAAATTCAGAATATTCACGGGTACGTTTAAGGAAAAGAATGGGAATTGAGAAGAGAGGGGGAGTGGGTTACCAAATAAGTCTCTGACCGTATACTACAAAGAAATGCCTCTTTACGTCGATTCTCTATGAGATACTATACCAGTTGAGTCGATCTATTATTTATATAAATATCTATACTAATAATAAAGCTGTAGAGTTTGATTGTTTGTTTGTTTGTTTGTTTGTTTGAACGGGCTAATCTCAGGAACTACTGGTTTGAATTGAAAAATTCTTTTTGTGTTGGATAGTCCATTTATCGAGGAAGGCTTTAGGCTATATAACATTACGCTGCGACCATTAGAAGCGAAGCATCAGTGAAAAATGTTGCAAAAACGGGGCAAATTATTCATATTTGAAGGCTTCCGTTGCTAAGCTACCAAAATAATATTATTTGAAGGCGTCCGTTGCTAAGCTACCCTAATCTATACTAATATTATAAAGCTGTAGAGTTTGATTGTTTGTTTGTTTGTTTGATCACGTGGGCGGAGCCGCGAGCAAAAGCTAGTATAATATAAATATCTGTTATATAAATATCTACCTATAGCATGGCTTACCTACATATTATCTCTTTTCAACACCACGTTTCATATAGTTACGATTAAATCAGCAGAACAGTATATTAATTGAACTATCGTTATATTTTACACACTTCGGTACAGGTATTTCTCAATTCCCGGGTTTAGTGCGAGGTTCTACCTTCCTTAGACATTTCTACTCCGTCCAATGTTGAGCATCCAGGAGTCAATTGGTCGTCATGTCTTCTTGTTAACTACCATCATATCATCCGTTGCCAGCCCGTGTCCGTGCGTGTGGTGTGGATATGTTTTTAGACAGTGTATATATTTTTTTATTTCATAGCTTATAGTTATATCACTCACCGCACGAAATAAAATCTGCCACGCTACGTCAATTTTCCGTGAGACAGACTTAACAACCTGGTCGAGCCGGCCCATTTACGTTGTAGAGCGTAGACAAAACTGTCTACGGCGTGGCTCTATTACTTTTAATTTAATGCGTTTATGCCTCTTCTGGTACTTCTGGTACATAGAATCGAGCTTTATACGTCAAGCCAGGGCTATTTCGGCCAATGGCGGGATCGTATGTTAACTCTACGCTCTACCAATACGCCATCTCAACTCTATTTACCACGATGTGCCATAAAAATCACAACGAAATGACATAAAGTACATTAACTAAACGACCGTAATATTTTTACACACTCTCTAGTACATGTAATGGCCCTTAACCCTTTCAGATTATATCGCAGGCCATAAAGAGCTCATTCAGAACCACAGCTTCACATAATCGTAAAGTGAAGCTGCTCTACAGTGTTATGAATATTTAAATTATCATTTTCAATTTAAAAAGTTTAATATTTATGAGGTTCTCAGCTGAGATGTTATCTTGCTGTTTGAATATTAGCTTTGTAGAACGTGGTCCCGCGTTTGTAAGATAATGTCTTCATGGAGTTCAAGTTTTATATGAACGATATGAATTACTAATTTAAAGACATCGGGTTATTAATGAGTTTAGTCATAAGTCGGTGCATTTTTAATAACAATTCCGTTGATAGTATAGTGTATGAGTGTGTCAATATCTGCTCCGGCAGCATCATATGCAGCCTTAGTCATTACGATACGAGGACCGCTAGCGAGTGAACGTGATTTGGCGGATGATATACTCTTTTATTGGTTTAAAATAATCCTGTACAAGTAGGTACCCTTAACAAGATGATAGATATAACATAAAATTTCCAACTAAAATTAAACACTTATCTTGTAAATAGAACATGCAGCGATATGGCCTAGCGGGAAATGGTATTGACTGCCGAGACGCCAATCGCGGGTTCATAACCTACCTTCGAAGCATACACCTCGGACTTTTCGAAGTAATACAGTATGTAAATTGTTATTTATCGCTCAACGGCCAAGAAATACTACAAAGAAACCTCCATACCCAAGTAATCTCCATTCAAATTTCGAAGGTATGTGAAGTCTTCTGACCTGCATTAGGCCAGATCATTATGCCCTCTTATGATCTGGCCTAATGCAGGTTGGTAGACGAGGTCCGTGCCCAGCAGTGGGACAGTATAATATATAAGGGTGATAAAGACCTTGGTCAATTAATACTTCAGAAAACTATGAAATCCACGTTGGTATACTCGTAAGGTGAGGTTTTGTTCTAATACAAGAATATTTTTATAAGAAAATAATTTAATTAAACTTTGAAACTTTTACATAAATTTGATGTAATGATGATGTAAATTAAATTCAAGCTTAGCACGTACTTGCCGCTATTCCGTAAAGATAAAGTTCTCATTCTCTATTCATTGCTTGGTATGAATAAGTGCTGAAGAAAAACAATATAGTCTATATTTATCAATGGCCTCATTATGGGTTTATAATTTCAATCAGGTCCTGGGTTCAGCCATCAGGTCTGACAAATTTTGAGGTATGATATGCAAAACTCTTGCATAGTTCCAGATATGGCCATAGATTCATGTTGTATCTAATCATGAAAAGGAAATTACTTCGGTGAAATGTAGAATGGTTCGCTTATCACGATCAGGGCGACACGTGAGAAGATGCTTATGCTATGCTATCTTGTTTCATACGAAAAAACCTTTCACCTCTTTGGGGATAGCATATAAAAGAAACCGATTTTAGTAGTTACTTAAGTTATTATAAGATCTAGGTCCATTAGTTTGGTCTTGGCATTGAATATTAAGTCAGTCAGGATATGATTTTTAAAAGACATTGAGAGAGTTATCCTGAGGCCCAAATCTCCTCCCACTCCCCATCCCATAAATGATTAAGGAAAGGTCCCTAACCCTTTCCTTTCAACAACAATGCGCCTATAATTCTTCTATTATTATTGGCATACATGGAAGGTAGAGATCACTTTACTTGCTCGTTTGCAAGCCTTTGCTATAAAGAAAGATTAAGTTTGTATGTAAAACTTCTATGAGTTCACGTATCATTTATACGATGGAGTTAAAATTTAGTAAAATTTATTATTAGACTATTGTAGTTGCTAATATAGAAAAAAATTAGTTGACCCACGAATTTCAAGCATTAACTACTATTTATATTATAATATTTTCTTCAGTATTCAGTTTTATACAAAAATACTCTATTTATTGCTCATATTAATAAAAAGCCTCATCCATCTTTCGATCTTTGCGTCGGCCTTCAAAGCCTCATAAAAAACCCGAACAAATTGAAACGCGACATAATAAGAATACTGGGAGGAAATTAAAATTTTTGCATGACTCGGTAAAAGGACGCGTGTGTGACGCTCTACGGAAAATTACTGCTTTAATCTTGCTGCGATTGTGGAGTTTTTTTGTCTCTACAAAAATGTTTAGTCTGCTTGATAATTCACTGAGCTGCGTTATTGTTTTTCGTGCAAGTTGTTTGTGCCCGGTTAACTTTGCTTTTTCTGCCTTGCGTTATCCCAGTTAATCGTCTTATTCGTAAGTGGCTTATTAAGACTGAGATTCGTAAGTTCAAGGATTCAATTCCATGATCACCGATCTCAATGTATGTTCTAGTTTTTGAGTATTTGCCTACGTTAGGAATTTGTGCCCGGTATGGTAATTAAATCTTTCTAAATAAGGGACAGTCTCTATAGCAGTGCAGCACTGATTGCACATCTGCCTACCCCTTTGGCGATAAAGCCTTGTATTTATTTGATGTATATCTGTATCGGCTTAGTGCCATGGACAATATTCCTACTTAAACGCTTCTACTTCACTTGGTCTCGGGCGTCTTCCGTAATAAGAACATGTACTCTCGTATCTCCCTCTAATACTTCGAGCCAGGACTAGATCATACCCTTGGCACAATCTGAACGATCGAAGAGTAATAAAGCTGAGAAACTGGCGAGATGCCGGGTTGAAAAAACATTTTTTTTTATTTGTTTGAATGACGAAACGAACAGTCGCTCACCTGATGGTAAGCGTCACGCCTATCCATAAACAGACACAACACCACAAAGAACTTTGAATTAGAAAGCATTATATATCATTATAGTACTGGTCTGCGTTCATCATCCTAAGATATAACATGGTAAGTCATAATACCCAGTAATTGCACTGGCTTCAACGTCCTTCAAACCGACATTTAACAGGGCTTACACACTGCTGGTTGGTGGAGGAAACAAACAATGCGGTGGTAATAACCCAGACAGCGCCACGCATACGAGAGACCTACAAATTTCAGAATAATCCAGCAACACTGCAATGAAGAAATTGCGTGATATTAAACCGATTGTTCGATTTTATGCTTCATGCGTTTTTTATTATCGCAGTAAGCATTTATTATTCAGAAATTCTGCGTGGTATGAAACGTATGGCAGCGCACGGGAATTACAAATGACCCAGAGATGGAGGTGTAAGAATCATACCACATTTTTCACAGTGCGTGAAACCTGGTAGGTATGTGTACGGTCTATTAACAAGGAATTTATTACCACGACCGAGACAGTCTAGCGTCTAAATAATGGTAGTAATAATACTTACAATAACAATTAACCTGCTGCCAGTTTGTTACCAGTACTTTGTGACGTAATTACACGCGCTCTATTTGGGGGTTGAAATGTTTATTCGAATGAACTGTTAGAATGTTTGCGAGTAAATAAATAGTGAACAAACACGACCAAAGTTAATGAATCAATTGTATTATTTTTATTTATTTTTTTATCCTGGCTCGGCAAAATGACTACGCCACACCTGATGGTAAGTGTTTTTTTTTTTTTTTTTTTTTTTATCCTGGCTCGGCAAAGTGACCACGCTACACCTGATGGTAAGTGTAGCGCAATCCAAGAATAGTGTCGACCAACGATAAACAATGTGTCCATCGTAGGTCGGCAAGATTATGCCGGCCTGCCAAAGGGTCAAAGGGGAAGGGAAGGAAAAGGGATGGGAAAAGGATTAGGATCAGGGGGCAAGCCCCCTGGGGAGAACCGGATATACACTGGCTGACCCTGGAACGCGACCCACACAAGGTGGGCCACTATGGCAGGTTTTAGCACCAGCGTAGCAAGTGTAGCGCAATACAGGAATAGTGTCGACCAAAGACAAACAGTGTGTCTATCGTTGGTCGGCACGATCATGCTGGCCTGCCTAACTGCTTCTTCACACACCGTTTAAAGGACTCAATATTATAGGAAGGAGGGAACACGTGTGCTGGAAAACTATTATTATTATTATTTATTTATATTGGATTTGAAATAATACCAGTCACTTGCGAAGGTTCTGTACCAGCCAGTTTTTTAGCTATATACCTATTATGGTTTAAGAGCTCTTTAAAGGGAAAGCAGAGAGACAGACTGGTAGAAATACAAACAGACAGAGAGACGGCTTATTTATTATATTAAGTTCCGTTGGCCCCTATGAGTCCGGAACGGATACGAAACCCCATTGCTTGATACTCCGACCAGGTTCGTGACGTCCCCAGTCGTGAAGTACGATGCAGGTGTGCGAGGCAGATAGTCAAATTTTCCCATTACAGGTCCACTTTTGCTTACAAGAATATTTAAAATATTAATTGCAGCCTCATTCATGAGCCAATTGTGTTTAAATTTTTTTATTGCATTTGCCGGCCAACGAGCAAATGGGTCACCTGATGGTAAGAGATGTACGCCTACAAATTCAGAAGAATTATGGGCGCGTTGCCGACTTTAAAGCAAAGGGATAATTGGGGATTGGGAAGTGGAGGGGTAATTAGGCGTCCGGATATCTCACTCACCGTACGAAATGCAGCAGCAAGCCGTTACGTCGGTTTTCTGTGAGTCTATATTCACTTTTAATGTATTATTTTTGTTATGACACATTTTACAAATTTAAACAGTCAACTATTGAATTGATGATCAATTACAGATTAGAAAAGAGCAGCAATGATTAGTGGTGTTGTTCAACACACCGCGTAATCCGAGGCACGACAGCATCGCGCTAATCGAGGGACTAGCACCGCGTAATCTGAGGGACGTGCCGTACAACCGCGCTGCAGTAGTTTACAACACGGAAGTTTCAAATGCATGTATCGCTTTCGACAAACTTCGACAGATGCTAGTAACCACAAACTGTGACAGTTAAATTAAACCACAGCTTATATCTGAGCTCAATATACTAGAAACACACAAGGAACTTAATGTTTTGGGTAAAAATTGTAAATAATAAATATTACGATAGAAAACTATAATAATATAGAGTGGAGTATGGCTTGAGATATTGGGCCAATATCTCAGGCCATAAGCTAACCTCACCTGCACGATGTTCACTCTATTGATTAATGGACGGGGCAATGGCAATATTTAGTAACATGTGTTAAAAATAATGATGCACCGATCCCACTACTAGTGAAATAAAAGCAGGTGAAAAGAGGTTTGTGAATTCGATGAATTGCCGGTGAGTGTGCTCGATGTGGTGATAGTCTGGTCGCTTATCACATGATGGAATGAAAATATATCGCAATTATCCGGGGCGATAGGCGTTAGCTTATGTTATGATACACTTTATATAATTGGTAATTAAAACTTATCGTAACATTCATATTAAATATTTACTTACGCTAAGGAATTTCTTTGAAGGTCCGGTAATGTGATATAGACCACTAGCATTTGCTTTAAACGCTGTAGTCTAATTCAGACCATAATCTGTCTGTGTGCCAAAATTATATCTAATCCGTTCAACCGTGATTGATTAACAAACATCCAAATTTACAAACTCACAAAGAAAAAGTACAAAATCCCTCAAACACACCTTTGCAAAAACTGCATTAACAATTCAAACAAAAAATAATAACGAAACTTAGCAGTTTCCCAAGAAACTTTAGAACCGAAGTAAAAACTGCAGTACTGCGACAATAGGGGCCGCAGGCGGCGGCGACCGCCTCCTTGTTTACAACTGATAAATATTTATGAACAAAGTTATTTCATTTGGACCATCCTGCGACCTCCGGACTTCTTGAATAATGCACGCATAGAAAAATACGTAGATGAGACAACGCCATTGGTTTAGTAACGCACTTAGATAGAGAAACCGTGAGGATTTGCGTTCAAATCACAAGTAATCACAATATGTGCTTGAGTTTCGGGTTTTTAGAGTGGTAGTAACACGTTGTAGACAGTTTTGTCTACAGCATAAATGGGCCGGCTCGCCGGGGTCGTTATGACTGCCTCACAGAAAAACGACGAAAGTATGTATTGCCTCGTTGCTGCCTTTCATACGGTTAGTTTGAAATCCGGAGACCCAAATCCCCTTCTCCTTCCCATTCACTTAATTACAGAACAAACACCGAGCATAGCCCTCTCCATAGCTCGCTGAGTGATTGAGAGCCGTATTATGCGGCGCATATTCAGAGGCCACGTCTCACAATTTAAGAAGAACTAAAAAAACTTAGACTAAATGATAGTTTGTACCAACATATATATACAAGGTGGTAGGTCCCTCGTATGTGAGAGGCCTTCTGGGTTGGTACCACCGCGTTGTCAGTTCCTAATACCCACGATACTCTAACCTAGTGTGTGGCTGACTGTGACTATGTGTGTGACTGTTCAGTGTATTTAGTTATTATAGACAAAAGTGGCTACAACGTTGCGCTAACACTTATGAAGTTGATATTAAACATACATATTATATTTAAATGATGTTTCATCTACAATATTGAATCACAGTATCAAGAATAACGTACCTTGTTTCCGAAAAGCCGGTATTGTCCGGAGTCCGGCAGCCGGTCACTCCGGTCCGGCAACTCCGCAATACTCGCACCTTTGTAACATTGTGAACACTAAAGTTTTTAGTGTTGCCAGCGGCTCTAATTACCTTGAGTAGTCTTTGTGTTTAAAATGTTCAACATATTTTCTTATTTTTGTTCTTTGTGCGTTTTTAAAATATAAGCTTTCATAATGGTCTGTATTTTTTAAGATTATAATTTTATTTTGAAAAGCAGATTGGCTTTTATGTTGAGAATATTTTGTATTTTGCAGCTAAAACTTTACTTTATCTTGAAACTTGCACAACGTTTTCTTTTACCAAAAATATATTTTGCACATTTTTCATAAGCTTTCTAAAAATATGAAACTTGTTTCACTAATTTTCAGGTTTTATCAAAATATTTGTTTTAAAATATTATAATTTAAAGTGAATTAATATTGATCCTGATTTTGGGCACCTTGCAACCATCCGCTATCTGCCAGCTTGCTAACCGACAGAAAAAATAGACAACATTTTGTTTTTACTGGCGTGAAAGACAAAATTGCAGGTGGATTGCTTGATGGTTAGCACGCGTCTCTTGTTTCGGTCGAACAATTCGAAACATACCATTATCATTTCAATAAGCTGAGTTATTAAGCTATTGTATAGATTTTATCGCGGGCCTTGCGGCGAGACCGAATCCAGAAATTTCGTAACGAAAAAACCTAACACCCCCCTCCGACCAGCCAGCGTTAGCTGACCTCCCTGGAACATCGATAACTTCGAAGTCCCAGGTGGCGTCACACAGTGACCAGTCAGCTTGGACCGGACTTTCACAAGACTTTGACCTTGAACCCCGACCGTGACCTTGACCTTGACCCCAACCTACACCTTCCCGATTTTGACCTTGACCCGACCTTGACCTTGGCCCCCGACCTTGACCTTGACCCCGATTTTTACCTTGACTCCGACCTTGACCCCGATTTTTTACCTTGACTCCGACCTTGACCTTGACCCCGATTTTTACCTTGACTCCGACCATGACCTTGGCCGCGACCTTGACCTTGACCTTGACCCCGACCTTAACCTTTACCCCGACCTTGACCTTGACACAGACCTTGACCTTGACACAGACCTTGACCCACAAAATTAAAATTAAAAACAAAGGAAAAAAATACTGCATAAATAAAATAAATAATTATAATTACATAAGTTGATAAAAAATGCTATACAATAGCTTTACCGCGGCAGTCTCCGAGTGCCACACGTCTTTTTTATTTATTTTACTATTCATCGAAAATTATAATTTATTCTAAATCTTCGTTTCCACTTATTTTTTCAAACAAACACAAATTTAAGGAAAATAATGTAAACCAGCGATTCCTAAACAAAAAATCCAGCGAAGTTGTATAGAATAAAACATGGAACTCATAATTGGGATCGGTGTGTATAAATGAACAACGAGTGAATACAATTTACCTCCCAATTAGACTTTGTGCCGTGTTCTGAACATGACCTTTGAGTGAAAACCTTTGTAATGAAATAAGCATTTCAAATTAGAAGTTAAAAAAAATATAATTATAATTATATTTGGCAACCTGTATATATTTTTATAGTAGTAGCGCCACGCTGTAGACAGTTGTGTCTACAATAAGGTAATGGTTTGCTGATTTGCTACAGTGAGTGAGATATCCGGAGGGTTTAATTGCCCTCCTCTTCCTAATCCCTTAATTATCCCTTTTTTTAATGTTAGCAATGCACCCATGATTCTTCTAGTGTGAGTGTGAGCGTACATAGGCGGTGGAGATCACATACCAGTTTCCATGGCGCAGTGGGTGAGTAGCCAATTATGAAGCGAGACAAATCTTTGTATGATCCACCAAATAAGGCCACCGTAAAAATTAGTTTGTTTCTCTCAGCTCGAAGTACATTTTAACAATATCCTGATTTTTTTATGATTTTTTTATGCTGTAGTTTGAAAAATAGAGAGATTTTGAAAGCATATCTCACAAACTTATGACATATAAAAAAATTGGCAACCCTTTCCAATGATACCATATACGGCTATGTGGCGCTTACTATCAGACGAGCGCCTTGCTGGTCTCGTCATTCAATCAAATAACAAAAAAATGGCTACAGAACCCTAAAAAGCGAAAAAATCCACGCCGAATTGGTGACGTGCTCCTCTTCGCTTAAAATACATATTTCTTAAGGAAACAACAAGTCAAAACTCAAACAACTCCGTAAGTTCTAAACACAAGTTACTCCTCGATGATTTGTCAAATTGGAGGGCGTCCGGGCCCGTTCATTATCCGGGAATATTTTCCATAGCCCCTACATAACTTTTAATTGAACTCCGGCCGACCGCACTGTCCTTTAACAATGGGATGGGTGTTTACGGTCACAAACGGGACGTTAACGGGATTTCTGATTTATATAAATGATTATGACGATTATTAAAAGTCATAATGAATCAATAAATAAAGTCTATCGATAGTTATTTATTTTTTTGTCCGGGCACGGCAAAGTGACTACACTACACTTGATGGTAAGTGCAGTGCAGTCCAAAAAAATCTGTGAATTTATCGGTGGTCACCAGAATCATGCCGGCCTATATAAATGCTTCTTCATACGCCGAAAAGGGAAGAAGCAAATCGAGGGGAATGCAACTGCACAAAGATACAAATCGTACGCCTATACCCGCCCCAACCAACCATCAAGTCATGTCGCCCTCGGGAGAACCGGATATACACTGGCTGATCCTGGAACGCGATTCACACAACGTGAGTAGGTCACTATGGCAGGTTTTAACACCTTGTGTACGGTGGTCGCTATCCGGGTGGATATGAATATTCTAACAGCAGCAGTGATAAAAAACTAGTAATATTATAAAATTTGTGCACTACCAGTTCAAAGTTTACGATCTCCAAACACGTCTATACATCGCTGTGTGGTGGCAAACTTGCTGATATAGTTTTTGCACCACGTCACTGCTGGCGCTTTGGCACGTAGGAGATGTAAATTCTCTCCTTAATGTAAATACATCGCATGCTTTCCAGTTTCGCATGTAGGGTACAAGGATACAGTGGGACAAGTGGTTCTTTAGAAATATAACTTTGATAGCGTAATATCTAGATAACACAAACTTATACTTACTTAATCGCTTAGTACTAATTTACTTAACTTGTGCAGAAATAACGGTTAGGCAGCATGAATTAACAAACTATTACGCTTTATGTTTAACCAAGACTGCAGATAAAGCCGCGGGAAATGGAAGGAAATACATGTATTTTGTTTGTACGGAATGCCGTAAGAACGAGATTTCCAGAGGAATTACCAAATACTACAAAATCCCAATTCATTTCTTTAAGGTTAATTCCTCACCATGTGACGCCTTGCTCGCTAGCCGGCCTAAGCTGTAAAAAATATTTTTTTAACTACTCAACTTTTGTATAATTCTTGTTACCAAGTTTATATTTGTATACTCTTGTCGTTTCAATTTGTCACAAAATTAAACGTAATATGATGTATCCAAAAGAATATTAATAACAGGCCGACGTGCACAACAATCCTTAATCGTATTAAAACAATAAACATGTTTATCGTATTAAGTAATAAACATGTTTATTTATGTAAAATCTTCATACGCTTTGACGTTTCGTAAACATGTTTAGTGGCTAAATGTGATTTAGGAATTGTTGTGCAAATCGACACAAAATGGAGTCTATCCCGTGTAATAACCATACATTTATTTTTAGTCCTTTTACTACTTGAATGATTTTTATTTGATTGAAATTAATAATTTAAACATCTCAGAATAAGATAGTTTGATTCAGTATATTGTACATCGGCTCGTTGGTCTAGAGGTATGATTCTCGCTTCGGGTGTGAGAGGTCCCGGGTTCAAATCCCGGACGAGCCCTTTTTAACCCCCGACAAAAAAGTGTATTATAAAAATGACCCCTTTGACTGTCTGAGGGTGTTTGTGTATGGAGTTGTGTGTTGAGGGTGCCATCGTAAGGCCTAAATGAACAGACGGTTTTAATGCGTTTTTTACCTAAAAGTAGTTGTGATCGGGATGGATAGATTTTTTAACGTTAAGATAATGAATCTATGAAGTGTTATTATAACATTTTACTTAAACGTAAGTAATAACTAAGGTGTGGACAATCCGGCAAGCGAGCGATCTGTGAAACGAGATGTCACTTGCTTGATCCCTGCACCGAGACAATTGTTTATATGATCTACAAATACTTTTTTCGAGTCTGGACGTTAAAGGTCGTCCGTAGGTCGTCCTGATGCCTACTATACAGAGTATTTATTACAAGGTGTGTTATTTGTGTTATGTGTACTGTTGTGTTTCGGTTTGAACGACATTGAAGCCAGTAAAATTACTGGGCATTATGAGACTTCATAACTTATGTCCCGGGGTGACGAGCACATTTCAGTGCCATGGAGTGCTTTGTTATTCAAAATTCTGTGTGGTGTTGCTTCTATTTATGCGCAGGCGTGGCGCCTTGCTCCTCTCGTCATTCAATCAAATAAACAAAAAAGTATAGATTAATATAGAGTCAGCTTCTAAAAATACAAATATACAACTTGTTTCTGAAAGGTTTGGTCAAATGTAAGCAATGTATAATGTACGATACTAGTACAAATCCGATACCGAATGCAACGCTGGGAAATAAATAAAACATTTTATTTTTTATCGAATGAGTAACATTCAGATATTCGACTTGCAACCTTGGATAACATTAAATCATAAACAGCTGAGCTTTAATCTCACTCCAGCATTTTATTCTCGTTCACGCACTTCGATTAATTTATAGAGATGTGGAATTAAGCGGGTTGAGTACATGACCAAAGATAGTTTAACGAGTGCACATTTGATTCACTGCTGCACCCCACTAAGGGTTTGTGATAAATTAAACGTATTCAAATGTAAACACTCGCCTCTTGCAATGCACTCTCAAAAATTATTAACCAGACCGTGCTATTCCGAATTTTAAACACATTCGATTCAACCTTTATTCGAGAATACTAAGTGGCGAGTTGTTACCATCCAAAACATTTTATTTACGAAAGCAAATTTGATTTTAAAAGCAATTGATTTGTTGGGGTTCTACAGCTCCATTAATCGATTTAAATTAATATATTTTTAAAAATAAATGTTTTAGCCATGGCCTTTAATGCAAAATTCCATCCCTTCGCTGATATCGAGTGTGAGTATGTACGTATCGGGATTAATTGCATATTTAAAAACACCAAGCACGTACAAATTCAAAACGCCGAATTTAATATTTCAACCTCCTCTTAAATCTCCAATAAAACAGCAATTTAAATCACGTCTTCGGGGCTTTGTTCCTGCGGTGACAGCTACAGCGCTAAGGCATTACGATCTAGACCCTTGTCAATCAGTGAGCTCTATCGACCGATAATTAACGCTTGGCGATGCCTTGCTTTCTTGGGTACCCTATACAAGTTATGTAAATGGAGATGGTTAAGAGATATATTTAGCCGGAGTCATTGTACTTTGGGATCAACATTACTTTAGTACTTATAATTCAACCATTTTTTTAAGATATCATTTTGTATTTTGGAGGTTTTCTATATATTTTAACCTCATAAAAAAGGGGGTTATTATAAATTTTGAAATCAGGGTTTTGAAATTTTGTTTATTCATTAATCGGATGCAAATACGGTATTTATTTATTTATGGTATACTTGCTCTAAACCATTATGTCTAGGAACCAGCCGGTTTTACATCAATCGTAGAGATTGTTACAATTTACAAGCGATGTAACATTGTTACATTTCGTGCACAATGTATAGCCCCGAGTAGAACTGTGACAAGACGCCAAATAAGCTCCTTCATTGTTTACATCGTAGTAAAATCATTATGATAACTGAAATAGTTGCAGAAAAAAACAACGAAAGTAACGTGGTACGTCACTAGAACTCAATTAGAGGAAATGTCTTTTTCCGGGAAAATAATGGGTGTGACAACAATCGATGGCGATGTGACAACAAATGGATGAGTTCACCTGGTGGTAAGTGATTGTAAGTTACGTAAATATATTACTAGAAGAATCGTGGATGCGTTACCAACTTTAAAGGAAAGGACTGAAAAGGAATGGAAGGGGGGATTTTGCTCCCCGGTTGTCTTGTCTCTGTGGCAACAACCGATGGCAATGTGGCAACAAATGGGTGAGTTAACCTTATAGTAAGTAATTTACTGTACGTAAATACATTACCAGAAGAATCGTGGATGCGTCTCCAACTTTAAAGGAAAGGACAGGAGAGGAAGGGAAGGGCAGATTTTGCTCTCAGGTTGTCTTACAGCCCTTTTCCACGGGAACATCCCGTTTTTTTCCGGAACAGTTTTTTACAGTATCCAGCAAACAGGATACTCGTGTGACTGCTAGTATTAAAGCACGTACACTACTAAACCAGATCCTGCATAAAGCTGTACCTGCAAAAAACGGTATGTTGCCGTGAAAAAGGGCTGTTACTCATGATACACAATGCAACAAGCTGCCACTTCACGTTGGTTTTCTGTGAGTCAGTGGTATTAGGGCGGTCGAGCCAGCCCATTCATGCTGTAGACAAAAGTGTCTTCAGACATGTCATTAAAGGTTTTATTTTTATTAGCCCACAAAGGCAGACGATCTGATGGCCCACCAGATGGTAAGTGGTTACCATCACCCGTAGACATTAGCAACGCCAGGGTTGAAAGTACCTTTTTAAGCCTTATTTTATATTGTTTTAAGCCACACCGTGCAGGTCACGATTACCGTCCAAATTAGTTAAGAAGCGCCTGTTTCACCACCACTGAGTAAATACTACTTACCAATAGATGTCGGTTGTAAATTGGTGGTTGAATTTCACTCGAATATTATGAAATAGGCTACATTTTCATAAGTTAAATATATAGTTAAACTAAGCTCCCTATTGAAATAAAACTAATTTAAATGAATTTTATCGAATTTTTAACGAATATGTTAAGTCTCATAATGCCTAGTAATTTCACTGGCTTCAATGTCCTTCAAACCGAAACACAACAGTGCTTACACACTGTTGCTTGTCGGCAGAAATACACAAAGCCGTGGTACCAACTCAAATGTCCTCTCGCATACGAGGGACCTTGTAAATCTAATTTTTGTCCCGAAGTTTTGAATCGTTCCCTAGTTACTTAACTGCACTAACACGGTCGCTTAACTACAGGACTCTCGCATACGGCTCGTTGGTCTAGAGGTATGATTCTCGCTTCGGGTGCGAGAGGTCCCGGGTTCAAATCCCGGACGAGCCCTTTTTGGGTATGTCTTTACTTTTCTAAAATTTCTCTGGCTTATTATAAAAATTAGGAGGAAAACGTTGTATCATTTTCAGAAAACCATTAACTTTATATGAAAGGAACATGAGATATTCATTAAAACATTTTTTCCTTCTCGTCTCAGTTACTGTTTATTCTAAAAAGAATACATGAAACTGTATTTTATACGTGTGTTTCATATATTGTAATGTATTATTTTTTGTAATGTTTTACTGCTTTGTTGAGATTTCGGGTTCAATCCCCGCGTCGGGTAATATTTTTTTTGTATCACGAAAGTTCAGTATCAGCCCCAATTCTGAAATTATGACCAATATGATATACTCGCCTCCTATCACATAATGGGACGGAAATAAGCTTAGTGAAATGTGGATGTGCTATACACAAGATGATAGATCCCTCGTATACGAGAGGCCGTCTGGGTTGCTATCACCGTTTTGTCTATTTCTGCCGCCGAGCAACAGTGTGTAGCAACACGGTTGTGTTTCGGTTTAAAGGATATTGAAGCCAGTGAAATTACTGGGCATTACTCGCCTAGTCATTCAATCAAATAAAAAAAACATATTGCATGGTGTATATTATTTTTAAATAAAAGAGCTTTCTTCACACGTAAAATGTCAGTACACCTTAAAGTTCATAATATCGTAAAATAACATACGCTGCAACTAAATTTTGATTCGAACTACATAGAACATTAAAGAGGGTTAGCCTTGGTAGAGAGTGGCTCTATGTAATTGGCAAGCTTTACATAATTTATACATAATAATAAATCTAATCTGAAATGCCATACTTCAGGCTAGATAGTTCGGAAGATTTATACGCAGTTTCCTTTATATAAATCAACTTTGCTAGTGATGTACAGTAACATCGTGTGTGTTCATGAAAACTCTCAGGAAATTCAAGGGAAAAATTTAGACAATGTACAAAAATCCTTGTAAACCAATTTAGAGATCGAAGGCGTGCTACGACGTAGCAGCTACTCTACGTGTCGTGCTATGGCGCTACGATGCTACGAAGCTACGTGCCGACGCTGATGAGGTGGCATGCCTTCGGGAAAATTACGCGACGTGCGATGTACGGAAATGCGGGATTTATTTTCTTTACTCTTAGATTTAGAGGAGGATATTTAATATAATATTGGATGTATTTTTGTGGTGATTAGTTTATTTCAGAATTTTTAATTCTTTTCAAATATTCGCATGATTTTGAAGCAAGTAATCGCTGATTAATCATAGCGAATTAAAGTCTATGTAAGCTCCAAATTAACGCTCCAAACCAATTCCAATTCTACATTCAACATCGTTCTGGTAATTGGTAGACAAGATTACTTTAAATCTTGCCGTAAGTAATCAAAAGTTAGAAAATATAGATGAAAGTATTTATTGCATTAAATTATTTTTTTAAATATATTCTCTATTTGTTGTTTTCTTATTCCCAATAATGTTGCGCAATAACGAATTTAAAAATAGAATTTCAATGGGCTGGGTATGTTATGCAGTGTTACCCTCATATAAAAAAAAAATCGTACAAAATTTACGCTTTGCGATTTTGTGTGCGATCTGGTTTGATATCTTATTATTTCTTTTAACACAATGCTATTTCCGATAATTACAATAAAATAGAATAATAATATAAATATAATATATTCATACAAATAAACGATTAGTCCTACAGTTCATTACACACATTAAAAAAGTTTGTTATCCAATATAAAACTTACAAAATAATTTCAATACTGGGAGTTCAACGGCACATGAAAAAATATGATTTTTAGGAAATCATATAAAGACTTTGAATTGAGCTAGGAGTTAATCAAAGTTTATCATTTCTGGGAAAAAAACCGTTTCGATACGTTTCCAGAATATTTTACAGCTATACTGCGCAGTAGACATTTAGGGATGTGAGAAAGAAAAGAAAAATATTCTATTTGCTACATAAAAACGATACTATGTGCAATATTTTTTGTTTTTATATACTGGTTAGGGTGTCCCTTATATTTCAAGTTCAATTTATTTTTATGCATACCCTCTTAAAAGTTTCGTAATAACCCAATATAGTATAGAAAAAAATATTGGCCCGTTTTATAAACGATAACCCGTGCCGACTTGCGATTTAAACTTTTCCATACAAGTTGCGCGGGTACTGACGCAGCGACCCTGTAACTACCCCTTTCATTTGTCATTTTACACGTGATTTTTAAGATTATTAATGCGCGCGGTATTATTTACTACATAAATAATTATGTCGGTGGACTTACGAAGTGATAAACATAATATTTTCTTAATCGGACTGCCTAAGCATCAAATAAATGGTGCAAAATTACCATCTAATCGACAAGTTCTCGCTGTCTCATTTTACAATATTCGCGAAGTCAAGCTAACTTTAGTGAAAGTGCAAATCAATATATTTGGAGAAAAAGCCAGAATTCCCACAAAGGTATTTCCTAATTAAGATCTGCTGTTGATTTATATTATGTTTGAAGAGAACTGCAAAAAAAAAATTAAGAAACCCCAGATCAAATTCAAGAATCGATAATTTAGTTTTAAAATAAACCTTGATAACTTATTTGATATTACTGATGCCTTTGAGAGAATAAAAATAGAAGAAGACAATGTGTTTTTAAAGAAACAGAGAGAGCCAGGTCGACCGGGGTGCTTAGGTAGTGTAAAAATTGTCGGAAAAAGAAGAACGAGCTAGGCAAAGACGATTGGAAGAATAGGAAAGGAATGCAAGGAAAAGAGATAGAAGAGAGAGAGATTAAAGCCATATCAACTGCTCTCTTTGACTGGTTACTTCATAATAAAGTCCAAATAATGTGTTACGACACAACAACTTCGAATACTGGCCGTTTCAATGGAAACTTGTGCTGTTTTGGAGCAGACTTTAGAAAGAGAAGCCCTTTGCTTGTCGTCATCATGTTTATGAGTTGGTCCTAAAAACTGCCTTCGAAACCAAGATAAAGCAAATTACTAGTAGCCCGGATATTCAGATTTTCAATGAGCTCAGAGACAATTGGAAAAACATCTATTCCAGTAAAATTGAACTATCTCTTGATTTCATAAAAGAGCGTATTGCTGACGCAACAATTTCTAAAGCTTCTATAAGCAAGTTTCGCAATTATTTGTGGTATTTATGTGAAGAGACAGTCATTCTGTCCCATTTTGATGATGAAGTTGATAACCAAAACTAAGATGAAAATGATCTACCACTTAAAAAGAAACAAAATCTCAGATTTACGCAAACGCTATGTCCCATCCAAGGAAGAATTATCGTAAAAGTTATTTGGTAAGTGAAATTATTTTTTTTGTGTATTTTTACATTTCTTGTTATTATTTATTTTGTTATTTAATCTGTTTTTATTTTCAAATAAAACGCGGGATGATTTTGTATCAGAAAAGAGCAAACAATTTCTATCTCGACTGCAGATCGACGACAGTTTTCTTCAGGAAGTTGTACCGTATATTATTGGAATGATAATACTGTTTTTCTGGAAGCTCAAAGAAGGATAAGTCGTTTGAAGGTTGTAAATGACACTGCCGAAAGAATTGTGAAATAATGCAAGATTTTTATGGACTTATCACGGCTGAAAAGGAACAAAAACAGTTCTTGTTGCGTTGTATTAGAAATTGGTATCCGGACTGTAAAAAAAACGACTCTTAAAAGAAGTTACCCTGGCTGATTGTTATTATTTGTGTGTAAATAAAGTTTAATGTTTATCTTATTTTATTTGAACTCTTATTAACTTCATTTGCATTGAATTTATATTAGTTTTATAGTAGACCGAAATATCAGAACAAAACATGATTTTTGATAAACTTGATAGCTCGGTCGGCACGGGTTACAATTAAGCTAGAAAGATAAAATTTTATATTTGAGCATGTTTTAGCATTTATAAAAAATGTAGAGGGTATGCATAGCGAATTTCGAAAAAAAATTTTTTTTCGTCATATAAGGGACACCCTAATACTGGTGGTAGGTTATTTATATCCGCCCGGATAGCGACCATCGTATACATGGTGTTAAAACCTGCCATAGTGATCCACACGCCTTATGTGGATCATGGTACCGGATCAGGCAGTGTATATCCGGTTCTACCGAGGGCTTGCGACATAACTTGATGGTTGGTTATGGCGGGTATTGGGGTATATCCTTTTGTTACTGTGACTTGACACTTGACTTGACTTTTCGAAGAGGGAAGAAGCATTTATACAGACCACCGAGAAACGCATTGTTTGGTGTAGTGCAGTAACTTTGCTGTACTCAGTAAAAAAAAGAATATGCAGTAAATCTTAATAATATGAATCTTTCAAGTTACTAGCAACTAAGACTAAAGGTAGGCCGTTGCTACTATCTGTACTTGTATTTTTATAGAACAATTAGTATAGTTGTGTAAGCTAATACTATTCATGTGTGTGTATAAATGACCAATACCGGGTGATATTAAACAAGCGTAATTTAAACAGAATAATAAATATTTGTAGTTTGTATTGTCTGTCGTAACGTCGCGTCAGCTTGTAACACGCTTTGTCGAGTAAACAACACGAATATTGTGCTACAAACAACACCTAACTTTGTGGTTGCATATTTGAGGTTGTCTCGTGTTGGAATTTTAAACTGTGTGTGGAATATATATCCGAGAAATTATGTGTTTCACACGTTACTAAGACGACATATATACGTCGAGTTAAGCTTGCATACCTGAGAAATTCTCCATGTTATGGTATGCCAATCTGACTAATCCTTTTTTTTAGCATACACCGGCAAACGAGCAAGTGGGTCATCTGATTGTAAGTGATCTCCACCGCCCACAACACTAAAATAATCATAGGCGCGTTGCCAAGCTCAAAGTGAAGGGATTGGGAAGGTGAAGGGAATTTAAGCCTCCAGATATCTCGATCACCGTACGGAACGCAGCAGCAAGCCGCTACTTTACGTCAGTTTTCTATGAGAGTGGCAACGAGCCGGTCGAGCCGGCCCATTCATGCTGTAGACAAAACTGTATACATTATGGCTCTACCACTCAAGGTTGAGATTTGAGGCCAGTTAGGTGGACTAAGGTCTGACCCTTCTCAATCAGTATAAAAGGTCCATGCCCAGCAGCGGGACTTATATAATATACAAGGCTGGTGTATATACTTGTTGTGGTGAGAAACCTTGAGGCACAGGATTCAAATATTAGATCGCATAATCATAATTTGTAATTAAATGATTTTTCAATTAAAAATAACACACATGGGTTGCCTGAAATTAGAATTTTTGCCCATTATGGCGAAATGCTCGACATCGATCAAATCATGGAATGAAAATAATTTCGGCACACCGTAGGTGTACTTTTTGCGCCTCTGTCTAACTTTAAAGGGCTACTGGCGTGAACTTCAATATATAAAATTAATCACTATGGGACCTCTTATGTGAGAGGTCGTTTGGGTAGAAATCGTCGGCTTGTCTGTTTCTGTTGTCAAGCACCACTGTAATTGAAAAACATTGTAGTTCGTGAAATTACTGGGCATTCAGAGACTTAACTTCCAATGTATCGGGGTGACGAGCGCAGTGTACAATGTACCAAAGTTAGTCAATTTTAAACTAAAGGTAAACAATGTAACATTAACATTGTATCGTGGGTACTAGGAACTACGAGGGACTTGCTATCTCCCAAAACCCAGGCCCGAAACACGTATTTGTGAATCAGACAAACATTTATTTCCATCCGAGAATCTAACCCGCGGCCTCTCACTTCACAGCACGGCTACCATCCATGGATGATAGAAGCTATCGTCGTGAAAATTTATCAAGAAATAAGGCATAAATCTAGTTAAAGTTAATTTCTTAATTATCTCTACATATGAAACTCCCTATCGATTAAAGACCGTAAGAGCAATTAGCCCAATCTAGCCGAAACATGATCACGATAGCGATTAAACCATGAACGCTAGTTTATTGGAAATTACATAACACTTCCACCCCCGCCTCACCCTCGTAATCATCCCTCGCGTATCTCATTATGATAATAAGATATTGTATGATACACCTAATGTGTGCATGTTTAATCGATGCGCCGTTCAATTCAGACTGGAATTTACACCGAAGCGCGCACACTAATAAGATTAAAGTATGTAAGTAGGTGTTTGTAAGTGATAGGGACAAGTTATATGCAGGTCGGCATAATTTTGCCGACCTACGATAGACACACTGTTTGTTGTTGGTCGACACTATTCCTGGATTACGCTACACTTACCATCAGGTGTGGCGTATTCACTTTGCCGAGCCAGGATGAAAAAAAAAGTTTTGTCTACAGCGTGAATGGGCCGACTCTACCGAGGTAGTGCCACTGTCTTGCGGGTAACCGGCTTAAAATGGTAACTTGCTGTTGTTGTTTTCGTGAGAAAAGTCCTCATCTCTTTAAGGTCGGCAAGGCAGCCATAATTTTTCAGGTATCACGAAATTGATTTGAGATCACGATTGTTTGCCGAATTCTCTCATAAAAAGGCAAGTGTATCATCTAAACTAATATAATAAAGAGGTGAAGTATGTCCCGAAATGTATAAGTTTGCCTTTAAGTTTCTATATTTGTTTGAAGAGGGTAATTTCTGAAACTATTGTTCCATGTCTGAAAATTTTACCCGCATTATTTATGTGAGAATTTTTGTTCCGCCAACTGCCTTTTTCCCACTCCCCATAGGGTCGGCTCAAAATGCATTATAACACATTTTGCAAACAGATTTTGCTTTTAGTTTTGACGACCTGCCTGATGCTAACCTCTCTGGGGAGAAAACACACCTAGACAAACAAATATTTGTGGATCACACAAACATTTCACTCAGCACGGAAACCAAACTCTTGGTCCTAAGATGTTAGTGATCCACTTACACTCGATATCTAATAATTAACTCACATATAATGTCACTTATTAGTACAACTCTTTGTTTTCATTTCGCTCATGCGCTCACGGCACCAGATCTCCTTAAATATCTATGATCAATAGCTACACCATATATCCTGTTTAAAAATAGATAAAGTTAAAATACTGCCCGGCCATAATCGGGTATCGCCCTACACATATATCATCCCTTCGATAAAGATTCAAAGAAAATATATGAAGGAAGAGATAAATTTAAATTGCTTTTGCTCAGTGGTTCCCAAGTTATGAAAATAATTTAATATAGCATATCTATATTATCTGACCCACTACTAAAGATGGGCCTTTTTTATAATGGGACAATTTAGATCTGAACCACCACGCTGGCCTAATGTGGGTTAGATTTATCATATCTTTGAAATTATTATGGAGAATCTCAGGTTTAGTTTCCTCGCAACATTTTCGTCACCATAACCAATGAATACTTGCATAACTTAGAAAAGCTAAATTTGAGAGCCGGGACTGATATCGATCCAGCAACTTCAGTCTCACGCCTCTGGTTTTTCGACTTCATAATACTTAGTTATAATAAAGAATAGAATAATTGAATTGCACTACACTTACTATCAGTAATAAGTAGTGCAGTCACTTTGCCGTGTCAAACAAACGAAATGACAGCTTTGTCATTACATTTCGTAAAATGATGGATCAAAAAATCCCAAGTACAAGTTAAGGCTTTGAAGTTCACCGCTTTTACAATAAACGCAACCACTAGACTAATAAAGTAAACATGAGAATATGCAGAGTTCACAGATAATGTATATTTTTTTATAACAGAAGGGCATTAATCCGGATGATTTAATTATCCCTTACCTGTAAGGTCCATAAGGCGCCCATGACACGTCTGGTATTGTAAATGACGGGTGGAGATCACTAACCATCAGGAGATTCACTTGCTCGTTTACCGGCTTATGCTATAAAAAACATAAAATATATCCAAATTTTAATCCAAAGATTGGGAACATGTATTCCCTAGACAAAAAAGAATATGAAGATCTTACTCCCAGCATTTTGTTCATAAAATGATTTGAAACGCTGAAACTGAATCACGAGTTCACAATCAGTAAAGTCGATTTCAGTATTTCAGTTCGTTTCAGTCTTTGTTATAAGATCTAGTGCGATTGAGGTATACCGCGTTTAGTCTTTATCTCAGAAAGGATTTCATTTTGTGAGATACAATAAAGGTCTGGTTTGTGGTACGCGGCCAAGATAACGAGATCGCGCCATACCGACAGGTTCACATTGTATGGAATTGTATGGAAACGGTCGCGCGTTGCTGTGTCTTATCTCGATCGTATAGTTTAAAAGGTACCTATGCAATTTCATACAAAGCAAATGCTTCAGCTGATGGTAGGTGATCACCATCATCCATGAACATCGACAATATTTGATCGTCTTAGACGCGTGGCTGACTTTAAAGAAAAAGCAAAATTCCAGATTTACTTATCGTACGAAATGCAACAGTAAGTAAATACTTACTGTTGACGTAACTGACGTAAAGTAGCGGCTTGCTGCTGCGTTTAGTGCGTTGAGTGAGATATCTGGAGCCCTAAATCTCCCCCCCTTCCTAATATACAAGTATCCCTTTCCTTTAAGGTTGGCAACGCGCCCATAATTCTTCTGGTATTGAGGGCGTACATGGGTAGTGGAGATCACTTACCATCAGGTGACCCACTTTCTCGTTTGCCGGCCTATGCTATAAACAAAAATTCTTACATTAAACTTACATACTAAGTTAGTTTAATGTAAGTAATTATATAAAATTATTTTTAACCTCTAAAATGGTTAATAGATTATAATAATAATTTTATTTATTTCAGACTAATTCGCCCCATAATTTGTATTAATTTTTTATGTTTAATTATCAGCAATAAAGGGTTAAAAAAAAATCACCCCATTTAGTTAGTATACATTTTTCTTATCCTAGTGTTAGTAAACGACTCACAATCAACACAAATAATACATTTTTTTTTAATATATTATGATGTTTTTTATAAAAACAAAAATCTCAAACAGATCCACAAAGTCGAATGCACATTTGTATCAAGTGTAATCACTTACAATATTGTATGTTACACGACGGTTTGCGATACACCAGCTAATCCAATTAACTGAAGCCTACTGAGCGTATATCGGTCGGTGCTGCGAATAAACAAGGCCTGGTTTGTGGCCGTTTTGTTCACTACTAAATATTATTTAACTAGCTTTATCTCGTGGCCCCACCCGCGTGGACGTCTTTTCCTGAAACAAAATGTGGTCTCTGTTCTAATCTAGGTCGTCGTCTATACCTGTATCTTGGCGCAGCGGGTGTGTAGCTGTCTGCGCAGCGAGAGGTCGTGGGTTCGATTCCCACACTGAGACAAGTGTTTGCGTGATCCACTAATATTTGTTTCAGGACTGGACGTTGTGGGACCGCCAGTCCCTCGTAGTTCATGTTACCCACGATACAAGTTAACCTAGTGTGGGGTCAGGAATAGTCCTGTGTGTGTGTGGTGTGTGACTGTTGATTTAAAAAAAATAGTAGAAGAATTACGTCAGTAAGAAAATACGATAGTAGGCAATGTTCTCGCATTTATCCCCTAAGGGGTAGGCAGAGATGCAACTAGTGCATCCACCGTTGCCGAGCTTATTTGGATCCCATAGAATAGGCAGCGAGCCTATCGCCATATCGAGCAGAAGTCTAATGCCCGATATTTCTTTTTCAAAATAAATACACCCAACAGTCACATACATCGTCCTGACCCCACAGTAAGATACGAGTCTTGTGTCGTGGGTATCAGGAACTACGAGAGACTTTCGGTCTTACAACACCCAGACCCCGAACGCACAAACATTTGTCTCAGTGCGGGGATCGAACCCGCGGCCTCTCGCTTCACAGCCGGCTACTCGCCCGCTGCGCCACGGAGGCTGTCCTGTGTAATTAATATTAATCATTTTCTAAAATACTGCAATATTGTTGATAGAATATCCATTATATTCGGACGTAAACCGAAAACAGTTTATTAATAATGCTCTACTCAGACCAATGCCACTTTGCGATGATCGATTTTGATAGAATTCCAAATAAAGAGCACAAACACACGTAACTTTCCGACTCGGAGAATTTCTTCTAAATTGGAAGTACTTTAATAAAAATGTTCCACATTTCAAATCTTATTTCATTTCTACAATACAAGAGTTGCTCAAGGATAAATTGATTGTTAGTTGGTGTAGATATCGGTCCGTTCGACCCGTATTCTTAGTAAGAGCGAAGATAAAGCGGGATTACTTCAGTCATTAATTAGATCTGGGACGGGTTAGCCCACAGCCTTATTCTGGAACTGACTATATATTTTACATTACTCCGTTTATACCTTCCTTTTTAAGCATAGATCGGCAAATATTGGTGGGAGGATACTCGTACCCGACCGGATAGCGACCACCGTACACTGGTGCTAAAACCTGCCATAGTGGCCCACCTAGTGTGGGTCGCGTTTCCGGATCAGCCAGTGTATATCCGGTTCTCCCCAGGGGGCTTGCCCCAGATCCTAACCCTTTTCCCATCCCTTTTTCCTTTCCATCCCCCTTGGCCCTTTGGCAGGCCGGCATGATCTTGCCGACCTACGATGGACACATTGTTTATCGTTGGTCGACACTATTCTTGGATTGCGCTACACTTACCATCAGGTGTAGCGGAGTCACTTTGCCGATCCAGGATAAAAAAAAAACGAGCAAATAGGTCACGGGATGGTAAGTGATCTGTACAATCCATGCACACCCACAGCACTAGAAGAATCATAGGCGCGTTGCCAAGCTCAAAGAGAAGGGATAATTAAAGGATTTGGAACGGGTGAGGAATTTGAGCCTCCGGATATCTCACTCACCATACGAAACGCAGCAGCAGGTCGCTACTTTAAATAGGTTTTCTGTCCGACAGTGTTAACAACCTATTCATGCTGTAGACAAAACTATCGACAGCGTAGCTCTACCACTCAATTGTTGCACAATTATTTGAAGCAAATGAGAAAGCTGTTTGTAATAGGAGAGGATCGGGCTGTCTGATTCAAAGACACACACGTCCGTCTTCTTGAATTAACGTACGATTCAATCTGTGACTTCAATAGTGAAAGAATACTTCATGAGGAAATCTGCATACCTATAAGTTGTTCATAAGAATATCGAAGCTCTGTGAAGTCTACAAACACGTATAAGCTCAGCGTGGCAAATACATTATGATGCCTAAACATCAATAAGAGAGGCATTTATCCAGGTAGTGAGACAGTATTTAAAAGAGGAATTTTATGATAAATGTAAAAGACACAAACGATATACGTCAGTCGAAATGTATAAGAATAAGACGGTGAAAGGATATTTATGTTAAATTTGTATCGGCTTGAACCGTGGAAAGCTATTAGGGCCATTTACAGTTTAACGACGGTTAGGACGGATAGGTGCTTGTTAAGCAGGTAGATTTGAAATTCTTAGGGTATGATAAGGCTCCAGAACAGACTGCAGACCGCAGTACTATCAAGATTGAAGCTATACTACTAATTAGTATGTAATTCAATAGAACTATAGATACTCCGGCGTAGCTCGGCAGCATTTTAGATAGTTATTATGCATGTTTTTGTTTAAATTAGTTTTTGGTTCATATTAGTCAATGAGTTTATTCACTATTGAATTCGTGTCAAAGATTATAAAATATATTTTTTCTTCCAGCAAAGTAGTTGTACTATAACCTGATGGTAAACGTAGTGTAGTCAAATAAAATCAGCGACCACCTATAAACGATGAGTTTATCGGTGGTCACCAGAATCATGCCGGCCTGTATAAATGTGTCTTCATAATCCAAAAAGGGAAGAAGCAAATCGAGGGGTCTGCAACAGGACTGATGGATGCACTATGTAGGCACAGGGATACCAAGATGCACCCCTATACATGTCCTAACCAACCATCAAGGCATATTACAAGACCCTCGGTAGAATCGGATAAACACTAGCTATTCCTGGCACGCGATCCACACAAGGTTGGTGGGTCACTATTACAGGTTTTAACACCATAAATACGGTGGTCGCTATTCGGGCGGATATAAACTTCTTTTTGCGTTAATAAAGTGCACCTTACTAACAGCTTCAGTTAGTAATTAAGTTTATTTTTTTTCTGCTTAGCGTTATTCCGGCTTAGTGCCAGGCTTCTGCTACTAAGAAACTTCTACTTCAGACTTCAGACTACTTCTTTACTTTTTCCACCTTCATTAATTAACAAAGCAAATCATCGTCATTCTTATTTTTGTCTTTAACGTAATACCTATTAAAGTTGCCGTCGGAACGAAAATATATCTTCTACTGCAGATTAAAATCCCATTACATCGTAAAAATGAACAGGCACCGTTGGGCTCGGGCCCGTTTTCCTTTTTCATAACAACAGCTGCCGATAATAAAAATACGATATCTGGTCATTTACTAAATTACTTTTAAATATATTTTGTAAACGTTATTTTGCTGTAATGCCTACGCGGTATGACTGTTGCTATTGTATGGTATGGTGTATGGTATGCTGTTGATATTGGGTTTTTTATATCACGAAATGCTCAGTATCAACCCGGAGTCTAGAATTGTGCCCAGTATGGCGATAGGCTCGCCGTCTATCACATCAAGGGACGGAAATAAGCTCGTCATGTATGTGATCCACAAATGTTGATTTCAGGTCTGTGTATTGTGGGACAGTATGACTCTCTTAGATCTGATACCCATGATACAGGTCAACCTAGAATGGGGTCAGGACTATGTGTGTGACTGTTAGGTGTATTACTTATTATTTACTAGCTTTTTCTCACAGCTTCGCCCGCGCGAACTGCCTTTCTCGGATAAAAATCTCCGGGATTAAAAGTAGCCTTTAACCGCATCCGGCGTCCTATTTATTTGTAAACCACAATTCATCAAAATCTGTTCAGCAATTTAGACGTGGAAAACGTGACAATCAAACAAACTTACTTTCGCATTTATAATATTAGTTAGGACATTGGTAAAATAGTTTTTCACCTCGGGCAATCTAAACCTTTAAAGTGATAAAAGGAAGTCTATAGCCATATCGTACTCAAAAACTTAAAATTTAAAAGCCTCATATTGGAAACAAACCCAGAACTACCAATTTACAAGTTAAATATTACCACTAGATTAATGACGTAATAAAAATACAATAATCAATTACAAATATCCACGTCCCATAAAAATAAACCGTTTAAATAATAAAGTGTTTCAAATTACCATTAACAAAGTCATTGGCTAGAGGATTACATGACAAATTGTGGCCTGGCGCCATTACTGTCGCCTGCCGCTGATATACGCAAATATACAGCGCAATTAATATAGCACTGAAAGCAAACGACTGCAAATAAAATAAGTTTTACAAAAAATAGAGCACTAATCATTAGAAAGAAAGATTTGTTTTTTTTTTGTTGATTGAATGATGAGACGAGCAAGGCGCTCGCCCAACAGTAAGCGCCACGCCTGCCATGAACAGAAGCAACACCACACAGAACTTTGAATTATAAAGCACTTCATGGCACTGAACTGCGCTTGTTACCCCGATACATAAGATGTTAAGTCTCATAATGCCCAGTAATTTCATTGGCCTCAATGTCCTTCAAATCGAAACACAACATTGTTTACACGCTGTTGCTTGGCGGCAGAATCAGACAAAGCGGTGGTACCAACCCAGACGGCCTCATACGAGGGACCTACCACCTTGTATACACAATTACATATGATACAATATTAGCAATAAATATTATATGTCTCTCCCTCACCAATTAAATATTCTTTTTCGTCCACCTGTCCTTATCCCACTCGCAGTCAGGTCAGCGCAACATGCTTCTTAACACATGTTACAGAAATATCTGGCTTGTACTTTTTACGACTGACCGCCTGTTTGACGTCAACCCCTCTGGCAAAATACACCCAAACCTGAAACAAATATTTGTGAATCACATAAACACTTGTCTTGTTGCGAGAATCGATCCTGAGACTTCGCTTCACAGCCAGCTCGTTCATTCCGCTACGAAGGCTGTCAGTGATTTGTGAGTTTTAACACCATGTGTGTAGTGGTCGCTTTTCGGGTGAATATGAATCCTACCACCATGTGCTTTAATACACCCCTTAGCTGAACTACTAACTTACTTGAAATGTAGACGTCCCACACTTCAAATGGTAGAATAAAGCTATAGTTTTATCTACATTATGAATGACTCAGATCGACTGAGGTCGTATTACTAACTCATAGAAAACAGTCCTGGAGTAGTAACTTGCATGCATTTTATAAAAATGTATGTAAATTTTACGACATATATTCGGTCAGGTATGAACAAACGTGTGGAATTGAATATTGGGCTTCGTGCAATACGACTACCAATTGGCGTCGTCAAAAGCAATAGTTTGGCGTCGTAGTTTTGCTATCAATTTAGAATTACGCCAATGGTCAAGCAGATAGCTTTGTACAATAGCCAATTGGTTACAGAAGTGGATTTGGTTTACGAGTATTAATGGAGACTGGGTTTATGATATTAGAAGTGATTTATAGGTCGCATTTGTAGAAATAATTGCTATTGAATCCAGTGGAGCTGTGATAAATGAATTGTGGAGAATATCAGTTGGATTAACAAAATTTAATGGACCAAAATCAATAGCGTTCTCAAAGAAAGGGTTATTATGTATATCAAACAATTGACACAGGTAGATGATGATGAAATTTGCTTAACAAGTACGAAGTAGGTTGATTCAAAGTTAACAAAGTTTGCTTATTACAAGGTAGGCACCTCGTATGCGAGAAGCCACCAAGCAAGTTCTGTGTGGTGTTGCTTCTGTGTATGGGCAGGCGTGGTGCTTACCATCAGGCGAGCGCTTGGCTCGTCTCGTCATTCAATCACATAAAACTAGCAAGCAAAACACAAATCACCACACAGCAAGACGTCCACCTGGTGGTAAGTGATCTCCACCGCCCATAAACATGTGTAGTACCAGAAAAATCAAGCGTATATTGCTGACTAGAAATGAATGAGACGAGGACGGAGAATAAGGGCCTTCGAAATTTTTTACTACCGTATTAAATATAGCAGCAAGCTGCCACTTCACGTCGGACATGGATAAACAGACAAACGAAAAGCTCAACTTATAAGTTCCCCTCTTTTTTCGGGAAGTTAAATCTTTCTTCGTCATATTTTGTATACAAGCATGTGGAGTCAACCGTACGTAAAAGAAAGATTAGGGAAGAAGGTTTCATTAGCTTTAAATAACAAGATGGTAAGTGGCACGCCTGTCTACACACAACAACAATACCAAACAGGACTTTGAAATAAAAGTGTGGCTTGACACTAACATACGCTCATCACCCCGATACATAAAATGTCTGATAATTCCCAATAATTTCACTGACGATGTAGGAATATATCTTCAAACATAATATTTATTTCGTTTGAGTGAATTTTCAAGAAATAGGATTGCTGACTTGGCAACAAACAGGATCGGGTTCTCACTTCGAAACGACTCGACACTTTAGCTACTGTAATGAAATGAAATCACTCAGTCTACGATTTGAACAGTCCTTGCAAAAAGTCTAGTCTATTCCTTTTCAGGGTTCTGTTTTTATTGGGATTTTTTCGGCGATAATCTATGTAAGTATAAACCTCTTGAATGAAAGTTACGTGTTTATTTTTTCGAAATTCTAATATGTATGTTTTATAAGTGTAGGCACTATTCTGTAGACAGTTTTGTTTGCTGTAGCTAGGGAAAGGGGAGAGGATTTTGCCCAACGATAATTAATCCTTCAGCGATAAATAATGTTTATCCGTAATCGAAACAAAACTAAAACACCAATTTCGAAATTTAAATTGAATATCAGTAATATATATTTTTAATTACTTATGTCTATAAATAAAGCTTTCGAGAAGTATGTAGTGCTACTTCTCAAAAATATTTATATTAATATTTTTTTATAATATTGCTCAATGAATATTTACTTCTTCCAAGCATTTGTATCTATCATAATACCTTCTGGCGTTAGTCCACATTGTGTAGTCAAACCTTTTGAAGAATGCAATATGCGCACTGGTTTTGTATCCTATCGACAAGCTATCAGCTCTTTAAAACACCCAGCGGTATCTAAACTCGATTACCCATAATATCATATCGTGAAGATTTTCGCCAGATTTCCGATACATTTTCGATAAAAGAGTTGTTTGTATCCTCATATAACCGGCGATATATGTGGCCCGCGCCACTTAACATTCTCTATGGATCCGCGCTAGAATTTTTTTTGGGTTCCGTAAGCTTTAGTCGCAAGCAGAGTTTGCTATACAGAATACTGTAGCTGAAGAGGGAAGTGTATGTATTATAAGTGGTAGAGCCATTTTGTGGATGAGATGAGTGAGATTTTCAAACCAATTATCGCTCCTCTTTCCAAAACTTCGTTTCTTTTGAGATTAGCAACGTATGAGCCTTCTTGTATTATATTTTAATGGGTGCGATATGCGAGTGGCCGTCTAGGTTGGTAGGTGGTTGGTTAAGCAACAATGTGGAAGCACTGGTGTGGTTCAGCTTGAAAGATATTGAAGCCAGTAAAATGTTGGGCATTTTGAGACTTAACATCTTATGTCTCGGGGCGACGAGCGCAGTTCAGTGCCATGAAGTGCTTTGTCATTCTCAGTTCTGTGTGGTATTGATTCTTTTTATGGGCAGCCGTAGCGCTTACCATCAGACGGGCACCTTGCTCGTCACGTCATTCAATCTAATAAAAAAAATAGCCACGGAACCCCACAATAATCACGACAGAACATGCTCACGGTTAGAATTTCTTGTTATTTTCTTGTTGAGATTTTTTCTTATTTACCCTCGAGCGCGCATTGAATTTGACAGCATATTGTTATCTCTCCACTTATGTTTCACCGAAGGCGCATCTGACTCTCCAATTTATGATAACAGGGTGGGAATCGGAGCTGGATTAAAAACGTGGAATGCTTATGTTTTATACTCGTCATATCAGGAGTGCCGAATGCTACATATATGTGTTATATGGCACACTTCTTCTTTTTTTAAATTTATGGCTTCGCATTATTATGAATTTCGCCAAAGTATTATTTATATTCTCAAGTCTTCACAAGAACGATGAAATATCGGTGTGGTTGACGTTTTCTAGGCCTTGTTTTAGTGTGAATTCCTTCCAATACGATGCTTAATTCACTTATTTCAATGTTTCCATTGTTCATCATCATCGTCAATGTTTATTGCACAAATCCAAACCATTTTTATACAACAAACACTTTAAACTAGTTTTTGAAATAAATTAATACACCGCGCTGTCAGAATTCCCGCCAAAACTCTCATAGCAGACTTATATAAGTGGTAGAGCCACGCTATAAAGTCTTTTATCTTCAACATTAGGTCTAGTATCAGTTACGATTACATTCATAGTTTTCGAATTCATAGAAAATTACTATTGAAGAAATGTCAAACTAGTAATTCATACTGGTAAAAAGGACAGACTCGCTCGAAAACTAAAATCGTATTCGAATATGATATAAAATCATTCATACTATTTATTTTAATTGATCATAGTTCCCTACTGCTACTTAATGTATGGAGCGTAAACGAAAACTATTATAGTTTTAGAAAACTATCAAAACTTGTACTAGGCCTACAGAAAGGGGCTAGGTCGATCTGGGTATGGTCACCGATCACAGAAAATCGATGTGAAGTGCCATTTTGCTGCTACGTGTCGTACCATGAGTGAGATCTGGCCTGCCCATAAACAGAAGCAACACTACACAGAAATTTGAATTACAAAGCTCTGCATGCCAGCATGCCACTGGAATTCGTTCGTCACCCTGAGACGTAAGTTGTTGAGTTTCATAATGCCGAGTATTTCACTGGCTTTAATGGCATTCAAACCGAAATAGAACAGTGTTTACACACTTTTGTTTAGCGGCAGAAATAGGTAAAGTCGTGGTACCAACCCAGACAGCCTTTCGCATACGAGGAACCTACCATCGTATATAATCTATGTAACCACAGATAAACTCATTGTTTGTCGATGGTTGCTGGTTTTTTTGGACTGCACTGCGCTTAACATCAGGTATAATGCAGTCACTTTACCGTGCCCAGATAAAAAAATATCACTCGCGTTAACGGTGCAGAAATGACCGTAAGGAAAACCTCGCGACATTTAAAGTCACAACAATATTCTTAAATGATTGTCATTATTTATAACGTTTTATAAACACTCCCATAAGGCTTACAGATCCATTCACAGAGTAAATTGGAAATAAATATTTAATTCCCTATTTCCCGAAATACGCCTCTGTCCCAATAAACCCTAAATACTTCAATGTTTTCCCAATAGGCGTAACGTAAGCGAAACGCGTGCGGGACGGAGACGACACGATCATGAGGCGATTTATCGCTCCCGACTGACTACTGGAAAAATATTTCTTTACGAATATAATCTAAGCGATACATTAAGGATATTTGAAAATGGGGGATTGTATTCATCCCTGTATCTACAATTTTTTTTTTTTTTTTTTTTTTTTTATCCTGGCACGGCAAAGTGACTACGCTACACCTGATGGTAAGTGTAGCGCAATCCAAGAATATTGTCGACCAACGATAAACAATGTGTTCATCGTTGGTCGGCAAGATCATGCCGGCCTGCTAAAGGGCCAAGGGGAGGGGAAGGAAAAAGGGATGGGGAAAGGGTGAGGGTCAGGGGGCAAGCCCCCTGGGGAGAACCGGATATACACTGGCTGACCCTGGAACGCGACCCACACAAGGTAGGCCACTATGGCAGGTTTTAGCACCAGTGTACGGTGGTCGCTATCCGGTCGGATACAAGTATCCTCCCACCACAATGTTATACCCATACAGAAAAATGAAAACGATATGCCTTATCTCTGTATATTATTTTCACTAGCTATCCCTCGCGGTCTCACCTGCATGGTCTTGCTTCCATGAGTCATAGCATGATATACATATAAACATTCCTTGTGAATTACTCTATCTATGGCTGAAAACTGCATCAAAATCCGTTGAATAGTTTAAAATATCTAAGCGAACCGACAGCGGAAGCGACTTCATTTTATACTTTGTAAAGATAGTTGTTTTTTGTCGCAACGCCATAACTTTCATAATTATTCATCAAATTTAATAAATGAAACACCATTTTAACGCTTACGTTTACCGCTATTTACAAAAAATAGTTAGTTACAAACATTAGTTAGTTAAAAATATAGGTTTCGCCAAAAAAGATGAAAAATTTACAGTGCCATCTGTGGACAGATTAATCAACTAATTTGTTATATTATTAATTGGACCTAATAACGTAAAAAGCAACGAACTCACAGCAAGATAAAATGGAGATACTGATTTTGTTTTACTAAATTCAATAATTTAAACTGATTTTATCGCCTATTTTTTTGGAAAATCGGGCATAAAATATATTCCATGTACGATTTTGCAAAAAAATGCGGTATTAAAATCAATTTATTATTACCGAGAGTAGGATATAAAATAGGTTTTTACCTGGTACTACCCTACAATACTAAATTATCCCTTGGGATAATTTTTATGACGTAAAAGATTTAACCCGGACGAAGTTGCGAGAAAACCCTCAATTAAGACATTACGATGTCTAAATCAAAGGACCCAGCACCCTTCAGCACTTAGTGAAGTGAACAAGAGGGCTGAACACTGGAGATGTCGCGGGGGGCAGTAGGGGAGCGGCGGGGGGAGGTGTCAGCTGTTAATCCTTTGGAGGGTGATGAGTGGCGGGTGGAGGCATCGGGGCGGGGGGATTCATTTCTTTTCTCTTAACTCTGCTAATGATACTATACTAAGGTAAAGCTCGCCAGCCCTCACACCGAATCCTACTGATATTTATAGTATGTTTAAACATTGGATGGTTTTTAGTCAATCTGGCGTTAACGGTTTTGGATTAAATTTGGGCTCACAGGTATTTCATGACTTGGATTAGGATATAGATTACTTTTTACCCCGGAAAAGATAATAACGCTGATGCAGCGAAAACTGATATAATTTATAATAGCTGTCAGATTTATTTTGTTTTTTTTTGTAGCTTGGAACAGTAGTGACTACAATGAACATGATGTTAAGTACAGTGCAGTCCAAATATAATGTCAACCGTCAAGAAATCTCTTGACACTCGTCAGAATTATACTGGCCTGACTTTATTGGATGTACACTAACCTATATAAAGATTTTTTTGCAAAAAATATTAGGTACCAGTTAAACTATGAACGTATTGCCTTTAAGGAAAGGAATAATTAAGGCAATGTGATGGTAAATGTTACTTTAGACGTCGAGAAAAGAAACAACAATTAACAATTTTAATAATACCTCACAACAACCCTTAACAATTTTTCCAACAACCGAAATTGGCTACCCAAGAGAGCCGTCATAGTCATAAAATCAAAAGTTGAGGCCATATCCATTATGCCACATATATAAAGTTAATGTTAAATGTTAATAATTATGCCGAATGTGCCTGTGACAGGCCAGAGCTCACTAATATCTGGATATTTTGATATCTAAGTTACTCACTATTCTGCTATTAATCCAGGATTACAGGTAAGTGTGAGAGGCATCCGCAGTTCATTTGTTGTGTTGGCCGCGCCGTTGACTTAAATCGAGTTGAAGGTTTTACGTCGCAGCGTGGTGTCTTCACAACTCCAGTGCGTTTGAAGCGACAGACAGTTAGAATACGCTTATGAGTGGTAGAGCCACGCTGTAAACACTTTTGTCTATACCATGAATGGGCTGACTCTACCGGATGGTTACCACTGTGTCACAGAAATTCGACGTAAAGTCCGCTACTTTACGTCGATTTTGCTGCAGCGTTTCGTATGCTGAGTGAGATATCCGGAGGCCCAAAACCCCCATCCCCTTCCCAATCCCTTAAGGTCCTTCTCGTTAAGTCGGCAACGCGCCTATGATTCTTATGAAATGTATTTGAGTTTTCAATACGAAAAATCACATTAGTTGCCTGGGATAGGAATTAGTGCCCGGTATGATGAGTAGCAGCGATAGCTCAGCGGGGAGTGGTATGGACTGTCGAGACGAAAATCGCAGGTTCGAAACCAGCCCCAAGAGCATACACCACTGACTTTTCTAAGTTATGTGTATATTAATTGTTAATTATCGCTTGCTTTAACGGTGAAGGAAACATCGTGAAGAAACCTACATACCTGAGATCTCGATAAGATTTTTCGAAGATATGTGAAGTCTGCCATCCCGCATTAGGCCAGCGTGGTAGACTAAGGCCTAATCCCTCTCATTCAGTAGAGGAGGCCCGTGCCCAGCAGTGGGACGTATATAATACAGGGTTAGTAAAAAAAAAAAATTGGTGTGTGTCGTGGGACACCAGGTAGGAACGAAGTTCCTTCGGCTAATGTACAATCGACACAAATTGCAAAAAATTCAAATTATCAACTAAAATAACAAAATATGTCTCTTTATTTTTGATGGCAACATAATATTACATAGAAATAGAATAGAAAAATAGAAATAAAAAAAAACGTGTGGCGCTCGGCATTTTTTATCAACTTATGTAATTATAAATAATAACGAGCTAGCGTAATCTTTTAAAAATCGAAGGAGTATTTTTAAATACTTCAGTTATAACTGGCTGAATGAATTTCATTTTAAATATGTCTCTTTATTTTTGTTTGACAACATAAAATTACATAGAAATGACTGACATTAAAATTGACACATTGACTGTCGCGCCTGCGCACGTCTCATTTAACGCTTTTATTCCACGCATTTTTCCACGCATTTTTTCCACGCATTTTTTCCACGCATTTTTTCCACGCATTTTTTCCACGCATTTTTTCCACGCATTTTTCTTACGGTTTTACTATCACATTTTTTTCAGTTCGGTCACGCAGCGAAATGCCTATCCCCTCCAAGCCTGACGTAAGGAACTTCGTTCCAAAAAAAATGATAGCTTCTATATCATATCATGGGACGGACATAAGCTCGGCGAATCGATGTTGCATAACCTCTAATACCCCTTCCACGATATCGGCGATATGTTTTATAGTAGTTATATAGAAGGTAGTTAATATGTTACTGTAAATTTTAAATTACATGTCAGACGAACAATTTATCATATTAGTATCGTATGAGTACATGTATAAATCACGTGACAGCTGTCAACTTCACTTTCATAAATCATATTGTATAGCACAATATCTAACAAGATAATATCTTCAGTGGAAAGGAAAAAATACTAAAGCGCCAATACGTGAACTTTACGGTTGAATATTGTAAAGTGGATTTTTCCCATAATAATTCATAATAAGTATATTCCTGGTGGTAAGATACTTATATCCACCCGGATAGGGACAATACACAATACACAAGATGTTAAAACCTGCCATATTGATCCACACACCTTTAATCTGATAGGGAAAATGGGAAACTCGGCAACGCAAAACAACAAGCGTAACGTGATTTGGGTTTCTGATCTTTTTAACTTATAGTATAATACGGTACTATCCCGGTGGAGCCGAGCCATGCATGATCTAGGAATTTTACACATCGCGACTCTACCACATACAAAATATTTCCAACTCCTCCGTAACCTTCTATCTGATTAATTTTGTTGCGGGACAAAGACATTTAGGCATTCCCAGAGACTCGCCGAGCTTCACTGCTTAGTGTCGACAAAAATGCGTACCACTGTTGATCCTAGTGCACAGGAGTTACAGTGGCGGGTGTGTGGGCGGGATAGTCTCTCACTACCACTTACAAAGGCAGGTATGTTGTAAATTAAACTGGGACCAGATTGCTCCCTTTGTATATTAATTTCCATATATTATATTACCGACGTAACACGCCTCCAATATGTTAAGATGTTATCTGAGCTGGATGCCTGCGTTTGTTAAATTAATATCTCAGGATAATTGTACTGGAATATGTCATTAATGGGATAATAGATGATATGTTTTAGAGGAGCAGATTGGACGTGTATTGTGGTAAAAACATTTTAGAGTTTTAGTATAATTACGAAATATGTCATTGCGTTTGACATATTTATTTTAATGTAACATATAAAGTTCCGCCTGCATATTTTTTATTTATTGAATTAAATGACGAGACGAGCAAGGCGCTCGCCTGATGGTAAACGACACGCCTGCCCATAAACAGAAACAACACCACACAGAACTTTGAATTACAAAGCACTGCATGGCACTGAACGCGCTCGTCACCCTGACACATAAGATGTTAAGTCTCATAATGCCCAGTAATGTCACTGGCTTCGATGTCCTTCAGACCGAAATACAGCAGTACTTACACACTGCTGCTTGGCGGCAGAAATAGACAAAGCGGTGGTACCAACCCAGTCGACCTCTCGTATACGAGGGACCTACCACCTTATAATATATTCTTGTAAGGTATTCCGAAGGCGTAGACAGAGGTACAATTATGCATAATGTAATAGAGGGGGAGCCTATAGCTATAACAAGCGTAAGTTGTAATCCCGAATATCGATAGTTCAAATAATCATAATGACTTGGCTTATAGTTTTTACGAGCAGCCGCTTGCCTGACGTCAAGCCCTCTGGGGGAACTCCCCACGGACTAATAGCATATCAAAAAGTTACTAATATAGACGCAAGAGCTCTACCGTGAACTAATTTAGAACTCGATCGATCATTACTAATGCATATCGAACTGTAGTTAGTCGACGAGGCCAAGCGAGGTCTCATAATTAATAATGTAATAAATGCCACGAATGATACGAATAGAACTCGATATTGTCCAATAAATCGAATGCTATGTTTTATTTTTGTGTTTAGTGAACTATTTAGTGATGTCGGGGTGTATTTTAATTTATACTTTTGATAAATAATTATTGAAAGCAGCGATAGCTCAGTAGCCAGTGGTTCAGACTACTGTTACGAAAGACGCAGGTGCCAGCCCCAAGAGCATGCACGTCTGGCTTTTTTAAGTAATGTGTATTCATTGTTATTGATATCGCTTGTATTAATGGTAAGGGAAACATCATGAAGAGCCTTGGATATCTGAAAATATTCTTTAAAAACGTGTGTGAAGTCTACCAACCCGCACTATGCAACTGTGGTGGAGTGATTAGTCAAGAAGATTTATATGTATAATACATACATATTATAGTATAGAAAAGCTGAAAAATTCAAAGATTTGTGATGTGATGTCGTAACAAACATCCCAAATCCCCTCCCCTTCCCAATCCCTAATTATCCCTTTCCTTTAAGGTCGGCAACGCGCCCATGATTCTTCTGGTATTGTGGGCGTACATGGGCGGTGGAGATCACTTACCATCAGGTGACCCACTTGCTCGTTTGCCGGCCTATGCCATAAAAAAAAAAAAAAAACAAACATATTTATCCCGCGCGAAGCCGGCGCGGGTCGCTAGTTACACATACTTACGTTATTCTTTTAAACGCACTGTACAATGCACTTTGGGGTCCAGGGGTTTTACAAACGATATTATTACCATTGTGCATATAAAAATAATGTAAAAAATATTTTTTATTTTAAACATAATAATTGGTCAAAAAATTGCTTTAATTTATTATTTTTCGATACCGAATAAAGCCGAAATTCTTAGAGTTAATGTTGTTACATCAAATAATTATTTATCATTGGTCTAGAGGCGTCATACTTGACTTGAAAAGCTGGTGATCTTGGATTAAAACCACAGTTCAGGCCACCACAATGACCTAACGTCTCGAGAAATATTCGAAAGTTACGGTACTTGATTTTATGACCTTTGACCCTAACTATTCAAAAACACCTTATACTCCTGTGTATTAGATTCTCTAATTTAACTTCTCAAAGAAACTGCATGGCAATAGAGGTCATAAAGCGATCTAGTTTGAATGAATGTAGGTGAAGTGTGCAACCTAGTGCGCTAGTTAAAGCGTATAGCATACGCGGTAGCGGCGGCGGGAGCGGGAGCGGAGCGGTAGTATCACAACACATGGGGACAAATAGGGGCCGTCGTGAACGAGTGGCCGCGGGTTGTACACAGAGCAACAGATTCAGTACGTTTATTTAAACATCAAAGCATAATATTTTTTATAGCAAAAGTCAGCAAACGAATTATTTGGTCTGATGATGGTTAGTGATTTTCACACCAGTAGAATCATGGATGCGCTGTTGACTTCAAAATGAAAGCGATAGAGATTAGAAAGGGGAGACAGAATGCGTCTAAGAAAATCTCACTCATCGTACGGAACTCTATAGCAAGCTGCCACATCATGCTGGTTCTATGAGACAGTGGTACTACCCATATCCATATCCGGTCAAGCCAGCACGTTCAAGGTGTAAGCAAAACTGTCTATAGCGTGACGTACCAATTTTCACTATCATTATGCCCCAATTGCTCAGTAAATACATTGATTTATTCACCGGTCAGTAACTACTCACTGTCAGGTTGGTAGCATTCCTGGCTTCTACGACATTTCATCACCCTCGTCAAACTATCCTGTTCACTCTGTAAAACTGTCTAGACTGTATAATATGATTCTAACACTTAAAAATGTCAATATGATACTGAGCTGCGGTACTGTCGTGCATCAACTACGCTGTCTGTTGCGACATGAATTATTCAGTCGCAACAAACAGCGAGTTTTGTACGTCAACCGCACCTGGTGTATCGCCCGCCTGCGCCATACTATCGCACTGTCAGCTTATCGCGTGTGTTATAAAATTGACAATAAATGATTTCAACGTGGTAATATTTTTTCTAGCCACATATTTTATAACACAGTCACAAATTTTATTTTATATTACAGTATAAAACATATAGAATTTTATCAGACAATGTTATAATAATTATTGGAACGAAGTTCCTTACGGCAGGCTTGGAGGGGATAGGCATTTCGCTGCGTGACCGAACTGAAAAAAATGTGATAGTATAACCGTAAGAAAAATGCGTGGAAAAAATGCGTAGAAAAAATGCGTGGAAAAAATGCGTGGAAAAATGTGTGGAATAAAAGCGTTAAATGAGACGTGCGCAGGCGCGACAGTCAATGTGTCAATTTTAATGTCAGTAATTTCTATGTAATTTTATGTTGTCAAACAAAAATAAAGAGACTTATTTAAAATGAAATTCATTCAGCCAGTTATAATTGAAGTATATAAAAATACTCCTTCGAATTTTAAAAGATTACGCTAGCTCGTTATTATTTATAACTAGATGACCCGGTGAACTTCGTATCACCTACATAATATATTTGTGTAAAATGTGGTCAAAACTTAATACAAATGTTTCATTTACATTAAATGCAATTAAGTGAGGTACTGCACCATTGCACGTGAGGTGGCCCATCGCACATTTAATCGTCTTCCACCTCCCCCCAGTCCGTGTCCTGTCCGTGTCCTGTCCGTGTCCTGTCCGTGTCCTGTCCGTGTCCTGTCCGTGTCCTGTCCGTGTCCTGTCCGTGTCCTGTCCGTGTCCTGTCCGTGTCCTGTCCGTGTCCTGTCCGTGTCCTGTCCGTGTCCTGTCCGTGTCCTGTCCGTGTCCTGTCCGTGTCCTGTCCGTGTCCTGTCCGTGTCCTGTCCGTGTCCTGTCCGTGTCCTGTCCGTGTCCTGTCCGTGTCCTGTCCGTGTCCTGTCCGTGTCCTGTCCGTGTCCTGTCCGTGTCCTGTCCGTGTCCTGTCCGTGTCCTGTCCGTGTCCTGTCCGTGTCCTGTCCGTGTCCTGTCCGTGTCCTGTCCGTGTCCTGTCCGTGTCCTGTCCGTGTCCTGTCCGTGTCCTGTCCGTGTCCTGTCCGTGTCCTGTCCGTGTCCTGTCCGTGTCCTGTCCGTGTCCTGTCCGTGTCCTGTCCGTGTCCTGTCCGTGTCCTGTCCGTGTCCTGTCCGTGTCCTGTCCGTGTCCTGTCCGTGTCCTGTCCGTGTCCTGTCCGTGTCCTGTCCGTGTCCTGTCCGTGTCCTGTCCGTGTCCTGTCCGTGTCCTGTCCGTGTCCTGTCCGTGTCCTGTCCGTGTCCTGTCCGTGTCCTGTCCGTGTCCTGTCCGTGTCCTGTCCGTGTCCTGTCCGTGTCCTGTCCGTGTCCTGTCCGTGTCCTGTCCGTGTCCTGTCCGTGTCCTGTCCGTGTCCTGTCCGTGTCCTGTCCGTGTCCTGTCCGTGTCCTGTCCGTGTCCTGTCCGTGTCCTGTCCGTGTCCTGTCCGTGTCCTGTCCGTGTCCTGTCCGTGTCCTGTCCGTGTCCTGTCCGTGTCCTGTCCGTGTCCTGTCCGTGTCCTGTCCGTGTCCTGTCCGTGTCCTGTCCGTGTCCTGTCCGTGTCCTGTCCGTGTCCTGTCCGTGTCCTGTCCGTGTCCTGTCCGTGTCCTGTCCGTGTCCTGTCCGTGTCCTGTCCGTGTCCTGTCCGTGTCCTGTCCGTGTCCTGTCCGTGTCCTGTCCGTGTCCTGTCCGTGTCCTGTCCGTGTCCTGTCCGTGTCCTGTCCGTGTCCTGTCCGTGTCCTGTCCGTGTCCTGTCCGTGTCCTGTCCGTGTCCTGTCCGTGTCCTGTCCGTGTCCTGTCCGTGTCCTGTCCGTGTCCTGTCCGTGTCCTGTCCGTGTCCTGTCCGTGTCCTGTCCGTGTCCTGTCCGTGTCCTGTCCGTGTCCTGTCCGTGTCCTGTCCGTGTCCTGTCCGTGTCCTGTCCGTGTCCTGTCCGTGTCCTGTCCGTGTCCTGTCCGTGTCCTGTCCGTGTCCTGTCCGTGTCCTGTCCGTGTCCTGTCCGTGTCCTGTCCGTGTCCTGTCCGTGTCCTGTCCGTGTCCTGTCCGTGTCCTGTCCGTGTCCTGTCCGTGTCCTGTCCGTGTCCTGTCCGTGTCCTGTCCGTGTCCTGTCCGTGTCCTGTCCGTGTCCTGTCCGTGTCCTGTCCGTGTCCTGTCCGTGTCCTGTCCGTGTCCTGTCCGTGTCCTGTCCGTGTCCTGTCCGTGTCCTGTCCGTGTCCTGTCCGTGTCCTGTCCGTGTCCTGTCCGTGTCCTGTCCGTGTCCTGTCCGTGTCCTGTCCGTGTCCTGTCCGTGTCCTGTCCGTGTCCTGTCCGTGTCCTGTCCGTGTCCTGTCCGTGTCCTGTCCGTGTCCTGTCCGTGTCCTGTCCGTGTCCTGTCCGTGTCCTGTCCGTGTCCTGTCCGTGTCCTGTCCGTGTCCTGTCCGTGTCCTGTCCGTGTCCTGTCCGTGTCCTGTCCGTGTCCTGTCCGTGTCCTGTCCGTGTCCTGTCCGTGTCCTGTCCGTGTCCTGTCCGTGTCCTGTCCGTGTCCTGTCCGTGTCCTGTCCGTGTCCTGTCCGTGTCCTGTCCGTGTCCTGTCCGTGTCCTGTCCGTGTCCTGTCCGTGTCCTGTCCGTGTCCTGTCCGTGTCCTGTCCGTGTCCTGTCCGTGTCCTGTCCGTGTCCTGTCCGTGTCCTGTCCGTGTCCTGTCCGTGTCCTGTCCGTGTCCTGTCCGTGTCCTGTCCGTGTCCTGTCCGTGTCCTGTCCGTGTCCTGTCCGTGTCCTGTCCGTGTCCTGTCCGTGTCCTGTCCGTGTCCTGTCCGTGTCCTGTCCGTGTCCTGTCCGTGTCCTGTCCGTGTCCTGTCCGTGTCCTGTCCGTGTCCTGTCCGTGTCCTGTCCGTGTCCTGTCCGTGTCCTGTCCGTGTCCTGTCCGTGTCCTGTCCGTGTCCTGTCCGTGTCCTGTCCGTGTCCTGTCCGTGTCCTGTCCGTGTCCTGTCCGTGTCCTGTCCGTGTCCTGTCCGTGTCCTGTCCGTGTCCTGTCCGTGTCCTGTCCGTGTCCTGTCCGTGTCCTGTCCGTGTCCTGTCCGTGTCCTGTCCGTGTCCTGTCCGTGTCCTGTCCGTGTCCTGTCCGTGTCCTGTCCGTGTCCTGTCCGTGTCCTGTCCGTGTCCTGTCCGTGTCCTGTCCGTGTCCTGTCCGTGTCCTGTCCGTGTCCTGTCCGTGTCCTGTCCGTGTCCTGTCCGTGTCCTGTCCGTGTCCTGTCCGTGTCCTGTCCGTGTCCTGTCCGTGTCCTGTCCGTGTCCTGTCCGTGTCCTGTCCGTGTCCTGTCCGTGTCCTGTCCGTGTCCTGTCCGTGTCCTGTCCGTGTCCTGTCCGTGTCCTGTCCGTGTCCTGTCCGTGTCCTGTCCGTGTCCTGTCCGTGTCCTGTCCGTGTCCTGTCCGTGTCCTGTCCGTGTCCTGTCCGTGTCCTGTCCGTGTCCTGTCCGTGTCCTGTCCGTGTCCTGTCCGTGTCCTGTCCGTGTCCTGTCCGTGTCCTGTCCGTGTCCTGTCCGTGTCCTGTCCGTGTCCTGTCCGTGTCCTGTCCGTGTCCTGTCCGTGTCCTGTCCGTGTCCTGTCCGTGTCCTGTCCGTGTCCTGTCCGTGTCCTGTCCGTGTCCTGTCCGTGTCCTGTCCGTGTCCTGTCCGTGTCCTGTCCGTGTCCTGTCCGTGTCCTGTCCGTGTCCTGTCCGTGTCCTGTCCGTGTCCTGTCCGTGTCCTGTCCGTGTCCTGTCCGTGTCCTGTCCGTGTCCTGTCCGTGTCCTGTCCGTGTCCTGTCCGTGTCCTGTCCGTGTCCTGTCCGTGTCCTGTCCGTGTCCTGTCCGTGTCCTGTCCGTGTCCTGTCCGTGTCCTGTCCGTGTCCTGTCCGTGTCCTGTCCGTGTCCTGTCCGTGTCCTGTCCGTGTCCTGTCCGTGTCCTGTCCGTGTCCTGTCCGTGTCCTGTCCGTGTCCTGTCCGTGTCCTGTCCGTGTCCTGTCCGTGTCCTGTCCGTGTCCTGTCCGTGTCCTGTCCGTGTCCTGTCCGTGTCCTGTCCGTGTCCTGTCCGTGTCCTGTCCGTGTCCTGTCCGTGTCCTGTCCGTGTCCTGTCCGTGTCCTGTCCGTGTCCTGTCCGTGTCCTGTCCGTGTCCTGTCCGTGTCCTGTCCGTGTCCTGTCCGTGTCCTGTCCGTGTCCTGTCCGTGTCCTGTCCGTGTCCTGTCCGTGTCCTGTCCGTGTCCTGTCCGTGTCCTGTCCGTGTCCTGTCCGTGTCCTGTCCGTGTCCTGTCCGTGTCCTGTCCGTGTCCTGTCCGTGTCCTGTCCGTGTCCTGTCCGTGTCCTGTCCGTGTCCTGTCCGTGTCCTGTCCGTGTCCTGTCCGTGTCCTGTCCGTGTCCTGTCCGTGTCCTGTCCGTGTCCCTGCCCGTCCTTTCCCGTCCCGTCCCGTCCCGTCCTTTCCCGTCCCGTCCCGTCCCGTCCCGTCCCGTCCCGTGCCGTCCCGTCCCGTCCCGTCCCGTCCCGTGCCGTGCCTTCCCATGCTGTCCTGTCCTGTCCTGTCCTGTCCTCAAAAAAAACATCAAGTGTTTCATACCCAGGAACAGTTTGTACTGGAAAATTAAGTTGTCGTTTTTAGTGTTTTCTTTACTTATTATCATACCCAGGAACAGTTTGTACTGGAAAATTAAGTTGTCGTTTTTAGTGTTTTCCTTTACTTATTATTTATGTTACTCATTTTTTCTCACCGGGTAAACCTTCCCTGAACTTCCACAAATATTTCAAGATCAGAATTAGCCAAATCGGTACAGCCAGTCTCGAGTTTTTGCGAGACACACGCACAGCGATTCATTTTTATATATATAGATACATAAGTTGATAAAAAATGCTATACAATAGCTTTACCGCGGCAGTCTCCGAGCGCCACGCGTCTTTTTTTTATTTCTATTTTTACACGCTTTTTGTTAACTTCACCTGTATGTTTGTATGTTTGTAACCGACTTCTTTGAGCGCGATTTTGACCCACTTTAAACGGCCCGATTTCGTTCAAACTTTGTGGATTTATCGAGGACCGATGACAATACACTAATTTGATAAAAAAAATTAATAATAATAAATAATAATAATTTAATTTAATTAATTATTGATATTCGGGTTAGGAACTAAAATTGTACTCTCTGGATCTTCGTTAATTATAGGGAATATCGTAGTATCTAAGAGCGTCAATAGATGGCGCTTTTTTGATATTCGGGTTTAAAATTAAAATTATACTCTCTGCTACAATATATTTATATTTTAACTAAAAAATGAAAAATAAATAATAGTTTAAAAAAAACTAAAAAAACACGCTTTTATAGAAAGTCTAACTAAAAATTAAAAATAAATTTGAAAAAAACAATGTATTTTATTGTAAAAAAAAGCGTGGGGTGCATGGTGTCAATAGTAATAAATATTATATTGACAGATATGAGTAGAAGGATTATCATTTAGATAGTATCTTGAAAAGCACCCCACGCTTTTTTACAATAAAATACATTGTTTTCTTCAAATTTATTTTTAATTTTTAGTTATTCTATTCTATTTCTATGTAATTTTATGTTGTCAAACAAAAATAAAGAGACATATTTTGTTATTTTAGTTGATAATTTGAATTTTTTGCATTTTGTGTCGATTGTACATTAGCCGAAGGAACTTCGTACCTACCTGGTGTCCCACGACACACACCAATTTTTTTTATTAATTACGTACAGTTTAATTAATTTCAAATTTAATTATAACTTTTTTATTATATTTCCCCTTTTATGAAATATCACATTATTTGTAATATCACATTATTTGTACCTTTTTTCTTACTACTTATTTGTCTATAATATATTTGGAGAAAATAAGGTAATAGGCCTGCAAACGAACAAGTGGGTAACTTGAAGGCAAGTGATCGCCATTAACGACCATAATACCATAAGATTCATTGACGCGCTAATGATCTCAACGGAAAAGGATAATAGTTAAGGAATTGGGGAGGGGAAGAGGGAATTCGGCCTCTGGATACCTCACTCATGGTACAAAATGCAGCGACAAGCTGGTACTTTTCGTCAATTTTCTATGAGATAATGATAAAAACCTGATCGAGCTTGCCCATGCTGTAGGCAAAACTGTCTACCATACAGCACTGCTCTACCAATTTAAAATATTTAGTGTGCCTTAAATTCTGATTATACATATATATTTCGAACAACTTTCTATAAAAGCCATAATCATATTCATAATCATCATGAAACTAACATAATGTTAAAATAGTGTAGGTGCATTCATTGCACCTCTATCTACCCTTTCAGGGAAACAGATAATATTTATACCTATCTCGACACCGCATTCTTCATCAAACTCCCGTATAAGTTAATAGTGGTGAATTAAACTGTAGTTATAATTAGTAAACCAAAACAATGGAGAGGGCAAACTTCGCCCATTATAGAACCGCTAACAACGCCCGGCTGTCTCGCAACAGACAATAAAACTGACTAATCAAAAGATTTATAGCCAAATGGGCTTAGGAGTATTATGTAGGTTGATTAATTAGTGATGACTGCCTCGGTGGCGCAATTGTATTGCGTACGCGGTACGACTACGGATTTGAGGTCTCGGGTAAATTATTGGGTTTTTCTATCATAAAATGCTCAGTATCAGTTCAGAGTCGACCTACGATGGACACATTGTTTATCGTTGGTCGACACTATTCTTGGATTGCGCTACACTTACCATCAGGTGTAGCGTAGTCACTTTGCCGAGCCAGGAAAAAAAAAGGCTCGAATTGTGTCAGGTATGGCGTTAGGCTCGCCCCCTATCACACCATTACAAGGTGGTAGGGCCCTCGTAAGCGAAAGACCGTCTGGGTTGGTACCACCGTTTTGTCTATTTCTGCTGCCAACCAACAGTGTGTAAGCACTGTTGTGTTTCTGTTGGAAGGACATCGAAGCCAGTGAAATTACTGGGCATTATGCGACTTAACATCTTATGTCTCAGGGTGACGAGCGCAGTTCAGTGCCATGCAGTGCTTTGAAATTCTGTTTATGGGCAGGCGTAGCGCTTACTCGATGGTAAGCCTGATGGCGAGCGCCTTGCTCGTCTCGTCATTCAATCAAATAAAAAAAAACGCTTGGTGAAATGTGTGTAATAGTTACACCTGTGCCTACTATTTAAATTTATAAATAATAAAATATAATATTGAAATAATACTAATTTAAACGAATTTTATCGCGGTTTTTCATTTTCATTTTGGTCCCGACGTTTTCAGCTTTTCAACCTTCGTGGTCACGGGGTGGACTGACCACTTCTGTTTCAATGTGTAACATTCGCATAAACGTAAGAAATTGTATTTAAATAAGCGGTCTTATTACAAACGGCAATTTCTTATTCTTCCAGTATTTCGGAAGTTCATGGGCGGTGGAAATAGCTTAGAATTAGCTGACCTACTTGCTCGATTACGAAAAACAAAGAACCAAATTAACCCGACTAGAAATTTCAGAATATCTAATTTTGTTATTATTTTCTCCTCGTGCGCCAAAGCGACTGCATTGCACTTTTTACACAAAAATTGTCTTCACCCGGTCATTTTATTTTGCATAATATCGCCTGCGTTCTAATTATATTCTACCTTTAACCAACTAATATCAAGAGGTAAACGAACCGTACTGCACGAGTCACTTGGAAAATATATATTTCCAACTCCTCCCTGTCTTTCTATTTGATTAATTTCGTTGCGGGATTAAGACAAATTCGCAATTCCAGATACTCGCCGAGCTACATTGCTCGGTGTCAAAATACGCATTTCACTATCGATTCTGGCTTACAGGAGTTACAGTGGCCGGTTTGTGGGCAGGATAGTCTGCTATGTGAGTCGTTTAAAGTGCGTCTCCATATAAATAATAATAATAATAAATAGATTTAGTGTAATTGCCGAATGTATTTTGATGATGCTATGTATGTATGTATACAGTAGTTGATATTGATTTCTATATAAGTTTCTTTTACTTTTGTACTGACTTGTCATAAGCGCTATATCAATTGTCTACATGATTAATAAACGATTTGATTTGATTTGATATCGCCGTGACAAACTCAAGTGTAGGTGGTCGTCAAATATAACAATCTAATGTAACGAAGCGAACTTTTTTTTATAGCATAGACCGACAAACGAGCAAGTGGGTCACCTGATGGTAAGTGATCTCCACCGCCCATGTACGCTCACAATACCAGAAGAATCATGGACGCGTTGCCGACCTCAAAATTAATTAAGGGATTGGGAAGGGAACGTCGCTTTTCTGTGAGACAGTGGTAACGACCCGGTCGAGGCGGCCCATTCATGCTGTAGACAAAACTGTCTGCAACGAGGCTCTACCACTCAACTCTGCTTTGAGACCCCATAATATTTGAAAAGAAAGAAGGAAAATATCGTAAGATTCTTATGGTCGTTGGTTTTATAGAGGATATAATAATTCCTAATTAAATGGCTGCTGCTTATTAAAGGATATTCGCAAATCATCTGTAAGTCTTCGTGCTAATGGAACTTTCTGACTAAGCCTCTTTTGTCTGTCTCTATAGCTTTATATGGCTTTATATTTTGATCCGTATTAGGCATATTCAACAATGACTTAAATTTTTACTTAAGTGTCATGTAAAAATTGGAACACGAGTCCGATACCCGGCAGTTTTATTTTTTAGCTTATTTTATTTTCTAAGCAGTATTCTTCTTATTTTCGCTGAGCAGCGATAGCTCAGCAGGGAGTTGTACGAACTGTCGGAACGACAAGCGCAGGTTCGACTTTTCTAAGTTACATGTATATTAAATGTTAATTATAGCCTGTTTTAACAGTGAAGAAAACATAGTGAGGAAACCTGCATACCTGAGAATTCGATAAGATTTTTCGAAGGTATAAGAAGAGGTTATTGTACACTTGACTGCCCGTTATTTCTCATTTACTTGCCACCATCCTGTGGTTGTCTGTAAGACAATATAGAATTAAATAAATAAATAAATAAGAAGTCTGTCAACCCACATAAGCATGGTGGATTAAAGCGTAACCCCTCTCATTCAGTAGAGGAGGCCCGTGCCCAGCAGTGGAGATGTATAATATAGGGCCAGTATTTGATTGAAATTTGTTATTTTCTTATTTTTGTGTTCTAATTCTACTAGTTCTTGAAGTCCTGGTGGGATATAACGATATTTCATTAACATATAGATAAGTCAGTAATATTTTAATTTAAAAATATGGTGCTTCAATAATGCTCATTGGACTGAGAAGCACAAAAAATTTAGTCGTAGGTCTCTTCCAAAACAATAACTCATCATAGCGACCTCAGCGTCTGTTTACACATCACAAATTCTAATTACAGCGCGCAGCTGCGTCAAAGGTCAGGTTGAGATGTGGGCGATAAATCAGCCGCGGCAGTCACCACCCTTCCCAGTTTCCCCGGATTTGTCCTTGTTTGTAAAAAAGGGAATTGACAAAAATGACTGAGAAAATCTGAGGCTTGGGGCAAGAGATTTCACTTTCACTGTACCTGTAGATAAATGAAAAGCAATGGCTCCAAGAGTTTTGAATTAAAATACTGCATGGTAATGCGTTCATCATCCCAAGACGATGGATGTAAAGTCTCTTAATATGCGTCCGCATATCATGAACGATCGATTCGAGTTCTGGAAAGGGTCTGCACCAATTTTGCGACCAAATTAATTTTTACAGCATATGCCACGTGAAGTGATCTACAGCCCATGTACTCACATAATACCAGAATAATCATGGGCGTCTTGCTGACCTTGAAGGAAAGGGATAATTATGGAATAAGGAGGGAGATTTGAGCCTCCGGATATCTTTTTTTTATTTAATTAAATGACGAGACGAGCAAGGCGCACGCCGGATGGTAAGCGCGGCGCCCGCCCGTAAACAGAAGCAACACCACACAGAACTCTGAGTTATGAAGCACTGCATGGCATTGAACTGCGCACGTCACCCCGAGACATATTAAGATGTAAAGTCTCATAATGCCCAGTAATTTCACTGGCGTCAATGTCCTTCGAACCGAAACACAACAGTAATTTACACACTGTTGCTTGACGGCTGAAATAGGCAAAGCAGTAGTACCAACCCAGACGACCTCTCGCATACGAGAGATCTACCACCTTGTACATCTCACTCACCATGCGGAGCAATAAGATGCATGAAATATTTCGCACCGATAGTGGTAAATTACGTAATATAATAAAGTAATCTTAAATTAATAATACAACAAATTAGTTGATTATACTATCATCATATGACACATATTTCATCTTTTTGGAAAAATAAATAATTTCAAAACATTTGTCTATTTTTCGTCAATAGCGGCAAACATAAGCTTTAAATGGTTTGAATTATTAAAGTTGGTAATATTGATGTAAAGGCGTTCCGAAAATAAACATCTTTGATAAATAATATCAGATATCAGAGATAAACGGGCGTATCTTTTGATTGCGATGATTTATGCTTGTATTTTTTACACTTCCATTATTATTTTTTAATCTTCATACTTCTATCCGCTACTGAGAAAAAGGTTTTGCCAAACAAACATACTGATTTATTATATAGTGAAATGGAACCGTTCTGGGGATCCTGTTTGTTTGTTCCTTTTCGGTACGGAACTGAAATGCTGGGTTGCACCAACATACTTTAGCAATGATAAACATGTTAAAGTACCGGTTAAGCAAAACATAAGTTGCACCATTTGACAAATGTTATATGACGTCATAACTTTAGCTATTAACCGTAATCGTGTATTCGCTAGTTAAAATTATTGTTTAAGTTAAATAGCTGTCAAATGTTACAATTATAACCTCCAAACCGATTTATCTCCTAAAGGGTCTGTGCTCCAAAATAATGTCCCTGCTTCTAGATTTAATCGAGGAATCGAGAATCTAGTAGTATCGAAATACGATGGTGCAACACATTCCGCAGTCAATTTTAAAGTCAGCGTAACTGTTAACGTCAAATTAGACATAAACCTTAACTATAACTGCTATTATGGTGCAATGCAGCCTAAGTGTTGTATTTCACCCAAATGTGTATGAATTTATCCATCGTCCGTCACTGCAATGGTATGCCTACTCGCCCATAATGAGCGCTTACATTAATCATGGCTGTCTTGACAAATGCACACCGATACAACTGTTTCATTGTAACTTGTTACATCCAGTTACGCGGCTCCCTTTGGCGTATTAATCGGTGATTTATTTTGGGATGTTATATGCAGTTTAATTTGATGCGTTGTGAGTTTGGCAGATCTAAATGGAATAAATAGATGATTTCTAATTAGCGTCGGGGGCTTCGTGTGTGTCATTGTGTTGCTTGTGTGTTGAAACATCCTATGTGAATCAAATGTGTTCATTTCATACATATTTAAAATCTCGCATAAAGATTATGAAATCGAATACACAATGCCTCGATTATTGTGGTATTTCATATATTCATTTCATAGAAGTACTTTAAATCAAAACTAAAACCGTAATTGAAAGTTCTAATGCTACTTACCGCAGTGGTAATTAGAAAACGAATTTCATGGAAAATTGAAAATTTTGGGGCAGATGCAAACGACAAAATGCACAGTATCATAAAGTTCATAGAGGGCTTTAATTACATATTTAGATAGACAATTGTGGGTGCAAAGCTGCGCAAAATAAAGTGACTGATACCAGTCAGTCGCTATATTTGTGCAGTATTTTAGTTTTGAATTTCGAACAGACAGTTTTGTCTACATCATGAACGTGCTGCTACGACCGGGTCAATATTAAATTACTGTCCCATTATCACTATGCTGCTGCATTTCGTATGGTGACTGAGATATGCGGAGGCCCAAATGCCCCTCCCCTTCCCAATTCCTTAGCTATCCCTTTCATTTAAGATCGGCAACGCGCCCATGATTGTTTAGCTATTGTAGGCGTATATGGACAGTGGAGATCGCTTACCATCAGGTGACCCACTAGCTCTATTGCTGGCCTAAGCTGTAAAAATTCAAATAAAGAGATTATTTTATTTTAATAAAAAGACAAAATTTTGAAATTATAGAATGAAACATTTTTAAAAGACCTACAGTTATGTTTCTTGGTGTTTCTTCCCATACCATCTGTACATTTCCAAAACACCGGTAGAGAAGTTTTAATGTAATTTATTCTATTATTGAAGTGTAAAAGAGCCCTTTGTCCAATTTGCAAAAAAAGTTTTGATTTTGATAAATCAAAACAAAATCCCAAAAATTCTACATCAACAAATTTTAATACACTATTACTAGATTTCAAAACCAGAGCCAGGGAATTTAATCTTACCTTGAGTTGAACTTGTCTCGGTGCATATTTCAAATGCAATATCCATAAGAGGCTCGTTTGTATCTCCCCCCTCCCCCCCTCACTCCCGCCTCGACATCTCTGCCTCCATGTCAGAGTAAACATAATCTTGTTCTGCATAGTCTGGTTCAGCAAATACATGTTATAAATTTGTTTCTTTCAAGACCTTTCTTAGTTTTGCAGATGTCATACGAGATTTTATTTCAAAGGGATTGAAGTCGAGCTTTTTATTTAACGTTTTTGAGGGGCTAGTCTTTTGTGATACTTGACCAGTAGCGTACTTGGGAGAGCCAAATTGGATATTGTTAAACGGGGTTTCCGATATAATGGGTTCATTCGTAAACGGGTTGGTAATTGGAACCTAAATATAAGTACTTGGTTTTTATTTAATTTCTCAAGCAGAGACCGGCAAACAAGAAAGCGGGTCATCTAAAGTGGTAAGTAATTTGTAGTGTTAGTGGTAGAGCCACGCAGTAGACAGTTTTGTCTACAGTATGAATGGGCTGGCTCGACCGGGTCGTTACCACTGTCTCACAGAAAACCGACGTAAAGTAGCGGCTTGCTGCTGCGTTTCGTATGGTGAGTGAGATATCCGGAAGCCCAAATCCCCTCCCCTTCCCAATCCCCAATTATCCCTTTCCTTTAAGATCGGCAACGTGCCCATGATTCTTCTGGTGGTGGGCGTACATGGGTGGTGGAGATCACTTACCATCAGGTGACCCACTTGCTCGTTTGCCGGCCTATGCTATAAAAAAAACGTAATCAAGTTTTTTGAATATATGACCTACATGCCAAAAAATATTCAATACAAAAATCGCACTCTGACGTAAAAAAAATGTCAACTAGGTACTTTAAAAAATAGCTCTATTATACAATAATTGGTGTTTAAATGTTACTCAAATATTATAGGACAGGTCCTTTGATAAATATGAATCACATGGGATCGGTCCCAAGTTTATTTAAAAATTTACTCAGAGAACCACCACTGTACATCCCTGCCTACCTTTTCGGGGATACGGATGCGCTCCGCTCCCAATCTTACAATATCCCATTTTTCTAGCCATCTTTATTTTTGAAGTCGGTAAAAAATATCGGTAATTTCTATTATATATTTCTTCAAACCGAAACATAAACGTGCTTACACACTGATGCTTGGCGGCAGAAATAGACAAAGTGGTGGTACCGACCCAGACGGCCTCTCGCATGCGAGGGACCCTGATTGTCTCCATTTATCGTTCAAAATCTTCACCGTATTTTCTCGTATCGTGTAGGTGTATCGTGGAAACGTACAATATTTCGTTCTAATACCCTCTCTAGAGAATTCATCGGTCAACTATCAATCGATTGGGTTCCAAAGAAATTTCCAACAATACATTATTTATTATTGAGCTCAAGATTTGATATCGTTTATTATAGTTGAATAACATATTTTGTATTGGATTTTTAATGCTTTGATTTCTTGTGTCAAAGCCCTTGGGTATTTATTTATTCAGGACGCATAGAAATCTAGTGGATTTAATAAAAGAGATTAGATTGAAGTTAAAGTTATGAATAAAAATATGAAATTTAAGGTTTTTAAATTATTATTTTTATAGCATTGACTGGCAAACTAGCAAGTGGGTTACCTGATGGTAAATGATCTCCATCGTCCATGTACACCCATAAGGCCGCGGACTCGAAGTCAGCGGGTGCGGGGAGGCGGCGGCGGCGGCGCGGGTGCGGGGGACACCCGGTCTCGAAGTCAGGAGGCAGATCGCGCGGCGCTAGAGCGGCGTAGTGTTGTACTATGAGAAATTAGTGTCTGTTCGCGAACGAAATTGATGTGAATATGATGTTCCATATAAAAAATCATTGAAATAATTTGCTCCACCACGTCGGCGGGCATTTTTGAAAATACACAGCACTACGTCAATGCAGACGCGCAGTTGCCGCTCATTTTCCGCGGCCTAATACTAGAAGAATCATAGTTGCCGACCTTAAAGGTAAGGGATAATTAAGGAATTGGGAAGGGGAGGTGGATATTTCACTCATCGTACGAAACGCATTAGCAAGCCGCAACTTTACGTCGGTTTTCTGCTGTAGACAAAACTATCTACAGCATGGCCCTACTACTTAAAATTTGTTTTATTAGCTAGGATGGACTCCCAATAAGACATAGAAATGCTTTATCAAGAACAAAGCAAAAGCTGAAGTAACTTTATATTCTTCTCTTCTCATGTAAAGATTTTTAGATTTTGAGTGGTAGAGCCACGCTGTAGACAGTTTTGTCTACAGCATGAGTGGGCAGGCTCAACCGAGTCGTTACCACTGTCTCACAGAAAACCGACGTAAAGTAGCGGCTTGCTGCTGCGTTTCGTACGGTGAGTGAGATATCCGAAAGCCCAAATCTCCTCCCCTTCCCAATCCCTAATTATTCCTTTCCTTTAAGGTCGGCAACGCGCCCATGATTCTGATGGTGGGCGTACATGGGCGGTGGAAATCACTTACCATGACCCACTTGCTCGTATGGCGGCCTATGCTATAAAAAAAGCAAAAGCCGAAGTAAATTCATATTCCTCTCTTCTCATGTAAAGATTTCACAACATCTGTCGTGGGGAATAAACACAAATCCCAAAGGGCTGTGGCTGGAGCGTCACGCGTCACGACAAACCCATTATTACAACACAGACGTGGTGTTTGTCACGACTTGAAAATACGAACATGTCGCGGATTCTGACAATCACAGAGGGAAATTAAAGTATTTGTACTAATTTTAACCCACGACAAAAAGGGATGTTATAAATTTGATCCTTTTGTGTGTATATATGACGAAATGGACATACAGTCAACGAATGGATATACAGTGGTAGGATATACAGAGGTGTAACTGGTACACCCACATATTTCCGAGCTTTTTTTAAAAAAAATATTTATAGCATAAGCCAATAACCGAGCAAGTGCTACCTGATGGTAAATTATCTCCAATGCCCATGAACATCCATAATACGTACCATGACTGAGTCCGAGCTCCTCCGAAAGTAGAAGGAACATTAGGGGAATTGAGGCGCTCAAAGCGAATTACACTCACAGATGAGTAATTCTTCAGCGAGTTATGCATCCTTCGGCGCGGTCAGTCTATGGATGGGTGACCGCTTAGTGGTATTTCAACTGAGCGTCTCCGTGCTTCGGAGAACATGTAAAATTCGGTCCCGATTGTTATCAACTAATAGCAGTCGTTAAGCCAAGTCGGAAGCCTTTTGGCGGCTTGAAAACGTTGACACTAGGTTGCCCAGTAACCATTCGACATACAGATATATAGGGTATTGATTGCAAAGGAGAGAGGGATTTGCGCCTCCGAATATCTATATATATTACTCACCGTACTTTATTAGCGTAGTATTATAATGTCCAATTACGGGGCAAGGGCTTCATCTACGAACTAAACGGTTAGGCCTAAGTCAACCACTTTAAAATTCTTTCGTAGACTTCTCATTTAAGTAGTTTAGTAGTAAGTTTTCTCACGATGCTTCCTTCACCGTTAACGCAATCTCTGAGCATACTTTTATGAAATAATGTAAAATACAATTCAAATAGGATTTTATGTAACGATGAAGATTCTATCTACTGTCATAAACATATAGAGTTACAACTACCCACAAAACAGAGTCAGAAAGCCCAAGCGGCATTACAAGATTACCGTCAACTGCCTTTGAAGATAATTTCATTTAATTTCACGTCATTCGCCTGATTACGAGTAAGTATTATGAGCGTGGAGTAATCTTGAGTGCGGCGTTTGTTTTACGTCACACGCTTTCGTATCTGTTGTGAATCGTTAAGATTTGATCAAATGTTTGTTGTTGGTTTAAAGGGCCTTAAATATTTGTCTTAAAGATAGGCCTTAAAAGATGTTGGTAGAGTTAATATTTGTCAAAGTTTTGCAAATGAAATACACGAATATGTCGTTATCATACACTTTAAAGAATTTAACCAACTTTTATTCTAATGCAGTGTTTCCCAACGTGGGGCCCACGCCCCACAGGGGGGCAATATAAAAATAGACTCGACACGACTTTAACCCTTTCGCTTTGGGTTATTTAAATGCAATGCTAGATATCGGTGACAAATTTAACAAAAAAATTTAAAGGTGGGGCATGGCCTCAAAAAGGTTGGGAAACACTGTTCTAAAGTCATGTTACAAACATTTAAAACAAATATGACATCACTTATACGATTTTTGTTGTACTTAAGATTAGTTCTTATTGATTTTTTTATTTTTAAATCTATTAATGTTAATGATTATACGCAAATATAGTCACGGCGCTTGTCAAGCTGGGCAGGCAATAAGAGAGATACACTAATCTGGGCTCGCAGCTTCTTGGGTGGTGGTCTAGGTAATAAGTATCTCATATACGATAACTGTGCTGTTCCGATTTGTAGGATATTGAAGCCTGTGAAATTACTGGATATCGATGAATTACATTATAATTCAAAGTTCTGTATGTTGTTTTTTTTTATTAGATTGAATGACGAGACGCGTAAGGCGCTCGCCTGATGGTAAGCGCCACGCCTGCCCATAAACAGAAGCAACACCACACAGAACTTTGAATTACATAGCACTGCATGGCACTGAACTGCACTCGTCACTCCTCGACATAAGATGTTAAGTCTCATAATGCCCAGTAATTTCACTAGCTTCAATGTCCTTCATACCAAAACACAACAGTGTTTACACACTGTTGCTTGGCGACAGAAATAGACAAAGCGGTGGTACCCACCCAGGCGGCCTCTCGCATACGAGGGCCCTACCACTTTGTGAATGATGCCTTGTGATGGGAATAAGATTATTATATTTTTTTAAAATTTCAATTATTAATAAATAACGTTTACAAATTCTGAAAACATAACCTTGGCTAGAATGAGAAAAAATCAACAATGAAAATAAATCAAATAACAAAAGCTTTTTTTCGTGAGTGAATTGATCTGTGAGCTTTATTAACACTGAATACAAAAGTCACCAAAATCTTTTCTCTTGGCACCTCTTAAAGGCTGACAATTCAGACTTAGCCCGATAATGAAGCCTAAATCCACTCCCCAAATATAGCTTTATTCAACAAAGACCCTTTTGGCTTCAATCAAAGATTTTCGATTTTGTGGTTTAGTGATGGGCAATACATTTATTATTTTTTTATCGTTCCTCGGCAAAGTATAGATGATACATCTATCGTAGTATGCCAGAATTATGCCGGCCTGTCAACTTGTTCCATCACACTTCGTTTAAAGGACCCATAATAATATTGTAGGAAGGGGAGAATATAAAAGGTATAGCAAAACTTGAATGTGCGTTTACAACGTGGTAGGTCCCTCGTATGTATGTGTGTAAGCACTGTTGTGTTTTGGTTTGAAGGACATTGAAGCCAGTAAAGCTACTGGGCATTATGAGACTTAACATCTTATGTCTCGAAGTGACGAGCGCAGTTCAATGCTATACAGTGCATTGTAATTTAAAGTTATGTGTGGCGTTGCTTCTGTTTATGGGCAGGCGTAGCGCTTCCCATTAGGCGAGCACCTTGCTCGTCTCATCATTTAATTATATATAAAAAATAAGCATAATAGGCACATCCCTACAGCCACCCGGGTTCATTATAAGCAGGTGTCATTGACATTTTGTATTACGTTCCTAATATAGCTTCGACCCGAACAAACTTGTGATTGAACTGTCGTATAAATGCCTATTTAAGTTACAATACATTTATTTTATTTATTATTTTAGCTTGAAGGAAAGGTCCTTATACTTTTATTAGGTTTGAGGTCGATGTTATTGATTTATCTGGCTCTAAGTTTAATGTTTTTATTAATGTATAATTGTTAATTATTTATATCAAATTTCAGATTATAGATAATGATCAGAATATTCCAAAAATAAGTTGCAATAATATTAAAGCTATGAATGAATATAAAAAAAACCCACTTAGCTGGCACGTATTTTTTACACCGAGCAGTGAAGCTCGGCGGGTCTCTAGGAATGCCTAAATGTCTTTATCCCGCAACGAAATTAATCAGATAAAAGGTTAGGGCTGAGTTGGAAATATTAATTGTCCACTATTGGTAGGATAGTAAGAAAGTAGGAAATGGTAAGATAGTAGGAAAGGATTTTAATGTCTTACGTACCTAATACGCCTGCATACTCAAAATAGCAATTATACCTGATTTGTAAAAGACAATTGTTGGCGCTCGTTTTCCAACAGTTAGCGAGTTGTCCCCTAATGTATATAACGACTATCTCGGCGTGTCTGCCGTGAACGTGACAGGCGTAGTCGACTTTTTCCTTTTGCGGAATATTTTTATTCTACTTTCAAAAAAGATAGGAAACATGACGTTTATGTTGAACAATGGCGAGATTCCATACAACAGTTTACCTGAGGTCGATTTGAAGCGTCTATTTACGGAAAAATGTTAAAATAATAGGGGTTCTATTACTTAAACAAAATTATCGTCAATTTTTATTTGACAAGGCATAAAAAAAATATATGAACAGTTTAAATATTTTGAGGGAGTTTTGGCGGGAATTCTGAAAGTGCAGTTCATCGCTTATTTTAATTTATTTCATAAACTTGTTTAAAGTTGTGTTTGTTGCATAAAAGTGGTGTGGATTTGTTCAATAAACATTGACGGTGATGAACAGTGTATGGAAACATTGAAATAAGTGAATTAAGCATCGTACTGAAAGGAGTTAACACCAAAACTCCGACAAGACCTTGAAATCGACCGCCCCGTGTTTCATCGTTCTTGTAAAAATAACTTGAGAGTAATTTATACTTGACACTGGCTAAATGCATAATACTGCGAAAGCTCAAACTCTTTTTTGAGTGGTAGAGCCACGCTGTAGACTGCTTTGTCTACAGCATGAATGGGCTGGTTCGACCGGGTCGTTACCACTGTCTCACAGAAAACCGACGTTAAGTAGCGGCTTGCTACTGCGTTTCGTACGGTGAGTGAGATATCCGGAAGCCCAAACCCCTCCCTTTCCCAATCCCTAATTATCCCTTCCCTTTAAGGTCGGCAACGCGCCCATGATTCTTCTGGTTGTGGGCGTACATGGGCGGTGGTGATCACTTACCATCAGGTGACCTACTTGCTCGTTTGCCGGCCTATGCTATAAAAAAAAAAAAAAATGGAATAAATTAAAATAAGCGATGACCTGCACTGTTAAAATTCCTGCCAAAACTCCGGATACTTAATATTAAAACTATCATAGTCCCATCACAAAGTAGTTATGTGGCTTCTTGATGAGGATTTACAACAGATTTTTAGAATAATTAGGACTACATAGTATTGCGTTAAACTTCCCTAATAAGGCCTAGAAGACCATTTATTTTTCTGCTTCACATGAATAAGAATACAACATTTAGAGGTCAAATAAAACAGTTCTCAAGGTTTTTAATCATTTATTCTTCTTCTCTAATAATATCAGTTTACGCATAATAATTCACGCATAATATGCGTGTAGGTCTGGTACTTCGCATCTTCACACAACAATAACAAAATCTTGGAGGCACAATCGGAGTCCGTATAAAAAAATCAGAAGGTTGTTTGCAGTTCAGATCGTCCGTGAGAAAGCACAAGTCGTCGTAAGGGGTAACAAATCAAGTCCAGGGGCTATTCGAGGGTCAAATCAAAAGATAATTTGGCACAAAACTGCGAAAATACACAAACGGTAGGTAAAAGCTAACAACGTGTTTAAATAGAAAAGTAGTTCTTTCTTTCTTTCTTTTTTATTAATGGCTTTCGCAGTATTATGCATTTAGCCAGTGTCAAGTATAATGTATTCTCAAGTATTTCTACAAGAACGATGAAACACGGGTGCGGACGATTTCAAGGTCTTGTCGGAGTTATGGTGTTAACTCCTTTCAGTACGATTCTTAATTGACTTATTTCAATGTTTCCATATACTGTTCATCACCGCCAATGTTTATTGAACAAATCCACATCAATTTTATACAACAAACACAACTCTAAACTAGTTTATGAAATAAATTAAAATAAGCGATAAACTGCACTGTCAGAATTCCCGCCAAAACTCAGAAAAGTAGTTATGAAATTGACATTATCACTTAGTGTTGCCAAATACTTTTTTCTGTTATTACCTCTAACTATATCTATTTAATTAATATCGAAATACACACATAAAATCATGAGTTTTTTCTTGAATAACAAAATAAATCGAATATATATGTTTGATCAAATGATTCAGTTGTTTATTTGTATTTTATTGAGGATGTAGGATTTAATTACTTTTTAATCTTAACGAAATAATATTTCATATTTTTTATTAATGGTAACTCCGATACTGACAAATACCAAATTAAAACCAGCGCCGGAAACAAACATAATCAAATATATTGTTCATATTATAAATAATTTAACGTCGGCTTTGTCAATTAAAACTAAAATCGCATAAAATACGATCCATTTACATTATTAAGTTTTATATAAGTCACTTTTCTAGACGCTTCCAAAATATCCCAGGTATAATCTCGCCATTGTTCTTTGTGGAAACTTATTTCATATTTTTTTAAGTTGATCTAATGTTTAATTGTAGACACATACTAGGTGATAGGTCCCTCGTATGCGAGAGGCTGTCTGGGTTGGTACCACCGCTTTGTCTATTTCTGTGAAGTCTGCCAACCCGCATATATTAGCCGCAATAGGGTTATCTAATCGTAAGTGATCTTCTCCACCAATCTCCGCCCACAACACCAGAATTATCATGGATGCGACTTTAAAGGCAAGGGATAATTAGGGGAAGGGAGGGGGTTTTTAGCCTTCGGATCCACTCGCCGCACAAAATGCAGCAAGCCGCTTTTTTACATCGGTTTTCGGCGAGATAGTAGCGAGCCGGTTGAGCCGGCCTATTTGTGCTGTAGACAAAACTGTCTACAGCGTCGACTCATAAATAATACTGTTATACGTATTTATACATTGTTGTAGTTGGTATGACTATATTGTGGGATTTCATTTTACTATCTTCTCTTTTTATAATTTAATGTATTCAATACACCAATAATTGTTTTAAAAATATTTTAACATAATTTCAATAATGATTGAAAAAAAACTAATTTAAACGGATTTTATCGCGGTTTTTTATTAATTTTGATCTGTAAACTGATAGTAGATAATGTAACATTAACATTTTGGGACAACCTACACCCCAGTCCACCCCGTGACCACGAAGGCTGAAAAGTCTTCGAAACGTCGGGATCAAAATTAATAAACAACCACGATAAAATCCGTTTAAATTAGTTTTATTTCAATGAGTAATATTCGCGTAAACGTAAGAAATCATTCAATAATGATTATTGAAATTCGAGGAAAAAATGCAAATTAAACGCATCACAAGAACAATGTAACGTAATTATCTTTTGTTTGTGCAGCAGCCGCAATTTAATAAAATAAAAAAATATCTAACAATAGCCGCTTAAGATGTTTTGACCTTGATGTAGGAAATTACTGCTTGTGTAATAACTCCTTGTTTAGATAATAACTAGTTAGGTAAACTTAGAAATTATATGAAACTAGCTAACGCGCCAAACGTTGTTTTGCCATATAAATTATTTCTAGTGAACATTTTGAATGGCGGGCGCCCGGCGGGAATAACTGATCGAGTGGTAATTGATCAATTATAGAACGCCGAGAGTATAAAATTATTTAAGTATTAATATCGCTATTAAAAAATATGGGTTGGTGGTAGAAGGGTGAAAATGTAGGTTGTATGTATTTTTGAATGCCGAATCATAAAAAAAAATAAAATAAAAAAGTGTGGTGGACCACCCTTATCACTTTTATTATATATTAGGGGTATTAAAAATAGTTTACGTCTCATTCTCAGACCTACTGAATATACACACAAAATTTCATAAGAATCGGTCAAGCCGTTTCGGAGGAGTTTTGTTACAAACACTGTGACACGAGAATTTTATATATTAGAAGATAGAAATAGGTACCATTTATTCCACACTATTTCATTATAAAATATGGGTATAATTTATATGTCTAGATTTTGCTGGCAGCTCTGCTCGTAATATTTCCAAGGTAAAATGTAACCTATATAATTTTATTTCTGACTTGCGTTATCTCAGCTTATGGCCAGGGTTCACTACCATACTTTTTATCCTGGCATAGCAAATTAACTATACTGCACTTTTTTCTAACCGAGCACGAAAATGTGACTACACTTCACCTGATGGTAAGCGTAGTGCAGTCCAAAAAACTAGCGACCACCGACAAACAATGAGTTCATCGGTGGTGACCAAAATCATACCGGCCTGTATAAATGCTTCTTCACACTTCGAAGAGGGAAGAAGCAAATCGAGGGGCTTGCGATAGGACAGGCGGATGACCGATGCAGGCACAGGAATACAAGCATGTACCCCTATGCCCGCCCCAACCAACCATCAAGTCATATCGCAAGCTCCTCGGGAGAACCGGATATACACTGGCTGATCCTGGAACTCGATCCACACAAGGTGTGTGGGTCACTATGGCAGATTTTAACACCATGTGTACGGTGGTAGCTATCTGGGCGGATATGAGTATCCTACCACCAGCACTTGGAGGTAAGTACCGTGCAGTTTAATTGTAATGTCAACCATTGGGGCTACGGGATTTTTCTATTTGGTGTAATTACTGGACACTTTCAACTGACTTTAAGAAACGAGGATTTCTCCGCCAAATGTGGACTTATTTTGTTGGGAAAAATTTCGTTCGATAGAGTTTAACGAGTGATGGTTACCATGTGGTCCCATATGAATTTGGGTAGGATCTGATGATGGAGTAGGAAGTAAAAATTAAACTCTCTAGCGGACAACAGCTCAGTCATCACGATAGTATTACTGATTTGTATTTTCAGTTGACCAGCAGTGACACAGGCACGGACTCCACAGAGACCTATAGAAATTGTTACATTTGACATTTAAGTGTTATTTTTTTAAGCCAGTTTGTAAGTTTTAATTTCTTACGTTTACGCGAATGTTACTCATTGAAATAAAACTAATTTAAACGTATTTTATAGCGATAAAATGTGTATAAATTAGTTTTATTTCAATTTGTAAGTTTTGTTATGGGAAAAACATTTTATGTTTAAGAATGACGACCGCAGTGCTTTGTTATTCAAACTTCTGGGACATGTTGCAACCGTTCATGAGCGGTGGAATTACTTACCACCAGGCGTGGCTTCTCTCGTCATTCATTTATATAAAAAAGGCGTTTATTCGTTTCACTGATTTTTGCTCTGAATTGTAAACTAACCAGACCAGCTCACACACTTGCTAGTAATTAGTAAGTTATAAAGCGTATCACGGAAGCATGCATCGCTGCAGCTGCTGCAAACGCTGTAAAACCGTATAACTTTGTAAATATGATGCGCTTTACGTGCTGTATTTACTAAGTTAGTATAATATAAGATGCTGCCCAGTTTTGGTTCCGAGATATGAATTTTGAATGGATTTGAAATTTTGGTTTTGGTTATCTTTTCGGAGAAACTGAGAGTATTGCTTTTGATATTATGGACGAGGTCATCAAGATGAACAACTACAGAAAATACATCCTGAAGGATGGTACGGTCGACATTTGTCGGGTATTCCACAATCCCGGATAGTCTATCAAGCATGTTATTATGTTATTTTGGGTTGTTCGTATCTTTCTAACGGCGAGTAGATGCATAGACATAACCTAGTAGCCAAGATTACATGCACTACTTGCTCTTCAATATCGCCTTGTGACCACTCAGGTGCCGTATCAATATGTCCCCCAACCAGTTCTCAAAAATGGACGTGCAACGATGTATTGAGAGTGATCTATTATCACGGACAGGACTATTGATGCCAACAAGCCTGATGTTGTGGTACTAGATCGATTAGCACGACGGGCATTATTTGTTGATGTCACCATTCCGAATGACGAAAATCTTCTCAAAGCCGATTATTTTATTTTTTTTATTTGATTGAATAACGAGACGAGCAAGGTGCTCGCCTGATAGTAAGCGCCACACCTGCTCATTAACAGAAGCAACACCACAGAGAACTTTCAATTACAAAGCACTGCATGGCACTAAACTGCGCTCGTCATTCCGAGACATAAGATGTTAAGTCTCATAATGTCCTTCAGACCGAAACTCAACAGTGCTTACACACTATTGCTTGGCGGCAGAAATATACAAAGTGGTGGTACCAACCTAGACGGCCTCTCGCATACGAGGGACCTACCACATTGTAAAAAGCCTTGTAGAAAAAGACAAACTATACAAATATTTAGATCTGGCACACGAGGTTACTGACATGTGGAATGTGGACACGACAATTATTGTCCCTATAGTCGGTTCTGCTAATGGGTTGATATCAAAGAGCCTCGACTAATACCTTCAGAGCCAGAATCAGATAGCGGTGTTATTGAACAAAGTGCGCATTGTGAGCGGGTTCCTCATTCTGGGGTCCTAACCACCGGTGGCTTGGGTCCTAGGTCGCGCCATTGGAGGGTAATGTTTTTAATTGATTTTATTATTTATAATGGCTATATTTAAAAACGACAAAAAGGCATTTGAAATAAAAAGTAACGAACGTTTTATTTATTCGAAAGATTAGTACTAGGTTAACGTTTAAAAATATTCTCAGTAAGATAAATATCACTTCCTTGAGAATAATATAAAACTTACGTTATTATAACAATTTATCAAACATAAACAGTTCTTATTATGTTACCCACTAAACACATTCATAGGTTGCATAAAAGAGATTTATGTGCGATAACATATCTAGCTAGCTGTCTTAAATGGAATTAATGAGTATAATTTTTTTATTAGTTAGGATATTGTATTATGCAGTTGTGCTCCTTCAAATGTAAACATTTTTTCCCATAGTTAGTACGGGCCTTTGGTAGAACTAAAAAACTAACTCGTCGGTTAGTTAATTTGCTTTAATTTAGTAAAATAATATTAAATTGGTATGAATGTTCTTATTAAGAGCTTTCCGTACAAAAATACATGTGTAATAGGGATTAATTGATTTATGTTCATTTTTTTAGTCTATTCATAGATTTTGTTGGTAGAAGTCAGGTATGGGTAAAAGTCAGTAGGATAAAACATTCAGAGACTGAACTGCAACTGTAGTTTTGGCGTTCGTGTACACGATACCTGTTACACGATACACGTGGCTGATACACTGAGGAACTTAAATTGGCCGGCCCGGTCGGGTTGTTACAACTGTCTCATAGAAATTCGATATAAAGTAGCGGCATGTTTTTTTATCCTAGCACGGCAAAGTGGCTGCACTACACCTGATGCTAAGCGCAGTGCAGTTCAAACAGCAACCACCGACAAACAAAAAGTTTATAGGTGGCCACCAAAATCATGCCGGCTTGTATAAATGCTTCTTCACTCTCCAAAGACGGAAGAGGTTAATCGACAGGCCTGCGATAGCACAGGCTGATGACCGATGCAGACACAAGGATCTGCCCCTATACCCGTCATTATAAACGTCTACACAAGACAGCTTGTCACAAATGCTTATCACAGTCATACCTCACGGTGCCGCGAAATCTAACAAGTGGATTCGACTTTATTGTGTATAAGTAACGGGTATGTACTCATGTACCTATATAACGAACTATCGAATATAAATATATGTATACACCCAATAGTATTGTTTATTTTATTTTACAGCCTCCGTGGCGCAGCGGGCGAGTAGCGGGCTGTGAAGCGAGAGGCCGCGGGTTCAATCCCCGCACCGAGACAAATGTTTGTGTGATCCACATTTATTTGTTTCGGGGTCTGGGTGTTGTGAGACCGAAATTCTCTCGCAGTTCCTGATACCCACGACACGAGACTCGTATCTTACTGTGGGGTCAGGACTATGTATGTGACTGTTGTGTATATTTATATTTATTTATTTCATTAGGTACAGTTACACACTAGACAGCATTAGATATATATTTATATTAAAACTATTGAAGCCCACTTAGTCCACAAGTCCACTTACAACTATACACAGCGATTCAATTTATAGAGTACGGTATATTATTTATTTTATTTATGGAATAGCATTATTATTTCTAATACCTATGGAAAAGTGATGTATGCAAATTATTTAAAATAATATAGATGTATAAGCAAGCATAAATGTTAATAGCGGCAGATAAACATAAGAAACTTAATTTGGCCGACAGTTGAGGAGAATCGCGCGTCCAGACAACAACTTGAATTGTGTTTGTTTACTGAGCGAAGCAGGTATTTAATTATATTATATGTACTTAAAGAAAAGTTCAAAAATATTACGAATCTATTTTTAGGATTTTAAATAGTTTTTAGTATTTTTTTTTCTATCGGGAGTTTATTATACTATCTCGCAATGGTTAGAGGTCCCATGATGAAAATGTTTCATAAAACTGATTTTTGTAATTTCATTTTAAATTTATGTATAAAATAATTCGTAGTGGAATATAGTTTTTTATAGCATGGACCAATAAACGAGCACTTGCTCGACTTCCACTTCACTTGGTTCACTTTGTGATCCACTTGGATCACCTAATGATAAGCGATCTTTTCCGCCCACCTACGCCCACAATACTAATAGAATCATAGGCGCGTTGCCGTCCTTAAAGGGAAAGTATAATTAAGGGATTGGGAAAGGGAGGGGGATTTGGGCCTCCGAATATCTCACTCACCATACGAAATGCAGCAGCAAGCCGTTACTTTACGTCGGTTTTCTGTGAGACAGTGGTAACGACCTGGTTGAGCCGGCCCATTCATGCTGTAGACAACGTGGCTCTACCACTAAGAAAGTCTATTTATATGATTAATAAATATATTCTCATTAAAATGATTATAAAGTTTTGATTAAATTATGTTTCTAAAAACCGCCTTAGATAGCATATTTAACTTACATTAATTATTCACCATAGGAGTAATTTCGTATTTGTTTTTTTTATTTTTTCGAGCACGGAAAAGCCACTTCATTACACCTGATGGTAAGCGCAGTGCAGTCCGAAAAATCAAACACTACAGACGAATGATGAGTTTATAGGTTAACCGAGGTAAAAAGCGGAGGGCTCTCAATTTTTGTATCCGAAATCACGCTTAACTTTTTAGCTATTCAAAATAAGAATAGGTTTTGTAGTTGTTACAAGGTGGTAGGTCCCTCGTATGCGAGAGGTCGTCTGGGTTGGTACCACCACTTTGTCTATTTCTACCGCCAAGCAACAAGTGTTTAAGCACTGTTGTGTTTCGGTTTGAAGGATATTGTAGCCAGTGAAATTATTAGGCATTATGAGTCTTAACATCTTATGTCTCGAAGTGACGCGCACAGATCAGTGCCATGCAGTGCTTTGTAATTCAAAGTTCTGTGTAGTGTTGCTTCTGCTTATGGGCAGGCGTGGCGCTTACATCAGACGAGTGCCTTGCTCGTCTCGTCATTCAATTAAATTAAATAAAACTTTGACCTTGAGTGATCTTGTAATAATGATAATACATTTCGATATGGCACATGTGGTTGATAAGTGATAAATTTATCATAACGTAAGATATACAAAGACTTTTGTTCTGGTTAGAATAACACGATTGTAAAGATTATTCTTCATTCAACGCATTATTATAAAGATAACGTGGATAGACGCAGACGGTCGTAAACATTAATCGATGCACACATTTTACAAGGTGGTAGGTCTCTCGTATGCAAGAGGCCGTCTGGGTTGCTATCACCGCTTGTAGGCGTGGCGCTTACCATCAGACGAGCGACTGGATAGTCTCGTCATTTTTTTTTTTTTTTTTTTTTTTTTTTTTATCCTGGCTCGGCAAAGTGACTACGCTACACCTGATGGTAAGTGTAGCGTAATCCAAGAATATTGTCGACCAACGATAAACAATGTGTCCATCGTTGGTCGGTAAGATCATGCCGGCCTGCCAAAGGGTCAAGGGAGAGGGGAAGGAAAAAGGGATGGGGAAAGGGTTAGGATCAGGGGGCAAGCCCCCTGGGGAGAACCGGATATACACTGGCTGACCCTGGAACGCGACCCACACAAGGTGGGTCACTATGGCAGGTTTTAGCACCAGTCATTCAATGCGTCATTCAATTAAATAAAAAAAAACATATCTAATAATACTAGCCCTGTTTTATACATGTCCTTTTTCTAGGAACAGGCCTCCCCTACTGAATGAGAGTGGGGCGTTAGTCCTCCTAATGCGGGTGTGCAAACTTCATATGCCTTTGGAATCTTGGTTCCTGTTTTGGATTGGGGGCGTAAAATTATAGTAACTGCAAAAACAAAGTCACCTTAAACGCATTCGTTAACCACTGTCTCACAGAAAACCGACGTAAAGTAGCGGCTTGCTGCTGCGTTTCGTACCGTGAGTGAGGTATCCGGAAGCCCAAATACCCTCCCCTTCCCAATCCCTAAATATCCCTTTCCTTTAAGGTCGGCAACGGGCCCATTATTCTTCTGGTGGTGGGCGTACATGGGCGGTGGAGATCGCTTGCCATCGGGTGACCCACTTGCTCGTTTGCTGGACTATGATATATAAAAAAAAAAACGTACTGCAAGTATTCAAGGGTGGAGATAATTTCCTATCAGGTGACCTAGTTCCTCGTTTGTCGACTTCTAATTTTTTTTATATCATTTCAGAAATGTCGCACGCTGTAGTCCGAGGTCAGCCAACGGCATCCCAGTTATATCTAGATGGAATACTAAAAGAAATATTGGATGCTAAAGGAATAAAGGACGATTTTACTGAACGGGACAAATTAACACTTGGCGAAATCATGTTTCACTCCCTGAAGAAGAGGCCTGTAGCTATTTGTATGGTGAGTCATTAAAATTATAACTAAAACGGTTTTTTATTCTTTAATACTTTTTTTTATAAATAAATACACCCAACAGTCACATACATAGTCCTGACCCCACAGTAAGATACGAGACTTGGGTCGTGTGTATCAGGAACTACGAGAGACTTTCGGTCTCACAACACCTAGACCTGAAACAAATATTTGTGAATCACACAAACATTTGTCTCGGTGCTGGGATCGAACCCGCGGCCTCTCGCTTCGCGGCCGGCTACTCGCCTGCCTACTCGCTGCACTACGGAGGCTGTCATATTACATACATACATATATACGCATTCATGCCCACAAATAGAAGAAACACAACAACACCACATATAACCTTGGATAACAAAGCTGTCCATGGCACTATCCCTCGTCACCCCGAGACATAAGTTAAGTCTCATAATTCCCAATAATTTCACTGGCTGCAATGTGCTTCAAACCCAAAATGTTCCAATTTGAAGGAGAAATAAACGTATATCTCGATGTTGATGAGTACAGTGCCATGCAATACTTTGCCAACTGAGTTTCAAGCCTCTAAACTCAGCCTTGTCATTGGTAGTGAACTTAAGCTGAGAACTATGAGGTTTATTTATTTATTTATTTATTTATTTAAACTTCATTGTACACAAGGAGTACAGTACATAACACTAAAATATAACTAATATAGAAGTACAATTGGCGGCCTTATCGCTCAGGGCAATATCTTACAGGCAACCATGGGATGGAGATGAAAGAAGGAGAAAGAAAGGGCAGTTAAGAGTGTACAATAAGCTAATTTTAAGAGTATACACAAATATAATTGATATACTAATTAAATATTATAGGTTCTGGATTAAAATCTCAGGTCGTGCAATTAAAATTTATGTTCCAAGTTTTTCGATTCAAATATCAGACATGAGCTGCCCGGGATACCAACTTGTGCCTGGTATGGCCTAGGCTAGCCACCTATCACATAATGGGTTGGAAATATGCAAATAAGCTCAGCGAAACGTGGGTGCAGTAGTTGCACATCTGGCTACCCCTTCAGGGATACAGGCGTGAGATTATGAGGTTATTGTTAAGTATTTCTGTGTAGATCAACGGAGCAACAGGCGAGAAGTTCACAAATGGTTACATATTGAAACGCGCCGTCTCCCTCGCACGTGCGATGACCGCCAAGGGTTTGAGAGGGAAGACCGTGATGCTGCTGATGAAGAACCACGAGCGCACCTGTGCTATGTACTGGGCGGTGTTGTTCGCTGGCGTGATACCTTTCATGATGGACCCTTACACCACAGCTTGTGAGTACAGAATTTTTATAACTGGAAGTGAGCAAAATGTCGTTTTTTTTTTATTTTTATTAAGTTGAATGACGATATGAGCAGGCCACTAAAATGATGTTAAGCACTACACCTGCCTATGAACAGACACGACACCACGTATAATACTAGAATTACAAGGTAATGCATAGCATGGGACTACGCTGAATACTAAAATAAGAAAGACCACATGAAAGTTTCTTAACGTCAATGGGTTCAGTGTCTTTCAAACCGAAACACAAGAAGGAAACCCTATAGGAGATAGAGAGAGAGAGAAACGGAGATACGGGAGTGAAACATAACTTTAAAATTTCACTTTTATATAAAAGTGACAAACGCATTCCACTTACTTTTTAATTTAAATTTTTGTGTGGAGTTGCTTTTGTTTATATCGGTTTAGCGCTTATCGTTAATCAAACGACCTGCTGGTCTCGTCAATCAGGCTAAGAAAAAACATAACGTCAAATGACTTGATCGGTTTGAGCAAAATATGGGATCCGGTCAGGTCCTTTTCATCCCTTCTCTTATTATGTCACTTTATCGTAACAATTTATCTTGAGTGAGCATAGTTTTGTCTACAGCACGAATGGGCCGGCTCGACCGGGTCGTTACCACTCTCACAGAAATCCGACATACAGTGGCGACTTGCTGCTGTGTTTCGAACGGTGAGTGAGACATCCGGAGGCCCAAAACTTCCCCCTTCCCAATGCCTTAATTATCCACTCCTTTAAAGGTCGGCAGTGCGCCTTTGATTCTTCTAGTATTGTGGGCATACATGGGCGATGGAGATTACTTACCATCAGGTGACCCACATGTCCGTTTACCGGTCTATTTAAAAATATATACGTATATTTACATCAAGAAAATATCTGTTTACATCATGAATGAAAGTCATATTACAGTTTGTCGAATATTCTGATCGCAGTCGAAATAAGCCGCTTCCTGAATTTAATCGAACCGCAGTATGTGTTCTGTGACCGGGAGCTCTACCAGGGAGTCAGCGAAGCGATGGAGCTCTCAGATGAAGTGGAATGCAAAATTTTAATAGCAGACGAGGACCGGCATTTGGACGAATTTACTGCTGGGTTTAGCGATGACTTCAACAATTTTAAGTAAGTATATAATTTTTTGTCCCTGATACAAAGCAACCACACTATACCTTACGCTAAGTATAGTGTAGACATAATAACTAGGTCACTACTGTTACTAAATGTTTTGAATGAATCTACTTATCATACTATTTACCCCAGCACGAGCTGGGGTACGAACCCGTATATACTTGTGGTAGGATATTCATAACCACCAAGATAGCGACCACAATACACTTGGTGTTAAAACACACGCCTTGTGTGGATCGCGTTCCAGGATCAACCAGTGTATATCCGATTCCCCGAGGGCCTTGCTATACATCGTATTTTTTTGCTTTTTTTATAGCTATACATCGATTTTTCCACCGATACTGGACCGACTTTTTTGTAAAGAAAAAGCTAGTTCAAAAACATAACGCTCAAAAGTATAAAAAATAACAATTTCTATAAGTATATTTGGAGTCAATGTAAATCTCCGTTGACGCACAGCGACACTACAAATATAAAAATTGTTATTATTTACTTTTCGGTAAACGTGCAATACGGTTTGTACCAACAAATTATAACTTATCTCCAGGTGCAAAACTAAACATAGCAAAAAATCTAATAATGACATAACATAACCTTGCACTGTACCCGACAAAAATGTTATCTGTACAGGAATAATTCAAATAACAACTTTCTGTACAAATGACAGCGATTAGAACGTACAAACAATTGACTTTTGTTATAGACAGGGAGCCCTCGGGTAGCTGATCCACTTGACTACTATCAAGCTCATTTTCCGTGAGTAGCTTCGTTTCGATGAGACGCCACTACTAACCAGCTGATTTTTTTGTTTTTACTTAGTTAATATTTATATAATTTAACAGTCATATTGTCCTACAAATAAAATAATAATTTTTTGAGTATCATCAAATCGAAATATTCTATCCTTGCTACCTCTGTTAGCTACCACAATAGAGAATTTTCGCATAGGGAATAGTTGGTCGTCTCATCGAAACGAAGCTACTCACGGAAAATGAGCTTGATAGTAGTCAATTGGATCAGCTACCCGAGGGCTCCCTGTCCATTATCTTTATAGTTAACTGATTCACGTTACTTGTAGGGACAAACTCTCAGCAACGATAACTCAGTGGAGAGTGGTATGGCTGAGACGAAAGTCGCAGTTTCGAAACCAGTACCAAGAGCATGCACCTCTGACTTTTCTAACTAATGTGTGTATTCATTGCTAATATCGCATGCTTTAACTGTGAAGAAAATATCGTGAAAACCTGCATAACTTAGAATTTCACCACATGTTTTTTTTTAACCGAGCACGGCAAAGTGACTGCAGTACACCTGATGGTAAGCATAGTGCAGTCCAAAAAAGCTAGCGACCACCGATAAACACTCGTCATTCAATGAATTTGCAAAATAATAATAATAATAATTGTTTAAAAGGAAATGTTCAAATGTATAATCATATCACATCGATTAGAGTTGCAGAATCAGCACCAGAAGCGACGGTGATGCTAGTCCCTACTAGCGGATCTACAGGGCTGCCAAAAGCTGCCCTCTTGACTAACAGGGGCTTGGTGGCCCAAATACCGTCCCCATGGTAGGTAATTCTCTTATAAATGGGATAGGGGTCTCCTGAGTCTTTATATGTAGTGGTCAGGGGTCCCTCGGGTAGCTGATCCACTTGATTACTATCAAGCTCATTTTCCGTGAGTAGCTTCGTTTCGATGAGACGCCCAACAATTCCCTATGCGAAAATTCTCTATTGTGGTAGCTAACAGAGGTAGCAAGGATAGTAGTAGGGGAGCCCAAGCGGGGATTTCGGGATTTACTAAAGCGCGACAGATTAATATACAGGGGGATACCTTGTACCCGGTTAAGTACCTCCACAAAACATGAGGCCCATATATAAGGCCGCCCGTGAAGGATACAGGATCAGATTAGTAAAAAAAAATTGACCATCAGAAATTCTCGAGCGCGTCAGATTAAGGTAGGGTGAGTTAATTACATCCTAAAAAGTGTATATTCCACTAATCTGACAATTTGAGAGTGACGTAAAAAAAGCGGAGGGCAACAAAGTTGTAAAAAAAAAAGTCATCTCGACATTCTCGAGCGTAGCTAAATTTTTTTTTATTTTGAAGGAAATAATTCAAGAATAATGAAAAATATATAATCTGACGATTTCCGCAAGCCGAAATAACAAAAATTCGTCGATAAAGTTAAATGCGTGCAGTTGCGTGATGCCTACATTTCCTTCTCCGCGTTTCTATTCCTCTCTCACTCTTTCTCTATCTATCTAGCTCAAAATATCACATATTATATTTTGAGCTCAAAAACGTCATAAGTACAATTTTAAGAGCCCAGGAATGGAATTAGCAGGAAGTTGCAGGGATGGCCTTTAAGGTGAACCGTTTTTCTAATTTTTTTTTGTCAGATCAGGCCAATCCCTCTAGATATTCGTCAGATTATGAGACAGTACGTTTAGAACATAAAGATGAACCATATATATCTTAATCTGACGCGCTTGAGTATTTCAAAATGGCGAATTTTTTTTGCACATTATGAAAATGGCCGCGAGTTTGCGTCCCATCGAAATCATCAGATTAGTGAATGAGAGCTTTTTTTTGGTGCACTTAACACTCCCTTAGAAAATCTGACGCGCTCGATTAATTTTTTTTTTTTTCATTTTCAACTCTTAAATACAACCACCCGCATCATGCAAACGATCAGATTAACATACGTACATTATTAAAAATACGTAGGGCATTGATGCTATCAATATCTGACGCGCTCGAGGATGTCCATGCAACAGTTTTTTTTTACATATTTAAAAATCTATAGCCGCTTCCCCCACCGATGTAAAGGTATATATCATATAACATTTTTTTCTTCATATCATCTAAGCTTTGCATCCCAATAGGTCTCTACGACGCTCGAGTAAATCCCCATTTAGCATCGTGGGCTCCCCTACTATAGAATATTTCGATTTGATGATACTCAAAAAATTATTGAAGTGATAACTTCTTATGGGAGGGTGAACCGAAACGTTCCGTAACGCGAGCGGCGGCGAGCGGAAGGTTCCAGAATATTCGAGAACCTTCTGTGAGACGTCACGCGGGCCAGTTGACCAGCCAGCGCTAGCCTACTTCCCTGGAACTTCGATAATTTCGAAGTCCCAGGCGGCGTCACACAGTGACCAGTCGGATTGGACTGGACTTTGACCGGACTGTGTTCGTTTTTGAAGTGATAACTTCTTATGGGAGGGTGAACCGAAACGTTCCGTAACGCGAGCGGTCCATCGACCAGCCAGCGTTAGCTGACCTCCCTGGAACATCGATTATTTCGAAGTCCTAGGTGGCGTCACACAGTGACCAGTCAGCTTGGACCGGATTTCAACCGGAGTTTGACCGGACTTTGACCGGACTTTATCCGGACTTTGACAGGGCTTTGACCGGATTTTGACAAGACTTTGACTGGACTTTAACCGGATTTTGGCAGGACTTTGACCGGTATTTGACCGGATTTTGACCGGACTTTAACCGGACTTCGACCGGACTTTGATAGGGCTTTGACCGGATTTTGACAGGACTTTGACGGATTTTGACAGGTTTTTGACCGGTATTTGACCGGATTTCGACTGGACTTTAACCGGACTTTGATAGGACTTTGACCTGGCTTTGTCCGGATTTTGACAAGACTGACATTACTTTGACTGGGCTTTAACCGGATTTTGGCAGGACTTTGACCGGATTTCGACAGGACTTTAACCGGACTTCGACCGGACTTTGATAGGACTTTGACCGGGCTTTGACCGGATTTTGACAAGACTGACATTACTTTGACCGGACTTTGACCGGATTTTGACCGGACTTTGACCGGAATTTGACCGGACTTTGACGGGACTTTGACAGGGCTTTGACATGACTTTGATCGGACTTCGTAACGTAACGCGTTACGGCGTCACTCTGGCTTCCCTTTCTCTCACGCATACGGCAGTAGTAGGCAGGCTCCTCCGCTCTCACTTTAACCCACATTAGTTTAAGTTATCACTTCTGTCGAGCGTCCCGAGACGCACACTTTTTTTTTTTTTATGGCGAATAGACATGTTACCGTAATTTTGTTTTTGATATTGATAATAAAATTACGATATTTTACATATTTTATAATTTGGAAAAAAAGTACCAGGTTCTCATAAACGCGAAGAGAGTAGAATGTCCATTTTTCATGGCGAGTAGCCGTAATTAATAAACAAATGACGATTTGGACAAAGAAAAACTTTTTAGGTTTTTTTCTTATTTAGAAAATGTTGCCGTAAAAAGTACCAGGCTCGCATAAACGCGAAGAGAGTAGAATATACTTTTATCATGTCGAGTGGACATGTTGCCGTAATTTTGTATTCTCGCATCTTTGTTTGGTAAGTTTTCACTTCTGTCGGCACTCCCGGAGTGCAACCCATATTTTTTTTATTTTATTTGTAGGACAATATGACAGTTAAATTATATAAATATTAACTAAGTAAAAACAAAAAAATCAGCTGGTTAGTAATCATTCTTATGACCTCGTTATCGATACCTATTGGAAGCCCCTCCTTCCAATAGGTATGATTACTAACCAGCTGATTTTTTTGTTTTTACTTAGTTAATATTTATATAATTTAACTGTCATATTGTCCAACAAATAAAATAATAATTTTTTGAGTATCATCAAATCGAAATATTCTATCCTTGCTACCTCTGTTAACTACCACAATAGAGAATTTTCGCATAGGGAATTGTTGGTCGTCTCATCGAAACGAAGCTACTCACGGAAAATGAGCTTGATAGTAATCAAGTGGATCAGCTACCCGAGGGACCCCTGACCATAGTCTTTATATATAGTATATAATATCTGCTTTGAACTAAGTCACAAGTGACGTAGCGTGTGTCTCGTGGTAGTGCTGAATGGAATCTCGTTCAGCATAAAAGTACATTGCACTACATAAATATGGAGCCTGTTCGATGGTAGTCACTAACTCGAAGAGTTGCCAGCTTACAAGCAGATATTTAGGAAAGTGGTGACATAAAACAGCGGCATTGACGCTATCGTCTGGTCGCTATACACGACCGTCCAAAGGCTACCTTTATACTTTCAACACATAATAGTGGTTTCAACTGGTGGTAGGATATTCATATCAGCCCGGATAGCGACTACCGTACATATGGTGTTAAAACCTGCCATAGTGACCACATACAGCTCCTGTTCTCCCGAGAGGTTTGCGACATGACTTGATGGTTGTTTGGGGCGGGTATAGGGGTACATCCTTATATATCTGTGCCTGCGTCGATCATCCACCTGTCCTGTCAGGGCCCCTCTATTTGCTTCTTCACTCTCTGACGAGGGTAGAATCATTTAAACAAGCCGGATTGATTCTGGTGACCACCGATAAACTCATTGTTGTCGGTGGTCGCTAGTCTTTTGGACTGCACTACGCTTACCATCAGGTGAAGTGCAGTCACTGCCGTGCGCGATTAAGAAAAAAGTTAATACTCTGCATATGAAACCCTGGTCTTTTATCTACGATTCATGAGCACGAATACTGTGCTTTAGTTTGCTCTTGACGTTGCCGGAAAAACGTCAGCCGAACGCACAAAAGGCTTTGTGGCAAACATAAACAATTACGGAGATTAAAACTAATTCAAGAATATTTCCATCACATGTGTGGCCTGAAATAGAAAATAGTGCCCACTATGGTAATAGGTTACATCATCGGACGAAAATAAACTCAGTGAACCATGAGTGCAACATAGGTTGTATCACTGTCTACGTATTTCTCATCACTAAATTTCTCTTGTGTCTTCACATTTCTTTCTTTTCTTTATTTTCATTTCTTTTCTTCTGCAGGTCATATTTCACGCAGTTCCCGAAGCCGACAGAGTTAATCATGGTATTGACGACCGTTCAATGGGTAACGTATACAATATGCGCCCTGACAGGTGCAGCCTACAACGTGCCTCTTCTCACATCACCCAAGAAAACCACAGTAGAACATGTACTCCATTTGCTGGAGACGTTTCGGGTAAGCAAATTGGTAGTAGAATTTTTACACACGGCGTATTTGAATTGGCTATTTTCCCCAAAACACATTTACTCGAGATACTCCTACTAATATCTTCAGGACCTAGATTAACTTCACCTATAAGTCATAGACTCTGCCGATCAGCGAACGAGGCAATAGCAAAAACGTCACCAACCCGCACTGAACAAGCGTCATGGGTTACGGTCCAAATACCCTCAACTAAGAACAAAACTTAGTGGCAGAAGTTGGGGTAGCCCTTTACCCAGCAGTGGGAGGATTAAATAGGCTATTAAAAAAGTCATTTACTTAGTCTTAACTATCTTACACACATATTTCTGGCACAGCGATAAGTTCAGCCGGTTCTTTAGAATTAATTACAGCCTTATAAGACGTTATGAGAAAAAGAAAGTTCATCTTAAAATATACGACAAAAATAAATTAGCCACAGTGAAACAGGAGTAATTGTACCCATACTTAGGGATGTAAGCCACGAAGGTATACCACCTTCCTACCGGAAGGTAGAGGTGTAACCAGTACCCCGCACCAAATACCCCAGAGTAGTAATATGGTGGTGAGCCTATCCCCATCCGAGGTATGGTATGGTGATAGGCTCGCCATAGGTTACACATAATGGGACGGAATAAACTCCGCGAAATGTTACTACACGTACACACGTACGTACTGGTTACACGTACACACTGCTTACATGATTACTGGCGTGAGTGCGTATGTATATTTATAGCCCACATGGACATTCTTCGGACCAGCATTTGGAAAGGGTCTGATAGCTGCGGCGAAACCAGATCAACTATCTTCATTGAAGACCCTTATACTACTTGGAGCACCAGCCACACCAGATATTATCGCAGCCTTCCAGGTACGTAAAATATATATTTTTATAGCATGCAATTGGTAATTCAGGAATTTAAGTCATCTGATGATAGGGAATCATTACTGCATCTCCTTCGAATCAATACTGCATCTCCTTCTTCTTGTAGTGCCTCTCCAACTAGTGAAGGCTCAGCATACGGTATTTTATCCCTCGCGAGACGAAATTATTCAGCAGCGCTCGCTATCTCGGCCCACTCTCGTGTTTCACTGCCAAGATTTTTTCCTTCGATCTTCTTTCCTTTTGCCAGCTACATTTCCCACCACTATGAGTTGAAGGAGCTCGTATCAGTAGCCTTTGCATGCCAACAATACCAGATAAATCGTGATGGAAGTACTGCAGACCACATCTTTGTAATTTCGTTTTCTTAGTGGTGTTGCTACTGAAAATTAAGCGAGTAGCTTATTCGTATCGTCTTTAAGGTTAAGGAAAGCCCGTTAAGATTATTTTCTTTACTTTATAAATTGGTAATTATTTAAAGGCGAAGTTACCAAAAACAACGCATATATGCGATGGATACGGCATGACAGAGACGCATGGTTTCGTCGCACTCCCTGACAGGGATGCACCCATCAATTCCAACGGAAGGTTGTTCAACATACTAAATTATAAAGTAAGTGGAAATCTATACTAATATAATAAAGCTGTAGAGTTTGATTGTTTGTTTGTTTGTTTGAACGCGCTAATCTCAGGAACTACTAGTTCGAATTGAAAAATTCTTTTTGTGTTGGATAGTCTATTTATCGAAGAAGGCTTTAGGCTATATAACATTACGCTGCGACCATTAGGAGCGAAGCATCAGTGAAAAATGTTGCAAAAACGGGGAAAATTATTCATATTTGAAGGCTTCCGTTGCTAAGCTACCCAAATAATATTATTTGAAGGCTTCCGTTGCTAAGCTACCCAAATCTATACTAATATTATAAAGCTGTAGAGTTTGATTGTTTGTTTGTTTGTTTGATCACGCGGGCGGAGCCGCGAGCAAAAGCTAGTATATAATAAAACCGCTTAATACCTCATGACATCTAATAGTAATTTAATAATTACTGAATGGCTGCTAAACAGACTTTCTACAAATATTACTGGAGTGTTCCCTGTTTGTGGTGTTTGTATCTAGGCTCTGTCCACCCCTTGTAACCAGTCCGATTGCACGCCATACGTGTGAACACGTAACTTTTGAAGTGAAACTTCTTTAGAATCGTTGTGATTTTAAAATTTGATGAAACGAAAAAGGTTGATCACTAAAGAGGTTGGAAAGAAACAAGATCTCAAGTATGTAAATATATGAAATGTAATATGTCGCATTAAAATTTAAATAATTTTTAAGCCTGGTAAAATTATTATAAAAATAATAAACCTTTTAATTATCCTAATACCACTGATACTTCATTTTTATCTCATTCACTTCTGCCGTGTGTGAATTGCACACACACACACACTTATTTTTTTATATATAAATATAACACGGATAACACTCACTTACGGGTATAGTGGCTAGTCACCGGTCGGGAGACTTGACTTATCAATCACTAGCTTTTGCTCGCGGCTCCGCTCGCGTGAACAGCATTTTCCGGGATAAAAGTAGCCTGTAACCGTCTTCAGGGTCCCATCTATCCCTGTAGATAAATTCATCAAAATCGGTTCAGTGATTTAGGCGTGAAAGCGTAACAAACAAACTCACTTTCGCATTAACTTTCACCCCCCTTTTCATCTCTTATTAACTAAAATTTCCAAAATTCCTGAAACACGTATTTATTTGTTTTACGTTAATAACCGAAATACATAATTTTGTTTATGTAACTTTCAAAATTACGGACTTTCATACATATTATCATCCCCTAATTTGACCCCTTTGGTGTGGAATTTTCTAAAATCCTTTCTTAGTGGGTGCCTATATAACAAAATGAATATACAGTCCGAATTTCATGCTTGTAGCCTTGATAGTTTGCGCTCGGCGATGATGAATCAGTCAGTCAGTCAGGACATGTTATTTTATAAGTATAGATAGAAGATCACTATCAAGTGTTTTAGACTTAATAGTGATCTTCTTCATAGATAGATGGTACCTTCTATAGATATACACTTCAATTACCTAACCATGTCGAAAAAGACTTTTCTACACTAAAACACTTTTCAAGTAAAATAAAACCTGAAAGAGAGACAAATAAAAGTGGCCAATATTGTAACACCTCTTTTTTGTCGAGAGATAAAATACACCAATTGTCTCTACACCCCTTTAATATAGCTTAGCTCAATACACTGATTGTGACATAGCATTTCAGTTCTATTTATTGAGCTCCGGTCTACGTAACACATACGTGCTGGAACTTTGAAAGAACATCCACCTGATTCGGACTATATCGTAAGATCTAGTTCGAAATAAAATAAACACTGCAAAGCCTGTTGGATATCAAAGTCAACTAGATTCCTACAAGCGTAACGGTTCGCAAGGATCTTAGAAAGTTTACAGTTTTCAAGTGTTTTGTTAACTCTCCGAGTATTTGGGTAAGCGACTTAGATCGCGAGATGGGTCAGAGACTCAGATGGTAGAGACTAGATGGTAGAGAAAAATATAACATCAGTTCGATTTCAAACTGTAATGATGTTATAATTTGGTCTAATCTATATATATTTATAATAAATCTGTAGAAGTGTAAATTTTGTACATTGAGAATATCAAAAAATAAATGGCAGGGGGTGCTACTAGATGGATATGGAACCCAAAAATGCGATTTTTTTTGTCTGTTTGTTTGTTCCGGGATCCCGCAAAAACTACCTTCAATTACGATGTAACTTGGTATAAAAATTATTTAACATCTTGGGCGCCACACTGGGTACTTTTTATTCTGTAAGAGTATATACAATAAAAAACAAACTTAATTTTGCGGTTCGATCCCTAGACCCGATTACTGTACCAACCGCAAATAATACGTTTGTCGTCGGTTACGTGACCCGCAGTGGAGTTCTCTAAATTATGCTGTAAATGTAGGGCCGAAGGTTGAATTTGACTTGAAAGTGGTTTTAAATGATAGGTTATGTTGTATTGTTTCGTCCGTGCAGGAGCTAATAGTTTCAGTGTACGGCGACTTAAGTAATTTTACACATCAGCACAATAATTGGTTATGTAAAAGGTCTATTTTAACTCCTCGAAATGATCAAGCATGTGCAATAAATAATGAAATATTGTCGCGTATATTCAACAAATAGAGTATATCTCTATCAATAGAATGATGGATCAAGAAGAATCCACTAATTATCCGATAGAATTGTTGAATTAATTAAATGTTCCTGGACTTCTCATCCTAAACAAGCCAGTTAATAAACCAGATAATATTTTGTGCAGGTAATAAACGACGATGGATTGGAAGTAGAACCGGGCAACAATGGAGAGCTCTATGTGAAGGGAGAATGCGTGATTAAGGTTTGTTATCATTAGAAATGTAGCAGTGTCATCAAATGTATATATTAAAAGTAGTTTTTCTCCTATAGTCAGCATATTATTCGTCTAACCTGGTAAAGTTATGACATGTTTTGAGGTTCATGATGTTTTAAACTATTAGAGCCCAGGAGAGCGTGACGCGTGACCATTTCATATAAAGCAGAGCTGTCACTATCGTCTGACTCGCGAAATGCATACCTTTACAGTCCGTATGAAACTGCTTATCACTTTTTGTAATGGTCAAGGTGGTAAGGCTGCACTAATCGGCGTAACATATCATAGAAGGTCGCCAGCATTTACAATAGAGAGAATTTAAAGTAATAAGTCTTTATTCCCCAGGGTTACTTCAAAAACGACAAATCCTACAACGAAACATTTGTCGATGGTTGGTACAAAACCGGCGACTGGTTCTATTTGGACAAGAATGAGAGACTATTTTACGTCGAAAGAAGAAAATTCAGCTTTAAATTTATGGGATGCCAAGTTAGTAGCTTAATAATATGTAGTATTTGTAAGAGGCATGCTGTAGACAGTTTCATCTACATCATGAACGGCTCGTCTGGGTTAGTTCCACTGCCACACAAAAAAGTGCTGGATTGTCAGCCTGCTGTTGCGTTTTGATGGTGTATGAGATTTTCGGCGGTCTTAATCTCTCACTTTCCAACCAACCCACTCTTTTCAGTGAACTCCACTTCCGTATTATAAGTGTACACAACCAGTTGACATTAATTACCATCAAGTAACCTAGAAATATATCTTTAGCAGCACTTCACCAGAATCTGATATACGCCTCCGTAATTTTTGTAAGCCAGGATCGATAGTAGCATGCAGTGACCCCTAGTCACAACTAGACGTCCGATTTTTTTTCATCGTCTTTTAACTGGTTTTCCCTTTTTATTTCTTTACTAGCTTTTGCCGCGAGCTCCGCCCACGTGATCAAACAAACAAACAAACAATCAAACTCTACAGCTTTATAATATTAGTATAGATTTGGGTAGGTGGTGACAGTGTTAGCAACTTCAACGGAAGCCTTCAAATAATATTATTTCGGTAGCTTAGCAACGGAAGCCTTCAAATATGAATAATTTTCCCCGTTTTTGCAACATTTTTCACTGATACTTCGCTTCTAATGGTCGCAGCGTAATGTTATATATCCTAAAGCCTTCCTCGATAAATGGACTATCTAACAAAAAATAATTTTTCAATTCGAACCAGTAGTTCCTGAGATTAGCGCGTTCAAACAAACAAACAAACAAACAATCAAACTCTACAGCTTTATTATATTATTTCTTTATTTTTCTTCGTTTCTTCGTTCTTTTGTTTTGCTTATTTCCTTGTGTCTTACACGACAACGCGGCAGTGTAATCAACTGCTTTGATGGTAAAAATACAATGTCAATCGTCCAAAGACATTCTGTCCCTCAACGGTCCGTATAATTAAACCAGCTTAAAATTACTGAACTTACTGGTTGATCTACGAACCCAACTCACCTGAAAGAGCCACCAACACAGGTTTTTCACCACGTTTACAATGATGGCTATGGTCGAGTGCCAAAATATATCAGGTATCAACAATAAGACGAATAGAGTGTAATAGCCATGCTTTTAAGAACGTTCGCCAACCTTAAGAAAACTATCTTTTGATTTATATCAGAAGGTACAAGATGATAATCGCGCCTTGCCGATCAGTAGCTTTCTAATATTTTTCTTAAAAAATTTCTGGAAATTGGATTGGAGATCCCATCTTTAAAGAGTTCAAAATAAATTAGTTGAGATTACTTAAACGTGGATTTATATAGAAATCTTTGGTAAAATTCTTAGAATTTTGCTCCAAACGAAACTCGGTTAACTAGCGATTAACTGAATTGTATGTGACATTTTATGTGTTTTATGTGACACATTTATCGATAAAAATTGTTGTTCTTTCCATTATAGAGACAATTACCATCAAATCCCATAATACTTTCGTATTAAAGTGTATTTGCCGTATTAGTCTAGTGTGTACATAGACTGAGAAAATACGAGGCACTGGGTTCAATTCCAATTTCAAATTCCAGGTTGGGGAATCACAAATTGTGTTAGAGTTTTTGAATGAGTTGCTCAGGATCGTGCAAATATGGTGATAGAACCATACTGCCGGCCAAGTTTAAGTCTATATTCGCCTCCTTTTTTTTTCGCAAATGAAATCCCATTTATGGATACCTTCTTATTTTTTGAAAGACAATTTTCTGTGAAACAGTGGTAACTTTCCGATTGAGCCGGCCTATTGATGCTGTAGACAAAACTGTCTACAAAGTAGCTCTACCATTCATTACACATGATTTTTTTGATGCTAATTGCTTACTATCAACTGACATACTTTCTCGCTCACATTCTCTTTATAAAAATACATTAAACTTCGCGAGCAAATTATCGGATCTATACTATTTATTTTTCGATAAACTGATCATTAGTTTCTCGACGGCGTATTAATACCAACTCTTTATTCAGATCTCGTGCTATACTCGTAAAACTGCGATAAAATTATATTATTCTAGTCTAGGCATTCTACTTAATTTGTAAAAAATGTTTTCTTTTGTCCGTAATTGAGTTTGAAAGCTTTTTTTTATAGTATTTAGTATTTTTCAAGCAGCTAGGCACAGCAAGTAACCCACGTCTGTATTTTTTAAAAGAGTTGATAGAGGTACAATTAGTGCACCCTTGTTGCTGAGTTTATTTCCATCACTTGAAGTGATAGGGGGCGTGCCCATGGCAATACTGGGCTCATATTCTAATGTCAAGCAACTTATGTGTGAGATACGATTGAAAAGATAGACCCCTTTAAATGCAAAACAGTCTGAGAGACATACAAATGGACTAATAGTTGAGACCTTTTGTGTACAGAACCCTAAAAACAAGTTACTTAAATTCAATGGCAAGTTAATTCAACGTTTTTCGTACATTCGAAAACAGAAAGTACAGAATGGACTGGCGATAAATTGTCGCAGTTTTCTTACCAATCTAGCTAAGTGCTCCTACCGCGCCGGAGTAAAATGATACGTGTTTTTTATTTGTATATTGAATTAAGAGATGAAATCTTGATGTGAAAACATGTCAAATCCATACATACGTATAAAATTTCATGTCCTGGATAACTGATGAATTCTGCAACACCCAACTACTGGGATTAAAAGCATTTTTTTTTATAGGATATTCCTTTAATAACAACTGACAAAGGTTACTCTGATAATCCATTCTTAGAAAGACAAAAAGGGGTGGAAAAGTTTAGGAAACTTTGTAGGTATGGGAAAATCACTTTATATCCCAGAAAAAATATTAGTAGCTGAGAGAAAAATCTAGATTCATACGAAGTTAAACGAATACATTATGATAAAGTGATTATTACACATGGGCATTCACAGCATCCAGGAAAATTATAGAAATCTTGCCGATATGATGGAAGAGAGATATTGGGGCTTTCAGCATTCCAGTATACCTCATCTTATTTATTTATAACATAATATGACCACTTCATATTGGTCTTCTGTGAGACCAACGAGAAGTGATCAGTTCCCGCCGGTTTGTTCATTCTGTGTACAAAAATATTTTAATAACATTATTTTCATATATGTCAGGTTGCTCCTGAAGAAATAGAAGCGGTAATCAGCACAGTACCAGGAGTTCAGGAGAGCGTGGTATGTGCGACGGACAATGGTCCTGCGGCGGCGATTGCGATAAACTCTACGTACGTCATGCAAAGAGAACATATTCACAAAGCTGTTGATTGTAAGTATAGATTTAAAAACAAAAGAAGCTGGCGTTTAAACACATTTTTATATTATACTAACATTTGCTCGCAGCTCCACCCGCATGAAAGGCTTACTTTTATACAACCTTTTATCCCTTATTTCATGTGTCCATCTAAAAAAATTACGAAGTTTCATACAAATTTACTAGCGACCCCTATTTCACCCCTTTAGAAATGGAATTTCCAAAAATCCTCTCTTAGTGCTCCCCTACTCTCCCTGAGAAACCTTCATACCAAATTTCTTCTTTCTCCACTCAGTAGTTTCGTCTGTGCGTTGTCCGTCACTCAGTCAGTCAGTCACTCAGTAACGGAAGAGTTTTATATATATTGATTGACAAACTGAAATATTGTGTAACTTCATATACTACCATATCCCAAAAATTATAGAACGTAACCAACTTATTGAATCCAATTGTAATTGTAATTACCTTTTAAGCTATACTACTTTTAATTTATTCAGAATTTTCAACGACTCAATATAAAAGTTAGAGGTATACGATATTTTTCACAAGCAAATCTCATTATTTAAAGGAATTTAGCAACTAAGATCTTTAAGAACCTAACTAATGATATGTCTATCAATAGAAAAAAATCATCTCTGAATTACATGTAAGAAGCCAAACCAAATTTTATTTTTTATTTTCACTACATATATTTTTATAGCGGGGTTCACATTCCAAACTAAATCAACCAAATTTCATTTATTAGTAGCGCTAATAATCTCCGAGTCAAATAGACACTGTGACACATGGACTGACAGACGGACTGACGAAGATGACGAAATTATAAAGATTACATATTTGCCACTTGGCTACATAACCCTAAAAACGTGGAGGCTACCTTTCTACTGAAAGGCCTCCCACTTTGTGCGATGTTGCGCATTCACTGAGAAAAATAATTGTCTCGTGCACACTGTACACGTCACGTGTATCTCTGAGCGTTGAGTACCAGGAATGCAGAGACACCAAGATGATATCAACGACACAGATAGTAAAATATCCACATATATCGTTTTTATACTGGCCGTCAAATGAAACAAAAGTTCTAAACTATGGCACTATGATTTAAACTCACACGTGCCAGTAAATCGTATTATTTAACAACATGCTAAACCCAAGCGCATACAAAAAACATAAGGGCTTCAATATGCACATTTTCTGCTATGGCTTGTGGGCTGTGGCTTTTCTTTGCTTTGGTGGACATACGAGCACTACCCGGATCGCCTGTAAGCGATAACCGCCACACATAAAGTGGAACATCCCTTCTTCTTCTTTTATTTAATTTATTGTTTTATTATGCATTTCGCTAATGACAAGTATAATTTATTTTCAAGTCCTTCACAAGAACGATGAAATATCGGTGTGGACATCTTCAACGTCTTGTTGGAGTTGTGGTGTGAATTCCTTCCAGTACGATGCTTAATTGACTTATTTCAATGTTTCCATACACTGTTCATCAACGTCAATGGTTATTGCACAAATCCACACACACTTTATACAACTAACATAATTTTAAACATGTTTTTGAAATAAGCGATGTACCGCACTGTCGGAATTCCCGCCAAAACTCCTCGTGGAACATCTTTTCTGACTTGCTAAAAAGTCTTATAAATAAATTGCAGCGGCGATGTCACAGCGAGTGCGAGCACGTGTTTCCGACATCGTTGTACCAGGATAGCAAATTCTTTTACAGGTCTGTTAGACAATTTGTGGCAGCATACCATTACACATTTATATTATCCTGGTACAGCGATGTCGGGAGCACGTGCTCGCACTCGCTGAGGACCGACCACACCCCACCACCCTGCTGAGAACAACAATTGAACGCTCCCAATATTCTGTTTATCAACAGATTTGCTTACTGGCAGTACCTAGTTATGTACCCTGCACCAGTTCATAACATAGTACCAACTTACTTGACATTCAAATGACCTTATTTACTAAAGTAAGGGCTCTATCCATTGGAAATATGATACTCTTGTTTAGACTAAAGTTCTTGGAACTAAATGAAAACATGTTGACAATAAAAGTGCTGATCTGGTGTCTAGCCGGTGACCTTATTATGATCATAATTCCTGGAACTGGATACGCATTATAAACGTATACGTAAATAAGTTAAGAGTATAAATAAGGATAATTGTTCGATTTAATTTAGTCTCAAATAAATCTTCATCGTGAAGAGTTGGACTCTACATTTTTGATTTAAAACCTCATGGCGCTCCCGCGTAACTTTTATCTGGCGCAGCCGGTAGGATACTCATATAATCCAAGCATCGAAGGATACTAAAATCGATCCTGAGCTTATGGTGATGAGTATCAGCGAACCAATTGGTAGGATACTCTTATAAACCGAGCATTGAAGGACACCAAAAATTGGTCCTGAGCTTTTAAGGTGTTGAGTATCCGATAACCAATCGCAAACAAATAAATTTGATAAAAGGAGGGAACCGAAGGTGGTTGGTCGTCAACAAAAGCAGCTTTACGAGAAGGCATTGGATCGAGCAGACTGTAAGTAGACCTTTTACATTTCCTGTCTCATCCTTGCTATTTCCTGTGGTTAATTTTGTACGACTCAAAATTACGTAACTTTTAACCCAACATCGTTGAAAGTTATTTGACTTCTGCACAAAAATAGGCAGGCTAATTTTAAGTAATTTTGTAATCTGTATTTTAATTTGTATTAATGTGTTATTAATTATATAAAAGTAGAGTCATAATTTTCGGACAAAAATCGTCGTAAGTTATTTGACTTTACGAGTTAATTAAGAGAGTTATTTTAAGTTTTATTTCTATAGGCTTCTGCACTAAAATAGGCAGGCTAATTTTAAGTAATTTTGTAATCTGTATTTTAATTTGTATTAATGTGTTATTAATTATATAAAAGTAGAGTCATAATTTTCGGACAAAAATCGTCGTAAGTTATTTGACTTTACGAGTTAATTAAGAGAGTTATTTTAAGTTTTATTTCTATAGGCTTCTGCACTAAAATAGGCAGGCTAATTTTAAGTAATTTTCAAATCAGTGTTTTAATTTACTAATAAATATAATATTAATTTACGTGTTATTTATTAAATATATGAAATTAAATTCTTAATTTTCGGACAAAAATCGTCGAAAGTTATTTGAATTTAATCATTAATTAAGAAAGTTATTTGAATTTAATTGTTAATTAAGAAAACTATTTGAATTTAATAAGGTATTTTTTTGTTGAGATATAAGCATTAAGTTTAAAGCATAAGCATTAATTAAGTTATTTACAATGGCCGAGCAGGTACAGATAATTTTTAAAGATTTGGATATCCTGACTTAGTTTTATAGGGCCCATATTATGTTAAATTTACTTTAAAAAAAATATGAGAATTTATATAAAGAAATGTAAATTGACCAAATACACTAATAGAGTCGAATTATGTATTTCATGTTATTACTATATGGTTGTGTGGTAGAGTCGCAGCTTTATTAAGTGAAAGGAATGATTTAACTTCTTGGGAAAAAATCAAAGAGATATTTATATACCCAGTAAGATAAGGTAACCTAATTAAGATAAAATTATGTATTAACATTAAAGTTTATTCGAAAGGAAGTCAAATAATATCATTTTAGACACACTTGTAAGTAAAAATGGAATATATATTTGTTATAATGTAATTCCAATACCCATTACCAATTCCTTTGTTAATACAATGACCATAATCCCATAATATCCCAATCTCCTAGTAAAAGGGTCATACATGCTCTCACTACCAGCCGTGCAGTGAACTCTATGAGGCGACGTTCCTGTGCTACGAGTATACAACTCAGTTATCCTTAGAAGACACTTGTATAACATCGTGGATTAAATTTTCTCAGAACACCAGTTTGTAATAAACAAGAAATTTTCAGAATCAAAATAACCTACTGAAGAACAGTGAAAGTGAAGTGAAAAATTGTGAACTGGGCATTTATGTGAAAAGTGTTAGCGCAATTACTCTATTGTTATATATAATCATAATTCTGTTAATTTTTGTGTGTATCGCATATAAATATAACCTTTTAAAGTATAACATGTATATCGAAATAATCAGAGCAATAACCATTCCTCTGATAATTTCGAAGCTATGGGGGGAGGAGTTATGTACCCTGCACCAGTTCATAACATAGTACCAACTTACTTGACATTCAAATGACCTTATTTACTAAAGTAAGGGCTCTATCCATTGGAAATATGATACTCTTGTTTAGACTAAAGTTCTTGGAACTAAATGAAAACATGTTGACAATAAAAGTGCTGATCTGGTGTCTAGCCGGTGACCTTATTATGATCATAATTCCTGGAACTGGATACGCATTATAAACGTATACGTAAATAAGTTAAGAGTATAAATAAGGATAATTGTTCGATTTAATTTAGTCTCAAATAAATCTTCATCGTGAAGAGTTGGACTCTACATTTTTGATTTAAAACCTCATGGCGCTCCCGCGTAACTTTTATCTACCTTTTTGACGCATTTTATTGGTAGTAAGCAATATATGTTAATGAGTAAAAGAAATAATAAATAAATATTATAAATCAATGGAGCCATAATCTAGAATTAGGATAGAAAAATGCCTAAAATATGGGGTCCTTTAAAACAGTGTTAATAAGCAATTAGGCAGGTCGGCATGGTCTTTGAGACCTAGCTTAAACACATCGTCTGTCGTTGGTCGACACTATTCTTGGATTGCGCTATACTTACCATCAGGTGTAGCGTAATCACTTCGCCTAGCTAGGGTAATAAAATAAGTCCTCTACTTATGTTCACAGCAACCCTGAGTGACCACAAACGTCTCCGCGGTGGGATAGCCTTCGTAGACTCACTCCCACACACACACACCGGGAAGCTGAATCGAGGAGAGTGCAAGAAACTCATATATAAGCTCATCGAAACTGGGGAGTGCTATTTCTAGTGGATTTAGTTTTTAAGTTATTGCGTAAGCATTATAAGTTATATTTTTGGTGTTTTAATGTATTATGGTAAAAAACATGTTTCATATTTTTGTAAATTTCTACCCCCAAAAAGGGGGGAGGGGTTGAATTTTGTCTATGTCACACCATGTAAGTTTTGAATAACTTAACCGGTGGAGGTAATATTAATACCTTATGATGTAATGCGAATTTTGTAAATAGTTTACTGCAAATATTGAAAATAAAAATATAGAACATTAGAGTTTCTTGCTAGTTCTTGTCCAGCAAAATAGCCTTCCTAACCTCCTACCTACTACCGATAGTTTTGGCTGAACCTAAATACCAACATAAAAATAAAATATAATTGGTGTGTGTCGTGGGACACCAGGTAGGAACGAAGTTCCTTCGGCTAATGTAGAATCGACACAAATTGTAAAAAATACAAATTATCAACTAAAATAACAAAATATGTCTCTTTATTTTTGTTTGACAACATAAAATTACATAGAAATAGAATAGAAAAATAGAAATAAAAAAAAGACGTGTAGCACTCGGAGACTGCCGCGGTAAAGCTATTGTATAGCATTTTTTATCAACTTATGTAATTATAAATAAAAACTTATTAATTTGGACTTAGACTGGCTACTAAACGGTGGACGGCCGTGTTCTATAATCAAAAATTCAAATTCAAATTTCAAACCGCGTCTACATTTCCAAATGTCATAAGTTTCACACTGTTTTATTAACGGAATTTCGACTTTAACTTTGTGTGCTAGATATCAAATTAAGTTAAAAAAAAGTCTCATTTAACGGTTTTATTCCACGCATTTTTTCCACGCTTTTTTTCCACGCATTTTTCTTACGGTTTTACTATCACATTTTTTTCAGTTCGGTCACGCAGCGAAATCCCTATCCCCTCCAAGCCTGCCGTAAGGAACTTCGTTCCAATAAAATAAAAAATTGGAAATGGTGGTTCATAGCTATATCTCATCATTAATTACACTACAACCCACGGGAGCCGAGCAATAATATGCACGAGAGTGCAACCGCGTGGACAGCTTGAAATATTGAGACAAAAAGAAACAAAACGACATATTATGCCTAGTAAGTATGACAGCCTCCGTGGCGCAGCGGGCGAGTACCCGGCTGTGAAACGAGAGGCTGCGGGTTCGATCCCCGCACCGAGAAAAATGTTTGTGTGATCCACAAATATTTGTTTCGGGGTCTGGGTGTTGTGAGACCGAAAGTCACTTGTAGTTCCTGATACCCACGACACAAGACTCGTATCTTACTGTGGGGTCAGGACTATGTATGTGAGTGTTGGGTGTTATATTTAAGTATGACAGGAAAAGGGTGCTTATAATCAGTTGTGTGAAGACATATGCAACATCCTCTGTGGCGCACAGAGCGAGAGGCCAGGGGTTCCATTCCTGCACCCAGACCCATTTATTCGGGTATTGAGGAATCAATCGCAAGTTCCTCGTAATTTCTGATTTCCACGACATAGGTTAACCTAGTTTGGGGTCAGAACTATGTATGTGACTGTTGGGTGTATTTATTTATTGTTATAAATAATCACGTCTCAGCTTAAAAATGCTGGAGTAACCACAATGAAGTCAAGTACCGATGAGAAAAATTAACACTATTACCATACAAATTGAAACTCTTAGCGTGGTAATAAAGTTTGTTATTAAAATAGAGGATAGATTGACCTATTAAATGCTAATATTTAATATTCATTAAACCATATTGCACCTCTCTTTCCTTTATTTTATCACGTTTTTTCTTTCTACCCAGCGCATTAGTCCGGCTTAGCTAGTGTCAGGGTCCACTTTCCTAAGACACTCTAATTTCGCACCTTCCCCTGCTTATCTTGTTATAACATAATTTAAGCTCACGCCTTATCCCCGAAGGACTTTGTAGATGTGCAATAAGCGTTGCACTCAGATTTCGCAGCGCTTATTGCCGTCCCGTGATGTGATAAGGGGCGAGCTGGTCCCGGTGTTTTGGATATTTTGGTTACTTAAACACAAACTTTCCCACGGCATGATTGAGTACCAGGAGAACATGAAACTGCAAAGCTATCACATGAAACAGTTTAAATATGTTTGCAGTATTTTATTGATACACTGTAACATGCTCTACATAAAAGGTGACGGAATCAAACTGTGGCTGATTCAAAAAGGCCCAACACCCAATTTACTTTATAGCCGATAAATTTAGAGTTACCTTTTGTCGAGACAGTATTTATAACGCAAAATAAACAATCTTTCTTTCCTTCTTTCTACCTGGCGTTATCCCGGTCCGTTTTCCTTCATATGATTTGACAGACATACTCATATCAGTTGCACTCACTCACTGGTCGGTAAACGATTAGCGAGTTAAGCAACCTTTGGCGCGGTCAGTCTATAGATGGGTGACCGCGTAGTGGTATTTCAACTGAGCGCCTCCGTGCTTCGAAGGACGCCTAAAAAGTCGGTCACAGCTGGTATTAACTGATAGCAGTCGATAAACCAAGTCGGAAGCCTTCGGGCGGTTAGAAAACCTTTGACATTAGGTTGGCCACTAACCATTCGATATAGGATTGCATACATACGATTATTATTTTACAAGGTGGTAGATCTCTCGTATGTGAGAGGCCGTCTGCGTTGGTAACAAGCATTGTCTATTTCTGCCGCCAAGCAACAGTGTGAAAGGACTATTTTGTTTCGGTCTGAAGGTTTTGTTTCGGTCATTGAATCCAGTGAAAATACTGGGCATTATAAGATTTAACATCTTATGTTTCGAGGTGACGAGCACAGTTCAGTGTACTCTATAATTGAAAGTCCTGTGTGGTGTTGCTTGTGTTTAGGGGCAGGCGAAGCTTATCATCAGGCGAGTGACTTGCACGTCTCGTTATTCAACATAATTAAAAAAAGATTAATTTCCATGATAGTCAATCACAGGATATGTCTATTTGCGACCTTCATGCTTATCAGGTCACCAGATGGAACACGCAACACGATACCATAATAATGATCTTTAACATGTAACTGGCCTTATATAAATACGTGCAACAACACGTAGAATTCATTGTAAATGAGAAAAATAAAAAATGTATAAATTTATTTTTTGTGCTCTATTTTTTGTTGTGGCGTACGGTTTTACGGAGAATATGATTGTAAGTATTTTTTACGACTTAATACACACATTCATAATTATGACACTCCGTTGTAGACGGTGGATTATGGGATGTCTTCTTTGTGGTATATAGTCACGCTGTAGAGTGTAGACAGGTTTGTCTATAAATGGGCCAGATAACCGAGGTTTTTTTTAAAACTATAGACCAAGCAAGTGAGTCACCTAATGGTAAATGATCTCCACCGCCCACGTACGCCCATATTACTAGAAGAATCATAAGCGCGTTGCCGATCTTAAAGGGAGGGAATAATTAAGGTAATTGGGAAGAGCATTTGGGCCTCCGGATTGATATCTTTTATTTATTTTTATTTATTTATTAAACTTTGTACACAAGGTATACAGGCGGACTTTAATGCCTAAGGCATTTTTTCCTAGTCGACCTTAGGGTGGTGGAGATCATAACAGAGGCAGGTGCATAATAAAATAAATAAAGTGTAAATATACTAAAGAAATATATAACTAAATAATTACGCATATGAATACATATATATATATACATATATACATAAAAATTACAAATATAACATATACATAAATAATATATATGGGTAAATATATAACATATACACTAATACCTACCGTGGAGAATCTGCTACTTCAGCCAGCAATAATTGCCGAACTCTCATCTTAAAAGCCAGCCGTGTTGTGGACGTCCTGATTTCGAGCGGGAGTGCGTTCCAAAGGAGAATGGATTGGATAGCGAAGGAGGAGTGAACGAAGTCAGAGCTATGAGGAGGACACTTAAGTAAGAGATTACTAGAAGAACGAAGATTCCTATTGTGTGTATCACAAAGGAAAGTTAGATTGGAAGACAGATAGGTAGGAGGGGTAGGAGATTTAAGAAAGGAGAAGAGAGTAGTAAGCGCACGCAATGAACGGCGCTGGCGAATGGGAAGCCATTTTAATTGCGTTCGGTAAGAAGATATGTGGTCATACTTGCGGAGATTAAAAACGAATCGAATGCAGTTATTGAGAAGACGGTCGAGTTTATTGAGTAAGTCTGCATTCAGATCAAAATAGCACACATCACCATAGTCGATTACCGGGAATATTAAGGTTTGCACAAGCATAGTTTTGATCTTGGGCGGTAAGAAGTTTTTCAGACGATAGAGAGAACGAAGAGTGCCGATGACTCTCTGACTAACAGAGGTTACCTGGGACCGCCAGCTCAGGGTGGCGTCGATGTGTAGTCCGAGATCCTTCACAGAGGAGCTCCATGGAATGGCAGTACCATCAAATTTAACAGGAGGAATATATGACAAGTCAAGTCTACTACTCATTCTAGGGCTGGCTATTATTATAGCCTGGCATTTTGCTGGGTTCACGGACAACCCGAAACTGTCTGACCAGTTTTTAACGTGCTCCAGGTCCTTGTTAACCCTATCTACGGCAACAGACACACAATCGACGCCAGCCTGCGAGTATAACTGCAAGTCGTCGGCATACAGATGATACGCACATTGAAGTTTATCGGTTATGAAGTTGATGAATATTGAAAATAACAACGGGGAAAGTATACCGCCTTGAGGGACTCCAGAGCCAATGTTGCGCCAATTTGATGAAGAGTCATTGAGGCGCACCGACTGCTGGCGCCCCTGAAGATAGGATGAAAACCAATCCAGCGCACCGGAAGAGAACAAAAGATGGGAGAGGATTGCTAAGAGGATGTCGTGACTGACGGTATTGAACGCATTCGAAAAGTCCACCAAAGCCAGTACAGTGACTTTGCCGTCTTCCATGCCCGCTCTAATATCGCCAGTCACTTTGAGGAGCGCGGAAGTGGTACTGTGGCCAGGCCTGAAGCCAGACTGAAGTGGGCACAGCAAGTTGTTTAAGTGCACAAACCTAGATAACTGCTTGTGCGCACAAGCCTCCAGTACCTTAGAGAGGAAAGGGAGAATGGATATAGGACGGAAGTGATTGGCGAGTGAGGGATTAGGGATTTTGGGAAGAGGAATAACAATGGCTTTCCGCCATAAAGACGGGAATACACCATTGCTAAGGGAAAAATTTAAAATATGCGTAATGGGTGGGAGAAGATGTTCGAGGATTGCGATTATCATGCGCCGGCTGATGTTGTCATAGCCAGTCGCATTGGATTTAATCGCAAGGATTATCTTTTTGACCTCACCCGGTGCAACCGGAGAAAACTGGAAAGGGTCAGCTAGAGGCCTCGGAAGACCAGCTATAAAATCCAGGGTACGGCGCCTGGCTTGGTGATCTGTCGAAGGAACAGTGGAGAAATGATGATTAATATCATCCAAACCAACCGTCGCACCATGGAAGTCCAAGCTTTTATCTTTGCCAATACCCAGAGTCCCAAGGAACTTCCAGATATTGGCTGGGGACGATGAAGAGATATTACTAAGGATATGTCGGCGTTTAGCATTACGTACCATCTGATTGCACCGATTTCTTGCAGTTTTAAAGAGGCACCAATTTTCCTCTGATCGATCCCTTTTGTACTTTCGAAAGGCACGGTCTCTTCGTCTCATCGCCATCCGAACTCCAGGAGTCATCCACGGCGCAGCAGGGCGCTTCAGTTTAATTCTCTTAATAGGGGCGTGAATATCAAAAAGTGATAGAATATTGGTGTTAAAGATTTCAACCTTTTCGTCCACCGATTTAGAATTAAATAAATCGTTCCAATTTAAATTTCGAGCGTCCCTATTAAGCTTGTCCAGATCCATCCGACCAAAACAACGAATGCGCATAACCTTAGAGGGAAGTTTGGGAGGTTTTAGGGAGTAACAAGTGTAGATAAGGTCGTGGTGAGAGAAACCAGGAGCAGGAAATTGGCCATGACAGGAAACAAGAGAAGGAGCAGAAGTGAGGATAATATCAAGCCAAGTGTCGTGACCATCAATATTATGGTGAGTGGCTTGAAGAGGTAAAACATGTAGTCCGACAGATTCGACGATAGACAGAAGTTTACGGGAGCGGGAGGATTCGGAGGCTAGGAGATCGGTATTAAAATCGCCCATAATGATGTGATGTGCATATTCTGATCCTAAAGATTCCAGAACTGTTTCCAGACTGGAGAAGTAGTCAAGGGAGGGGGGACAGTAGACCACACCAAGTACGGATTTCACTCCCTTGACCCAAACCTCAAGAAAGAGATATTCTGCAGAAGCAGAAACCAGACCAGAAGAAGAGGCAATGATGGTATATTTAAAGTCGCTACGGAGATAAATAGCGACACCGCCTCCTCTTCTATCAGTACGGTCGTTCCTAATAAGAACGAAGCCGGGCAGAGGGTATAAGGTTGAAAGAAGATGAGGTTTGAGCCAACTCTCTGAAATCAAGACGGCATGAACGTCGGCTCCAGAGAAAGCTTCGGACAAATCACTGTAGTGGCTTGGTATACTCTGTGCGTTAATGTGACAGACATTAAAACTGTGGATGGTTGGATGGTTAAAAGTTTGACGCATCAGGTCACCAAGCCCGTCAACCGCTGAGGAGTAACTTTCGTCACTGGATGAATCAGCATCTTCATTGGCAGAATGAAAAGAACAATCGGATAGCATAAATAACAGTGTATAGGTAACAATAAAATATATACTTAGATAATTGACTTATATAAATATATAGTATGATATTCTAAACAGGAAAAGAATAATAAATATGTAATAATTAGAACAAATAATAATATTTAAATATACCGGCATACAGCGTTCCGGTGCTACGCACACCACAGTATAATCGGCCTGCACCACCCGCCAGCCGACCTGCACATAGCGCACAATGAAAAAACATAACAGTAAAATAAAATGAATAACACAGACAGAAGGAAGAATAACTGCTACCACAGCTCAGAAATAATAATAATAATAATAATAATAAAAATACATGTCAACACAGTAACAGTAATATTATGAAAACAAAGACAATCCATACAAAAAGTGAAATTTCCGAACGAAAAAAAAAAAATTAAAACGAAATGTTACAATTGTCATTTGACAAGCAGAATAACATTGACACCATCTGACATTTGTAAATTCTGAGTGACATATTATTTAATACTATTGTAATAACAATGTTAAAAACAAAAATAAAAAGTTGTTGCTGGGTAGCAGATAAGCCAAATCAGCGAGTTTCACTTCATCACAGAGACAATAAATTCTGACAGACAAGCTATTAAAGTTACTGTCGACGACACTCACTTCTTGCGCGGTTTGAGGTTGGACGTAGCCGATGAAGAGGCCCCTTCAAGTTTGAACTGGGTGTTCTCGATGCCAGCCAATTGTGCCATTATAAGAAGTGATGACAGTTGATGATAAAATTCAAAATGTGCAGGTGTTGTGCTGGTAGGTGGTGTCCAGATAACTTACATGTACAGTGTTTATAATGTGAGTACTGTTTTAATGCACTACACCAAATAAAAATCAGTTACAAAAATAGGTAATTGTGTTTGATAACTAATTATTGTGAATTAAAATCTCAGCTGATTTTACAAACACGTCTGCACTTTTTTTGCACCTACCGCCAAAAAAAACGCCTATATCCGGATACGAAACGCAGCAGCAAGCTGCTACTACACGTCGGTTTTCTGTGAAATAGTGGTAACGACCCGACCGAGATGGCACATTCATGCTGTAGACAAAACTGTCTACAGCATGGCTCTATAACTCATAAAATGTTATTTTATAAGTCTATACCCGACTGGGTTGCGACCACCATATACATGGTGAAAACCCCGCCATAGTAGCTCTTTCAGAGAAGTCGCGTTCCGGGGTCCGCCAGCTTATATTCAGTATCTTCAGGCCGGCATTATATGTAAGAGATATTGCATCCCTCGACAGTAGACATTTTATTTGGACTGCACTTTAATTATTGCATTAGTAGACACTTTGCCGTGCCAGAATAAAATAATGAAAAAATATCCAGACGCCCTCACGCATACTGGAGACTTTACCTACCAGGGTTATACCACTGTCTCATAGATAAGCGACTTGTTTTTACTATCCGAGCACGGCAAAGTGACTGCACTAAACCAGCTGATGGTAAGCGTAGTTCAGTCCAAAAAAACAGCTACTACCGATAAACAATGTGTTTATCGGGGATATTCATATCCGGGCGGATATGAATATCCTACCACCAAAGACGTCCTTGTTTACTGAAATTATAATATGACTAATATGTAATACTTCACCAGGGCCCTGGAGTATGGAACATTCTGAGTCTACACAAATATGATGGAAAGGAAAAGGACAATTTCTACTTGGATTATGAAATAGTGAAGAGACGCTTGAACCGTACACATGAAGGATACAACATATCCTGTGAAATGCACAAGGACTTCGATGATTCCCATGGGGTATTTACGAAAAATATAGTCTCTCTGATCTTACTTACTATATATTTTAGAATTTCAATCGAATGGTCAGTGGCTAACCTAATGTCAAAGATTTCAAGGCCGCCCCAAGGGCTCCGACTTGGCTTAACAACTACAGTTGATAATAGCCGGGACGGACTGCTTACGTGCCCTCCGAAGAATAGAGACACTTAGGCCGCTTCCTGACTTGGCGGTACGGTATCGGTGCAGTAAAGGACGCTCGGTAATTTTTTTACGGATTCCTTACCGAGCGCCTATATTTGAATGCACGCTTCCTGATTGACGCGGGCTGCGCGGGAGCGGGGCGGTGAGCGTGCGGCATGCCGCGTCGCGGTGCGGACAGCCAGTAAAAGCCTGCATGCCGCGCGGTAATCTATTACTTTATTTTGTGATCACGGGTGCAATAAGGCCCAGAAGTTCACGATAAGTTTGTTTCGACATCTTGTACATCGCCTGAAATTTTGCATCATCTTTTGAAAGTTGTTGTCCCGCAACAAAAAGTCTGCAATTTATATTTTTGGCAATGTAGGGATGTACCCAATACTTCTTTCTTTTTTTACGCAATCGCAAATACGCGTAACACGCTAAAGCATCTTCTTCATCTGACGACGACATTTTCTCGCGACGGCGCAAACGTTTCTGCCAAGATCCTACTCTTTTATACCGAAAGCATACCGATAGTATACCGCCTTGTGAGGAGATCTGAGCGACATTAGTAAAGTCGCGGTAAAATATAAAATACCGCATACCGATACCGCACCGCCAAGTGAGGAAGGGGCCTTAATTGAAATACCAGTAAGCGGTCACCTATCCAAAGATTGAACGTGTTGCTTAACTCGCTAATCGTTTAACGATCAATCAGTGCAACTGGCTGTGAGCGCCTCAGACTTAGAATTTTTGCGTTTCGACGATCCATATACTAAATCAAGTTTAGTAGTTATGTGTCTCTTTACAGATGCGGGTGGACATCTGCAAGAAAGTGGACGGTGGATGCAAGCCGTACCAGGTGTTAGCTGATAACAGTCTGGTGCACTTCATAGAACAACACACTAAACAGAATTTGGAAAAACTACTTACAGCTGCGGGTGTGGACCCACCGAAATTACCTATCCCTAAGGTATACTATAATTTTTAAGATTTCTATAAATTAAACAATACTTAATAAATAATTTGTAGAAGAAAAATTCAAATAATTTAGAATATTTAGATATTTTTTATAGCATAGACCGGCAAACGAGCAAGTGGATCATCTGATGGTAAGTGATCTCCACCGCCCATGTAAACCCACAATATCATAGGTGCGTTACCGACCTTAAAGGGAAGGGATAATTAAGGGATTGGGAAGGGGAGGGGGATTTGGTCCTCCGGATATCACTCACCGTACGAAACGTAGCAATAAGCCGCTACTTTACATCGGCTTTCTGTGAGACAGTGGTAATGATCCGGTCGAGCCGGTCATTTATGTTGTAGACAAAACTGTCTACAGCGTGGCTCTAGCACTCATAAAATTGTGTAAATACAACAAGCTTTAAAATATTATTACACTTTTGGGGGTAAAAGACCTGAGAGAAGACACCGCGATGCATAACGATAGCTATTGTATGGCTATAATATTTTTTTATTTATTATTTAATATGAAGTATATAGGCTACCCAGATGGAAAAGTGCGATGTGCGACAGATTCTATACAAAGCAGTGGCTTGCATATATTTGATATCGCAAAATTTATCTAGATCTAACACATAGGAAAAATAATTAAGAATACAAAATCAAATACTTTCCTCTTCCTAATCCTTATTATTTTCCTTTGTGGTTGGTATTGCACATACGATTCTTCCAGTATTGTGTTTGTTTATGGGCGAAGGAAATCGCTTATTATTATGTGACCCGCTTGCTAGTCTATCCCCTGCTTTTAATAAAAAGACTATATTTTACAAAAAAAATGATTTTTGCAAAATATTCTACATTTGACAGCCTCCGTGGCGCAGTGGGCGAGTAGCCGGCTGTGAAGCGAGAGGCCGCGGGTTCAATCCCCGCACCGATACAAATGTTTGTGTGATCCACAAATATTTGTTTCGGGGTCTGGGTATTGAGACCGAAAGTCTCTCGTAGTTCCTGATACCCACGACGCAAGACTCGTATCTTACTGTGGGGTCAGGACTATGTATGTGACTGTGTTGGGTGTATTTATTTATTTGATAGTGTAAAACTTACCTTTACTCCCCTCTTCCTAATCCTTATTATTTTCCTTTATGGTTGGCATTGCACATACGATTCTTCCATTATTGTATTTGTTTATGGGCGAAGGAGATCGCTTATCATTAAGTGACCCGCTGGCTAGCTTATCCTCTGCTTTTAACGAAAAGACTAAATTTTACAAAAATTTAGATTTTTCAAAAATATTCTTTATCCTCAGGGCTCGTATCAAGTGGAAAATTTCGTGATAGACTACTGCGATCTGCCACCCAACGGCCCATATGGAGCGTACGAGGCTCTGGCTTGCATCCTGAAGGACGCTGTTAGAGCCACTTGTGTTGTTGCAAATGTAGAGTTTGTGGAGGATGAAGATGGCATGTGTAGTAGAGTGTAGCGTTGTAGAGTTATACCACAGCCTATAAATCTGAAAATAACATTATTGATGTGTATGAAAAGATTTTTTCGAATAAGGATACTGGTTTTCAATTCGTTGGCCCATTGTCTGGAAAGTGAATGGAATATTATATATATATTGATTAATATTAAACTGTTTGCGTGTTTTGTTGTAATATAAATAAAGTAAATGATGTTTAATTTTATTGCCAAAATCTTATCCATACATGCATTCACACCCTCACGCTTTTCCAATGGGTTAGCATAGACTATTGGGTTTTTTTTTGTCGCGGGGAAGAGCGTTTTATGACTATCGCCCCGCCCCGCGGGACGGTTATGTTTGGCTCTGCCGGCCTTACTTACGACCCAGCGTTGAGCCGCCCGGGAGAGATGAAAAACATCCGGGCGACCGCTGGGCCGAGTCCCTACACTATGCCGACAAATACCAACTTAAAAGCCCGCGGTGACCTTCTTCGGCGCATGTGGGGCGGCCCCGGGGAGTCCTTGAATAAGCCAAGGATTGCTACCGGAACCGCCCTTGCGCGTAGCCTTGCGGCCAGTCTCCTTGTGGGGAGGCTCAGAAGCCCCCGTGTACTGAAGGACGCCCTCGGCGTCAACGACAGCACGAGGCCTACCACGCATGCTGCCGTCCATCCCGGGGTCGCATGTACAAGAGTACACTTGAGAGCTACGACAGCCCCCCGCTGCGCGCCCGCGACCTCCGATGGCCCCTATTAGTCGCCTCTTACGACAGACAGGGAATACCGTGGCGGAATTCTCCAAACGCCCCCATTCTACAGGGTGGGAGAGACTATTGAGTGCGACAAGCTATGATGACCCTTATACACCTCTTTCGCCTCTTCCACATCTATGCAACTTCTCATACAATTTCGCCATTCAATGTTCTGTTTTTTTTGTGCTGTTACTATAAAATATTTTCGAATTATGTGATAGCACAATACGATTGGGGCGAGTATAGTGGTACATCATTGTTTCCCTGTGCGTACTTCGGTCATCCCCCTGTCTTAACGTAGGACCCTTGATTTACTTCTTCCCTCGGAGTGTGAAAAAGCATTTGTACAGACCGGAATGTTTTGATTCTGGTGACCACCGAAGCTAACAAACAAATTGTTTGTTAGCTGGTTTTTGGACAGCATGTAGCTTTGCCGTACAGCCGTACAGGATAAAAAAACATTCTGACGGGGTTTCGTATCTATTAAAAAACAAAAAGTTACCAGGCAAAAAACACATATAAATTGAGTTTTCTATTCATTAAAATATCTCTTGAAGAAAAAACTTTATAATCACGCGTAAGCGAAATAAATGGAATTTATATTACCATTATATCACAAAGTTCTGATATTTAGCAAAGTTTATTTATTACTTAGCAAAACCATTGAATACAAGTCAGAATTTCAGATTCAAACCGAAGTTAGAAAATGAAAGAAAATGTTGAGATGCTTACATTTAAGTTTTCGGAGGAAATGTAAGAAGTATTAAGAGTTCACGAACGCCATTTGCAATATGAAGGCGGAAAATACTTTTGATATTGATTTTTCGTCAACTGGCGGTATGAACATCGTCAAGAACCTTAATATATTTCTACTATCTTTTGCCGAGGCTTCACCTAAATCAATGTCTCTTTTCGAAATAAAAGTAAACCAGGCAGTCTTGTGTTTCAAACATTCAAATAAGTTCAGCCGTTAACGCGTTATTGACTTACAAATATCCTCAGTTTCGTATTTCCATTGCTTTAATGTGCTAGACCATTATATCTTCACAAAAATACAGGGTGGCTCGAAGTGGAGGCGTCTTAGCAGAAAGGCAGACCCTGGCATTAAGCCAGGATAACGTCAGGTAAAAGAAAAAACAGTATAGTATATTAGTAGGAATGTTGGATAAATACGCGCTTACTATAGTTAGTTAATGCATCCTGCACCTGTTCATGGTACGATAAAAATTTGTTGACCATTCAAATAAGCTTTTTGCAAACGTAAGGACTTTATGTAACTCTATCCGTTGAAAACATGATAGTTTTTCGCTGACCAATTAATTTTGCAGGTGTTCTTGTTTAGACTAAAGTTCTTGGAACTAAATGAAAACATGTTGACTATCATTGTGCTGACCACTGTCTGGAAGGTGGCCTTGTTATGATCAAAATTCCTGGAACTGAATACGCATTGTAAATAAGTTAAGAGTATAAATAAGGATTATTGTTAATTTTAATTCAGTCTTAATAAATCTTTATCATGAAGAGTTGGACTCTACATTTTTGATTTAAAAACCTCTTGACGCTCCCGCGTAACGTTTGTCTAGTTAGCGATTGTTTAGACTTTAGACAAAATATTATGTGACTCGTAAAAACTACCTACGCACTCTCGCCTATAATCATCGAACCTAACCTAGAGGTTGTATATAACAAGTACACCCGCATTTCGCCGAGCGTATCTCCGTCCCATGATGTAATAGGGGGAGGTCCTATCGCCATACCGGACACAGTTTCAGACTCCGGCTTAACATTGTCTTCACCTACAATATAACTCAACTTCTATAATTGCTCGTCTATCCATTATATATTTTAGTAGCTTCGTTAACGGATCCGACGCCAAATTTGTAAACAAGATCAGACGAGACTTTGTTATCTTTGGGTTAACTACTGTTTAATACAATTTGATGGTGGGAAAATAGCTAATATTCAGTGAGTTTATAGATATTTTGTGCGATAACTCTTGGCTGAAATTAAATTAATTAATCATGAATTTTTAGGTGTCATTTTTCATTTTTCTTATTCTGACTAATGGCTACGATTGACGTGCACAACTATCCTTAAATTTTATTTAGTCACTAAACGTGGTGTATTGTATGAATTTTATATCTAAAAACATTAGTGGTAAATAATACAAGCCAGCTTACGAGTTACGAAACTAACCACCTTATTCAGGAACAAACACCAAAAGTGAGCACTTTCCTAAGTGAACATTTCTATATACGTGATTGGTTCGATTTCATTTGGTATAAAAAATAAACAAATTACAAGAACATAAATCACTACAACGCGTTCGCGAGTACCGTTAGATAAATAAATAAATAATACAAAAAATATGTACCATAAGGAATTCGACCAAGTCACGTGCATGTTTCAGGTTAAGGTACTAGGAATACATGAAGGTGCAGAACTACTTCAACTTCGCCAAAGCAACATGCTAACTGAATACCAAGCAAGATTTTAGTCTACTGAAATTGAGTTGATCGTAATATGTATTGTGTAACTAAGCAATGTTCAGTCCCAAATTCTTTATTTATGGATAGAGGATATGGTCGAACATAGCAGTGGTCTATGAAGAGTACATTATTAAGTAAAATAAGCAGTACTTATGTTTAACACTTGTCAATTTTTGTTGTATATATTTTGAATAATAATATGGTAATCTTAAGCGAAAGTACGAAACAGAAAAGATTCATATACTACAATAAAATAAATTATTTCCACCACGTTCTTCTTCGACAAATATTGTTGTTCATTAACGTAATAAAAACTGATAGTTTACTTCTTCTATGATCGCACATGTATATCCACAAGGGTGGGTAGAAATGCAACTATTACATGGCTTTGCCTGAGTGGCAGTGCCACGCTGTAGAAACGTTTGTCTAGAGCATGAATTAGCTTAACAGGGTCGTTACCACTGTTTCACAGAAAACTGACGTAAAATAGAGGTCCAAATCCCTCTCCCTTCCCAATCCCATAATTATCCCTTTGCTATCAGGTCGGCAACGCACCCATGATTCTTTTGGTATTGTGGACGTACATGGGCGGTAAAGTATATATTGTCGTATGTATATATTTATTGCTGTTTTAAACACCGAAGAGATTGTCACTTGTGAATTATCTTACCTTCGCAATAACACTTCTTCTTCCACGAGACGGATTGTGCTACCAACTGATACTAATATTTAGCTCGCCTGTCATCCTGTGAGCAAAATTAAAACCACCAAAGATGGAATAAAATAGATTTGTGAACTACGAAAGCAGTCAGTAAAGCTATAAATTATGTCATAAGACAGACATTGATCTAGTAGTGTACTTTGGCCGAGAAACCGTGAAGCTCGGGTAATCATAAGTTTAGGTTTGACTTTTTCGCAAAACACCGCCTTTTTGGTGCATTTTTTGCATCTTTTTTTTTTTTTTTTTTTTAAATCTTTGCCTACCCCTTCGAGGATACTTGAGACCTTATTTATCATTATTATTAAATATATCCAACGAACAAAATCATTTTCTATCACCAAATATTTCTTGATTAAGTTGAATGAACCTTATCGAATACAACCACAATTCAATAGCAAACTTACTCAACAAGATATGTATTAGATTAAACTTTGTATTTAATATTTTGGGCGAGTTAATAAACTTTATTGTGGTAAGTTTACGGAAGGGAATCCGGACAATTTTGTCTACGCAAAGATTAAATGGAGCTGTGATTAAGGATTTGATGCCCTCGAGTATTTCTTTAGCTAATATTTAAACGCTCTAAAACTCGCATTACTAATGTCGCACAATAAACTGCCAAGCTTAAGTGGGATTGGGCGGGCCACGTCTGCCGCATGTTGGACGATCTGTGGACAAATATATATAGAACAAGTCCCCATAGACGGGATAAGACAACGTGGCAGACTGAGGCAAAGATGAAGGGACGAACTAGATTCCGATAGAATTGATAAAGAAAGATAGGAAGGTCTTTGCCCTGCAGTGCCACATATTTGGCTTACAAAAAAAAATAGAATTAAAGTTATAATAATAGAGTTACAGTTGTAGTTTTGTTACGCTTTAAGGCAATCATCATCAGCCACAGGACGCCCACTGTTGAATATAGGCCTCCCCCAAAGATTTCCAGACTGACCTGTTGGAAGCGGCCTGCATCTAGCGACCCCTTGCAATCCTTATCAGATCGTCCAACGCTGCGCTAACCTAAGGCTAATTCATAAAATGATGCTGGGTTACAAGAAAATTCTAGGAAATCTGCTGACTCCATAATAGTCCAAGAATATAGGTATGTGTAATATAATAATACAAGGTAGTAGGTCCCTCGTATGCGAGAGGCCATCTAGGTTGGTATCACCGCTTTGTCTATTTCTGCCGTCAAGCAACAGTGTATAAGCACAATTGTGTTTCGGTTTTAAGGACATTTAAGCCAGTGAAATTACTGCGCATTATGAGACTTGACATTTTATGTCTCAGACTGACGAGCGTAGTTCAGTGCTATGTAGTGCTTTGTAATTGGAAGTTCTGTGTGGTGTTGCCTCTGTTTATGGGCAGGCGTGACGCTTACCATCAGACGAGCGCCTTGCTCATCTCGTCATTCAATGAAATAAAATAGTTACAGTACATATATGTTTTAATTTAAACTTATAAATTGTAATTTTTATTTAAACTTATGGCTGATTATCATTATCCTTTGTTTGTCGAAATAAATGACATTCATTCATTACCAATATTTTTGTACACACAGCACACTACTAAAAACAGTTTACTATTTTGTAATCTTAGACGTAGGCAACCTTCAAAGAAATGGCTTCCAAAAATGGTTATAATAAAATAAGTTTATCACAGATTTTCTTCTAAATCTTATTCCATCAGGGTAGAAAGGAAATTAAACGAGATAGCGTTGCCGCTACAACACATCTCGATCTTCTGAACTTTCCACACCAGTAATGTTTTTATGGCGCAAATCTTCAAGGCCACTGACATGAGGTATAGTTTAAGGAAATACTTCGGGATTATTAATATTATATGATGTTCATCAATGAACGGATATAGGCTAATGGATGTATGGTTTATTTTACTCTAGCGCTATATCTATTTAAAGTAAATTGATTTAGGCGGTGATGTAATAGGAAATTGCAATTTAAATAATTAAACTCAAATTTGAAATCAAATTGCCTGGTAGGGGTAGCAGTGAACTCACATTTCGCCGAGCTTATTTCCGTCCCAGGATGTATGTAGCATTTCATCATAGAAAACCCAATATCACTTTACCCGACCCGGGGATCGAACCCAAGACCTCAGCGCAACAGTCATAACGCGTAGGCAATATAACTATACCACTGAGGCAGTTAAATCAAATCAACTCAAACAAATAGAAAGAAAATAAGCAATCAATGTAAGTGTTACTAAATATTTTATCAATAATGAATACCAAGAATTTCGGACCAACCCAAAACTTCCTAAATCAGCTATTTTACATTCTGTGAAACTTCATGTTTAGTTCGTACTTAGGTACCTCAAACTTTGAAATTTCGAGTAAATGAACAACTTCGTCCTATTTATTGGACAAATATTTTCAAAGGTCCCAATAACAAGGATATTTTAACAGTTCTATTCTAATAGTAAACATAACACAAGCTCACGCTACCGTTGTCGCCGAAGGGATAAGTAGAATTGTAACCACTGCTGAACCTGTTTCGATGAGATTTTTATCATTCTGTCTCAGCGCAATCTTAGAATAGCGGCGACCGAGGACAGAATATATCTATCGGCAGAATTATGTCGGCCTGCCTAATTTGATTTTCAGACTTTGTTTAAAAATACTCATATTGTAAGAAAGAGGAACTACGTGTGCCGGCAAACTATTCCACAGCTTATTTCTATCTCATGATATGATGTGAGCCTATCGCCATACCGAGCACAAATTCCAATTCATGGATAGAAAACTTAAAATTTACACAATATACACAAATTGCAACTGCCCAACCTGGAAATTGAACCTAGACCACGACGTTTCAGGGACCGCTGCACAAGTAAAAATGCGAATTTAAATATCTGGTAACAAGTAGGTCCAATTAAGTCAAAATCAATCACAACGAGACGTCAAGTGTCCAGTCCCGACACCTGAAAACAAAAAAAACATAATATTATCCTAATATACCTTGTATTTTGTGGCAAATGTTTTTAATAGGTAATTGAATTTTTTTTTTTTACGTTGTAACACCTAGTGGCAGTTATTTTATCGATTAACCGCTTTTAATTAACGATCTACTCCAAAACGAATACAATCGAGTTTCAATTACTAAGAGTTCAAAAACTTGAAAATGTAGAAATAAATAATTCACCATTAAAGATCTCTAAATCGGTAACTTCTAACTTCTTAAATAATTCATGAAATAACAATCGAACACAAACTAATTATTAACAGAACTCGATGTTTCCCACTAGTTTGTGTTGGTGTTTGACTATGTACAGTGTATACAAGGAGTTACAGAAAGGTGGTAATTAAGGCTCGTTACATACACCCGACAGTGAGTATTTATGTAGGATTCGGAGATAAAATACAGATTCTATTAGTTATTTAAACTATATTTCGGCACTGATTACAAGATATTCTATAATTTTTATTTCGTCAGACACGTCCCTTCAACGGCTAACTTCCGTTATCCGATTCATTCCGATACTTCCCTTAATTCAATAAATATCAATATTACAAACTATATTCTACTTGGCACTACAAGAAATGTAATACTTATGTTTTACACTTATTGGAACGAAGTTCCTTACGGCAGGCTTGGAGGGGATAGGGATTTCGCTGCGTGACCGAACTGAAAAAAATGTGATAGTAAAACCGTAAGAAAAATGCGTGGAAAAAATGCGTGGAAAAAATGCGTGGAATAAAAGCGTTAAATGAGACGTGCGCAGGCGCGACAGTCAATGTGTCAATTTTAATGTCAGTCATTTCTATGTAATTTTATGTTGTCAAACAAAAATAAAGAGACATATTTAAAATGAAATTCATTCAGCCAGTTATAATTGAAGTATATAAAAATACTCCTTCGATTTTTAAAAGATTACGCTAGCTCGTTATTATTTATAATTACATAAGTTGATAAAAAATGCTATACAATAGCTTTACCGCGGCAGTCTCCGAGCGCCACACGTCTTTTTTTTATTTCTATTTTTCTATTCTATTTCTATGTAATTTTATGCTGTCAAACAAAAATAAAGAGACATATTTTGTTATTTTAGTTGATAATTTGAATTTTTTGCAATTTGTGTCGATTGTACATTAGCCGAAGGAACTTCGTTCCTACCTGGTGTCCCACGACACACACCAATTTATTTTTTTTGTTTTTTTTTATTAGCCTGATGTGTCCCACGGCAGGGCAAAGGCCTCCCTATCCTTCTTCCATTTATCCCTATCGAGTGCTTTTATGGGCCAATCCATACTATAAACATCTAGTACACACTTCACAGTCTTACACTTTACATTGCTTAAATATGACTACATCCTCTGGAACTCGTTGTATCATATAAAAGTCTGTTGGTGTCTACTATAAAATGACTTACAATCAGATGATACATTTGCTTGTTTACCGATATCTGCAATAAAAAAAAACATTAAAAAAACTAAAACTGAGGGCGTAAACTTCCTATGGCAGGAGAATAATTGGGAGAGGCAGATTATATGGACATCTGGCTATTGTCAGATGTCCAAATAATTAATCATACTTTAATTTGAATTTCAGTAATATTTGACTGAACGTAACATTTATTTTAATTATTATATCCACAATGTTTTACCTCTCCATGCTATTATGTTAGTTTCCCAATGGAGGTATTTTTTAGAGCAGGTCGGTAATTGGACATGTGAACAACACTAGAAGAATCATGGACGCGTTGCAGACCATAAAGGAAAGGGATAGTTAAAGTATTAGAAAAGGGCCTCCGGATATCTGACTCACCGCATGTAACGCAACTACAAGCTGCTACTTTACGTCGAGTTTTACTGGTAACAATTCTGGCGAGCACGCCCATTTTTGTTGTAAACAAAACTGTCTATAGCATGGGCAATTTCATATGACTTTGGAATAAAACGAATGATCCAAACAATACAACAATATTAGAACAACTTATACTGAACTCGTACACCATAACGACAGGAGATGATAACTTCTTAACAAGTAGGAAACATTGTGTATCCACGCTTACTGGAATGTGTCGTATCGCGTGACGATTAAAACTTGAGCTGTTTTTCTTGGCTCCTATTGCTATGTAAGTCTGGAGTTTGTTTGATATTGCTGTTGTTATAATTTATTTTATTCCTGTTTCTCTATAAGAATACAAATTAACTGAAAAAAAAAATTGGTTGTCTGTAAAGTCGGTTTACTGACGATAGTTGAACGTGACAACGTCTTAAGAAAATAATGATGGAATGGTAGCATTTTTCAAAAGAAAATTTTAATTTCATTTGTTTAATAGCTTTGTATGTATATAGAGGAGGAGGTACTTGGAAATCACAATGAAATTGATCAAGTTAGATTTATTTGTACGCATGAATACAATTATGTCATTTTTTTTTACAATTTAATAGTTTTTACAAGTATAAATGTACGTTGTTCACTTAATTCAATATTTCCATACACTGTTCATCGCCGTAAATGTTTTTTGCACAAATCCACACCACTTTTATACAACAAACACATTAAACTAGTTTTTGAAATAAATTAAAATCAGCGATGAACCGCACTGTCGGAATTCCCGCCAAAACTCCGTCAAAATGATTTAACAGATGACAACATTTGACATTTGATAGTATTTATTGGCCTAATTATAACCTCAAAATCCGAAAGTATTTTATTTATATTTCGGAATTTTCAAGTGTCCGTAGTTTTAATATAGTTTCAATCAAATATATACATTATCTAAAACCCAAAAAGTAAATTCACCTACCTTTTGGTTCTTAGGCCAACTATGTATGGACGACGAACAATGTCCTTTTCGTAAATCTAGTTTTTAAAAAGCCCGCCTCAATGTGTTTGATATAGGAGAAAATGTTCCCTTTGACGGATGGCTGGTCTAACATGTCATTTCAAACACGTTGTTGTGATATGTGGAAGATTTAATATTTATGTTTAAATTTTTTTAAATCTCGAACGCTGCCGATCGCAAAGGCCGATTGTACTTCTTTGTCGCTCGTTCCGCGCTCTCGCTTGCACTTCAAGCCTTAAATGGAACGTGACATCTAGCGAGGTAACGACGCATGAGTCATGTTTTTTCGTGCGTGCAGCCGGCTCTATCGAATTATAAGACGTTATCACGTCAAAATGTCACTGCAGTTCAAGAAAGGTTAGTTGCCCTACATCGAGTATGCTCACATATCTCATCTTTACTACTACAGTCAGAGATGAAAGATACAGGGAAGCTACTTCAAAAACCTTAAACACAGAGACACGTGATAACACCATTGGTAGGTTATGTGCAAAATAAACAACTGGACATTTGCCTCCCGGTCTGTATCTACATGATACTTCATGTCTTAGTTCTGTTTTGTTGCAAAATGAAAATTATAACATGGACATTTTGGGCTTTAGTAGTTAACACTCTTTTTGTTTTTCTCTATCAATGCAATTTGTATAATGGGTAGAAAGAGACAAAAATAGTGTTTAACTAATCAATGGATTAAAATTTTATAAGTTAGGCCCGTTATGTTTCGGAGTGACGAGCGCAGTCCAATATCACGCAGTATTTTGTATTCAAGGTTCTGTGTAGTTTTTGTTGCTTCTGATTATGAGTAGGCGTAGACCGTAACAAGTGGAAATTCATTGTCTCAGCCCCTATGGGAAACAGGCGTGAGTCTATTATGTATGTGGCATATGCCATTATGTAATTGAATTGCTTACTTCGTTATTCAGGCTTATAAAAAATATTTCTGCCTTCTGCAAAACGAAAATAATTTCACTGTCTGTCTGCTGTATGCAATCAGAACTTGCCACAGTTTAATTCCAATACTGATTCTGTGGAACGATTTGCAGTATAGTATTTATATAGAAAGAATTTAGTTACTCTGCAACGTTGCAAGTTATTTTCTTTCCGTTTATGCACTTCTGGTACACGATCTGCTGCGATACACGTGAGTTTCAGAAGATAGCGGAAGAGAAGAACATAACAGAAGAAAATTAAAAAAGAAAAAAGGCGTTCTTATACATAACTTTTTGAAAATCTGAAAAGTCGTTTTACACGAACATGGTTGACTCAAAACGGCTTTTGTAAAGTAATGGTATTTTTTCGGAATCAGTTCCTTTTTTCAAGGTAATGAAGGATTCGAACATAGCCAATAAACGTAATAATTGTATTTATACTCAACGTAAAGGATCGCAGTGGCGTCATCACACCAAAGTAGTTCTTTTTTAACCCTCTTCAAGAGGGGTATTATAAGTTTGACTTTGTTAATTTTGATAGGTGTCGTATGCCGCTAATAAGTACCTGTTTTTCGCCATGGTCAGTTAGGTTAACAATTATTTTTAAATAAAAACTAAATTAAAACATATTACGCTATGGATATAATATGAAAATGCTGTGTTACGCATCTGTCGGTTGATATTTAATTGTAAATGATTCATTTGTACGGACATTTAGCACAACTTTATGCGCAACGGGCTGCGGTTTATGGCACTGTAACGACTAAACGAATGCGTTTCAATATTCGGATTCAGTACAAACTAAATTCCGAATATTGAAACTAACCAACTTATATTATAAATTATTTTGTAACGCGCCATACAATTTTGGCAAATCAGTTCTTAAATATCTAACACAGTCTCAAATGTTAAATTAAATAACAAAGAAAATAGTTCGATCCGAAAATACTAAGCAAACTATCTTTACACAAAACTATATCCTATATAGTTTTAATTTATTCGATTCTATTTTGCATAACGATGGCTCGTACAACAAAATATGTTCGCTCAATCGCTGCATAGCTCTCGGTAGAGAATATTCCTTGCTCCATAGTTACCGAATATCTTTTAACTCGGTATAGTTGCATTTTTCAATGCAAAAATTCTCAAGCAATTTTTCATCATAAAATTAAACTTGATCCTTGCATATTATTATCTCTATGAATATATGCATTCCTGGTACTGAGTATGCTGGTGGGGACGTGATTTGGAGAGAGAAAAAAATTCGAAAAAAGTAAGTCCGATTCTTTGTGTTAAAAAAAGTTTTTAGTTCATTCGTTTCCGAGATTAATTTACGAAAGTAATAGTTTGATTATGTTGAACGTAAAAAAATATCAAAGTAACATTTTACACCTGCGCCTGGTAATATAATTAATAAGTAAGTAAGACATATAAAACTCGATACAAAAAGTACTAGGAACACATATAACAATAGTGGTAAGCTCTATCATTTGTAACAACTTACAGAATGACGCAATGAAGATAAATAATTTAATTGATAAAAAAGTTTCCAGTGTGCAATTATTAGCTTGTGTGCTATCAAGTGCATTCTGAAGCGCAAGCTCAGGTAAATCGTATTTTCAATGTAAGTTACTTGCACGTAAACATGTCGTCAAAACTTACATATAAGACTTATAAAATTGAGACGTGCCTTAGGGTCCATAAATGCTATTATGTAACAGTAGATACAGCTATAATTATTGATGAATGTAAAATAAGTTTACAAAATTTTACAACAAAAGGTTTGTAGTTGCTAATAACTTAACCGAATTAGCGAACAAAATGTTAAACGTTTAAAGGGGTTACCAGGGGTTGCATAACTTTTGACCATAAACTCCCGCGAATTCACCCAAACATCTTAGGAATTTCGAATATCGCCCTTCCATTTTCAGTGCAATTAGATGCCGAGCATTTCCGCTGTTCCTTCTGCCTCAACAACGAGCCGAGTCGATATCCAAGTCTCCTTTGTCTAAGTTACTTCTAATTTAATTATAGTAGCGGTATATCCATTCGAGTCGTTCCAATTTCATCGATATCTTGATTTAGTTCGCTGCTTGATGTATTCTAAAGACGTCTCGTCTTGAACTGCCAATATACGTTCATTTTTATGTCGAAACTACTTTAAGTGACTGTTAAATGTCTTCAAAAAAATCGTAGGTTCTCAATTTGACTGAATTCTATATGGTGCGCGATGGTTTGACGGTTGTGTAATTGATTGAAACTAGCAGTTTACTGTTGATCTGTTGGAGTTGTTATTGTGATTTACGCAACTTGAAAGATTTTTATACGCACACATTTTATGCACTAATATAAAAAAAACCGCTCTCAAATTAATTAAATGTAACCGAGGGGGCGGGACTGGAGTGGAGTGTCCCGCCTGAAGATCCCCAGTCATACCAGGATCGCATTAACTTGCAGCAGTGTTCCCAGTCCCAGACTGTGAATAAACATAGTGTAGTAAAGGTTCCAGCATCTAAACGAATTTAAAATATGTTTCTTATTTAATTTTGGGCGCAAAATTGTCATATTTCATTTTAATTTACCTTATCATGTCGGGAAAGCTTCAGTGATAAGTTTATCAGGCCTAATCATAGTAGTAATATTCATGATTTTAAGAATCATATGTGTATGTTTTTTTTTATCCGAGCACGGCAAAGTGACTGAACTACACCTGATGGTAAGCGTAGTGCAATCCAAAAACCAGCGACCACCAACAAACAATGAATTTATCGGTGGCCTTTTATGGTTAAAAATATAGATTTTAACGGGAGGACAGACAGACTGACAGACGGTCTCGGTTCTGTAATGAGGTTCCTATCCTTGTGCGTACGGAATATAAAAAAATAGACGGGTGTACAACACCCCGACATGATATCGCGCCGCGTGCCGTGTTAATGATAATTAATCATAAGTTATGTTACGAACATAGGCATCACTATTAATATTGTTAACTGTGTAAACGTCAACATTTACAAGTTTATGAGTACCTGGTACTTGTATATCGGTTTTACATTACAAACTCTACCCGGAGGTGGTTTATCTTTGGTGTGTGTGTGTGTGTGTGTGTTGTACTGTTTGTTGCATTTATTGTCTGCCTTGTTTTATTTAACAAGGTGGCGAAAGTTTTACTCGCTTACCCCTTTTCATTTTGTTTTCCTTTCTTTGTAAGTGGCAGTAGAGTTAGTCATAGATTGGGTGGGAGAGCATTTTTGCATTCTACTGGTCCACCTCCACACATGGTGTTAATTTACATAAATTATAATATGATTTAATTAATCTAAGAATAATATAATATCTACTCTTAATAACCCAGACCTATTGAAACTCTATCACTGATTCAAAACGCTGCTGTAGCTGTTAAAACTTTTATGGTTTGGTCAAACAGCGAACGGGGCGGGACGGCAACGCGACGCTGACGGGACGTGAGCAGTTGTAATGCATTAGTCAATATAGAAAATGCCACACAGAACCGTCGCGCTCGACGCTCCACTATCTATACGCAGTCCCGTCAGTGTCGCGTTGCCGTCCCGCCCCGTCTGCTGTTTGACGAAACCCTTAAAGGAGACGAAAATATACGCAAAGGACTCTCCCCACTATACGTAAAGACGGCAGACTTAACAGCAGTAGGATGGTGTAAGTTTGGAAATAATTTAAATTAAAATAAAATTTAAATTTACAGACTATTTTACGAAATACGATTTTTGGAACGAAGTTCCTTACGGCAGGCTTGGAGGGGATAGGGATTTTGCTGCGTGACCGAACTGAAAAAAATGTGATAGTAAAACCGTAAGAAAAATGCGTGGAATAAAAACCGTTAATTGAGACTTTTTGGAACGAAGTTCCTTACGGCAGGCTTGGAGGGGATAGGGATTTCGCTGCGTGACCGAACTGAAAAAAATGTGATAGTAAAACCGTAAGAAAAATGCGTGGAAAAAATGCGTGGAATAAAACCGTTAAATGAGACTTTTTTTAACTTAATTTGATATCTAGCACACAAAGTTAAAGTCGAAATTCCGTTAATAAAACAGATGGTTGTGAAACTTATGACATTTGGAAATGCAGACGCGGTTTGAAATTTGAATTTGAATTTTTGATTATAGAACACGGCCGTCCGTTATTTTTAAGTTGATAAAAAATGCTATACAATAGCTTTACCGCGGCAGTCTCCGAGTGCCACACGTCTTTTTTTTATTTCTATTTTTCTATTCTATTTCTATGTAATTTTATGTTGTCAAACAAAAATAAAGAGACCTATTTTGTTATTTCAGTTGATAATTTGAATTTTTTGCAATTTGTGTCGATTCTACATTAGCCGAAGGAACTTCGTTCCTACCTGGTGTCCCACGACACACACCAATTTTTTTACGAAATATTTACATTAGGCTTTGCAAACGACATTATTTCCAACTAGATGTCTGCTTAAATTAACTATTTGATTCCAATTTCGACATTTTATACATTGCCTGAAACTTTACATAATACCTAATTTTATATTAACTACCCGTGTGAATTCTTCGCATCGATAGTGGTCAGTTACGTAATTTATTTAAGTAGGAATAAAGTATTTATACAATTTCAACAAATTAGTTGATTATAATGTTAACAGATAGCCCGTTATTTCTTTTTGCATAACCCATAATTTCTTACTAGTAGAAAGGTAAAATTTCCGTCCCTGATGTGGCCACGTTTCAAAATCGATAGAAATACCAGGAATGCATAGACTTGCAGTAGCGTACCGCGTTATAGACTAATATATTTTGTGTAACGTAACTTACAATTGGCGCCAGTGGACAGGAAGCTGTATATCAATTACATTTAACCTGTGCGCTCGGCGAATACGAGAGATTTGTACGGGTTTTGTATTGACTAAGTGCAATTATGAAATTTAATATTACTTACATTCATTTTTTATGCAATAAACTATTATCAATATTAATTGTTTTTTTATTTATTGCCAATGTCAAACAGTTATTATACACGCAGCTAAAGTAATAGAACAAAATACGAAAATGTTTAAATTATAAAATGTATACAATGTATTACAGTCGAACTTTGACCAGTGCGCAACCACTGGTAAATACACTCAACAATAACGCAATCTATTGTAAATTGTGGGCACGTCAGTCGTAGTAACTTGAAATGGTCTATAATGTTTAACAGACGATTTGACTCTCGTAGTAGGGCACAATGTGAAACACAGAATAGAAAGGAGGACCTCATCATTGGCAGTGTGGTTGTGTTTCGACCTTGGAACAAATATTAAAATTTGTAATTAGATCAATAATTTTGAGTAATTTTTGTTATTTTTAGTATAAAACAAAGTCGCTATCTGCGTCCGGTCAGTGTGTTCCCTTATTTTTCCTAAACTATACAACGGATTTAAATGCTGCTTTCTTTATATCATCTCGATATGATACGTGGGAGCAGGGCAGTAATATGCTTGCGGTGCCATCGCGAGAGACCGTTACTAATTCTTAAATTACTTTAAACATCTTTCTATCTTCTTTTCATTCCTCTCTGCTGAAATAAAAAAGACGATCGAAAGAAAACTGGCCGGCTGCAAGCCACGTGAAACTGATAAATAAATACCAGGAATGCATGAAAGCACAACAGTATGCGCCACAGTCTACATTTTTTACCTTCAACAATACATAGTCTTCGGTAGACACAGAATGAACAAAAATATTTATTTACTTTATATTCCACCTGTCTTTCTATCTATTGTCTATCTCACTCCCGCTAGGGTTCGCGCAACATGTTTTTTAACACAATATGTTTACAGGAAGATTTAGCTTGTAGTTTTTACGACCGGCCACCTGTCTGACGTCAAACCCCTAGAGAGAAAACACACCCATACCTACCTGAAAACAATATTTGTGGACCACACAGATATGAATCTCGGTACGTGTATCGAACCCACGGCCTCTCGTTTCATAGTTGGTTTTTGCCCACAGAGTCTTGGAAGCTGTCGCGTATTTATTTCTTCGAAATTGTACATAGTTAAATGTTAATACTAACCAGTTTGAGTTAGATCCCTCATTGGTGGTGGTGGTAGTGGCAGCGCACGAAGGTTAAGAAATGAGATCCGTAAGGTTGAATACTAGACCTTATTGCTTATTCCCAAGACGGGCAATCACAATTTGAGTTTTTTTTTGATCACGCAAATGCGCGGCGATTGCAAGTAATTTTTAATAAGCCATATTAATAATTACAGCAACCTCTATGAGATGAATAAGTCTGGACTTGAAGCACTTGTGTAATACCAGGAGTGCATACGATTTCGGTAGTACGCACGGTTGCATGTTGAAATTATATTAAAAACTCGGCTACATTTATAGACTGTACATAATATTTAAGCTGTGTGTATTTATTTAATCACTTCCCTTTTATATAAGTTTTAGTTAACTGGCACAATAATACAATATTTGTTTTATTATGGGTTATCAAACAAAAATGTTATATATTTTATTCATATTTTATTTTCACAAAAAAAAAATCTGACATGAAAAATCTGGCTTTGAATTTTGAACTGCCAATTATCCTTTTTATGCTTAGTTTTTCTACCTACCATTGCTGAAATGCGTAGTTTATGTCGTCGTACTGCATAATTATATAACATAATAGGTCTGATATGATATACATACTCGTAAACTTTATAATTTTTAAAGAGTTGATAAATGTAAAATCGGACCTAATCGTTTGTCGAGGATATAGTAGTAGGTACTCATCTAACAGCGAAAACAAAAACTTAGAGATGAAAACATGCTTATTTTGTTTTCTCTTTAATTAAATTTATACACACAATTAATTTATACACTGTGTATTAACAGATTTACAGCCAACGTCTGTATCCCCGAAGGGCCGTCAGATTTGCAATTTGTGAATGGGAAAAATATATATGTGACCTGTATCCATCGATAAATAACGAGCACTCGTGTGATAGATAGATATCATTGAAAAGCTCTTTTTGTGTTTGTCATCATTACTTTATCAGTCAAATCCAAACGTTTTTGAATTCATGTTTTATTTATTTAGTCCTAGTAATGACGGCGACGCAATATTGTTATCTGATATCCAATACCAGGGTACCATGTAAATGTAAGAGTGTATATTGCCGCAGTTCAAAAGAGAATAAAATAAAGAGTTCAGAGTGATAAAATATTCAAATTCAGCCGCTGAAGTGGGGCTATACTTTACACTATTTTAAACCTGCGACATTCACAAGAAATCTAACCACAGCAATTTCAGTAGAATCGACATTTATTTTCTCGGAATCAATTTAAGAATTTATTTTAAGAAGTCGTGAGTTTTTCAGTTATAAAACATAAATGTGTTTTCCACGGGATTGACACATTCTTATGACCTCGTTATCGATACCTATTGGAAGCGCCTCCTTCCAATAGGTATGATTACTAACCAGCTGATTTTTTTTGTTTTTACTTAGTTAATATTTATATAATTTAACTGTCATATTGTCCTACAAATAAAATAATAATTTTTTGAGTATCATCAAATCGAAATATTCTATCCTTGCTACCTCTGTTAGCTACCACAATAGAGAATTTTCGCATAGGGAATAGTTGGTCGTCTCATCGAAACGAAGCTACTCACGGAAAATGAGCTTGATAGTAGTCAAGTGGATCAGCTACCCGAGGGCTCCCTGTCCATTATGCTCGCTTCTTATCATTAATTGTTAATAGGTATATTAGTTATATCTCTGTCTAGATTTTTGGAAATCCAAGCATAAGGTAACTTTCATAAATGTTTATGTGAATATTTACACATTGAAGTAAAACTAATTTAAACGGATTTTATTGCGGTTATTTAATAATTTTGATCCCGACATTTCGAAAGCTTTTCAGCCTTCGTGGGGGGCTGGATTTAATGTAGTCAATATTATATCATTATCTGTTAACATTTTGAACTTAATAATAAAGTTAAACTTTTAAAATAAAGAGTACTGTACATGTACTCATACTAGACAACAAAGTATAAAAGAGCAAGCTTCAGTCGTTGCTCCAGTATTGTTAATTTGTCAGTTAAGGCCTCGAGGCCTTTATACTAATTACTTTGTCTCGTCACAAAATAATTAGTATCTTAGTAATTGTTTCAAAACATCCCCTTTTACAAAGTAAAGCTCGAAGTCTCGTAGGCATGTAGACGTATACGCGTATGCATGGGGTTGTAAATGGTAATGAGTTATAAAATGTAGTAATAATAAAATCCAACTAAAAAATAAAAAATAAATTTTAATGAATTCGAATTAGGAATAGTGTACAAAATTTAAAAATATATATAAATTAAGAATAGTGTAAATAAGAAAAAATATGTATTTTATTGTAAAAAAAACGTGGGGTGCTTTTTAAGACATTATCAAAATGATGATCCTTCTACTCATATCTGTCAATAAAATATTTTTATAACTATTGACACCATGCACCCCACGCTTTTTTTACAATAAAATACATATTTTTTCTTATTTACACTATTCTTAATTTATATATATTTTTAAATTTTGTACACTATTCCTAATTCGAATTCATTAAAATTTATTTTTTATTTTTTAGTTGGATTTTATGTAAAAGCGTGTTTTTTAGTTTTTTTAAACTATTATTTATTTTTAATTTTTTAGTTTGATTTTCTATAAAAAGGTGTATTTTCATTTTTTTTATCATTTATTTTTTTTAACATTTTTTGAAGTGAAACTTCTTTCGAATCTTTGTGATTGGAAAATTCGCTGAAACGTAAAAATGTCACGAAGGAGGTAGGAAAGAAACAAGTTTTACGAATGGCTTGTTTAACAAGCCATTTGTAAAACTGTACCCGATCAATCGTACAACACCCATAGTTCATACAAAGCGTCGGGGGTAATGATTCGCTGGAGAATCTTGACATCGCGATGTAGATGAGCCAGTGGCGCCATCTCTTGATTGTTTTATTTTAATGTGTCATGTAGACTATAATCCAATGTTCTATTATATTGCTGCCACTAATTGTAAATAATATAAAAAAGCGTGTTAAAAAAAGTGTTTTGCGAACATCCCTTACTACTGAAGTAATTTTAATAACAGTTGTAGGTAATAAATTTGTAATTTATAACAATTATTCAATGAAATATTTAAGGAAGTTTTAATTTTTACAATATTTATTTATTTTGTTCTAAACTCGTATCAAAATAACACAACAAAACAACCAGCGCCACCTTTATTGCATTTGAGCTACAAGTTGACAAGAAAAATCATGAGATGGCGCCACTGGACATTTACATCGCGCTGTCAAGATTTTATCCGACGTTTTGAAGTAGGTCAAAATCACGTTCCAAGACAAGTTACAGACAAACCTACCAACATTCAAACATACAAACATACCAACATACCAACATACCATCATACCAACATACCAACATACATACGTCTGAAGCTAATAAAAGCGTGTTAATAAAGAGCGGAAAACTTTGGGAAGCGTGTCTACGAGATCAAAGAGGATAAAGATATATTATGGCGGTAGAATAATATAAAAAAAAAAATTGGTGTGTGTCGTGGGACACCAGGTAGGAACGAAGTTCCTTCGGCTAATGTACAATCGACACAAATTGCAAAAATTTCAAATTATGAACTAAAATAACAAAATATGTCTCTTTGTTTTTGTTTGACAACATAAAATTACATAGAAATAGAATAGAAAAATAGAAATAAAAAAAATGGGTGCGTGTACTTATGTACGCGCGTGAGAAGTTATACTTCTTTGGCATCATTAAAAAATAGTTTTTAATTGCATGCAAATAATTGATTACAATAATAATAAGTATTTAACATTAATAATTTAATAATATTTAGTGTTAATTATATTAAGGGGTTATACGCAGTTGCGAGGCTCAAAAAAGACGTATTTTTATGATTTTTTTATAGAAACAGTTTTTATTTATCAATTACAAGTGATGGTAATTCAAATAGAACCTACTTTTAAGAATACAATAGCGCTTCGATCATGTAAAAATATTAATGTGCACCGCTCTTATAGATGATGTCCCGAACGACCTCTAAAAAAAGGCCCGTGGCGGTGATCTCCATTTCGGCGGTTTGAATTATCTGAAATCAAAAAATATGATGGATTCTTTTAAAGGATAGATTAATGCAGGTATTGAACGAAGGAATAATAAAAATTTTGATTATTGACAAAATGACGTCTATTTGAAGGAAAAAAATCATTTTTGACTGAAATTTTCGCACCAAATTGTTAAAAAAAAATAGTAATACATTTTTGAAATCTTATTCCTTCGTTCAATACCTGAGGAATATATCTAAGAAGATTGTGTAAAAATTTGAGAGCGATCGGTTGAGCCATTTCTGATAAATCGAGATCACCGACTTTGAGAATACCGTTTTGAGAAAAACGCGTTTAAAGTTTCAGAAGTAGTTTATACATAGCTAAAAAAAAATTTCTTCAACTTACATGGTATCATCTATTCCAGGGCCATAAGAGGGACCTTCTTCGACCTTCGCTTCTTTTTCCTCGGTACAGGCTTTTTATCAAACAGTTTTTCAGCTGCTACTTTCGCACAAGAGTGAATGTTGTCAATTATCAAATCATCAAGTGTTTTGCGTTAAAAAAGCAGACATGGCCATCTAGCCACAAAATTTAGCTGCGCTTTTTAATCCTCGTCCCAGAATTCTCATCACAAATACAAATTGTCTATTTATATTACTGTTAACTGGAGTTTATAACACGATTTTCACACTTATCACACACTACAACGATTTTAAAACCAATTCCACAGGAAGAAGCCTCAAATTTTATTTTTCCGTCACAAGAGTTACATTTCACACAAACACTTATCGCAGCAAAGACAGTAATGAAATTTAAAATACTATATTCAATCGAAATCGATCACGTAAAACTAAAATCTCTTTCTGTATGTTGGTGATTTTCACGGATGCACTAAAACTAATCCGTCTCAGCAGTCTTTGGATTAAAAGCCTATGTTCTCTTTTTACCTTTAGAAATATGGATTTTTTTGGTACTTCAACGTAATCTTGAACATTTTCGGGGCATTTTTATAACTTTTAAATAAAATTTACTCCAATATAAAATAATCACACAATCACACAAACAAGTTTGAACTGAACATACCCCTTTACAACGTGGCAGAACTCTTTAGACTGACGAAATCAATAAATAAATAAACAAAATACCTTAATTTTAGCTTATAATAACTAAATGTGACCTTGAAGGACTTAGTGGACCTATTATACTCGCCTTCTACGAGAAAACACAGTAGTCCTTACTCTACCTGCTTTCTAACACTCTGGCGCGGCTTTACAAATTCAGGTATATCTCCGAAAATATTTATCGGATTGGCTTAAAATTTTCAGAGAATATACTTAAATATATGTAAATTCCTAAAATGCAATAAAAAGAAAATCGATTTTTTGAAAATTCTAACTGCGTATAACCCCTTAAATAAAAGTATTTTAATTTATATCAATAAATAATACATACGGATAGTTAACCTCAATTATATTGGAGCACTTGAAAAAGTATATAAGCACAATTTTTTTCACTAATATTCACAAATAGTAAGTAATATCAATCAAAATATTCAATTTAAATCACTACTGAATATAATTTATTAGCACATATATAAATTATAAAGGACATTGTCAAAAATGGCCTATGAATCAACACGCATGAAACATTTACTATAATAATAATTATTATTTATAATGTACATTATAATTATTATTATAGTAAATGTTTCATGCGTGTTGATTCATAGTTTCAATAGAACGGACACTTATTAATTTCGAAAACAATTTAAAAAGTATTCACTTCCGTCATAGTCCTCGGTATTATAATTTTTGGTTCAAATTCGGGTTTTTAATAGGCAAAGGTATTGTAGCTCATACAGCCAAGTCTTTGTAACAACACTCTTAAGCTTCGCATTGTTATGCATTTCGCCAAAGACAAGTGTAATTTATTCTCAAGTCTTCACAACAACGATGAAATATCGTAACATTAATAATTTAATAATATTTAGTGTTAATTATATTAAATAAAAGTATTTTAATTTATATCAACATATCCACTCGACATGATAGAAGTACATTCTACTCTCTTCGCGTTTATGCGAGCCTGGTACTTTTTACGGCAACATGTTCCGAATAAGAAAAAACCTAAAGAGTTTTTCTTTGTCCAAATCGTCATTTGTTTATTAATTACGGCTACTTTCACTCTCATCATTTTTTCTTAACGCGCCTAACTTCATACTGTTAATTTTTTGTGTCACAGGTGCGCGCGCATCTTAAAATTTCACTCTCATCATTTTTTCATAACGCGCCTAAAGAAGTATAACTTCAAAAAGACGTGTGGCGCTCGGAGACTGCCGCGGTAAAGCTATTGTATAGCATTTTTTATCAACTTATGTAATTATAAATAATAACGAGCTAGCGTAATCTTTTAAAAATCGAAGGAGTATTTTTATATACTTCAATTATAACTGGCTGAATGAATTTCATTTTAAATATGTCTCTTTATTTTTGTTTGACAACATAAAATTACATAGAAATGACTGACATTAAAATTGACACATTGACTATCGCGCCTGCGCACGTCTCATTTAACGCTTTTATTCCACGCATTTTTTCCACGCATTTTTCTTACGGTTTTACTATCACATTTTTTTCAGTTCGGTCACGCAGCGAAATCCCTATCCCCTCCAAGCCTGCCGTAAGGAACTTCGTTCCAATAAGTACACAATTTTATTTACGTCTACAACATACTTCACTAAGCTTCGATATTAATTTGCCCTCTTTCCTCTCGGATTCAAAAATCGATTTTGCACTATCGTGCTATTTCCGCTTCATAGGGCAAACATCCCTACGGTGTAAAATAGTTCAATGTACCTGGAGCGCATAAGCTTGCGTACGTGTGCATCTCCACAGTTTATACATTATTTTATGAATGAACTTACACTTATATCAGTAGGCGAAATAAATTTCATAGTAATACATATATTCTGTGTCACTAGTATGAATCTATTCGCGAACTACCTAACACCGAAGCAGGTTTTTCATAATTACTTTTAAAGTATATTACATACAGTCTTTATAAATTCACCATTAGTACGTTAGGTATCGACTTAGGTACCTTTAAGAAAAGAGCCTTCTCTTTCCTCAAAATCAGGCAATGCACCGATGATTCCTCTGGTGTTGGTGTCTATGGGCGGTGGTGATTACTTACCATCAGGTTGCGTACCACTTGCTCAGCTGACCCCTATTCCATAAAAAAATGTTCTAAACCATAAGTCGTAACTAAGCTAAACATATTAATCTGAATTAAGTGTTTGAAAGTTGTTAGTTCTATAGGCTTGATGCGTACAATTTATTTATTTTATTAATATAGAAAAAAACAGTACAGTTTATAGAAAGATACCTTTTTCTGCCGCCGAGCATCAGTTTGTAAACATTGTTGTTTTTCGGTTTGAAGAATATTGAAGCCAGTGAAATTACTAGGCATTATGAGACTTAGCATCTTATGTCTCGCGGTGACTAGCGCAATTCAGTGCCATGCAGTGCCTTGCAATTCCAAGTTCTGTGTGGTGTTGCTTTTGTCTACGCCTGCGTAGCGCTTACCATCAGGCAAGCGCCTTACTCGTCTCATCATTCAATCAAATAATAAAAAAAACTCAATAATACAATCGCGACGACTGAGCTGTTGTCCGTTGAGGAGTTTCATTTTTTTACTCTGTACACGATAGTCATATACATCGTGTACAGAGCATCAGCAGCAGATACATCGCAACTAACTCTATCGAATGACATTTTTTCCGTCAAAATCGGTCCACAATTGGCGGGGATATCTATACACACATTAAAAAAAGCATAAAAAATAGCTGAATTAAGAACCTCCTCCGTTTTTAAAGTCGGTTAAAGACCTAAATATAGTTGTCAAACCGCTTAAGATATTAGAGCATGCCCAGACAAGCGTTATAGGCATGTCTTTATTGCGTCTAGTCTTCGGATTACTTATTCTGACATTATATTTAACTATGAAATAACATGAATTTCACTAACATGAAAATAAATTAAAAATACATTGTCTAACCCATATCACATAGACTTAAGACCGACCTTTGTCAAAAGAAAATGACACTTTTTTTATTTTAATTATATTCTCGTTCTAATTAAAAGATTAATTTTAATTTAAAATGGATTATTGCGATAATAAATGGTAGGTTCCTTACTTATTAAAGAAAATATAAAAGCGAATTTGGTAAAAAACTAATAGAAATAATAAAGAATTATAAGAATATCAAAGCCTCCTTGGCGCATTCGCGCATGGCGCAGCCGCCTACTCGAGGCGGCTGCGAAGCGAGAGGCCGTGGGTTCGATTTTCGTACTGAGACAAATGTTTGTGTGATCCACGAATATTGGTTTCGGATCTGGGTATTGTGGGACCGCATGCGTCTCATAGTTCCTGATACGACACAGTGTAGGGACAGGACTATATGTGTTATTTAATGATTTCTTACGTTTACGCGAATGTTACTCATTGAAATAAAACTAATTTAAACGGATTTTATCGCGGTAAAATAAAATCCGTTTAAATTAGTTTTATTTCAATATGTGTGTTATTTTTGGGTGTATTTATTTATTACAGTTTTATATTTTGAATTTTATGACTACGATCTTCGATTGATCGTACCTAAAAATACTTGAATCGTCTTCCTAGACAATAGGAATTAGTTGGTCCATTATTCTAATCCAACCACTCCACTTAAAACCCGGAGAGACAATGGGTATACAATCGCAAATATTCACCTAATCATGCGAAAACTAGAGCCCTTTGTAATCCCTAGCCATTAATTTAATTAAAGATGTACCAAAATACAGTCCACAGACACATAAAACTTAAAACGCCATATGTACCACAGCTAACAGCTGCAACTAAGTGGAAATAAATTTATTTTCTGTCTTTCTTTTCTATGTTCAATGGCAATCCGCAGTCTGAACCTAATAGTGGGTTCACACGGTTCAATTTTCTGGACAGACTTTCAATGGAAATGATCAAAAAATAACTTTACAGCTTTTATTATTTAAAATCTGTTATAAAAGCCAATCCACATATCTAAACCTGTCAAAAGACGCGACTTATATTATACCCCCTTTTTGCTTGATTGGGTCTGAAAGCAGTTAAATTAATTTTAACTGATTTAAAAATACTAAAGAGGTTTTTAATTTGATAGAGGAATATCTCAAAATTGGTTACATTTAAATTTGCAGCCAACATTCTACCGCCATAGAGCTTGTCTGTTTTTTGGGAGACAATAGTACCATCCCTCTCTAAAATTATTAACCGACTGTATCCGTATAAATAAGTATATATTTTTATGTAAGAGTTGGATGATTATTTTTTTGTTCAAAAGAATTGTTTTCTATGATAATCCCATTTAAACTTACAAGATCTGAATACGAAATACGAAGGAAAATGGAAACTATTTAACGGAAAACTGCAAACATATCGTGTGTTTTGAAATAATATAATGTCTTAATAGTTGGTTGGGGCGGGTATAGGGCATCTTTGTATGCCAGCGCCTGCATCGGTCATACGTCTGTCCTGTCGCAGGCCCCTCGATTTGCTTCTTTCCTCTTCGGAGTATGAAGAAGTTTTTATACTGGCCGGCCGGATTCTAATAACCACAGATAAGATTCATTGTTTATCCGTAGTCGCTGGTTTCTTTTGAACTGCACTGCATTTCCCATCAGATGTAGTGGAGTAATTTTGCCGTGCTCGGATAAAAAAAACTGTTTCTGAAGTTTTAATAAAATTATTGGATTAAACAAAAAACACTTGATTCCACCCCTGCCAACGTATTTTATTTCTATGTGACGTCTTAAATCTTTAGATATTGGTCTATGACAGTCCTCAACAAGAGTTTAGTTAAAATACGGTGAAATAATAAAGGTAATTATATAGAACAAATTCGAGATAAACAGACGGACTTGAAACACTGATAATAAACGAGGCTTAAATTCAGTTTCGTCATTTTGATCCTGCTCCATTTACATAATATTAAACATATTTTAGTCAACGTTTAATGTTAAATGTCAGGAGTAGAGCCTGGCTTATTTTAAATTATTTACGACCTAGAATTTAATTATGCCTCTTTTCATAATATGTACCCGTTGTAGCATACATTGTTTTTTTTCTTTATTAAAAATGGATTTGCTCTTGACCTCAATCTAGCCGCATGGACAAAGACGAGGTTCGACGATGGAGCGAGTTTACCCAGAAGGTGCCGATTCACACTACTCTTAAAGAGCTTCGAGTTGTATGCACTCGGAAAGACAGACGCAGGCAGGGAAGTCCACTCCTTGGCTGTGCGCATTATTAAAGGTGATTTATAGCGCTGATGCGAATATGAGGAATATAAACCAAGTAGGGATGATATCCTGCAGTGCGTCTGGTGCTCTGATGGTACAAGGGGGAAGGCGAGATGAGCTCATGTAGCTCTCGTGCACACTCTCCGAAGTACAGTCTATAAAAAACCAACAAGTAGGCAACCTTACGGCGGTGATCCAGACTGTGAAACCTATCCTTCACCAGCTTTTTATTGGTATCAAAATGACAATGAAACCCTCATGTGGACAAATATACCCCGAATGAATGTCCCAGTGGACCAATGTGGACAAAACACCAAATCAATTCCTCTAGTGCAGTGTTTCCCATGCTGGGGCCCGAGCCCCACAGGGGGGCAATTTGATAGTTACGGGGGGCAATTTAAAAATGGACTCGACACGACTTTAGCCCTTTCGCTTTGGGTTATTTAAATGCAATGCTAGATATCGGTGACAAAAACAAAAAAATGTTAAGGTGGGGCATGGTCTAAAAAAGGTTGGGAAACACTGGTCTAGTGGATTCAAACAGGCGATTCTAGTGGACGGAGCTATGTGTCTTTGTAATTCAAAGTTTTGAATGGCGCTGTTTTTTTATGATCAGGCAGGGCGTTTACAATCGGATCAGCGATCTTTTTAATAAGCCAAATAAAAATCAAAATTTGACTTGTAATGAAAATAAAGGAACTATACTTAAATACACTTAAAATAGTTTTTGCTGACTCGTATAAAACTTTTCTTCGCTCTAAATAAAATCGTAAAGGTATCTTTAACTTCATCGAAAGTTTGATTCCATTTAAGCCATTAAAAGTCTAATATAAAACGTGCTGATACAAGTCGAATTAACCAAAGACAGTAAAACAAAAAGGACGTGAAAATGTTCATTTAGAAACTCAAAATTCGAAAAACAAGTATTCTGTTGAAAAGTTTTGGGCGGAGGAGCGCGGGCGGGCTCCGTTGACTTAAACAAATTGGCTGGCACAGCGCAAACACTACGCATAGAACAAGTTTGTTCAGAAGAACTAGATTTATTGTCATATTAGTATTAGTTCGCGGCTTCATCATTGTCTTTTTCTGGATTAAAAAGTATTTACTAATCCAGCTTCACCATTGTCTTTCTCTGGAATAAAAAATATTTACTAATCCAGATCATGATCTATCTGTGCCATAAATTTTATCCAAATCCGTTCAGCCGTTAAAGCGTAATTGATTAACAGTCATCAATTTCAATTCTTCTTATTTCAAGTGTTCCATTTCACAAAACGAGCAAGTGGGTCACCTGATGGTCAGTGATCTCCGCCGCCCATGTACGCCGTAATGGAATAATCATAGGCGCGTTGCACGTCTTTAAAGGGAAGGGATAATTAAGGAATTGGGAAGGGGGGGGGGAGATTTGGGCCTCCGGGTATCTCACTCACCGTACGAAACGCAGCAGTAAACCGCTGTTTTACTCTGGTTTTCTGTGAGACGGTGGTTACGACCCGGTCAAGCCGGCCCATTCATGCTGTAGACAAAACTGTCTATTTCGTGGCTCTACCACTCAGAATAATTATACAATTCTACTAATATTACTAGCTACATATAATAAATAGTTCACAGTAATTAGAAAATAATATAAACCAGCCACGTATACCAGGCACGTATGCACTGTGGGCGGTGCGGAGAATGTATCTCTCCAATTATTTATGTGTAGTCTTTTGTTTCTTCTATTGGTTCAATGAATCAATAATAGTCCTACCCTGCTGTACACAGTATGTTGTGGTTCAAGACCGGACTGGTGCCTATAGACATTTACATTTCCAAACATGGCGGGCCGATGTTATTCCGGCTCTGACCCGCCTGTCCCGACAAATATTTGACTACCCACGTAAATAGAACCGTCTAATACGTCCATGTTTGTTTCTATAATTCGACTATTTTCGCATTCTGATTCGATAATTGTTAAATCTAGAATAGATCCTCAAATATTTGTTTAAGGTATGAGTATTGTGAGACCGAAAGACTCTCGTAGTTCTTGAAACCCAAGACACAAGACTATGGTCTATGACTACGATCAGGGCTATGTGTGTGAATGTTGGATTTATTTATCAAAAAAAATATTTGGTACATTAAATAAGCTAAAGTGCTGTTATTTAACCTATTACATATAATATGCTAGTTTAACCTCACAGTTACAGTTACTGTCAATAAACCCTGTCCCTGTCCCTGTCCCTGTCCCTGTCCCTGTCCCTGTCCCTGTCCCTGTCCCTGTCCCTGTCCCTGTCCCTGTCCCTGTCCCTGTCCCTGTCCCTGTCCCTGTCCCTGTCCCTGTCCCTGTCCCTGTCCCTGTCCCTGTCCCTGTCCCTGTCCCTGTCCCTGTCCCTGTCCCTGTCCCTGTCCCTGTCCCTGTCCCTGTCCCTGTCCCTGTCCCTGTCCCTGTCCCTGTCCCTGTCCCTGTCCCTGTCCCTGTCCCTGTCCCTGTCCCTGTCCCTGTCCCTGTCCCTGTCCCTGTCCCTGTCCCTGTCCCTGTCCCTGTCCCTGTCCCTGTCCCTGTCCCTGTCCCTGTCCCTGTCCCTGTCCCTGTCCCTGTCCCTGTCCCTGTCCCTGTCCCTGTCCCTGTCCCTGTCCCTGTCCCTGTCCCTGTCCCTGTCCCTGTCCCTGTCCCTGTCCCTGTCCCTGTCCCTGTCCCTGTCCCTGTCCCTGTCCCTGTCCCTGTCCCTGTCCCTGTCCCTGTCCCTGTCCCTGTCCCTGTCCCTGTCCCTGTCCCTGTCCCTGTCCCTGTCCCTGTCCCTGTCCCTGTCCCTGTCCCTGTCCCTGTCCCTGTCCCTGTCCCTGTCCCTGTCCCTGTCCCTGTCCCTGTCCCTGTCCCTGTCCCTGTCCCTGTCCCTGTCCCTGTCCCTGTCCCTGTCCCTGTCCCTGTCCCTGTCCCTGTCCCTGTCCCTGTCCCTGTCCCTGTCCCTGTCCCTGTCCCTGTCCCTGTCCCTGTCCCTGTCCCTGTCCCTGTCCCTGTCCCTGTCCCTGTCCCTGTCCCTGTCCCTGTCCCTGTCCCTGTCCCTGTCCCTGTCCCTGTCCCTGTCCCTGTCCCTGTCCCTGTCCCTGTCCCTGTCCCTGTCCCTGTCCCTGTCCCTGTCCCTGTCCCTGTCCCTGTCCCTGTCCCTGTCCTGTCCTGTCCTGTCCTGTCCTGTCCTGTCCTGTCCCGTCCCGTCCCTGTCCCGTCCCTGTCCCGGCCTGTCCCGTCCTGTCCAAATCGGTACAGCCAGTCTCGAGTTTTGGCGAGACACACGCACAGAGCGATTCAATGTAAAACATTCCAAAATCAACAACTACTAATAAATTAAAAATTAATTAAAAAAACATTGTCCAGCGGACAAAATTGTGAATCTAAACCATTCTCAGATCCCCTTGAACACACACAAAAAATTTCATCAAAATCGGTCCAGTCGTTTAAGAGAAGTTCAGTGACATACACACTCACAGAAGAATTATATATATTAAGATAAGCAATAACGATACACAAATTAAAGACAGGAATAAACTCACTATTTTTTTTTTCATGACCATATAAAATTGCCATCATATATTTTTAATGGCAAGGATGAATACTCAATATACTGATCTCAGCCCTCAAATAATACTCACACCCGATTCCTAACTTCAACAATCACAAAAACTTTTCAATTTCACACTAACATTTAATCATAAACGCAATTCGCCAAAATGGTCGACCGAAATGCCGGAACTGTCGACTAAAGGCCGACAAACTAAGCGCTGTTAATTGAACGTCCATAATGTAAACACATCAGCATAGGGTCCGGTTACCGGCAGCCCTTTGGGCCTTTAATGCATAACTAATAAAGGTAAATTGCTAAACTTCGCATAGGGATGGGATTCAAGTTCTATTGATTCATTAATTCGATGTAATTGGTGTCCTGAGCAAATACGAGTGATTTTGTTTGATTACTTTTCTGTTCATTTGGGTTGTAACAAATATTTAAATAATCAATCAGGGTTATAGAAATTCTCAACGTATTTTTTATACAGTAAACACTGGCAAACAAACGAAAAACTGACTAAACCGTCAAACTGGTACTTTTATTTTGTTACTTACAAAATACAACTGAATGATGAGGCGACGCGTCGGACGGAGTGGGTCATGTCTGGTCATGAAAACTAAATTAAAATTAAATTTAGGAAGTAATGTGTGGCACAACACTATACCCCTCACATCGAGATATAAAATGTATTCTCATAATACCTAGTAATTTCGCTAACTTCAATGTCCTTGAAACCGAAACAAAGTTTTTATACACTGCTTCTTAGCGGCATATTTAGATGATATCTTTAGATTGTGTAAGCAGGGAGGGGGGTACCTATTACTTTGTGGCCGAATAGATAGCGACCATCGTACAGATAGTGAAATACCAGCACTACTTCATGCAAGTCGCGTTCCGAGGTCAGTCAGTGTATATCCAGTGACATCAAACCGGCATAATTCTGCGCATCATCGAGGATACAATGACTCTTGACGGAAAAGATTATATTTTTTTATAGCCCGGCAAGTGTGTCACCTAATGTTAAATATATCCACTGCCCATGTACGCCCACAATACCAGAAGAATCATGACCGCGTTGCCGACTTTAAAGGAAGGCGATAATTAAGTAATTGGGAAAAGGGGGGATTTGGGTCTCCGGATATCTCACTAGCCATACTAAACACACCAAGCCGCTCTTTATGTTGATTTTCTGTGAGACAGGGGTAACGATACGGTTGAGCCGGCCCAATCATGTGTAGACAAAACTATCTGCAAAGGACTCTACCACTCAAACTCTACTACTCACTCATTACGTTATTGTGACTGCACTGTACATAACATCAGGTCCAGTGGCGTCAATTTACTATGCCTGTATAAAAAACTTACCCAAAGAGTTCTTCGCAAACAAAAGACCTAGTAAAACTAAGACTTTCTATCAATATTACTCATTAATCATCTCAATCAAGTACCTACAATCTCAAAGTTATTACTTTAGTGTGTACGTGGCGCTCACTTTCATACTTAAACTTATCAGGAACTGCGTCAAATTGGTTATCGACCCCTTCAACGTGTTTGTGAATTCGACCGATACTGCGGTCAGAGATTAACTTATAGTTACTACGCTGCGGTGACCTTTCATATTTTGTTACTAGCTAGCAATTCCCTAGAACGGAATTTAGGCCTTTGACCTCGTGGAACGTCACGTCAAAAGGCTTATAGGCAATGCTACCTCATTCTTGAATACTGACGTAAATTCAGCGTTTCTTATTTTATCGATTGCATTTCACATCCATCCGTACAAAGCGAATTACTTCATCTTTAAGCACATGTACTTTTTTTAACCAAGCATGACAAAGTCACTGCACTTCACCTAATGGTAAGCGCAGTGCAGTCCAAAAAATCCACCGGCAAACAATAAGTTTATCAGTGGTCACCAGAATCATACCTGCTTGTATAAATGCTTCTTCACGCTCCAAAAAGGGAAGAAGCTAATCGAGGGGCCTGCGACAGGATGGGTACGGTGGTCGCTATCCGGGCGGATATGAACATTCTACCATCAGCAAGTATGCTGTACTGCTGAAAATATATACGGAAATATTTATGGTTAGAATGAATAGGTGTAAAAATTAGGCAGGCTCGCCACAACGTAGACCGTGTTATCAAATTCCATCTAGTGAAATTGTGATCAAAGGCCTTTATCTATTCAATTATAAAAAATAAATTAAAATAAACAATTACAACTGGACTACCTATAATGAAAAGCCATGCATTATCGCCAAATTGTCGTGTCGAACACAGAATGACTCTGGCCATACAGTTTCAATTTCAGCACAGTGGTTGAGAGCAATCTCATCTGCTGCGATCCGCAAACACTCGAATAAACTGTGCTACTATTTTCAGTTAAAATGTAATTGATTGAAACGGCTCTTGGAAGCTATGAACTGTGAACTATTATTATGCTGATATAGATATTTAAATATTTATTATGCTGATAAATGTCGCAAAAAGTCGCTGGATGCAGGCAACTTCCAACAGGTTGGTCTGGAAATCTGGTGGCTGATGATGATGATGGATATTTATGGTAACATATCCTTGAATTATTCTGTCGGGGTAAACCGATGGTATAACGAATGAATAAATAAATGAACCACATTAGGTATATAGCCACTGAAGCTGGTTCCTAATCTGTTATTTGAAATAATACTAGTATCTGAATTCTATTATCAACACGTTTCTCAATGATACAATTAAACCGTACACTTCTTCCCCGTACAGCTTACTTGTGATTAGGTTTTGCAGTTTTTCTAGAAGTAGTAATTTAGAAACCTTCACGAACAGAAATCTCTTTCACCAAAGGCCGGCAACGCACCGACGATTCTTTAATATTGTCGGTCAGTATGGACAACGATAATCGCTTACAATCAGGTGACCCACCAACGCGTATGCTCCCTATATTAGACAAAATATGACTGCATCCAACGTCATGATTGCTCTCTGTATAGAATAATAATAGAAAAACGCGACCCAATTTTTGTAACTTTTTACCAATTTTACATGCATACAAGAATAGCCAAATAAAACTGAATATTTAACTCAAAAGGGTCCGTGTAAGGTCACGTACGCTAATACGGGTTTATGTGTAAAGTTTTGATATTATGAGGTCGGTGACTGCCTGCCCCTCGAGGGTCAGTCGTTATATCGTGTTCTTGAAACTCCGGTACAAGTCTTCCAACAATTTCAGAAGGAAAAATAATATCAGGAAACGTGAGATGAATTCACTAATAGAAAAATAAGATCCAATTTGGTGTGCAATTTATGTCTGGATTAAAGTTTTAGCCATTACAGTGTACATCCCCTTTTTGTTTTAATGGCAGTCTACTTAGGCTAAAAATGAAGCTATGATCACAGTCATCAGATCAGATAGAGTGTACGGTATGGCGATAGGCTCGTCCTCTATTACATCATAAGACGAAAAAAAGATCGGCAAACCTATATGCACCTATATGCAAATCTCAGGAACTCCTCATTCTGAGATTTTCAATTTCAGCAAAAATACCTAGAACAGAACATTTATTAAGATTCTACATTGTAACACCTGTTTGAAGTAAGTACAGATACTCTTGAAAATATGCTAGAAATAATCTCGTTACATATTTCATACGCCATTTTTATATTACACTAGCTGTCCCTCGCGGCTCCGCCCGCGTGATCTGCTTTTTCCGGGATAAAAGTAGCCTAACAATGGCGCCATGTGTCGAAAATTGATCGTACCCTCTCAGAAACCTTTGTGGGCTCATGCACAACAACTTTGCTAAAGATCATCACATGATTAAATGCATAGTTTTGTCGGGAAAGATTTGATCGTCTTGGTCGATGCAATTAAGTGAAGTACTGCATTGCACGTGAGGTAGCCCGTCGCACATTTAATTGACTTCGACGACCTAAGTCAGGTCGTCTTCCACCTCCCCCCGGTGGGACAGTCCATGTCCCGTCCCTGTCCCGTCCATGTCCCGTCCCTGTCCCGCCCTGTCCCGTCCCTGTCCCGTCCCTGTCCCGTCCCTGTCCCGTCCCTGTCCCGTCCCTGTCCCGTCCCTGTCCCGTCCCTGTCCCGTCCCTGTCCCGTCCCTGTCCCGTCCCTGTCCCGTCCCTGTCCCGTCCCTGTCCCGTCCCTGTCCCGTCCCTGTCCCGTCCCTGTCCCGTCCCTGTCCCGTCCCTGTCCCGTCCCTGTCCCGTCCCTGTCCCGTCCCTGTCCCGTCCCTGTCCTGTCCCTGTCCCGTCCCTGTCCTGTCCCTGTCCTGCTTCGCAAGGCCAACAATCCGGTTTATACCTGCGCTTATTTATTATGTTTCACATCAAAAAGACATCAAGTGTTTCATACCCAGGAACAGTTTGTATTGGAAAATTAAGTTGTCGTTTTTGTTGTTTTCCTTTTCTTATTATTTATGTTACTCATTTTTTCTTTCGAACATTTAAAAAAAAGAATTGGCCAAATTGGTCCAGGCGTTGTTGAATTATGCGCTTACCAAAACATTTTGCGATTCATTTTTATATTATAGATTACGGCTTCATAACATTTCATTGCAAAGTTCTGTGTGCGTGCCAAGTTCACGGAAGCTGCTCAAAGTAGCGTTGTGTTACAGGCGAACTGATCTCTACGGAACTTAGACACCGTGCGAGATTAATTAAATATTTCACTTTGTGGTAGACTCACATAACTATAATGTTAGTGTTAAGTTAGTGTACATTATAACAGATGGTCATTATTATAACAACTTTGGCCTCTCATTTTTCAGCCAGTTCCTCATATCGTTGTAGTAATTTACAGAAAATTTCTTTATACCTAAACTGAGGGAAATGGTATGATATTATATTAATAAACGGCTTGCTGCTGCGTTTCCTACTGTAACACGCCTATAATTCTTCTGGTATTATGGGCGATAGAGATCACTTACCATCAGGTGACCCACCTGCTCGTTTGGGGGCCTATACTATAAAAAAATTATACAATTTGGACGGTGCTCTCTACCGATTATTGACAATGAAATTGCAAATGAACGGACTCAAAATTAGTTATTATTATTTTTATGATAGGTGTTTTTGAGTCGATTTTATTTTTGTCAAACAGGTTTTGTAGTTGGTGGTTTCAAGTACTTTGGAGATAACATTAATGTACAACTAATATTGTCAATGAATGATTTAACCCACTGACATGTCGATCATGATGCTAGACTGTAGATCTAGGTTAGTACCACCGCTTTGTTTATTTCTGCCACCAAACATCAGTGTGTAAACACAGTTTTGTTCAGGTTTGAAGGACATTGAAATGAAGTTTCTGGGCATTATGAGACAGCATCTTATGTATCTTATGACGAGCGCAGTCCAGTGTCATGCAGTGCTTTGTAATACAAATTTCTATGTGGTGTTGCTTCTATTCATAGGCAGGCATTATGCTAACAATATGCTCGTTTCGTCAATCCTAATAAATAAAAAAGTATATATAATATAACCTCAAATTCCATCCAATATATTTCCCCGAACCAATATGATATTTTATTGCAATAAATTGGATATTCGTATCCACATTGTGTTTACGCTAGCATCGAATGCATGACCGACGCCAATTTGTTGAGCCACTGAACTGCCCACGGCGCGGCGCGGCGGTCGAGTACGCCGGACCGGACGCGAATGTATTTATAACACAACTCAATAGACTTATGGGAATTTTGATTGCATTTACACTTATAGCACAGGATTTTTTAGGATAGCACACACAGACACATCACATCACATACATTATGCCTTTGTCTTTCTATAATAAATGAAAAAAAGTATAAATAATAAATAAATACACCCAACAGTCACACACATAGTCCTGACCCCACAGTAAGATACGTACTTCAGAATTATTAAAATAAATTAATTAACCAAAAAATAAAACACGTGAATAATACACCACGTTGTTTATAACACTTTTTTCGAAAGCTTCGTTATACGCCGCCGCAAAGACACGTGATAACATACTTGTAATTTATATCATTCTCTCGCATGATGAATCCTATTTATGAATATGTTTGTCTCTTTTTACGGTCGCTTTTTCGTTTCATTAAATTTTCAAATCACAACAGTGCTAAAAAATTTCACTTCAATAAGTTTATAAGTAAGGTTACCAAAGACCCAAAACATAGTTGTCAATACAATCGAACCCACTGCCTCTCGCTTCACAGCCGGCTATTCGCCCACTGCGCTACGGAGGCTGTCCTAAAAACGGATTTTCTCGACCCAAAAAAGATGTTAATGCTCGGTTTAAGGAATCTAGGGTTAGAATAGAAACGGCCATTGTATGACAGACGACAGGTTGTAGCGTCGACGATTCTCGGCCGAATTTGATTAATAATTCATAAGAAATCCACGCCAGAGTAGGGTGAATAGGTTCCATTCAATGAAAAAAAAATACCAGAAGAGTCGAGAGAGAGTCGGCAAGGCGCCTATGATTCTTCTAGTATTGTGTGTATACATGGGCGGTAGAGATCACGTACCATCAGGTGACCCACTTGCTTGTGTGCCGATCTATGCTATAAAAACATTCTAATGGTAATTATTTGAATTTCTATTATAATTTAATACAGTAATTCCATTTTAAAATTATGTAATTCCTTTGTACTTGTGATAACATTAGCAAATGTGTATATTTTATCACGAGGCTTAAGGTATTCGTGTTAGAAGGGGCTTTGGCTTGTTATTTCTACTTATTACACCTGGTTAATGTGAATTGTAATTTCTAGTGAGCATAAGATATTGTAACACACAAGTTTTCGGTCTTATCCCCGCTACAAACAAATTTAGCTTAAAATGAAATGGTAATTTGAAATTGAAAATTAAAATGATCCATACTTGTAGAGTAATTTTTAATAATGCTATTGTATGACGATTATAAGTGCCATGGAATAAAGCTATTTTTAATATTTTTAAAAATATATATTTGAATGACGAGACGAGCAAGTCGCTCATCTGAAGTCACTCATCCATAGACTGACCGCGCCAAAGTTATTAACTGGCTAATCGTTTACCAATCAGTGAGTGCAACAGGCTATGCGGGTCTTAACTTTATACAACAGAAGCTACAAAATTAGTTAATAAATCAAAAACATCCTCTGATTAACTAACCAATACCGCTAAACAAACAATCGATATACAAAGTAATTGATATAAACGGAATGTTAAAACGGTGGCAATTACTAAAATTGATTCGGGTTTAATCCATCATAATCTAGTCCCGAGCATTGCGTGAAACGTGGCGAGCCGGTCGGGTCAAATTAATGCTCCCAAATTGTCAGTGAAACATGTTTGGGATTTTTATATTTGTACACCGCCCTACATTTTTTATTAAGGTTGAAAGCTAAACAGTAAAATCCGTCGTGAAAGGGTCTCTAGCCAATGTATCGGCGCTTTTTATTGACGTGACGTCATTCTTGTGTATTGGGGTAAAGTGAATTAAATAATAACATTTTGTGTGCGAAGCGGAGATACGATTTTGCATTTTTTAAGTTCTAGGCAATAGTTTTGCTTAAGATGGTTTGTTTTTATTCAAATTCAAAAAATATTATACTAGGTCGCTCATACGCGAAAGGCCGTCCGTGGTAGATACCGTCGCGGTGTCTATTTCTACCTCCGTCAAGTAAGTACGTATAGCTGTAATCCATTTAGAACGACAATAAAGACTATAATATCTCTGGGGATTATGCGACTTACCATCTTATGTCTCGGAGTGACAATCTTAGTGCACGCGCTACCTTATAATACAAAATTCTGAAGGGAATTGCTTCGGTTTGTGTTTGTTGCGCTTACTATCAAGTGAGAATTCTGCTAGTCTCGTCCCTTAAGCGAATAAAAAAGATCAACGACACGATAAATCGTAACTTTTCAAACCAACATATCCTACAACCACCAAATCCGTGGGCGCGTCTCGATTGGGCGATATATTTGCGGTTTCCGATTTGTTTCCCTGACACCGCACGTCGTTAGCTCCCATAAATCCACATCGACAGTAAATAAACCCTTTACGAGAACAAATTTTACACATTTTCACACACTGACAGATCTGATATCTATGTATCGAATCTTATATGACGCGAGCCGCCATACAATTTGATTTTTGAGTGGTAGAGCCACACTGTAGACATTTTTGTCTACAGCATGAATGGGCTGGCTCGGGTCGTTACCACTGTCTCACAGAAAACCGACGTAAAGTAGCGGTTTGCTGCTGCGTTTCGTACGGTGAGTGAGATATCCGGAAGCCCAAATCCCCTCCCCTTCCCAATCCCTAATTACCCCTTTCCTTTAAGGTCGACAACGCGCCCATGATTCTTCTGGTGTTGGGCGTACATGGGCGGTGGAGATCACTTACCATCAGGTGACCCACTTACTTGTTTGCCGGCCTATGCTATAAAAAATTAAAAAAAACTTGAACCTTATTGCTCAATAAATGAGTGGTTTGAGTGTGTTTAGAGGTGCTTCATGGCGAGACAAGCCTATATGTTATAATTACTCCGTTATTGACCTTTGATGGCTGACCTTATACTTTACAAAGTGGCTGACCTTGGCTTGTTAATATCATACATAAATGGGTAGATTCGACCGCCCCTATATCATTAGGGACGGCCCTAGTGATTGATTTGATTATTAATAGATAAGATTTCATTTTCCTCGAAGACTAAGTAAAGCAACATTGGTGATTGATTGTATTAAGGACCAGTTTAGTATAGTTGTGTATTTTCTTTTAATTTATACATACTTAGATTCACGCCTGTTTCCCATAGGGGTAGGCAGCGACAACGGACTTCCACCTGCCACGTACACACCTCTTTGGCATCCTTTACTCTCATTAAATTCTTCAAGCATGCACGTTGGTTTAGGTACTTCTGACCTGTCCTTTCTCGAGATATCTCCGACTTGATTACGACTCGGACGAGCCGACCCATTCATGCTGTAGACAAAACTGTCTACAGCGTGGCTCTACCACTCAATTCGTTTCCGTATATCTCAAAATGCATTATAAAATAAATTACTTCCTGAAGCCAATTTCCTTTAACAAATGGAGGAGTCTTCAACCAGTTCTAGTATAAATTGATGTAAAAACGGTACAAATTAGCGTCGAGCGGTCAGGTCAGAATGTAGCGCGTGACCGACACCACTCTGGGCTGATGTCATCGCAGCGTAACTCCTGAAATGTAATTATAACATCCGGTACTCACACCGAGATGTAACTTTTTAAAAACGAGACGAGCAAGGCGCTCGCCTGATGGTAAGCGTCGTGCCCGTCGGTGCCGCAGTTGTTATACGTATATGGTGTGACTACTGTGATGCTGAAGTTGTGTGTGTTCTAGGTCGAGTAAAACTAATTTGGGTTTTTCTATCACGAAAATGCTCAGTATCAGCCTGGAGTCTAGAATCGTACCCAATGGCGATAGACACGACTATCACATAATAGGACAGAAATAAGCTCAGCGCAATGCGAGTGTACTGGTTACAATTCTGCCTGCCCATCATATTACAGGCGTGAGTATGCACTATGTCACTTTCTATAAACTGGGAAAGCATTCCTAATTTTAGTCAAAATATTTTATAATTTCCATGACTACATTTTGACTACCTACATACATAGACTGACGCCTGTTTCCCATAGGGGTAGGCAGAGACAACAGACTTACACCTGCTACGATTCTTACACACCTCTTTGGCCTCGGTTTAGGGTACTTCTGACCGGGCCTTTCTCGAGAATATCTCCGACTTGATCTAAGAAAGTTAAGTTTTAGTTTTTAACCACCTCATGTCAAATAAAGCGTAATCAACTGAATTTTGGTATAATTATACGCAATTACCTTGTTAATCCATTTGTATTAAGCAAAGTTTACACTTTGGTAACTCAGCAACTTAAGCCGAACTTGGAGTCAAATCTTTAATTCAGGATCAAAATTGATTCATTTTAGGTTAGGGTGAAGTTATAAACTTGTGTTTATAACTTAAATTATAAGTTAATCTCGAGATACATTTTAATTGTGAACTTCTTGTACAATGATTATAAGCTTACAATTTAAGAAAAGTGTAGAGCCACATATATTTACAAGGTAGGTCCCTCGTATGCGAGACGCCGTCTTGTCTATTTCTGCCGCCAAGCAACAGTGTGTAAGCACTGTTGTATTTCGGTTTGAAGGACATTGAAGCCAGTAAAATTAGTGGGCATTATGAGAATTAACATCTTATATCTCGACGTGACGAGCACAGTTCAGTGCCTTGCATTGCTTTGTAATCCAAAGTTATGTGTGGTGTTGCTTCTGTTTATGGGCAGGCGTGGCGCTTACCATCAGGCGAGCACCTTGTTGTCTCGTCATTAAATCAAATAAAAAAAATGCTATGGTAAGCAGGCTCTGGCATTAGATCGGGATGATGCCAGGCAGAAAGAAAAGAAAGAATGGAACCGGTGCCGGCATGACACAGTAATGCATGTCACTGCCTCACTGAAAACTAAAATTGGTAGATTTCATTTTTGTAGCATAGGCCGGTAAACGGTCAATCATCTGATGGTAAGTGGGGATAGCACTTTTACCATCGCTCATGTGCGCCCACAATACCAGAAGAATCATGGGCGCGTTGCTGACCTTAAAAGGAAGGGATAATTAGGGATTAGGAAGGGAGGGCGATTTAGGCCTCCAGATATCTTACCATACGAAAACGAAGCAGTAAGCCGCTACTTTACGTCGATTTTCTATGAGACAGTAATAACCACCGGTCAAGCCGGCCCAATCATGCTGTATATAAAATTGTCTACAGCATAACGGTCTACCACTCATAAAAAAAATTATTGCGTTTCGTATAGTAATTGAGATTTCCGGAGGCCTAAGTCCTCCAACCTATACCAGTGTACTCCGACGCTCAATTCCCATTACTTTCTAAAAAGACCGACAATGTCCCGATTGCACTTATCGCATTTTTGGATTTTAATTATAGTTTACGTTCAGCTAATCCTGACAGCTAATACTGACGGACTAAGCCCTCTAAGAAAAGTCCTTCGCCCAGTGTGCGACAGGGCAGACAATTCAAGGCTGATACTATTATTAATATTATTGTAAGAAAACCAAAAAAAATTTACAGCCTTTTGGCGCAGCGGGCGAGTAGCCGACTGTGAAGCGAGAGGCCGCGGGTTCGATCCCCGCACCAAGACCAATATTTGTGTCATCCACAAATATTTGTCTCGGGGTTCGAGTGTTGTGAGAACGAAAGTCTCTCGTAGTTCCTGATACCCACGACACAAGACTCGTATCTTACTGTGGGGTCAGGACTATTTATGTGACTGTTGGGTGTATCTATTTATTTATTATTATTTAATTACTCTATGAAACATGTAACGGTGTAAAAGAGTGCGAGGTACATGTTGTTAAATAAGTGGCGGTTAGTTTTCATTCCAAGACGACAGGGAGCGGTGTCGCGCCCCCACCCCTTCCTTCATTAACATGAACACTTTAGCACTAATTAAGTTCTGCTTTACATTAAAATTAAATTTGTGTTGTCTTTGTAATAAAAAAGGTGTTTAGAATTAACTTGCGATGTAATGAACTTCACTGAACTCACATTTTATTTTTTTTCATTAATACGCACTCACACCTGTAATCGCCGGAGGGGTAGGTAGAAGTGGAACCAGATAACCACATTTCGACTTGTTTATTTCCGTCCCATAATGTGATAGGGGACGAGCCTATCGCCATACAGGGCACAATTTCAGACTCCGGACTGATACTGAGTATTTCGTGATAGAAAAACCCAGTATCACTAATACCCGATCTGGAATCGAACCAGAGACAGCACAGCAGTTGAACCGCATGCGCAATACAACTACGCCACCGAGGTAATCAGACACAACTACCCTATTATTTAATAAAAACCCCAAAGTCTAAACGAAAAGATATATCTACACTAAAATTATAAAGAGGAAAGATTTGTATTTTTGTATTTAACAAATAAAGTTAAAAACTACTGGACCGATTTGAAAAATTCTTTCACCATTAAAATCCTACGTTGTTCCTGATGAACATAGGCTACTTTTTATCCCGGAAAAAGCAGATCACGCGGGCGGATCCGTGAGGAAAATCTAGTAGTTTATAAATAGTTAAATTGATTTCTTCAAACCAGCTTTGAAAAAAAACCGCAATCAAGTCGTTCGATTCACATACACACGTAGACAACCAAAGTGGTCAACCATATAGAACCCCAACTTAGCAGGGAAGTAAAAACACAAAAGTAATTTTACTAATAGATTTTGATTTTCACCTGTAAACGTGAATATTAAAATACACCCCGTTCCGAAGGGTTGAATACCAAAGTTGGTGGTCGAAGAGGGTTGACAAGTCGGTCGGAAAACCAATAAGGTTAAAGTTTGCAACGTGGATACTTGTTTTACTATATTTGGTGATGGCGTACATACCGCCATGTACATATGTATACACATATGTATAGCACATAAATGATGCTAAAGCTAACGTACCGCAACGGGCCAGTAGCCAGACGTAAAATGAGAGGCTGCAGGTTTGATTCCCGCACTGGGACGACTGAAAATCAAAATGTTGATTTTCCAAGTAACAAATGGCTCTTTTACACGTCAATAACAGATGAATTACAACGAAAAGTCTTTTTTTTAATACATTGAATGAAGAGACGAGCAAGGCGCTGGCCTGATGGTAAGCGCCAAGTCTACCCATAAACAGAAATAACACCATACAGAACTTTGAATTACAAAGCACTGCATGGCGCTGAACTGCGCTCGTTACCCCGAGACATAAGATGTTCAGTCTCATAATGCCCAGTAAATTCACTGGCTTCAAACCCAAACACAACAGTGCTTACACACTGTTGCTTGGCAGCAAAAATAGACAAAGCGGTGATACTAAACCAGATGGCCTCTCACATACGAGGAATCTATCACCTTTAAACTTTCTCTTGTAAGTCTAACAATGCTTTGGAAATGGCCACTGGTCTGAGAAGAAGCACCAAGAAACTCTAGAAACGGCTAGAGTTTATACGTATCAGCTGTTTATCATTATGGTCGTCCAGTTACAAGTTGAATATGGAAAAAATATTCGATGAAAAATAAATGCTTTCTTCATATCCTAGTAAGGAGTGAAATACTTGTGTCGTATACTACACGTAGCTATAATTTGACCACACTTTTCTATAATACTTTAGAATGTAACCGCATAATATGGTTTGTAACGACGTTAGATGTGTAATAAGGCGTGACGTCATAACGAGGTAACTGTGTTACGCACCAACAACTTCCGTTTCCGCACAATGGTGCGGCAAATTCACTTATTTACGGAAAATACTGCCTTTTAAGAGAGCTTTTCGTTCCTAGCTTTAAAATTGAATTTGGATATTTTTGGTTGAATAATTTCCTTATATATTATAAGTTTTTTATTACGTTTTTTATTAAATGAATTATTATTAAAGTCTTGTATTCTGCGTTACATATCACTCTTATCTAATAAATACGAGGTGGTAGGTCCCTCGTATGCGAGAGGCCGTCTGGGTTGGTACCACCGCTTTGTCTATTTCTCAGTTCTCTTTCAAAGTTCTGTGTGGTGTTGCTTCTCTTTATGCGCAGCCGCTTACCATCAGACGAGCGCTTTGCTCGTCTCATCATTCAAACAAATGAAAAAAAAAGAAAATTAAGATTTCAATATTTCATATTTATGACCAGCAAGAAGCACGAAGTTGGTTGGAGTTACTAAAATAATTTAATGTGAAATATTCCACTAATGACTATTCTGTACCCACTTTACACTATAAATGTTCCGAACTTCTTCGCTTCGTTTCAGATTTATAGAATAGGATCCCAGTTTTGATCAATTTCGAATAATGGGGAAGCGGGAACCTAGGTCTTTAGAAGTTTTAATCAACACACGAAACGCAGCAACAAATTACCAAAGCAACTCGGTATTCTGTGAGACATATTACATGACTATTAATTAATGAATACTCAGGGATTTGTATTTTACATCTTTCATAGTAGCTGGCAAATGAGCAATTAGGTCACTTGATGGTAAGTGATCTCCACCACCCATGCACGCCAGCAATACCAGCAGAATCATGGGCGCGTTCCTGACCTTAAAGGGAAGGGATAATTAAGATATTGGGAAGGGGAGGACGATTAGGGCCATCGGATATCTTACTCATCGTACGAATCGTGACAGTAAGCTGTTACTTTACGCCCGTTTTCTGTAAAACAATGATGGCCCGATCGACATCGCAACAGTTTCTTGGTTATAATTCTAAGTCAAAATGAACCTTCTTATACGAAAAGAATCTATTACTAGTCTATAATCGAGAAAGAAATAATGTCAATGTCAAAGGATATTAGCCCTGTATTATACAATACCCGGATGGATGCGGGTTGCCCAAGACCGGGATGGTTGGCGCTTACTTGGGGAGGCTTACGTCCAACAGTGGACGGCAATAAGCTGAGATGATACAATATACCCACTGCTGGGCACGGGCTTTAATTGAAAAAATAACCTAAATAATTTTCCCTTTCATATCACGGATTGATATTTAAAAATGATTCCACATATACCAATTAACCAGAACATGACCTTTATAAAAATGGTTCAAACGCGCGGAGACCTCGTTTGTAGACTTGTATGAATTATTCAACACGGATCCCATTCTAGCGGGGGGGGGGGGGAATCAACAGATTGTCGGTTGTCACTCGACATTGTTTGGAATGAGGATTGTGATCATAGAAAATGTAATCAAAAAATAAAAGGTCAACGCCACGTTTGTTTGGAGGCAGTTAAAACAGATTTTAGGGAACATTTTTTCTGTTGGCTTGTTATTAGATATGTTCAGTATAAATACACAAACAATCCAAAAATTATACACTATGGACGGTGGAGATCACTTACGATCAGGTGACTCACTTGCTCGTTTGCCGGTCTAGGCTATGAAATATATAGTTTATATGTTATGTTAGAAAATAATCTGTTCAGCAGTTCAAACGTCACAGGTGCTTTTAAGCCCAACAATATTACTGATTTTCTCGTTTTTTTTATGCTCACGGCTGTATCCTTAAAAGGGTATGCAGAGGTGCAACTAGTACATACACAGTTCTCTGAGCTTATTTCCGTTAATCATAACGTGATAGGAAACCTATGACCACAGGTACCGAACATAAAATCCTATACGGGGCAATTCACGTGGAATTTTTATAATTGAAACTAAAAAACAACTTGTGATTACTGGGTCTGGATTTAAACCTAAGCCCTTACGGTTTTTAAGCAGGCTGTCACTAGATTAATGAGGTGCATTTTTTCGAACCTATAACTTTTCGTCTCGACAATCCGTAGCACTTCCTGCTTTTTTATATAATATGAATAATAAAATATTAAAACCATTTTATAAATCTATAGCTCTAAGAAAATAATTAACCTTAGTAAATGAGTTGGTCGGTTTAATATGAATAGGGTGGTCCATTTTTAATTTTCCCCACGAACACTTCTTAAAAGTTTATGTATGCCGGGTAGCGGTCAGGCTCCGGCCGGACGGGGCTAATTACGTATCAAAGCGATAGCGAATGAGATGAAAATATCATCCAGTTCTTTGAGGTCTTGAAATAGCCCTGCACTAATATAGTTCGCTTTTGCTCGCGGCTCCGCCCGAGTTTATAAACTTTATCCAGGATTATTTCTCGTCATTATTATGACAATACAACATTACACAGTCATTTTCCGTTCCTTAAAAATGTTCATACAAAATTGTAATTTCCCAAAATTCATTCTCAGCGTGCCGCTTCATTACACAAACTATCATATAACCAAATTTCATGATCCTAGGTTAAGTAGTTTTGGGATATCGAACTTTTTCCAGAAAATTACTACCTTCCGAAATAAATCTAAGTAGTAAGCAGACAGACCGACAGACGCGGATAGAGACTTTGTTTTATACTATTAATTGACTATTGACATTTGTTTCTGCGTTTCTTATTTTTACGTAATAAGCCGGCCGGGTTTATTCACTCACACAACCGCGTTTTAATATATAATGAGGGATTTTCGTGGTCTCATCTTTTTATAGATTATATTTTACAGCCGGGGGCGGAAAATTATTGTATTTTTGGAACATAAAACAGGGGTTTCTGGCTGTGGGACGATACAAATAGCCTACGCAGTAAAAAGTTAGAAAGACAGACTTTTTACCCCTCATTTATTAGGAAGGATTGCAGTCCTGAATAAGTAATAATAAGGTGGTAGGTCCCTCGTATGCGAGAGACCGTCTGGGTTGGTACCACCGCTTTGTCTATTCTGCCACCAAGCAGTGCTTACACACTGCTGTGTTTAGGTTTGAAAGACATAAAAGCTATAAAATTACATTATGAGACAAAAAAAAAGTATGATACACAATTTTACAAGATGGTAGGTCCCTCGTTTGTGAGAGGCCGTCTTTATTGGTACTATCGCTTTGTCTATTTCTGCCGCTAAGCAACAATGCATTCGATGCAATGGTCGTGTTTCCGTCTGAAGGATATTGAAGCCAGTCAAATTACTGGGTATTATAAGACTTAACATCTTATGTCTCGGGGTGACGAGCGCAGTTCAGTGCCATGCAGTGCTTTGTAATTCAAAGTTCTGTGTGGTGTTGCTTCTGTTTATGGTCAGGCGTAGCGCTTACCATCATGTGAGCGCTTGGCATGGTCATTCAGTCAAATGAAAAAAATACCACCTCCGCCTTTTTTAAATAGGTTATTAATACCTTAACCATTTACTAAACGAAATAAAAGAAAAACTGATAAAAATGCATTACATGACGAAAACATCAGTCTGAGTCACAATTTATAAAGTTACGTTCATTGTGGGCTCCGGATAATGTGTTTTACACGAGTCGCAGTCAAAGGGAACATTCAGACATTATATAACATTTCTCATTAAGGGATATTTACCTTATTCTGGGTGTTTATGTTTCGGTTCGTCGCTTTGTTTAATTGTGTCAGAAGGCACAGTAACAAATGACCTCTAGACGTAAGTCGAGTGTTGGCAATTCGTAATAAAACAACAGTTAGTAAATACAGACATAATTAAAACAGAAAGTAAATGTCTTTAACCGTAACAGTTTGCGCCAAACACATATTACGGTCGAAATAGCGCGAGCCGTGGCGGACGACGTGCAGTCTACTCGTGTAAGCCAGTGCTTCATCTCAGCTTATTGCCGTCCACTGTTGGACGTAAGCCTCCCCAAGTAAGCGCCAACCATCCCGGTCTTGGGCAACCCGCATCCATCCGCTACCTGCCATCTTTTTCAAGTCGGTCCACCGTGTAGCCGGGCGCCCTACACTACGTTTGCCTAAGCGTGGTCTCCACTCTAGCACCTGTCTGTTCCACCGACCATCTGTCCGTCTGCAGACATGACCGGCCCACTTCCACTTCAGCGTGCTAATTTTGCGAGCAATATCGATGACTTTGGTTCTCTGGCGGATAACATCATTTCGGATCCTATCCACCAGAGAAATTCCAAGCATTGCTCGCTCCATAGCACGCTGAGCGACTTTGAACTTATGGACCAGTCCGCTAGTCAGTGTCCACGTTTCAGCTCCGTAGGTCATTACAGGTAGGACGCACTGGTTAAAAACCCTCGTTTTTAAACACTGGGGGATCGACGACTCGAAAATGTTACGTAGCTTCCCGAATGCCGCCCAGCCCAACCGAATTCTCCTGTCCGCCTCCTTCTCGAAGTTGTGTCTGCCTAGTTGTATAATTTGGCCAAGGTTTTTTTTTTTTTTTTTTTTTTTTTATGGCATAGGCCGGCAAACGAGCAAGTGGGTCACCTGATGGTAAGTAATCTCCACCGCCCATGTACGCCCACAAACAGAAGAATCATGGGCGCGTTGCCGACCTTAAAGGAAAGGGATAATTAGGGATTGGGAAGGGGAGGGGATTTGGGGGTAAACATAAACTACAGGTCTCGGGAAGACGTGACGGTTAAACATAACCTTTGTTTTATCAAGGTTCATCCCGAGACCTATTCGTCTTGAAGAACGGTTGAGGCTGTTCAGCATTTCTTCCAAATCCGGCAGAGATTCTGCCATGACGACAATGTCATCCGCAAATCGCAGATGAGAGATGTACTGACCGTTGATGTTGATGCCCCGTCCTTTCCAATCAAGCGTCTTAAAAGCGTCCTCCAACGCGTTGGTAAACAGTTTTGGAGAGATAACATCTCCCTGTCTTACCCCACGACGCAGTTGGATTGGCTTTGTGCTATGTTCTTGTACTTGGACGGTCATCGTTGCGGCCTCGTACAGACATCTCATCACCTGGATATATCTGTCGTCAATATGGCATCTCTGCATGGACTGCAGAACAGCCCAGGTCTCGACGGTGTCAAAGGCTTTCTCGTAGTCCACATACGCTAGGCATAGAGGCTGATTGTACTCCTCGGTCTTCTGGATAATTTGCCTGAGTGTGTGTATGTGGTCTACGGTAGAAAAGCCAGTGCTGCTACATCGAAATTATTTATATAACAATTTATTATTATTATATCTAAGGCCCACATATTTAACAATGATTAAACATATTAAGCCACCAAATGTTATAAATTTAAACGAGCAATAATTGTATATTTCATGTATCTCAGACAACTTCTTCTTAAGCTATCTTCATATAGAATGAAATATTTTTATTACGTATATATAAGACGTACGATATCTATAGATATTTTTGGGTTATTCAATAATTATATGCTTTTCATATAATAAAGAAATATATATTTCAGAGAACAACACGGCAAGAAAAACATTAAACAAGTGACCACAACAAAGATACAAAAAACAGAACTAAAGATATAGAGTTTCCTTATTTAAAAAATATACAAACTATTAAACACTTATGTGGCCAGCATTAAATTTTCCACAAAGTTAACATTATTTGAATGGAAGCTTGAACGGTGTGCGGTGATACATACGAGAAGATTGCGATTCGTCTATTACATGACGCCTCGTTTAACTTCAGTATAATGACTAGTACAATCCTTCCTTCCACCTGCGCTTATCCCACTCGCAGTGGGGTCGCAACATGTTTATTAACACACTACAGAAAGATCAAGGGAGAAACACCCAGACCCGAAACAAATATTTGTGAATCACACAAACATGCTGGTGATAAGATATTCATATCCGCCCGGATAGCGACCACCGTACACATGGTGTTAAAACCTGCCATAGTGATCCACACGCCTTGTGTGGATCGCGTTTCAGGATCAGCCAATGTATATCCGGTTCCCCCGAGGGGCTTGCGACATAACTTGATGGTTGTTTGGAGCGAGTATAGAGGTACATTTTTGTATCCCTGTGCCTGCATCGGTCATCCGCCTGTTCTGTTACAGGCCCCTTGATTCGCTTCTTCCCTCTTTGGAGTGCATTTATATAGGCTGGCAAGATTCTGGTGACCACCGATAAAGTCATTGTTTGTTGATGGTCACTGGTTTTTTTGGACTGCACTGCGCTTACCATCAGGTGTACTGCAGTCACTTTGCCGTGCCAGGATAAAAAAAAAAAAAATTGTCTTGGTGCGAGAATGGAACCCACGTCCTCTCGCTTCGCAGGCGTCTACTCGCCCACTGCGCCACGGTCAAAGTCAAACTGCTGTTTGACTAGTTTATTAACATGCTCGGAAATATTTATCTAATGCATACGAATATTATACAATATATTATGTAATGAAGCTGTGGTGTATGTAAGGAAATTGCCAATCTCTACAACATCTGCGAACAATAAATACTATTTATACACAATGTAATGTAGGAGAGACAATGTTTACCGCATCTGAACGGATTGTATCAATTTCATTTACATACTGTGTTATGATTACAATATTCCTGCTACATAGACGCATAGACTTATTGCTAACTATTTTTGGTGGAGAGCTTATCCTATCCTACTAATATTATAAACGCGAAAGTTTGTAAGAATGGATGTATGTTTGTTACTCTTTCACGTAAAAACTACTGGATAGATTTTAATGAAACTTTACAATGATATAGCTTATACATCAGAATAGGACATAGGCTAATTTTTATCCCGGAAAAAGCAGATCACGCGGGCGGAGCCGCGAGCAAAAGATAGTCTAAAATAAAATTATAACTTTTTTATCCGAGCACAGCAAAGTGACTGCACTACACCTGATGGTGTAGATGTGGTGGTGATGATGTTTTAATTTAAGTTGGTTTAAATAAGTCAATATCTCCATATTTGTTTATTTTTTCTATTCGAATGAGAGTGGACCGAGGTGTAACCAATACACCCAAATTTGCCCGAGCTTATTCCATCCCGTGATGTGATACCTACTGTCATACCGGGCACAATTCTAGACTTTTGGCTGATACCTGAGCATTTCTTGATAGAAAAACCTAAAAAACACTTTTATACTTTTTTAATTTTTTTGTTTGATTGAATGACGAGATAAGCAAGGCCCATAAACAGATATAACACCACACAGAACTTTGAGTTACAAAGCACTGCATGGCACTGAAATACATTCGACACCCCGAGACATAAGATATTAAGTCTTACAATGCCCAGTAATTTTACTGGCTTTAATGTTCTTCAAACCGAAACACAAAAGTACTTACACACTGTTGCTTGGCGACAGTAATAGACGAAGCGGTGGTACCAACCCAGACGGCATCTCGCATACGAGGGACCTACCACCTTGTACCACCCGACCCAGAATCGAACCCGAGACCTCAGCATAGCAGCCGTACAACGCAATACAACTGCGCCACCGAGGTGTAATCAGTACGGGAATAATATTAGCCATTCACACAATTCCACGAAACTCCATACAGTGACCGCGTCATAAAATTAAGTATACTCGCTACAAACAAACGTATTTACGAGCTGCCATTACTCATGATGAAAATAGTGGCGAAACACGCCTTTTTACGTAGCAGGGTTTCAACGAATTTACCAGCTTTCATTATTACAAGCGTAAATCCTTGTAGACCTATGTACGTGATATATAGGTCAGTCTGATAATAGATTTTTTTATCTGAGCACGGCAAAGTGACTGAACTACACCTGATGGTAAGCGTAGTGCAGTCTAAAAAAAGTGACTACCGACAAACAATGAGTTCATCGGTGGTCACCATGTGATAGCCTGTCCATTATCAGACATAACACAATACAGAACTTTATATTACCAAGTATTGTATGCCACTGGACTGCGCTCGTCACCCCAAGACAAATTCCTTTAAATATAATAACACCCAGTCAGTTGCTTACTCAATGAGGTACGAACCTCTTTGAAAGGCCTAAGGATAGTTCATAGTAAATATACTGCATACAACCAAACAGCCTCTACCAAACTCTTCACAAACCCGTACAATTTAAGTCATGTCTCACATTCAAAAGAGCACACAACTCTGTTTTCCAATAAAGCGCCACTGTGTACATTGTGGTCGATCCTTAAAACATTTTGTTCAGCACAATCTGGCGGGGGACTACTAATTGACACAGTTTCGCGTGCGCACAGCAGGAAAACCGCACCGCTGTAGACACGCGAAACTCCACAATGACTTACGTGGTTTTTGCATAAAGCTACCTGTTCACGCATAGATATATTAAAAAAACTACGATTTTTTTGTTGGATTGTCGGTTGATTGTTGTTTAGTGGAAGTACCGACAAAATTCTGGGTGTTTTTAAGGATGTATGGGACTCTCCCATATTTCGTAGATGGGTTAAACTCGATACATAAAGAGAATAAATTTTCTTAAATATTTGGTACTTACTAGACTAGACTTAAGTAAAAATTGTTATTAGCTCATATGTAATGATCAGAAATAAATATATATTTTTGTGTATTAACTATACATTTAAAAAGGTTGTTTTTACATTTTTAAATATCACCATATCTTGGTGATCTCTAAAAAACAAATAAAAAGAACTTTTAAATAACGTGAGCCTATACTTTTTTCATACTCCCCACGGATATGAGTCGGAACTGGGTGACCAAGTGTATTTAAAATTCCATGCGTCCGCAGCGGTGTGAATGGCTCGCTTTTCGCGCTTACGATTGCCAGCTCCGAGTGAATATGGTAATGTAAACGAATTTTGTTGGAAAGCGAACATTATTGCTCGCTCGTACATCGGGGGCGGAAGTCTCCGCGATTTGTTTCAACTTTAATTGTTGCTTCAACTTCGCATTGCGGTTGTTAATTGTTGAAAGATTTTTGTGATTTTGGGAACGAAGTTCCTTACGGCAGGCTTGGAGGGGATAGGGATTTCGCTGCGTGACCGAACTGAAAAAAATGTGATAGTAAAACCGTAAGAAAAATGCGTGGAATAAAAGCGTTAAATGAGAATTGCGCAGGCGCGACAGTCGCATAACCAGCCAGCGTTAGTTCCTTTTTTAAAATGAAATTCATTCAGCCAGTTATAGTTGAAGTATATAAAAATACTCCTTCGATTTTTAAAAGATTACGCTAGCTCGTTATTATTTATAATTACATAAGTTGATAAAAAATGCTATACAATAGCTTTACCGCGGCAGTCTCCGAGTGCCACACGTCTTTTTTTTATTTCTATTTTTATATTCTATTTCTATGTAATTTTATGTTGTCAAACAAAAATAAAGAGACATATTATTTTGTTATTTTAGTTGATAATTTGAATTTTTTGCAATTTGTGTCGATTCTACATTAGCCGAAGGAACTTCGTTCCTACCTGGTGTCCCACGACACACACCAATTTTTTAAGACATGTTTTTAAGTATGCGACCACGACAGGGAGAGTGACGAATGTCGTCGCGGTTTTTTTTATCCGAACACGGCAAAGTGACAGCACTACGCCTGATGGTAAGCGCAGTGCAGTCTAAAAAAATGTTTATCGGTGGTCACCAGAATCATAACGGAAACAAATACTTGTTGATCAGACAAACGTTTTTGATCGCGGTGCGGGGATCGAACCCGCGGCCTAACCTTTCACAGTCGGCTACTCTACCTTCAGTACCTAAAACTTCTGTCCATCCTGAAGTTGTCTGGAAGAAATCGCTGGTTGCGATAAGACCGCCCATTGTACCACCTTACTGTATGATCCTTACTTTTAAGTTACTTTATTTGGTATGCAATAAAGAATATTCTATCTATCTCGCCCACCACGCCACGGACACTGTCTTTTTTTTATTTGATTGAATGACGAGACGAGCAAGGCGCTCACCTGATGATAAGCGCCACGCCTGCCGATAAACAGAAGCAACACCACACAGAACTTTGAATTACAAAGCACTGCATGGCACTGAACTACGCTCGTCACCCCGAGGCATAAGATGTTAAGTCTCAAAATGCCCAGTAATTGCACTGGCTTCAATGTCCGTCAAACCGAAACACAACAGTGCTTACACACTATTGCTTGGCGGCAGACATAGACAAAGTGGTGGTACCAACCCAGACGGCCTCTCCCATACGAGGAACCTACAACTTTGTTAAATGTCTTTCTATACTAGTAAGTATGCGCGTATATCTGTTTGATATTCCTTTCTGTCCCACGTTAAAAGCTTCTGTCGTATCTATAGACATCGCACGTAGTTGAAACCAACCAAACATGTACAAAAATATTATTTCATACATTATCTATGAATTGAACAGACACGGGTCGACATTGATGCGTAGTTATATTTTGCGTCTTATTCAATAGCTGTAACATCGTCCATATTTAAGGAAATATACAATGTGCTACAAAAATGTGCGCTTAGCATCAGGCGTTTTGCTCGTCTCGTCATTCAGTTAAATAAAAAAAGGTGTGATCATATTTAAAGATCGTTACACACACCTCACACTGAGTATTTTTTTTATAACAGGCCGGCATACGAGCAAGAGGGTCACCTGATGGTGATCTTCACCACCCATGAGTGCTCACAATACCAGAAGAATCATGGACGAGTTACCAACCGTAAACGAGAGAAATAATTAAGGAAGTGGGATGGGAGAGGGAATTTGGGCCTCCGGATATCATCGGTTCTGTATCGGTGCCTGTCAAATAATAAAATAACAAGTTACAGACGGTGGCACGAAATTCTCGGTGCACTAATCCGACTCACACTTGGCCAGTTTTTATAAAAAACTGTTACAAATTCCGCAATTACTTGTTCCGTGTTTAAAACTGGAACAAAACTTCGTAGGTACATCTTAAATCTTGAGGTCGGGCGTCATAAAAGTTCGCGTAATGAATATACACCGCTATAACATTGAGAATCCTCATTATATTATCGAAGTATTGGATCAGGGCTGCATAGTTGATGGAAAACAACGTAATTACGATGCCTACTTAATTCAATTGAAAATGACGAATGTATAATGGTGCGATGCACAATGACAGTGGTTAATGAGGTTAATGAGGGCAGTTTAAGGTCATAGCTCATTAGAGCCACCCGGCTCAAGGCAAGCGTGCGAGCAGCGAATTGTCACAGAGTCTTCCACCCGCGCGTGGCCAGCTTGCGAGCGAGGTAATCCGGTGACGATACGGAGTTGATGACGGAGTTGATGTAGTGAGCGCGTATCCATAGAAATCCATATAAAGAATACTAACCGCTCGAGGCAAGGCGGTGCTGGTTGGGTGCCGGGTGGCTCTAATGAGCTATGACCCTTAGTCTATGCTGAATGTGGCGACACACAGCGCCCATACTACAACTAAGTATCGGACACAAACGTCAACCAATCCTGAATCGCGCTAGCAAAATTTGCGCGACGATTACTATAATACAAGTTCCGAACATCAACCATCAAAGGGGCCGCGGTCGATCAAGTTTATCATCCGCCTGACTGTAGATCTCTCCCTTGGCCATAGGGACAATGTACACCCGTTCCTCTACAATGAACTAATACTTTTTTGGAAGACTACACACTTTTATAGAATTCTCAGGTATGCAGGTTGCCTCCCGATATTTTTTTTGGAACGAAGTTCCTTACGGCAGGCTTGGAGGGGATAGGGATTTCGCTGCGTGACCGAACTGAAAAAAATGTGATAGTAAAACCGAAAGAAAAATGCGTGGAATAAAAGCGTTAAATGAGAAGTGCGCAGGCGCGACAGTCGCATAACCAGCCAGCGTTAGTTCCTTTTTTAAAATGAAATTCATTCAGCCAGTTATAGTTGAAGTATATAAAAATACTCCTTCGATTTTTAAAAGATTACGCTAGCTCGTTATTATTTATAATTACATAAGTTGATAAAAAATGCTATACAATAGCTTTACCGCGGCAGTCTCCGAGTGCCACACGTCTTTTTTTTATTTCTATTTTTCTATTCTATTTCTATGTAATTTTATGTTGTCAAACAAAAATAAAGAGACATATTTTGTTATTTTAGTTGATAATTTGATTTTATTTGCAATTTGTGTCGATTCTACATTAGCCGAAGGAACTTCGTTCCTACCTGGTGTCCCACGACACACACCAATTTTTCACCAGTAAAACAAGCGATAACTGAATACACACGTAACTTAGAAAAATCAGATCATGTGTGCCTCGAAGATTGGTTTCAAACTTATTAATTTAATTTTGGCAGATGTCATTTTGAACAAATCACTATAAGAAAACGATTTAAGAGGGCGCATACAGCAAAAGTATCAATCTAGATTAGATTAGACTATCTCTAGATTAGAATCTAGACTAGATCTAGATTTGATTTTTAAGTTAGTAACTCATGGCTAAATTAAACAAACTTATGTATATGGATACTTCATTATAATTGCAAGCGAATAAGTTTTACAGAAACATAACACACTAAAATTTTCTCGATAGAAAAAAATCACAGTCACCTTTTTATCTATTTTCGATTTACTTCTAATATGGTGCATATTTTTAAGCCGAAAATTAGATGAATAATACCATATACGTCTGATTCAGAGTGGCTTTTTTGATTTTCATTTTTTTTTGTATATTATGAGATTTTAAAATAAAAAGCATTTGGCATATACGACGTTGACATGCGGGTGATGCAGGATGTGCGGCTGAAATTTTGCTAGCTTTATGCTCCCTCTTAACATATTTTATTACTTGGATTTATGAAGGAAATAAGAACATTAGTTACTGTGTTATATTATTGTATTATATAATATGTATTTTATATATTTTACTTATATATTTCATTATGTATTTATACTTATTTATTTATATGCTTTAGGTATTTATTGTATATATTATGTGTATGTATATATTCATTTTTATATTCACATATATATCTCTTTTCTGTTTATTTTTCTTTGTTGCCTTTACATCTGCCATGTACATCTCTGCATCACCCTAAGGTTGACTGGGAGATAATGCTTATAGCATTAAGTCCGCCTATATACTCCTTGTATATAAAGTGTTAAATAAATAAATAAATCCGAAATAGTTTTTAGTATGAAACAAGTTTTAAGGTAGTGCCGAGGAGCTTAATTTAAAAGACAATATCTCATGAAATATTATTTAGCCGGTTGAGTCAGTTCAACTTTTTAAGCTCACTAAAGCTCGCTATTATGAAACCGCCAAGCTTTCAGAAGGTATCAAAGCGAGTTAAAGTGTTGAAGTTTTCTTTTAAATCCCAAGAGTGGGGAGCTTTATGGAGCTGTAATTTTACCTTGCCTGCTCATCTTGGGAAAGTTGAAGGAAATTATAAAGCTTTCTGAGCTTTAAGATCCTGTCTTGATAATCCTATAGTTTTTATTTAATGAACGTTTACTCTTAATTTTCATTATTTTAAAGCCTTAATTGTTATCATTTTTTGGTTCTGATAGCCTCCGTGGTGCAATGGGTGAGTAGCCAGTTGCGAAGCATAAGGCCGTGGGTTCGATTCCCGCACAGAGACAAACGTATGTGTGATCTATGATTATTTTTATGATACTAGGTGTTGTGGGACTGCAAGTCCCTTGTAGTCTCTCATACCTATGATACAGGTTAACCTAATGCGGAGTCAGGACTACGTGAGTGACTGTTAGGTGTATTTATTGAAGTGAAACTTCTTTATCGGCGTTAGAAAAATAAAATCGTCACATTTTTCCGTTACGCGGCACGCGTCACGTTTTTGACTTTGACTGGATTTTGACCAGACTTTCACTGGACTTGACAGGACTTTCATCGGACTTCGACCGGATTTTGACCGGACGTTGACGCGACTTTGACCGGACTTTGACCGGATATAGACCGGATTTTGACCGGACATATACCGGACACAGACCGGACACAGACCGGACATAGACCGGACACAGACCTGACTTTAACCGGGCTTTGACCGGACTTTGACCCGACTTTGACCGGGCTTTGACCTGACTCTGACCGGACTTTAACCGTGCTGACCGGACTTTGACCGGTCGTTGACCCGACTTTGACCGGACGTTGACCCAATTTTGACCGGACTTTGACCGGATTTTGACCGGATTTTGACCGGACTTTGACCCGACTTTGATCGGGCTTTGACCGGGCTTTAACCGGGCTTTGACCTAACTTTGACCTGGCTTTGACCAGAATCTGACCGGACTTTAACCGGGCTGACCGGACTTTGACCGGACGTTGACCCGACTTTGACCGGACATAGACCGGGCTTTGACCGGATTTTAACCGGACCTCGACAGGACTTTGACCGGGCTTTGACCGGACTTTGACCGGGCTTTGACCAGACTCTGACCGGGCTTTCACCAGACTCTGACCGGACTTTAACCGGGCTGATCGGACTTTGACCTGACGTTGACCCAATTTTGACCGGGCTTTAACCGGGCTTTGACCAGACTTTGACCGGGCTTTGACCAGACTCTGACCGGACTTTAACCGGGCTGACCGGACTTTGACCGGACGTTGCCCCGACTTTAACCGGATATAGACCGGACTTTGACCGGATTTTGACCGGACTTTGACCGGGCTTTGACCGGACTTTGACCCGACTTTGACCTAACTCTGACCGGACATAGACCGGACACAGATCGGACTTTGACTGAACTTTGACCGGGCTTTGACTGGACTTTGACGGATTTTGACAGGACTTTGACCGGACTTTGACCGGGCTTTGACCAGAATCTGACCGAACTTTAACCGGGCTGAACGGACTTTGACCGGACGTTGACCCGACTTTGACCGGATATAGACCGGACTTTGACCGGACTTTGATCGGACTTTGACCGAACTTTGACCGGGCTTTGACCGGACTTTGACCGGACTTTGACCGGACTTTGACAGGACTTTGACCGGACTTTGATCGGACTTTGACCGGATTTTGACCGGACTTCTTCTGTCGAGCGTCCCGAGGCGCACACTTTTTTTTGTATTCATGTCTATGATAAAAGCCTTTTGTTTAAACTTTATATAATTTAACTTTATTAGACCAATTTCTGTAAAGTTGCATAATATAGTAGATATTTTTTTGAAAAATAAGGTCATAAAGAAGTTTCACTTCCTACGTGTGTACACTAGTACACGCACACATTTTTTTTTTATTTTTTAAGTGTCGTTTTGTAAATTGTAAGTTATAATTGTCTTTGTAATTATGTTAATGGACCCATTCTCGTATAAAACTCGATCACAAAAATTATATCTGGAAAGTCACGTCTTATTAATGGATTTAATTAAACAACTTAAAAAGAAGGTTCTGTTCTCCACACTGTATCTGTTCTGTATTTGAGTGGTAGAGCCACGTTGTAGACAGTTTTGTCTACAGCATGAATGGGCTGGCTCGCTCGGGTCATTACCACTGTCTCACAGAAAACCGACGTAAAGTAGCGGCTTGCTGCTGCGTTTCGTACGGTGAGTGAGATATCCGGAAGCCCAAATCCCATCCCCTTCCCAATCCCTAATTATCCCTTTCCTTTATGGTCGGCAACGCGCCCATGATTTTTCTGGTGGTGGGCGTACATGGGCGGTGGAGATCACTTACCATCAGGTGACCCACTTGCTCGTTTGCCGGCCTATGCCATAAAAAAAAAAAAAAACACACCTTGTATGGATCGCATTCAAGGATCAGCCAGTGTATATCCGATTCTCCCGAGGAGTTTCCGACATGACTTGATGGTTGGTTGGAGCGGGTATATGGGTACATTTTTGTATCCCTGTGCCTGCATCGGTCATCCGCCTGTCCTGACGCAGGTCGCTCGATTTGCTTTTTCCGTCTTCACAGTGTGAAAAAGCATTTATACAGGCGGCATGATTCTGGTGACCACCGATAAACTTATTGTCGGTGATCGCTAGTTTTTTTGACTGCACTACTCCTAGCATCAGGTGCAGTAACTTCATAAAAAAACGACTAAACGGTGAAATTTACCTCACAGGTAGACTATCACTTGCATTAGCACATACGCTGTTTTAATCCCGAAAAATACATACACATTACAGGAGCGGAGCCATGACCAAAAGATTTTCTAATAATGTCCAAATGTTGGCCCAATAACTCAAATTTATTGAGCTAATACAGGTCGGAGTCGTATACCGCCTTGTTAATATTTTCCACGTCTCATACGGGCACTAGCCTTGGTGACTAAACCATGCCATTGAGATGGCTAGGGATGGGACATTTTGATTTCGGGTACGTGATATACTTATTTTTTTATCCGAGTAAGGCAAAGTGACTGTACTACACCTGATGGTAAGAGCAGCGCAGTTTAAAAAAAAAAAAGTGTGCGTCCCGGGACGCTCGACAGAAGTGATAACTTAAACTAATGTGGGTTAAAGTGAGAGCGGAGGAGCCTGCCTACTACTGCCGTATGCGTGAGAGAAAAGGAAGCCAGAGTGACGCCGTAACGCGTTACGTTACGAAGTCCGGTCGAAGTCCTGTCCAAGTCCAGTCAAAATCCGGTCAAAGTCCTGTCAAAATCCGGTCAAAGTCCAGTTAAAGTCCGGTCAAATACCAGTCAAAGTCCTGTCAAAATCCGGTCAAAGTCCAGTCAAAGTCCGGTCAAATACCAGTCAAAGTCCTGTCAAAATCCGGTCAAAGTCCAGTCAAAGCCCTGTCAAAGTCCGGTCAAATACCGGTCAAAGTCCTGCCAAAATCCGGTTAAAGCCCTGTCAAAGTCCGGTCAAATACCGGTCCAAGTCCTCCCAAAATCCGGTTAAAGTCCAGTCAAAGCATTGTCAATCTTGTCAAAATCCGGTCAAAGTCCTATCAAAGTCCGGTCGAAATCCGATCAAAGTCCGGTCCAATTCCGGTCAAAGTCCTGCCAAAATCCGGTTAAAGTCCAGTCAAAGTAATATCAGTCTTGTCAAAATCCGGTCAAAGCCCTATCAAAGCCCGGTCGAAGTCCGGTTAGTGTCCAGTCGAAATCCGGTCATATACCGGTCCAAAACCTGTTAAAATCCGGTCAAAGTCCAGTCAAAGTAATGTCAGTCTTGTTAAAATCCGGTCAAGTCCTATCAAAGTCCGGTTGAAGTCCGGTTAAAGTCCAGTCGAAATCCGGTCAAAGTCCGGTCAAATACCGGTCAAAGTCCTGCCAAAATCCGGTTAAAGTCCAGTCAAAGTAATGTCAGTCTTGTCAAAATCCGGTCAAAACCCGGTCAAAGTCCGGTTAAAGTCCAGTCGAAATCCGGTGAAAAACCTGTCAAAATCCGGTCAAAATTTTGTCAAAATCCGGTCAAAGCCCTATCAAAGTCCGGTTAAAGTCCGTTCAAAATCCGGTCGAAGTCCGGTCAAATACCGTTCAAAGTCCTGCCAAAATCCGGTTAAAGTCCAGTCATAGTCTTGTCAAAATCCGGTCAAAGCCCGGTCAAAGTCCGGTCAAATACCGGTCGAAGTCCGGTCAAATACCGGTCAAAGTCCGGCCAAAGACCTGTCAAAGTCCGGTTAAACCCCGGTCAAAGCCCGGTTAAAGTCCGGTCAAAGTCCGGTTGAAGTCCGGTCAAAGTCCGGTTGAAGTCCGGTCAAAGTCCGGTCCAAGCTGACTGGTCACTGTGTGACGCCACCTGGGATTTCGAAATTATCGATGTTCCAGGGAGGTCAGCTAACGCTGGCTGGTCAATGGACCGCTCGCGTTACGGAACGTTTCGGTTCACCCTCCCATAAGAAGTTATCACTTCAAAAACCAACGACCACCGATAAATAATGAGTTTGTCAGTAGTCACCAGAATCACGCCGGCCTGTACAAATACTTCTTCACTTCTCCCATATGCTTCTTCACTTTGAAGAGGGAAGAAGGGCCTGCGACTGTACAGGTGGGTGACCGATGCAGGGACAAGGATACATAAATGAACCCCTATACCCGCCCCAAACAACCATCAAGTTTTGTCGCAAACCCCTCGGGAGAATCGGATATATACTGGCTGAACCTGGAACGTGATTCATAAAAGGTGTGTGTCACTATGGGAGGTTTTAACACCATGTGTGCGGTGGTCGCTATCTGGGCTGATACCAACATCCTGCGTCCAGCGAAATTTTCTATTATTTTTTCCCATCACCCCACATCGTTAAGTGCGGTAATACGAAACTTTGCATGGGTGTTGATTTTGTAAGAGACATCGTTTAAAAAGTGATTTCTTGAAATTGTACAAAGGCAATATGTATAGAGAAGTATAGTAGTAGCAATATAGTAATATACAGGGTTATTTTTAAAACACTGACAACCTCGCAGGAGTAGATTCCTAAGGTCATTTGCTACTACTTTTTTTCTACGACTTTTCATAATTTGTTAGATTTTATTCTCATACAAAAATAATTATGAATTTAATTTCCGTCTTGAAAGTTACCTACGCTCTGCGCGCATCGCAGATTACGTAATATACGCAGCGCGTGCGTCAGTTCAATGACCGGCCGCACCGTATCGATCGATAATACCTACACCCAGCCGTCAGCTGATTTCACTATTGCACGCGCGCGAGCGCGCGTCGGGTCGTTCGTTTATGACTGAAACGTAGAGTGTAGACGTACGAACACAAACACTACACAACAAAAACTTGTAATAGTCATTTTTTTTCTTATGTATTGAGTTATGTCCAAACTCGTAGAACAAAAGTTGTTCCTTATGGGGTCAGCTATATGGCCCTGCGAGGTTGTCAGTGTTTTAAAAGTAACCCTGTATATAAAGTTTGTATAGAAAATTATTATAGAATTTACAAACGAAGCTGCCAACAAAATCTTATTACCAACGTTATCGAGTACAAAAAGTAAACAGCTAATTTGTTTGCTTCAAAGCTGAACGTCTGACAGATAATTACAGTTTCCATAGAAAGTTAGGTAAATAGAAAAGCAAATTCAATTTCTGAATCTATATTGTATTGAAAACCAATCGATGTGGCGTTTTTGACAAAAACCGTAGCGAATGACTTCTGCTGTGTATAAAAGGATTTAACTAGTATACATTATGGCTGAGGCTTCTTGGTCTTTAGAAACCATATGGACACTTTTTTTCTAGAAGAGGGAACTAATAAGTAGGTAGATGATCTCTTTTCGCGTTATTATCTGTCGAGGTAGTGTACCATAAAACATACCATTAATCCTATAAAATATATATTTCTAATCGGCATAATCGTCTCGACTTTAAAATACGCCATAATTAAGTACCAAATTCACTTTACAAAACGCATATAATAGAGGGTGATATCCTACTGTGATAGTTATTTTCGTATACGAATCCTTTAAATGTAAGATGGCCTTTACAGAGTCACTGGATCAAGGGAGAGTGCGTAATCCGCTTAAGATAGGACAGTGGCACAAATGCTGCCTTTTGTTACTCTAGTCTTATGCACTTACGAGTCGAGGACGTGTTTGAGGAGAGCTTGTATTATATGAAGTTTATTGGTGCATAATTACTGAATTATATTATTAGCCTTTTGTTTTTGGATTCATTTTAATTTATCTATACAAAAATATAAAAAAAAAATCTGTTTTATCTAGTATGTAAATTAAATGCATAAGTTCCTGCGGTATTGGAACGCTGCGGGAGGGGTGATCAAACATCAAATAAGATAATAGTTTTCTCTTTCTTTCTTTCTAAGCTATTTCCGCACTGATCCACTACCACATCAACCTACTCGGCTATTCGCTACATCTGTAGCATTCAGTTTTCAACCACCGGAAGCCCAAATCCCCTCTCATTCCCAATCCCTAATTATCCCTTTCCTTTAAGGTCGGCAACGCGCCTTTCATTCTTCTGGTGGTGGGCGTGGGCGGTGGAGATCACTTACAATCAGGTAACCCACTTGCTCGTTTGCCGGGTTATACTTAAAAAAAACCTTACATAATAGTAGGGGAGCCCACGATGCTAAATGGGGATTTACTCGAGCGTCGTAGAGACCTATTGGGATGCAAAGCTTAGATGATATGAAGAAAAAAATGTTATATGATATATACCTTTACATCGGTGGGGGAAGCGGCTATAGATTTTTAAATATGTAAAAAAAAACTGTTGCATGGACATCCTCGAGCGCGTCAGATATTGATAGCATCAATGCCCTACGTATTTTTAATAATGTACGTATGTTAATCTGATCGTTTGCATGATGCGGGTGGTTGTATTTAAGAGTTGAAAATGAAAAAAAAAAAAAATAATCGAGCGCGTCAGATTTTCTAAGGGAGTGTTAAGTGCACCAAAAAAAAGCTCTCATTCACTAATCTGATGATTTCGATGGGACGCAAACTCGCGGCCATTTTCATAATGTGCAAAAAAAAATCGCCATTTTGAAATACTCAAGCGCGTCAGATTAAGATATATATAGTTCATCTTTATGTTCTAAACGTACTGTCTCATAATCTGACGATTATCTAGAGGGATTGGCCTGATATGACAAAAAAAAATTAGAAAAACGGTTCACCTTAAAGGCCATCCCTGCAACTTCCCGCTAATTCCATTCCTGGGCTCTTAAAATTGTACTTATGACGTTTTTGAGCTCAAAATATAATTTATGTGATATTTTGAGCTCGCTGAGTTCAAAGAAATAATATTTCTATGCATTTGAGCTCTCCCAGCTCGAAAGTCTGATAGAAGTTTCATAGAACACTATTTTTGGAATTTTCAAACCGCAATAACTTTTGAATGGATCAACCGATTTTCACGCGGTTGGCGGCATTCGACGCAGTTTTATCATCCTCATAAGTAATTTTAATTGATCGAACCACAAATTTCGGAGTAATCCCGAAAAAACACTTTTTCGGGTTTCTTTCGTTCACGATATCTCTCGAACGAATCAACCGCTTTTGACCAGCTTGGTGGCGATCGACGTGGTTTTTCAAGCTCAAAGGCGGATTAGTTTTATTATAAGATAAAGCCGGTTAAAAGTTATTCCAAAAATTATATTGCAAACACGTTGTAAACAGTATGCCACGAGTCTTTATGATCAATGATGGCGTCATGGCAACAGAAACCAGAGTGGGGACGGAGTGAGAGAGTAATAGATAGAGAAAGAGTGAGAGAGGAATAGAAACGCGGAGAAGGAAATGTAGGCATCACGCAACTGCACGCATTTAACTTTATCGACGAATTTTTGTTATTTCGGCTTGCGGTAATCGTCAGATTATATATTTTTCATTATTCTTGAATGATTACCTTCAAAATAAAAAAAAATTTAGCTACGCTCGAGAATGTCGAGATGACGTTTTTTTTTTTACAACTTTGTTGCCCTCCGCTTTTTTTACGTCACTCTCAAATTGTCAGATTAGTGGAATATACACTTTTTAGGATGTAATTAACTCACCCTACCTTAATCTGACGCGCTCGAGAATTTCTGATGGTCAATTTTTTTTTACTAATCTGATCCTGTATCCTTCACGGGCGGCCTTATATATGGGCCTCATGTTTTGTGGAGGTACTTAACCGGGTACAAGGTATCCCCCTGTATATTAATCTGTCGCGCTTTAGTAAATCCCGAAATCCCCGCTTGGGCTCCCCTACCATAATTATCATTAAAACTGTTCAATAATAACAATCACGTATTCATTTGGATTGCATAAATAAATACCTCAAAACACGTCTCACAACTTTGATTTCTAATTCTAGATTCGAAGAGGTTCCAGTCCCTAGCGGTAGGTGAGGGCAATTTGCGCACACCCGCCACCTCAATTAGCGGAGAAAAAGCCGTCAAGCGCGCCGGCACGGCTGGCTACGGTCGCACTAAGTGGTTTATACATCCAACATAACGTTATGTTGAGGTGTTGTTGCTGATATTTGACAAAATATTGTTGTGCCAGTTGTAGTTATTCTGAAAGACGGTCTCAGAAGTGTTAGGAGGTATGTGAAGTCACAAAACAAAAGTTATCAATTATATTCAGAGTTTATTGGTCACTTATACAATTTTAGTAATGCCGGACCATTAACCTGTGGAATAGTTTGTCGGCAGACGTATTCAGGTGAGGCGTAGTCACTTTGCCGAGCCAGGATTAAAAAAAAATATTACTGCTTACCAGACCGCAACCCCATCTCAAGATTCTCTAGAGACCGCTCTTTAATTAATAATAACGAAGACAGAATTAGGACCGAATAGTAAGCCAGCAGAGCTACCACGTAATGGACTCTTGGACTATCGACTATAGACGGATCACTTAGAACTGACAGAACTGAATGCGAACTACCCCGCTCTAGAGGAGAGGCACTCTTTATAGTAAGCCTGTCGCTCCCACTGGACACAACTGGTTTGTCAACCCTCAAGCATTATTTGCGCCTTATAATTACAGTAAAAAGAAATTACTGCTAACAGAAGTTGGGTTTGAATATGATTGGATAGAAAGACTGTCACAAAGATTGGCGTATACATTTTACTGATGAGAGAATACTTGATACATTTATTTACCCGAATGCATGGGGATCACTGTAAACGTGGTGATAAATTGGCCATAATGGCTCGTTCAGGTTTCGCGTTCGCATTTGTTCGCGTTTTGGGGCTAGCTAGCGTATATCAAGCAACTTTAGTCCGGCATAATTCGGGATATCATTCAGAAATGGAACTCGATGGTCGCAATATATCCAGACCACATTATTCTTACCATCAGGTGTAGACTTTGCACTGGGTTAGAATAAAAAAACGCTTTGTAAAGAGTCAAAAACCCTAGTGCAGTAACAATTAGTGGGCAATTGCGAAGTGGGCGCGGCTGGCGAGTAGCCAATGCCACAGTTTCGCTGACTCCGACGCAAATGGCACTTGTTTTTTTAGAGCGAGGGCGCGGGATGCCGTAAAGAGGCTTATTTGGCTTCGCTGACGTATTCATGTATGGAACTTTTGGGGATTTGAAAATGTAAGATATTGTAGAACCCTTATTATTTCTTTGTATTGTGCTCAATCACAGTGCAGTCCAATAAATCCAGCGACAAACAATAAGTTTATCGGTCGTCACCAGAATCATGCCTGTATAAATGCTCTTTCACACTCTGAAGAGGGAAGAAGCAAATCGAGAGGCTATTAACTGGACAGGCGGGTGACCGATACAGATACAATGGTATACCCCTATAACCGCCCCAACCAACCATCAAGTGCTGTTGTAAGCCCCTCGCGAGAACCGGATATACCCTGGTTGGTCTTTGAACGCAATTCAGACATGGTAGGAGCAGGCTTTAACACCATGTATATGGTAGTCGCTAAACAACGATTATGAATACCCTACCACGAGCTAACTATTTATAAAAAACACAATACACAACTCTATTGAAAAATTTACCACACACATTCTTAAAATAACAAAGAAAATTTGAATAAAACAGTGCGGCGGTTGTGTAAAAACTACTAAACGATTTGTTCTTACTGCTCGGCTTATACTCGTAAGTGTAATGAAACAGGAGGGCGGGATTAATGCCTGACACTTTATTAGAGCGTGTGCGGCTTATGTTAGGAGCTGAATATGGTGATGAGCGATAGAGAGATAATAGAGCGGAAAATGTATTGTGAACATAGGCTCATGCTGGTGTGGCTGGAAGGGTGAACAGAGGCGGAAGTAGTGCTACACCCACGTTACCACCAAGCTTTTTCTATCTCATGTTGAGATAGGAGTTCATCACTGGGTACAAATTTAATTCCTGGCCACATGATTGATAATGTGATTGTTCACGGATTTTGCCCGTTTACCAACCTCTGTTATAAAAACACTCCTATGACCTACGACCACGTCATCAGTAATCTTACAACTTACTTTGACTTTCATACCATGACGTCCTTAATCACGTCGACATCACTTCAAAAGTTTTCATTACAATTCGTATTACGAATAATCTTACTATATGACGGTAATAAACTTACTTTAAGGAAGTTATGGTACAGAAGGTCAAAGAAGATTATAACAATACTACAATAACTTCCGCACTCAGAGACATTAGTAAACTTTAATGGTCATAAACTAATTTCTAAGTCATAAATTATATTACATATTCATAGCTTGTTAATAGTCTATGTCCCATTAATATAGAGAAAATGATTTATACTCCGTTACTGAGTACACAAAAATCTTAATTGACGTATTGGGAGTGATAATCGGGCTCTAAGAGATGACATAACTTCTGAGGGCAGCAGTAAAAGATTGTGAGGATCTTTGATTTTCGTACAATCGTTTTTAAAGTTTTCGTAACGAGTACATAACGAGGACATCCGCGGCAGCCTTGGTGTCCGCGACGTGGCTGATAAACTCCAAGAATGTCGCTTAAGGTGGATTGGCCATGTTTTGAGGAAACCACAGGAGTACGTCGGTCGCAGGTGCCTGAGCCAGATCGTACTAGGGGTACGATCCCGTGGACGGCCCAAAAAGCGTTGGCTTGACGTATTGGAGGGAGACATGAGAGCCAATGGTCTCACTATAGAGGATGCTCAAGATCGGGCGAAGTGGAGGCGTTTAAGTAGGAAGGCGGACCCTGGCACTAAGCCGGGATAACGCAAGGCAGAAAGAAAGAAAAGAGTTTTTAAAACCCGCTACTCTCACCAATATACCCTGGCTCTAATAGGGTAAGAATGCCACTGTCGCTGCGAGATTGAGCCGGGTCGGCGGATTTCACGACGCTCCACGGCAAAAAAGGTTAAAAGCGTTTGTCTCTAAGCCTGGCTTTAACTTAAATGTGTTTTTTGACGCCCAACACGCTTTGTTAGCTTTTGTTTGTAAAATCTATTGTGTCTAACAGCTTGACACTAACCTTTGTCTGGATTAGGTCTTAGATGAGCCCTGTGTTTTTGTTATCTAGTTTTTCAATTTAGAACACTAAATTAGGTAAACAGCTATGTAGAACAGTACAGTATAATTGTGGGTTGGTTTCAACTTGTTTTTTTTACATTTTTATTTATGAATGACGAGATGAGCAAGGCCCTCGCCTGATGGTAAGCGCCACGCATTCCCATAAACAGAAGCAACACCATACAGAACCTTGAATTACAAGCACTTTATGGCACTGAACTGCGCTCGTCACCCCAAGACATAAGATGTTAAGTCTCATAATGCCTTGTAACTTCACTGGCTAAAATATCGTTCAAACCGAAACGCAACAGTGCTTACACACTACTGCTTGGCGGTAAAAATAGACAATGCCATGGTACCAACCCGGACAGCCTCTCGCATACGAGGGACCGCTATTTTTTTGGACTGCACTACGCTTACCATCAGGTGTGGTGCAGTCACTTTGCCGTGCTCGGAAAAAGAATATCAAATTAAAGATTTTCGCATTATCCGCACTAGAAATTATTATGCACAAACACACATCTGCCATACAAATACCATGATTGTTACTTATCTTTCAATTTTTTCCAGGAATCTTTACGTCAAATGATACATTTATTTTAAGAGAAGCCTTGGAGATATTTTTACAACCAAATGCGGAAAGTGGACATTTATGGCGCTGTGGAAGCGGAAATGTATTGGATCCGCGAAAACATTGCATATGTTGCAGCTAGTATCATAAATATGATAAATTAGAATATTTCTAAACTATTTATAATAATATCATTTATTATTGAGCTACTATGGCCTATAATATTTTTTTATAAAATAGGCTGGCAACCTAGGAAGTGGATCACCTGGTGGTAAGTGACCACCACCGCCCATGTACACCCTTAATACCAGAAGAATCATGGGCGTATTGCCAACCTTAAAGGAAAGGTATAATTAGGGATTGAGAAGCGGAGGGCGATTTGGGCTTCCGGATATCTCACTCACCATACGTAACGCAGCAGCAAGCCCCTACTTTACGTCAGTTTTCTGTGAGACAATGGTAACGATCCGGTCGGGCCAGCTCATTTATGCTGTAGACAAAGCTGTCTACAGCGTGGCTCTACCACTGAAATTGTGAAAATAATATAAATGAATACTATTTTGGTAGTACACAATTTGTGCGCTCTATATGTGATCTCACTCACTCTCCGTAAATTGCAAGTGCAATGAGAGATTTTTTGATTAGATTGAATGACGAGACGAGCAAGACGCTCGCCTGATGGTAAGCGCCACGCCTGTCCACAAACAGAAGCAACAAAGTACTTATATGTGAACCAATTTAATATACGCTTATGGAAGATGTCAGACGTTTTACATAATTCCTATACCCGTTTAAATACTGCGACTTATGTCATATTTTTATTGAATACAGTTTGTATGGCAGATACGAATGGACGGACATAATGAAATTCGACTTGTTTGTTATGAGTTTTGCTACAATAAAGCGGCTAACCTATATGAGATATATTTTATAAGGAAGCGTTCCTTGTGACGTTTTTTTACTTACAAACTGTTGCTTGACGGTAGAAGTAAAAAATAGTCTAGATGGAATCTGACATGAATGACCTACCCACCTAGTTAAAAGTACAACCAGGACTATTCCATTTTATGCACCTAACATACCTTTATTTAGCACACCATTAACAAACTACAGCCTTTAATCGTCGAAAAAACAGAGGAGGTTCTCAAATCGACGCATTTTTTTGTATACGTATAATAAGTCCGTCAAATGTGGGCCGAATTGGACGTTTTTTTTTTCATTCAAATTCAAATTCCCTTTACATAAATTTCACTAAACTAAAAACTCATTAATAAAAAATAAAGACAAAGAAAATTTTGTCGGTGGTATCGACCACTGTCGACATAAACGAAAACCGCAAAGATTTTAAATTGGCATGTATTTTGTAGCAATAGGAAAAAACTAGAGGTAAGATTTTTAAAGTAACTTGGCTATGAGGTTTTGAGGTATCAGTTCATTTTGGAAAAAGCCTTTCTTGCCCAAAATAGTTTAGGAATGCCTGATCTAAATAAACAAAAGAATTATTTCAATTCTGTATCGATAATCCTAACACACATAGCTCACATAAAGTGCCGTGAATTCAGCTATCAGGATTTTATTACCGTGGCCTAAGTAGACCTTCCAGTAGCGGTCATGAAACGGCTCATTATTGGCCCCAATACTTCGCCACATAAATCCAATACGCTAAGTAACAGCAATGGAAACATATTGGGTCAGGAATATTTCCTTCTTGTGTGGAGTTTAGGCTCCCTGAACATTGAACGATTTTGTCATATGGATCAACAAAAAAGACAATATTTCATTTTTTCAACATATTAGTAGATTAAATTAAATTAGATCTAAATTAAAGAGACCCATTTCTTTTCTTTTTTCGGAGATCGACTGTTTTCATTCATGAGTTCTCCTTTGAATTATATTTTATTTTATTGAACAGCGCCGTAACCAAAGTGATCAAAATCAAAACGTTTATTTTGCAAGTAGGCCACAAAATTCTTTTACACGTAAATAATCGATAAATCACATTGAAATGTCTCTAAGCCAATAAAATTACTGGACATATTTGATGTCTTGTAGAGCCTACCACGCAGTATATATTAGTAATTGCTATTGTGTAGGCAGGCACTTATCTTCAGACAGGCCTGATTGTTTCGTCGTTTAGGCTATCAAAGATATATATTGGCGGTAGGAAATTGCAATTAAAAATTTTGGGCAAAACGACTATTTTTATTTTATTTTATATAATGGAACGACAAAACAAGCAAGTCGTTCACCTAATGGTAAGCGCCATGCCTGCCCATAAACAGAAGCAATACCACTCAAAACTCGAATTACAAAGCACTGTATTGCACTGAACTGCACTCGTCACCCCGACACATAAAATGTTAAGTCTCATATCGCCGAGTAATTTCACTGGCTTTAACGTCTTTTAAACCGAAATACAACAGTGCTTACACTCAGTTTCTAGGCGGCAGAAATAGACAAAACGGTGGTACCAACCCAGACGTCCTCTCGCATACCACCTTGTAAACCAAAAACAGTTTCTCATACGACATAATATATGAGGAAATAAAAGAATATTCTCTTTGCGTGTCACATCAATGATTCTTGCTGTCAAATTTCATGACACGAATACAGATATTATTTACAGTACATGACAGTTTTCTGTTAAATTCTCGCTTCTGTTGTACAAGAAACGCATTTAAATTTTATTTCCTTTTTAAACTGCATGAGCAACTTATTCTTACTGTAAAACTTCTTAGAATTCAAAAATATTACCGCATGAAATATGATCGCAAATATCCGATGTTGAAACCGTAAAGAAACTCCGAAAGTCCAGGAAAAAATAATTTGGACGGTCGCCAGCGCGGCACGGATGTACTAAGTCTGGAACAGTGTGCGAGTCGTTACTATGATTTGCTAGTTTACACCACACTTGCTTTTATGAAAAATGCCAACCAATTTGAATTTCTATTATTGATTAATGGGGATTGTTAACGCCTCATAGAATGTTGAAGCAGCATATTCATTACGTACGTTATTACAAAGTGGCACAATCTAGAATTAAGTAAATTCCGTAATTTTAACCACCACCGATAATTGGTGTAATTTTTTATTCGTTTCACTTGATCGTTGTACGAGCTAGACCCTAGAGCAAAATTTGTATCAAAGTGAAAATTAAAGTTGATTTCAAGGAAATCTCAAGGTTTTGTCATTGCTACTCCTACAAAACCTTCATTTTGTCCATCTGAGACATAAGAGGGATACATACCTTCCTCTCTCTTTACTTACCATGCCTTTTTGGGGATATCCTCTAGGCAAGCATGCATCCCATACTGCATCATCATTTACTATTAAGTGAGTTAAATAAAAGCCTATTACAACTTAAAACCATTATAGTATTTATAATGGGAACATTTGAGGCCGGCGACGCATTTGCAAGCCCTCCGGTGTTGCAGGTGTTCATGGGCGGCGGTGATCACTTTCCATCAGGTGAGCCTCCCGCCCGTTTGCCCCCTTTTTCCATATAAAAAAATGATGGCAGCAGAATGAGTTATAGGGAGTTCACACCGTTCAATTGTAGTTGATCAACCGCAAATGGAATTTGAACTTTTTGAAGACACTTTCAATCAATATGATCAACAAAAACCATATAGCTTTTGAAGATTCGAGTCTTCGTAGAAAGCGGTACAGATCGTCGAGACGAAAATCGCAGGTTCAAAACGCAAAAGCATGCACCTTTGATTATTCTAAGTTACATGTATATTCATTGTTAATTATCGCTTACATTAATGGCGATGGAAACATCGTGAGGAAACCTGTATACCCGGGAATACTTCATAAGAATTTCGAAGGTATGTGAAGTCTGTCAACCCGCGTTAGGCCAGGGTGCCAACAGTGGGACGTGTATAGTACAGGGATAGTACTATTTCTTATAAAATATGAACGAAAATATGGTTCTCGAGCAGCGATGCGTGCGTATAACCTTAAACCAAAATGGCGTTCGAATCAATATCGTTGGTAAGTGACAGCGCGTGGTAATGGAGCGACAAATTAAGTTTTACCAACACATGTAGTCTATTACTGACTGCCCTTAGATCTTATTACTTGGCACGTGTGGCTTTCACTGAAATCTATATCAAACTACGACTTCAGTCAAGTTGTGTACGAAAATGAATTCAGTAAGTTTGAACAGTTTGTTTGTTTAATTTTAAGTTTTGGTCGCAGGATGTCGCTGGATGCAGGCCGCTTCCAACAGGTCGGTCTGGAAATCTTTAGGGGAGGCCTATGTTCAGCAGTGGACGTCTTGTGGCTGATGATGATGATGATGAAGTTTGAACTAATAATATAGTGAATGGATCGCCACGTGAGTTCGACTCTTAATGACATCAGATTACAACATATTTATATTTTTTAGATTAATTAATGTTTCTACTCTTCGTCTCTCTAGGTCCCTCGTATATCTAGGTCCGTCTGGGTTGGTACCACCGCGCCGTCTATTTCTGCCGCCAAGCAACAGTGTGTAAGCACTATTGTGTTTCGGTTTGAAGAACATTGAAGCCAGTTAAATTACTCGGCGTTATGAGACTTGACATCTTACATCCCGGGGTGACGAGCGCAGTTCAGTGCTATGCAGTGCTTTGTAATTCAAAGTTCTGTGTGGTGTTGCTTCTGTTTATGGGCAGGCGTGGCGCTTACCATCACGCGAGCGCCTTGCTCCTTTCATCATTCAATCAAATAAAAAAAACTTGAAATGATTAAAAAGACATTCACAGCCGTACATCAAAAACCGATTAGCAAAAAGCGAAATCTGCAACTCGAATGCCTTCAAAGATTTTAATATTTCCTTTATCCGCACAAAACAGTAGAAACGTAAACAGCCAGCGATTGCAATTTAAAAGTTGTCCCTTTCAACAAGAGGGGACAATAAAGGCCACTGCACACCCGGTGTTAGAATATGCGATTGGCGATTTAGTCGTTTTATAGGTTCGATATAACGACGTCACATTTTGATTTTACGCTATAAAGATCAGCCTCCGTAGTGCAGAGGGCAAGCAGCCGGCTGCGAAGTGAGAGGCCGTGGGTACGATTCTCGCACTGAGAATATTTGTGTGATTCACTAATATTTGTTTCGGGTGTAACCGAAAGTCCCTCGTAGTTCCTGATACCTACGATACAGGTTAACCTAGAGTGGAGTCAGGACTATGTGTGTGACTGTTGGGTGTATTTATTATTATTATTTTGTGTTTGCCACTGAGACTTGTCGGTGGTCTTTAGTTTTATTGTACTGCACTGCGCGTACCATCACGTGTAGTACTGTCACTTTGTCGTACTCGAAGCCATAGGCAGCCAATGAACTCAGGCTTTTAACACCTCTATTTTTTGTCAGGGTTATTAATCGCCGATCGCCATTGCGAAAAGTAGTGCATGTGCTGTTACCCTAACCATCGCTTTGCGTTCAACTTTTCCTCCCAATCTTATTGGCCGTTTTTCATGTTATCAAATGAGACAAGTTCATAAAAGTCGTCAGGATTTTCTTCATCTTTTTTACGCTCATTATATTGTAGTATTTCCAGCTTTTCCGTTGCAAAAATATACGTGAGTTGCCAAGGAATAGTAATACGCTCCCCTTTATCATATCATGGGACGGAAATAAATGATAGAGCCATGAATAAAGAGCAATTCAAATATCTTTTATAGATGTTATATATATTCAGTAACTGAGTATAAAGCCTTGACTGGCTTTGAGCGTAGACTCAGTCAATTTTGAGGAATTTAAAAAAATAATTAAAGATAATTGAGTACGATAGTCAGTAGTCATAACCCTGGTTTCTATAGCAGCTGCCAGAAACCCTCAAGTCTGGTTCCAAATAATCTCAAATAAATTTTTCAGACATACCTGCACCATAACATTATATTTCAACACTAAGGTTCGAGTGACGTGGTTCCGTGCTCGACTGGAGCCGCGCAGTGATCCATAGGGCAGTAAATTAACTGTGAGACAAGGGTCCGGAAGACGCCAGAGCGGACGGCCGACCGGACCGATGTTAAGCACCCGATAGCTGAAAATGTATATCTTTAGTAGGGGGTCTATTTTGATATATAACATACCTACATTCTACTTACCTTTCATCGCCTCGCTGGTCAAGTAGCAGCGTCGTTTAGGCCGAGAAACCGTGACGTCTGGGTTCAAATCCCACTTACTATACTTAGTCGTCAGGAGATCCAATATCAGTAAAAAAGCAGATTATTAATCAAACAGAGTTATTTCGGGAGAAAATCTCGCCAGCAGCGTCTCCTCACCATAGACGTTAAGGTGAGCAAAAATGAAAGTGGACAAGCGAGGACTGCTAAGAATAAAATGGTGATTTCTCGATTATCCCAGATGACTGGACTTCCAAGAAGCCGCAGTTAATCAACTTGCAATTGGAAAGACTGGCTCCGTGAAGGAGCAGTAGAAAAGGATGCAGACAGCGATCACTGATTTTGATAAGTTGAAACAGGCCGAGTCCTAGACAAGGAGACGTGATGGTGGAGCGAAACGGTTCAGAGTGCGACTCAGGAGTAAAGACGCTGTTCAAAGTGTAGCAAGCGCCCAATTCTCCGGAATATCGCGCAAGTATTATTGTTCTCCACTTTATGGTATATTGAAGCCGGTGAATGAATTACTGATCGTGTACGCCTCAGAGCCACACTGTAAGCAGACAATTCAGTAAGAGTGTCTACAACAATTCGAAGGAAATCATCGTATCCCACCGATTCTACCTATGATAATTCGCGAGGTTATTAAAATTAAAACACTTCCGAATTTTAACAGAGAAGATGGTTGGAAGCTAGCAGAAGCCTGAGATCCGATTACATATACATTTTATTAAATCGGAACCCAAAAGGCCAACTGCCAGACCTCAAGACAATGTGAGCTCTTTCTGCGTAGATCGGAGAAACCACAAAACTTTCAAATTGAAGGTAGACAATGTAACATTAACAATTCGGGACAACCTACACCTCAGTCCACCCCGTGACTACGAAGGCTGAAAAGCCTTCGAAGCGTCGGGACCAAAGTAAAATAAAAAACCGGGATATAATCCGGTTAATTTCATTTTATTTCAACACAAAATATTATCCCAGTAAAGAACAACACGATAAACCCTCATCACGACACGAACTCAAAAGTTCAGTAGTCTTTATACAGCACTATTGTGGCGCAGGTGTGTTTACAGTCTCTGATATTGAAAACTAACAAAAGCGTGAAGAAGCAATCAAAGAAGGCTTTCGACCGTTAAGAGATTCCATACTTTTTTTAAAACTGCAGGCTCTTGTTACATTAATCTAGTGACGGTTCAGAAAGCTATTTTGTAAGGTTGTAGGGTCGTGCACAGATTGAGCAATCTTTTGTGTTGAATTTCGAAAGACAGCTCGACGTAGCGATTCATTATTATACAGGATTCATTTCAGCAAACTAGTTACTAGTTGCTCTACCTAGCCATCCCGGTACACAAATGTGAGTGTAATCATTGAAATAAAACTAATTTAAACGGGTTTTCTCGCGGTTTTTTATTAATTTTGATCCCGACGTTAAGAAGACTTTTCAACCTTCGTGGTCACGGGGTGGACCCCGTTAAAAAATTAATAAAAAAAAAGACGTGTGGCACTCGGAGACTGCCGCGGTAAAGCTATTGCATAGCATTTTTTATCAACTTATGTAATTATAATTATTTATTTTATTTATTTATGCAGTATTTTTTTTCCTTTGTTTTTAATTTGAATTTTGTGGGTCAAGGTCGGGGTCAAGGTCGGGTCAAGGTCAGGCCAAAGTCGGGTCAAGGTCGGGTCAAAGTCCGGTCAAAGTCTTGTGAAAGTCCGGTCCAAGCTGACTGGTCACTGTGTGACGCCACCTGTGACTTCGAAATTATCGATGTTCCAGGGAGGTTAGCTAACGCTGGCTGGTCCGGGTGGGGGGTGTTAGGTTTTTTCGTTACGGAATTCTGTATTCGGTCTCGCTGCTCAAGGCCCGCGATAAAATCTATGCAATAGCTTAAAAACCGCGATAAAATCCGTTTAAATTAGTTTTATTTCAGTGAGTGTAATCATTTTACTGTTTTAAAAAAATGAAACTCTAACCTGACCAGCCCTGTAATTATTAAGACCTTTTAGAAAAGTGAAATAAAAGCGAATATCGCTGAGTGGTGGAAAATAGAAAAGTGACATTTTATCGTAAATGGCGGCCGATATCGTGGAGAGGATTTGCCGGTCTACTCCAAAACTAGTTTTAATGATTTTATTTTATTGATTTTTCGACCAAACCCGGCCAAGTGCATGTCGGAATGAAGTGTTCCATAGTGTAACCGACAATGTATCTCAACAAATACATAACCTAACTTGGCAGTATCTTTTCAGGTATAGTACCGTGAATTTTTTACATAGTTGAATGTTATGGGTAGGGATATTTTTCGAATTTAGATACATATCATTGCTTAAAACGTTTATAAGTAAGGCCCTATGTTATAAGATCATCCGTCAAGTCATGACAATCCATGATTTTCAGTCTGGATGCCAATCTGAGTATTTATTTTTTTATTTCATTGAATAACGAGACGAACAAATGGCTCGCCTGATAGTAAGCGCAACGCCTGCCCATAAACAGATGCAACACCACACAGAACTTTGAATTACGAAGCACTGCATGGCACTGAACTGCGCTCGTCACCGAAGTCTCATAATGCCCAGTAATTTCACTGGCTTAAATGTCCTGCAAACCTAAACACGACAGTGCTTACACACTGTTTCTTGGCGGCAGAAATAGACAAAGCAGTGGTACCAACCCAGACGACCTCTCGCATACGAGGGACCTACCACCTTGTAAACTTACCTTACTTGTTTTTATACAGCCGGACCCTGGAACGCGACTAACCAAAACGAGCCGCTATGTCGGATTTTTCACACGCTATCCAGACGGGTACAAATATAAATAAGGTATCCTCCCACCAGGAAATAAAACCATAGTAAATTCTCGTACTACAATACCAAGTACCAGAATAAACTCGTGAGCCCAATTCCGTTGGTTCTAATATTAATTCTCCGCACATCAAATAAACCATAATAACTTTCCTTAATATTTGATTTAATATCGAGTATATGAGATATTTGATTGAAAATATTCTTTTGATCGCAATAACTTTCGCTTCACCGGTTCTTACATGTTTCATATTAAAATGACTACTCGCCTATATAAGAAATTTCAGACGAAATTATTATTCTCTTTATATATATGTATGTATGTGGCTCTACCACACTCTATATCCTTAGTTCCCAAACTGGTCCAGGTGGACTTCCAGAGATCAACGGGAGACTCGTGGGGGATCTACATTGGCATGACAAAAAATGGGGGGTCACAATTCATAAGCGGGGGACCACGAAAATGTATCTGCTTGCGATAGTGAAGAACTAAAATGTTGGCTTGACTTCACCTATCAATGTAGGCAGATAATATTTTAAGAAGCTCAGCGACTGTTACTTGTAAAAACTTGCATATTCCATATTCAGTACAACGTGTCGAGACTTGCAAAGCGCCGCAGGGGGTTCATCGGAACCAGCTAAATTTTGTAAGTGGTCTATGAGAAAAAAAAACTGGGTACCTCTGAACTACATGAATGTACGATGTACGAAGTGCACACATCACAGAGAGGTCGGTGCGTGAATGCAACCCCAGATGGCCCCAATTAGTCGCCTTTACGACAAGCTGGGAATATCGTGATGTTTTTTTGCCACCACTCCACATTTCGGAAGAAATCGGTCAGTTATCAGAGTATTCGATGGTCACATAATTACCGCAGAGCGTCTCTAGTATCTTCAGTAGATGCCTGCGTGACTAATAGAAATCTGTTTTTACAAGTTCAGTATAGGTTTTAATTTCTTGTTCCATATTATTAAGTCTATTCAAATACTGAAATAAAACTAATTTAAACGGATTTTATCGCGGTATTTTAATTTTATAATGGTCCCGATGTTTCGAAGGCTATATGTTTATTCGTTTGTTTTCGCGTAATTTCGAAATATAGTCATCAAGTAGCCTAGGATCAAAACTTGTTGTATTTTTCCACATCAACGTATCACTCCCAAATGTAATAAAAGAATGTATCTTTTATCGAGTACATTTCGTTTCATAAGTAATGGTAAATACTTCAGACGTAATAAAATAATAAACATATGTTTCGATAGGATGATAAGTGTGTCTGTTTTAACCAAACCTAATCAGCAGATTATATTTCGAATATCAAATATTTTTCACTTAAAGAGTAATTTGGAAGTTACATTAAGTGGTGGTGGTGGTGCTGGTGCGAGGATACTTGTATCCGACCGGATAGCGACCACCGTACACTGGGGCTAAAACCTGCCATAGTGGCCCACCTTGTGTGGGTCACGTTCCAGGGTCAGCCAGTGTATATCCGGTTCTACCCAGGGGGCTTGCCCCCTAATCCTAACCTTTTTTCCTTCCCCTCCCCCTTGGCCCTTTGGCAGGCCGGCATGATCTTGCCGACCTAAAATGGACACATTGTTTATCGTTGATAGACACTATTCTTGGATTGCGCTATACTTACCATCAGGTGTAGCGTAGTCACATTGTCGAACCAGGATAAAAAAAGTTACTTTATTCATGTATAAAAAGTATAGGAGATATTAAAGTTTAATATGCTTCAGAGTTTATTGTTGACAATCTGTAACTGCTATAAACATGAGGTTTACAGAAGTTAATTTATCTTTTGTTTTGTAATGAGCTGTTTAATATTTATTGTCTTCATTAAAAGGAAGTGACTCATTACTTTGGTTGCGGAGCTATTTATTATGAATTGAAAATTATTTGAGACGTGTTTTGATTTTAGTGCTAATTAATTGCATAATAATCTCTATTCGTTTAATAGGCCCGTAATTATAAAGATTAAGCATTTTGAAATAATCACTCTCATATTAATCTGTTTCCAGTAATGTCGATAAGTTCACTCATTATCAAATCATGGTTTGGAAACTAACTCGATCAGCCGTGGGTGCCCTAGTTTATACGACTGCCTACCCCTTCGGGAATAAATTTAAGTACTGAAATACGAGAAACCACCTTGTAAATCATAAAAAGTTGATTAATTTATCTGATTGTAATTACACTGCCGTTAAAATAGAATTTAACGAGTGGTGTTACATCTTAACCGTTGCCAAAAATATGCACAAATGGATGAACACCAACCCTTACTGAACAAGGTCCCTAAACGAACAACTGCGGAAACAAAAATCAAAATCAAAATCTTTATTAATCATTTAGGCTAAGAAAGCGCTTTAAATGACAGATCAAGTACAGAACATTTGTCATTAATAAGACTAACATAAAATTAAAAATTAAGGGAACTTTGGAATAACCGCCGCGCTATAGGCTGGCAGGAAAAGGCACACCAACAAGCATGGGAAAAGGAAGGGCATCCTTAAATGAAGGGATTCACGGACTAGGAGGATATGGAAATCGGAATAAGGGCAAGAAGGAATAGGGTAACTAAACAACTAATCTGTAAGGGTTTAAAAGGTAAGGAGATGTGTCGTGGACCTTACTGGCAGGAATATCTCTAGCCTAGCTAACTTACCAATCTTTCTCTATACACACAACCTTTCTCTTACACTATTTATACGGCGGTGCTATCCAAAACGGTACAAACATTTCGCACAGCCAATAAACTCCAAAAATAAGTTCTATAACACAAACATTCTGATTTATTTCTCACTAGATAATACGAGCGGGGTAACGACGCAGTTGTATGAAATATGGTCTGCAGTATTTTCTTTTATGTGCTGGTTTATCGTTTGTCTTTACATCCTATATTCCAGGATGGATAGAAATATCAATTGTAATGTATGTATTACCTTTTTGGAATATTTGAGCTTCCTCGCCTCTTATTTAATAAAATTTTGTAAATCATGGGTGAGTCGCCAATCTAAGGATAAATACATAATATAAAGGATAGGGATTCAACAGCCTCCGTGGCGCATTGGGTGGGAGGCCACGGGTTTGATTCCCGCAGCGAAGCAAATGTTTTTGTGATCCGCAAATATTTGTTTCGCATCTGGATGTTTCTCCTAGAGGAATTGAGGTCGCAGGCGGCCGGTCCTAACAACTACAAGCCAAATGTTCTTATAACATGTTTTAAAATCATGTTGCGTCGACCCCGCTACGAGTGGGATAAGGGCAGGTGGAAGAAAATAAGTTTGTGTGTGCAATTCAGACACGGCAGATGTGAAACTTCAGAAAAAATAAAACACGTGAATGATACACCACGTTGTTTATGACACATTTTCCGAAGGCTTCGTTGTACGCAGGGGCAAAGACACGTAATAGCATCTATCTCATTTCCCTGCTGGCTAAATCTTATTTATGAATATGTCTGTCTCTTTTAACTGATAATTTTACATTTAATCGAATTTTCAAATCACAACGCTACTAAAAAAGTTTCACTTCTAAAGAAAAGGATAGGAATCGAAAATGTTGGGGGAGGGCGGGGATTTAAGTTTCCGGATATATTAAGTATCCTACTAATATTTTAAATGTGAAAGGAGATGTTAATACGTCTTAACAGCTGAAAGCATTAAGATGAAATTTGGTACACGTGGATCATGACCTAGTAATCCAGGTCATGTGATACTAATGACTATAGGGTACTATTTATCACGGAAAAGATATTTGGTCGGCGAAGCTATGAATTAAACTAGTAGAATATAATGCGAGAATACATATTTTCACATTCATGTATCGATATAATGTGACTATAAAATTTGCGAGGCACAATTTCACTAAACAATTTAAGATTTATGAGGAAGCTGATACAAAAGATAGATTATCAGTACTGATAAAGCGTAATCTTTGATACTCGCCTTTCGACAACTCATACTCTGAGTTTTCAAGTAGAACCATTCAAGTAAAATCTACAGATTGATTTTACTGATCTGTATTATTTAGTATAAATCCAACTTCTGACGATATGGTTGTGAATATTTTGGTACTGTTTTCGTTCTTGTGCATAGTGAGTGCTGGCAAACATAGTGTGACGATCCGATCTCCTTTGGTTTATGGTATTCATTATGAATAAATCAGTCTGTCACTCACCTAGCTTTCATTGACATCTCATTGGCGACGAGAAATAAAATTAAATTTTTTTTAGAGCTATCACGCGTTTTAGAGCAGTTTTTTTGGTTGCAAATATGCCGATCGGTAAATTGGAACCTTTTGATTTGGCGTCAAAACAGTAGCCAGCATATGTTCGGCGTATTAACAACAATATGCGCTCGAGAATCTTCGCGGAGAAGAAAATACAATAAAAGGAAGCGGTGGAGTTGGCTTTGGATCTCGAGGCAGCAGAGAAACATGCCGAGTTGAGCAGCTCCACCATGGTGAAGACAGACTCATCGGAGGAGGCGGGTAGCGAGGCGGGCGAAGGCCTGCATAATGCACGCGGCGGACGGACCGGCACGCGAGCGCGATTTGGCGAGGCGGGCGAAGGCCTGCATAATGTGCGCGGCGGCCGGACGGGCACGCGAGCGCGATTTTTCAAGAGCACCCGTCACCAGCGTGGCGAGTGGAGCGGCAGCAGGGGATACGAGCGGTTCAAAGGCCGCGGACCTATGCTGGCGCTATGGCAAGTGGAGCGGCAGCAGGGGATACGGCCGGCTCAAAGGCTGCGGACCTTGCTGATGTTGTGGCAAGTCGCGGCAGCAGGGTATACGGGCGGCTCAGAGGCTGCGGACCTATGCTGGCGTTGTGGCAAGGCGCACAATCCGTTTAGGTGTCGTTTTTAAGGTTACAATTGCGACGAATGCGACCAAAGAGGGCATCTGCAATTGATGTGCCAAAAGGGGGGCATTGGTCGGCATAGTTATGTACATTGGTCGGCATAGTTATGTACATTGGTCGGTATAGTTATGTACATTGGTCGGCATAGTTATGTACAATGGTCGGCATAGTTATGTACATTGGTCGGCATAATTTTGTAGGCGACAACTCGGTTGATAGTGTTATAACATAAGTTCAACATGGAACTGGTAGCCGGAGGTAATCAATCATATTTTATTAAATTGTGCATTGATTAAAAATTATATTGAGTTTGAGGTTGACACTGGTAGTCGTATCTCTGCGAATAGTAAGAGCACGTGCCGTCGTTTTTTGTGGGAGGAGAGATAGGTCGTAGTAGTAGTAGATTTAGATAGTGAAGTTTGAATGGCGTAGGCATGCTGATCAGATCATCTCCATGTGTAACAGAAATAGATACTCGTTAACTCGTATGAGCGGCGCGGCTACCACTGAGGGTGCAGATTCAGGGGTTGATAATGGAGTCGAAGGTGTAGCGTGTCTGGACGCATCCAGCGGGAGTGGCTTAACAAGCTTTCTTTAAGTCCCAGCATTAGTTGGTAGTAGTGTTTATTTTTTATGGTTAAATGTCTTGTTACTTAAAGATTATAGGTTTTTAAAAGATTGTAATAAGTGATAAACTTAAAGGGGAGAAATGTGACGATCTCCTTTGGTTTATGGTATTCATTATGAATAAATCAGTCTGTCACTCACCTAGCTTTCATTGACATCTCACATAGTATTTATAAAAGGTAATGTATAGGCACTAAAGGGTACATCATAGGGACACTAAAGGTAGGTCACTAAGAGAGTATCGTTTCAAAACATGCAAGTGGCTTTGGTTCACGTGATTATCAATTGTTTATGTAATTTTTGTACTAAACAAGAAGACACTACCAACGAAAACTTTTTTAAAGCAAGGCCGGCAAACTTATACGGTATCTTTTATATGTGCATTTTAATGTTCTATTACTTTTTTTTTTTTTTTATCCTGGCTCGGCAAAGTGACTACGCTACACCTGATGGTAAGTGTAGCGTAATCCAAGAATAGTGTCGACCAACGATAAACAATGTGTCCATCGTAGGTCGGCAAGATTATGCCGGCCTGCCAAAGGGTCAAGGGGGAAGGGAAGGAAAAGGGATGGGAAAAGGATTAGGATCAGGGGGCAAGCCCCCTGCGGAGAACCGGATATACACTGGCTGACCCTGGAACGCGACCCACACAAGGTGGGCCACTGTGGCAGGTTTTAGCACCAGTGTACGGTGGTCGCTATCCGGTCGGATACATGTATCCTCCCACCAGCTTACTTCAAAACTTGAGGAGATTCGCTTATATTTCATAAGGATGGTACACAATTTTACAAAGTCGTGGGTTCCTCGTATGCGAGAGGTCGTCTGGGTTGTTACCACCGCCTTGTCTATTTCTGCCGCCAAGCAACAGTGTGTGAGCACTGTCGTGTTTCGGTGTGAAGGGCATATGAGGCAAGTGAAATTACTGGGCATTTTGAGACTTAGCATCTTATGTCTCGTGGTGACGAGCGCAGTTCAGTGCCAAGCAGTGCTTTGTAATTCAAAGTTCTGTGTGGTGTACTCATAAACAGAAGTTTATGAGCAGGCGTGGCGCCTTGCTCCTCTCATCTCCTTAAGACGTAAACCAATTTGACTCATTATTTCAGCTGGTATTATTACATTCCAGTTACTCCGTCCATGGTGTAGAAATCCGCGACCAATTTGACCAGCAACTCCTGCAAGATCTGCAGACTGGCCTAGACATAGATGTGTGGCACCATGGTACTCCGGCGCAAAGGGATGCAGTCGTGATGGTGTCGCCGAACAACAGTAAAGACTTCTTCAAAACCTTAGATGACAATGGAATAGTGCATTACTTAAAGATAGCTGATGTTGCTAAGTAAGATATTGTTCAGTTATACATACACCCAATAGTCACACACATATTCATGACCCTACTCTAGGTTAACCTGTATCGTGGGTATCAAGAACTACTAGGACCATGCGGTCATACACCCAGATCCGAAGCAAGTTTTGCTGGTGGTAGGATATTCATATCCGCCCAAATAACAACACCGTACACATGGTGTTAATACCTGCCATAGTGACCCACACACCTTGTGTGGATCGGGTTCCAGGATGAGCCAGTGTATATCCGGTTCTGTTGAGGGACTTGCGACATGGCTTGATGGTTGGTTAGAGCGGGTATAGGGGTACATCCTTGTATACTGTGCCTGCATCGGTCATCCGCCTGTCCTCGTACTGAGTCACTTTGTCATCTCGTATTAAAAAAAATTGGATCATACAAACATTTATCTCTATCTGGGAATCGAACCAACGGCCTCTCACTTCGCACCCGACTACTGGCACACTGGCCCACAGAGGTTGTCTAATTTTCACATTTACAATTTTAGTAAGAAGTAGGATCGGATTATATTCTGTGTACATTGGCATATAATTTCCAGAGCTTTAGAAGACCACGACAAAGATGTTGATGCGTGGAGAAGCAGCAGAACTAATAGAATGGTATTCCAAGATTATCCACGGTATGCTGAGGTAATTGTTCTTTTTTTATAACAAAAACCGGCATCTAGCATGTGGGTCACCTGATGGTAAGTGATCTCAACCGCCCATGTACGCCTACATAGGATACTTTGCGCTGCCCTTAGCATCAAGTGTAACGTAATCACTTTGCTGAGTCCAACCAAGGTGAGGTGAACCTGAGGCGAACCACTTATACGTTTCCTAACCTCTACTATGTTGTCAAAGTTAATTAATATCTAAGTGCGACAATAAATCGATTGCAATCTGTGGATTATATATTCGTTCCCGTTAATATTTGTCCAGAGGTCTTCCTAATTTGGTCGTATAGTGTCACAGCTCCAGTGGCGCAATTAGACCGGTGATTATCCGGTTGAAAATGGTAAAAATAGAAACAATTTTATAGTAGAATCAAACCCATTGTAAAAGGAAGAGAATACAACAAAATTGATAGGAAAAATAAATTACCGGCGATCTGAGGTCGGGAAGTGGGAGGGGGGGAGCTTTTAAGGGTAAAAAACGGTTTATCTCGATTTCCGGAAAAACTACAAGCCCTATGGAAAAAAGTTACATCGCAAAGTTGTAGGTAATAAAAAGATCTACAACTTTTGTATACACATTTTCTTCACATAACCTCAAAATATATGTGAAAAATTCAAATAACCAAGTTTTGTGTTTTTATTTTTATCTATTATAATAAATCATTTTTTTTCACGACATTTGCTGAAAACTTACCTTTTTGTATCCCAAATACACTGTAATTTTTTTGATTTAAAATATTTATTTTTGCACCTTATTTTGACTTAATATCGAAAAAGCAGCCTAATTTTCAAACGAAAATTCTCACGTCAAAATATGAGCTTTTTTAAAAAAGTCTGTTGGTTTCTTGTTCATTGAATTCTCTACTTTCTGATGGTGTAAAAAATATATACATTACTGTGGTAAATGTGCTCAGAAAATGCAAAGAAACGAACTACTAAATAACAGGTAGTAAGGCCCAGACCCACCTAGCCCCTTCCCCACTTCTTTATGATGGGCTAAAATTTTCCGTAGATCACTCAGATATATAAGTTATATTAAAATAACAATAAAGAGGCATCTACGCATATAATTTTAAGAAGATTCTACAACTTTCTCAAAATATTGTAGATATGTCTATTAAATATTAACTTATAACTTTACATTTTCTGAGCACATTTACCATAGTAATGTATATATTTTTTTACACCATCAGAAAGTAGAGAATTCAATGAACAAGAAACCAACAGACTTTTTTAAAAAAGCTCATATTTTGACGTGAGAATTTTCGTTTGAAAATTAGGCTGCTTTTTCGATATTAGGTCAAAATAAGGTGCAAAAATAAATATTTTAAATCAAAAAAATTACAGTGTATTTGGGATACAAAAAGGTAAGTTTTCAGCAAATTTCGTGAAAAAAAATGATTTATTATAATAGATAAAAATAAAAACAAAAAACTTGGTTATTTGAATTTTTCACATATATTTTGAGGTTATGTGAAGAAAGTGTGTATACAAAAGTTGTAGATCTTTTTATTACCTACAATTTTGCGATTTAACTTTTTTCCATAGGACTTGTAGTTTTTCTGGAAATCGAGATAAACCGTTTTTTACCCTTAAAAGCCCCCCCCCTTCCCACTTCCCGACCTCAGATCGCCGTTAATTTATTTTTCCTATCAATTTTGTTGTATTCTCTTCCTTTTACAATGGGTTTCATTCTACTATAATTTATTTATGTTTCAAATTGGAAAATCACCAGTCTAAATTGGTTTTAGCGCACGGTACTTATAGCGCAGTACACGCACAGTGAGCCATGCCGGGGTTGTGAGTTCGAGCCTCACCTGGAGCATATTTTATACTAAAGTACAAATAAAAGATGTTCATATCTTAAATACTGAACTTGTTCGATTATAAAGTTCGTACTGGAGCAATATTCATTAAACATTTACTTAACCACTGTATGTCAATTTATGATCAATGTATAAATTGTATTTTTCCTTATTTTTTTTTAATTATCCAAGAGACAGACGAGCAAGCAGCCCACCTGATGGTAAACGGTCACCATACGTGGACTTCAGCAATATCAGGTCACAGCCAAGCCATTGCCTACCGATTTTTTTTTTTTTATATTTATACGATTAAACTTATGTCTATATGCCTAGTCAACTCGGAGTCTGGAATTGTGCCAGTATAGCGATAGGTTCGCCCCTGTCCCTCATTGGACGGAAATTAGTGAATACATACTTGTATTATATCAGTTGTGAATAAATCTTGGGGTAACCACTCATATTCAATATGTTTTAGGTTGGTTTTATAAATATTAGTGTAACTTGTCCCAAGTGTCCTAAGCGTGTCCATAAAAAATATGACCTTTTGTAATCGCAGATCGATGCGTACTTGGAAGAAGTAGCCGCTACCTACCCAGACCTGGTTACTTTAGTCAACGCTGGACCTAGCTTCGAAGGGCGTCCGATCAAATATTTAAAGGTAACTTCTAGGAATTTAAGGTTCAACACATTTCAAGTCAGAGAAATCTAAATAAATAAATACATCCAACAACCACACACATATTCCTTATACCACAGTAAGATAAGAGTCTAGTGTCATGGGTATCAGGAACTACTACAGGGACTTTCGGTCTCACAACACACAGAACGCGAAACAAATATTTGTGGATCATACAAACATATATCTCGGGGCGGTTATCGAATCCGTGGCCTCTCGATTCACAACCGGCTACTTCCCTCGTTGGAGAATGAAGAAGCATTTATATGCCGGTATGACTCTGGTAACCACCGATAAAGTCATTGTTTGCCGGTGGTTTTTTGGACTGCACTGCGTTTACCATCAATTGTAGTGCAAACAACTTGCCGTGCTCGGAAAAAATCTGTTCATAGATACTTTATATCGCCCATTAATTATTTAACTTAAAGTTTAATTTACGTAACCGAACCATACTTAGAAAGTTAAAAATAAAAACAAATAAGGAGTTTTAGTTATGGAACTATTGAATTAAAAGTCCAGTATTTATTATATAGTTTTTGTATAATATATATGGATATAACTCTCTGTTAACTGTAAGTTAAGACTAGCTTAGTCATTGAATAGCTAGTTTAAAAATATGCTCCAGGTGAGGCTCGAACTCACAACCCCGGCATGGCTCACTGTGCGTGTACTGCGCTATAAGTACCGTGCGCTAACCAATTGCGCCACTGGAGCTGTGACACTATACGACCAAATTATATGGGACTCTGGTGGGCAGGTACCGGGTATAGACCGACTAGAGAAGTAAGCGCTAGTGGAACAGCTACGCTGTAGACAGTTTTGTCTACAACATGAATGGGCCGGCTTGACCCTATTGTTACCACTGTATCACAGGAAATAAATGTGAAATAGCTGCTTGCGTACGGGGAGTGAGATATCCGGAGGCCCAAATCCCATTAATCCATTAATAAAAAAAATAATTAAATTCATTAATTATCCCACTCCATTATGGTTGACAACACATTCATGATACCGCAGATATTATGGTAGTCATGTGCGGTGGAGATACTTGCTCTTTTGTCAGCCTCTGCTACGAAGAATATAGATCACGAATGACGTTATGATGAAAACTTCTATAGCGATGTGGCTCGTTTGGGAAGCCAGAAAGTCACGATTCAGCCTGTGTATATCCAGTCAAAGTTTGACAGCCTCCTTGAAAGCAAGAGGCCATGGGTTCGATCCCCGCACCGCGTCAAATGTCTGTGTGATCCACTGATATTTGTTTCGGGTCTGGGTGTTGTGGATAGTTTCTGATACCCACGACACAGGTTAACCTAGTATGGGGTCAGGACTGTGTATGTAACTGTATTTATTTCTTTATTAGTATTTATACACCGAGTATTAATATTTATATAAGTTTGCCTAATTCAGGAGACCGTTAAGAGATGCAGTGTTTCTCAATGATCGAGGGGCCTGCGACAGGCGGATGACCGACGCAGGCACAGGGATACAAGGATGTAGCCCTATACCTGCCCAAACTAACTATCAAGTCATGTCGCAAGCCCGTGGAGAGAACCACAGATATACTCGTACACTAGTTGATCTAAAAACGCGATCCACACAAAGTTAAAGTCACTATAGTAGGTTTAAAAATTCGTATATTTGAAAAAAAGCAATCTATTTTCTATTTTATTTCCGAGGACTTCATCCGTCCATATTGATCTGAATTATCACGGACTGTGATAGATTTTTATGACAATATTAAATGTTGCAATCCTCAACAAGGGTAGACGATCACGGACAAGTGGGTCGCTCATAAAACCAATACGGCATAACTTTAGTGCTGTAAGGAAATATGCTACATTGAACTCACCTAAGGAAATGAAGTGAATAATGGAGTGAAATGTGCAAGAAATATAACTTGTTATTATACGACTTCATTATTCTCATTGTAGATTTATTTGCACTATTAGGTATGTAATTAAGTAAAATTTTTGTAAACAGAAGTAAATATTTTTTTACTTGTTAGCGCTAGACTGGTAAAAAAATAAGCAAATTGATATGTATTCTATATTGGTATGTATTCTCGCACCCTCGATGAACTTCCACAATCCCAGAATAAACGTAGCCTGGACGTTGTTAACATTAAAGGAAATGAAAATGAAATTTAAATATTATAAGGCGATAAACAAAAATTGTTAGCCAACAAGCAACAGGGTCGTTCTAACACTTAATTGTTCGAGTATGCACTCCAAATCTTATACTTTCAGCACAATTATAAAATTATAAATTTTAACCTAATACCATTTGATTTCAGATCTCAACCACAAACTTCACAGATCCGAGCAAGCCAGTCTACGTGATGGACGCTATGATGCACGCTCGTGAGTGGGTCACCACGCCTGTCACTCTCTACTCCATACACAGGCTTGTGGAGGACCTCAGGGATGAAGATAGAGATGTGCTGGAAAACGTAGACTGGATCATCGTGCCACTTGTCAACCCTGATGGATATGAGTTCAGTCATACAGATGTGAGTGTTATGACTTCATCGAAATTCTGGTGGTTTAATTTAAAATCTTAAGAAAGCAAACAAGAGTATTAAGTCGGCATTTGGTTCCTTGCGTCACCTTCGTCAGTGACGCTGCGTCGTTGATGTGACTCTCGCTTTGATAGTGTTGACTTAAAATTATGTTTAACTCATCTAAGATCAAGGTGATTGTTGCTGTAGCATTGCCGCAAAGTAATATATCCAAGATTAATATAATACTAAATGATTTCTATCTTTTAATGTGTCGTGGATTAACATTATTTTTCTAGTTTTCGGATGTCATTTTTGTTGTATTTAACAAATGCACCTTTACGATCATTTTTTATTAGTTCATAATCTATACGAAATTCAATATTAACTGCATTTTGAAAAATTAATCAAATCATGTTAATTTAAAAATGATTTCAGAACCGCCTCTGGCGCAAGACTCGCTCTGTCAACTTGAACGTAAGCGCCAGCTGCATCGGAGTGGATATCAATAGAAATTTCGACGTTAATTTTGCCACTATCGGCGTCTCCACTAACCCCTGCGCTGAGACTTACCCTGGAGCCACCCCCTTCTCTGAACCAGAGACCGGATACATCCGTGACATATTCTTCGAACACCTTGACCGAATTCAGTTGTATAACGATATCCATAGTTACGGGAACTATATTACCTTTGGTTTCGGAAATTATAGCTTGCCCGAAAACACTCATCACTTACATCACGTCGCTTCAATGATGGGCGCTATGATGGACACCATGAAACGGCCAGAAGCAAGCTTCTACTTAGTGGGGAACAGTGCTCTACTGATGTATGTAACCTCTGGATGCGGTCAGGATTTTGCAACGGTAAGAACTTTCTTTTTGTAATTGAAATGTTCACTGACTGTACTAAAACAAATGAGAGGGTAGTTAGGTAATTGCCCTTGATACTCATCAAGGGCAATCACCCTCGCCTTTCCTTCTGAGCGAAATATAAAGCGAAATATTGGAACTTACAATTCTCTTTAACTCCTCTCAATACACTATGCGCCACCGAGGCAGTCATATTATATTTAATATACTTTTTTTCATTATCAGAGCCTTGGCATACCATTCCCGTACACCTTGGAGTTACCAAGCTACGAGTATGACTTTAGAGTGCCTCCCGAATACATAGATCATATTAACGAAGAGACCTGGCGAGGCATCGTCGTTTCCGCCCGCATGTCTAGTATATACTACAAGATTCGCTACAATACAGTCCGCAATTAGAATTACAATAAACTTTTTGAAATAAAACTAATTTAAACGGAATTTATCGCGTATTTTTATTAATTTTGATCCCGACGTTTTGCAAAACAAAAAACCGTGATAAAATCCGTTTAAATTAGTTACATTTCAATGAGTAATATTCGCGTAAACACAAGAATTATTATACAATAAACTTATAAATTATTTTAACTGTTGGTTTTATTTTACCTAAAGATAGACTTATCGTGTCAAGTGATAAAGGCGCACACAAATGTTGTAGCGCCAATGGTGACTGCAAGTTTGTACTGTGTACTAACTAAAATAGAATTTTTTATCATGGTACGGCTAAGATGACCAGCTATGAAATACATTTGAATAGACAACACACGAATGTTCTTTATTTGAAATTTTACATAATATAACTACATAATACACAATTCAAAGTCACAATACAAAGTCAAAACAATAATCACAATATATAAAACAATACGAACAATAAAACCGAATACAATAAGCGCTAAATAGTCAGTATAAAACACAAAATAGTCATAAAATTACGTAAAACAGTATAAGTGACTGGAATGAAAAATAAGCTTAATAAAATAAGTTTAGTTTTTAATATTGAAATATAAGTTTAGAACCACACAACAATTCATTACAAATGGGCTGCTGACTGGGCCGTTACCACTGTCACACAGAATATTGACGTAAAGTAGCGGCTTGCTGCTGCGTTTCGCACGGTGAGTGAGATATCCTAAGTCCAAGGTATATAGAGGTATATCCTTGTATTCCTGTGCCTGCATTGATCAACCGCCTGCCCTGTCGCAAGACCCTCAATTTGCTTCTTTCCTCTTCGCAGGGTGATACAGTGATATATCACTATTTTCAATCGTGAATATTGATTATCTTTCAACCACTTATGTATATCACTATACACAAGTGATTGTTTGCACTAACTGTCCGTTCGTATTGTCCTGCACAACATTACAATCCAAATAATGTCGACCGTCAATAGACATTGCGTCCCTCGACGTTCGCCAGAATTATGCTTACCTGAGTTATTAGTAGTCGATTTATTTGTAACGTATTGTATTGGCCTGTGCTATGTCAATAAGATCCTTCCATGAATCGCGGTCCTGTGCTATTGAGTTTTTTTATTGTATGGATCGGCAAACAAGCAAGGGGGTCACGTGATAGTAATAGTAATTCTAGTTTATACTTGATGCACCTACTTCGTCTATCTCTACACCATCCTAAGGTTGACTGGTAGAGAATGCCTCTGGCATTAAGTCCGCCTATACATATACAGATTGTATATGAAGTGCAAATAAATAAATAAATAAATGATCTCCACCGCCCATGGTCGCCTATATACTAGAAGAATCATAGGCGCGCCGACCATAAAGGGAAAGCATAATTAAGGGATTGGGAAGGGGAGGGGGATTTGGGCCTCCGGATATCTCACTACGAAATACAACAGCAAGCTGCTACTACATGTCGATTATCCGTGAGACAGTAGTAACGACCCGATAAAGCCGACTTATTCATACTATTGACAAAACTGTCTACAGTGTGACTCTTCTAATAACAAATGGTTTTTTCTCCACAAGCAATAAAAATTATCAATATATTTTTCCACGTCAACTTGTCAGTTCCAATTTGTAATATTTTTTTTACCTTTTATCGAGTAAATTTAATACCACAGGGAAGCGTTAGCACTTCTATATCAAATAATAAAAATTGTTTATCGTTATCATTGTTAATGTGTCAGATATTATCAAGTCTAATCAGCGGAACTGAAATAATTTACAGAAGGATAATTTGGATATTATATTAAGTCTTCATGTTGCTGCTTAAACAGAACTAGACAATTGTAAACTTTTAATATGCTCCAGAGGATTTTGTTGATAATCTGCGTGTGTATCTGTGCAGTGACTGCTGGAAAACATGACGCTTATAAAAGGTAATTTCTCTTTTGTTTCGCAATCTATTATATAAAATTATCGTGTCGCGGTGTTTGTGGTTAAACTCCTCCGAAACGGCTTGACCGATTCTCATAAAATTTTGTGTGCATATTGGGTATGTCTGAGAATCGGACAACATCTATTTTTCATCCCCCTAAGTGATAAGGGTTGTTCACTCTTAACATTTTTTTTTTAATTTTTGGACAAAATTTTTTGTTTTTATTTTTCTATAATGTGGCATTAAAAAATACATACCACCCTAAATTTTCAACCCTCTAGAATCAACCCCTATTTTTTAATAGCCATTTTAGTAATCTTTCATCCCGGAAAAAGCAGATCACGCGGGCGGAGCCGCGAGGGACAGCTAGTTATTTATAAATATTTATTGTCTTAATTAATAAGGAAGTGATTTATTACTTTGGTTGCGGAGTTCATTATGAAATGAAAATGATTTGATATGTGCTTTGATTCGAGTGCTAATTACCTTCATTACATTGCCTTTACGATCGCTTTAAGCTTAATTAAACTTAGTAATCTATGAGATTGTTGGTTCAAAATCTAGACTGGACCATCACAATTTGTTTATTGTTAAGTTTTTTAGTTCAATATAGTCACGTTCTAGTTGATCCGATAAGTCGATAAACTCACCCCTATCAGTAAATAAGCTCGGGCACCCGTGGGAGGAGAGTGCAGTACTTCACTAAGTGGGTTCAGTACTTTCGGGATTAAGGTGTGACTTTATGTTTATGACTGTATGTTATATACATTTCATTTAATTTAACGCATAGTTCACACTTACTGCTAGATGCTCATTGAGGCGTGTTACATAAAATGTGTAAATATTTATTATTATTTAAATATTTACAGTTAAACGAAACGATAATTAGCTATGAATACATATAAATACAGGTATACCAGGATGTAACCCTATACCCGCACCAAACAACCATCAAGTCATGTCGCAAGCGCCTCGGCAGAACCGCATATACACTGGCTGATCCTGGAACGCGATCCACACAAGGTGTGTGGGTCAGTATAGAAGGTTTTAACACCACATGTACGGTGGTTGTTATCCGGATGGATATGAATATCCTACCACCAGCGAGGGTCCATACCACAAGATGAATAGTTGGGTACCATTATCCAACCTACGACATTCGTCTCGGCAGCCCGCACAACTCTCCGCTGGGTTATCGTTGCCTATATAATTATAATATTTTCTTCCCTAACAGTTACTCAGTCCATACCGTCCAAGTTAGAGATAACTACGACCTCCAACTTCTGCAAGATCTTCAAATCCACCAGGACGTAGACATCTGGCAGCATGGCATGCCGGGAAAAAGAGATGCCTTAGTAATGGTGGCGCCAGAGAAAGTCAGCGCATTTCTGAGTGCTTTGGATGGGAATGGATTAAAGCATTCTCTTCACATTGCTGACGTTGCTAAGTAAGTAGCTAAGTCTTAAAATTATGTGTGAAGCAACAACAGTACAAAAACTTTTAATACTTCCTATTATTTTGGTGATATGATCATAGCCCACAAATAGCTTTCCTATGTTATGGCTCTTATACCATAAAATTCCAATGGCATCAAACAAGTATTTTTAATAAAACTATGTAGGGTCAACCAGGATAATTGTAAACAGGGGTTATTGGAAACGACTCTCAGTAAACTTTTAATATTGTGATTAAGATGATGGGAGTGAAACAGAACATTATTTTATTTTATAGTCTATGTCTTTATATTTCAAATTTACTCTTGTCATAAAAAGTAACGTCACTTTGAGCGCGACGAAAATTTGTCTGCCAAAATATTGATTTTAAGTTTTCATACGAAGTTGATACCCAAAAGATTTTGTATAAAAAGTTGCCGGGTAAGTTCTTGATTGGGTTTTGCGGTCATTATAATGAAAATATCTTTGCATTTTTCTAATACTCTATCAATAAAACCAAGCTAACAAGCATCTGAGTGTTGTTTACATTTTCCCATATGATAAAACTGGGCGGGGTAATAGTAATCGGCTAAGGGGGGGAATTGTAAACAGTGGGGTAATTGTGAACGTATATCATTTTTACTACTAACATGGTGATGGGTAATGGTAAACATTTCTTTTAGGTACATTTTCAAAATGTCACGTGTAGGTCCGAAAAAGGGAAACTTACATAAGGCTGTTAAGGCCATACAAGAAAATAAAATGAGATACCGACAAGCCTACAATGTACCTATCTCAGTTATCTATCACCGAATAAAAGTTAGAATAGTAGATATGAATAGAATGGGTGCTGGTGTGTCTAAAGTGCTGCCAGATTGTGTGGAAGAATACGTAGCCTCTTGTCTGAAAACTCGAGCGCAAATGGGTCATCCAGTAGTAAAAGGGGAAATAGAAAACCTAGTTAAAGATCACATAGAAAAAGTTAAATTGTTAATAATTTCAAACAAAATAAACCTGGCGACGATTAGTACTTTTATATATTTTGTTTTATTTTACCCCTTTAAAAATGTACAGGTTTATTTAGTTAGTTTTCAAAATATTTACAATTGCCCACAGAAAAATTAAATGTTTCTAAATACCCCATAGTTTTGTCAATACATAATAATAAAAACTAGATGATTTGTTTACATTTGCCCCTGAACATAGCTAGATGCTTATATCGAATACTTTCGTGTTTAAGAGACACTAAATAGTGAAAACAAGTTAGTTTCATTATAATTCTTATCATATAGGTATACATTAGCTATTTCCATTTACCCCAAAATATCAATTTTGAAAAAAAAAGCAGGGGAAATTGTAAACGCTTGATTTTCAGTGCCACCAATGCGCCAGCTAAAATAGCTGATTTTGAACTTTGTAAATAATTTAATGCTTATTCATAGTAACTAACTTCTTCCTTAAAGTCACCTATATTTTTCTTTTTACAAAGCGCGAAACTATTTGTGTGCAGGTATTTTTCAAAAGCGTTTACAATTACCCTGGTTGACCCTAAACTTATTTTTTTTTTTATTGCCTTAATAGGCAGACGAGCAAGCGGTCCCACCTGATGGTAAGCGGTTACCGCCGCTCATGGACATCGGCAATGCCAGGGGCACAGCCAAGCCGCTGCCTACCGTTGAAGGAATACTCTTTTTAAGCCTCGTTTAAAGAAGGACATGTCATAGCGCTCGGGAAACACCGAGACAGGGAGTTCATTCCAGAGCTTACACGTGCGTGGTATAAATGAGCGCTGGAAACGTACGGTGCTAGATCGCATGGTTTCCAGGTAGTACGAATGAACTCTACTGCGGTGCCGGGTAGTGCGATGGTAAAATGGTGATGTTGGTACCATCTTAAACAGTTCCTCAGAGCACTCCCCGTGGAACAAACGATAGAATACGCAGAGAGAACCAAAGTCTCTCCGCGTTCCTAAAGGTTCCAAGTTATTCGTGAGACTGGGGTCCCCGACGATTCGAATAGCCCGCCTTTGTAAGGAGTCAAGTGGGTCAAGCAGGTATTTGGGGGCTCCTGCCCAGAGATGAGAGCAGTACTCCACGTGGGGCCGTACTTGAGCTTTATAGAGCGCAAGTCTATGGCCCGGCGTGAAGTATCGTCTCGCTCTGTTCAGGATACCCAGCTTTTTGCCAGCCAATTTGGCTTTGTCCTCCAAATGACTCCTGTACTGGACTTTACTGGATATTTCGACGCCGAGGATCCCAATACTCTCGGAAACCCGGAGAGGTACTCCTTGGAACTGTGGCGCTATGACAAAAGGGTCCTTCTTTGCAGTGAACGCGCAAACTTGTGTCTTCATGGGGTTGAATTGAACCAAGTTCTTTTCCCCCCATTCCGAGGCCCGCCCCAGAGAGCTCTCGATTTCAGACACAAGTTGAGACCGTCTTTCCTCCACAGTACTCCGAGGAACATTCTGATGGCCGATGTATCGCGCGTCACTCGTACTGTCATCTGCATAGCAATGTATGCCGTCTATGGACAGCATATCATTGATATGCAAGATGAAGAGAGTCGGCGACAACACCGAGCCCTGTGGAACGCCAGCATTAACGGACAGAGTCTCGGAGCAACAGCCGTCTACGACGACTTTGATGCTCCGACCATCCAGGAAGCTAGCGATCCACTTGCAGAGTCCCTCGGGGATCCCGTAAGATGGTAACTTCGATAGAAGGGCTCTATGCCATACTCGATCGAACGCCTTCGCGATATCTAGGCCAACAGCCATAGCCTCACCCCTGCCCTCCAAAGCCTCAGCCCAGCGATGAGTGAGGAATACAAGAAGATCACCAGCTGACCGACCGTGACGGAAACCGTATTGTCGATCACTGATCAGCTGGTGCTCTTCAAGATAACGTAACAACTGGGCGTTGATTACTCGCTCGATGATTTTGGAGAGCAGGGATGTGACCGCTATCGGCCTATAATTTGAAGGGTCCGACCGGTCACCTTTTTTAGGGATCGGATGGACATGAGCTACCTTCCACGAGGTTGGGACCTTGTTGGTATAATAGGAAAGACGGTATAGGCGCGTGAGAACGGGGGTCAACTCAGGGGCGCACGTTTTAAGAACCACCGCGGGGATGCAGTCTGGTCCACTCGACTTACGAATGTCGAGAAGCCTCAATTCCCTCCTGACCGCACGCTGGTTTATGCGGATTTTGGGCAGGGAGAACTCGCACCGGGGGATGTTCGGCGGTGTGGCTCCTCGATCATCCAGAGTCGAGTTCGAGGCAAAGGATTGAGCCAAAAGATCAGCCTTTTCCTTTGCACTGTGGGCCAGACTGTCATCAGGCTTACGCAGTGGCGGGAGACTTGACCGGCAGAAGTTACCTTGGACAGCTTTGGCAAGCGACCAGAAAGCACGGCTTCCAGAGGGGTAGCTCTTCAGTCGCTCGCCAATTCTGCCAATGTGTTCCGCCTTGGCCTTGACTATAGCCCTCTTGTTGAACCTAGAAGCAGCATTATATTTCCGCTTCTCCTCTTTGGCATTCGGATCTTGACGTTTTCTGGCGTCAACCCACGCCTCGTATGCGGACTGCTTTAGGCGCGCAGCTTCGGCGCAGGTATTATCATACCAGGGCCGGCTACGACGCCCGACGGGTATTTTGGTGTTGGGGATGAACATATCCATCCCCGAGAGCACCACGTCCCTAACAGAGTCCGCACAAACGTCAAGATCTCCCGAGGAGAAGCAGAGCTGCTTCCATGGGTAGGACGCAAAGAATTCGCGAAGTCCATCCCAATCTGCTGACCCATACCGCCAGACCCTGCGAGTCCCAGTGGCAGAAACGCGATCGCGATACATAGCAGGGGCTGTCGAACGGATCAGGCAGTGGTCAGATGACCCTAGAGGGGCGTCGACCACCACTCTGTATCCGTCAGGGTGTGTAGTCAGCAGAAGATCCAACATGGAAGGCTCGTGGGTCTCAACATCAGGAACACGGGTGGGCTGCGTTACCAGTTGTGTGAGACCATAAGCCAAGGCCATTTCATAAACAGTCCGACCCGGGAGGTCGGTGGTCCGCGACCCCAGCCACTCAACGTGATGAGCATTGAAGTCGCCAAGGACCACCACCTCCGCGGATGGGAACTGTTCAAGAATTTGGTCAGTCCCCACTTGAACGTTCTCAAATAAGTAAGTAGACCCCACTTCACTGGCATGGGACCTGTAGAGGCATGCGTAGATTCGGGTACGACCCCCATGGTCTACACAAAGCCACAATATCGACAGGTCCCGATGCTCGAGGCCCCGAAGGCGGCGACAACAGATATCACCCCTAACGAAAACGCACACCCCGGCCTTACGCTGGAATGAGTGCTCCAATACGTAGCCGGGGTAGTTTAAGTACGATGTATCATCAGGGGTAGATATCTGAGTCTCCGTTAAAAAGAGCAGGGCAGGCCGTGCCGTCTCAAGGTGGTGATGTACGGCATCGAGGTTGCTGTGTAGACCCCTAACATTGCAGAAGTCCACTCCTAATGTGGATCCAGTTTCCGCCGAGTAAATACTTCTCTTTTTTTTGACCTTCATATTTTTTTTTATATTATAAAAGAGTAGGAAGGGATATGGATGTGTGTAGTGGGCTCAGTACGGCACCCGGATAAAAAAGGGCGGAGCGTGATGCGAGACGGGCACGTGGGTAATGTGAGGAGCTGGCACGGCGCACGGAAGGGCCCCCGATGCCCCCCCGTGTACAGGCGCCGGGATCCACTCCAGTCTCCCACTCTGGCACGACGACTGTACAACGGGATTTTCGCCGGTTGGTGGGACAGCTTCCCGGGAAGGGAGTTTGAAAGTGTGAATTCCCGGGTTCAGGTCCCCTACTGACCGGCAGGCGGCCGGCGGCGACCGTTCCCATCGGGTCTCCCTGTACCCCGCGTCAGCCCCTCACGCCCATCGTGCCGACCAGGCCTTTAGCACCGCATGTTCCGGGTACCGTGTGAAACCACCAACACGGAGAGGAAAGGACAGGGCAGGAACGGCTATCCAACCCTTCCACCGAAACGCATTACTGCTTGGCGGCAGAAATAGGCAGGACGGTGGTACCAATCCGCTCGGGCCAAGCGCCGAGCAAAATACACATTCACTCAGTGCTTAGCCCTACCACCAGTGACGGGAGAGAAGGGGTGGGACTAGGACACCATGACCGCGGAGAGAGGGGAAGGTATGCGGCAATGGAGGCTCAAGGGGCCAGGGTCGCGTACCTAATCATTCTATGTGGCAACCGGACAGATTAACACAAGAATGACCCTCTGACCATAATGACTGATTGCACTGGTGGAATAATCTCTGTCACAAGATTATCCCACCAGCGGGCGGTGGGGTCGTCACGTCCCTACGCCAAAAAAATATTTATAAACATATTCCTCAAGCTTCGCATAATTTGCAAATAAAAAAAAACAGAAAAGGGAAAGCCAGGCAGGTGAAGTAATATATGAAGCTACAATTTAAAATTGTCAGGTCACTAGAAGAACATGACAACGATCTTGCAGCATATAGAAGCAGTAAAACCAATAGAATGATCTTTGAAGACTATCCACGATATGCAGAGGTAAGTATGCTATTGAAAAATACAGCCCTGATTATGATTACGCCTATGACAAAAATAACATAATATCTGTGATTATAAAAACCATCAAAATGACTATAATAATTATTTAATAAAAGAAGGATGATAATCTGATGACATCAGTGACGTGTTTACGATCAATGATGATGGTCACTTGAGTCTTAATATTTTGATTTCTTATGTTTAAAAAGACTAATTAAATTTAAACGGATTTTATCACGGAGTGCACTGACCTGGCTGACGAGTCCACCCCGTGACCTCAAAGGCTGAAAAGTTGTGACCAAAATTAAAATAAAAACCGCGATAAAATCCGTCCTAATATTTTTCTACGATTCTCTTACTCTACACAGAATAATTGTACGTAACACTTATATTACATATATTTTGCGGATTAGCAAGCTGAAGTGGCAGTAGGCAGGCCACATAGCTCGCAGAACCGATAACCGATGTGGCAGAAAGGTTCTGGAATTGGGGCTACGTACTGGCAAGCGCAGCGTTGGACGTCCGCCTACAAGGGGGACACACGACCTGATAAAGGACGCAGGAAGTCGCTGGATGCAGGCCGCTTCCCACAGGTCGGTCTGGAAATCTTTGGGGGAGGCCTATGTTCAACAGTGGACATCCTGTGGCTGATGATGATGATGAACACGTATAAAATGTTATATTAGAACTTTTTAACAATCAACATTGCTAATGCCCTGAACAACATCTCAATCCCGTCTTAATAATTATGCAAAACTAACAGAATATCTTGAATGCCATTCCCACCAGGTTGACGCCTACATGGAGAGTATAGCAGCTACCTACCCCAACTTAGTCACTTTAGTCAACGCAGGACGCAGCTTTGAAGGCCGTGACATTAAGTATTTGAAGGTAAGGTGGTGATGAACCTTCTAACATGTTATTCGTTATACGCACTTACGCCTGTAACCCCCGAAGAGGTAGGCGGAGGTGCAACCAGTAGAACCAAATTTCGTAGAGCGTATCTCCATCCCATGATGTGATAGTGGACGAGCATAACGCCATACCGAGCACAATTCCAGACTGACACTGAGCATTTCTTGATATAAAAACTCAATATCACTTTTATCCGACCCAGGATCGAACCCGAGACCGCAGCATAGCAGTTGTAGTAGTGTTGCAGCAGTCTATAATAGTAACACCAAAGTTCAGTTCGAGCGTAGCCACACAAATAAACAGTATTTTTTTTATTAATTAGATCATGGTCTTTTAAAATTAATTAATGAAACTAAAAACAACCAAATAAATTAAGAACATGAATATAAAATTAAGTATAACAACATAGTTCCTTGAACCCAAATTTCAGGAAAATATGTGTCTAAACAATGCAAGCAGGTGAAAAAATGTACCTTGACAATGTATTATCATAATGAATTAGTATACTCCACAATCACTATGCATATTGGCATTTATTAGATTATTTCAAAGACTTTGACAACTAAGATTTAAAAATATGCTCCAGGTGAGGCTCGAACTCACAACCCCGGCATGGCTCACTGTGCGTGTACTGCGCTATAAGTACCGTGCGCTAACCAATTGCGCCACTGGAGCTGTGCTGACACATAGCCAAGTTATCCTGACCTCTCATAAGTTAATGGGAATAACCACATTTAGATAGCGAGATTTTCTTGTACGATACCAGCGAGAATATCAAAGAAAATTGTTATTTACGAAGACGCGTCATAAGATTTACATTTTCAAATTGAAAGACGTGGACTCGTGAATTACAGTTTTCTGTTAAATACTTGCTTGGTTTATTTATATCCATTTATCCAAGATGAGTGGATGAATAATTTCTCAATAATAGAGCCAAGACTATAATAGATAAGAACAAGATAATAGATTTACGATTTACGAATTGGGGTTTAAATTGTTCATGTCATTTAGAATCGGTTTATTATTCCGAGGAGGTCGCTTGGCTTGACATTAATTGTCTATTTAGCTTAAGTAGAGTAATGATCTCCCATATGTTTAATCTAAAACTATTTTTTTTTAAATGAAGAAAATTCGTAATTAATTCCTGGAATTCCCAAAATAGATTGTTGCTGCAATTTACAAGCGATATGAGGGATCTACTAGTTAAGCTATAAAAGACCATAATAATATGTAAGGGTCACAGGATGGGATTATAGAATCCTCACCACCTGGCTGGATAGCGCCCCTCAACGATGCGTAACTAACCTTTTTTCCCCGTGCTGTAACCTTTTTTCCTCGTTTAACCACTTTGCGATGTAGGAACCAATGCAATTTATTCTATCCCATAGATTTCGACCACAAACTTCACTGATCCTAGCAAGCCAGTTTACTTCATGGACGCCATGATGCATGCTCGTGAGTGGGTCACCACACCAGTCACTCTATACTCCATATTCAGACTGCTGGAGAACAGGAGGCCGGAAGACCAGGACCTACTGAATGACATCGATTGGATTATCTTGCCTATCGTAAACCCTGATGGATATGAATTCACGCATACTGATGTGAGTTTCACATTTATTTCTTTCTTTCCTAGATGGTTAGACATAACTGAGGCCTTTTTTATAGTCTTGATAGGCAAACGAGCAAGCGGCCCGCCTGATGGTAAGCGGTTACCACCGCTAATGGAATTCGGCAATGCCAGGGGCACGGGCGAGCCGCTGCCTACCACTGAATGGATACTCTTTTTAAGCCTCGTTTAAAGAAGGACATGTCATAGCGCTCGGGAAACACCGAGGCAGGGAGTTCATTCCAGAGCTTACACGTTCGCGGAATAAATGATCGCTGGAAACGTACGGTACTAGACCGTATCGTTTCCAGGTGGTATGGATGAACTCTACTGCGGTGTCGGGTGATGCGATGGTAAAATGGTGACGTTGGCACCATCTTAAACAGTTCCTCAGAGCACTCCCCATGGAACAGTCGATAGAACACGCAGAGAGAACCAAAGTCACTCCGCAGTCCTAAGGGTTCCAGAATATCCGTGAGACTGGGATCATCGACGATTCGAATAGCCCGCCTTTGTAAGGAGTCAAGTGGGTTAATCAGGTATTTGGGGGCTCCTGCCCAGAGATGAGAGCAGTACTCCACGTGGGGCCGTACCTGAGCTTTGTAGAGTGTAAGTCTATGGCCCGGCGTGAAGTATCGCCTCGCTCTGTTCAGGATACCCAGCTTTTTGTTATCCAGTTTGGCTTTATCCTCCAAATGACTCCTGTACTGGACTTTACTCGATATTTCGACGCCGAGGATCCCAATACTCTCGGAAACCTGGAGAGGTACTCCTTGGAACTGTGGCGCTATGACAAAAGGGTCCTTCTTAGCAGTGAACGCGCCAACTTATGTCTTCGTGGGGTTGAATTGAACTAAGTTCTTTTCCCCCCATTCCGAGGCCCGCCCCAAAGAGCTCTCGATTTCAGACACAAGTTGAGACCGTCTTTCCTCCACAGTACTCCGAGGAACATTCTGGTGGCCGATGTATCGCGCGTCACTCGTACTGTCATCTGCATAGCAATGTATGCCGTCGATAGACAGCATGTCATTGATATGCAAGATGAAGAGAGTCGGCGACAACACCAAGCCCTGTGGAACGCCAGCATTAATGAACAGAGTCTCAGAGCAACAGCCGTCCACGACGACTTTGATGCTCCGACCATCCAGGAAGCTAGCGATCCACTTGCAGAGTCCCTCGGGGATCCCGTAGGATGGTAACTTCGATAGAAGGGCTCTATGCCACACTCGATCGAACGCCTTCGCGATATCTAGGCCGACGGCCATAGCCTCACCTCTGCCCTCCAAAGCCTCACACGTATAAACAGAATTAAAGAATTCAATCCACAATCGTCAAAATTATTAAGAATGAAACCTCATCTTTTCAGACGCGACTCTGGCGTAAGACTCGCTCCGTTAACCTGACAGTAAGCACCGACTGTATTGGAGTAGACGCCAATAGAAACTTCGACGTCGCCTTCAATACCATTGGTGTCTCCACCAACCCTTGCTCCGATGTCTTCCCAGGCCCCTTCGCCTTCTCTGAACCAGAAACTGGATATATCCGTGATATACTGTTCGAGCATTTAAACAGAATCCAGCTGTACAACAATATCCACAGCCATGGGAACTACATTCTTTTTGGATTCGGAAACCACACGCTGCCAAGCAATGTGGCGCATTTACACCATGTTGGAGCTGCTATGGGTGCGATTATGGATACTATGAAACTTCCAACAGCTGGCTTTTATTTGGTTGGTAACAGCGGTTTGGTGTTGTATGCAACGTCTGGAAGTGCTCAGGATTATGGGCAGGTTTGTATTTTTTTTATCTTTATTAGTCCTGAATTACATTTCTAACCTTTACTCACATAATCTAATTAATGCTTATTAATTTGAATGTTACGTGTAAGTTCTACGTTTTTTTTAATAACTTTAAATGATGTACAAACCTCGGAGTCACATCATTCCACCCCTATCTAACAATTTCATAACAGGAATACGAGTGTAACATACAGCGGAATTGACATAAGCAATTGGAGTCAATTTTGTCGACTGCTTTTTTCGTAAAGACCAATTTTATCTGGTTATCTATCTATGAATAAAGATGATTTCTGAAAGGCTGCTTAATTTAAATTTAACTAATCATAAATGATAAATTTCATTACAAGTCAAATTTGAGTTACTAGACGCATGATTAACGCTTTTGATTTGACACGCCCAGCGTTCCAAATAATAACAGAAATCGTATATCAAACGCTATTTTGATTTCTAGAAGATTAGTTAAGCTACTGTCAAATGGTATGTCAACTAGCGATTATTCGCAAATTAGATGAAAGATTAATACAATTTTCACTAAATAACGTTTCATAAACTCTATTTAATTAAACAGCGCTGGTAAAATCAACGTTTTATTAGTTGCTTGTAGATTTGATGAGCCTTTGAGAATCTGTGTGTATTTTATTAAAGTTGTAGTGTATTGTAACATTGAAGCCAGTGGAAGTACTGGGCATTATGAGACCTAATATCTTATGTCTCGGAGTGTCGAGCGCAGTTTAGTGCTATGCAGTGCTTTGTAATTCAAAGTACTGTGTGGTGTTGCTTCTTTTTGTGGGCAGGCGTGATGCTTACATCAGGCTTACGTCTTGCTTGTCATTCAATCCAATAAAAATTAACATGCCACGTAGTCTCACTATTCACGGCACGATATATTTCCGTCTCATGTTCTCTCACTATCTATATTCATTACGTTATATATAGCACAATTAATGAGGGACGGATATCGACAAAGGTTTCTCCTCATCAACGAGATACCTTCTGGGATTATGCTAATCGGCCTGGAAACGTCAATCAGCCTAAATTAAAATATTAGAGACATTTACGAGCAAAATTATATTATTCTTATCAGAGTGATACGGTTTATCATAGTATTGCTGTTATCAGCTGTTAAGTAAGGCTGATAAAAACTGATAAAGAACACGCGCCTTTTGCTTCTAATGGTTATCATTAAGCTGATTAAAAGAACGTAATAGGAGTAAAATATAAACGTACCTTTAAAAAAACCAAGCATAATTTAAAGCCTCTACAATAATTGCTTTTAATCACCAAGCTCAGATCACCAGATGGTAATTAATCACTTCTCCAGTTTTTATACGACTATTATAATCGTGCATACATTGTGGACTTTAAATGGAAGGAATGGGGATTGGGGAGGGGGAGATTGGCCTCCGGTAATCTCACACACCGATACAAAATCTCACCCCCCCTGAATACCCCAGCGCCCACTAGGGGTTATCGCCCACTTTGAGAGAGACTGGTGTCGTCTGGAGACAAAAGCCTCCACGGCGTAGTTGGCGAGTAGCCGACGGTTTTAGTCAACCGGTCGAAACGTCAGGAAAGAAATAAATAATAGGTATTCATAACTTCAAATACTCCACTATATAAACATTATAATATCTTTATCATCATTTAAATCTGTTACTTCCAGCTCGTCGGTGTTCCATTCTCCTACACTCTGGAGCTGCCTGGCTACGGGTACGAATTCAGAGTACCACCCAGCTACATGGACCACATGGTTGAAGAGACATGGCAGGGCATTGCAGTCTCAGCCCGTCTTTCTGTAATCTACTACAGACTACGTTTTAATTAAGTCTCATATCTAAAGCTGCATCCACATATTTGATATTGTATCGACGCATCGAAGGTCTTTGGCTATGTCGCGTACACAATACGCTTATTGTGGATACGAGCCATTGCAACAAGGTGACAAAACAGAGTGCTTCGTGACAGAAGGTTGTAACATTTGACAATCGTCCATACTTATTTTTGTTTCGCGTGTCTGACACAATTGCGTAGGTTCCTCGGACATCGGTGCGTCAAAATGTCACAAATGTACACGAACTTTAACACCTTGTATTCAAGATTTAGAATTTTTCTAAACCTTATTCTTAATAAATGTTGTAAATATATTTAATGTTACTTTAAATTCAACACCATCCTGTAATTAATCCATCTCACCATACTAAGGCCATGTTCCATAATATTCATACAAACGTTACTGAATTATAAGGCGGCAAAATACAAAATTATCATGCTGTTAAATTAGTACTTTAGATTAGTACTTAAATATTGCATTGCTAAATTTAAAGGAAAGAAATCAGTATATGAAAAGAGGGGAGAGGAAGAGTTATTTGGGCCTCAGGAAATCTGCCTCACCGTACAAAACGCAACAGCAAGCAGTCACTTTATGGGTCGTCGTCGTTCAGACGTCTTCACCATAAAAACAAAATACAAAAGGAGTCACTTTCTTTTTCAATCTTTTCTATAAGACAATGGTATATGGGCGGCTTAGTATACGTGGTATAGCCACAGCTATACCAAGTATGTTATCACCACTACATGGCTTATGGGAGAGTGTCTGGTACATTTGTGCCCGACTGGATAGCGACTACCGTACACATGATGAAAAACCGGTGAGTCTTGTTCCAGGATCAGCCAGTGTTTGTCCAGTAACGTCGTGCCGGCATAATCCTGTCGACTGTCGAGAGATGGAATGTCTTTCAACGGCCACCATTACAATTTGGACTGAACTTATTAACCATCAAGTCTTGTATAATGACTGTCTTGCAAGAAATAAAATCAAATAAGTAAAACTTACTATAGAAAATCACTTGATTTATTCTTTAGAATTCAAATGTTAAGAATAATAATTCAAGGAAAATGATTACGAATACGAGCTCAAGGATAACTAAACGGAAAAATAAGTGATTTCTACGTAACACAATCTTTACCATGTTTCAAGGTTTTTAGAATTCCTATCTTGGATATCGACACCTGACAAAATAATCAGAGCTGATGGTAGGTAATTCTTCATCTGGATGACAAAAAAGATTTTTTTATAGTAGAGGCCAGCAAACGAGCAAGGGGTAAGTGATCTCTATATCCCATGAACACCCATAATACAAGAAGAAATAAGGTCGCGTTGCCGACCTTAAAAAAATGGTATAATTATGGTATTAAGATGCGGATTTTGGCCTCCAGATAATTAACATACCATACGAAATGCAACAACTACTTCACGCTGGTTTTGTGTAAGACAGTGATACCTTCCTGGTAGAGTCGGTCCATTCATGCTGGAGACAAACTATTTTCAGGATAATTCTAGTACTTATAAAGGATTTTTGCCCGTTTTATGCATACACTTCATAGTCATCTTTGGCCTTCTCACATGGATGTTGAAGAAATATGGATTAGCTTTTGCAATCGGCACCTGGCTGACGAATACCTGGGATCTAGGCCTTATCAAATCATGTTCAAACACAACATATAGATCCTAATATATTGATAGATCTAGAAATCTAACCTTAAGATACTCCAGAATATACTGCCACTAAACCAGACGGTTGAATATTTCATGTGTACATGAGTGATAATGTCCCATTCATGAATCTAAAGGTCAAATATTAATTCAAAGGAAGCAATAAACGATAAGCATACTGATATTCAATGCAAATGAATGTACAAACAAATGAGACATGAGGGACCTCCTTTATAGGACGGCCATCCGCTCGCCTCGACGTACTAGATACGTGACTTTAATTTTTATTCTACAGACATCAAAAAGGAAAATGTTCTTAATTCGACCTTATTTTCTTAATTGTATTACGCGATATCTCCACCAAATGCGCTTTTGTATTCTAGGGTCTAGGGTCTATTTTAAGGAACTTGTTGAGAGCTGTTGGGTACGAGGGGAAAATAAATAAATACACCCAACAGTCACACACATAGTCATGACCCCCAGTAACACACGAGTGTTGTGTCAGGAACCACGAGAGACTTTCGTTCTCACAACACCCAGACCCCGAAACAAATCTTTGTGGATCACACAAATGTTTGTCTCGGAGTGGGGATCGAACCCGCGGCCTCTCGCTTCACAGCCGGCTACTCGCCCGCTGCGCCACGGAGCCTGTCAAATAAATACGAAACTCTTTTTTATATAAGAGGGGGGAAACGAGCTTAAGCATCACTGTGCAATAAAAAACAGCAAACGCACCCTGATTTAGGTTCCGAAGTAAGTTTTTAACTAAGATTAATTTTTATACCAGACCAGATATTAAGTTATCGCTACTGTCCATGAACATCTGGAATATTAGAAGAATCATAAATTCGTTGCCGACCTTAAAGGAAACCTTACCGTATGAAACGCAATATAAAGCTGCCATTTAATATCGATTTCTTTATACATATTACATACACATATTATTTCTGTAATACAGTGCCAAGCCAGTCCATTTATGTTTACCTGCCTGATGGTAAACCACCCCCGTCAATAAACAAAGACAACCTCACACAGAACTTTGAATTATAAAATGCGGCATGGCACTGAACTGCTCTCGTCACTCCGAGACATACGATATTAAGTCTCATAATTCCCAGTAATTTCACTGGCTCCAATGTGCTTCAAACCGAAACACAATAGTACTTACATACTGTTGCTTGGCGGCAAAAATAGACAAAGCGGTGGCACCAACCCATACGGCCGCTCGCATACGAGGGACCTACCACAAAGTAAATATCATAATGACCAGTAATTTCCGTGATTTCAATGTTCTTTTAACCGAAACAAAACACTGCTACTTCACGTCATAAAGAGAGAGATAAAGGGATGGTATCAACCCAGACAACCGCTCGCATATGAGGAGCCTGTACTTTCTGCACCATCTCCTACAGCGTAGCTCTACCAGTTATAAAATACGTATTATTTATTATTTTATCCGACATCTGCAAGATGGATCAGCTTTCTTGAATACTCTACAATTTCTCCATCTTTCGCAACGAGGACGCTTTGCTCTTTAAAACAAACGTGCGATTCTAAAATAATCAACCAAAAGCGTAAAAATAACCGCCATTATTGTTCATGTTTGCATAATTCGTTAATTTGCGTTTTAAAGTAGATGCATGACGTATTGGTTGTTGGATTCCAGAGCCTTCGGGCATATGAAGAACGCAGTAATATTATGTTCCTCATCATTGACCAATAGTTTATGACTTTTTTATATACAGCTTCAATTATAATTTAATTAATTTTGTTAATTTAATGTCTTAATCACTTCTTAGTGTAGTTTAGTTTATATTATTTTTAGCTTTAATATATACTATTTAATCTCGAACGACTCTAAGTATATTTCTAAAAGGTTGGTAAATGGTAAAACCATAGTCAATTCTTATTTTAATGTTTCATTTTATATGTTTAAGTTTTAATTAATAATTTATTGTTTGAATAAACTAGTATGTAAATAAGTTTCATTCTAATGTTTCCTTTTACATATTTAAGTTAATTATTTATAATTAACAAAAAATTAGTTTTGACGGTTTGGTTGGCCTTTTTTATTTATTTTTAAACTAGTTTGAAGTTGTTTTTTGTTTGTAAATCATTTGAGATTGACATTAATGTTAATAAATAAATGATGTGGGTTCGACATTAATTTTGGAAAATAGTGTATGGAAGCTTGGTAATGAGTAATTATCGTCGGAGCGTGTTAACAACCTTTGGTTGTTCGATCCGCTAAGATAATCGTCTATGAAGCATCGTACTAGAAGGAAAAGATACCAAAACTCTGAAGACGATGATGCCATACTGATGTCCTTTTTTAGTGGTAGAGCCACGCTGTGGAATGTTTTGTCTATAGCTTGAATGAGCCGTCTCGACCGGGTTATTATCACTGTCTCACAGAAATCCTAACCTTAACCATCTCTTTTTTTAAGATAGACAACCATGCTTCTTATGGTATTGTGGATGTGCATGGACTTACTTGCTTGTTTGTCAGACTTTGCTATAAACAAATAACGACAGTATACGTTATTGTGGTGAATTGTTTCAAATATAATAAATAATAATATTTGTCATTGGCGAAATACTTATTACTTAATACTGCGAAGCCATACCAACAGAAAAAATAAGTATTTTATCACTTGGCAATCCTGTCACCACAGATAAAAAATAAAAATGCTGCAGGCGCGTGCGCCTTCAAAACCAGTTTCCATGACGTGCACGCGACGTTGCCGCTCCGTATTGACAACCGTTACAACGTATTCCAACAGCTAGCTGTGTTCCAAAATTACCTGGCATTCAATTGTTGACACTGACACAGTGCGCCTCTGTGTAGCGTGTGTGCATACATAATTGTATGACATTCGATTTCCCATCTCAGTTCTCATTGTCGTCGATTAGTGCAACCGACAAGCACGTGTATATTTTATATTGTTTACATTATTCCGCGTGTTTGTTTTGTGCGTTCCAAAATGTTTCTATCATACGAAGTTATGGCTACCTTTGGGATTTCTCTGGTAAGTAAAATCCTTCATAACTTTGTGTAAAACGAGTTGAATCATTTGCTTTGTCTCATTAACATTCTTAACGTCACAAAACTACACCTGCATATGAATTATTTAATTTACACAAAGCCTTAGCTAATAATAAACTCGATAACGTGCTGTATCTGGTTATATGGCGTCGCATATATTTCGTAAAGTTAATTATTCATTTTATTTTAATTACGCAACTAAAACAAGATGCGACACAATAGTGTTCCAAATTTGAAATTTTGTGATGACATTTCTTGTTCTGTAAATGTCATATTCATAAATAATAATATCTCCTAGTATTGTTGCTAATAAGCCTGATATTAGTCGTCGATCGAAAACCTCGTTATAGACAAATAAGATAAAATGACCAAATATTTAGGCCTGGCACACAAGGTTTCTGATATGTGCGATGTGGATTGGACAATCATTGTCCCGATAGTCATTTCTGCTAATAGGTTCACCAAAGAGTCTCAACCGACACCTCCAAAGGCTCTCGATTGGTCGTTGGGTCAACAGCCAGATTCAGAAAGCAATTTTATTCGGCACGACACGTATTGTGAGGAGGTTCCTTATTTTGGGGTCCTCTTATTCTAGGGTCTTAACAACCAGTGGTTTGGCCTTGCCATTGGTGGGTGATTATTTTTAAATGTGTTATTTTATATATCATATATTTTAAAAAGGAAAAAAAACTTGTGAAACAAAGAATATACTGTACATGTTACGGAGATTTTTAAGACATGTATTTTTTGAGATTTATTATAAATTACAACAAAGATCAAATTACATTGCACCAGTCGCAGGAATGTTTATCGTCAACTCATTACATTATTTGTTTATGGTTTAATAACATACAACAAAAGTACTGTCATTTTTCATGATAAATCTTCAAAAAGATTAAATATTTGTCCAAACATTGCATCACCTACATGTCGTATTACAGACGTCATTGCTAACGACATTTCAGACAATGGAACTTATCGTTCATTGTTACATGTTATTGACATCGTGTTGACTATTGCCCTGAAAATGTAATGACATGTCATGGCTTGCACAGACATGTTATAGAATTCTGAGTAACACTAAAGCCAATGACATCATTACCATCATTAAAATCCATTCAGTAGTTTTTACGTGAAAGAGTAACAAACATACATCCATCCATCCATACTTACAAACTTTCACGTTTATAATATTAGTAGGAGTAGGATAATAAATAGAAATCCTCTTTTCTTGAAGAGTAGTAATCTGAATGGACGCCACAGTCCAAAGACGAGTGTTATCTAGAGGTATCATTAATAAACGCCTGAAGTTAGTAACCAGCGGCGTAACCGTCATGTTTTCAAGAGACTAAAAGGCAGGCTCAAAAAGCGGGTGGACTAAACTTGGACTGGATATAAAGATTGACGAGCCCTCTACCCATTATGCGTCTCTTTTCATCCATTAAATGTAGAAGTCTAGACTATTTCATCAAGCAGCATTTCGAAACGCTTGAGCCTACTTAACATATTGGACGAGACATGCCAAGAATTGCCAAATATGAGAGTGTGGAGGAGTGCCTTGTCTCGCCTCGCGCGGTCTCGTAGGTAAATTCATCTTAGCTAATCAGTGTAGCAAGCCATACGGGTAGCTGATAACAGAATTATTATGAAATAATGCTGCAAAATTCATTATAAATAAATACACCGAACAGTCACATACATAGTCCTGACCCCACAGTAAGATACGAGTCTTGTGTCGTGGGTATCAGGAACTACGAGAGACTTTCGGTCTCACAACACCCACACCCCGAAACGAATATTTGTGGATCACACAAACACTTGTCTCGGTGCGGGGATAGAACCCGCGGCCTCTCGCTTCACAGCCGGCCACTCGCCCGTTGCGCCACGGAGGATGTCATTATGAAATAACAAAACCCTGAAGTAAAGCAAATAATTTATTCTCTTTATCTAGGAATTAAATATAGACGTACATAGGCAATGATCTACAAACAATGATAGGAAATCTGTAAATAAAACATTTATAACTAGCTTTACTTTTAACAAACAGGCGATCTGATTTGTAATCTAAGCCTTACGAACCCGGATGCAAGACTTAATTAATGATCCAGCGTATTCTTAAATAATCAATTAATACAATATAGTCGACCCAATTTTTCCAGAAAATTTCATTAGTACTCTGTACTGGCCATTAATTTGTGTCGTGTGTTTATCGAGAGGTTGTGCGACAGCTTCCGGTGCGTGGACGTCATTAGAGTTTATTCAATGCGGTTTATTCAATAACTCGATTTGAATACGAAATGAATTCTTAATAAGCATGTCGTGCGGCCTCATTGATTAAGTGATATAAATTCCATTCCTCCGTAATGATGAATCTCTGTTAAGCTTAAATCTCCTATCCAACGTCTCCGTCCTGTCCGTCTCAACGACAAGGAATCAAACCACTAGCCAGGATTCACAATTTCTGTCACGGCTACACATAAACAGGAACAACACTAATCAGAAATTTAAAACAAAATGCAAAGAAGCAACTCCATAGCACTATTTCGTGCGTTTTATCCTGATGTACCTATAATATGTTAAGCGTTATAAAGCCTGGTAATTTCACTACTTTCAGTGTCCTTTAAACCGAAACCCAAATGTACACACTGCAGATACTTTACTCTCGCATACGATCTATCAAGAAAATGTTTGTCTGATCCACATATATTTGTCTCGGGTCTGGCTGTTGTGTAGAGACCCCAAAGTCCCATATTCAGTGTAATATTAGCAAAATCTTTTATTCCGACTGTTGAGTGTATTATTAGCAGAATCTTCTAGAATCTAGATAGATCATAATAATAATTTGTTAACTTAGACATAATGCGTGATGAATCTAAACCAAATAATAGTTTCTCGTAATAAACTGACATGTGTGGAAAAAATCAAATCATAAAAATGAATTAAACAGGGCATCTGTTTCATATAAATTATCAAGCAGACTCAAATATCACGGCGGTACGGATATTTCATTTCAACGAACTAATTATATTATTATAACAATGAGTTGCGATGTCGGAAGTAATTTACACTTTTTTCTAAATAATCATTATCTTCTTCCTGCAATGATCTTGTCAAGGTACTGGAACTCATAATATTTGTTTTAAGATTGCACTGATAACTGATTTCGGTGTTAGTTATGTGAAGTCCTACTGGTACTCCCCAAGGTAAAGTCTTCCCTCCCTTTTGATGGGGTGTTTGTACCGTAATTAACTGATCACACTACGCTCGTCCATTATAGGCTGACAGGGAGCTATAGCCTCGAGTTAGAAGGGTATAGGAGATAAGCTGGTAATTCGATTTGGTTTCCAAAGATGTTAGTCCCATAGTCAAAGTCATCATTATCATCAACTTGTATTGAGTCTCCATCATTCATGTGATCTTTGTTGTAGGCTACTCGCGTTCAAATGTTTCCTACGGTCGTTTGTATATTGTCCACTTATCAGGTAGCTGTTACGCCGACGATAGTTGCTTAACTCGCTGTTGGGAGGGTGGTTCCTGATATTTTTGTAACCAACTGAATAGGGACCACCGTAGACCTGGTGAAAGGCCTGTCATAATGGCTCGTTCAGGCGAGTCGTGTTTCAGCCAATACATATTCAATAACTATAGGCCAGCATAATTTTGCCGACCATCGGGGAGCCCAATATCTCTTGACGTTTGAAATTATGTTTGGACTGCACTATACTTAGCATTAGTACTTAAATTTTAATTATCATCATTTTTATATTTTCTATTCCAGGTCCTATCCTTCACGCTGTCAGTGATCGTCCTCCTGGTAGTAGCAGCGAAGCGTGGTCTCCTACGAGTAGGCGCTACACACAAGAACTCCAAGCTGAGTGGTGTTCTACTACTGCCTCCGAACACCCCATCAGTTCCAAAATCTGTGGAGCTCACCCCTTTAGCAACGTACACTGTATAACAGCAAGAAAAAGAAGACGCTACGATCAAGATAAATTTTAAGTTAAATAGAATTTACAATCAAATTCTGAGCAAAAATGGCAAAATTATCTGTCATAGTGCCATATACAAGGAAGAGTGTAGTCACAATTAACACATCCAAAATACTATGTGATACGTAATCTCTAGTTTTGTACTCGAATGTAATGGTCTAATGAATAATGAGTTAAATATAGGTACGGAGAATATATATTTGTTTAATATAAAATAAAATGGTCTAAATAAATTAATAATAAGTTCTAATGGTTTATTCAAATTTAAATATTGTGTTGTGGGTATCAATAATTACATGAGACATGGCGTTTCACAACGCTAAGACTCCTAATAAATATTTGCGGACACAAATTAGTCGGTGAAGTTTCAATTTACAAATACTTGCTTTAAAATTACGAATAGTATAAACATTAACTGCCGCACTCAGGGACAACACTAAAATTTAATTGTCATTAAGTCATTCTTAGAACCTGATTATTTTCACACTCACAACCAATTAATGCTTTATATTCCGTTATCAGAACAAATCGCAATTAACGTTTCTGGGACATAATCGAATACTTTTTTTTTTTTTTTTTATAGCATAGGCCGGCAAACGAGCAAGTGGGTCACCTGATGGTAAGTGATCTCCACCGCCCATGGACGCCCACCACCAGAAGTCATGGGCGCGTTGCCGACCTTAAAGGAAAGGGATAATTAGGGATTAGGAAGGGGACGGGATTTGGGCTTCCGGTTATCTCACTCACCGTACGAAACGCAGCAGCAAGCCACTACTTTACGTCGGTTTTCTGTGAGACAGTGGTAAAGATCCGGTCAAGCCAGCCTATTCATACTGTAGACAAAACTGTCTACAGCGTGGCTCTACCACTCAAAAGGAAGTAACTCGAGTAGTAGAGCTACGCTGTAGACAGATTTGTCTATAACATGAATTGGCCGGCTTGACCGGTTCGTTACCACTGTCTCACTAAAAACCGACGTAAAGAAGCGGCTTGCTGCTGAGTTTTTTACGGTGAGTGAGATAGCCGTAGGCCCAAATCCCCTTCCCAATCCCTAATTATCCGTTTCCTTTAAGGTCGGCAACGCGCCCCTGATTCTTCTGGTATTGAATGCGTACATGGGCGGTAGAGATTACTTACCATCAGGTGACCCACTTGCTCCTTTGCCGTTTGCTATTCTATAAAAAATGACTTAATGACAATCATAATTTAGTGACGTCCCTGAGTGCGGCAGTATGATTTGGTGCTAATTTTGTGAAATATGTACTATAAATATTCGATATTTTTTGTTTTGACTTCACAACGGCACATTCTGCATAAATTGTGTTTATTTTTCTAACTAAATAAATGCCTTGTTATAGGAAAAGGACTCTGAATATTTGTGTATTATAATTTTGTACTTAATTATGCAATGATTTAGGGCCTGTTTTAAAGTTTTGTTTATACAGCTCAATGGAGAGATGAGCAGGTCGATCGCCTGCTCAGCCAACGATAGCAACACCACTCACAACTTTGATATGCAAACCACTTCATGGCGTTGCACCACCCTCATCCTCTCGAGACATAGGATGTTAAGCCTTATAATTCCCAGTAATTGCAATAACTTCAATGCATTTCAAATCCAACACTTTTACACTGCTGTTTGACGGACAGATTTAAACAAAGCGGTGATATCGATTCTCACATCGAATAAACTTTTTAACGGAAATTATGATTCAAAAAGTATCTAATTAACAATGACTACTTTTATACCAGTATAACCAGATCGTGACTTTGATATTTGAAAGTGTTATGGTTTGTTTGATGAGTTCCATTTACTAAGTTATGATAAAATAGGTACTAAATAAAAGACGTTTTTATATTTACATTCACTTTGAAATGTTAATAAGACTAATGTATGCATTTCAATAATGTATAAGTTTCTGTAACATATTGTTTTACCTCTGCTGTTTTAATTGTCTCAATTCGTCGAGTATGTTCTTTATTCTACTATTTGAATTACTATGATTGGGTATTTTAAATGAATTGCATTCCAATTTTTATTTTACCATTCAAGTATTTCTTGTGGTATTACATAATTTAAAACCAAACAAGAGTCTTAAAAACTGCATCTATTATAAAGCAAAAAACCAAGTTTTGTATTTATTTTCTATATCTTATGTAAAACTTCTATTACAAATAGACAAAGAATAGTTACTAGTTACATCACATGACTTAATTTCTTAATCTTTGAAACACTTTCATCATCGATTGGTTAAAAAGTAAAAGTGTATCCTTTCACTTCGTTTTAGTGTTTTATACTAAGCGCAAACATTTATGTCTGTGTTGGCTGATGTATTCATATCACTATTTTAATTATTGTATATTAATATAGAATATTAATCGTTAATCAGTATTTTATTTACATCATCGTAATATTTGTCAACCTTCGTCGTGCAGTAGGCGAATAGCCAGCTGTGAAGCGAGATGGTAGTAGGTCCGATTCATGTACCGAGACAAATGTGTATTCCACAAATATATTTCGGGTCCAAAGGTTATGGTATCGTAAGACCCTCGTAATTCCTGATACCCATGATATAGGTTAACCTAGTGTGGGGCTACACGGTTACACGGTGGACCGACGACTTGAAAAAGATGGCAGGTAGCGGATGCGGATGGATGCGGGTTGCCCAAGACCGGGATGGTTGGCGCTTACTTGGGGAGGCTTACGTCCAACAGTGGACGGCAATAAGCTGAGATGATGAGTGTGGGGCAGGACTATATGTGTCATGTTAAGTGTATTATTATATTTAAGTCCATGTTCAATCAACTTCAAGAAAGACTCAATTTATCTAAACTAATGAATCAAGCTTACCTTGTTTAACTATATCAGATACCACTGCACTACAACAGTAGGTAATCTTTTCATTATTCGATCTTCTATTCCTACAGTCACTATCCGAGACATGAAAGAATCTGATTTTATACAAAACATCATTTTAAAATTCAGACGCGCTTCTAAATTAACCATCCCTAATCTAATACGAATACCATCTGCACAAATTTAAAAACACTTGCCGCCAATAAAATCCGCAATTTCTTCAATATCACAAATTGGCACTAATTCAGCAGTCGCGACCTAGTACAGAAAATCGCAGTGCATCCCAAGCTAATAACATTACAGGCAAATCCAACCGCGGAAAATTTGATTCCGCCGTTCCCCCGACCCAAGACTGTTTGATTTTATTACAGGCGAAAGTAGATTCGTTTACGCAAGCCGCGTTGGTTCTTTAGACCGAATGAAAAGCTGTCCCGTCGGTTTCCTTTCGTTGAGTGAATGGAAATAGGAACGGCCTCGGAATTTCCTCCTGTTGCCGGAATTGTCGACGTTCCGTCTGACTTGTTTATTTGGAAAAAGTGTTTTTCGTTATGGTAATTTCCAAAGTGTGGGCTGGAAATAGATTCCGATCAGATAAATCGTAAGTGTTAATAGATTTTTTTGTGATGTCAGCGAACCCTCTGTTACTGAATTGCTAATATCCTTAACAAAGTTATGTTGATTTTTGTGTAGCTTATCCTTAGATTTTTTAAATCCGGTTACGGCAGTGACTGCTCTACACCTAATGGTAAGCGCAGTGCAGTCCAAAAAACCAGCGACGACCGATAGACAATGAGTTTATCGGACCGGACAGTTAATATGCTTCTTCACACTCCGAAGAGGGAAAAGCACATCGAAGAGCTTGCGACAGGACAGGCACAGGGACTCAAAGATGTACTTCTATACCCACCCCAACCAACCATCAAGTCATATCGCAAGCCACTCGGGGGAATCGGATATACACTAGCTGATTCTGGAACGCGATCCACCCAAGGTGTGTGGGTCACTATGGCAGGTTTTAACACCATGTGTACAGCAAGATATATTTAATTAGCAAAAGAGCATTTTTGCATTTTTTTCAATTTTGGTTTAAAAATTTACTCATCGTAGGAAACGCAACCGCAAGCCGCTAATTCACGTCGGTTTTCTGTGAGACAGAGCCGGCCCGTTCATGCTGTAGACAAAACTGTCTACTAAGTGACTCAAGTCTTTGACTGTCTTAAGACATAAGCCTAGAATTACAAGCCTAATATTACAGGGCGGTAGGTCCATCGTATACGAGAGGCCGTTTGGGTTGTTACCACCGTTTTGTTTATATCTGAGGCCAAGCAGCAGTGTGTAAGCACTGTTGTGTTCCGGTACGAAGGATATTGCAGCTAGTAAAATTACTGGGCATGATGAGACTTAACATATTATGTCTCGGGGTGACGAGCGCAGACCAGGGTCATGCAGTACTTTGTAAATCAAATTTATGTATGGTGTTGCTTCTGTTTATGGGCAGGCGTGGCGCTTACCATCAGGGGAGCGCCTTACTCGTCTCTTCATTTAAGCAAATAATAATAATATTATACCTACAGTATGTTTTACTCGTCAAGAAATAATGAACATTATCTCAAAGGCAATCCTATTTTCAAGTCCTCATATTTAAATTGTTTGAAAAATTAATTCTCTTACACAAAAGGATTATAAAAACTATTTCAGATTAAGATGCCCGCAAAGTTCGGGCCTTAGAATTTAAAGATGTCTTGGGGACAAGGGACGAGGAGGTCAGAGTTCACGGAGGACCACAATTATAATATACGAAAGCTTAATTAACTCACAGACGCTGTGTTATAATAATATTACACACGAGCGTTTATATAAACGCCGTTGAACTACAAGGCAATATGCAGAAGATGCACATGGGACAGTGGATTTTGAATGTGTTACGGCTGTGAATGGCTTTTTAATCATTTCAAGTTTTTTTTATTTGATTGACTGACGAGACGAGCAAGGCGCTCGCCTGATGGTAAGCGCCACGCCTGCCCGTAAGCAGAAGCATCACCACATAAAAAATGCAATATAGTTTTTTTTATGGGAAAAGGGGCAAACGGCCAGGACGCTCACCTGATAGAAAGTAATCACTGCCGCCCATAAACACCTGCAATACCGAAGGGCTTGCAACTGCGTTGTCTTTCAGGAAAGAATTTGGTGTCTTGAAGGTTCCCAGGTCGTAACGGTTCGGAAACGCCGCCGGCGACAGTTGATTCCACAGAGTGGTTGTGCGAGGTAGAAAATGCCTTACAAATCGCGCTGTTGCGGAACGCTGGACATTGAGGGATGGATAATATAGTGCTGATATATTTTGTAAGTTTTATAGAGCTGGTTTTAAATTGACAAAAAAATACAACTTACAGTGGAAGAATGTTTAAATATCTTCATAAATACCGAAGTTTTGGTCTTTCATGCCCGATTTCACCCTCTTAGGGGTGGCATTTTATATTCAAATTGAAATAGGACCAACTTTGAAGTAATATAGAAAAGAAAATCAAAGTTTGACTCCTCTTATAATCAGTGGGCATAATTGTACATACAACAAAAACTAATATATGCGATGAATTAGACCCTCCTCCAATTTTGTCGCCAATGAAATAAATCGAGTGGTAGGACCACCCTGTATACAGTTTTGTCTACAGAATGAATGTGCCGGCTCGGCCGGATCGTTACCACTGTCTCACAGACAACCGACGTAAAGTAGCGGCTTGCTGTTGCGTTTCGTACGGTGAGTGAGACCCAAGTCCAATTCTTCAAATTACCCGGATCCCCTTTCCAATCCCTAATCACCCCTTTCCTTTAAGTTCGGCAACGCGGCCATGATTCTTCTGGTATTGTAGGCGTACATGGGCGGTTGAGATCAATTACTATGAGGTGACCCACTTGCGGGCCTATGCTATAAAAAAAAAAATTGGTGTGTGTCGTGGGACACCAGGTAGGAACGAAGTTCCTTCGGCTAATGTAGAATCGACACAAATTGCAAAAAATTCAAATTATCAACTGAAATAACAAAATAGGTCTCTTTATTTTTGTTTGACAACATAAAATTACATAGAAATAGAATAGAAAAATAGAAATAAAAAAAAGACGTGTGGCACTCGGAGACTGCCGCGGTAAAGCTATTGTATAGCATTTTTTATCAACTTAAAAATAACGGACGGCCGTGTTCTATAATCAAAAATTCAAATTTCAAACCGCGTCTACATTTCCAAATGTCATAAGTTTCACAACCATCTGTTTTATTAACGGAATTTCGACTTTAACTTTGTGTGCTAGATATCAAATTAAGTTTAAAAAAATTATGTCGTGACAAAATTTTTCGTGCCAACTTTTCGTACCAATTTTTTCCGTCTAGCCCCCTTTCGCAACGCGCGATAAGGAACTACGTTCCAAAAACAAAACGCTGCATTTCACACGCCCGTCTACAGTATTTGAGGACAAAACCTTTAAGAGAGTGCTATTCAACGGCCACCCCAATTTAAGTCTGGACTTTTGACAATCGGCCTTAATTCAACATCTAGGTTAAATGAAAAATCAACTTAACCAAGAAAATTCTGTTGTCATGTCTAGCTTTGTGTTAATTAATATAGGGTTTTAGGGATTAGAAAAATTACAATGTTGCTGAATTGTTTTTAAATTTCTTTGGTGTAACAGCGTTTAAATTCTTTGGGTGTTACATCTTTTTTTTTATTTCATTGAATGTCGAGCCATTATTCTACCGACAATGGGGTCGGCGCAACTTGTTTTTTAACACATAAGATTTGGCTACGTAGTTTTTACGACCGCCTACCTAAAGTCAACGCCTCTAGGGAGAAAACACCCAGACCGAAAACAAATATATGTGGGTCATACAAACATTTGTCTCTGTGCGGGAAGTGAACCAGCGGGCTCTCATTATACAGCCGGCTATTCGCCCACTGGACCACGGAGTTTTCGCGTAAAAGTATTATTTTTATGTAATTATTGGAACGAAGTTCCTTACGGCAGGCTTGGAGGGGATTGGGATTTTGCTGCGTGACCGAACTGAAAAAAATGTGATAGTAAAACCGTAAGAAAAAAGCGTAAGAAAAAAGCGTTAAAAGCGCCGCATAACCAGCCAGCGTAAGTTCCTTTTTGCCTGCACCAAAATTGTGTGCGAATTTCAGCTCAATCAGTTTTTAAAATGAAATTCATTCAGCCAGTTATACTTGAAGTATTTTTATATCTCCTTCGATTTTTAAAAGATTACGCTAGCTCGTTATTATTTATAATTACATAAGTTGATAAAAAATGCTATACAGTAGCTTTACCGCGGCAGTTTCCGAGTGCTACACGTCTTTTTTTTATTTTGTTATTTTAGTTGATAATTTGTATTTTTTACAATTTGTGTCGATTCTACATTAGCCGAAGGAACTTCGTTCCTACCTGGTGTCCCACGACACACACCAATTTTTAGCTGTCTCTCACAGTTTCAGCCGTGTACACTGTACATTTTACCGTCCTATGCCAACACGTGAGCCTTGGTATTGCTATTAGGTAATCAATAATAAAAATAATAATTAATACAATATAAAGTAGTTGAATTGATAATTAAAAACTAAAATTATTAAATTAATTATTATTAATTAATAATATTTTTCAAAGTATTTTTATTTATGGTGGGAATAGAATGGCTTCATACAGTAAAATCGTTCAAAAGTTACATGAATCGCAAACAAACGGATCAAAGATTCTATGTATAAAAATAGCGAAGACCTTAGAGGTCATGTTAGTATCCATTGTTCTGAATTCACACAAAACCATTTATATAGTAAATTGCGACGTTTTATATACTTAAATTGAGTAGTTTTGTGTAAAACTAGTTATTACTTGAGACTGGATTATATTATACAAGATAAATTACTAAAAATATCTATAAAAATGTTTAATATGCTTGAGGAGTCTCTAAGCAACAGTATATATTTAAAAATAGTTTATCTGAGCTCGGCAAATTGATTTCGCTACATCTGATGGTAAGCGTAGTGCTGTCCAAAAAACTAGCTATCACCGACAAACAATGAGTTTATTGGTAATCACAACAACCATGCCGGCCTGTATAAATGCTTCTTCCGTCTTCGGAGAGGGAAGAAGCAAATCGAGGGGCCTACGACAGGACACGCGGATAACCGATGCAGGCACAGTAATACAAGGATGTACCCCTAAACCCGCCCCAACCAACTATCAAATCATATCGCAAGCCCCTCGGGAGAACCGGATATACACTGGTTGATCCTGGAACGCGATCTACGCAAGACGTGTGGATCACTGTGGCAGGTTTTAACACCATGTGTACGGTGGTCGCTATCCGGGAGGACATGAATATCCTACCAATAACTAAGTGCCCATAAGCATAACCATAAACGTATTAATAGAGATCACTTACCATAAGGTGACCCAATACACGTTTGCCGGCCTTTGCAATAAAAAATGCACTTATCAAATGCCAAATCTTAAATATTAAAACCTAACTTAGTAGAAAATATCACATCAAAATAACGCCATCCAAAATTCAAGAGTGCTACACTGCTAAGCGGGTACAATCACCTTTAAACATCTAGTGTGTCCTAAATTTAGTATTTATGGGGTAAAAATGTCGGTGCAGCTATTCCCTGACAAGATAAACGGAGAAGAGGCGCCATGAATAATGTATACGGTCTTATCTCAGCGAAGGCTAATATTTGAACTTGGTATTTCGTATGTCCCGACTATAATGACCAGGTATGATAGGAATTCAGGTAGAGGGGGTCTCAACGATTTCGGGATGGTTAAATATACCTAGTGATAAGTTTTTTTTATTATTTTTTTGTTTTTTTTGTTTGAATCACGAGACGAGCAACGCGCTCGCCTGATGATACGCGCCACGCCTGCCCATAACCAGAAACAATATCATGTATCACCGCTTTGTCTATTTCTTCCGCCAAGCTACAGTGTATAAGCACTGTTGTGTTTCGGTTTGAAGTACATTGAAGCCAGTGAAATTATTGGGCATTATGCGATTTAACATCTTATGTTTCCGGGTGACGAGCGCAGTTCAGTGCCATGCAATGCTAATTGAGTGTGACGTATCTGTTTATAGTTAGACGTGGCGTTAACTGCTGTGCTTAGGTCTCGGGTTCGATCTCCGGGTCGGTTAAACGTAATATTGGATTTTTGTCGTTGTCTCTGCCTACCCCTATGGGAAACCGGCGTGAGTATATGTATGTCTTTCACAGCACCATTCACAGTCAATTGCTAAATGGTTAAATAAAAATATTTTTATTTCAAAACAGTAAATTAAGAGAGAGTGCGCTTCGGTTAGCTCAATTAAACGCACTGAATTAAAAGCCCTGCGTGTCGCTGGTTTTCAATGTTTTATTTACGGACTTTACAGACTTGGTTCCTTTTAATTAACAGCTAATTAATAAAAAAAAAAAATTGGTGTGTGTCGTGGGACACCAGGTAGGAACGAAGTTCCTTCGGCTAATGTAGAATCGACACAAATTGCAAAAAATTCAAATTATCAACTGAAATAACAAAATAGGTCTCTTTATTTTTGTTTGACAACATAAAATTACATAGAAATAGAATAGAAAAATAGAAATAAAAAAAAGACGTGTGGCACTCGGAGACTGCCGCGGTAAAGCTATTGTATAGCATTTTTTATCAACTTAAAAATAACGGACGGCCGTGTTCTATAATCAAAAATTCAAATTTCAAACCGCGTCTACATTTCCAAATGTCATAAGTTTCACAACCATCTGTTTTATTAACGGAATTTCGACTTTAACTTTGTGTGCTAGATATCAAATTAAGTTAAAAAAAATTATGTCGTGACAAAATTTTTCGTGCCAAATTTTCGTACCAATTTTTTCCGTCTAGCCCCCTTTCGCAACGCGCGATAAGGAACTACGTTCCAATAAATAATATACACGGTGATGATTCTGTTTATCCGATTAAACAAATTTAATAGATATTATTAATATTGATGCAGATTCAAAACCCTAAACTAATGTTATAAAGAGAAAAGATTTGTATTTTTGTATGTTTCTTATTTTTTTTAACGAACGATGTTATGTAACGAATAAACTGAAAACTACTGGGCCGAATTGAAAAATTCTTTCACTATAACAATCCTACATTATCCTTGATGAACATAGGCTACTTTCTATCCCGAAGAAAGCAGACCACGCGGGCGGAGCCGCGAGGAAAAGCTAGTAAATAATAAAATTTGAACTGCAATTAGTATACAAATAACTTAATTATCTACTATCACCTGCCGAAATACATACAAACTAGTAGTTTTTTTTATAACATAGGCCGACAAACGAGTAAGTGGCTCACCCGATGGTAAGTGATTTCCACCGCCCATAAACGCCCATAGTACCAGAAAAAACATGGATGAGCTGCCGAGCTTAAAGGAAAGGGATAAAATAAGGGATTGAGATTAGAATGGGATTTTATGCCTCCGGATATGTCACTCACTGTAAGAAATGCAGCAGCAAGCCCCTACTTTACATGGGTTTCTGTGATGGTAATAATGGAGCTGGCCCATTCATGCTGCAGACAAAACTGTCTACAGCGTGTCTCAACCACTAATACATGTTCCATTGCGAATAGAAGATAATGTTACTGCGGTCTGCAACCGAGCTCATCATTAAACCTTTAGTTACAACTCTGCCTAGACCATTGGAACACAGGCGTGATAGTGTCTTGTATAAATACATCTTATTTTCAAATAAATTTCTGAAACAATAAAATAATTCCATTGCTAAAATTATCTCGACTCCCATTATCATCAAAGCAAACATTCGCCGCAAATTGTTTGACTATACAAAGACTATAAAAGATTTAACAACAAAAAAAATATTGCCAGTAAAAATAATTTCCTCGTAAAAATGCGGCAGCTTTGGTATTTAATAACGCGGGAACATTATCACAACAATAACGCATTGTTTACGAACTGTTTTGGGAACGCGCCGAAGCTGGCAACACTGAACGTTAATTATCTACACGATTGTTTTAAATGGTGAATGTAAAAATGTAAAATCGCCTCAATAGTCTAATGGCAGCATATATTGTTGCAAAACGAGTGATGTGTGTGAGTGAACTGTCGAGCAAGCTAAGCGGTTTTTATCTTGGCAGTCCGTAGAATTAACTCCCCGCTGAGCTATCTTTTTTTTTATAGCATAGGCCGGCAAACGAGCATGTGGGTCACCTGATGGTAAGTGATCTCCACCATGTACGCCCACCACCAGAAGAATCATGGGCGCTTTGCCGACCTTAAAGGAAAGAGATAATTAGGGATTGAGAAGGGGAGGGGATTTGGGTTTCCGGATATCTCACTCACCGTACGAAACGCAGCAACAAGCCGCTACTTTACGTCGGTTTACTGTGAGACAGGGGTAACGACCCCGTTGAGCCAGCCCATTCATGCTGTAAACAAAACTGTCTACAGCGTGGCTCTACCACTCAAGAAAAAATCGCTCCAAAAATACTAATATAAATATAAATAAAGGGTCAAAACTACGACCTTTATACAACCATGCCCCACCAGCAATAAAATAAAAACGCCATAAATCACTTTATTAATTGTTGACCCCAATTAAAATCCACTTCTAAGGACCCTGCAACTTCTCACGGGATCCCAATTTTTTTCCATCATCGCTAACGATCCATTGTCACTAGCCACAGCAAATTAAATTACTTTAACGTAAATAATGTCAGCGTATTTAAATCAATCTGGCTGTTAATTCGTCCATTTTATTTCGGAACATTTAATTACCGATCAATTTTCATTTGGGACATTTTAATTTGACTTCCCAGTTAAAACTGACTCTGCTCGGTTGGTATGCGTGGAAAGCAGTTCCATTGATATACTGTGTACATTTCAACCTACATCAAGTACATAACAATTAAAATATCCATTTTATTTTGCTAAATTTATTAACCTTAATCAATAATTAAAATGTATGTTTTGCATACGCGTTTATGAGAATATTTTTTGTTGTTTTTATAAACTACACGATTTCACGTACAAAAAATAATTAATTTATCAAAATTAAATTAACATCTCAATTTTTATTTGATGTTGGTTGATTTTTTATTTATTTGATTGAATGACGAGGCGAGCAATGTGCTCATCTGATGGTAAACGCCACGCCGCCCATAAACAGAAGCAATACCACACAGAACTTTGAATTACAAAGCACTGCATGGCACTGAACTGCGCTCGTCACCCCGAGACATTAGATGTTAAGTCTCATAATGTTGAAATGTTATTGTGTATTTACACCCAATTATGAGACTGGGAAAGAGACAGGAATTGGAGTCTCCTGGAATCGCACTCACCCTATAAAAGCAAGCTACCACTTCACATCATTTCTTTGTAAGTCCCTTCGACCAGACGCACAGCAGTATATCTTCCCTACTTGGTTAATATTCCCCACATTTGCACCCAGCGCTATAAATCATCCTTTATAATGCGCACAGCCAAGGAGTGGAATTCCCTGCCTGCGTCTGTCTTCCCGAGCGCGTACAACCCGAATGTCTTCAAGACTAGTGTGAATCGGCACCTTCTGGGTAAGCTCGCTCCATCGTCGATCTCATCTTTGTCCATGCGGCTAGATTGAGGTCAAGAGCAAAACCATTTTTAATAAAAAAAAGTCACAAGGTATTCAAGTCAACACATTTGTGCTATAGACAAAACAAGACTACTTACACTCTAATGAAATAAAAAAAAACAAAATCTGCGTGGAACTTGAAAGCATGACATTCCTGATTACATTATGAGACTTAACATCTAATGTCTCGGGGTGACGAGCGCAGTTCAGTGCCATGCAGTGCTTTGTAATTCAAAGTTCTGTGTGGTATTGCTTCTGTTTATGGGCGGCGTGGCGTTTACCATCAGATGAGCACATTGCTCGCCTCGTCATTCAATCAAATAAATAAAAAATCAACCAACATCAAATAAAAATTGAGATGTTAATTTAATTTTGATAAATTAATTATTTTTTGTACGTGAAATCGTGTAGTTTATAAAAACAACAAAAAATATTCTCATAAACGCGTATGCAAAACATACATTTTAATTATTGATTAAGGTTAATAAATTTAGCAAAATAAAATGGATATTTTAATTGTTATGTACTTGATGTAGGTTGAAATGTACACAGTATATCAATGGAACTGCTTTCCACGCATACCAACCGAGCAGAGTCAGTTTTAACTGGGAAGTCAAATTAAAATGTCCCAAATGAAAATTGATCGGTAATTAAATGTTCCGAAATAAAATGGACGAATTAACAGCCAGATTGATTTAAATACGCTGACATTATTTACGTTAAAGTAATTTAATTTGCTGTGGCTAGTGACAATGGATCGTTAGCGATGATGATCGACGAACTTGTGAGTGTATAAGGAAAAAAATTGGGATCCCGTGAGAAGTTGCAGGGTCCTTAGAAGTGGATTTTAATTGGGGTCAACAATTAATAAAGTGATTTATGGCGTTTTTATTTTATTGCTGGTGGGGCATGGTTGTATAAAGGTCGTAGTTTTGACCCTTTATTTATATTTATATTAGTATTTTTGGAGCGATTTTTTCTTGAGTGGTAGAGCCACGCTGTAGACAGTTTTGTTTACAGCATGAATGGGCTGGCTCAACGGGGTCGTTACCCCTGTCTCACAGTAAACCGACGTAAAGTAGCAGCTTGTTGCTGCGTTTCGTACGGTGAGTGAGATATCCGGAAACCCAAATCCCCTCCCCTTCTCAATCCCTAATTATCTCTTTCCTTTAAGGTCGGCAAAGCGCCCATGATTCTTCTGGTGGTGGGCGTACATGGTGGAGATCACTTACCATCAGGTGACCCACATGCTCGTTTGCCGGCCTATGCTATAAAAAAAAAGATAGCTCAGCGGGGAGTTAATTCTACGGACTGCCAAGATAAAAACCGCTTAGCTTGCTCGACAGTTCACTCACACACATCACTCGTTTTGCAACAATATATGCTGCCATTAGACTATTGAGGCGATTTTACATTTTTACATTCACCATTTAAAATAATCGTGTAGATAATTAACGTTCGGTGTTGCCAGCTTCGGCGCGTTCCCAAAACAGTTCGTAAACAATGCGTTGTTGTTGTGATAATGTTCCCGCGTTATTAAATACCAAAGCTGCCGCATTTTTACGAGGAAATTATTTTTACTGGCAATATTTTTTTTGTTGTTAAATCTTTTATAGTCTTTGTATAGTCAAACAATTTGCGGCGAATGTTTACTTTGATGATAATGGGATTCGAGATAATTTTAGCAATGGAATTATTTTATTGTTTCGGAACATTTTTGAAAGATGTATTTATACAAGACACTATCACGCCTGTGTTCCAATGGTCTAGGCAGAGGAGTAACTAAAGGTATGATGATGAGCTCGGTTGCAGACCGCAGTAACATTATCTTCTATTCGCAGTAGAACATGTATCATTGGTAGAGCCACGCTGTAGACAGTTTTGTCTACAGCATGAATGGACCGGCTCCAGGTTTATTACCATCACAGAAAACCACGTAAAGTAGCGGCTTGCTGCTGCATTTCTTACAGTGAGTGAGACATCCGGAGGCCTAAATCCCCATTCTCCTCTCAATCCCTTATTTTTTCCTATCCATTAAGGTCGGCAACTCATCCATGTATTTTCTGGTATTATAGGCGGTGGAGATCACTTACCATCGAGTGACCCACTTGCTCGTTTGTCGGCTTATGTTATAAAAAACTACTGGTTTGTATGTAATATTTCGACAGATGATAGTAGACAATTGAGTTATTTTTACATTAATTTAAATTCAAATTTTCTTATTTATTTTCGAATTTGCATTAAAATGAATAATATCTATTAAATTTGTTTGATCTAATAAACATAATCGTCGCCGTGTAAATTAGCTGTTAATTAAAAGGTACCAAGTCTGTAAAGTCCGTAAATAAAACATTGAAAACCAGCGACACGCAGGGCTTTTAATTCAGTGCGTTTAATTGAGCTAACCGAAGCGCACTCTCTCTTAATTTACTGTTTTGAAATAAAAATATTTTTATTTAACCATTTAGCAATTGACTGTGAATGGTGCTGTAAAAGACATACATATACTCACGCCGGTTTCCCATAGGGGTAGGCAGAGACAACGACAAAAATCCAATATTGCGTTTAACCGACCCGGAGATCGAACCCGAGACCTAAGCACAGCAGTTAACGCCACGTCTAACTATAAACAGATACGTCACACTCAATTAGCATTGCATGGCACTGAACTGCGCTCGTCACCCGGAAACATAAGATGTTAAATCGCATAATGCCCAATAATTTCACTGGCTTCAATGTACTTCAAACCGAAACACAACAGTGCTTATACACTGTAGCTTGGCGGAAGAAATAGACAAAGCGGTGATACATGATATTGTTTCTGGTTATGGGCAGGCGTGGCGCGTATCATCAGGCGAGCGCGTTGCTGTTTATGAGAATATTTTTTGTTGTTTTTATAAACTACACGATTTCACGTACAAAAAATAATTAATTTATCAAAATTAAATTAACATCTCAATTTTTATTTGATGTTGGTTGATTTTTTATTTATTTGATTGAATGACGAGGCGAGCAATGTGCTCATCTGATGGTAAACGCCACGCCGCCCATAAACAGAAGCAATACCACACAGAACTTTGAATTACAAAGCACTGCATGGCACTGAACTGCGCTCGTCACCCCGAGACATTAGATGTTAAGTCTCATAATGTTGAAATGTTATTGTGTATTTACACCCAATTATGAGACTGGGAAAGAGACAGGAATTGGAGTCTCCTGGAATCGCACTCACCCTATAAAAGCAAGCTACCACTTCACATCATTTCTTTGTAAGTCCCTTCGACCAGACGCACAGCAGTATATCTTCCCTACTTGGTTAATATTCCCCACATTTGCACCCAGCGCTATAAATCATCCTTTATAATGCGCACAGCCAAGGAGTGGAATTCCCTGCCTGCGTCTGTCTTCCCGAGCGCGTACAACCCGAATGTCTTCAAGACTAGTGTGAATCGGCACCTTCTGGGTAAGCTCGCTCCATCGTCGATCTCATCTTTGTCCATGCGGCTAGATTGAGGTCAAGAGCAAAACCATTTTAAATAAAAAAAAGTCACAAGGTATTCAAGTCAACACATTTGTGCTATAGACAAAACAAGACTACTTACACTCTAATGAAATAAAAAAAAACAAAATCTGCGTGGAACTTGAAAGCATGACATTCCTGATTACATTATTTCAACGAGCATCTTAATTTATATGTCACATAGTTACAGTCTGAGAAAATATACAATAACCCGTGCTTCAAACAAATTTTGGAACGAAAGCAACTCAAGGGACAATCAAATAATTTTTTATAAGGAGCCCCTTATTCCCTTGTCTTTTGAAATTAAATTGTTCTCCGTGTTTGTTTGAAACATGATTATTCTATAATACATTGTGATGTTTTTATTATAATAAATAAATAAAACAAATTGCCGTTAGCAATAAGGCCGCCAATATTGTATGTATTTACTTAGTTATATTGTATGTATTTTCAATACTTTTTGTTGTGATGTACAATGAAGTTATAAATAAATAGATAATAAATGAATACACCCAACAGTCACACACATACTCCTGACTCCATAATAGGTTAAACTGTGTCGTGGGTATCAGAAACTACGAGGGACTTGCGGTCCCACAACACACAGACCCGAAAAAATCTATGTGGATCACACAAATATTTGTCTCAGTGCGGGAATCGAACCCACAGCCTCTCGCTTCGCAGCCGGCTACTCGCCTACAGCGCTACGGAGACTGACAGTTTTATTGGGTTTTTCTAGTACCCGGTATAGCGATAGGCTCGCCCCCTCTCACATCATGGGATGGAAATAAGATCGGCGAAATGTGAGTGTACTAGTTACACACCTGCTTACCCTATCGGGGATCACGGGCATGAGTGTGTATGGACATAAAATTGTTCTCTGCTTCTGCTATAGAAAATGAAAGTACACAATATGAATGGGAACACCCAAATACTCCGAAATATTTTATTCCGAATTTCGATGTTCCGATGTTTAAAAGTCCGAATTTCTTAATACCTAAAAATTATAAAGTCTATTATTCAAATTTACGAAAATTATTTTACCGAAAGTTGTAAATACGATCTGTTTGTTTTCCGATTTTTATATGTTCGAAGAGTCAAATGCTCGATGGGTTCTCGGTCCGAAAAACGACATTCCGATTTTCAATATTCCGAATAAATTGCTAAAATTAGGAATTTTATTCAGTTAGTACAATCATTACATACATTTGGGTTAGGTTAGGTTAGAACTGTGACCATTGAAGCGCGAAGGCGAGCGAGCGCAGCGAGCGTGCCGCGGCAGCGGCCGCCGAGCGCCAGATCCTCTCTATTGTTGGTGAATCATTTGGGTTAGGTTAGAATTGTGACCAGCGAAAAAAATATTTTTATTGGAAAGAAAACGCATTTGACTTTAACTTCTAGCTCCTCATACTATTATACTTCTCTTTGACAAGCAATTATGTGTTGATTTGTCTTTCTATTCAGTTTTACAAGGCGTTTTTATTTCGGAATTTTAATTAATAGGTATTTTAATAATCGGAATTCGTATTTTTGATGTTTCGAATTATCATTAATTCGGAATTTTTGTTATTCGATCTATTGAAACTCGGTATTTTGAGAATCGTAATTATATACGTTAGGAATATTGAAATTTCGGAATTATAAAAATAGGATAAATGATACATCGAAGTTGTTATATTCGGAATTTTAAACCATTCGGAATTATGAAAATCGGTATTTTGAAATTCGTATTTGTGATTATCGGAATAAAGTTTGTCGTATTATTGTAGTGTACCCAATATGAATATTATTAAAATGTCACTCCGAGTAACGATCATTAGTATTTTGCGAGCGTAATATCAGTTCTTCAACAACAGAGTTGGATCCACAAAGACCGCTTGAAACAAAAATATCCGTTTCGCGACTCACTGAGCCGATTAAATGTCGATAGAGATTTAGTTATAAGAGCAAGCGGTTGCTAAAAAAAAGTGTTTTGGGTCCGACGCCAAATGCCGAAACCGGCTTATAATTTCATCATATCCGTAAGACCGTCTGTTTGTTCGTTTATGTAGATACTATCTTTTGCTCGCGATCCTGTCCGCGTGATTGTAATTTTGTAATATATAAAAGCTTTCATTCAAACTTTCATCCCCTATTTAGGCCCTTTAGGGGTTGAAATTTAAAGAAAAGAATACCCTATGTTTAACCCTGGATTATCAACTATATTTGTGCCAAAATTCATTGAACTCGGTTCAGTGGTTTAGATTTTTCATACAAATTTTCATCCCCTTTTTAAACCCTTCAGGGGTTGATTTTTGAAAAACATAGTAGCCTATGTTCTGTTCTGATGTATAAGCTATATCATTGTAAAGTTTCATTAAAATCCATTCAGTAGTTTTTAAGTGAAAGAGTAACAAACATACATCCATCCATCCATCCATATTTACAAACTTTCACGTTTATAATATTAGTAGGGGGTACACTACAATAATACGACAAACTTTATTCCGATAGTCACAAATACGAATTTCAAAATACCGAGTTTCATAATTCCGAATGGTTTAAAATTCCGAATATAACAACTCCGATGTATCATTTATCCTATTTTTATAATTCCGAAATTTCAATATTCCTAACGTATATAATTACGATTCTCAAAATACCGAGTTTCAATAGATCGAATAACAAAATGTCCGAATTAATGATAATTCGAAACATCAAAAATACGAATTCCGATTATTAAAATACCTATTAATTAAAATTCCGAAATACAAACGCCTTGTAAAACTGAATAGAAAGACAAATCAACACATAATTGCTTGTCAAAGAGAAGTATAATAGTATGAGGAGGTAGAAACTAATGTCAAATGCGTTTTCTTTCCATTAAAAATATTTTTTTCGCTGGTCACAATTCTAACCTAACCCAAATGATTCACCAACAATAGAGAGGATCTGGCGCTCGGCGGCCGCTGCCGCGGCACGCTCGCTGCGCTCGCTCGCCTTCGCGCTTCAATGGTCACAGTTCTAACCTAACCTAACCCAAATGTATGTAATGATTATACTAACTGAATCAAAATCCTAATTTTAGCAATTAATTCGGAATATTGAAAATCGGAATGTCGATTTTCGGACCGAGAACCCATCGAGCATTTGACTCTTCGAAAATATAAAAATCGGAAAACAAACAGATCGTATTTACAACTTTCGGTAAAATAATTTTCGTAAATTTGAATAATAGACTTTATAATTTTTAGGTATTATGAAATTCGGACTTTTGAACATCGGAACATCGAAATTCGGAATAAAATATTTCGGAGTATTTGGGTGTTCCCATTAGTAGGATTTTACTTGATGACTATAGCACTACATAGATGAAATTTGGATGGTAGATGTATTTTATGAACCGCTAGACAAAGGTGTAGTAAAATAAAGAAAACAAATTGTGGTGGCTCTCCAATCTCCATATAAACATGTATATTATTTTTCAATACATATATGCATGTGTGGAATTAGATAAGTCCTAAGTCCATAAAAGTGATATTATATAGAGGTTGCTGATTAACTTTTTTTATATAGATAAGTCATTAGTTTGTAAAACATGTACATGCCAATTGTACTTTTGTGTTGTTAATTGTTTTACTTGTCCAATTCCAATGTACAATAAAGAATTATAAATAAATAAATAAAATAAACATGTGTATCAAAGTCTTTGAAAATGTGTCCCGAGAAAATTCCGAAAAAAATCACAGTAGTACAACTTAAAAGGTAGTTCCAACAAAAACCAGTTTGTATTGTTTTTGAGATTTGGGATAATTTCAATTGTAAAACAAAATTTTATTTTAGAGAGTATATTCATATTCATTATTAAAGTTAAAAGATATTTTTCTGACAGTGACTACAGCACGAAAGCAAAAACCGGCATCACTTGTGCCACACAAAGATTTATATCATCTGATTTGAAATTCTTGATAAAAGTCGACAATGTCACAAACGAGTTTTTTTTTGTTTTTATTAATTCAATGACGAGACGAGCACGTCGCTCGCCTGATGGTAAGCGCCACGCCTGCTTATTAACAGAAACAACACCACACAAAACTTTTAATTTAACTCTGCATGCACTGCACTGAACCGCAGCAGCAAGCCGCAACTTTTCATAGGTTTTCTGTGAGGCAGTGGTAACGACCCGGTCAAGCCGGCCCAATCTATTACTCATGAAATATATGAAGTTATTTCGTTCGAAGCAACGATAGCTCAGCAGGGAGTGGTACGGACTGTCGAGACGAAAGTCGCAGGTTCGAAACCTTCCCCAAGAGCATACACCTCTGACTTTTCTAAGTTACGTGTATATTGATTGTTAATTATCGCTTGCTTTAACGGTGAAGGAAACATCGTGAGGAAACCGGCATACCTGAGAACTTGATAAGCTGTTTCAAAGGTATGTGAAATCTACCAAGCCGCATTAGGCCAGCGTGGTGGACTAAGGCCTAACCCCTCTCATTCAGTAGAGGAGGCTCGTGCCCAGCAGTGGGACGTGTATAATACAGGGCTAGTTAAAAAAAACAATTCGTTCCAATAATATCTACTCAGTGATATGTTGATATTTTAGTTGCCGGAAGTCCGGAAGTAAATAAATCCCCATTCCTTTCCATAAAGACCAGCGTCGTACTCAAGGTTATTTTGCCGTATTCATATGCAGAATACACGTCATTATAAGGTGACTTGCTTTTATGCCAACCTACAGCTATGAAAAGCAGTTGTTCAGTCGATAATTAGGTTAAGGACGGTTGGGAAATTTATGTACATACATGAACTGAACTGTAAACCCCGAAGGGATAGGCGGAGATGTAATGAGTATACCTACATTTCGCCGAGCTTATTATGTATTTGCTGGTGGTAGGATATTCATATCCGCCCGGATAGCGACCATCGTACACATGGTTTTAAAACTTGTCATATTGACCCACACACCTTGTGTGGATCGCGTTCCAGAATCAGCTAGTATATATCCGGTTGTCCCGAAGGATTTGCGATATAACTTGATGGTTGGTTGGGGCGGGTATAGGGGTACCTGTATCCTTGTGCCTACATTGCTCATCCGCCTGTCGGCATAATGATCGGCGTCTTCCGGCATGATTCTGGTGACCATCGATAAACTCATTATTTGTCGGTGGTCGCCGGTTGTTTTTGACAGGTATGAGCCTATCGACGTACCGGGCACAATTCCAAACTCCGGGCTGTTACTGAGCAGTTTGTTATAGAAAAACTTAATATCACTTTTATCCGACCCGGAATCGAACTGGAGACCTCAGCACAGCAGTAGTACCGCGTACGCATTACGTCTACGCCCCTGAGATGATTAGGCAGTATAAATTGGACTTCAATCTGTCACCAACAACTTTAACATCATCATCATCAGCTACAGGACATCCACTGCTGAACATAGGCCTCCCCTAAAGATTTTCAGACCGACCTGTTGAAAGCGGCTTGCATCCAGCGACGACCTGCGACCTTTATTAGGTCATCTATTAAATAAAAAAATAAATACACATATACATAGTCCTGACCCCACAGTAAGATACGAGTCTTGTGTCGTGGGTATCAGGAACTACGAGAGACTTTCGGTCGCACAACACCCAGACCCCGAAACAAACATTTGTGAATCACACAAACATTTGTCTCGGTGCGGGGATCGAACCCGCGGCCTCTCGCTTCACAGCCGCCTACTCGCCCGATGCGCCACGGAGGCTGTAAGATATAAAAAAATAAATTAAAATACTTCGAGAAGATAATAGCAAGACGCTTCAAACTTCTTTGTATTTATTGAAATTAAACTAATTTAAACGGATTTTATCGCGGTTTTTTATTAATTTTGATCCCGACGTTTCGAAGACTTTTCAGCCTTCGTGGTCACGGGAAAAAAACGGTAAAAAACCGCAATAAAATCCGTTTAAATTAGTTTTATTTCAATGAGTACATTCGCGTAAACGTAAGAAATCTTTGTATTTGTTTATTTTGCATGTTCAGTCTGAATAGCTGACGTTTTGTACGACCGTACTCGCTGCTGAGCTGTATCGGCGAAAAACGAAAATCTCGGTATCATTGAATGGGAATTGGGGAGGATCGCTGTCTGACAGAAAATAAATCTTTTACAGAGATAATAAGGAACATTTACATTGTTTTTTATTTATTTCTTTGTCAATATCAGGCATCATTTAGAGTTTAGACTATACTTTTTATGTTACAGCAATAATATTTTTGCCTGGATTTTTTTTATTATTATTTTAATCAATAAGTTACGTTACCCAAAACTTACTACAAAATAAATTTCATTAATCCAAAAAATTAATTAGAAGTCATTCAAATCTGATGGAGTGTGTGCTTGTAAAATAACAGACGACGCCAACTTTGACGTCACCGTGACAAATGGCCATTACGGTGCACGCGTGCGAGCGAGATAATGAGCTGCCCCCACTATGCGCCCACCTTTGCTCATACTAATATTTATGTGTATATAGTCAGATAGTGGTAACGACCTGGTCGAGCCGGCCCATTCATGCTGTAAACAAAACTGCCTACAGCGTGGCTCTAACACTTAAAATAAATCGCATTGACAGAGAAAGACAAAAGAGTATTTAACTAATTAAAGTTTATGTAACGTACATAAGTAAAGCTTAAACGTACATTTACTTTAAAATATTGTTTCAATCTATTTGCAGTTATTTCCTGAGGAAAATTCAATGAACGTCGCTAGACGCAGCGCTACATCTCTACCGCTTATTGCTACAATGTTAGAACAAAATGCTACGACCGTACTAAATTAATATTTATCGTTTTGACGGTTTTAAATGCCGCAATATAAACTATCTTTTCTATTATTTATTGTTTTCTCTCACTGATCTAGTATCAGCATGTTCCGTCTAAGAATCCAGTTTTATTTGGAGCTTTATTTATTGGTCGGTAATAATGAGCAATTTTTGTGTGTGCAGTCAATGTGTAGTGCAGTCACTTTGCCGTGCTCGGACGCAAAAACCAGAATAAACCAGCTTTTAAACAAAACCACATTCAAATCGGTTCATTCATTTAGATGCTACGATGCCAGAGATTTATACAGTACTAGCTTTTGCTCGCGGCTCCGCCCGCGTGATCAAACAAACAAACAAACAATCAAACTCTACAGCTTTATAATATTAGTATAGATTTGGGTAGTTTAGCAACGGAAGCCTTCAAATAATATTATTTGGGTAGCTTAGCAACGAAAGCCTTCAAATATGAATAATTTTCCCCGTTTTTGCAATATTTTTCACTGATGCTTCGCTTCTAATGGTCGCAGCGTAATGTTATATAGCCTAAAGCCTTCCTCGATAAATGGACTATCCAACACAAAAAGATTTTTGCAATTCGAACCAGTAGTTCCTGGGATTAGCGCGTTCAAACAAACAATCAAACAATCAAACTCTACAGCTTTATTATTAGTATAGATATACAAAGGAATAAAACTTCTTTTTTTTCTAGCATAGGCCGGCAAACGAGCAAGTGGGTCACCAGATTGTAAGTGATCTCCACCGCCCATGTACGCCCACAATACCAGAAGAATCATGGATGTGTTGCCGACCTTAAAGGAAAGGGATAATTAGGGATTGGGAAGAGGAGGGGGAATTTGGGCCTCCGGATATCTCACTCACCGTACGAAACGCAGCAGCAAGCCGCTACTTTACGTCGGTTTTCTGTGAGACAGTGGTAACGACCCGGTCGAGCCGGCCCATTCGTGCTGTAGACAAAACTGTCTACAGCGTGGCTCTACCACTAGAACTCACTCACTTATAACACGATTTTTTTTTCGGGGGTAAAAAGTAATTTATTTACAAACAAAAACGCATTGCCGTGACCGCAGCGTTGATTTGTACTTATTGTTCGAGGTCCAAGGATACCATGTCACTGGATTAGTTCTTTAAATAACTTTATTTACATTATGTATATTTACATATTCTGGTCTGCTGGTAGTAGGATATTCATATCGTCCCAAAGAGCAACCACCATACACATGCTGTTAAAACCTGCCACAGTGATCCACACGCCTTGTGTGGATCGCGTTCCAGGATCAGCCAGTGTATATCCGGTTCTCCCGGGAGGCCTGCGATATGATTTGATGGTTGTTTGGGGCGGGTAGGTGTATACACCTACATACTTGTATTACCGTACCTGCATCGGTCATCCGCCTGTCCTGTCGCAGGCTCCTCGATTTGCTTCTTCCTTCTCACGGAAGAGGCTTTTACATGCGCCGGCATGACTCTGGTGATCACCGATAAACTCATCATCATGTGTACGGTGGTCGCTATCCGGGCGGATATAAATATCCTGCCACCAGTACACGGCGTAAGTAATAGACTTCCGTAGACACCATTTGGGTACGCAATCCTAATATATAAAAAACATTGCTATCCGTCCATTCCAGTACAAACAGTATATGTTCGAGTTGCAATGTGTAGGCATGCGGTGTGCTTAACGACGGGCTTTCAAAGCTTTGCATTGCGCCAGCGGTAACACTTATAGAACTAGACCACGCTCACGCCTGACTGAGGGTGGGAAAAAGAGCTATTAATTACAGGACGAGGGATAAATGAAGAAAGTAGTTCAGCATTAGAAAATTTCAGTAATGAGGTTAAACGGTGCATTTAAGAAATTATTAAAAGCTTTTTTAGATATCATATTGTTTTTGGTCATTTGAGAAGTCATAAGAATTTCGAAGGTGTGAAGTCTGCCAACCCAAATTAGGCCAGCGTGGGAGAGTTTTAAAACACGTGCCGTTTCGGTAATACCGGCCTACGGTCCATATCGACTCCTCATAAAAATATATATAACAATAGCAAGTTGAAATGGAGGTACTGATTTTGTTTTGCTAAATTCATTAATTTAAATTGAGTTTAATACTGTATTTGCTAAATCGTGCATGAAATATAGGTCCAATTAAAATCCAAATGAAAAACAAATGAAATACCATAACATTAATCTCTTCATTCGAAAACATTTTTCGAATACACCAAACAAAATTGCCTTTATAAAAAGGTCACGCGAAGATAATTTACGTCCAATTACGTACCTCGGGTCCTATTGTAAACGCCAAAAATAGGGGCAAACGTTCTCCCCGACGCAATTGAGGAAATTTCCTTAGAAGAAAACTCATCAAATTGACGAAACTGGTACATAATTGGGGATCGCTTCACGTCGCACAACTTGTAAGAAATTTGCTCGCTTTAAAAGATAAAATTTTATTTTTAAAGTTTCTAAGACTTTGGAGTTTTAATGCATTTCCAATGTTCACAAGCATTTCAAATGTTTGTGGGAACATGTATTTGGAAATATTTTCTTTTATAAATACTTCATTTGTTTTATCTATCATTATGTATAATATACAAGAATAGTTCCTGTAATCTTGCACTCGAATGCCTTTTGCATTGCAATATTGCGTCGAAATGGACGTTTTAATTTCGCCACTATCATAGTGAGTTAATTGCATTCCTTCAAAGGATCGAGATAAAAGCGAGAGCATCCACTGGTGGCAGTTTGCCGCTCGTGTTACAACCGTAACGAGGTGCCCTGCAAACAGAACGGATACAAACAAGCTTTGTCACTCCGCTCCCTGCCATCGACACGTTGAAATAAAACTAGGATTAAATCGGTACATTTTGTATTAATGACCGGAAAACTGGCTTTTGAGAAATCTATCTATACTTATAAAATAACATGTCCTGACTGACTGACTGATTCATCATCGCCGAGCGCAAACTATCAAGGCTACAAGTATGAAATTCGGACTGTATATTCATTTTGTTATGTAGGCACCCACTAAGAAAGGATTTTAGAAAATTCCACCTAAAAGAGGTCAAAATAGGGGATGATAATATGTATGAAAGTCCGTCATTTTGAAAGTTACATAAACAAAATTTTGTATTTATTTGACGTAAAACAAATAAATACGTGTTTCAGGAATTTTGAAAATTTTATTTAATAAGGGATGAAAAAGGGGGTGAAAGTAAATACGAAAGTGAGTTTGTTTGTTACGCTTTCACGCCTAAATCACTGAACCGATTTTGATGAATTTATCAACAGAGAGAGATGGGACCCTGGAGACGGTTACAGGCTACTTTTATCCCGGAAAATGCAGTTCACGCGGGCGGAGCAGCGATCAAAAGCTATAAATTATAGACCTAATTAGTTCTCTGGTATGTATTTTAGAAGCATATAATAAATAAATAAATACACCCAGCAGTCACACACATAGTCCTGACCCCACAGTAAGATACGAGTCTTATGTCGTGGGTATCAGGAACTACGAGAGACTTTCGGTCTCCCAACACCCAGACCCCGAGACAAATATTTGTGCATCACACAAATGTTTGTCTTGGTACGGGGATCGAAACCGCGACCTCTCGCTTCACAACCGGCTACTCGCCCGCTGCGCCACGGAGGCTGTTATATGTATGTAATATTGTTTTATTTTTAATTTGCATTAATGAATTCTTTTAAGGCGACCAAAATGTAGATATTTTTATGTGTTATTGAGTTATTATATAACTATATCATTAGCATTGTTAAATGAAAATTCTTTTTGCACGTATACGTTTACATCACAAACAACTCCCGAGGCTCCGCAAAATTTTAATAAAAACATAACAAAGAACAATTTTATGATACATTAAGATAAACCCCAAGGTTCCATCCCAAACGTACCCTTATTTTTTACCCGATGAAAAACGAGAAACATTTCCAGAACCTTTCCATTTGATATTTGGGGATGAATGCAAAAATATCATATAACAGAGGCAATACAAAGCCTCTGGAAGCAAAACCGCCCTTACATTATGTAAGGCCAAAAGCAATCAAAAGTTTGAATCAATACGGTGGATGCCGTGGTGGTAATTTGCTAATAATTCCAGAAGGATTCTAATTTTCAAAAGTGAAATTAATGTGGAAATGTTAATTTTGTGGAACTAATTGATCCGCCGTCGTTGCTGGTACAGATGCTTTTGATTGTAAAATTACAATGGATTTGTAATTCAATTAATTCTGGTAAAACAATTAATATTGTAAAGAGTGTTCAGTTGGTATCAGGGCAAAAGAGTGTACACGCTTACATTTCTATAAGAACATTATTAATTACATACAAACATTTTACAAGGTGGTAGGTCCCTCGTAAAATGTAGTAGAGCTTTGTGGTAGAGCAACGCTGTAGACAGTTTTGTCTACAGCATGAATGGACTGGCTCGACCGAGTCGTTACCACTGTCTCACAGAAAACCGACGTAAAGTAGCGGCTTGCTGCTGCGTTTCGTACGGTGAGTGAGATATCCGGAAGCCCAAATCCCCTCCCCTTCCCAATCCCTAATTATCCCTTTCCTTAAAGGTCGGCAACGCGCCCATTATTCTTATGTTGGTGGGCGTACATGGGCAGTGGAGATCACTTACCATCAGGTGACCCACTTGCTCGTTTGCCGGCCTATGTAAAATAAAAAATGGGTGCGTGTACTTATGTACGCGCGTGAGAAGTTATACTTCTTTGGCATCATTAAAATATAAACTAGAGACATGTTGATAAATATTATAAATATGAAAACAGTGATCAGAGGTGACGAGCGTACCAACATGCGCGACTAATATCGAGGTTCAATTCCTATTTTGTTGGTAGCTTTTTTTTCGAGACTTAATGAGCGGTTAAGCAGACGGCTAGTGATGTTCATGTACAAAAAACATCGATATTTTTTCCGATATAATATATCGTGATAAAAAAATATCGATATTTTTTCCGATATAATATATCGTGTACAAAAAATATCGATATTTTTTCCGATATAATATATCGAAATATTGTATCGATATATAGCGATATATCGGTCAATAATATCGATATTTTCGATATATCGAATTGTAGGAAGGAAAAGACTTTCTTAGTAAATGATTAACAAAAATAATATCGAAGAGCTAAAAAAAAAATATATCGATATTATATATCGACTTCAATGATGCGATAATATCGCATTGATTCGATATATCGAACAAATGTATCGATATTTTATCACATATCGATATATATCGAGCACCCCTACAGACGGCTTCATACTGTTAATTTTGTGTCACAGGTGCGCGCGCATCTTAAAATTTCACTCTCATCATTTTTTCATAACGCGCCTAAAGAAGTATAACTTCAAAAAAAAAAAAAAAAATCGTATGCGAGAGGCTGTGTGTTTTGGTATCACCGCTTTGTCTCTTTCTGCCACCAAGCAACACTGTGTAAGCACTTTTGTGTTTCGGTTTGAAGGACGTTGAAGCCAGTGAAATTACTGGGCGTTATGAGACCTACAATTTTATGTTTCAGGGTGACGAGCGCAGTTCAGTCCCATTCAGTGCTTTGTAATTGAACGTTCTGTGTGGTGTTGCTTCTGTTTATGAGCAGGCGTGGCGCTTACCATCAGGCGAGCGACTTGCTCGTTTCGTCATTCAATGAAATAAAAAAATCCATTGATATTATTTCTATAATACTCTGATTCATCACAACTCTAGCGCTATAAGTCGTATATTTTAATGCGCATAGCCAAGGAGTGGAATTCCCTGCCTGCGTCTGTCTTTCCGAGTGCTTACAACCTGAAGCTCTTCAAGACTAGTGTGAATCGGCACCTTCTGGGTGCGCTCGCTCCATCGTCGACCTCATCTTTGTCCATGCGGCTAGATTGAGGTCAAGAGCAAACCCATCTCTAATAAAAAAAAACTCGATATTTCAGTCTATTTCAAGACCAAATAAAGAGTCAACCCTAGCCATAGTATCAACACAATCAGCATTAATCTGACTAATTATAACTTTGTCGATCACAACAAGGATGGCACGCAGGCAGTAAAACTGATTAAATAGACCATTCGCTGGGTTAATGATTTGTTTCTATGTTGTAATAGTCTTGGGTTCATGCACAGGTTACGTTACAGCAGTTAGCAGTGGTGTGTTGACCCTTGTTTTTGAATGAATGCGTATATTGTTTATACGAAGCCATAGCGAATTGTATGGCCTTTAAGAGGTCGCCTACTTCTTATAGATGGAAAAAGGTCACCAAACTTGATGTTGGGAACTAGGAGAGTCTAAATATGTTTGAAATATTGTATAAGCTCTTTAAGACTAGTGTGTATCGGCCTTCTGGGTAAGCTTGCTCTATCGTTGAGCTCATCTTTATCCATTCGGCTAGATTGTGGTCAAGAGCAAACCAATTTTATATTTAAAAAAAACCCGTACGTGGTAAGCGCTACGCCTGCCCATAAACAGAAGCAACACCACACAGAATTTTGAAATACAAAGCACTGCATGACACTAGATTGCGCTCGACACCGCTAGACATAAGTTTGGTAAAAAGTAATTTCACTGGCTTAGTATCAGTACATTTCCTTCAACTCGAAATAAAACAGTTCTCAACTGCTGCTTGGCGGCAGAAATAGACAAAGTGGTGGTGCAAACTCGAACGACCTTTCGCATACGAAGGACCTACCACCTTGTCGATGTGTGGGCTTATGATAATCCTTACATCCTAAAACCTTTTACTAGAATTTTCACTATTTGTATGCTGTTTAAAAATAGACTAAAACATTCATTCAGTTCTGGGCCCTTACTCTTCAAACTAATTTCAATTCCAATCTAAAGCCAATCCGATTCCAATGTTAATTTGGCAGTCACGTGATTCGGTACTCTTGAAAACAATAATGCCAACATTGGATTGAAATTGGGATTGCCCCGCGATTGTTTTGTTACATGTGAAGTTAGCTATGTTTCGAGCTGCAATGGTGTTGTTCAACTCATTAGAATAAATCGGTAATAGGTCTTTAAAATGCTTTATCCTTAAAAAAACAAGGCTAATAAATGAATATGATAGAAATAGTTGTTTAATTGATTATTTTTAACGTTTTAAATACATTTAGTCGTAAGAAAATAATTAAAATCCTAAAATTACCCATGACTTTGGCTTCATGCGTTAGGATCGTTGCCTACACCACTTTAAAGAAAATACCCGGCGTAAAAGTTCTCCAATTTCAAAATAATTTGAAGTGGTTTTAGAAGTAAATTCGAAATGCAAGTTTGTATACCATTAACTCAGAGATATTGTTCGCGTTCGGTACCGTTTAGTAACAAATAATTGTGGCCGTTAAGTTACTTAGCTCATATTAAAGTTTTATACAAGTGGTAAGTAAATATACAATCATAATTCCTACGTTTACATCATTGTATCAATAGAGCAATTTCATTAAAATTCATGCATGTTTTCAGTATTGGGCTGAGAAAAGATGTGCTCTAAAGAAGCAGTGTGCAGAACTCTCAGCTTCAATGAGGCGCACTAGTGGTGGGACAGCAGACAACTTGCCAGTGTGTCTGCCTTAGACAAAAGATTAGTGGCGGTGATGTGTGGACAAGAGTTTGCGACTGGTGATTCAAGATGGACAATCAATCCATTTCCTCAATCAGTAATAAATTTTAATACATATTTACAATTTTATCATACTTGTCATATTTATTTTAAGTATGTATACTAAATATTTTATTATTCTAATAATAATTTCATTGTTTCAGACTAGACCTACCGAGTTACCAGTTGTGGAAGAGGATGTTGTAACAGTACAAGAGTCTTCTTGTACTATCATAGATTCTTTGCAAAACATTTCCCCTATTCCTGGCGCGTCACACAATGACGCAATACCAGCATCATCCACAAGTAAGTCTTTATTCGAATTTGGTTACAAATGTTTAAATATTTCAAAAAAGCTCTCCAGTCACACTACTCAACACACACTTAAGTGTATAGTATTGGAGTGTTTTGGGACTAATCCCCTTTTGGGCTATAGCAAAAAAGAACTTCATTATTATTTATTGACTTGTTTTTTGTAACAACTCAGAAGTTTGAAACTTATTAGGTCAAGTGCTGATTTTACAATTTTTTTTATTCCAGTACCTGCGCCTCCTACGCCACTTCAGAGTATGATACCACAACGACCCCGCAGACGCCGCTCTTTAATTCCGCGGCCATTGGATATAAATATGGATAAATATGAAATAATTTTTCTTGTCTATTTGATTTAATTTGTGTTATTGTTTAATTAGTAAGTTGTTAATAAAAGCATGTCTAAGAAAAAAATGTTTATTCAGTTCTTCATTTTCTTAATTATTAATTTATACACAGTAGAAATACAATGACATAAATAGCATAATGATAAAAAGTGTTTACATTGGTTTCAATATACTAAAATTAACATTTCATCACTATTTCCAAATTAATTATACACAATAAAATATATAAATACATATAAACATCTAACTAACATGCATCAAGTAGCATGAAATACAAATGTTATCCAAGAGAAAGTGAAATAAAAAAGAAAGTAAAATTATCCTAAATCTTATCTAAAATTTCCTAATTTTTTTTCCTACCTTCTACTCGCCCACAACTGCTGGACTAAAGTATTTCGCTTTTCAGTGCCTTGTCTTAGTTCAGCAGCTGTGCCTATGGTTGTTTCTTGAGATATGACAGTGTGTTCATTCCTACCCTCTGGTGTATTCTCCACAAGATCGATACCTACTCTATTAATACACATGTTGTGTAAGACACAACATGCATTAATTATTCTGGCTGCTATGTCTGGATGATAATGTAGCACCCTATGCCCGAGTAAGCACCTCCATCTACTTTTGAGGACACCGATGGTACGTTCCACTGTATTTCTTGCAGAGCAATGCAACTTGGTGTAATATTGTTCTGGGGAGCCTTCGGGAGCATCTACTATAGGTGTCATCATATACTCCCTCTGAGCATATCCAGAATCTCCTAAAAAGTATAACTAATTAAAATATATTCACAATCACAAAAACTAAAATTGATCTGACTATTTATTTACATCATACTTGCCTAGTAAAAACACATTTTCTCCATTATTGTTCAAATCAATTAAATGTTGTTTCACAGGATGTTGATTCCAGACAAAACTGTCATGTGATGCTCCTCCAAATGAAGGGTCTACTGACAGAATTCTTAAGTCTGCATCACTTATCTGAAAATATATAAAAAAGGACATTTAACTTATTTATTGTGGTGTAAAATAAATTAAAAATTAATAAAAAGTTATTGCCTTACAATTAAAACATTTCTTGAATGGAAATGTTTGTGATTAAAAAATCTCTCTTCATTTTCTGTTGATCTAATTATGGCTACATGAGTGCCATCAATACTCCTATAACAGATGGTATGTGAAATTTTTCATAAAATCTGGAACATAAGGAAAAGTATATAGTCATAAAGAAAAGTATATAGTTACCACTTATAAAACCCTTGTTTTAATTTGTGTTATTATAAGTAATATAAAAAATCAGTTACATTGTCTAAGTTCGATAAAATAATCCAGTTACTTATTCAGAGCTGCCGTTACATCTCTAATAGTACGAGAAACCGATTGCTGCGACATTAGGGTTTCGTATGTGCCTCCAACTAGTTTTTGGTAACTCCCAGTCGCATAAAAGGACAATGCCACTAAAACCTGCAAGAATTAGACAAGTATTAAGCTATTGATCTTCCAAACAAGTGATCATGGTTGATTAAAGTCATTTATCAAAGACAACATTTAGGTACCTTATATTTTGGTGATATATCACTTTTTCTTTTAGGAGTTGGCATAAACGGCTTAATGTTTTCGTAAATTTCCTCAAACAAATCCTTGCTCAGTCTATAATTGGCTTTAAATTCGTCTTCATTCATAGAAAACGCTTTGTCCGTATAACGCATCATCCGACGCTCATCTCGTCTTTGTTTTAGATGTTTTTTATGCGAATTACGTAGAACACAGTATATAAATGCTAATCGTGCCATATTATACACTTAATATTCAAGAAAAATCGCTTAATAACGCAAAACAATTTCTAAAAAGTTACACTTTTGTTATTGGAATAAGCACAATCCACGCACAATCCCAACTCAATACTGACGCAATAAACAGCTGTCAAAAAGCACTCAAGAGTAGCGTTTATCGCACGCCAAGCCCGATCCCGATTCCACTTAGTTCCCAAAATAGTCACGCAATTTCAAAACCAATGTGGCGCTAGTGTCGAACTCAAGAGTACGAAACGTTACAATTCCAATGTCGATCGATCGGAATTAAAATCAAGAGTAAGGCCCCTGATATCAAATATGTCATGGCATCGAAATAATTTAATTTCAATTGTAAAAATAACGTTATTTTCTTTGTTATGCAGTGGACACGAGATCTGTAAATAGGTCGTGAAACCATCCTGATTCCCGGAGCGAGGCGGCGACAGACGACGCGACAGCTCTGGCGCCAGGCGCCGAAAACATGCATAGATGCGATTTACTCAACAGATAGGTTGGAAGGTAGAATAGAAAGAAATATTGGAACCTGGTACTGTGGAGATTACACTGTACCTGATGAGTATCGTAGTTTTTTTTATCCGGGCACGGCTAAGTGATTGCATTTCACCTGATGGTAATCGTAGATCAGTCCAAAAAAATAGTGATCAGCGACAAACAATGAGTTTATTGGTCCTCACTAAAATCATGCCGGCCTGTATAAATGCTTCTTCGCATCCCGAAAATGGAGGAAGCACATCGAAGGGCCTGCGACAGGACATGCGAATGACCGATGTAGGCACATGGGTCCCAACCATCCATCAAGTCTCGCCGCAAGCCCCTCGGGTGAACCGGATATACACTGGCTGATCCTAGAACGCGATCCCCACAAGGTGTGTAGATCTACCACTCGAAAAATGTATATGTAATGTATGCTTTGATATTGCTATCTTTTTATAACAGAGGTCTGTAAACGATCAAATGGGTCACCTGATGATAAATCATCTCCAATGTCTATGAACATTTATAATACCAGAATCATGCGTACATTATGATCTTAAGAGAAAGGGATAGTTGGACAATTGGGAAGCAGGCCATCTGGGCCTCTGGATAGTACATTTACGTCGTTTTTCTCTGAATCAGTAATAATAATAACTTCATGCAAAAACTAATGATACTCATACTGTGAGCAAAATAATCTACAGCGTGGCTTTACCACTTCAAATATATCTGTAGGCATTAAAACCCCACAATATTTTTCTAATCTTTGAAACAGTTACTGCAGAGCTTCATCCCTTGTTCATGGCTTCACCTGATTGGTCTATGATCTAATATCTACCAATCACATCACACTCTAGATTATTTTAACCAATCAGCGACAAGAAAAATATTTCTGTTAACCAATAGAATCTAATGCAAGTATTATTCCATGGAAACACCATGATATTTGGAATTATCAGTGATTTTATTCCAAAAAGTGTATTTTTAGTGCAAAATAAAATGGGAAAAATAAATATTTAATAACAAGTGACGTGGGTGTGAATAATGATTATAATTTATATTGATATTGTGCTTTTAGTTATTCTGGTAAGTAACATAAGATTATTTTGAAAAATTAAAAGTAGTCAACCAGTGAGCAAGTGGCTAAGCGACGTTATATGCAAGGTGGTAGGTCCCTCGTATGCGAGACGCCGTCTGGGTTGGTACCACCGCGCCGTCTATTTCTACCGCCAAGCAACAGGGTGCAAGCACTGTTGTGTTTCGGTTTGAAGGGCATTGAAGCCTGTGATATTACTGGGCATTATAAGACGTAACATCTTATGTCTCATGGTGACGAGCGCAGTTTAGTGCCATACAGTGCTTTATAATTCAAAGTTCATTTGAGCCTCCGGATATCTCACTCACCATACGAAACGCAACAGCAAGCCGCTACTTTACGTCGGTTTTATGTGAAACAGTGATAACGACCCGGTCGAGCCGGCCCATTCATGCTATAGACAAAACTGATTTTACTACCAACTAAAACCCCGCGGTGGCCATCTTTGGTGCATTAGGGACGGCCCCGGGTTCCCGAGGCGAAAATAATACAGACTCTACCATTCATATTACATCCAACCTATTTAACTTCTAAAGCAACACAATTACAATGTTTAAAGTATAAAGCACTACGTGGTATTGTATTGCGCTCGCCACCTTGATCAGATATCATGATGGCGAATAATTTCACTAGCTTCCTATCTTGTTCTAGAAACTTTTAAAACAGTAAGATTAAGAAATACTAAGATTGTAGGTTTAAATTTCCTTCTTTGGTTTCAGCTATGTCTAACAGTGTTCACGTGTGCATATTGCCTGTACAGAGTCCACAGGATGCAACAGAATGGACAGGTAAATATGAAATATATAGGTTCCCAGGTTAAAATCAATAAATCAAAACGTTTATTTAGCAAGTAGGCTACAAAGGGCTCATTAACATGTCAATAATAGATAAATTGCATTGAAATATCTCTACCGGTGCTTCGGAAATGCACACTGATCTGAGAAGAAGCACCAAGAAACTCAACCGTAGGTCTTTTGAATATTAGATATACATTTTATTTTTTGGCCTAAAATATATGTATGTATGGCCCTCTTGGGACAGGGAAGAAGCAAATCGAGGGGCCTGCTACAGGACAGGCGGTGGTATGACGGCATTGCCTATTTCTGCTGCCAAGCAAAAGTGTGTAAGCATGATTGTGTTTCGGTTTGAAGGACATTGAAGCCAGTGAAATTACTGGGTATTATGGGACTTAACATCATATGTCTCGGGGTGACGAGCGCATTTCAGTACCATGCATTGCTTCTGTTTATGGGCAGGCGTACCATCAGGCAAGCGCCTTTCTCGTCTCGTCATTCAATCAAATAAAAAAAACACATATTTAAGAAATTATATGAGCGTGCTATGATACGATAATAATGTTAATGCAATGGTTCAAAATCTGCCTATCCCTCCAGTGATACAGGCATGATGTTACAAGATCAACATGAGCAACTTGATTAAACTATTTAATTACATTTTCTTAACAATTGAATTAGCATTGCTTGAGTTCTGAGATTGAAATGACTTCGTTAAAATATAAATTTTCGGCTGAAAACTTTCCATAGATATTGGATATCATCGTCAAATTACTCGGTCATTAGCTTCGTAACTTTTAAATGACCGCTAATTCTGGGCATTAAATATTAAACTAGGGAGCGAAGTTTTTCAATTGGAATAAATGAAGTTGACAAAATGCCCAAATATTCGGAGAAATTAAAATTTCTCTGAATATACACGCGAAGTACAATCTGTTGTCGACCTCAATATCATTTAGTAAACATTTCTTAACAATTTGTTACATTTTGTAACATTTTTTAACCGCGGGCGGCGGTACTTTTGAGAGCGGCGCCGTCAAAGAAGCCGTCAATGAAGCCGTCAAAGAAGGGCCGATTTCATGTTTACAAATGTTATAAAATGTTAAAAAATGTTAGAAAATGTTTTTGTTAACATTTTATAACATCGGTGTGGCAGCACCATTAAGCACATTTATCCGAGCATACTTCCATCCCATGATGTAATTAATATGATTATCTGTTGCATTGTAATGTTTTGTGACTTATCATGTATAGCTGTTAATGGTGGGCCATGAAATTTTATTTATTTAAGAAGAGAAGTACAATTGGCGTTTTGGTATCTTACTACTGTTTTTAATGTGAAAGTTTGCATGATTGTGAGTTTGCGAATTTGAATGTATGTTAGTCAACCTCGCCTTAACGGCTGAACGGGTTTGGACGAAATTAGACACAGATAGACCATGATCGGGATTATGACATAGGCTATCTTTTATCCTGTAAATGGCCGTACATACAGGCGGGGGTAACACAAAAAGCTAGTAAATAAATAAATCATTGTTCTTACTTTGTGGTAGTACTATAGGTTAACGTTCTGGGATCTAACTGCTCAGTAATTATATTTTTTAAAAGGATGGTTGAATAAAATATTTTTAACTTCTTTTTTTTAGGTTGCCATTCTGCTACGACCTACTAAAGTACTATTCTCACATAAGAAAGAAGGCAAAACGGATGAAGAGCTAAGGTAAATCTCTGAAGTGATCGTTTTATTGCCTTGATAAAAGCTAAGTATCTGATTACCCTAAACGAAAGGGATGGACTACTGTGAACTCGATGTATTAAACAAAAGCGAATCCATAACATGTTTTATATGAATAACAGTTTTTGGTAGCAACCCGGACTGAGGAATGATTAATTCCCTGGGCTTCATTCAAAAGATTTCTTTAAAATATCACCCACTCTACATCCCCGTTACGGAAACCATATATTTGTAAATATAAAAAGTCAGTTTATATCTTTATAGTTGATTAAAATAACAACTCCTTTATTCACTTCACTACAAGAAAAAAGATGTGAAAGCGAAATAGGAAAACTAATTTGAATCGAATGATAACATAAAGTCCAAGGCATTAGACTTTGCTCCACTTGGAACTATTCCTTTAGAAAGAGTAAAAGTAAAAAGTAAGGAGTTAAAAGTAACAAGTAGTAACATTCGTAGAGCTGGTAACAGATGAAGCAAATGGATTCTTGATACGCGTGCGTGAATTAGGGTGGGGACGGTCATTGGGGCATATATAGAAATATATAATAATATTTTAAAAATATTATAATATAGTTACTGGAAGCTCTTCTTAACTTTGTCCATTAGTTACTACTGACATAATGTCTTCTCATATAATAAAGTACTATAAAGGTTGTGTTATGATAGATTTATTAAACAATCATATATCCTTCCTAGAAAATATTAAATAATCTTCGTTTTACAATTTCAATGTTCAATTTTCAAAATTAATTTGGGGTCCTGATGAAATACGCCAGACCCCACTAACATTCTTACTTTACAATTTTTTTGGTATTCCGTACACAGAAACGGTGATAACGGCCTGTCTGACCTATCTTTAAGGGGATTTATCCTTTGGACCATAATCAGTAGCTGGTCATTATGGCGGATATTCTAACAATTAAAAACAGAAACTAAAATTTGACTATATGAGTATGGAATCCTCCGTGCGCTAGCTTAACTGCCACTTAACAGGTCCTTTAAACCTTTCTCTTTTTCCAGGACCGTAGTAGCCTACCAGAATCCATTCACAGGTGATTACTGCATTCACAAGAGTCGTGTTGGTCCCAAAGGGTACATGAACGAAGTCCACATCCCAGACTCACCGGACAGTGGAGTATCTGATGAGTACGAGCCTCTGAACTTGGATCCAGTTTGTCCCCAACCACAAGCGCCTCTTGTCATCAATGAGATACCAAATGGAAAGCCTCAAGGATTGTCAAATTCTATGCCTCATGTAAGATCAATTTAACGTCGTTACATAGTATGGATCAAATTTATAAAGTCCTTGCTTTTTTCAGGATTAAAGAATAGTATGGCGTGATTGACACGATATGGTCTCAGGCACTAAAATATGTATTAAACATATTTATTTGTTGTAAGTTTATATTTAAGCTACAGATTAAACCAATGAGTTGAAGGTTAATTTTATAAAAAAATAAACCTTTTTTTATTTTATTTGATTGAATGATGAGATGACAAGACGCTCGCCTGATGATAAGCGCCACGCCTGCCCATAAACAGAAGCAACACCACACGGAACTTTGAATTACAAAGCCCTGCATGGCACTGAACTGTGCTCGTCATCCCGAGACATAAGATGCTAAGTTTCATATTACCCAGTAATTTCACTGGCTCCAATATCTTTCAAACCGAAAACAACAGTGCTTACAAACTGTTGCTTGGCGGCAGAAATAGGCAGACGGCCTCTCGCATACGTGGGACCTACCACCTTGTAAACTTAATCTGTTATAGATTAAGTAAGGCCTAAACCCACTTATTAGTTGCGGAGGGTTGTACAAATTTAATTATTATTTTTAAAGCTTATTTTATTAATGTCATTTCATCGATAACAGACAGCCACCATCCCTAGTGATTTTACCAACTGAAGAAGGTTCTGCTTGAATTTTTTGCCTCGCGTAAATTTAAATTTCAAATAAGAAGGATTAGTTTTAAATGGAAGCAAAGTGCTTGAGTTTTTGTTAACAAAATTGACTTTTAAACAGATTACTCAGGTACTCGCCTCCGCTGTCTGGAGAACCTTATTTTATTCACAAAAAATAATATTTTAAGTTCTTTCGTGTTCAAGAGATTTTACCTTGTGCACTTGTGATTTTGTATCTTTGAAAGAAATTTCTTTTAAACTGGGTACTTAGTGGGCTGTGGGACTGAGTAGGGGATTATCTCTTGTACTAAGCTCACGCCTGTATCTTAAAGGGTGGCAGAGGTGCAACAAGTGGTCATCTATGCTCAAATTCCAAACACAGGTAGTTAATATCGCTGTCCCCATGGAATATTTGGAAACAAGCCCAGCGAAGTTATACGTCTGCTTATCCGTCAGAGATTACAGGCAATATTACAGTGTATATGTAAATGTGTATACAACTTTATATGCCATAACATGAAAATTTGTGGGCGAAATTTGCGTTCAATTGTTCTCGCATTTATTGTATTGAATATTCCTTCATCTTTCAGCTTCAAGATGCCTCAGTAAAAGTGCCAGTGACGCCTCAATACAGTGACAACAGCGTCAATAAATCATGGAATTGGAACTACACTGAATATCAGATATAAACTGAATACAAGATGGACAAGTAAAAACTATATCTTCGGTAAAAATGCTACTCAAAACGTCTCATTGGAAAATTCCGAAGCGCCTGTTTATAGCGAATTGAAGCATATTCAGAAAAATAATAGATAAATTAACAGCCTCCGTGGCGCTGTAGAGGCCGGCTGCGAAGCGAGAGGCCGTCAGTTCTATTCCGGCTTCGAGACAAATGTTTATGTGATCCACAAATATATGTTTCGGGTCTGGATGTTGTGGGACCGCAAGTTCCTCGTAGTTCCTGATACCCACGATACAGGTTAACCTAGTGTGGGGTCAGGACTATGTGTGTGTTTTATTTATTTATTACTTATTTTACTTATTTAGCAAGACAGCCTCCATGGTGTAGTATGACCGTAGCCGCCAGTAAAGCTAGAGGCCGCGGGTTAATATATAATATAATATTTCATTTAATTATTTAAATAAATACTCCCAACAGTCACACACCGTCCTGACGCTACACTAAGATACAAGTCTTGTGTCGAGGGTATCAGAAACTAAGAGAGACTTTGGGTCTCACCAGACCTGAAACAAATATTTGTAGATTTTCTTTAGACATAACAAAGAACCACCAACCAGCATTCCAGTTAAAAAACATTGTTTGATTGGTCCACTCATTTACCTACCAGTGAGTTTCCATGGTTAAATTATCAATCAACTGCTAAATCTGGAATTTTATCATCATACATTCATATATCAAGAACGAATATATCAAGATCGAATCGAGAGTCATTTAATGATGAGTACCAGTCTGTATTGTGTATGACATTGGACCTTGCTCCATCATAAAAAAAAAAAATAAAAGACATAAAAATCTCCACAATGAAAAAAAGATGAGCAAAAACCAAATTAAATTGTCAACAAGTGCCCAAAAATAAAATTAACAATGCCACTTATTAACATAGAAATTAAATTATTTGTAATTTAAAAGTTAAAAAGAATTTTTCGTTTGTAAGGCTTCGGTTTCCATAATTCGCTACGCGCAAATAAAAACGCTTTGAAAAATATTATTGAATACTAGCTTTTGCTCGCGGCTCCGCCCACGTGATCAAACAAACAAACAAACAATCAAACTCTACAGCTTTATAATATTAGTATAGATTTAGGTAGCTTAGCAACGGAAGCCTTCAAATAATATTATTTCGTTAGCTTAGCAACGGAAGCCTTCAAATATGAATAATTTTCCCCGTTTTTGCAACATTTTTCACTGATGCTTCGCTTCTAATGGTCGCAGCGTAATGTTATATATCCTATAGCCTTCCTCGATAAATGGACTATCCAACACAAAAAGAATTTTTCAATTCGAACCAGTAGTTCCTGAGATTAGCGCGTTCAAACAAACAAACAAACAAACAATCAAACTCTACAGCTTTATTATTAGTATAGATAAACTAATATTATAAAGAGGAAAGATTTGATTGTTTGCATTGAATAGGCTACTGGACCGATTTGAAAAATTCCTTCACCATTTGAATTCTACATTATCCGTGATGAACATAGGATACTTTTTATCCCAGAAAAAACATTCACGCGGGCGGAGCCGCGGGAAACAGACAGTGAGCTATAAAATTAAACTTTTCATTGTTGGGTCGGGGTTTATTCTTGTATTACTGTGCCTGCATCGGTCATCCGCATGTCCTGTTGCTGGCCTCTCGATTTGCTTCTTCCCCCTCCGAAGAGGCCACCATTAAACTGATTATTTGAAGATGGTCGCTGGTTTTTGGACTACACTACGCTTACCATCAGGTGTAGTGCAATCACTTTCCCGTGCTCGGATAAAAAAAAAGTAAAGCATTTACTTTTTCTGTAAGATATATCAGACAGAGAGTATAAAAAAAATATCATGTTTGTATAAGAACCGAAGCCTTACCAACAAAGTCTTAGCGAAAAATCGTCGAATTAAACTTATTGAATGTTAAAAAACTTTTATCTCGTGCCAAAGTTGAAAACAGCCGAATGTTGAGCTTGCAAATTTTATACTGTTATTACATAAATATATTTATCGCTACATTTCTGGAAAAAATATAATAAATATTTATTGAAAAATATACTTTTGTGTTTAATTGCCTATTGATGTATCCCTATTTTCAACCTACTCCAAAAACGGGGAGATTCTCATTTCGACGCATATTTTTATATGATTTTTTTATCCTGGCTCGGCAAAGTAACTACGCCACACCTGATGGTAAGTGTAGCGCTATCCAAAAATAGTGTCGACCAACGACAGACAACGTGATTATCGGTGGTCGGCAAGATCATGCCGGCCTGCCTAACTGCTTCTTCACACTCCATTTAAAGGACTCCATATACTAATCCATATAATAGCGACAGCTGTGAAATATTGTTAGTGAAAAGTTATTTAAATAATTCAAATCGCAAAGTAGCTGCTGACACAAAACAGTGGACGTGACTACTCGTCGATATTCAATTCATTTTCTTGATTCCACTGGATGTGTACCACGTTACGTGGAATACAGTAAGTCTATTCTGCACAGGATTGTCATAATAACGTCTTTTTTTTGTCTGAGCACAGCGAAGTGACTGAGCGTAGTGCAGTGAGTTACAGTGAGTTTATTGGTGGCGACCAGAATCATGCCGGCCTGTATGAATACTGAAGAAACACCCCGCAGAGGGAAGAAGCATTTATACAGGCAGACATAATTCTGGTGACCACCAATAAACTCATTGTTTGTTGGTCGCTAGTTTTTTGGATTGCACTACGCTTACCGTCAGGTGTAGTGCAGTCAATTGCCGTGCTCGGATAAAAAAAATGTCGATAAAATGTCCACTGACTCATAGCGTTAATGCCAAGGTTTCATTAGTTCAATATAAAAGCATTGTTCTACTGTTTAGTCCTGCACAGGGCCTTCCAAATACGGTCGGATTGCGGCTGCGTCAACAGTTGCCCACTAATATATAACTAACACATAGCAGTAATGCCAATGTTTCATTACTTAAATATGAAAGCATTGTTCTACTGTTTAGTCCTGCACAGGGCCTTCCAAATACGGCCGGATTGCGGCTGCGTCAACAGTTGCCCACTAATATATAACTAACACATAGCAGTAATGCCAATGTTTCATTACTTAAATATGAAAGCATTGTTCTACTGTTTAGTCCTGCACAGGGCCTTGCAAATACGGCCGGATTGCGGCTGCGTCAACAGTTGCAATTCAAATGCTAGCAAAACACAAGAACCGTCGGCCCGGCGCGGAGTCGGGACTCTAGCCGCTTCGTCTCAATATTGAATTTAAATACGTTTTATTTTCATTTAGAGAATTCGGAAGACTGTGAGATTACCTTAGGAAATGTCTCGCTAGTGGAGTATTTTTAACGTACATAGCCAATATATTTTATCAGTGTTCAGTATATTCTATTCGTAGGCATTCACATTATTAAACTTGCACTATGTTCTTTTTTATCTGAGCACGGCAAAGTGACTGCACTTAGCCTGATGGTAAACGTAGTGCAGTCCAAAAAACTAGCGACCACCAACAAACAATGAGTTTACCAGTTGTCACCAGAGTCATGCCGGCCTGTATAAATGCTTCTTCCCTGTCAAATTATTATACGTAACGCTTTCAAATAGACAAACATAGTATATTCTTATATTATAGTAATTGTAAGTGGACGTCAGACTTAAATAGTTGTTATATAAACATAGATCTAATGCTGTCTAGTCTGTAGTCTGTAACTGTACCTAATAAAATAAAATAAAAGAAAATAAATAACATAAATTCCAAAAATACAAAGACACATCTCCGAAGCATACAGTCAGAGCTTCGTAAAAATCACTAAATTTTTCTTCATAAAATCCAAACAACCACAAAAATAAGGTCGTAACGAGGCAATGTAATAAAGTTTCGCGATGCCACCGATGTCCGAAATACTCTGGTGTAAGTAAACAGATGTGGCAACTGGCAGTTGATTCCGCGCCCGCCATCTATCAGAGATTGTGGTCGCTCATCGATCAATGTCGCACGCCTGCGATGTGCGAATAAATGTAGGTGAATAACTGTGATCGTATGAAAATAGCGCCTAAAAGAATGGTCTGATGGGACCGATGTGAAAGTTTTTTGTTTGAAAGCAAATTAAAAACTAATTATAGTAATTTTATAATTGAAATAAAACTTCTTTAAACGGATTTTATCGTGGTTTTCTCTTATTTTATGTTAATTCCATGGGAAATATAGTTGGAAGCTTGCACAAGCCTGGGATCCGTTTATAAATTTAATTAGTTCTCTCCCCTCTTCGGAGAGGGAAGAACCAAATCGAGGGGCCTGCCACAGGACAGGCGGATGAACGATGCAGGCACAGTAATACAAGGATTCACTCCTATACCCGCTCCAACCATCAAGTCATGTCCCATACCCCTCGGGAGAACCGGATATACACTGGCTGCTCCTGGAACGCGATCCACACAAGACGTGTGGATCACTATGGCCGGTTTTAATACCCTGTGTACGGTGGTCACTATCCGGGCGGACATGAATATCCTATCACCAGCATTATATACGCACCAAAATATGAACAAATAAGGCCTACCCCAAGTAAATCGGACCTGGTCTAGCAAGAAAAAGAAGTCAGAGAATTAATCCAATACTAAAATGGCTAATTAACGATAAAAGTAAATTGATGTCTCTGAGTGCGGCTTTATTTATTAACTGTGCACAGATAATTTCTAAACTCAATGTATCTCGGCGACGAACGATCCCATAATCGCGGGCTTCCTGCAAAAGTCGAATTGAATTATTCTTCAGCATTCAATTTCAGCACAATATTCAGGGTATTAGGCTTGCTTACGAGACGCTGAGCTTTGGTCTTATTAATGCCATTATCTTGATATATTATGGTAAAATACCTCTACATATTGTACAAATAATGTTATTATTGACAGCCTCCGTGGCGCAGCGGGCGAGAAGCCGGCTGTGAAGCGAGAGGCCGCAGGTTTGATCCCCGCACAAAGACAAATGTTTGTGTGATCCACATATTTGTTTCGGGGTCTGGGTGTTGTGAGACCGAAAGTCTCTCGTAGTTCCTGATACCTACGAGACAAGACTCGTATCTTACTGTGGGGTCAGGACTATGTGTGTGACTGTTGGGTGTTATTTATTTATGTATTGATTGATTGGCCTGCATAATAAAAAGAGCAGGTCACTTGCCTGATGGTAACTGCCAATCCCGCCCATAAACTATAGCAACACGAACCCAGAATTACAAGGCACTGCTCTCGTCACGTGATATTTATGGTATTAACGCCCGGTTCCTGAAAGACTAATCAATGTAAAAATTAACTAACCATCTGTCAAATCTCATGTCAAGTCAAAATTGACTTGTACTCCAGTCATTTTAGTAGTTTCACCTCGGAATTCGAGATACCCGGCTGTAACTCTGTAAATACTTGTGTATTGACACCCTAAAAGTTGTCTCAAAACCTACATATGGTAGGGTGTGCAACTATTAAATTTCAAGGTCAAAGGTCACAAAAATCGCTTTTTTTGTAAATATCTCATTTCCTATGGGTTTTTTGCTATTTGTATCCATTATCAATATTGTAGAATACAAAATTCTCTACAAATTTTGTTTAAAACTTTTTTTCATACGGTGAACCGTTTTCGAGATAAAGGGCGGAGAGCGCGCGGTCACAAGTCCGTCATTTTGAAAGTTACATAAACGAAATTTTGTATTTCGGTTATTGACGTAAAATAAATAAATACGTGTTTCAGGAATTTTGGAAATTTTATTTATTAAGGGATGAAAAAGGGGGTGAAGTGAAAGTTTTCACGCTTTCATGCCTAAATCACTAAACCGATTTTGATGAATTTATCTACAGAGACAGATGGAGCCCTGCAGACGGTTACAGGCTACTTTTATCCCGGAAAATGCTGTTCACGCGGGCGGAGCCGCGAGCAAAAGCTAGTATAACATAATAGTTAATAAAAATTGACAAATATTTATAATCATTGATTTATGGATAGTTCATCAACTATATATGGCGCGTTTTCGACCGGAGGCACCGTTTGACCTGAACTGATCCTGTGACCGCGCGCTCTCCGCCCTCTATCTCGAAAACGGTTCACCGTATGAAAAAAAAATTTAAACAAAATTTGTAGAGAATTTTGTATTCTACAATATTGATGATAGATACAAATAGCAAAAAAACCATAGGAAATGAGATATTTACGAAAAAAGCGATTTTTGTGACCTTTGACCTTGAAATTTAATAGTTGCGCACACCCTACCATATGTAGGTTTTGAGACAACTTTTAGGGTGTCAATACACAAGTATTTACAGAGTTACAGCCGGGTATCTCGAATTCCGAGATTCTTACCTAATTTAACCTAAAATGACTGGACTATTGCTAGCATACGCTTTTGAATTGGCATACCTGTAAGTTAATACGGCTGTCAAACTTAAATCGAAAAATCACATGAACATTTTGTTAATTAAGATCTACTGCAGATTACAATTCCAGCAAAGATTTCGAAAACAATTCCTTTATTCCCTTACTAACCGAAACAAAACCAGTGTTGCTATTAAAAAGAAAAATGTTGGCAAATAAATAAATAAATAAAAGCGAAAAAGCACAAATTCAATTAATCTAGTTGAGATAATGTCTGTTACATGAACGTTCAGCCCGATTGGGAAACCGATTGTTATTCTTCTGCTTTCTGTTAATAGGATTACGTTAAATTAGCGACATTGTTGTACAGCCAGATTTATTAATGAATACTGTTTTTGTTGTATTTAATATTATTATTTATATATGTTCGAAGATAAAAGTCCAGGTTAAATCGGTACTGTAAACTGTATTTTAACACTGATTACAAGAATTATACAAAATTGTTTCGCGAGACACATACGCCCCACACAGTTCAACGGCCATATTTTTTCTTGCCGTTCACTCTCATACTCCCCTCCCTTTCAGTCCTTCGTTCATTCCTATCCATGCAAAGCTCACACAATCACGTTAGCTATCTATCATTCTGTTACACATTCGATCCTACATATTTTTTTTTATCCGAGCACGGCAAAGTGACTGCACTATACCTGATGGTAAGCGTAGTGCAGCGCAAAAAACCAGCGACCACCGAAAAACAATGAGTATATCGGTGGTCACCAGAGTCATGTCGGCCTGTATAAAAGCGTCTTCCATCTTCTGAGAGGGAGGGGCTTGCGACATGACTTTATGGTTGGTTGGAGCGCGTATAGGGACACATTTTCGTATCCATGTTCCTGCGTCGGTCATCCACCTACCCTGTCGCAGACTTCTCGATTTGCTTCTTCCGTCTTCGGAATGTGAAGAAGAATTTCAGTCAGAATTTCAGGTGACTGCTCACCTTGCCGTGCTTGGATAAAAAAAATACTTACTTGTGCCAAGTTTATATATTTGCTTAAATGAAAAGACTAGCAGGTCGCCGGCCTGGTGAATAACGCAGAAATTTAACTTACAAAACACTGCATGACACTGGACTGCGCTTGTCACACCAAGATGTAATATGTTAAGTCTCATAATAGCCAGTAATTTCACTGACTTCGGTATGCTGGCGGCAGAAACAGACACAGCTGTGATACCAACCCAGATGGTCTCTCGCATACGAAGGATCTACCACCTTGTACTTGCGCATAGTCTGCAACCCGCGTTATATTAAGAACTACGTCTCTTCTAACACCGAGGTATAATTTAACGCAGTTCCTCATCTCAACAAAAGATGTCTCATGATATTAGACTTGTAAATTGGAATTAACATCTTTCCAACTGTCGACGTCACAGACATATAAATCCACTAGCCGCTCGTGGTACCTGAACACTTTTGTACTTGGTTTACAAGGTGGTAGGTCCCTCGTATGCGAGAGGCCGTCTTGGTCGGTACCACCGCGCCGTCTATTTCTGCCGCCAAGCAACAATGTGTAAGCACTGTTGTGTTTCAGTTTGAAGGGCATTGAAGCCAGTGAAATTACTGGGCATTATGAAACTTAACATCTTATATCTCGGGGTGATGAGCGCAGTTCAGTGCTATGCAGTGCTTTGTAATTCAAAGTTCTGTGTGGTGTTGCTTGTGTTTATGGACAGTCGTGGCGCTTACCACCAGGCGAGCGCCTTGTTCGTCTCGTCATTCAATAAAAAAAAATTCTGGATAGCGAGCATATGGTACACATGGTCGAAAACCCGTTGTAATGGCTCGTTCAAGCGAGTCAGCCAATGTATTTCCAGTAACTGAAAGCTGGCATAAATCTGCAGACTGTGGAGGGACGCAATGTCTCTTAGCGGTCGATATTATATATATATGTGTTACGGAAAGGTGTGGTCAAATTAAAACAACGTATAAGTACGGTTTAAATATGTTCGCAGCACAAAATTCAGTATTTTACTAGCCCATAAATTAAGTCTTTTCTTTTTTATCAAATAAATTACACGCCGATATTCGACTTACAACTTTGAACAACACCAAATGATGAACAGCTGCTCTTTTATTCTTGCTCACACACTTCAATTAATGTTTAAGGATGTGATCGATCTTATATCGTAATAAACAAGTGATTAAAATTAGCGTGAAATTTTTGGATAACTAGATTTTGATAATTGCAGTATTAATCATTAAGATCATCGGATTAGGACAGTCTCCGTTGCGCAATGGGTGAGTAACCGGCTGCGAAGCGAGAGGTCGTGGGTTCGATTCCCGCACGAGAAAAATATTTGTATGATCCACGAATATTTATTTAGAGTCTGGGTGTTGTGGGACCACAAGTCCCTCGTAGTTCCTGATACCCACGATTAACCTAGTGTGGGGTCAAAACTATGTGACTATGCAAAAAACTCTATTACGTTTGATGTGAAGTTTATAGGTCTGTGGTCGCCGTCCATTAGACGCGACCTCGCCGATGCAGTTACAAAGTGTGATTATAAAGATTACAGGACGTCGTCTCATGCCAAGTTAAGTCTTTCCTTCACAATGGACAGCTGGGAAAATGGCATTTTAAAATATCATAAAGTTCGTTTTAAATTGGACGAGCGGTAATTTTATTTAAAACTAGCTATCCCGTGCGGTACCTTCCGTTATTTCGATACAATTTTTTACAAAATATACACTATCTTTTTTTTTACTAGCTCTGTATTATATACGTCCCACTGCTGGGCACGGGCCTCCTCTACTAAATGAGAGGGATTAGGCCTTAGTCCACCACGCTGGCCTAATGCGGGTTGGCAGACTTCACATACCTTTGAAAAATCTTATCGAGTCCTCAGGTATGCAGGTTTCCTCACGATGTTTCCTTCACCGTTAAAGCAAGCGATAATTAACAATTAATATACACGTGACTTAGAAAAGTCAGTGGTGTATGCTCTTGCGGCTGGTTTCGAACCTGCGACTTTCGTCTCGACAATCCATACCACTCCCCGCTGAGCTATCGCTGATCCACTATCAGTTTAAGTAAATAAAATAGACTACAAAAATTATATTTTTTAAATGACTCACGGAGCGTGGGTCCAAGACCCACGCGAGTCAAATTGGATAATATAGTAATCTTGACTGCCTCCGTAGGTCTGTGGGCGAGTAGGCGACTGTCAAACGTGCGACCGCGGGTTCGATCCTCGCACCGAGTTTGTGTGATTCATAAATATTTGTTTCGGGGTCGTGTAGACTCATATCTTACTGTGGGCTCAGAACTATGTATGTGACTGTTGGGTGTATTTATTTATTTTAATCTAAAGCTATATAAATTCTTCTTGTAGTGCCTCTTCAACTAATGAAGGTTGGCAGTCAGCTTAGCATACTGTTTTATCCCTTGTGAGACGATATAAATTACTTCAGTTCAAATAATATTATTGTTTATACGTTGTATCAATAGCTTCGCTTGGTAACTCAATTGGCTCCAACCGTCTTGAGTTACTTCTATAGGATGGCTACCCATCCTGAGCTATTTTAGATTCGATCAGAGATATTATCGTATTTCATACATACGTATCGAATTCATACATAACAAACTCTCACGCCTCTTTCTTGAAGTGGTAGGCTGAGGTGTAACTAGTATTTGCTGCAGTTATTTTTGTCCCGTGACTTGGTAGATGGCAAGCCTGATGCAATAAAAGGCACTTTCAATCTCGAGTAACTTTTGTAATCAAAAACTCAAACATGAATTGTCGGACTGTAAAAAGATTGCAGTGAAATGCACAATGCAGTTCATATTGAAATTGAGCGGCTAATTTAAGAAAAAACTCCGAAAGAAACAATTTTATAAATACGCTACTGTATGTTCAAATTCAAAATAAAGTTATTTAAATTCAATAATTAAACTATAACCACAATTTTTGAGTGGTAGAGCTACGCTGTAGAAAGTTTTATCTACAGTATGAATTGCCGGCTCGACCGGGTCGTTGCCACGACGTTGTCTCGCAGAAAACCGACGTAAAGTACCGGCTTGCTGCTACGTTTCGAACGGCGAGTGAGATATCCGAAGGCCCAAATCCCCCTCCCTTTCCCAATCCCTTAATTATCCGTTTAAGTAGTTCTTTTAAAGTCGGCAACGCGCCTATGATTCTTCTAGTATTGTAAGCGTATATGGGCGGTGGAGATCACTTACCATCAGGTGACCTACTCATTTGCCGGTCTATGCTATTTAAAAAAAATCGTATAGAAAAATACCGACCAGCTGAACCAATAAAAGAAAATAGTTCCAGATACATAGTAAAATCGCAAATAATGTGCAAATTAAAAACCTCATAATCCGTAGACATATTTGATAGCCTCCGTGGCACAGCGGGCGAGTAGCCGGCTGTGAAGCAAGAGGCCGCGGGCTCGATCCCCGCACCGAGACAAATGTTTGTGTGATCCACTAATATATGTTTCGGGGTCTGGGTGTTGTGAGACCGTAAGTCTCTCGTACTTCCTGATACCCACGACACAAGACTTGTATCTTACTGTGGGGTCAGGACTATGTATGTGACTGTTGGGTGTACTTATTTATATGTACATTATACCAAAGCGATAAGAAAGTGATAGCTATGATCGCTTAGCGTTCAGTGTATAGATACCTAAGTAAGTTGTTTGGCTTCATGTTGAGTTCATATTGGATGTCAGATCGTATATAATTTCAGATCAATTAAATTTAATCCGCTACGTAAACATTGTGTTTGCTTTCAATTGACACAATTTATTTAATATATAGCTTTACTAGTAAGCCTTAGAGGTGTAAGTTATATGACGAAATGACATACATAACATAAACTTTGACGCCTATATCCTCGAAGGGGTAGGCAGAAGTACAACTAGTACTTGCCGGTACGATATCCGGCCGAATAGCGACCACCGTGCACATGGTGTTAAAACCTGCCATAGTGACCAACACACCTTGTGTGGATCGCGTTCTAGGATCAGCCAGTATATATTGGGTTTTCCCTAGGGGCTTGCGACATGACTTGATGGTTGTTTGGGGCAAATATAGAGGTATATTCTTGTATCGGTGCGTGCATAGATCATCTGTCTGTTCTGTCGCAGGCCCCTCGATTTGCTTCTTACCTCTTCAGAGTGTGAAGAAGCATTTATATAGGTCGGCATGATTGGTGACCACCGATAAAATCATTGTTTGTTGGTGATCACTAGTCTTGTCGTGCCCGGATAATAAACACCCACTTATCGTCCCATGATGAGAAGGGGCGATAGACATGATGGAATGGGCGCGTCTATTCCGTACTGGGCATAAATTTCAATTTAATTCAGCGAGCCAGCGGGCGAGTAGCCGGCTGTGAAACCAGAGGCCGCGGGTTTGATTCCCGCACCGAGACAAATATTAGTGGGATCCACAAATATTTGCTTCGAAGTCTGAGTGTGGTGAGACTGAAAGTCTCTCTTAGATCCTGATACCCACAACACAAGACTCGTATCTTACTATGTATGGTATGGTCATACTACGTATGGTGAATTTATTTAAAGATTCTAAATTTTGATAGAGAGTTGATTCTATAATGAAATTGTATGTAGTAAAAAGGTTTCTCTAAATTCAATTTCTACTTTTAGAAATGTTACAAAGTTTATATAGGATAATTATTTAAGAGTTTTAAACTTTAAAAGCATAACTATGCTGGTGGGAGGATACTTGTATCCGACCGGATAGCGACCACCGTACACTGGTGCTAAAACCTGCCATTGTGGCCCACCTTGTGTGGGTCGCGTTCCAGGGTCAGCCAGTGTATATCCGGTTCTCCCCAGGAGGCTTGCCCCCTAATCCTAACCCTTTTCCCATCCCTTTTTCCTTTCCTCCCCCTTGGCCCGGCCGGCATGATCTTGCCGACCTATAATGGACACACTGTTTACCGTTGGTCGACATTATTCTTGGATTGCGCTACACTTACCATCAGGTGTAGCGTAGTCACTTTGCCGAGCCAGGATAAAAAAAAAAATAAAACTGCGAGAAACTTTCACAGAACCATAATAAAACAAAAATAAATTACATATATGATCATTCAAATCATGAATAATTGTATTGAGTTCGTTAAAAAGTCCCATACAAAGATTTCTTTTGCTGCACAGCCGACTCGCAAACTACGCAACGCTGTTTAAATGTATTATTACACCGACATAGTTCATTATACGTAGCCTCGTCTTCTTTCCCTATGGATCCATCATGTCACAGGTCATAAAGCCCCACAGTACCGTAGCGGGACCCTCTAATTGATGAATGTCTTAAATAATAACATATGACCTGTCCACCGGCAACTTGGACGAACTTTATTGACTCAGTTACGCTTGTGGGAATAATTGTGCGCACTCTAATGAGAAAACGCTGCGTTTCTTTTTCATTCTTTTATGTACTGGCCGAGGCTCCACCCACGTGAATGTCCTTTTTGGGATAAAAAGTAGCCTATATTCTAATGCATGTCATGGTCTAATTTGGCAAGCAAAGTTTCTTCAAATCTGTTCAGCAGTTAAGCCGTGATTTATTTACAAACATCCAAACTTTCACATAAATTTATATTATTTATTTATTAACCACATAATCACTACTTTTTGGTTTGGTGGAATATGCAACTGAATGAAAGCTGCAGTATGTCCCTGCGGTCCTATATAATGATATTTTATATCGAATAGTTACAATTTGCAACAGCGTTTTAAAAAACGCCGCGTTTCGTCAGCCAGTGCGTTCCCACATCTCAAACTAGTTGTTAACTCGCCCGAGACTGAGATGTGCCCCCAGGGAGTGTCGAAGTTACGGTCTTCGACTTGTATCGGTACCAAGTTGGGACAATAACGATTTAACTTGCGACTGTTTAAACTTACCTCTCTACCTACCTAGGTGAGAAGTAGGTGTGTTAAAATCTCATTATTATTGGTATCTATAATAATAAAATACTGAAATGGTTTCTTACGTTTACGCGAATGTTACACATTGAAATGAAACGAATTTAAAAAAACGCGATAAAATCCGTTTAAATTTATTTTATTTCAATAAAATATCGTCTACCAAATTGAGATCTGGCACACGACATTTAGACCGGTGATTTTCCAATTTGAAACATAAATAAATTATAGTAGAATGAAACCCATTGTAAAAGGAAGAGAATACAACAAAATTGATAGGAAAAATAAATTAACGGCGATCTGAGGTCGGGAAGTGGGAAGGGGGGGGGCTTTTAAGGGTAAAAAACGGTTTATCTCGATTTCCAGAAAAACTACAAGTCCTATGGAAAAAAGTTAAATCGCAAAATTGTAGGTAATAAAAAGATCTACAACTTTTGTATACACACTTTCTTCACATAACCTCAAAATATATGTGAAAAATTCAAATAACCAAGTTTTTTGTTTTTATTTTTATCTATTATAATAAATCATTTTTTTCACGAAATTTGGTGAAAACTTACCTTTTTGTATCCCAAATACACTGTAATTTTTTTGATTTAAAATATTTATTTTTGCACCTTATTTTGACCTAATATCGAAAAAGCAGCCTAATTTTAAAACGAAAATTCTCACGTCAAAATATGAGCTTTTTTAAAAAAGTCTGTTGGTTTCTTGTTCATTGAATTCTCTACTTTCTGATGGTGTAAAAAAATATATACATTACTATGGTAGATGTGCTCAGAAAATGCAAAGAAACGAACTACTAAATAACAGGTAGTAAGGCCCAGACCCACCTAGCCCCTTCCCCACTTCTTTATGATGGGCTAAAATTTTCCGTAGATCACTCAGGTTTATAAGTTATATTAAAATAACAATAAAGAGGCATCTACGCATATGATTTAAAGAAGATTCTACAACTTTCTCAAAATATTGTAGATATATCTTATTAAATATTAACTTATAACTTTACATTATCTGAGCACATTTACCATAGTAATGTATATATTTTTTTACACCATCAGAAAGTAGAGAATTCAATGAACAAGAAACCAACAGACTTTTTTAAAAAAGCTCATATTTTGACGTGAGAATTTTCGTTTGAAAATTAGGCTGCTTTTTCGATATTAGGTCAAAATAAGGTGTAAAAATAAATATTTTAAATCAAAAAAATTACAGTGTATTTGGGATACAAAAAGGTAAGTTTTCAACAAATTTCGTGAAAAAAAATGATTTATTATAATAGATAAAAATAAAAACAAAAAACTTGGTTATTTGAATTTTTCACATATATTTTGAGGTTATGTGAAGAAAGTGTGTATGCAAAAGTTGTAGATCTTTTTATTACCTACAATTTTGCGATTTAACTTTTTTCCATAGGACTTGTAGTTTTTCTGGAAATCGAGATAAACCGTTTTTTACCCTTAAAAGCCCCCCCCTTCCCACTTCCCGACCTCAGATCGCCGTTAATTTATTTTTCCTATCAATTTTGTTGTATTCTCTTCCTTTTACAATGGGTTTGATTCTACTATAAATTTGTTTCTATTTTTACCATTTTCAACCGGATAATCACCCGTCTAATTACCGAAATGTGGGATGTGGACTCAACAATTATTGTCCCGTGTCGTCTATTGATTTTTCCTAAAGTGTATACAGGGTTAATTTTAAAACACCAGCAACCTCGCAGGACCAGATAGCTGACCCCATACGGAACAACTTTAGTTCTACGAGTTTGTATATAACTCAATATATTTAAAAAAAAATGATTTTACAAGTTTTTGTTGTGTCGTATTTTTTTTCCTAGCGTTCGGCGTGCGAGCGCGACTCAAAGAAACCGCTCAGCTGGCTCGGGCGATGACCTTCAACGCTAGCCCCGTTCCCCACGCTTCGCGTGTTTGCTTACGTAATCTGCGATGCGTGTAGGTAACATACAAGACGGAAATTAAATGAATACTTATTTTTGTATGAAAATAAAATCTAACAAATTATCAAAAGTCGTAGAACAAAAGTAGTAGCTTATAACCTTAGGTATCTACCCCTGCGAGGTTGCTGGTGTTTTAAAAATAACCCTGTATAACATAATACTTTGTACAGCGGTTGGGTCGATTGGGTTCTCTAAAATTTCTTCATCATCATCATCATCAGCCACAAGACGTCCACTGCTGAACATAGGCCTCCGCCACAGATTTCCGGACCGACCTATTGGAAGCAGCCTGCATCCAGCGACTTCCTGAGACGTTAATCAGGTCGTCTTTAAAAAAAATGTACAATACAGCCTTATTTACACCCTTAAAGCGGGCAATATTTCTAGCGAGGAACTTTATAGGACTTCATAATGCATTCATCTGCACCTCGGGAGTCGTGCGTAAAGTTGCGAGCTCCTAATGGTTTTGTAATCGTATTAAAACTTAGTCACTGTCATTGTCAGTTCAATCTTGCGTCTAGTTTTGTAATAACGTGAATGGCTTTGAAATAATAATCAGAGTAGTAGAGCCACGCTGTAGATAGATTTGTGTATAGCATGAATGGGCCGGCTCGACCGGGTTACCACTGTCTACAGGAAAACGATGTAAAGAGCGGCTTGCTGCTGCGTTTCGTACAGTGAGGGAGATATCCGGAGGCCCAAATCCCCCTCACCTTCCCAATCCCTTAAAGTGAAGTTAATTTCAATATCATTAAATTACATACTTCATTCACATTTAAATACTAAGTACCTGGGCGACCGAGCTCTGCTCGGGTGAAAAAAAAAAGAAAAGTAGTTTTATTATTCGCCAATAGATGTCAGGAATTAAGTCTAACCTCAAAGCAAACACTCATTGACTTCGTGTTACTTAACAACGCCATCCGCCAATAGATGTCAGGAAGAGTCATATTTTTCAGTTTAAATTGGGACTACTTTAAGTTGATAAAAAACGAATAAAATGACATTTTCTAAAAATGATTCCTAGCTAGATCGATTTATCGCCCCCGAAACCCCATATATACTAAATTTCATGAAAATCGTTGGAGCCGATTCCGAGATTCCAATTATATAATTATATATATACAAGAATTGCTCATTTAAAGATATAAGATTTAAAGATATAAGATTTAAAGATATTTAAATATAAGATATCGCTCGTGCTTTGTCATACAACATTCATACTTAGGAGTCGCATTTCTAACCATCGATAGAAAGGAGGTGCTGACAACTCGACACAGTGTGTGTTACAAGAACCAATAGTACTAAATGGTCGCACCACGGTTATGACGTCACTATGATTGTATAGGTTTTTTTACAATTTGTTTTACAAGATGGTAGGTCCCTCGTATGCCAGAGGCCTATACTATTTAACAGTTAAAGCTGTACTGAATCCACAAATGTGAATACCCTGGAGACAAAAACGATGCATTTTAATATCTAACGTTGGTTAATGGCAGAACACAAAGAATGGATGCTTTCTCGCGAAGTAATTGTAAGTACTTCTGTGGAACACAGTGCCTGATTCAAGCTAGCAGGTTTTATCGAAGGAAGTAAGATAACATACGTACATACACATATACACTAACGCCTGTAGTCCCCGAAAGCAGGGTTTTTTTTTTATTTATTGAATGACGAGATGAGCAAGGCGCTCGCCTGATTGCAAGCGAAACGACTGCCCATAAACAGAAGCAACACCACAATTTGAACTTCAAGATTCAAGAACTACAAAGACTTGAATTACAAAGCACTGCTTGGTACTGAACTGCGCTCGTCACCCCGAGACATAAGATGTTAAGTCTCATAATGCCCAATAATTTCACTGGCTTTAATGTCCTTCAAACCGAAACACAACAGTGCTTACACACTGTTGCTTGGCGGTAGAAATTATTACCTATGTGTATGTTTTTATTTATTATTATAACATTTTGATTCCCGTCGACACTTATTGAGTCCTTGCCCACGCTCCCAATCTCCTAATACCTCCCAGCACCTTATAAATTATAAATAAGTGCAGTAAACGGCACAAAGAAATATTTCAGCGGTGTTACAGCTCCATACGTTCGCTCACCTTTAAACTCGACATAGGAAGTTATTAGTGTAAGTGCACTCTTTAGATTAACTTCTCTGCTTTTTATGGGTGATTATTTGAAAATAGTATTGTAGGTGTAATTAAGGCAGGTACATAATCAAAGTTCTGTATGAAATCGCTTCTGTTTATGGGCAGGCATGGCGCTTATAGGCGAGCAACCTGCTCGTTTCGTCATTAAAGGTAATAAAAAAAGTTCACTTCATTACGGTAAAAAGTTGCGATAGGTCAGCGGGTAAAAAGTCACAGTTTCGAAACCAGCCCCAAAAGCATGCACCTCTGACTTTTCTAATTGATTGTGTATTAATGGTTTATTATCCCTTACTTTAAAGGTGGAGGAATCATCGTGAGGAAGCCTGCATACTTGAAAATTTCTCAACAAGAATCTCGTAGGTACGTGAAGTCCGCCAACCCGCATTAGAGCAGCGTGGTGACTAAGGCCTAACGCTTCTCATTCATTAGAGGAATTCCGTGCCTAGCAATGAGACACGTATCTGACAGAGCTAGTATCATTATTATTACGTAATCATGACATTAGCTCTAGGAGTATCGATGCTTCAGGAAACGAGCAAGTATATTAACTGACCATGATAAGTGATCTCCTTCGCCCATGAACATTCAATATACCAGAAGAGTTAAGAAGCATTAAAGAAAAGGAAGGAAGATTGGAAAAGGGAGGGGAGAATGGCCGCCTGAAAATCTCACTCGCCGTATGGAACGCTGGTGCTACTTCACGATCGTTTTCAGTGAGATAGCATGGTCGAGCCCACCTATTCATGCTGTAGACAAAATTATCCACGGCGTGGCTCTATCACTTGGAATTGAGGATATGGGCGAATAGTTTAAACAGAGTTAGACCTATCTCCAACAGTAAATTGAAACGTGCTAGAAATTATGATGAAAATAATCTAATGATTTCTTACGTTTACGCGAATGTTACTCATTGAAATAAAACTAATTTAAACGGATTTTATCGCGGTTTTTTATTAATTTTGATCCCGACATTTCGAAGACTTTTCAGCCTTCGTGGTCACGGGGAGGACTGAGGTGTAGGTTGTCCAAAAATATTAATGTTACAGTATCTACCTTCAATTTACAATTATAAGATCTTTATGGTTTGGTCCGATCTACGCAGAAGGAGCTCACAGTGTCTTGAGGTCTGGCAGTTGGTCTTTTGGGCTCCGATTTAATTAAATGTATAATCGGATCCCAGGCTTGTGCTAGCTTCCAACCATCTTCTCTATTGAAATTCGGATGTTTTTTAATTTCAATAGCCTCGCGAATCATCCTGGGTAGGAATCGGTGTTCTTTGGCAAGGATTTGTGGTCTGTCAAATCGAAGATAATGTTTGGAGCCTTCCTCTGAATGTTCAGCAACTGCAGACTTCGTAGAGCGTCGGTGTTTAACATCAGCTATATGTTCTTTTACGCGGGTCCCTATACTTCTTTTTGTTTGACCTATGTAAGAGAGTCCACAGTCACAATCGATTTTATATATGCCCTGTTCCTGTAGAGGTATATGACACTTGACCGGTGGTAAAAATTGACTAATCTTCTTGGGCGGCTTGAAATAAGTTTTAATAGAAGCACGCTTCAGCACATAGCCAATCTTGTCGGTGACTCCTCTAACATATGGTAATACAACAGGGACACGTTCAACTGTGGCTGGTTTCACTCGGTTTCTGTGACGGCGGCGTGGAATTTGGAGCTTGTTGTCTCGCAGTACTCGCTTGACATGTTGCAGCTCGGCAGCCAGATGTTCCTCGTCACAGATTCCTTGTGCTCTCTGAAACAAAGATTTGCCCACGGTAGCTAACTGTTTTGGATGGTGGTGAGATTCACCATTCAGGTATTTATCTGTATGGGTCACTTTGCGATACACAGTATGGCTTTTTTTATATATAAATTTTTATATACACAGTATGGTTTTTTATATAATTAATAAAAAACCGCGATAAAATCCGTTTAAATTAGTTTTATTTCAATGAAAATAATCTAACTAATAATAATGACTTTTCAATGTTCAGACAATTACGTTGGTAGTCTTGAAGTCTGCAGCGCGGCAGATAAACTGCAGAAATGTCACTTGGTCACGTTTTGAAGAAATCGCAGGAGTTCGTCTGTCCCAGATACCTGAGCCAGTTTATGCCAGGAGAAGGGTCCCGTGAATTGACGAAAAAGTGTTGGCTTGACGTTCTAGACGGAGATATGAGAGCCAATGGTCTTATTACAGAGGATGCTCAAGATGGCAGGAAGTGGAACCGTTCAAGTAGGAAGGCGGACTCTAGCACTAAATCGGGATAATACAAAGCAAAAAGATTAAGGTATTTTGGAACTTATCTTTAGAGAAATAAAGTACAATATACAAATAAGTCTTTATTATTTTGTAAAGTGGGAACATCATGTCGTATACGTGATAAAGTTGTACGTGTTTGTTGTCATCTCTTGCAGCGACAGATTCGTTTGAGAGCTCTCTTCAGCCCGGCGAAGTAGTGTATCACTTGTTCCTGCAAACAGTAATTAAGCGTTTAGTTTTTTTTTAATGAATGGTAGCGCCACGCTGTAGACAGTTTTTTCTACAGCATGAATGGGCCGGCTCTACCGGGTCGTTAACACTATCTTACAGGACACCAACATAAAGTAGCGGCTTGCTGCTGCGTTTCATATGGAGAGTGAGATATCCGGGGACCCAAATCTCCCTCAACTTCCCAATTCCTTAATTATCCCTTCCCTTTAAAGACGGCAACGTGCCTATGATTCTTCTATAACACGTAAGTCTTTTTCTTATTAAAATTCGCATTAAAAAATCACAATAAAATATCTTTCAGAGAAAATGTAGTTTCCTACCGGTTTCTTCCTATTTTAGAATTATTTGATCAATGTTTCTCTAAAAACACTCTGAGATCCAAAAGTACGAGTAAAAGTGTCATTCCTGATGGTATAAGATCACCACCGCTCGAAAAGATCCACAATGCTAGAGGAATGAAACGCAATTGGCTGCGTTGTCGATATTTTGAAATAATAATAATAAATACACCCAACAGTCACATACATAGTCCTAACCCCACAGTAAGATACGAGTCTTGTGTCGTGGGTATCAGGAGCTACGAGAGACTTTCGGTCTCACAACACCCAGACCCCGAAACAAATAAATGTGGATCACACAAACATTTGTCTCGGTGCGGGGATCGAACCCGCGGCCTCTCGCTTCACAGCCGGCTACTCGCCCGCTGCGCCACGGAGGCTGTCATGAAATGAAATAGGAGTTCGATTCTGAGTGGTGTTGTTATTGTATTTTTTTTTAATTACTAGCGCCCTGCTTGTCTCGTCACTCAGTCGAATCTATAAAAGAAGAAAGTTGCCACCTTGTTTTCTGAAGACCACCTCATTTGGGCGGGCCAAATCGCCGTAGCCAAAACTATCTGCAGGGAGCACTTAGTATGGTGGTGGTACAAACCTGCATCAAGTTGAAACACATGGCGACGAGCGCCATGCCCAGCATCAGGTACATGGAGCACACGATGAAGGAGGTCTCTATACGGGCGGAGTACACACGCTCGCCAGGCACGAAGTCACCAAACCCGATGCTGTAACATATAGCATTAGCAAGAAATAAAAAGATGAAGAACAAAAAAATCAAAATCAAATCAATCAAATCAAAATCTTTATTAATCATGTAGGCTAAGAAAGCGCTTATGACAGGTCAAGTACAGAACATTTTGAAAGAATAAATTTCAGAAAGAAAACCTTTTGTTATCCTAGCGCGGCAAAGAAACTACACTGGACCTGATGTTAAGTATAGTATTGTCCAAACATAATATTAAACGTCGTGGCATTAAGTCCCTCGACAGTCTGTAGAATTATGCCGGCCTAAAGTTACTGGATATACACTGGGTGATCCTGGAACGCGAATCGCCTGAACGACCCACTATAGAGTTTATTCACCATTTATACGGTAGCTGCTATCCAGTCAGATACAAAAATAATAGGTAGGTACTCTATTGGAAAAGGATCTATAATTTCAAAATAGCTGAACAAATTTTCTTCAAAGAACTATCTTGATTATTCCATCCATCCAAATAATAACAGAGTTCAAATAAAAGACCGTATTCAGATTGATTAATTCATTTAGGCCGTACGATGTCTCACACACACGAAATAGCGGGCAAACGTATAATATCCCTATTATTGTCAGGGATTAAAAACATCATCATCATCATCTACAGAACGTCCACTGCTGATCATAGGCCTCCCCCAAAGATTTCCAGACCGACCTGTTGGAAGCGACCTGCATCCTGCGACCTTTATCAGGTCGTCTGTCCACCTTGTAGGCGGACGACCAAAAAATAAAACATAATATTAACAAATTCTTAGTCAATTAGGCAGATAGTTACTTTAGTAATATTGATTGTAATACTAACCTGCTGAGTGATATAAAACAGAAGTAGGCGCCGTCGAGTTGGTCCCACTTCTCCCACATACCAAATATCATGGAGCCGAACATTAGATAACTGGGGACAAAGACGAGAAAATAATTTTCATATCTTCATTAAAAAATACAGAGGATAATTTAGAAAGGAATACTTTAATACAAGGCATGGCTACATTATTTAATAAAAACTTTTAAATAAATCATAACCATATTTATCCAATGTATATTATAAAATATAGTAAATAAGTCACAATAGCAGATGAAGCTAATGAAGCTGTTATAATTAATTCCTTGGCCTATAACGTTATAGAAAACATAAAAATAAAGTTAAAATGACAAGACAGAGTTGCAAAGACTTTAGATTCCTATAAACATTCCTTATTTAAAATGAGATATACCCAACCATAAAAAAACGCAAATGGAAGTAGGAACGGATTACTTAGCCCAATTATTAAAAACAACATACCCAACCATAATAGACACACAGACAGAAATAGGGACGGTGATAGTTTGAGCATCGAAGGTGACGTAGCTGAACTCGCTGGTGGCTTCACTGCCGCTCCTGAAGCCGAGTGGCTCCGACCACACACGAACGCGCGGCTCGAGTCGACAGCGCGACTGCTCCCACGGCTGCGGCATCGACACACTCCGCATGTACTCTGCTCTCCTGGTACATAACAAGCAGTCATGATGCAAATTAGATATAAATCTATATTTATCACCATGGGGCACAGCAAAATGATGATAACACTGCACCTGATGGTAAGGATATGGATTTCCAAATATAAATAATGTCAACCGTCTAAAGATATTGGATTCCTCGACCGTCGCCAGAATTATGTTGGCCTGAAGTAACTGTATGTAGTAAACTCATTGATCTAGGAATACAACTATTTGGTACGAGCTACTATGGTGAATTTTTACAATTGACGGTCACCGATTTGACTTCCATATACTATACTTGATTTTATGTAAATAAAATCTAACTGCCATAGGTCAAACAATTTTAATTGTCATTATAAACTCCTTTGCAAAAAAAACGGGCACCTTACACACACACTTTACCTTAGCTTTTCTATGGGTAAATATTATTATATTTTTAGTATGTCATTAGCTTGGATGACTAGAAATTTCTTATTATCAATGAGAATCTAGTTTTTTTAACACTTTTATCCTGGTATCGGTGTTTTAGTCAATGTAAACAGAGAGCCGTGTTAAAATGGACATTTTTATGGGTATAATGAAATTAAGACTACGAGTATTTTTATGGTATTTTAATAAAAGAGACATTAAAAAATAAAAATTAATAACGAGTATGACCTCCTCTTGCAGCGATTACGGCATGTAATCGTCTTGGCATGCTTCCCACCAGGCTTTTGATGGTGTCCTGTGGAATGTGTTCCCACTCAGTCGAGATTACACGTTTAAGCTCTCTGATGTTTTGTGGAGGTGGTTGGACAGATCGTACTCGCCTTTTTAGGAGGTCCCAAACGTGCTCAATGGGGTTAAGGTCGGGGCTCCGCGCTGGCCAATCCAAACGACGAATACCGACCTCTTGCATATAAGCATCTACGTCGCCAGAACGGTGGGCCCGAGCATTATCGTCCATGTAAATGGCATCTTCACCAATTACAGTCAGTGCGGGTTGTGCATTTTGAGAAAGGATTTCTGTTATGTACCTATGCGCATTTAGTGAGCAATTTTCTATGAATACTATCTCGGTACGATAGTTGGAAGTTACGCCCGCCCAAAACATAACGGACCCTCCACCATAAGGGGTGATTTCTTCAAAACACACATCGGCATAGCGTTCCCCTGGTCTTCGTAACACTCGCCGACGTCGGTCCTCACCATGCAGACAAATTCGAGCCTCATCGGAGAAGAGTACGCTACTCCAGTTACCTGGTGTCCAAGATAGGCAATTTCTAGCGAACCTCAACCGCGCAATCCGGTGCTCACGGAGTAACTTGGGGGCCCGCGCTGGTCGTCGACTACGTATATCAGCAGCTAAAAGTCTTCTCCTCACAGTCCATAGGCTAACTTGTGCTCCTCGTACCTCTTCAAGGTTTCTTTTGAGGTCTATGTAACTGCATTTGCGGTTCCTCAGCGCCTGAGTCACTAAAAAGCGATCGTCTCGCGGCTGTGTGCAACGTTTTCTCCCAGAACCTTGCCTTCTCTGAACGGAACCTGTCTCTTGGTATCGAGTCCAGGTTCTTTGTACGGTTGAACGACTCACGTTTAACCGCTGTGAGACGTAACATTGGCTACACCCCTCTTCCAGCAGCGCTATAATTTTACTAGCTCTCATTGCTTTTTCTGCCATTACGATAGACACAAAGATATCTGTTTTAAGTCACAATAAGGCAGAATTATGCGATAAACATAAATTGTTGTACTAAAAATAACGAAAAGTTACTTTTAGTTGCTTGATAACCTTTTAACCGCAAACCCGCGAAAAGTGTCACAAAATGAAAAAGGGATTAATAATTTAAAAAACAAAAGTTTTGAATTTGGAATGAACTTTTTTTCATACCCAGACTCTTTATTAAGTGCCAGTAACATAGTTTGGCTATTAAAACCTCTGAAGAACTAAATTATTACCAATAATGTTAAAAAATCAAACCCGCCCGTTTTTTTTGCAAAGGAGTGTATAATAGGATTCTAAGAAATAACTTAATGACCAATTAGTTGACAATAAATTGTCATCTAAGTCCCTTAATAAATCTGTTTTTTCTTGTAAAATAGATCCTCGATATAATGTGTTTTGTCTGGCATTCTGGCACTTCTCTGTCGAATCCCTTCCCTGTCCTCGAAGCTATATTTATGCTAAGAAATCTAGAGTGATTCAAACTATATTGTCAGTTTTATGAGTAAAACTTAACAATTTCTAAGAAATACTTTCTTTCAAGGTTAAAATCCTGTACAGATTCCGCGTTCTATATTGACTATTTGTTTAAAAGCAGGTGTGTCGGGCACATTATTTATAGACACTATAGTCTTTTTCCGTCACATAGTATAAACATTCTTCATTCATTCATTTCGTATAGAGAAGATATAACTAATAGAAAACAACAACTGCCGCATTACATAGATTGTAATTAAAATCTAGATTGATGGCGAGACAGGTCGCTTGCCTGACGCCACCCAGAATAGATATAAAGTACCACATGGTACTGCACTGCACTCGTCATTCTGAGACATAAGATGTTAAGTCTCATGATACCCAGCAATAATCTGAATACATCGGGTCTTACACACTGTTGGTTACAGAAATAGATAAAGAGAACCAACCCCAGATGGACTCTGGCATGGGACATGACTACCATTTTCTATTATTTTTATGTATTAATGTTCTATTGTAATGTTCTCGACAGACTCCATGGCGAAGTTGGCGAGTAGCCGGTTGAAAACGAGAGGCCGTGGGTTCAATTCCCGAATCCAAACAAGTGTTTGTGAATTACAGATATTTCTTTCGGGTCTGAGTGTTGTGGGACCGCAAATCTCTCGTAGTCACTGATACCCACGATACAGGTTAATCTGGTGTCGGGTAGGACTATGTGTGTGACTGTTGTATGTATTTATTTATTTATTCATTATCAATCATAACATTGGTATTGTCTTACCTTTGTATTACTCGTGGATACGGACCCCTGAACTCTGGAGTTCCTTCGGAGTCTGAGTATCGGGACCTCCACGCTTGAGGTCTCTCTATGCTTTCAGCATCACTTACTTCTAACTGAAAACAAAGAATTACAATAATTTCATCCGCAATAGAACCATGGGTCTCCTGATTATAAGTGTTCTTCAACATCAAAAAGATTTATTATTATTATTCTAGTAATGTAACATTTACCATCACCTGACAGTTACTTTATAATATACTTAAAAATAAAATAAGTTATAACAAAACTTAAAAACCGACTTCAATAACACTAAAAACCCAAAAATAACAATTTCTATAGGTAGCTTTGGAGTCGGAGTAGTTTCCAGCTGTGACACAGGCACCGACTCCAAAAAGAGCTTTACAGTAGTATAATGGCGACGACTCAGCTGTTGTCCGTTGAGGAGTTTTATTTTTTACCCCATAGTCCTCCATCAAATTTTAACCAAATTTATACATATAGAACCACATCGCAGCTAAACTCTATCGAATGATTTTTCCACAAAATCGGTCCACAATTGGCGCAGAAATTGATTGAAAAACTCGCCGAATTGAAAACCTCCTTTTTTGAAGTCAATTAAAGCTAACATCTTACCGGTGGTCTAAACCTGGCAACACGCCTCTTAGTAAAGCCAGGGCATCCTCTACAGAGGCAAATTAGGGCGTAGATGCATTTAAACCAGCGCGCCAGGAGTTCACCTGAAAAATTATCCATAATTTAATATCTCATTCAGTTAGTAATACGTGTAGTCGGAGCGCAATTTAACGGCATTCATATTTTATATTCCGCGTCTATTTTAATGTCATCTTGCAGGAAAGCGTCTTGAAAAATAAGCTAAAAATTTTAAAGTAGCAAAGTCAACATCGTTAGCTCTGAGTTTTTGAAGAAACTTAGTAAAAATTTTAAGAATTAATAGAGCTCTTTTCAACAAAAATTAATTTGGATCCTTGATCATAGTAATTTGGAAATGAGGACAGGACAGTTGGCTGTTTTAGGATAATATGTCGACATTGATGAAGGCATAATAATTACATTGAGGTTTACTGTTTGGTCTAAACCTATACTACACTAGCTGCCTCGCGCGGTTTCACTCACTACATTGAATTAAAAGTTAGAGTTCAAATATTGAGAAGGTATAGATGATATGCGAAAAATCTTAAGAACCAAGAACCTAATGATTTCTTACGTTTACGCGAATATTACTCATTGAAATAAAACTAATTTAAACGGATTTTATCGCGGTTTTCTATTAATTTTGATCCCGACGTTTCGAAGACTTTTCAGCCTTCGTGGTCACGGGGAGTAGTTTTATTTCAATATCCAAGAACCTGAAAGTTGTTCCTTATAGGGTCAGACATCTAGTCCTGCGAGGTTGCTGGTGTTTTAAAAAAACCCTGTATACATAAATCTACAGTTGATCATGCTACAGAAGCGTCACTAACGCGTGACTGGTTATCAAGCTGTAGCTTAATATGTAGTTGACAGACGAGAGCGTCACTGACACCAGCGACTGACGCGAAATTCTGCATTAAAACTTACCGACATTACTGAGGTAAAGTAAGAATAGTGGCATCCCCAATAACGCGTAGAAGATGGTGATCACCTTGCCCCAATTGGTTCTTGGAGATAAATGGCCATACCCTGGAACATAGTACATGATAAGACAACACGTATTATTTAGAAAGATTTCGATTTATTTAGGAAGTGAACTTTAAAGAGTAATAGGTAATTGGTATTTTTAGGTAATTATAGCAGTCCTGTATAATAAGGTCATATCAACCACCTTTTTTTGAGAATTTTAATTACGGAAACTTTTTTAATCGCTCCCTTGGTCTAGTGTCTGCGTACTTAGTCTGAAAACCGTTGAAGTGCTGACTTCAAATCTCAGGTCAGCCAATCACAATTTGTATATGGGTTTTGGATTTGAAACCACATACAAGAGTTGCCCGGAATTGGAATTTAATGGGATTATCGATTTAGACGGGACGAAAATAAATTCCAAAAAGTGGGTGCGGAACTAGTTGTAGCCAAATTAATACAACTAAGCCTAATAGAGACTTCACTAACAGAAAATATTACTAACTAGCTTTTAACCGAGGCTTAACAAGTATCCAAACCCATCAACGTACAAACTCACAAACATACACACTTTCCGATATTAGAAGAAATTGAATAGTAGGATTGGACGAACCAATGGTACCATCCAGTACACATATAGTCGTTGTTTTAATTATTACCATAATCATCAAACCATACATAGTTTACATAATACAAATAAAATCGTCTTCTATAAAGAAATGTGTGGCGACATCTAGCGCGCACAACACAAAGCGCGCAATCCTGCATCGCGCTAGAGAAATTTAAGCGAAGATTAGTATATATACAAGTTCCGAACATCAACCATCGGAGGGGCCGCGGCCGGTCAGGTACAACACCCGCCTGACTGGAGATCTCCCCCTTCGCCAGAGGAACACCAACACCCGTTCCTCTACAGTGGTGACCCCAGACGCTGAACAACATCGCAGCACCTACATCGGAACTTCAACTGGACCAACTACATCGTCGCCTATCTACATCGTCATTTCGCCACTTCCTTCTAGCCAATCAGCACTTCGCACCGCCAGCCCATCACTCGCAGCCTACAGGGTTATCACACGCATGCAGCATCACGCAAGCCTGGTACCTACCCTCGGCACAACTACAAGCGACTTCGGCACATGCATCATCACGGCACGACTGCGCTACAGCCGGATATTCTACGGGCACTCGCCGGTTCTCGCAGCTCAACCACCGTGACACGCCTCATCGCCGACTACGCAAGCTTCGAGTCCGACTCACTGGATTCGAATAACCACAGTTCCGACTCACTGGAGCTGACTACCCGCGCACAGTTCTGACTCACTAGAACTATCAGCGCGAAGGTCCCGACTCACTGGGATAGAGCAATATGGCACTGGCAAGACTGAGAAGCAACGACAGCAAGAAATTGAAGTTCATCGACCTCCGGTCTCCGGGGGGGAGTGATGTGGCGACATCTAGCGCGCACAACACAAAGCGCGCAATCCTGCATCGCGCTAGAGAAATTTAAGCGAAGATTAGTATATATACAAGTTCCGAACATCAACCATCGGAGGGGCCGCGGCCGGTCAGGTACAATACCCGCCTGACTGGAGATCTCCCCCTTCGCCAGAGGAACACCAACACCACCCGTTCCTCTACAAATGAAATCATTTACCTATAGTAGTAATGACAGTGAGGGAGTACAGGAAAGCTGAAGAGAAACTCCACTGCCTCGAGGACCTGCCTCCGTCCCATCCGTGGCGTACTGCTACCACAATTGTGTTCTGGTAGTCAGTTAGCTTTATACTAATCCTGCGTAAGAGAAACAAAAAATAAGAAACAAAAATACAATGAAGCAATTTCACTATTTGCTTGCAATATCTTTATAATGAACTACATGTTTACTTTCACTAAATTCTTTATGTATACGACACTAACGAACAGCTTTTTGCGTGTTTAGTTGATTTATTCATATTTTTCTTGAGGATCATGCACAAAAACTATTATAATCCAATTATTTTACTTTATAACGTTCCACATAAGCATAAATTGGGCTGCTGTAATTCAAAAGATACATATAATATTATGAGAATTTTTTGTTTTACCCTTACTTCTCTTTAACAGCAGTCTCGTTGAACAGGTTAAGCGCGAGCGTGACATTCTGCCAGAGGTACTCGGCTGTTTTGTCTCGCTCGAGCTCCATGTGAGTTACTCGCTCCTTCTCGCTCGCACCCTCTATTGCTTTGAACATGAAGGCACCTGTAACAAAATATAATTTTTTTTAGTCCCCTCCTTTATGAGAGGAAATCTTTATATTCATATCGGTTCGATAATGTAGCCTACTCTATACACTATTATATACACTTAAATAAACACATGTATATATTTATAAAATACACAATTAAAATTATATTTACATATTTATATTTCATATATTTAAAATCTATGTATTTATTATAACTATGTATTTATCTACATACTTATTTAACTATGTACTTATCTATCTAATCTTCTCTTAACTATCTACAATAATTTAATTATTTCACAATGTCTCGTGCATTGGAAACACACCACCGCGTCGGCCCGGCCGAGCCGCCAACCGGTTTCGCTACGCGGTGGCAAGGCGCGCGGACGGGTTAACTGGCCGGCCGCCGCGCTGCACCAGTCGGAACACAAATTCGCTCGCGCTACCCGTGTCCCCTGCTACCACAACGCTTTACGCTTTTCGTTACGCTTTATGTTGAACTGTTTTAATCATCACTTCTACTCTTGCTCGTAACTTGGACTATTGCTATCGCTATTTCTACTCCTTCAATTTCTATGGACTATTGTGTGTGTGAACTATCGTTTCTGCTGTGTGGACTTGTGTAATAAACTTTCTCGTTCTTCTTGCATCTGTTATTTCTTCTACATCTTCATCTACACTTACCTTCACCTCACCACTATAACTGGTGACCCCGAAAAGGACACAAGGAACCAGATAGCCAGGTACCTAACAATATGAGCGACAGCAGTGATTCGTTGAAAACCGTTGATTCAAAAACGGACGCTAACGTGACGACGCGTCGGGCACGCCGAGTGCGCGTTTCCACTGACCGCGAAATTAATGAGGTACGAAAACTTAAAATTAAAGTGCCTCCATTCTCACCCGAGGATCCTGAACTTTGGTTCGCATTATTAGAAGGGCAGTTTGAGAGTTACGGTATCACTGACGATGCCGTTAAATTCACCAACGTCACTAATAACTTGGACTTGCAACACGCAAAGGCCGTAAAGGATATTATCTGCAATCCTCCGGCAAATCATCGCTATGACAAAATAAAGTCAGAGTTGATCAAGCGACTATCTGCTTCACATGAGAGAAAGGTCAGGCAATTACTGACTCATGAAGAACTGGGTGACAGGAAACCGTCGCAGTTCTTACGGCACCTCCAGGACTTGGCTGGACCTTCGGTGCCTAACGACTTCCTAAAGTCCATATGGAGCAACCGCCTGCCGCACGATATCCAGACAGTGCTGGCATCACAGCCCACTCATTCGCTGGAACAGCTTGCTGACCTAGCGGACCGCATACAGGAGCTGACATCGCCGCACAACGTCGCCGCTGCGTCATCCAGCAGAGCATCAAATTCGTCACATCAATCTGATGAGATAGCAGAGCTGAAGAAGATGGTGCAGCATCTTACTCTCAAACTAGAAGAGCATACTCGTGCAGCCTGCTGCCCCATGGACCGTGCAAGGTCTCGAGAGCGTCGCCGATCATCATCCAGACTAAGAAACCGGTCTAGTTCCAGTCACCGGAAGTACCCTCTGTGCTGGTACCACGCCAAGTTCGGCGCACAGGCTCGCAAGTGCCTTAAACCGTGTGACTTCGCCAATTCGGAAAACTTCACAGGCAATCGGTAGTGGCGACCAACGATTGCCCACCACACACGAGTCGCCTCTTCGTCACCGACCGCAGTACGAACGTCCAGTTCCTGGTGGACACTGGAAGTGACCTTTGTGTCTACCCTCGCACTGCGCTTCGGGAGCGTCGATCGAAGACAAATTTCGATCTCATCGCCGCTAACGGGTCGACAATCGAAACCTTCGGCTTTATACAGCTTAATTTAAACTTAGGCTTAAGGCGTAATTTTGCTTGGCGATTCCTTGTGGCTGATGTTACTAAGCCAATTATAGGCGTTGATTTTTTAAGCTTTTATAACTTAATTGTAGATTGCCGCAATCAACGCTTAATTGATAATACCACGACCTTGTCAACGAATGCTTGTCTTGCTAATTTTAATATTTTTTCTGTTAAGGTTTCAACAGGCGACACGCGATTCCATCAGATTTTAAGTAAATTCCCGGAAATTACACGTCCTTCAGGCACGCCGGTGTTTCCAAAGCACAAGACAGTACATCACATCAGGACCACACCTGGACCGCCTATATCATGTACTCCCCGCAGATTGGCACCGGACAAACTCAAAGTGGCTAGACAGGAATTTGAGCTTATGCTCAATAACGGCACAGCGCGTCCTTCTGAAAGTCCCTGGGCTTCTCCCTTGCACCTAGCGCCTAAGAAGGATAACGGCTGGCGGCCTTGTGGCGATTACCGGATGCTTAATTCACGGACTATCCCAGACCGTTATCCTATTAAGCACATCCACGACTTCGCCCATTCCATTTCAGGTTGTAAAGTCTTCTCCACCATTGACTTAATGAAGGCTTACAACCAAATCCCTGTCTTTGAGGACGACATTCCCAAAACTGCCATCACTACTCCCTTTGGCCTGTATGAATTCCCCTTCATGACGTTTGGCTTGAGAAATGCGGGCCAAACATTCCAAAGGTTTGTTGACGAGATGACCAGAGGTTTGGAATTTTGCTACGCTTTCTTGGATGACTTCCTCATTTTCTCCAAGGACGAAGCTGAACACGAAGCTCACCTCCATCAGCTTTTCAGCCGCATGAACGAATACGGCGTTCTCGTCAACACCTCTAAGTGCGTCTTCGGTGCATCAGAGGTAACATTTTTAGGTTATCGAATCTCTGCATCCGGCACCAAGCCTTTGGAATCGAAGGTCCAGGCCATAAAAGAGTTCCCCGTACCCAAAACTGTCAGACAACTGAGACGATTTTTGGGAATGCTCAATTTTTACAGAAGATTTCTTCCCCATTCTGCATCCATCCAAGCACCTTTAAATGCTTTACTCGCTGGCAGTGTTAAAGCATCTCACCCAGTCGATATTTCTGGTGACACTCTACTCGCATTTAACAGCTGTAAGGAGAGTCTCGCCAATGCTGCATTACTGGCACACCCAGATTGTAGGGCCGAACTCGCTCTGGTAACAGACGCGTCCGACCTGGCAATGGGTGCAGTTTTGCAGCAACTCAAAAATAATGTTTGGGAGCCTTTGGCATTCTTTTCGCGGAAGTTGAGTCCTTCGCAACAAAAATACTCGCCATATGACAGAGAGCTTCTGGCCATATACGAAAGTATAAAATACTTTCGTCATATGCTTGAGGCCAGACACTTTGTGGTGTTTACTGACCACAAGCCGCTCAGTTACGCTTTCAACGAAAGGAAAGCCGACTGTTCGCCTAGACAGTACCGCCACCTCGACTACATCTCACAGTTCACCACTGACATTAGACATATCTCTGGCAAAGACAATGTCGTTGCCGATCCATTGTCACGTGTCGATGAACTGCAGATGCCAGTCGATTTAGACGTGCTGGCTTCATCTCAAGTCTCCGACGCGGAGTTAGCTCAGCTTCTGGGAGAAGAATCTTCACTTCGCCTGGAAAAGTTGAGGATTCCTAACTCTAGCGTAGAGATTTATTGTGACGTCAGCACGTCTTCACCTAGACCATTTGTCCCAAAACCCTTGCGGAGACAACTCTTCGACAGCCTCCATAGTCTCAGCCACCCAGGCGCTAACGCTACGGCAAAACTAGTTGCCGAACGATTTGTCTGGCCTGGAGTGCGCAAAGACTGCAGAGAGTGGTCTCGTCAGTGTTTGGCATGTCAACGCGCTAAGGTGCATCGCCATGTGTCATCACCATTGGGCACATTCGATCTTCCTCGCGCTCGATTCGCATTCATCCACGTGGACATTATTGGCCCTTTGCCTATTTCACAGGGCTACCGCTACTGCCTCACAGCGGTGGATCGTTTCACTCGCTGGCCGGAAGTCACACCTATGGTGGACATGACTGCCGAAACAGTTGGAAAGGCAATAATATCGTGGATATCCAGATTTGGATGTCCAACCGATATTGTCACAGATCGCGGCCGACAGTTTGAATCGTCACTTTTCCAATATCTTGGAAAAATGATCGGATTCAAACACCGCAAGACAACCGCGTATCACCCAGCTTGCAACGGGCTAGTGGAACGATTCCACCGCCAGTTGAAAGCAGCTATAATGTGCCACGCTGATACCAATTGGGTAGACACATTACCCTTGGTGCTATTAGGCATTAGGAGTGCATTTAAAGAAGAGCTCAAATCGTCTTCTGCGGAACTGGTTTATGGTGAGCCGTTACGTTTACCTGGAGAATTTTTCCAGACCTCGGATACTCACTCCACTGATATTTCAGATTTTACCACTCGTCTGCGTCAATTCACTACAAAACTCCAACCGGCACCAGCTGCACGTCACAATAAAGATAAAATCTTTATTTATAAGAACCTGACTACGTCAAGTCACGTATTTTTAAGGGACGACGCATCACGTGGCTCTTTACAGCCACCTTACACCGGCCCTTACGAAGTTCTTGAGCGAGGTGACAAGACCTTTAAAATACAGGTCAAAGGGAAGAGTGTTACAGTATCAATAGACCGCCTCAAACCGGCCTATATACTGGCTAACCCATCTCCCGATCCCACCTCTACTTCCACTTCCAATCCCCATTCCAGTTCCCTACCTGATCCTGTTCCTATCGGGCATAACGCTCCAGCTCAGGATGACGTCAGAAGAACGCGTTCAGGCCGTACAGTGCGCTTTCCGGATTTCTATCGCCCGTAGTGACGGTCTCTGGGGGGGAGTGATGTAGCCTACTCTATACACTATTATATACACTTAAATAAACACATGTATATATTTATAAAATACACAATTAAAATTATATTTACATATTTATATTTCATATATTTAAAATCTATGTATTTATTATAACTATGTATTTATCTACATACTTATTTAACTATGTACTTATCTATCTAATCTTCTCTTAACTATCTACAATAATTTAATTATTTCACAATGTCTCGTGCATTGGAAACACACCACCGCGTCGGCCCGGCCGAGCCGCCAACCGGTTTCGCTACGCGGTGGCAAGGCGCGCGGACGGGTTAACTGGCCGGCCGCCGCGCTGCACCAGTCGGAACACAAATTCGCTCGCGCTACCCGTGTCCCCTGCTACCACAACGCTTTACGCTTTTCGTTACGCTTTATGTTGAACTGTTTTAATCATCACTTCTACTCTTGCTCGTAACTTGGACTATTGCTATCGCTATTTCTACTCCTTCAATTTCTATGGACTATTGTGTGTGTGAACTATCGTTTCTGCTGTGTGGACTTGTGTAATAAACTTTCTCGTTCTTCTTGCATCTGTTATTTCTTCTACATCTTCATCTACACTTACCTTCACCTCACCACCATAATAATTATTAAGATATATAAGATAAGAGAAGTCTCATAATTTCCCAGTAATTTCACTAGCTTCCATGTTCTTCAAACCAAAACACAACAGTGCTTACACACTGTTGCGTGGCTGCAGAAATGGCAAAAAGGTGGTACCATGCCAGACGGCCTCTCGCATACGAGGGACCTACCACCTTATAATTTGATGTATGGAGAATAAACGAAAACTGCCATCGTTTTATAAACTATCAAAACTCGTACAAGGCCTAGTAGGATAGTAGCCTGCAAATAAAATCATTCAAAAGTAGCTCTGGAACAAATCCGACTAATCGGAAACCGTTCGGCGTTCTTTGCTGTAAAATAGTTTAAAATATTTTCATGAAAACTGTTGACAGTAGCTTTTAATTCAAAAATGTTACAAGAAGTTATTCATCGATCAATAAAAATATTTGGTATTATTTATAAGTCGGAAACTTCAAATAAATTGTATTATTTATGCGTATCTATCTTGCGGCGAGCGAAATGTTTATGATCGTCTAGCAAAGTAATATTTTTGGACAGATGGAAAATATACCGTCAAAGTTGACGACATTTCTGACACTGACACACTGACACGTTGATATTACTGACACACAATTTGGGGGTCAACGTCAGATGGTCGATGGTGCATTTGCATCATCAGTTCCGCTCGATACTTGCCTCTTCATACAATCATAATTGGCAAAGAAAAATGGGGATTTTAGCCTCCGACTATCTCACTTTCATACGAAACGCTTTTATTATTTTATATCATAGACCGGCGAACAAGCAAGTGGGTCTGATAGTAAGTGATCTCCACCGCCCATGTACGCCCACAATACTAGAAGAATGATAGGCGCGTTGCCGACCTCAAAGAGAAGGGATAATTAAGGGATTGCGAAAGGGAGGGGGATTTGGGCCTCCAAATCACTGTACGAAACGCAGCAGCAAGCCGCTGCTTTAGTCGGTTTTCGGTTTTTTGTTTTTATCCGGATACGGCAAAGTGACTGCATTTCACCTGATGGTAAGCGGAGTGCAGTCCAAAAAAAACAACAAACAATAAGTTTATCGGTGGTCACCAGAATCATGCCGGCCTGTATAAATGCTTCTTCACACTCCGGAGAAGAAAAAAGCAAATCGAGGCGCCTGCGATAGGGCAGGCGGATGAAAGATGCAGGCACAGGGATACAAGTAGGTACCCCTATATCCACACAAAAAAAACCAGCAAGTCATCGCAAGCCCCTCGGGAGAACCGTATATAGTGGCTGATCCTGAAACACTATCCACACAAGATTTGTGGATCACTAAGGCAGGTTTTAACACCCACTGTACAGTGGTCGCTATCCGGGCGGATATGAATATCCTACCACCATTAAAGAAGACATAAATATTACTTAAGCACACACATTTTGTTAAACGCGTCTACATTTTTAATGAATAGATGTCTCCGAAATAAATTACTCATCTAATGTCGTTAGAGACATGACTTTCATTTACATAAAATGGCTTATTCTTTACTTTGATGTTGAAGGCCTGTGATATACTATCAAGCTTGTTTGACAAGCATGTGTCAGTTCAAAAGTCTCTGCCAATGTTTACTGTACAATACAAACGCTCGATGTTTGTCGAAATGATTATAGAATTACAGAAATAGACTCAGTGGGTTTTGTCTTTTTGATGATTAATATCGACCGAATTATGTCATGTTAGTTTGAAAAACACGTGACAGTTCAAACATATAATTTATGTACATTAATCGCCAGCTTGCTGTTGCCTTTCGTATCGAGTGATATTTTCAGAGGCCCGAATAATTTTCTCAAATCCATTACTTTTGTTAAGGTTAGCAACATAACCACAATTCTTCTAATATATGGGTGTTGGAGTGGGGTCGGCGGTGGAGACTTACCATCAGGTGACTTACTTTTTTGTTTGCTTCTACTGCAATAAAAATACTTTCAAGTTTGACTGATCTTGTACCTTTTTTATTCTGGCACGGCAGTGTCTACACTGGACCTGATGTTAAGTACAGTGCAGTACAAACATAATGTCGACCATCAAGATACATTAAGTCCCTCGACAGTCTGCAGAATTATGCCGGCCTGAAGTTACTGGATATGCAATGGCTGATCCCGCCACGCAACTCGCTATGAGCCGTTATGGCGGATTTTTCACAATATATATGATGGTCGCTATCCATTCTGGTACAAAAATATCAGGTACCCTCCCACCACTACTACTCCTACTCAACAAAATTCACTAGGCAATAATCAAAGCTCAATAAAAAACATCCTTTACACCATCTTTTTCTCTATCTATATGACATAAAATATCATTACAAAAAATCACCGAATAAAGTTTACCCAACACCCAGCTAACACCCGACCCAGCATCACAATCAAGTGTAATGCCAATCAAACCGACAACAATGAACGTGTGCGTCGAGCCTAACGACCGCTAATGGCGGTTTAGGCCCATTTCTAACCGAAGAATAACAAAGAATATCTTATAAAGCCGTGTTAAATTTAAAAGGAGCTATCGAACCGTGAGCGGGCCATTCATTGTCTCTAATGACGCGAGCGCCACCCCTAATTCTATTATTGGGAATCACAATGTTGACACCCCTTAAAAAATGTTATGTTCTTCGAAGGTTGTCGAGTGGGTGTGATATGATGGGATTTTTTATAGATATTTTACTGATCGTTGAGTGAGAATTTTCTACTTGAGCGAGATTTTTTGCCCTTCAATTCTATTTCTAGCTACGAAGTTCTAATACAATTTTATTTCGAATAAGTATTTGGAATTCGAGAGAGTTTAGGATCATATTTATATTTTGGATCATCTCCGATAAAAAACCATTCACACACGGCAGAAGTGAAACTTCAGAATAATTAACATAAATTAATTAACCAACGAATTTTAATTACGCACATGCAAAAAAAAACACGTAAATGATACACCACGTTGTTTATGACATTTTCCGAAGGCTTCGTTGTACGCAAGCGCGAAGACACGCGATAGCATACTTGTAATCGATCTCACTCTCTCGCAGGCTAAATCCTATTTATGAATATGTTTGTCTCTTTTTACTGTCGCTTATTCGTTTCATCGAATATTCAAATCACAACGATGCTAAAGAAGTTTCCTTCCATCAATCTCCGCGTAACCTTCGCGGGCACACGAATTCAAATTCAAATCATTTATTCTGTAAATTAGATCATAAGTATCACTTTTACATGTCAATAATTTAAGTTGTTTATATTTTCATCGGCATTTCGTGGGACATGGCCTCTTTTAATGTCGAGACATTGATTTTACAGAATTATGTGAATTATACGAGTGTAATGTACAGAAATGTGCGTACACGTAGTGCTTGATTTAGGAATTCGGATATTTCACTCGCTAAGTTCCAAGGATTTTTTGAGAAAATAATTCACACTCACTCACGCCTGTAATCCCCGAAAAGGTAGGCAGAGGTGTAACCAGTACGCTCACATAAGGGGCCAACCTATCACCATACCGGGCACAATTCCATACTCCGGACTGATAGTGATACAAAAACCAATATCACTTTTACCCGACCCGGGGATCGAATCCGAATCCACAGCACAGCAATCGCACCGCGTACGTAATACATTGGCGCAACCGAGGCAGTTACCTACAATGTGTTATTTCATCAAGTAAGAAACATTTTTTTTTTATTTCTTTAATTGAATGATGACATGAGCAAGTCACTCGCTTGATAGTAACCGCCACGCCTGCCCATAAACAGAAGCAACACCACACAGAACTTTGAGTTATAAAGCACTGCATGTGAGGACGTGGATGTGTCTAGTGAGGACTGCGCTCGTCACCCCGAGACATAAGCTGTTGTCTTATAATGCCCAGTAATTTCACTGGCATTATTGTCCTTCAAACCGAAACAAAACAGTGCTTACACACAGTTGCTTCGCGGCAGAAAGAGGCAAAGCGGTGTTACCAGTTAGCTGGTGGATAGGATAGGATATTCATATCCGCCCGGATAGCGACCACCGTACACATGGTGTTAAAACCTGCCATAGTGGTCCACACGCCTTGTGTGGATCGCTTTCCAGGATCACCTAGTGTATATCCGGTTCTCCCGAGGGGCCTGCGACATGACTTGATGGTTGATTGAGGCGGGTATAGGGGTACATCCTTGTATTACTGTGCCTGCATCGGTCATCCGCCTGTCATGTCGCAGACCCCTCGGGAGAACCGGATTTGCTTCTTTCCTCTCCGAAGAGGAAAGAAGCATTTATACAGGCCGGCATGACTCTGGTGACCACCGATAAACTCATTGTTTATTGGTGGTCGCTGGTTTTTTGGACTGTCACTTTGCCGAGCTCGGTTAAAAGAAGAAAAAAAAAACAACCCAGACGGCCTCTCGCATACGAGGGACCTACCTTGTAAACACATTAACAGTAACATACCCAGTGTTAAAACAAACTAACCAATCAATGTTCAATAAAATAAATTGAACTTAGTGAAAACATGTACATTTTTTCTCGTTCTTCGAATCTGTGCGAGCTATATAAATAATCATAAATAACGACTAACAAAATGTAAGCAATAACAATTCAGAAGTAGAGAAATTGTTCGATCGTATTTTACCATCCAGTTGGCGGAGACGGTAATGTATTTACATTTTGGATTGAGGATATTTGTAAAAACATCTTTGCTTTTTTATAAACAAACTAGCAATTAGGTTACCTGATGATAAGTGATTTCCACCCCCGTCCATAATACCAGGAAATATGGTTTTAAGGTAATGAATAGGGATTGTGGCGTATGTGGTCCCTCGTATGCGAGAGGCCATCTGGGTTGGTACCACCGCTTTGTCTATTTTAGGCGAGCGCCTTGCTCGTCTCTTTATTCGATCAAATAAAAAAGTGATCCTCCAGAAATCTTACCGTACGAAATTCAACAACAAGCTACCACTTCACGACCGTTTTCTATGAGTTAATGATACTAAGCCTGTCGAACGAAGAGCTTAGAACCATTTCGAATTAACCAGCCTTCAAACAAACTGCTTTCAAACTAATTATGGACAAACATGACATTGTAATAATCATTAAATAAAATAAATAAACAAATACACCCAATAGTCACATATGTCATAGTCTTGTGTCGTGGGTATCAGGGACTACGAGAGACTTTCGGTCTCACAACACCCAGACCCCAAAACAAATATTTGTGGATCACAAAACCATTTGTCGCGGGGATCGAACCCGCGGCCTCTCGCTTCACAGCCGGCTACTCGCCCGCTGCGCCACGGAGGCTGTCATTGTAGGAAAGTACTTCTCACCAGCAATAGTATAAGCGACGACAAGCACAATAACTCCAACGTTGCTGAAGAGGAAGGCGAGCAGAGCGCGGACGTATGCGCGGGCGCGCGACGCCACTCTGCGCTTGCGCCGCGGCATGCTCTCATCGCCGCCGCGCGCATCCGCGCGACCACTGCTTGCTGCCCATTACGGCATGTCTATAACAAAGAGTTTAATACCATAATGTACCAATAAAGGGTTACTTTTAAAACAACAACAACCTCGCAGGAGTAGATAGCTAACCCCATAAGGAACGACTTTTGTTCTACGACTTTTGATAATTTGTTAAATTTTATTTTCATATAAAAATAAGTATTAATTTCCGGGTTGAATGTTTATATCTACGCGCATATATATATTTATTTACGCGCATCGTAAAGATTACGTAAACAAACACCTGCGAAACGTGAGGAAGGGGGTGCAGCGCTAGCGCCTTTGAATTTGACCCATTTATCTAGCCGCCAGTCATCTATCATTTTTTTTCATGTATTGAGTTATGTCCAAACGCGTAGTTAGTTAGAAAAAAAGTTGTTCCTTATGGGGTCAGCTATCTAGTTACACCTGGGGATCGAACCCCATACCTCAGCCCAGCAGTCGTACCGCGTACGCAATACAACTATGCCACCGAGGCAGTCTAAGAAATATTTTAATTAAACCAGCTTTCAAATAAAAAAGGCACATTTAAATCGAAACATTTGTTACGTCGCTACTATGATAAACACACAGCCATACATACTTATATTAAACAAACTTACAACGGTGGTATAACAAAAGGTGGTAGGTCCCTCGCATGTTAGAGGCCGTCTGAGTTGGTATCACCGCTTTAATTAAACCTATACTATAAAGTTCCTTGCTAGAAATATTGCCAGCATTGAGGCTGGTAATAAAGCTACATTGTTCGCTTACACATCGTTGCTTGGCGGCAGAAATAGACAAAGCGGTGGTACCAACCCAGACGGCCTCTTGCATACGAGGGACCTGCCATCTTGTAATCAAACATTAGCTCTGTATCTCTTAATCTTGATCGTCCTAGACAGATCCAAACCCCCCCGCTCTACAATATCTCAACATCCTTTTGAAATATGATGATTAATTCCGTAAATCGTATTTATATATTGTTGATGTCTGGAAAGTTTTGCCGTGACTTATTAGTTTGAACGAGAAGGTTTTTTTTAATCTTCTGTAATTGGGTTTAGAAGACAAATTATAGTTCTAAGTAGTTTTTGCTCACGGCCCCGCCCGCGTGAATGTCGGGGATAAGAAGTAATTTTTACCTTAATCTGGATTGAAGGCGACCCGGATTAGGACAAAAATTACTTTACACAGACTTGTGTGCCAAATTTCATCCATATGTAAGTGGTAGAGCCACGCTGTACAGTTTTTTCTAAAGTATAAATGGGCCAGCACGACCGGGTCGTTACCACTGTTTCACAGAAAACCTACTTAAAGTAGCGGCTTGCTGCTGCGTTTCGTATGATGAGCGAGATATCCGAAGGCCCAAATCCCCTTCACAATCTCTCAATTATCCCTTCTCTTTAAGGTCGGCAGCGCGCCTATGATTATTCTAGTTTTGTGGGCGTACATGGGTGCTGGAGATCACATCCCATCAAGAGACCCACTTGCTCGTTTGCCGGTTTACACGATTTAAAAAAAGATTACAGTCATAAGTTCGTATGTACCAATAATGCCTCTGCTATAAAAAAAAAATACAGCCGATTACAATCAATGACTCAATCAAGCCTCGGGCCGCCCACAATTCTTCTATTGTAAATATTTTGCACATTATATCTGTTGTTTATATAAAACTTGTTTAATTCGTGTATTTATTATTGCGTGCACATTACCACCTGTATAAATAAAACACACACCTTGATTACATTAAACTGCACATATTTTAAAACTGACTTTTATTGCTATTACCTTAATTTTAGTCGTATTCTTCGTAGTGTAATCTAAATAATTATATTCTAGTACATTCTAAAAATCACAGTCGTGTCAATGAAGGCGTACGAACGAGGCCTCAAATTTTTTTCCAGGTTAAAAAGTAGCCTAAATCCTAATCCAGGCCATAAACTACCATCTGCTACATTTCATATTCGCTGAGCCGTTATAGATGCTTTTATTTTAAAGTATAGGTCGGCAAATGATCGAGTGGGTCACCTGATGGTAAGTGATTTCCACCACCCATGTACGCCTACAATACTAAAATTAAGGATCATACAGTAAGGGTGACACAATGGGCGATCTTATCGCAACCGGCGATTTCATCCAAATAACCTTGGGCATTAAAACTGCGCCTGCGCCGAGGCAGTCGTTGAGGGTCTTTTACTTTTTCTTACATTATAAATTCATCCAGACCATCCTATGTATTGTTTACGTGTAATTACTGTTTAGTGTATTGAAATTAAATTTTTGGACAGTGTAAATAAACAGATCAGCGATTTTGATGGATTACATTGAGCAGGTTTTTTAATTAGAGACAGTAAAGTGACGTTGACGAAGTTGTTTTAAGATTTTTAACGTAAATAATTTTGACAGGCAATCTGGCTCTAATGATTTTAACCCCGAACAAAAAAAGCTTAGTAATAAAACGGCCTTGTAAATTTTTATAGCTTTGAAGTTTCTCTTCCGTATCGTTTTTTTAATTTAAATTAACAAAATTTTAAAAAGCTTATAGATAATTAAAAATATAAACTTAAAGAACTTTGAAAATCTTTAAATTTAATATCAGCACGGATGTTTTCATTCAAATTTGATGTTCAATATCAGAAATAAAATCAAGTAATAAATCATCACCTCTAAATTAGGTATTTAAATACAAATAAAAATCCACCCCAACAGGGATGATCGAAAATAAAAGATATCGAAGATTTAACAAAATAAAATCGAAGCAAAAAAAGAAAGACTTAAAATAAAATTAACATTTTTTTTTCTTTTATTCCGGCGCAGCAAAGTGAACTACATCGGATATGCTAGTAAGTACAGTGCAATCCAAATATAATATCAACCATCAGGAGACATTGCGCCCTACTATCAGCTGCTGATCCCGGAACACGACTCGGCTAAACAATCAAGTACTTTTGAATTAAAATCGGAACACTGTGAAAAGCTATGGTTACATATAAAATCCGTGTCGAATTGAGAACCACCGCCATTTTTGTTATTTAAGAGTACCTCCTACCATTCCTACCACTCTGGTCAAGCCGATCTATTTATATTAAAAATGAAACATACAACATGACTCTACATCGTGTAAAAAAACAATTTAAACGAATCCGATTATTTCGCTCATCGATTAATTGGAGCAGTTGTTTACGTTGTTTATTGCGCGTTTGTTTTTAAAGAGAGCACAATCGATCTGGCATTCGTCTGTCATATATTTCGTCGAAATCTAGTGTTGCCAACGTTTGCACGATGTTTTCTTTAAAATCGTTTATTTCATTGCACTTGACGTTATATGAAACCAATATTGAGTCGGTTCTATTGCAGTTGAATGAGTCAGTTATTAAAAGTACAGTCTGAAAATTGTTTTCTTTTTATCCGAGCACGGCAAAGTGACTGCACTACACCTGATAGTAAGCGTAGTGCAATCCAAAAAAACCAGCGTCCACCAACAAACAATGAGTTTATCGGTGGCCACCAGAGTCGTGTCCGTATAAATGCTTCTTCCCTCTCCGAAGAGGGGGATTAAAATTGCTGCATAAATTAGAAGTTTTAATCTTTGATTCACCCTGTAAGGGTATTGACATTTTCGTACCGTGACTGGAATATTGGAAGGTCCAAATACATCGTTCCCTTCTCATTATCATAATTATACCTTTCTTTTAAGGTCGATAATGCATCCTTGATTATGGATGTGGGTGGGTGTGGCGGTGGTTAGCACTTACTATCAGGTAACCCACTTGCCAGTATACTGGTCTATGCAATAAAAAACACTGGATCATGTATCGACTAAAGAATCATCGAAATCACTGTTGTTTGTTTACTTAAACTGTATTTCTCAAGGAAATGGTAGGTCACGTAGTAAAATAGAGATAGACGCAAACGCTGTTTTGTTTCATTCGACACCAACCTATAATTAAATTCCAATAAAACTAAAACAATTGACAATCGCCGTATAACCGAGAATGAAATACTCGATGCTCCGACGTGACCACATACAACTGGCAACTCCACAACTATTTTAATTACATTTAAATAACGTTAGAACTTTGATTTGTACACGTTAGTAAAAATCAGACAATTTAATTATGACAAAAACTTTGATGATTCTAAGCATTTTTTTTATATTTATTGAAACCATAGCATTTTACATACATTTTACGTAAGTATACATTAAATTCCGTCAAATTTGAACTCTACCATCAGTTCCGAAGGCTGTTTCGCTAGAGAAGCACTGGCAAGAAACTCTATCGTTGCTACTTTTAAAACCCGATTTACAATATTTACATAGCATATTGAAATTTATATGAAATTATAGCAGCTTGATTAATGCCAATGAGAAACGTTATGACACAAAATCGTCTTCCACCTGCCCTTGCCCCACTCGCATTGAGGTCGGCGCAACATTTTTTAACACATATTACAGAAACATTTGGCTTTAGTTTTTATTTCTAAATAATGAAAGTATAATGATGATCCTTAAGATGAATTATAAATAAATAATACACCCAAACAATAATAAATGAATATTTTGAAGTTATACTTCTTTAGGCGCGTTATGAAAAAATGATGAGAGTGAAATTTTAAGATGCGCGCGCACCTGTGACACAAAATTAACAGTATGAAGCCGTCTGCTTAACCGCTCATTAAGTCTCGAAAAAAAAGCTACCAACAAAATAGGAATTGAACCTCGATATTAGTCGCGCATGTTGGTACGCTCGTCACCTCTGATCACTGTTTTCATATTTATAATATTTATCAACATGTCTCTAGTTTATACATTCACAACACGTGTTTGAGTTTCATACAAGTGCGAATTATATATGTGCTAATAAATTATATTCAGTAGTGATTTAAATTGAATATTTTGATTGATATTACTTACTATTTGTGAATATTAGTGAAAAAAATTGTGCTTATATACTTTTTCAAGTGCTCCAATATAATTGAGGTTAACTATCCGTATGTATTATTTTTGATATAAATTAAAATACTTTTATTTAATATAATTAACACTAAATATTATTAAATTATTAATGTTAAATACTTATTATTACAAACGTAGAGTACTGGTATGCGGGATGAAATTTTTGGAGTTAATTTTGTTTTGTAATAAGAAGTATAACTTCGTACGTGCGTACATAAGTACACACACACGGGTTTTTTTTATTATTAAAACAAGGAACTAGGTTAGAATTATGAGATTTTATTAACCTCTTTGTGGATGTATAATAATATCTAGCCTGTTATTGGACTTTAGATATTAAATGACTACACTCATCACATCAGCAGGGTGGTTCGCAGAAAAATTAGATCTGCATATTATGAAGAAAATTTGAATCCACGTGTGCACGTAACTTGTATGCAATTTTTATGCATTTAAAGCAAGTTGCCGGTCATTAGAAATACTTAGACCCGGTAAGGATCCTTGCGTGCCAATCACTCTACTAGTAGTCAACTTGTACAAAACAGCTACGTGCAATTCATGCACGATTTTTTTATCCAATCACTGCAAAGTGAGTGAGTAAGCAATGCGCAGTGCAGTCCAAAAAAACCAGTGACCACCGATAATTAGTTCATCAGTGGTCTCCAGAATCATGCCCGCCCGTATAACTGCTAATAGCGCAACGCGTTGATTTTCGCACAAGTTGCATGCAATTTGTGCAATTGGCATTCATTATACAACATGCAAAATATGCAAGATACATACTGGTAATCTTTTTCAATACTTATTTATTATTTATTTATAACTTTATTGTACATCATAACAAAGAGTATTAATAATACACAAAAGACATCTAAAAATAATAAAAAGAAGTACAATTGGCGGCCTTATTGCTAACAGCAATTTCTTCCAGGCAACCTTTAACTTAACCGTTAATTAATAAATAATAACGTCTAACATGTAATGTACAGACGAAATGTAGAAAATTAGATTGTAATATTTATATCCACATTATCCCATATCCTCGAGGGTTGAAATCTGCCTGTCTCCTTCTAATTACAGCCACGATTACGTAAAGGTCAGCGCTCTTATACAGTCGTAAGGATATAGCAACACAAAAATTTGCTATAGTAGGATATTCATATCCGCCCGGATAGCGACCAAATGACATAATGTTGAAACCTGCCATAGTAACTCACAAACCCACAAACTTTGCCGTGCACGGATAAAACAAAAAAAATACTGTGCCAAAAAAATCCCCAAAACCAATCATTGATTGGTCACCTCATAACGTAAAGATTATAATTACATCGAATGAAAAAACGTATTTTTTTTTATTGCCTGAATGACGTCTTTGTATTGACTGAAGCAAATCTTTCGCTGATGGTAAGCATGTCATTAAACAGAAGGAACTTCACTCAGAACTTTGAATTACAAAGTACTTTAAGGCATTGTACTGCACAGTCAGTAGCGTAGTTAGGAGGGGACGGTCCTCCCCGGATGTCACCCATTTTATAGCATAGAACGGTAAACGAGCAAGTGGGTCACGTGATGGTAAGTGATCTCCACCACTCATGTAGACCCACAATACCAGAAGAATCATGGGCGCGTTGCCAACCTTAAAGGAATAGGATAATTAAGGGATTGGGAAGGAGAGCGGGTTTGGGTCTTTGGATATCTCACTCACCATACGATACACAGATACAATCAATGATAACGAACTAGTCGAGTCGATGTCGAGTCTTACCATCAACTGACCAACTTGCTCGTTTGTCCCCTTCAGTCATAAAAAGTTGTTGATGTTTGTTTGACACGACATGTTTTTTTTTGTGTTGACGCTTGCTGTAAGCCTGACACTAGTCGGCTGTATACAGCTTCACCGGACTTTCAGGTGAGCGCTTTAGGCGCTCTCAACCCTTAATACATGATGTGCGCCAACCCCAAGCGAGTGCGCGGCAATTAGCCGACGTGACAGCTGTCAGGGACGCCTATAGCTTTAATGACGGCGATAAGGCACAGATGTATTAAGATTTTTTGAGATAAATGTCGAATCCAGTGATAAATTAACGTTGTAGACAGATTTGTCTAAAACAGTACACATGGTGTTAAAACCTGCCATAGTGAGCCACACACCTTGGGTGGATCGCGTTCCAGGATCAGCCAGTGTATATTCGGTTCTCGCGAGACGCTTGCGATATGAATTAATGGTTGGTTGGGGCGGGTATAGTAGTACATCCTTGTATCCCTGTACCTGCATCGGTCAGCCGCCTGTACTCTCGCAGGCCCCTCGATTTGGTTCTTCCCTCTCCGAAGAGGAAAGAAGCATTTATACAGGCGGCATGATTCTGGTGACACCGATAAACTCATTGTGTTTCCATGGTCGCTAATCCTATAAATATATTTAAGATATGCCAATTTAAGCGTTTACTTAAATTTCTTTGTTTGTAATTATGTTTTTTGTCGCTATAACATTTATTTCTTTCTTTCTTTTAATTATGTACTACTTAATATGTCGGTGGTATGCAATGGCCCCTCTGGACAGGAACCACGGCTTTATCCTACATAATATGTTTTGAAGAATGTTATGTCCATTTCCATCAAAGATATATTCAGGTAAATGACGCTATAGCGTGCATATATGCACCAGCTCTGACCCTGCCCACCGTGGCAACAGTGACGCCTCAACCCATGAATAAGATTTATGGAGCAATGCACCGATACCGGGGTTCTATTCCCGACTATTTATTGGCTATAAAATGGGTCGTAGGGCGACCACAACCGACTCCGCTAACGCTTACGCTGGCAACATTGTTTGGAAATGCTTAAATACGATTTTGTAATTGAATCGAGTGTTTGGTTGCATATATTTTTAACCGACAAAAAAATACGGAGGTTTTCATTTTGACGCGTATATATTTTTTATCCTTTAACAAAGTTAACTGACTTTGATGATGCATTCTTTATTCCATAGGGTGTAACTAAGACCAAAGTTGGTCTCAATTTCATTTAAAGACAAAATTCCACCCTTCAAAGGTTTTCTTTTTTTTATCTTTATTTAAAGTGCTTTTTTTTATAGCATAGGCCGGCAAACGAGCAAGTGGGTCACCTGATGGTAAGTGATCTCCACCGCCCATGTACGCCCACCACCAGAAGAGTCATGGGCGCGTTGCAGACCTTAAAGAAAAGGGTTATTTAGGGATTGGGAAGGGGAGGGGATTTGGGCTTCCGGTTATCTCACTCACCGTACGAAACGCAGCAGCAAGCCGCTACTTTACGTCGCTTTTCTGTGAGACAGTGGTAACGATCCGGTCCAGCCAGCCCATTCATGCTGTAGACAAAACTGTCTACAGCGTGGCTCTACCACTCAAAAATTGCGCTTATTCGCAAAGCGAATATGCTGCACTAATGTTACATGACATATGTAAAGTACAAAACAACTATAATATAAAGCATGATTATAACGAAAATAACTTCATCTACCGGACAAACCGCACTTGACTAGGTATAATATCTTTTCTGTCATTACATTTATAGGAAGTGCCAAACATGAATTACATTGTCCAATGGAACTGCCTTGTAGTATTAACCGTTTCGGAGACTCATTCCTAACACACTCCATCAAGATATGCCTTATGAAGGTGAAATCAGCGAAAGAATATAACTTCGGCATTTATTCTGCAATTTTAATGATTCTTTTATTAAATTTTTAGGATTGAAAGCTTGTTCACAGAACTAAAACCGCCTTAAAAACTAAAACAAATGCTTAAACTGCAACATCACTGACTTTAAATTAGTGGTTGATAAAAAACATGACAGGATCATAGGTTTTGTAATATTTTATAGTATTTACTATAACTAAAAGTATCTATCTCAGCGGGGTGTAGAACGGGCTGCCGACACGAAAGTCATAGGTTCGAAATCAGGGCCACAATCATACACTTTGACTTTTGTAAGTTACGTGTGTATTGATTGTTAATTATCGCTTGCTTTAACGGTGAAGGAAACATCGTGGAAACCTGTATACCTGAGAAGTTATCCATAGGAATAATAGTAATGGTATGTGAAGATTACCAACCCGCATTAGGACAACGTGGTGGGTTAATTAAACGACTTGTATAATACAAGGCTTATATGTACAGTACTGTTTATTTTCGAAAGGACTAGTTTTACATTTTCTCAATATTAAAAATAAAATTTGCCACAATCAACCATCAAGTCATGTCGCAAGTCCCTCGGGAGAACCGGATATACACTAGCTGATCCTGGAACCCGATCCACGCTAAGTGTGTGGGTGACTATGGCAGGTTTTAAAACATGGCATGGTATGGCAGGTTTCATAGTGGTAGAGCCACGCTGTAGACAGTTTTGTCTACAGCATGAATGGGCTGGCTCGACCGGGTCATTACCACTGTCTCACAGAAAACCAACGTAAAGTAGCGGCTTGCTGCTGCGTTTCGTACGGTAAGTGAGATATCCGGAAGCCCCAATCCCCTCCCCTTCCCAATCCCTAATTATCCCTTTCCTTTAAGGTCGGCACTTACCATCAGGTGACCCACTTGCTCGTTTGCCGGCCTATGCAAAAAAAAAAAACACCATGTGTAGAGTGGTCGCTGTCCCGGCGAATATGAATATCCTACCACCAGCAGCATCTTATGTTATGTATATCACTTTGGAAAATATTTTTAATAGTCATTCCATCTTTACTTTGGCATAGATGTTGTTCAATAGTTATAAATTATCCACAGTATATTCTAAATGTGACCCATACTGAGTTGTGGAGATCCGCACGGTAAGATGAAATCCTGTATTATTATATTGCATCAGCTGGTCGTTTCAAATTAAAACATGTAATATGTATAGGACGTAAAGTAGCGGCTTGCTGCTGCGTTTCGGACGGTGGGTGAGATATCCGGAGGCCCAAATCCCCGTCTCCTTCCCAATCCCTTTAACATCGGCAATGCGCCTATGATTCTTATAGTATTGTAGTCGTACATGGGCGGTGGAGATCACTTACCATCAGGTGACCCACTTGCTCGATTGCTGGTCTATCTAAATTAGCAACACTCTCATCATTCTGCTGGTAACTATGCCTATTCATGAGCTGTGGAGATCACTTACCATCAGTGAAACACACCTTCGTTTACGGAGCTTTGCTATAAAATGAAATTAATACCCAGTGCTAAAGTCACTGTTATTACTATACTGTACGTTTAAATAAGGTGATCGTATAAAACGTACATTTATATTTTGTCATTTGTTTTATATATTGATTGAATTTAAATATTGATATAAATATAAATAAATGGGAGTTTTGGCGAGAATTCTGACAGTGCGGTTCATCGTTTACTTTCATTTATTCATTAACCAACCAATTATCCCAAAAACTAGTTTAAAGTAGTGTTTGTTGTATAAAAGTGGTGTGGGTTTATGCAATAAACATTGACGGTGATGAACAGTGTGTGGAAACATTGAAATAAGTGAATCAAGCATCGCACTGGAAGGAATTCACACCAAAACTACAACAACACCTTAAAAACGTCCACACCGATATTTCATCGTTCTTGTGAAGACTTAAAAACAAATTATACTCGTCATTGGCGAAATGCATAATAATACGAAGCCACAAATTAAAAAGAAAAGAAAAAATATTAATAAATAAATACACCCAATAGTGACACACTAATCCTGACCACTAGGTTAAACCTGTACCTGTTATAAGAATTACGAAGGACTTGCGGTCCCACAAGACCCCAGACCCCCAAAACCAACATTAATTGTGGATCACACAAAAATTTGTCTCGGTCTAGGAATCGAACCCACGGCCTCTCGCTTCGTAGCCGGATACGCGCTCACTGCGCCACAGAGACTGCCATTAAATAGTTTTTATTCTTATCCTTGTTTATTTGATTACATTACTGGAACATATTTTCTTAATCGGATAGAATGAAGTTGCACAAATTGATGACTGGCAATTATTCGGAGTACTGCAAAAGAGATGTTATATGTTTGTACAGAACTCTCGATTATTGACTTCCATTCGCACTTGACCAGTTTTCAAATATTATTAATATGACAGTTTCAGTTATTTGGCGCCGAATTAGTTTCCGTTTCTCATAATTTATCAAAATTAATATTCATATTTTTAAAACATCTGATACGTTTGAATTGAATGTAGACGTCGAAAACATCTATTTGACACAAAAAAGTTTTACAGCTGTTTATTTTAACTTTAAATTATTTACGAATAATGTAGAGATAAAAGAGAGATTAAACATTAACGTAAATAAAATCAATTTGATGAAGACCGTGCACATAGAGTAGTGCAATAAACTTTATTTATTTAGCAAAAATAAAACATAATAATTTTATGTCTGTATCATATAAAAAGGTGAAAAGCAAAAAGCAAGAATCTTCTTACTTTAATTTTAAACGCAACAACTCTTCGAAATTACTTTTATTTAGGAAAAAGAAGTAATCTGCAATCAAACTAACCCTCATTAATTATTAATATGAATTGTAACAATAAATTAGTACGGGCTAAAATAGTAATATTTTTATAACTTACGCCTGAAAGAAAACAATAAAATAATAATACACTTACCCAAATCACTTTCAAGTTTTTTATTATGAAACAAACACAAAACCAATTTCCATCACAAAATATTGAATTACCGCCAAACTCAATCTAGCCACAAGTCACAACACTATTACAAACATCGGAAATGGAACGTTGATTAAAAAGAAAAACCTTTTGTTTATGGTGCACGTGTCTTCGATATCAGACAATTGTCTAATAATGCGTTTATGTTCGCGATCGCTTTAAAACGTTTTAAAACGTCCAAAGAATGTTCCACATTGATGCTCGTGCGTCGACTAACTAATAAAACTAATGTACCAGCATTGGTTTATTCTCAGTCATAGACTAAAGAGGTAGATAGGTGATTTTCTAGAATACCTGGATGATAAGAGTTCATAACGTCATATTCCACCTCTTCAGGGTTATTTTTAGTGTGATCACCACCCATAAACACTTACAATACTAGAAGAATCATAAATTTTACAAAAAGGAACACGAATTTTGAAAAAAAGGCAGATTTGGGCCCCGGAAAACACCGTTATAAACGTAAAAAAGCGGCCATTTTACGTTTCGCATTTCGTTCGCATTTCTGTGAGACAATATCTACAGCATGGCATACACTAGATACACTTACAAGATTCATCCTAAACTTAGCCCTATCTTCCTAAAATGAAGAGTTTCCACTTTTGTCTATCCATGGGCTTCTTCTCACTCTAACATGGTGCTTCCGCTCGAGCATTTTTCCAGTGGTACCTGGAGCGAAACTTGGTAGTCAGTCACATGTGTAGTCAAGCTGAAAGAAAACTACTGTCTGATACTGTTAACACAATATCATTCGCGAATTTCGACTGGGTCTTAAAACTGACTTCAGAGCGGCTCTAGCACATCTATGAATTAAATATTACGTTCACTCTTGCCTAAATCTTAATTTACTCTTTGGCGAGTTCATTCTAATATTAGCAGCGCGTGCGACGTGGACGTTGCGTATCAGTTTTGGTTTTTATTGTACTCCGCGCCGCCCCTCCCTGCACCGCACCCCGCGCGACGCCTAGTGTATTTCGGGAGAGGTCGCCAGCGCCGGGGGTCCACCGTTACAGACCAAATAGCTTTTAGGACAAACTTCGAAATCATTATGATGCCCTAGTACTCGCAGTTGAGGTGTGAGAAGGGAATTGTGTTTTGTTTCAGTAGTCAGTCGAACAGAGAGGTGGGTCATCTGTCACCTATTATTAGTAAGCACTTTACCTACAATTTAGGAAAGGAATCGGGATGGAGGGGGGTTTATTGAGCATTCGGCAATATCACAAAACAAAACAGCAAAGCTGCCATCTTCACTTCGGTTACATTACGATTATGACACTATTATATATTGCATTATGATTATGACACTATGATAATGCATGCACAGCATTGGACGTCCAGCAGCAATATGGATCGACGACCTTGTTAAGTTTGGAGGTAGAACCTGGATGCGGGCTCAAATCCGCAATAAAAGGCATAAACATACCCAACGGTGACACCCTAGAAACTGAAGATGACGTCGCTATGAGGTCAGATCATGATATAGCTGTGTTGTAGTGAAAATTTGGCTAATAGTTTTATTACAGCCCGCCTATCGTCAACCCTCTATAAGAGTACCTATTTCTTGTATCCAGCAAGTTGGTAAAGACCACGAAATTCGGCTTCATTGTCATATAATGGGTAGCTTTCCTAATGCTGGCCTAATACGTACATCCTTGTATCCCTGTGCCTGCATCGGTCATCCGCCTATCCTGTCGCAACACGCAGGACCCTTGATTTACTTCTTCCCTCTTCGGAGTGTGAAGAAGCCGACCGGCATGATTCTGGCGACCACCGATAAACTCATTATTTTTCGCTGGTCGCCGGTTTTTTGGACTGCGCTGCGCTTACCATCAAGTGTAGTGCAGTCACTTTGCCGTGACCGGCTAAGGAATATAAAAAAAATATTATAATCTTTTTTTTATAACGTAGCCCAGTAAACGAGCAAGTGAATCATCTGATGGCAAGAAATCTCACCATCACTGCCCATGTACATCTACAATACTAGAAGAATCAACATTTTCTCCAACATTACAAAATACTTATTTAAAACATAACAGCGACACAGGCGTAAACAATGACGGTATAGTTTGCCAAAGGAATCGTCATGAAAACCTCTGCCAACTTTCACATACGTAGACTACATAAAACTGTTTTAATTATATTTAAATTACGGCGGATGTGTATTGTGTCTTGAGCTCCTTTTGGAACTTCCGTCGACGACGTGGACAGATGGTAATATGGTATTTAACTCGATTGTTTTTGGAACGAAGTTCCTTACGGCAGGCTTGGAGGGGATAGGGATTTCGCTGCGTGACCGAACTGAAAAAAATGTGATAGTAAAACCGTAAGAAAAATGCGTGGAAAAAATGCGTGGAATAAAACCGTTAAATGAGACTTTTTTAAAACTTAATTTGATATCTAGCACACAAAGTTAAAGTCGAAATTCCGTTAATAAAACAGATAGGTGTGAAACTTATCACATTTGGAAATGTAGACGCGGTTTGAAATTTGAATTTGAATTTTTGATTATAGAACACGGCCTTCCACCGTTTAGTAGCCAGTCTAAGTCTAAATTAATAAGTTTTTATTTATAATTACATAAGTTGATAAAAAATGCTATACAATAGCTTTACCGCGGCAGTCTCCGAGTGCTACACGTCTTTTTTTTATTTCTATTTTTCTATTCTATTTCTATGTAATTTTATGTTGTCAAACAAAAATAAAGAGACATATTTTGTTATTTTAGTTGATAATTTGTATTTTTTACAATTTGTGTCGATTCTACATTAGCCGAAGGAACTTCGTTCCTACCTGGTGTCCCACGACACACACCATTTTTTTAATTATTAAATTACGTTTAATTACCAGATATTATGAGATTTCACATCTTATGTGTCGAGGTGACCAGCGCAGTTCAAGTGCCATGCAGTCCTTAGTTTAAAATTCTGTGTGTTGCTTCTGTTTATTACAGGCGTAGCGCTTACCATCAGACGAGCGACTTGCTCGTCTTGTCATTCAATGTAATAAAAAAAAACCTTCCCCAAAATCTATTATCGAAACAATTCTACAAATCAAAGAAAAATAAATATGTTAGAAGCCATTTATCTGTTGGTAGGGATAGCTGTCAAATGGAAAAGTTATGCGCGACATGTCGTGTTACGTCACAACACAGGTTACGCCATTACAATACACGCGTCGAGGAAGATAGTGAAATTTCCCCACTTCGCGGCGGCTTCATTTTTTACGCAATTGTCTTTACGGAAAAAAACATATTTGTCCTATTATTGTCGATAGCATAAAAGATTTATAAAATGAGACAATCAAATACCCCGTTCCATTTTTATAACAACATACCTGTGACGTGTAATGACAATAGAGTATTGGCGTATTATATACAGTATGCCAATTAGAATACAAAAATTCAAAAACGTTCCATCGTGTTGTATTAGATTTATATCAGAATACGTCACAGGTTGGTCTCTCGACCAATCACAATCAAACGGCACGAACGTTCATGACGTGTTTTACGTCACATTCTAACCACGCTGCAACATTATAAACGTTCTACTGCTCGGCGAGGGCTAAGAAAGGGCATAATTTACCATGCTGTCCTCATGCGGGTTGGTAAAATAAATAAATAAATACACCCAACAGTCACACACATAGTCCTGACCCCTCAGTAAGATACGAGCCTTGTGTCGTAGGTATCAGGAACTACGAGAGACTTTCGGTCTCATAACACCCACACCCCGAGACAAATATTTGTGGATCACACAAATTTTTGTCTTGGTGCGAGGATCGAACCCGCGGCCTCTCACTTTACAGCCGGCTACTCGCCCGCTGTGCAACGGAGGCTGTCAAACTCCATACTTTCAAAATGCGTAAGAAGAAAACGAAAAATACGCGAAGAATTCTCAGTCAAGCACCTCCAGGTTATCTCTCGTTATTTTCTTGCATCATTAAAACGAGTTATAATTAACAATGAATACGCGTGACTGCTACAAGTTAGAGATATGAGCCCAGCTTGTTTTCTAACTTGCAACACCTGGACAGACCAAGCCACTTTCCCCATTATAAGAGTAATAAGTACCGAATAAGTATCTATGCTTCGGTGGTGCAGACACAACACTAGTGACAAACGTTGACACAGAGCTTTTAACTATAAAGCACTGCATGGACTGCGTTCGTCACCCCGAGATATATGTTTTTATGACTCATTATTCCCAGTAATTTTACTGACTTCAGTGTCCTCCGAACATAAACACAACAGAGTGAGCTTAGACACTGCTGCTTGGCGACTAAAATATACAAAGCGATGGTACCAGCTCAGTCGGCTTCTAGCATGAGCTTACTAAAATATCTATTTCCTGTACTAAAAACTGTTTATTTTGTCGCTTCATTTTCAGACAAAATGTCAGACCATAATCGCAATATATTTAGGGCAGAGTTCCGGTTCTTTACGGGCTCTGACCGCAATTTCCTTCGGCCATTACTCAATTTCTTATGGCACAAAGCACCGCCAGGTAATGCAATATACATAACAATATCTTGGTAATTATTGCGATTTTACGACAGACATTTTTCACTGGGTGGTAGGTCCTTCGTATGCGGGCGGCTATCTGTGTTGGTAACACCGCTTTGTCTATTTCAGGAAATTGAAGTCAGTGAAATAACTGGGCGGCAAGGTACTTTAATATCATAATTATGTCTCAGGCTAATGAGCGCAGTACAATGCCAAGCAGTGCTTTTTAATTCTACTGTGTAGTGTTGCTTCTATTTAAGTGCAAGTGTGGCGCTTACCATCAGGCGAGCGACCTGCTTGTTGATTCATTCAGATTAATTCATTTAAATAAGTGGCTCCTTGACTGTGTTTGACTTTTATGCGTTTCTAAACCATTCATCCAAGTCGATAATCCGATTACAGTCAACCTGGGTAACTTTAGCTTTCAATGTAACATTGACTCACTAACTTGAATTTGAACGTTTAATTTTTTCTCTGCTTACTGAATCACTGTATAATAATAAGTTGTTTAATCTATGAAGGTAAAAAGTGTTTTTGAACGAAACCTGCAGTGACATTTGATATTTGTCAAATATATATTTATTTCTCATCATTCAAAATTTTGGCGGTAAATAGAGTTAAAAATAAACTTGCTAAAAAGTCGTGTATAGCAGTTACTACAGAAGAACTACAGATAGCGAGTTCAGTTTTATGTTGAAGAATCATATGTTTTTTATGTAATAACACTGAAATATCCCGCGATATTGATAGATTTTTAAAAAAATCTTTAATTAATCTTCGATCCGTTTCATTTGCAGACCATTTGGGGTAACATTAGCTCGGGGCGAGGACAGACAATGCGTGAAAATTTAAATTATGCAAAAAAGTTTTGAAGGGTGGAAGTGGCCATCAAAGCTTGAAATATTTAATTGTCACCCCCGAAATATAGTTAGTCGATTTGGAGGATCTAAAATCACAAAACGAGGCGATTCTTATGCGATTGATGATCAATTTCTATACATGGTATGGGGGTATTGAGAGCCGATATTATGTTTTGTTTTTTATATGTGATTGAGTTTGTTTTATTATTTTTTATTATTTTAGGCATTGCTCAATGATTATAAGTACATCAAAACTCAAAACACAAAACTAAGAGGTCCATTAAATAGAAGTTGATTTCGATAAACCAGGCAGTTTAATATTGTATTAATATGGCAACCCTACGTTGCCAATAAAAAGGAGATAGTGATATAAACGAAATGTATTTTTTTTATCAATATGACAAGCTAATCTTACCGAGGAGTAAAAAAAACTACATAAATTAGAGATTTTCTTCATCAACTCTTCATACTTATTAATGTTACCCAAATGTCAGTGTAACTTTGGCTCACCAAATTTTTGGTAATTTAAGGGTCTTTTATTTATCGTTTTGATAAATAACACAGATATTTAGATTATAAAGGCCAATATCCCACTAGAAACACTCATTTATGACAAATAACAATAAAAGTAAATGCGTACTACTATAAATTACCTCTAAAGTGAGCCAAAATTACCCAGGATGACTGTATACTATTTTTCAATTGTAGGTACCATTTGTCATACGGAATACAGTCCTACCACAATCCTACTGTATAATCGGTAACCGACTATTCGCCTTAGCCACTGTTTTCGGTATCAGTATAAACATTTCATGTAGCTTGTAATTTAAACTAAAAAAAACATTTATTATTCCGACTGAAGGACTGCGAATCCATGGTCACGAAATAAATTAAAAACAAAATCATGTACCTTAACCAAAGAGAATAAGCTTACCGCAACTTACTGGTCTATTAATAATTCAACAAAGGTTTTACCACATTTTTACCAGAATTCAAAAAAGGAAGTTTTGACCGGCAGCGACACAGAAGACATCGACTTCAAAAAAAATGGTTGTCTGTAAAGTCGGTTTACTGACGATAGTTGAACGTGATAACTTCTTAAGAAAATACTGATGGAATGGTAGCATTTTTCAAAAGAAAATTTTAATTTCATTCGTTTAATATTTGATAGTATTTATTGGCCTAATTATAACCTCAAAATCCGAAAGTATTTTATTTATTTTTCGGAATTCTCAAGTGTCCGTAGTTTTAATATAGTTTCAATCAAATATATACATTATCTAAAACCCAAAAAGTAAATTCACCTACCTTTTGGTTCTTAGGCCAACTATGTATGGACGACGAACAATGTCCTTTTCGTAAATCTAGTTTTTAAAAAGCCCGCCTCAATGTGTTTGATATAGGAGAAAATGTTCCCTTTGACGGATGGCTGGTCTAACCTGTCATTTCAGACACGTTGTTGTGATATGGAAGATTTAATATTTGTTTTAATTTTTTTAAATCTCGAACGCTGCCGAACGCAAAGGCCGATTGTGCTTCTTTGTCGCTCGTTCCGCGCTCTCGCTTGCACTTCAAGCCTTAAATGGAACGTGACATCTAGCGAGGTAACGACGCATGAGTCATGTTTTTTCGTGCGTGCAGCCGGCTCTATCGAATTATAAGACGTTATCACGTCAAAAAAATTAAATAAAAAATATATTTTTTACAAATCAACGAACAGTGCTCAGTTTATAAGTTTTATTGTACCAATACAAGGTAAATTATAACAAGTTTACCTTATAGTTAATCATTTTGTACCAAAAACAAGTGAAAAATGCGACGATAAAAGAATGTGCTTCAATAATCACGATTCTTTTGTTTTGTAGAGTAACCGGTCCAAGAAATAATAATAATTGGGTACCCAACTAAGAATTACATAAATAACATACCTTACATAAATAATATAAATATAAAAGTTTTAATTTACAATATTAACTATCTATTTTCATGGTCGTACTGTATTACTTATAGATAAGGAGCCCTAGAGTAGCTGATCCACTTGACTACTATCAAGCTCATTTTCCGTGAGTAGCTTCGTTTCGATGAGACGCCCAACAATTCCCTATGCGAAAATTCTCTACTGTGGTAGCTAACAGAGGTAGCAAGGATTAAATATGTCGATTTGATGAGTCCCAAAAATTTATTACTAACAGGTTATTTTATTGTTAAATCTGATGATAATTATCTAAATTATTCGAAAAGATATTTGTCCTACAAAATGTATGGTTTGATCAAAGAGTCCCCCCCTTCCAACATGTATCGATAACGAGGTCATCAAAAATGATTACTAACCAGCTGCTTTTTTTTTTTTTACTTACTTAATATGTATATAATTCAACAGTAATATTGTCCTACAAATTGCGTGGTACGTTATCCCGGTCCTACACTCAAAAGTAGTAGTACAGATCCTTGATGTAAAAATAATTACTATCAAGCTGAATCTTCGTAAATAGCTTCGTTTCGATGAGACGCCCAACAATTTCCTATGCGAAAATTCTCTACTGTGGTAGCTAACAGAGGTAGCAAGGATTAAATATGTCGATTTGACGAGTCCCAAAAATTTATTACTAACAGGTTATTTTTTTGTTAAATCTTAAGATAATTATCTAAATTATTGGAAAAAATATTTGTCCTACAAAATTTATGGTTTGATCATAGAGTCCCCCCCTTCCAACATGTATGTAATTATTTCGGATGGGCAATAATTGATGATAAATATGAATATTACTGGTTTGATGGTCCCCAAAGACCATCTTTTGAAGAATTATCTTCTGGCATACAAGGTACTGGTCCGGAGTCCCTGGGCCAGCTGATCCACTTGATTACTATCAAGCTAATTTTCCGTGAGTAGCTTCGTTTCGATGAGACGCCGAACAATTCCCTATGCGAAAATTCTATATTGTGGTAGCTAACAGAGGTAGCAAGGATAGAATATTTCGATTTGATGATACTCAAAAATTTATTATTTTATTTGTAGGACAATATTCAAATAATTTTTTATGACCTCGTTATCGATACCTATTGAAAGCCCCTCCTTCCAATAGGTATGATTACTAACCAGCGGATTTTTTTGTTTTTACTTAGTTAATATTCATATAATTTAACAGTCATATTGTCCTGTATATGTATTTATATATACATATTCTATATATATAATTGGAATCTCGGAATCGGCTCTAACGATTTTCATGAAATTTACTATATGTGGGGGTTCGGGGGCGATAAATCGATCTAGCTAGGAATCATTTTTCGAAAATGACATTTTATTCGTGTTTTATCAACTTAAACATAAACTTGGAAGAAAAATATGACTCTTCCTGACATCTATTGGCAAATAATAATACTACTTTTTTGTGAGCACAACAGCAGATGGCGTTGTTAAGTAACACGAAGTCAATGAGTGTTTCCTTTGAGGTTAGACTTAATTCCTGACATCTATTGGCGAATAATAATACTACTTTTTTTTTTCACCCGAGCAGAGCTCGGTCGCCCAGGTACTGTAATTTAAATTGTCATTTTTGTCTACGATAGTGTGTACTTTGACCGGACTTTGATTGGACTTTGACCGGACTATGACCGGACTTTAACCGGACTTTGACATGACTTTGACCGGACTTTGTTATGTAATATAAATTGATATATTTTGTGTACGATAGCGTAATAAATGAATATTGTGTTTAATCACATATGTAAATGATAGTACTTTAATGCTGATAAATAAAGCAATTCGTGTGAAATTATTCCCTCTTCATTCCAAAATATTCAAAAATGCACAACGTTAATGTTTAAGTTTTCACTTCTGCCGGCACTCCCGGAGTGCAACCCATTGTTTTTTTATATGTAAATACATAATAAATTTTAAATAAATAATACATTTTTGTAGCTACTGTATTTATATACTTAATTGTTGTACTAGTTTACAAAAAAAATAAGTTATTAAATTAAATTACAATTCTTGTCGGACTAGTGATACATACCTGTTTTCTTGTAGGACATTGTTTCATTTGGGTAGAGAACACACTAACCTATTATGTAATACTTTTGTCCTACAGTTAGTAATGAGAAAAATGGTCTTGTGGTATTAACAATTTCTGAGCGTAGGACCGGGATAACGTACCACGCAATTTGTAGGACAATATGACTGTTGAATTATATACATATTAAGTAAGTAACAAAAAAAAAAGCAGCTGGTTAGTAATCATTTTTGATGACCTCGTTATCGATACATGTTGGAAGGGGGGGACTCTTTGATCAAACCATACATTTTGTAGGACAAATATATTTTCCAATAATTTAAATAATTATCTTAAGATTTAACAAAAAAATAACCTGTTAGTAATAAATTTTTGGGACTCATCAAATCGACATATTTAATCCTTGCTACCTCTGTTAGCTACCACAGTAGAGAATTTTCGCATAGGGAATTGTTGGGCGTCTCATCGAAACGAAGCTACTCACGGAAAATGAGCTTGATAGTAGTCAAGTGGATCAGCTACTCTAGGGCTCCCTGTCTATTACGTTACTACTAAACAGTAAAGGATTCTGCAAATATTTTAAGGCGTATATTTTAATATCAAATATTTTATATACGCAATAATATAATTAAAAAATAATTCATAGTAGATTAGTACGTTAGTCGATTAAAGTACCGCATCCCTAACATTACAGAAAAGTCACCTGTCAAACCTATGTCAAATCGCCAGTCTTGCCATTTTGAGGAGATTTCCCCATTTTGGGGGAATTTCCAGTTTATGACGGTAAAAAACTGACAATGTGCAGTTAAAACGACGCTGGTGGGAGGATACTTGTATCCGACCGGATAGCGACCACCGTACACTGGTGCTAAAACCTGCCATAGTGGTCCACCTTGTGTGGGTCGCGTTCCAGGGTCAGCCAATGTATATCCGGTTCTCCCCAGAGGGCTTACCCCCTGATCCTAACCCTTTTCCCATCCCTTTTTTCTTCCCTTCCCCCTTGGCCCTTTGGCAGGCCGGCATGATCTTGCCGACCTACGATGGACACATAGTTTATCGTAGGTCGACACTATTCTTGGATTGCGCTACACTTACCATCAGGTGTAGCGTAGTCACTTTGCCGAGCCAGGATAAAAAAAAAAGAATTTAGAGTTACCTACTTTCTGAGTTTTTTTTTGTGACTTATTTTTTTATTAGATATTATGTGCATTTGTGTCTGTGGTTAAGAGATATTCGATTAAGCCTCTGATAATCGGTTATGCCGAGTCTCGTGTACTGTATGTCACTTTACATTATACATCTACACAGCACGTTACTCTCTTTTACATTTTTGGTCTTAAAACCTTTTTTATAATGTGTTTCTTAATGTGACGGCAAAAAATGTAAAGTGGAACAGAGATTAATGTAGAATTCAACTTAAAAGAAGCGAAATCAAAAATATCGAATATCTCAGACAAAAATCAGTCACGCGTTGAAGTTGCCTATTCAGCGTTCTGTCTTGTATTGCGTACACATAAAAGGCGTTCTGATTACCTCAATCAATCTTTTAGCACAATTCAAGATAGAGGATGTCGAACACACTACTTGGCCGTGTGAACGCGTGACATCCTATCAGTGGAGTCTCTAATACGAAACCGATACAACATGAGATTATATTCACTATCTACTTCTTTTTCAGCGGAATGACTGACAAGTTCATAAAAAACAAATAACTCATCATCTAAATTGTCGTTGGTTTTATGAACAATATTAGTAATCAATGTTTTTGACAATATTATGTAATGGATATCCATAATATCAGGTCTGAAATTAATCTATAAACTGGCACGCATGTACTTGTTGTGGGGAATTTCAAAAGGAAAATGGGAATTTTTGAACATAAAGCGGGGAATCTCCAAACTTAGCTCTGGCAACCGTTAAGTAGCAATCTGCGTTCTCTTTTCTCTTGACATTTCGTTCAAGTCGAACGTTTATTTGTTGGCATAACACGTTTCGTGTCTTAGCGACTTAAATGTAAGTGTTTTTTATTAAAATATTACTGAAATTACAAAGTTTGTCCTACGGCAAGTGTGTGAAAACAATTGTTTGCAAAGTTTTGGTGTATTTTGTGAAAGATTAACTTGGATGAGTTTTCTACACGCCATAATCAACTATCCGACTCGGTGGCAGAATGTTGTATTTTTATCATTATTTACGTGATAATGTGCTTGATTCTACTCAGGATTAATTTATACCTGCTTGTTACTGAGCATGTCGGATGTAAATAAACAAAAAATATGAATTGAGTAACCTCAAATGTTTACATTACACATTGTTGACTTGATAATGACCACGTTCTGAAAGTGAGTTCACTTGTTTTAACCACTAGAATAGTATATGGTGGTACCAAGTAACAATTTCTGGACAAACGGCGTTACATGTCCATGCTTACAAAAATTTTGTTTTCATACATTTGTAGGTTATAAAAATCCAACAATATTAATTAAACACTAGCTGTCTCTCGCAGTTGCACTTGCATGTTATTGCCCTGCTCCCATGGGTCATATTGTGATATACATATAAACCTTCCTCATAACTATCTATTGCTGAAAACTGCATTAAAATCTGTTGAATAGCTTAAAAGATCTAAGCGAACATACCGCGGAAGCAACTTCGTTTTAAAATGTGGAAAGACATTCATCAAATGATTGCTTAACCAATTGATGTGGACAGAATATTTGTACTAATACGTAATAACAACAATCACCTAATTTTTTACCATTTGCCATACTTAAAATCCATCTATTTTATATAGCATGTTACTGCAATAGTAATAGCTATGAACCATTGTTTTCGCAATACAAATCCATGGTTTAATTGAAATGATTTTATCATGGTTTTTTTTTTATTTAATTTTGGCCACGACGTTACGAAAGCCTATCAGCCTTCATGGTCATGAGGTTGACTGAGGTAGTTTCTGGACACGTAAGGGAACTGAATCTTTACTGCTTCATCCAGGCCTCTGATGTTACAATTTAGATGTTTGTGATAGCAGATTTGGAGCAGCTTATTTTTTATCCGAGCATGACACATTTACTCCACTACACCTGATGGTAATCACAGTGCTATAAAAAAACCACTGACAAACAATGAGTTTATTGATGGTCACCAGAATCATGCCTGTATAAATTTTTCTTCACAAAGAGTGAAGAAGCACATCAGACGGCTTGTGACACGACACCGACAGATGACCGATGAAGGCACAGATATACCTAGGCCATTTGTAGGTAGGTTGTATGGCAAATCATCTGTAGTGGTAGGCAGCGGCTTGGCTGTGTCCCTGGTATTGCCGATGTCCATGAGCGGCGGTGACCGCTTACCATCAGGCGGGCCGCTTGCTCGTCTGCCTATCAAGGCAATAAAAAAAATATATATATGTACCCATATAATTATGCAATAATTTCAGAATGCGTTACGTGGCCGCGTATCTGTTAGCCGTGCTGGGCGGCAAGGAGTCTCCAGCTGCCGCCGACGTTGAGAAGATCCTCAGCTCGGTGGGCATTGAGGCAGACTCGGAGAAACTCAAGAAGGTCATCTCTGAGCTCAACGGCAAGAATGTAGATGAACTTGTTGCGGCTGGTTAGTGGTTTATCATTATATGTTATGATTTTTATATATAACTAGCTGTCCCTCGCGGCTCCGCCCGCGTGACTGCATTTTCCGGGATAGAAGTAGTCTAAATGAAAAATGATTAAATTACTAAAATGGCTATTAAAAAATAGGGGTTGGTGATAAAAGGGTAAAAATTTAGGGTTGTATGTATTTTTGTATCATAAAATATGTATCATAAAAAAAATTGAATTTATATATAAATTAAAAAAAAAATAATTTAGGGGTGGACTACCCTTAACATTTAGGGGGATGAAAAATAGATGTTGTCCGATTCTCAGACATACTCAATATGCACACAAAATTTCATGAGAATTGGTCAAGCCGTTTCGGAGGAGTTTAACTACAAACACCGCGACACAAGAATTTTATACATTAGATTACAATATGCTTTATTAAATAATTTGGTCAAATAAAAAAAAAATTACAAAGCATATACAGGTATTAATGAAGTATTGATATTCAATAAAATGTGTGAACAAGAGGTAGTTTATGTGCCAAAGAAAAAAATCGTATATACTGTATACTGAACCTAATACTGTTAAAGTTGGGCGAATGTGCCTAAAAGGTATTAAAAGCAAGCAAATAGTGTACTTGATTACTACTGCTTTAGGAATATCCTTAATACCAGAAGATTAATGGCTGTGTTGCGAACAAAGGCAATTTGGCCATCAGCTGTAATAAAATTACCTTTTCAATCAACAATATATAAAAATAACATTATTTATAAATGATGATTCAACAATATACACCATCTTTCGTCTGAACAACATTGCTGTTCACTTCACATCTGAATTATTCTTATCACCTTCCCCTTACATGTATGAGTGAACCTCGCTAACGCTACACATATGTGGTCAGGTCGCGAGAAGCTGTCGTCGATGCCGGTGGGCGGAGGCGCGGCCCCGGCTGCGGCTGCCGCGCCCGCCGCCGCCGCCGCTGAGGACAAGAAGGGTATGTTGTCCATCTGTCTATAGCAGTCTATAGTCTATAGCACTCCCTTTTTAGGCCCCACCTTAAAGAATTTTTGTTGAATTTGTCACCAATATCTAGCATTGCATTTAAATAACCCAAAACGAAAGAGTTAAAATGGTGTCAAGTCCATTTTTATATGCCCCCCCTCAACTATAGGCCCCACATTGGGAAACACTGGTCTATAGCCTTAGTTCCCAAAGTGGTATTTTATTTTTAAACTTTCAGTGACATGTAAATTCTACAACTAATCGCGATGAGTTTGCTGTTATCCGTTAGGAAGTTTCATTTGTTTAGTCCCTTAGTTCCCATAGTGAACCAGGTGGAACCCCAGGTATAAACGGGAGACTCGACGGGGGTTTATGTTGGCGTAAAAATGGGGATTCACAATTCGTAAGCGGGGGGACCACGAAAATTTATCTGCTTTTGATAGTGAAGAACTAAAATGTTGACTTGACTTCACCTCAATCAATCCGTCAATGTAGGCAGATAATATTTTAGATCTACTGTCTGGCGAAACAAACTCACTCATTCAGCAGCACTGGAACATAAAACCAGTGTGTCTCTAATCGCCTTAGGCAGGTCATGTGAAATCGAGCCGCCTCAGCAGTGACGTCTCGAATGTTGGGTAAAGCTTGTTAACCAACAAACAACCCTAGGACGATGATTTCAATTTTACATGGATAAAAATAAATCTTAAAAAGTTAAACGTAAAAATTACTAGTTACCAAATAAACCAAATTACTAGTAAACAATACCAAAAATGACCATTAAATTGCAATAACACCAGCTCAGAATTGATTATTTTTTTTGGATTTTTAGTTTATTTTGATTTTGATTTGGCCAAAAAAACATATCCTTTGAGTACCTAGGCCATTGCCCTACAGTGGGATGATATGGGTTAGGTAAAAAGGCCGACACGAATATGCACACCAATATGCAAAGAATGATGAACATAGGGCCTTGTAGGAAAGGGTGATTCTGTCTTCATCAGGGTGTTCATAAGTTTTATTTGGTATTTGTTGGTGATTTGATTTATTTAGACCAAAATGTTGCAACTTTAAAATCGACAAGTTTATGATGATTTCCAATAACACCATCTTTCGACTGATATACAGTGCTGTTACTCTTATACACTGATGATTCTATCACCATTGTATCACATCATTCTAGAATGTTCCGCACTAACAATAGCTAATGTTCTTACAGAGGAGAAGAAAGAAGAGAAGAAGGAGGACTCTGAGTCTGATGATGACATGGGCTTCGGTCTCTTTGACTAAACACATAACTGGTGAGTTATTCGAAAATAATATTATATATTTTAACTTAAAGGAGATTAATTTCACATAATTATTTATGTAAATTTGTTTGGAGATTTTCTCAAAAAATTATTAAGCTTTTTTTATAGCAAAGATTGGCAAACTAGCAAGTGGGTAACCAGATGGTAAGTGGTCTCCACCGCCCATATACGGCCACAATACCAGAAGAAAATAGGCGCGTTGCCGACCTTTAAGGAAAGGGATAATTAAGGGATGGGGCCAGGGAGGGGGATTTGGGCCTCCAGATATCTCACTTACCATACTTAAAATGCTGCAGTAAGCCGCTACTTAACGTAGGTTTTCTGTGAGACAGTGGTAACGGCCCGGTCGAGCCAGCCCATTCATGTTGTAGACAAAACTGTCTATAGCAGGGCTCTTATCACTCAAAAACTTACAGATTTTGATGATTATTTGGTAAAAAAATTAAAAATATTTTTTTTTTAAAAGAAACGTCAATTTAACCAAATGGTTTAAAGGTTTATATTTGTTTTTTTCAGATACACGGCACTGGTCGTTATTCCAAATATGGTGTAATAGTCCATTGAAATGTTACATTTTTTAGGCCTCACCTTGCGTTTCTTAGAGGAGTCAATTTTATTTTTTTGATGTGTAGGGGGGGTAAGTGTAAAGCTAAAATCAAGTTTGTGGGGTCGCCACCCTTGTCCCACGGCCGCCATCTTGAAAATAGGGGTTGAAACGGTTTTTACGATATATCTCTTAAACTATTTATCTGATAAAAAAAAATTGTTAACGTTTTTTGTTGCTAATTAAATTCTCTATAACTTTGGTCCAGTAACTTTTTGTCGTAAAACTATAAATAAAAAAGTTATAAGTGAAAATGTAATAAAGAAAAAAATAAAGATGATAATTCTCTTGACAGCCTAAGATACAAACAATTCGCCAAGGCAGTGACAAAAAGTACTTCCTCCAACACAAGACACAGAACACAGTTCTCCAGAACAATGGAAGCACACTGCGGAACATTTTAGCCCTGCTTATGACATCCACACATCGCTCCACAGTTTCCTTTGCATTTACAAAAGATCAATTTAAGAAGCTCAGGGGGTGCTGGAGGTTTAGAGCTCTGCACTGGCATCAATAATTTTCCACATTTTTTCCAGCCCCAGTCTTCAGGATCATTATTATTACCAAGCCACGACTGGACCTGATGGTAGACTCGGAAAGTATGAAAGCGAGCTGTGTCTTGTGTTGGAGGAAGTGAAGATAAATTAAATGTACTTTTTGTCACTGCCTTGGCGAATTGTTTGTATCTTAGGCTGTCAAGAGAATTATCATCTTTATTTTTTTCTTTATTACATTTTCACTTATAACTTTTTTTTTTATAGTTTTACGACAAAAAGTTACTGGACCAAAGTTATAGAGAATTTAATTAGCAACAAAAAACGTTAACAATTTTTTTTATCAGATAAATAGTTAAAGAGATATATCGTAAAAACCGTTTCAACCCCTATTTTCAAGATGGCGGCCGTGGGACAAGGGTGGCGACCCCACAAACTTGATTTTAGCTTTACACTTACCCCCCCTACACATCAAAAAAATAAAATTGACTCCTCTAAGAAACGCAACCCCAAATGTAACTTTTCAATGGACTATAAGAGTAACTGCAGATTGTTTCTATGAAATATATTTGCAACAATTTTACGTTTTTGTTTTATTCAATTTACCCCATCACAACAATTTTATTGAACACGAACAAACATTTACATTAAGAAGTATATAGTAATTTGTATTAAATTTATCGATCTTTAATAAAATTTTATACTCTTAATGACGTAAATAAATACATATACAACTATTTAGTTGACAAATTTTGAATTGAATTAAAAATAATACATTTGTCTCTAATTGATAGCTTTCACGGCACAATGGGCGAGTAGCCGGCTCTAAAGCGAGAGGCCGCAGGTTCGTTCCTGCGTTCGATGCGGCCATCGAGACAATTGTTTTCTCCGTAGGGTTTGACGTCAGGCAGGCGGCTGGTCGTAAAAACTACAAGCCAATCTTTCTGTAATAAGTGTTAAAGAGCATATTGCGCTGACCACACCGAGTGAGAGAGGTAGAAGGAATATAATAATCTAAAATCTAATGCAATATTCTTTATTTCACGTATTGCTCTTCATCGTAGGTCGAAGCGTCAGATCCGCTCGCTTTTTGAGTTCATTTTCGAAAAATTCTTTATTCGCCTTTATTTTCAACAATGTTTCTTCTGAAAATGAAAATAAAATTCAGCACCCTCTATTATTACATACTTGAAGCTTTAGTGCTTGCCTTAAAATATAGATGGCGTTAAATTAAATACTGTGTCGCAAAAGATTGCAGTTGTCTTTTCTCGGTCAACAATTAATTGAACTGCACACTATACTATCGGGCCAGGGCAATCGAAAGAAATCTTACCTTTACATTCTTCTAAGGATTTATAGTCCCCACCGCATTCTTTCGGTAATGTTGAAATATCAATATAATTTTCGAGAGTCTTCGAGCCAGATTGGTGAATTTGAAGCACATTAATCAGCTCGCTTTTTATAAATCGATTAACTAGAGACACCAATTTGTCTACAAAGTATGGTGCATTTATCAGATGTATGCCTTTTATTCTTAATAACACGGATTGCTGTAAAATAAATAAATAAAACGATTAAAAAAGGTATGGTAGGTAGGTAAGGTAAATATAACCCTAAAGCCTGAGAGGGGTTAGGCCTTAATCCACCACACTGGCCTAATGCGGGATGGCAAACACATGAAAATTCTGATGGATAATTTCTCAGAGAGATAGGTGTCCTCACGATGTTTCCTTGACTATTATAGTGCGACCTGCGACCTTCTTTACGTCAGTCCGTACTACTCTCCGCTGAGCTATAACTTTTCTGGTGGTAGGATATTCATATCCGCCCGGATAGCGACCACCGTACACAAGGTGTTAAACACTGCAAGAGTGTTCCACTCGCTGTGTGTGGATCGCGCACATCATCCAGGATCAGCCAGTGTATATCCAGTTCTCCCGAGAGGCTTGCGACATGATGGTTGGTTGGGGCGGGATAGGGGTACATAATTGTATCCCTGTGCCTGCATCGCTCATCCGCCTGTTCTGTCGCAGGCCCCTCGTTTTGCTTCTTCCCTCTCCGATGAGGGAAGAAGCATTTATACAGGCCAGTATCACTTGTGACCGATAAACTCATTGTTTGTCGGTGGTCGCTGTTTTTTGGACTGCACTACGCTTGCCATCAGGTGTAGTGCAGTCACTTTGCCGTGTTCGGATAAAACCGCTAAGTAAGAGGTTCATAACATAATAACAACTACCTCTAAAAAAGTCAAGAATTGTTTAAGAACCTCCCGTTCTATCGTAAATAAGTGACCAAACTTTATGCCTGCCAGGTCATACATAATGACTAGGCCGGGCCACGTGCCTTCTTCATACTGCCACAGTTCCAAAACCATGAGAAACGCTCTGCGAAACAATAAAAAAACCATTTAGCGTAAATCTTCTGGGGTATATCTGATATTTTTGTGTGGCTAACGACCACCGTACACATGGTAAAAACCCGCCAAAATGGCTCGTTCAAGCGAGTCGCGTTCCGGGATCAGCCAGTGTATATCCAGTACCTTCAGGCCGGCATAATTCTGCCGACCGTCGAAGGACTCGCTGTCTCTTAACGATAGACATATATTTGGACTGCACTCTACTTAACATCATGTCCAGTATAGTCACTGTGCCATAATAAAAATAAAAATCGTATTCTTATACCCCCCATAAAGGGATCAAACTTTTGTACAAACATGTAACTCTCCCCTTTTTTGTCGTGCGTTAAAAGGGTACTTTTTTCATTGAATGACGAGACGAGCAAATCTCTCGCCTGATGGTAAACGCAGCGCCTGCCCTTAAACAACACCACCATACAGAACATTGAATTACAAAGCACTGCATGGCACTGAACTGCGCTCGGCACCCTGAGACATAATTTTTTTTTTTTTATTGCCTTGATAGGCAGACGAGCAAGCGGCCCGCCTGATGGTAAGCGGTCACCGCCGCTCATGGACATCGGCAATGCCAGGGGCACAGCCAAGCCGCTGCCTACCACTGAGTTCAGTCTCATAATGCCCAGTAATTTTACTGGCTTCAATGTCCTTCAAACCGAAACACAACAGTGCTTACACACTGTTGCTTGGCGGTAGAAATAGACAAAGCGGTGGTACCAACCTAGACGGCCTTGCACATAAAAATATGAATACACCTCACCTCATAACTTCTTTCAACATAAAGTTCTTTGGATCCAAATCCAAGATCCGCGAATAAAATATTGCATCGCCCTCTGCCGTTCGACCTGGTAGGGGTTTTAATATTCTGAAAATATAATTGACTTTTTAGCCCTCCTGATCCACCGAGCTGCCAATCCATGCTACTGGTAGTGTGGAAAACATTTATTCCGATTTGCACTACAGAACAGTAGTGTTGTGGGTAATTAAAAAGGGTAAATTTCTTTATAAATAATACACCCACATTTCATCGAGCATATTTCCGTCCCATGATGTGACAGGGGGCGAGCCTATCGCCATACCGGGCATAATTCCAGACTTCGGGCCCATATTAAGCATTTCATGACAGAAATCCCAATCAAACCCGAGATCTGAGCACAGCAGTCGAACTGCGTAAACAATACAACTACACCACCGGGAAAATCCTTTATAGATTTAAATAGAATTAATTATTAAAAAATTGGTGTGTGTCGTGGGACACCAGGTAGGAACGAAGTTCCTTCGGCTAATGTACAATCGACACAAATTGCAAAAAAATCAAATTATCAACTAAAATAACAAAATATGTCTCTTTATTTTTGTTTGACAACATAAAATTACATAGAAATAGAATAGAAAAATAGAAATAAAAAAAAGACGTGTGGCGCTCGGAGACCGCCGCGGTAAAGCTATTGTATAGCATTTTTTATCAACTTATGTAATTATAAATAATAACGAGCTAGCGTAATCTTTTAAAAATCGAAGGAGTATTTTTATATACTTCAATTATAACTGGCTGAATGAATTTCATTTTAAATATGTCTCTTTATTTTTGTTTGACAACATAAAATTACATAGAAATGACTGACATTAAAATTGACACATTGACTGTCGCGCCTGCGCACGTCTCATTTAACGCTTTTATTCCACGCATTTTTTCCACGCATTTTTCTTACGGTTTTACTATCACATTTTTTTCAGTTCGGTCACGCAGCGAAATCCCTATCCCCTCCAAGCCTGCCGTAAGGAACTTCGTTCCAATAATTAATTACATCCTCTGCATTGTGACACTTTTACTATTAAATATTATCAAAAAAACTAAAACACAATCGTATTTGATTAGTGAGTGAATAATAGCGACAATGCAAAAATGTCGACGAAAAAAATGTTAATTTCCCGATGTCACTCTCCTCAGGGAATTTCTTATAGCATAGACCGGCAAACGAGCAAGTGGCTCATCTGATGGTACGTGATTTCCACCCCCTACGTACAACTACAGTACTAGAAGAATCATAGGCACGTTGCGGACCTTAAAGGGAAGGGGAGGGCGATTTGGGCCTCCGGATATCTTACTCACCGTACGAAACGCAGCAGCAAGCCGCTACTTTACGTCGGTTTTCTGTGAGACAGTGGTAACGACCCGGTCGAGCCGGCCCATAAATGCTGTAGATAAAACTACCTACAGCGTGGATCTACCAATCAATTTCTTCAAATTAAAATAATAATAGAATTAATTAAGCGTAATATTAAGCACATTAAAGACACTTCCCTCTCTGAACATCCTATTTTGAGTCAAAAAATTACGTACACTCGGTTTAAAGCCAGCTCTATTCTGTCATCGACCCGTCGGTCCTTGAAGATGGTAGTGAAGTTTGTCTTCATGGTGTAGTGGGTGTCGAGAAGCTTCTTAGTGGATTCCATGCACCGCTTGCAGCTGTGGAGCGACAGGATCAAGTCTAGATCTGGAAAGGTATAGAAAAAATGACCCGTCATATGTCGCTACGAATTGCGAGCACTTATAGTTTTGACTAACTCCTTGACTCCGTCCGCTTGAATGTTTTTTTCTGGGTTCTAGACACTTATGTTTTTATAGCATTGGCCATCGAATGAGCAAGCGGTTCACCTGATGGTATGTGATCTCCACCGCCCGTATACACCCACAATACCAGAAGAATCATCGGCCCGTTGCCGACCTTAAAGAAAAGGAGAAAATGGAAAGGATGTATTAGGGATTTTTTTTTGGACTATTTAGTCAGCCTCCGCCGTGGCGCATTGGGCGAGTAGCCGACTGTAAATCGTAAGACCGCGGGATCATTTTCGCACCGAGACAAATGTGTTGTGAGCCCGAAAGTCTCACATTGTTCGTGATACTTGACTCAAGATAATCGTATCTCAATGTGGGGTCAGGGCTCTGTGTGTAGCTGTTTGGTGTTATTTATTTATTCTAATAAATGTATGTAGTGTGTACAATTGTTTACTTTGAAGTCATGTCACCTGTGATATGCTCCCGAGGCAGATGCGGCTGTGTGTCGAGCCAATCCCGGAGCTTGCTGATGTCTGCCGGAGTGATGCCCGTCGGTTTCTTGTACTCCTCCTCCAAGGGGAAACTGCGTGCTACGTACTTCTCCATGCTACTGAAAGGAATATTATCCTGACCTGATATTAAGTACAGTGAAATCAAAAATATAATGTCTTAACATTGCGTCCCTGGACAGTTGGCAGTATTATTAGATATAAACTGGGGTACCTACTGGGGTATACATTAATCACGACTTTGAACTCTTTTATTTCACAAACTAGGTACTTTTCATTTCCCTGGCATGCGAGAGGTTGTCTGGCCACCGCTTTGTCTGTTTGTGCCGCCAAGCAACAGTGTGTAAGCACTGTTGTGTTTCGGTTTGAAGGACATTTACGCCAGTGTAATTACTGGACATTATGAAACTTAACATCTTATGTCTCGGGGTAATGAACGCAGTTCAGTGCCATGCAGTGCTTTGTAATTCAAAGTTCTGTGTGGTGTAGCTTCTCTTTATGGGAAGGCTTACCATCAAGCGAGCGAGTTGCTAGTCTCGTGATTCAATTAAATAAAAATAAAAAACTTACCTTTAGTATCTTTTGCACGCCCTGACAATCTTGCAGGCCTATGAAACTTATAACATCCAAAATTGTATTAATATTGTCACTATTAAGCACTTCAAAATAATTTGATAAATGTAGCTGTTCGTAGCTGAGTATCTAATCAAAAGATTAATTCCTTACTAGAACAAGTAATAAGACAGTTTCAAAAATGATTATTGCACTAAAAGTCGTAATTTGAATGACTGAAAGATTTTGGCGTAACTGCATGTATAAATAAAACGCTTTGCGATCTAATCCGTTCAAAGCACTTTAACGTATAATGTCTGCCTGTAAACTGACCGCTAATGACGATGAGGAAATTCATCTTTACGGGTCAAATGGGTCGACTACGCGCGATCTCTGGGGTCCATACCACTGATACCGGCCTGACTATATATATTATAGTGAGAATAGAAATTCTTAGATATATTATGAGCGGTAGAGCCACGCTGTAAACAGTTTTGTCTACGCCATGAATGGGCCGGGTCGTTACCACTGTCTCACAAAAAACCGACGTAAAGTAGCGACTTGCTGCGGCGTTTCGTACGGTGAATGTGATATCTGTAGGCCCAGATCCCCCTCCCCTTCCAAATCTGTTTATTATTTGTTCCCTTTAAGGTCGGCAATGCGCCCACGGAGAGTGAAATTAAGATTGTCTTTTAGAACTGTGCGGTAAGGCTCTATTAATAGGTTTATAATTTACGGAACCCTGATAAATTAATGTTATTTGATCAGTTTTATTTTGGCGTATCTTTTAGGCTTTTTTTATTTCGTTTTGATAAGCATGTTGACTACAGTTTATTATTAAATAAATTATTAACTGTACATCGATGTGTTTTGGTTTCATTACGACGAACTTGCTGATTATGTTACTTAAGTAATCATTATCTTTAATGGTATGGATATTAGTATATTTATTAATATTATCAGTAACGAAACTTCGATTTTGTTTATTTATAATGCTTTATTGTACATTAACCACTTAAAACACATTATACAATTGGCGTCCTTATCAATTAGAACCATCAATATTCATACAACCTTATTTTTTTTCACCCGACCAAGGCAAAGTGCTGGCAGTACACCTGATGGTAAGCGTAGTGCAGTCCAAAATCCAGCGACCACCGACAAAAAATTAGTTTATCGTGGTCACAGCGTCACGCCGGCCTGTATAAATGCCTGTACAAATCGAGGGGCCTGCGACGGGACAGGTGGATGACCGATGCAGGCAAAGTGATACAAGTAGGGATTGCAATCCGGCGTCATTTTCAATCCGGCCGGATCCGACCGGATTTCCACTGATCCGGCCGGATCCGACCGGATCCGGCCGGATTGATCAAGTCAGGGTGATTTTCGCTTTTCGGTTCAAAATGAACTGTTAGTAAGTTAATCAAGTGTTATTGTGCTTAATATAGGTAGTTTGGAAATAAATTTATATGTTTTATTTTTTATAATCTAATGTTAAGGTTAGACAACGAGCAAACAAATAAAATTTAGTAGTGTAGGTAACTAGTAAAATTTTAACGATAAAACAAGTAGCTCAATTTTCATAGATTTCACTTTCACATATAGATCAATTATTTTAGTAAGTAAAATTATAAAATCGAATATAATTAACCTTACGTAATTTATTGAAATGAGATCACAATCTATACTTATAAAATGACATGTCCTGACTGACTGACTGATTCATCATCCCCGAGCGCAAACTATCAAGGCTACAAGCATGGAATTCGGACTGTATATTCATTTTGTTATGTAGGCACCCACTAAGAAAGGATTTTAGAAAATACCACCCCAAAAGGGTTAAAATAGGGGATGATAATATGTATGAAAGTCCGTCATTTTGAAAGTTACATAAACAAAATTTTGTATTTCGGTTATTGACGTAAAACAAATAAATGCGTGTTTCAGGAAAAGTCGTAATTTGAATGACTGAAAGATTTTGGCGTAACTGCATGTATAAATAAAACGCTTTGCGATCTAATCCGTTCAAAGCACTTTAACGTATAATGTCTGCCTGTAAACTGACCGCTAATGACGATGAGGAAATTCATCTTTACGGGTCAAATGGGTCGACTACGCGCGATCTCTGGGGTCCATACCACTGATACCGGCCTGACTATATATATTATAGTGAGAATAGAAATTCTTAGATATATTATGAGCGGTAGAGCCACGCTGTAAACAGTTTTGTCTACGCCATGAATGGGCCGGGTCGTTACCACTGTCTCACAAAAAACCGACGTAAAGTAGCGACTTGCTGCGGCGTTTCGTACGGTGAATGTGATATCTGTAGGCCCAGATCCCCCTCCCCTTCCAAATCTGTTTATTATTTGTTCCCTTTAAGGTCGGCAATGCGCCCACGGAGAGTGAAATTAAGATTGTCTTTTAGAACTGTGCGGTAAGGCTCTATTAATAGGTTTATAATTTACGGAACCCTGATAAATTAATGTTATTTGATCAGTTTTATTTTGGCGTATCTTTTAGGCTTTTTTTATTTCGTTTTGATAAGCATGTTGACTACAGTTTATTATTAAATAAATTATTAACTGTACATCGATGTGTTTTGGTTTCATTACGACGAACTTGCTGATTATGTTACTTAAGTAATCATTATCTTTAATGGTATGGATATTAGTATATTTATTAATATTATCAGTAACGAAACTTCGATTTTGTTTATTTATAACGCTTTATTGTACATTAACCACTTAAAACACATTATACAATTGGCGTCCTTATCAATTAGAACCATCAATATTCATACAACCTTATTTTTTTTCACCCGACCAAGGCAAAGTGCTGGCAGTACACCTGATGGTAAGCGTAGTGCAGTCCAAAATCCAGCGACCACCGACAAAAAATTAGTTTATCGTGGTCACAGCGTCACGCCGGCCTGTATAAATGCCTGTACAAATCGAGGGGCCTGCGACGGGACAGGTGGATGACCGATGCAGGCAAAGTGATACAAGTAGGGATTGCAATCCGGCGTCATTTTCAATCCGGCCGGATCCGACCGGATTTCCACTGATCCGGCCGGATCCGACCGGATCCGGCCGGATTGATCAAGTCAGGGTGATTTTCGCTTTTCGGTTCAAAATGAACTGTTAGTAAGTTAATCAAGTGTTATTGTGCTTAATATAGGTAGTTTGGAAATAAATTTATATGTTTTATTTTTTATAATCTAATGTTAAGGTTAGACAACGAGCAAACAAATAAAATTTAGTAGTGTAGGTAACTAGTAAAATTTTAACGATAAAACAAGTAGCTCAATTTTCATAGATTTCACTTTCACATATAGATCAATTATTTTAGTAAGTAAAATTATAAAATCGAATATAATTAACCTTACGTAATTTATTGAAATGAGATCACAATCTATACTTATAAAATGACATGTCCTGACTGACTGACTGATTCATCATCCCCGAGCGCAAACTATCAAGGCTACAAGCATGGAATTCGGACTGTATATTCATTTTGTTATGTAGGCACCCACTAAGAAAGGATTTTAGAAAATACCACCCCAAAAGGGTTAAAATAGGGGATGATAATATGTATGAAAGTCCGTCATTTTGAAAGTTACATAAACAAAATTTTGTATTTCGGTTATTGACGTAAAACAAATAAATGCGTGTTTCAGGAATTTTGGAAATTTTAGTTAATAAGAGATGAAAAGGGGAGTGAAAGTTAATGCGAAAGTGAGTTTGTTTGTTACGCTTTCACGCTTAAATCACTGAACCGATTTTGATGAATTTATCTACAGGGATAGATGGGACCCTGGAGACGATTACAGGCTACTTTTATCCCGGAAAATGCTGTTCATGCGGGCGGAGCCGCGAGCAAAAGCTAGTAATTAATAAAGTATTTGAGAATGCTAACTATTGCAACAAACAACTCTTATATTTATGACAGGCACCATCATGATTTGATGAATCTTTGTAATGAATGGCACAATTATCACAATAATGAGTTTGTCTTATAATTTCAACTTTTTAGTTTAATCAACTTACGAAAAATAATTATTTTCAGTAGAATTTTATTAATAATTGTCTTAGTATTCATTATACATAGAAAATCAATGTTGATTTTGAAAAAAGGATCGTAGAAAACAAATATTGTTAATTGTGTGATCTGCTAGTCGACTTTTAATAGAGCTGCAAATATAGCCTGCGGCCAAAAAGGCCCTATCAGTTTCTACACTTGTCGGCTTTATTGTCAGCAAATAGTCATAAATAGCAGACAAGTATTCTCTTCGAACTCCGTCAAAACTTCGTGATCTTTCAAATGTAGTCATTTACTTTTTTAGCACTTTATGAAAATCTTTCTCTTGTTTATTATGTATATAACACATGGTTTCTTGCTGGATTTGTAATTGTAATTCTTCCTGTAATGTCAAATATTTATTTAGTGAGGGTGAATCTAAGTTCTCTTCTAGTATTTCTTCCAAATTTTTCTTTAGAGTTATCATCTTGAACAACTCTTTCCAAGATTTTTGTCATTTCTGATCGTATGCCTTTATTCTTTGGCATAGTAAAGTACCTAATAATGCGACAACTCTATTTAAATATCTAAAAATTGTAGCACCGGATCCGGTCGCCGGATCCGGTATATTGGTACCGGATCCGGTGGACGTAAAATGATGCCGGATCCGCCGGATTACCGGATCCGGTTTTCCGGATTGCAATCCCTAGATACAAGGATGTGCCCCTATACACGCCCCCATCAACCATCAAGTCATGTCGTAAGCCCTTCGGGAGAACCGGATATACACTGGTAGGTTTTAACACCATGTGTGCAGTGGTCGCTATCCGGGCGGTAATGAATATCCTACTACCAGCAAATATAATTAATTTTGTCACTCGCTGTTAATCTAAACAAATTTTCTAGGATAGTGACCACCGTAAAAACAGTGAAAATCCAACCATAGTGGCTCGTTCAAGCGCGTCGCGTTCCAGGATCGGCCAGAGTATCTCCAGTTCAGGCCGGCAAAATTCTGCCGTCGAGGGACACAATGTCTATTGACGGTCGACATTATATTTTGACTGCACTGTACCTAACACCAGGTCGAGTGTAATCACTTTACCAAGATAAACAAATAAAATTATATGTCGTTTTTCTCAGTAAGTTTTTTTGCTGCATTTTCCATCTCCTTCACTGTGTCAGGTCGCAGACGTTCATTCACACGCTTTCGGTTCTCCATGACGAAGAATTCCTTATTCGCTGTCATCTTTAAGAAGGTTTCCTCTGGAAACATACGTTTGATAAGTAAAAGGGTAATTATGAAAAATGCATGTTTCTTTGAAAAGGTGGCAGTTATGTTTGAGGCGCTTAAATCGCGTGATGAGATGTTCAGTTTTTTATATGTTTAAAACACATATGAATTGTTCGGGATTGGAAGTCGTACTGCTATGGCGATAGCCTCGCCACATATCTCATCATAGCACGGAATGAAGCTCTACAAACCGTGGGTAGGCACCCAAGTACCTTTGCCTGCTATGTTTTCTATAAACTTCAGTTGAGGAGACAAGAAGATCGCTCGCCTGATGTTAAATGCCACAGTTACCTAAACATAAACAACACCACAAATTACTTTGAATTACAAAGCTTTGCACTGGACTGCGATCATCACCCCGAGATATAAGTTGTTAAATATAATGCACAGTAATTTAACTGGCTTAAGTGTCTTTTAAAAGGAAACATAACAGTGCTTAGGTACTTACACAATGTTGCTTGACGGCAGAAATAGGCAAAGCGGTGGTACCAACCCAGACGGCCTCCCGCTTGCGGGGGACCTACCACCATGTAAATCAACGTCCCATCCCAATAAAAAAATACACTCAACAGTGACACACATAGTCCTCACTTCACACTAAGTTAACCTGTATTGTGGGTATTAGGAACTACGAGGGACTTGCGCTCCCACAACACCTAGACCCCATACAAATATTTGCGGATTATAAAAATACCCGTCTCGGTGCGGGAATTGTACCCACAGCCTCCCGCCTCGCAGTCGGCCACTCGCCCGTCACACCACGGATGCTGTCAATTTCTTTTTATTTATGGCTTCGCATTACTATGCATTTCGCCAATGACAAGTATAATTTATTCTCAAGCCTTCAAAAGTATTATGAAATATCAGTGTGATCGTTTTCAAGTTCTTGTTGGAGTTTTGGTGTGAATTCCTTCCAGTATGATTAATTCACTTATTTCAATGTTTCCATACACTGTTCATCATCGTTAATGTTTATTACACATATCCACACCACTTTTATACAACAAACACAACTTTAAACTAGTTTTTTATATAAATTAAAATAAGCGATGAACCGCACTGTCAGAATTCCCGCCAAAACTCTCAAGTCTGTCAATGTCAACACAACAATGTCTTTAGTTTACAACAACCGAATAACAGATGGCGCTTCAACGTACCTTTACACTCATCAAACGTTTTATAACTACCGCCGGCTTCTTTAGGCAACAAATCGATATCGATATATTTCTCTAAAGTCCTCGATCCAGGCTGGTGAAAGATGAATATGTCGAAGAGTTCACTTCTCACAAACTTTTTCACTAGCGCCAAAAAATAATCCATAAAGTATGGGGCATTTACGAAATGGAAAGCCTTGATTTTGACGAATACAGCGTGCTGGAAATGGGTAATTTATTGGGTTTTAGTACAAAATTAGAAGTCTTCTGCCTCGGTGGCGCAGTTGTAAGCTTGGAGTATGACCGCTATGCTGAGGTCTCGGGTTTGATCCCCGGGTCGGGTAAAAGTGGTATTGGGTTTTTCTGTTACGAAAATGCTCAATATCGGCCCAAACTGTGGGTCTATTGGTTACACCTCTGTCTACCCCTTCGAGGATTAAAATAAGTATATCTAAAAATTAAAAAAAGAATTGTTCATGGTCTACACAACTTACTTCTAAAAATGTTAAGAACTGCCTCAGAGCTTCCATTTCCAATTTGAATATGTGTCCAAACTTAAGACCCTTAAGGTCATAAACTATGACTAATCCAGGCCACGTGCCTTCCTCGTACTGCCATAGCTCTATCAGCATTATTGTTGATCTGTAAATGTATGTATTTTTAGTAATCTGTTTTTTTATGGCATAGACCACCCATCGAGCATGTGGTTCACCTGATGGTACGTTATCTCCACCGCCCATGTACGCCCACCACCAGAAGAACCATGGGCGCGTTGCTGACCTTAAATGAAAGGGATGATGAGGGATTGGGAGGGGGAATTGTGCCTCCGGATATCTCGCTCACCTTAAGAAATGCAGCAGCAAGCAGCTACTTTACTACTACGTTGGTTTTCTATGACACAGAGGTAACGACCCAATCGAGCTGGCCCATTCATACTATAGATAAAACTGTCTACAGCGTTCTACCGATCAGAAAATGTCGGCCGGTCTAAAATCTTTTTATCCATATGCTTGCATCGGTCTTCCGCTTGTCCTGTCGCAGATCCCTTGATTTGCCTCTTTCCTTTTCAGAGTGCGAAAAAGCATTTATACAAGCCGGCATGATTCTGATGACCACCGATATATTTATGGTTTGTCGCTGGTTTTCTAAACTCCTTTGCGCTTACCATCAGGTATAATGCAGTAATTTTGCCGTACTGGGATAAAAACAATGATAATTACCTTAACGACTCTAGGAACAGATAGTTTTTAATATCTGTGTCCAGCATTGTTATGTATAGTACTGCATGTCCATCCTTCGTGCGTGAGGCTAGCGGCTTCATTAATCTGGATATTAAAACGATGTAAAATTAGATATGCTTACTGCTTCATAAGATATACACATAGCCTTTTGATAGCCTCCGTGGAGCGATAGGCGAGTAGCTGACTATGAAACGTGAGGCCGCGGGTTCGATACCCGCATCGAGACAAATATTGGTCTGATCCACAAATATTTGTTTCGGATCTGGGTGTTGTGAGACCAAAAGTCTCTCGTAGAGTCTTCCTGATACCCACGACACAGGACTTTCAATCTTACTCGTATCGTAGGGCCAGGGCTATGCGTGTGACTGTTGGATGTATTTATTTATTACTTATTTTTTATATACAATTCATATGTATGTCATATGAATGCTAGATCAGGCAAACCATAGCGTCATTCTACGGAATTTTTTTGTAGCATGTTTAAAAACTAAACTTAAAGTTTATGTTATACAATTTATTTTTCTTATTATTGTCGATTGCATTTATAATAATATATAGCGAGTTAAAACCCGTGTCTTCGACCAATGAAGAAGAAACAATAACCAATTAATTTATCATATCATATTAGATTTACTAACACTCTTTTTAAAGTCAGCTCTATTTTGTCATTGAGCAATTGGTCCTTGAAGATGGCATTGAAATTGGTCTTCATAGTGTAGTGGGTGTCGAGCAGCTTCTTAGTGGACTCCATGCACCGATTGCAGCTATGGAGTGCCAGGATTAGGTTCAGGTCTGAAATTAACGTCGCGTCGATAAGACTTGTGTAATATAGCAGTAAAAACTCGGCGGGGAGTAGTACGGACTGTAGAGACGACAGTCGTAAGATCGAAACCAGCCACCTTTGACTTTTCTAAGTTACGTGAGTATTCAGTGTTAATTATCTCTTGCTTTAACGGTGAAGGAAACCTGCGTACCTTAGTTCTCTATAAGAATTCTGAAGGTATGTGAAATCTGCCAACCCGCATTAGGCCACCATGGTGGCCTAAGGCCTAACCCCCTTATTCAGTAGAGGAGACCCGTGCCTAGCCTTGGATTAGTATAAATACAATGCTAGTATTTTTATAGTTAATGAATACGTAATTATACAACGGCTTAGTCTCAAACCAGATATGATAAAGTATATAAAATGCCCTCTTATCTAAAAATAAGTTGTTTATTGCCGGGGTCACAGAACACCGAATTGAAGTAGCAAATTGTTGTTGCGTTTCGTATGGTGTGAGAGATATCTGGAGGCCGAAGTCCCTCTCCCCTTTCTTCCTTCCACCTGCCCTAATCCCCCTCGCAGCGGGGTCATATTACAGAAAGATTTACAAGGTGGTAGGTCCCTCATATGCGAGAGGCCATCTGGGATGGTACCAGCGCTTTGTCTATTTCTGCCGCCTAGCAACAGTGTGTAAGCACTATTGTGTTTCGGTTTGAAGGACATTGACGCCAGTGTAATTATGTCTCGGAGTGACAAGCGCAGTTCAGTGCCATGCAGTACTTTGTAATTCAAAGTTATGTTTGGTGTTGCTTCTGTATATGGGCAGGCGTGGCGCGTACCATCAGGAGAGCGACTTGCTCGTCTCGTCATTCAAACAAATAAAAAATTCTCGTAGTTCCTGATACCCACGTTATAAGACTCGTATCTTACTATTTTAATTATTTATTGTGGACGATGCTTTGATCGTTTGATTGATCGTTTGCTCAATCTGCACTAAAAATAAGACTGCTAAGTATGTGTAATTGTATAGTAAACCTGTAATATGTTCTTGTGGCAGGTGCGGCTGCGTGTGGAGCCACTCCCGCAGCCGGCTGATGTCGGCAGGAGTGATGCCCGTCGACTTCTGGTACTCCTTCTCCAACGGGAAACTGCGAGCCACGTACGTCTCCATGGCTTTGGAAGCAATATCCATAATAAAGAAACAACAGAAGTACTAATGACTGCCTCGGTGGCGTATTTTTTTTATAACACCGGCCAGCAAACGAGCAAGTGGGTCACCTGATGATAAGTGATCTGCACTGCCCATGCACGCCCACAATCCAGAAGAATCATGGGCGCGTTGCCGTACTTAAAGGAAAGGTATAAATAGGGATTGGGAAGGGGACGGGAATTTGGGCCTATCCGGGAGGATATTTCCTACCACCAGCAAAATGTTACACTAAATAACGTTTCGGAAATTCGATTTGATATGACAGCGCTGTCAAAATCAAAATCTGTTAGTTGAATGTTAATTTGATCAGCTTTCGAGAAACCGAGTGTAAAAGTTCTAAATATACGCAACTAATTTGATGATTTTTTTTCACTAAACATTGTAATTTATAGCAAGCTTTATTTATCGCTCTAATTAATTTATTAAGGGACCTTAAAGAGGTAAGCAGAGATGGAACTAGTTTACATCCTATTTGCATATGTTATAATTAATATGCTATTGCAATGAAAAGTATGAATGCGTTTTGATCGTCCCATTATCGCCAGGCATCAAGTATATATGTGTTAATTGTTAATGAGGTCCCTAATTATATTTCTATTTACATTCAATTATCTAATTATGTTTACATACTTATCTATTTTTCTACCAACGTTTAAACGTAAGTTTCGATCCGATAGTTTGAGTGGTAGAGCCACACTCTAGACAGTTTTGTCCACAGCCTTACTGCCAAAGTAGTCCAGGTGGACCCCCAAGGGTCCACGGGAGACTCGACGGGAGTCTACATTGGCGTGACAAAAAATGGAGGTTCACAATTCGTAAGCGGAGGACCATGAAAATATATTTGCTTTCGATAGTGAAGAACTAATATGCAACGCAAATTTCCATAGATCTAATCTTCTCATTTTTTGTCGAGTTTAGGGAATATGGTAGAAATGTTTGCAGGGGGTCCACCGGAACCTGTAAAATTTTGAAAGTGGTCTATGAGAGGTGGTGGAGATCACTTACCATCAAGTGACCCACTTGCTCGGCCGGCCTATGCTATAAAAAAGTATAATTCAATGAAAATCCAATAAATTAATTAAATAATGGATTTTTCTTACCTTTCAACACACCAGCACATTCAACTACCGAAATCACACTGAATTTCCTGATCTTAAAGGAAGTCTAACTCGTTAGAACATAACAAAATATGTCCATTATAAAGTCATTATCGCTATTATAGATATTTTTTGTGCAAACATTACCAACATGGGTCAATATTAGGTCTTGTGTGATAAAAACTGGATTTTTTAAACAATGTATTTTTAGACCTCAGACAAATTTGGCGCGCAATTATATTTTGGGGGAGATAGAGCGACAATATGCGAAGAGCGTTTGGATGCAAATGAATCAATGCACATTTAAAATGGTCGATAAATATACCATGTTTAATGTGTACATATTTTCTAGGCAAAGACGTGCAGCATTGTACGTATGTAGTCGTCAATGTTGAGAGCAATGATGTGAACAATAAATGTTTGACGAGACAGAATAGAACAGGCAGGTCGGTTTTTATACAGCTTTATGATTTATTATTATAAGTAAAATTTTTATAAAAACTCAAAGAAAAAATATATAAATGTATAAAAATTTGGGTTTAACTTTTCATGCAACAATTTAAAGGCACCTACCAAATTAAGAACCTCCTTCATTTTTGAAGTTATATAACTTTAAAGTAATAGTTGTTTACATTTCAAGTCACAAAGGGAAGAGTACATTTTTACTATCAATTATCCTTAATAATCGATAAAAAAAAGTGATGATAATCGATTATTAGAATAATCGATAAATCGATTATTGACAATCGATTGTCAACATCATATACAATACTAGTGTAACCACTTCGCGTGCCAAGACAATTGCCCCTACGACCAGATTTGCAGGACTCATTATCTTTTGGGCGGATTTATGCTTCTTTTTTTGGGTAATATGAGTAAAAAATATTAAAATTGGTGTCATAAAGCACGCACCATGAGTTGTTGTTATTTTTTATAACCATCATTAACTTCGCAAAAAGTATGCTGCAAAAAAGCAAAACAAGTTATCAATTTTTGTTAGCGGCTGCGCCTGCCTAAAATCCTTTGATGGAAGTAGAGTTACATCTGGCTCTGTATTTTGTTCAATATAATTTCCTTCAAACACAATAAAGTTTTATCATAAACAATAAAGGCCGTCACATACGATGAAGTTACTATAATATTTTATATTAAGATAAAATATTATATCAACTTAATCTACCACACACGATTTAATTAAGATAATAATAAAATCTTTTCATTCCTTCGAAATTCAGGCAAAGTAGCTATTTACATTAAAGTAGCTATCGTGTTTGCTATAAAATTGATATACCTCAAATCCCCCTTCCCTTCCCAATCCCTAATTACCCCTTTCCTTAAAGGTCGGAACGCGCCCATGATTCATCTGATATTTTGGGCGTACTTGGGTGGTGGAGATCACTTACCATCAGGTGACCCACTTGCTCGTATGCCAGCCTATCTTAAGTTGAGGGCAGATAAAATGTATTATCTTAGTCGTTTATTTTACTTCATACAATTGTATGGCATGCGATATTGTTAAATACACTTTAAGATAATATAAAGACTATAGTATCATCATCGTGTGCGACGACCTTAAATCTTATTCTATGATTCAGTCAATCTCAAGTTGTTTGAACGATCCCTCAACACTTCCGAAGATGTCGGTGATTGTCTTAGGTTTCCCAGGACGCAGTGACTCCTTCACTCGCTTCTTGTTCTCCTCTGCGAAGAAGTCTTTGTTTGCCCTCATTTTTGCTAAAGTTTCTTCTGCAAAATAAATAAAATATTTATAACTATTGACACCACTCACCCTACGTTTTTTTACAATAAAATACATTTTTTTTTCTTCAAATTTATAAAAAAATATTTTCTTCTTTTTGGATGGACGGATGGAGTTGGATTTTCTATAAAAACTTATTTTTTTATCTGTTATTTATTTTTCAATTTTTAGAAAAGAAATATTTTTAATTTTTTTTCTCGAAAATATTGAATTGTCATCGGTCCTTGATAAGTATGCCAAATTTCAAAATCCGTTAAAATCATGTTCAAAGATTCAATTACATACAAACATACGTCTGAAGCTAATCCTACTAATAGTATAAACGCGAAAGTTTGTAAGTATGGATGGACGGATGTATGTTTGTTACTCTTTCACGTAAAAACTACTGAATGGATTTTAATGAAACTTTACAATAATATAGCTTATACATCAGAATAGGACATAGGATACTTTTTATCCCGGAAAAAGCAGATCACGCGGGCGGAGCCGCGAGCAAAAGCTAGTAAAATATATTCCAATGCGGATGTTGACATCTTAACTTTTGCATGCACTCCGCGTATGTCTTTTTTAACCTCCGATAACAAAGGGGTGATAAGAGTTTTAATATTTATCTTTATGTGTCTGTGAAATCGGAGAACCTAATAAAGCGATTTCAGTATTTTTTGTTACTGGAAAGCTAGTACACTGTGCTAGTATAATTAAAATGGCTTAACACGTTCACTGCGTTACGGGAAGTATTTGGTTGTAATTGAGTTCTGCTCTGTGCGGCAGCTAGTTTTCCTGGTTTTATACTCCGTGTGGGGGTGATTTTTTCAAATATTCGTACAAGTAAAAATGAGGCTCCTATATTGCCGGTGTCCTTGCTTGAAGTATTGTGTATACATAAGGATGTAACCTATTGATTGGTACAACAAAAAAATCAGCTGTGGACTTTCCATGTCTCTGTGGAGGTTTGAAATCAGGACTACGTACGGGAAAATAGACGTCGTAACGCATATCAGGCATTCTTCATACGGGAAGTATGTGACTTGTACAGCACTGGAAGTAAGTTTTAATCTAGCGCAGCCGCAGTGAACGTGTTAATACCATGCTATAAATGTTATGACTTTAGAAGGTATGTGTGAAGTCTACCAACCCGCACTAAGCTAGTATGGTGTCGCACGACCTTCGGGAGAACGGGATATACACTGGCTGATTCTGGAAAGCGATCCACACAAGGTGCGTGGGTCACTATGACAGGTTTTAACACCATGTGTACGGTGGTCGCTATCCGGGCGGATATGAATTTCTCGATTTGTTTCTTCCCTCTCCGAAGAGGGAAGAAGCATTTATACAGGCCGGCATGACACTGGTGACCACCGATAAACTCATTGTTTGTCGGTGGTTGCTGGTTTTTTGGACTGCACTACGCTTACCATCAGGTGTAGTGCAGTCACTTTGCCGTGCTCGGATAAAAAAAAACACTCACCTTTTATTTCTTCAAGAGACTTATAATGTCCGCCAAGCTCCTTAGGCAGAACATCAATATCCACAATACTATTAAGTACATCGAGGTCCCCAGCCTGGAGGACCGTCATAATGTCATTAAACTCCTTGTTCATCACCTTCGCAGACAACGTGGTTATGCGATCCATGAATGTGGGCGCGTTTATGAAGCACACGCGTCTTAACTTTGCCAGGAGGCCGTCCTGAAATACATTGGAAATTAAATATTGTTTTTCGATCAGTCTGAATGAAGCGATCTGATGGTAAGCGCCACGCCTCGCCATAAATAGAAGCAACACCGCTCAGAATTGTATTGTACATGACACTGGACTGCGCTCGTCATCCCGAGTTATATTAATTATTATCATCATCATCAGCCACAGCCACAGGCCGTCCACTGCTGAACATAGGCCTCCCGCAAGATTTCCAGACCGACCTGTTGGAAGTGGCCTGCATCCAGCGATATATATTAATGCTCACTCATTATTATGCAGCTATAAACAAAGCGATGGTACCAACTACCAACCCAGATGGCCTACCACATACAAGGAACCTCCACTTATCAATTTATTGACCTACTAGATGACCCGGTGAACTTCGTATCACATACATGACATATATTTGTGTAAAATGTGGTCAAAACTTAATACAAATGTTTCATTTACATTAAATGCAATTAAGTGAGGTACTGCACCATTGCACGTGAGGTAGCCCTTCGTACATTTAATCGTCTTCCACCTCCCCCCGGTGGGACTGTCCTGTCCTGTCCCGTCCCGTCCCGTCCCGTCCCGTCCCGTCCCGTCCCGTCCCGTCCCGTCCCGTCCCGTCCCGTCCCGTCCCGTCCCGTCCCGTCCCGTCCCGTCCCGTCCCGTCCCGTCCCGTCCCGTCCCGTCCCGTCCCGTCCCGTCCCGTCCCGTCCCGTCCCGTCCCGTCCCGTCCCGTCCCGTCCCGTCCCGTCCCGTCCCGTCCCGTCCCGTCCCGTCCCGTCCCGTCCCGTCCTGTCCTGTCCTGTCATCAAAAAGACATCAAGTGTTACTGGAAAATTAAGTTGTCGTTTTTAGTGTTTTCCTTTACTTATTATCATACCCAGGAACAGTTTCTACTGGAAAATTAAGTTGTCGATTTTAGTGTTTTCCTTTACTTATTATATATGTTACTCATTTTTTCTCACCGGGTAAACCTTCCCTGAACTTCCACAAATATTTCAAGATCAGAATTAGCCAAATCGGTACAGCCAGTCTCGAGTTTTGGCGAGACACACGCACAGCGATTCATTTTTATATATATAGATATAGATATAGATTGGTATGACGCTACCCTATCTAGATTACGAAACTATGACGTCATTTCGTAAAATGCGATCCAAAATATCCCACAAAAGTTGTTATTTATTTACGCTAGTAATATAGTATTAAAAACTAAGTATTTAAAAAATAAAAGTACAATCGGCGCCCTTATCGCTTTGTTAGTAAATTCTTAAACTAAAATTGAAAACAACAAAATATTTCCCGAGGAGTTCGGGAATCGAACCCGAGCCTCCTGGGTGAGAGCCAGGTATCCTAGCCACTAGACCATATCGGATTTATTAAATAAGTCAAAATACATAGAAAGATGGACTCATGCTTGTTCCTCAAAGGGGTAGACATTTAGACAACGGATTTCCACTAGCAAATACATTATCTCAAAAATCTGTTATTTTCTTTGTCTATTTACTATTATCGCGTTCAAGTGGTTCAGTTTTAGTTACTCAACTGACTTGAATCAACAAAAGCTCTATGGATTCTGTTGATCAATTCGATTGAAAGTCTGTTCAAGCGGTTCAAATTGATTGCGATTTAGCTGCTGATCAACTAAACTTGAAACATGTGAACGCTTTATCAATACATACATACATTACACATACACATACTTAGATAGATCACACCTGTTTCCCATCGGGGTAGGCAGAGACAACGGACTTCCACCTGCTACGATCCTTACACACCTCTTTGGCCTCTTTCACTCTCATTAAACTCTTCATGCATGCACGTCGGTTTAGGGTACTTGTGACCTGGCCTTTCTCGAGAATATCTCCGACTTGATCTAAGTAAGTTTACCGAGGCCTTCCCCTCCCAACTATACCACTCACAGTCCCTATGTACATTTGTTTCGTAGATCTTCTTTCATCCATTCTCTCTACATGCTCAAACCATCTCAGTATTCCTTTCTCAATCTTCGTCACTACATCTCTCACACCACACCTCTTTCTTTCCTCACTATTTGTTACTATATCTCTCATACTCACACCACAGATACTTCTCAAAGCTCTCATTCTACAGCATCTCTAATTTCTACAGCATTAATACTACTTTCATTCTTCATCTGCTCGCCCAACTTTCACTTGTATGTATGTATACGTGGAGTATGAAGAGTATGTTTGCACGGCAAGTTGAGCCTTTTTTTGATCCCTCGTATACGATAGGTAAACTCTGGATATATAATTCGCAATGCAATTTTTTTTTATAATTCTTGTCCATGGATACAAGTCCTATGATTATTCCATTATTCTTACAAGAACGATGAAACACGGGTGAGGTCGGTTTTAAGGTCTTACCGGAGTTTTGGTTTTAATTCCTTTCAATACGTGGACGGATTTACGAAACGAAATAATAAGAAAAACCGAGTCAACTACTCTATTGTGCCCGGTATGGCGATATACCCCGTATCAATTCATCATCATCGTTTGGGATGGAAATACTCTTGGCGAAATGTGGGTGTACTTTAACCTCTGCCTACCCCTTCGGGGATTACAGACGTGAGTGCGTTAGTATGTATATACTTGTGAAAAAAACATTATTACATTGTTGGTAATAATCCATGTATTATATCGAAGAGTTCACGATTTACAACAATATAGTACCCTCAATTCTCGGCTTTAAAATAAATCTATAGTTAATACAAAGTGTACAATATTTACACCATAATTACAACTATTAAATGAAGTTGGGTGTAATAAATATTTTATATGCCAAATTACGGGAAATAAATAGACTTGGAATCATAAATCGAGGTGACGACTGCTATAATGATGATGACGATGCAGTTCGCTCGTCACAGTGGTACAAAGAACAGATTTAAGAACATGGGAAGGATGGTGAAGGTCGTGAAGTGGAGTCATGTGAGTAGAAAGTGGTAGCAAGTCGGAATAGAGCATCTAAACATGAATGACGAAATAAGCAGGTCGCTCGCCTGACGGTAAGCGCCATTACTGCTGGACACCATTAGGTAAAATAAAATTTAAACATTGTCTTGCAATTCTATGTTTTTTAATAGCATAAACAGGCAAACGAGCAATTGGTTCATCAGATGATAAGTGATCTCCACCGCCTATAATACCAGAACAATCATGGGCTGCGGAATGAGGGGTTTGGTCCTTTGGATATCTCATTCACCGTACGAAACACAGCGGCAAGCAGCTACTTTAGTGGCTACAGTGGTAACGACCTGGTCGAGCCGGCCTATTCATGCTGTAGACAAAACTGTCTACAGCGTGGCTCTGCCACTAAAGATTTTTTTTCAAATGTTTGATGTACGTAATAAAACAATTCTTACCTGGAAATAAACAGCGAACTGTCTTATATTTTCTAAGTCAAGTTTAGTCAAAAGGCCCATTTTGATGCCCTCCAAGTCAAACATAAAGATAAAGCCCGGCCAAGTGCCTTCTTCATATTGCCAAAGATCTAAGACCATAAGAATCGCCCTGTAAGAAAGCAGATTAAATATTATTCAGCATAGGCAGTACAGCAAGCGCAGCGTTGGACGTCCACCTACAAGGTGGACAGATGACCTGATAAAGATCGCAGGAAGTCGCTGGACGCAGGCCGCTTCCAACAGGTCGGTCTGGAAATCTTTGGGAGAGGCCTATGTTCAGCAGTGGACGTCTTGTGGCTGATGATGATGATAGGCAGTACACTAGTTAGTCAGTAATAGTTGTCATGCCGGCCCGAATAAATGCTTCCTCTCACTCCAAAGAGGAAAGAAGCAACAAATCCTTTAAACGGTGTGTGAAGAAGCAGTTAGGCAGGCCGGCATGATCTTGCCGACCAACGATAGACATACTGTTTGTCGTTGATCGACACTATTTCCGGACTGCGCTACGCTTACCATCAGGTGTGGCGCAGTCACTTTGCCGAGCCAGAAGAAAAAAAAATTGAGATACTTACTTGACAGATGTAGCGAAGTCGAATTTACTCAGATCCGGATCGATCATGCGTGCGTAATATATTGTGTGACCTTCTTTGGAACGACTCGGTAGAATTGTAAGCAATCTGGAGATAAAATGGATATTTATTGCATTGTATTGCTGGTGGTAGGATATCCATATCCGCCCGGATAGCGACCACCGTACACATGGTGTTAAAACCTGCCATACTGACCCATGCCATACCGCGTTCCAGAATCAGCCAGTGCATATCCGGTTCTTCCGAGGGGCATGTGATATTACTAGATAGTTGGTTGGGGTGGGTGTAGGGGTACATATTTGTATCCCTGTGCCTGCATTGGTTATCCGCTTGTTCTGTAGCAGGCCCTTTGATTTGCATCTTCCCTTTTCGAAATATGAAGAAGCATTTATACAGGCCGGCATGATTCTGATGACCAGCTATGAACTTGTCGGTGGTCGCTGGTTTTTTGGACTGCACTGCGCTTACCATCAGGTGTAGTGCAGACAATTTGCCGTGCTCGGATAAAGAAAAAACTTACACGGTTTTTAATACAGCCTCCATTTTCTCATCGACAGCTCGATCTTTAAAGAACGATGTGAAGAGAGTTCTGAGGGTGTACTGATTGTCCAACTCCTGCTTCGAGACTTCGATACTGCACCCATATCTGTGGTATATCAGGATTAAATCCAGGTCTGAAAAGCGAGCATAACTTGATAATAACAAAATTGATTCCTTGATTTTTGGGAAATTCGGGAACACATTTACATACATACTCGCTTTAGGGATTTTATAAAAAAAACTTTTTTTAGACGCCATCATACGATGTGGTATATCCCACTAAGCTTAAACAGGGCGGCACAATAGGATTTTTATTTGTTGACTTCATTATTTTTTATAGTTTAAAACAATATAATACGTTACGTTTGAAGAAATAATTTTATATTTATCCGAACAAAAATAAGTTAGAAACTATTCAAAGGGTTGCATGTTGAGGGTTTCAATGATGGATGATCCAAACCTTGACGTCACCGTGTAAAACTTTATAATACAGTGAAACCTGGATAAGTGGTAGAGCCTCGCTGTAGACTGTTTTGTCTACAGCATGAATGGGCTGGCTCGACCGGGTCGTTACCACTGTCTCACAGACAACCGACGTAAAGTAGCGGCTTGCTGCTGCGTTTCGTACGGTGAGTGAGATATCCGGAAGCCCAAATTCCCCTCCCCTTCCCAATCCCTAATTATCCCTTTCCTTTAAGGTCGGCAACGCGCCCATGATTCTTGTGGTTGTGGGCGTTCATGGGCGGTGGAGATCACTTACCATCAGTCGACCCACTAGCCCGTTTGCCGGCCTATGTTATAAAAAAAGACGTGTGGCACTCGGAGACAGCCGCGGTAAAGCTATTGCATAGCATTTTTTGTCAACTTAAGTATTTATAATTATTTAATGATTTTATTTATGCAGTATTTTTTTTCCTTTGTTTTTAATTTTAATTTTGTGGGTCAAGGTCGGGGTCAAGGTCGGGGTCAAAGTCCGGTCAAAGTTTTGTGAAAGTCCGGTCCAAGCTGACTGGTCACTGTGTGACGCCACCTGGGACTTCGAAATTATCGATGTTCCAGGGAGGTCAGCTAACGCTGGCTAGTCGGAGTGGGGGGTGTTAGGTTTTTTCGTTACGGAACTTCTGTATTCGGTCTCGCCGCTCAAGGCCCGCGATAAAATCTATACAATAGCTTAAAAAAAGTGGGATCTGAAGGGATGCGCACGGACTGACCTGTAATGTATTCCTGTGGCAGATGCGGCTGAGTGCGGAGCCACTCCCGCAGCTTGCTGATGTCTGCTGGAGTGATGCCCGTCGACTTCTGGTACTCCTTCTCCAGAGGGAAACTAGACACTCTACTCATAATTACTATCCCGAATTCAAAGACTAACCAAATGACCGATATTTAGTATGTCGGATGTTTATTATATTCAATAACAAGCTTATATTAATCTTATCTTTTGATAATGTATCAGAATATATTGTAATATTGAGTAATGGTGCAGTTAAGGGACTCGTTATAGCGCGAGCCGACCTGCGGACGAGGCGCGGTCAACGCATGTACATGAAGCAGTACACCGTTTATTCGTAATCGGCGTCAACTCGTCAAAACTTTGGTGAATTTGGAGTGCACGCCACGTCGTATACAGAATTAGGTTGCGCCTCGTGCGTGGCTCGGCACGCGCTATCACGCGTGGTTTAATTGCACCATTAGGTAGATATTCCAAACATGTGCTTATTATTATTTTTTGGCTACGAAGGTTAACCATTAACCAGCGGTCACCATGGCTCCGACAATCATTTGAATTCAAATTTTGCTAAATATGTATCGTACGAAAGTGTGCGTCTAAATACTTTTTATTATCGTCAAGTATGGACCGATTTTAATAATTGATATTAAATAAATGAAATGATATACATTAAAAAGCAAAAAAGTTTTTTTTATGCTGCTACTGTGTATTGCAGCCGTGGTACTTACCATCAAGCAGGCGACATACACGTCTTTTCTGGTTAGTAAAAAAAACATTACGGATTGTTGATTGTATGTATTTTACATTTGTGAAAATCATTAAAACAACAATGTAGTTAATAATCTATGTATGGCAAAGGAACACGATTTACAGCAATATAAATACGTCATTAACTCATGTCTCACCTTTAGATTGTTTTATTTATAGACTAAAACAAAGTGTGACAGTGTACATAATGAATCCCACTACACCCTATTGTATCCTTATTCCTAATATATGTTATCGAGGCGTCACCACGTGGATAACGAATAGAAATTTACGGCGAAATAAAAGATTTTTTTATTTAACACGTTCACTGCGTTACGGGAAGTATTTGGTTGTAATTGAGTTCTGCTCTGTGCGGCAGCTAGAATCCTAGTTTTCCACTCCGTGCGGGGGTGATTTTTTCAAGTATTCGAACAAGCAAAAATGGCCTTTCCATATCTCTGTGGAGAGTTGAAGCCAGGACTACGTACGGGAAAATAGAGGTCGTATCGCATATCAGGCATTCTTGATACGGGAAGTATGTGACTTGTACAGCACTGGAAGTAAGTTTTAATCCAGCGCAGCCGCAGTGAACGTGTTAATTGAACGACGAAACTAGCAAGTCGCTCGGCCGATGGTAAGCGCTACGCCTACCCATAAACAGATGCAACACCACACAGAAACTTTGAATTAGAAAGAACTACATGGCACTGAACTGCGCTCGTCACCCCGAGACAAGATGTTAAGTCTCATAATGTCCAGTAATTTCACTGGTTTCAATGTCCTTCAAACCGAAACACAACAGTACTTACACACTGTTGCTTGGCAGCAGAAATAGACAAAGCGGTGTTACCAACCCAGACGGCATATCGCATACAAGGTAGGTCACCTTGTAAAATTGATAAAGTCACAAAAACCATCTCTTGATACTAGTTTTTGAACCTGCAACTTTCTCGACAGTCCGTATCACTCCCCGCTGAGTTATCGCTGCTATTACACAAAGTATTTTTATATAATTACATTGTAACATCGATAAATCCGAAGATATTCCACTATCTCGATAACATAATACCGACGCCAGACATAGCTTTAAATGTTTGATCATATCTTTGAAGATCTTTCAACACACATTTGATCAAATGTTTGTCGCAATAAGTGCGCCTGCCAGACATGCTTTGCAAACATGCGCTCACAGTACTCGATTAGACGACAAATAAGATGTACGTTGATTATGTGGACGTAATATGCCTATATAATATGTGCATGTAATTACATATTAATAAAAATATAAATAATAAAAATTGGTGTGTGTCGTGGGACACCAGGTAGGAACGAAGTTCCTTCGGCTAATGTAGAATCGACACAAATTGCAAAAAAATCAAATTATCAACTGAAATAACAAAATAGGTCTCTTTATTTTTGTTTGACAACATAAAATTACATAGAAATAGAATAGAAATAAAAAAAGACGTGTGGCACTCGGAGACTGCCGCGGTAAAGCTATTGTATAGCATTTTTTATCAACTTAAAAATAACGGACGGCCGTGTTCTATAATCAAAAATTCAAATTCAAATTTCAAACCGCGTCTACATTTCCAAATGTCATAAGTTTCACAACCATCTGTTTTATTAACGGAATTTCGACTTTAACTTTGTGTGCTAGATATCAAATTAAGTTAAAAAAAGTCTCATTTAACGGTTTTTATTCCACGCATTTTTCTTACGGTTTTACTATCAGTTTTTTTTCAGTTCGGTCACGCAGCAAAATCCCTATCCCCTCCAAGCCTGCCGTAAGGAACTTCGTTCCAATAAAAAAGACCTTTTATTTCTCTAATCTTACACTATCTACAATATTCTTTTTTATTATATTTAAATATAAATATATAGGAAATACATTGCGTAAAGTGTAATGTGAAAGTGAGAAGAATGTGCGATTTTAGGATTAATGTCGAATAATTGTCGACAATGAAATTTTGTTGCCTGTTAGTTTTGAGGTCTTGAATGTATGACACGACCGCTTGCTTCTCTTAGTAACTTGTAACCATCTACTTTAATAAATAATCACTATACTATTTTATTCTTATCGACTGGTTAGTGGCCAACCTAGGGTCAAAGTCTTGGGCCGCCCGAAGGCCTTCGACTTGGCTTAACGACTGCTATCAGTTGATAAAAGCCGGAACCGAGCTTAACCGAAGAAGCACGGAGACGCTCAGTTGCAATACCACTAAGCGTCACCCATCCATAGACTGACAGCACCAAGGGTGGCTTAACTCGCTTATCGTTTATCGTTAGCGAGTGCAATTGACTATGACCACGTCTAAAAAATCACTAAGTATAAGTAAAAAATAGAGCTATGGTTCTTGCTTCGCCCTGTCTCTTGAATGAATAGATTTTGTTCAATCTCTTTTCTTTCTAATTTCTTCTTACATCTAGTAAACCGTCTTGATTATGCCGGCTTTCAGACCCAAAATATCGCTTTTTAATGGATCCATTAGTTTAGTTGCTATCATGATAAATGTAGACGTATAGACTGATGACAGACAGTCGATTTATCAGAAATATGTTTACTGATGGTAGGATATTCATGTCCACCCGGATAGCGACCACCGTACACATGGTTAAAACCTGCCATAGTGACCCACACACCTTGTGTGGATCGCATTCCAGGATCAGCCAGTGTATATCCGGTTCTTCCGAGGGGCTTGCGAAATGGCTTGATGGTTGGTCGGGGCGGGTATAGGGGTACATCCTTGTATCCCTGTGTCTGTATCGATCATCCGCCTGTCTTGTCGCAGGCTCCTCGATTTGCACTGGTGACCACCGATGAACACATTGCTTGTGGGTGATCGCTAGTTTTTTAGACTGCACTACGCTTACCATCACGTTTAGTGCAGTCACTTTGCCGTACTCGGATAAAAAAAAATAAAATAAGGACCTTACGGAGTGAGTAAATCTTTAATATAAACACGCATTTTATAATCAAACACCCTGCTTGCCGGATTTGTGGTTTTACCGCCATCTATTGAGTAATATAAGAAGTATATTATCGCGTATAAACATTGTTACATTAATTACGCTGTTTTCGAATAGATAGCGCTGTAACAACAACATCCGAGGCGGAGTGGGCGAATAGCTGGCTGTCAATCGAGAGGCGGCGGGTTCTATACCTACACCGAGACAAATGTTTGTATGATCTACAAATATAATATGTACAAACATTTGGTATTTTATGTGTCTGGGTGTCTGTCTGTCGAGTCTGGGTGTGATAGTGACAGTGATAATGTCACTTTAAATTATTAGATCCCAGCTACAGCTACAGCCTTACTCCCAAAGTAGACCAGGTGGACACCCAGGGGCCCACGGGAGACTCGACGGGGGTCTACGTGAGCGTGACAGAAAAATGGGAGTTCACAATTCGTAATCGGGGGACCACGAAAATGTATCTGCTTTCGATAGTGAAGAACTAAAATGTTGGCTTTACTTCACCTATCAATGTATAATACTTTAGATCTAATCTTCACATTTTTTGTCGAGTTTTGGGAATATGGTAGAAACGTAGCTGCTGGGTAATAACCAGGTTAATTATGAAAATGGTCTGGAGTGGAATAAAAAAAAAGTCTGAGAACGTCTGCTTTAAATTAATTTCATAAATAGAGTTCAGTCAGCGATTTCACAACGTGTAAAATATGAAACTTTTTTGTTACTAAAGGAGATTTTTTTTATACGCGCTCGGCAAAGTGACTACGCTACACCTGATGGTAAGTGTAGCGCAATCCAAGAATAGTGTCGACCAACGATAAACAATGTATCCATCGTAGGGCGGCAATATCAAGCCGGCCTGCCAAAGTTCCTGGGATGAACTACGGGGTCCCTGCTAACGGAATACTGGCGACCCCGCAGTATCTCATCCCAGGGCCAAGGGGGAGGGGAAGGAAAAAGGGATGGGAAAAGGGTTAGGATCAGGGGGCAAGCCTCCTGTGGAGAGCTGGATATACACTGACTGACCCTGGAACGCGACCCACACAAGGTGGGCCACTATGGCAGGTTTTAGCACCAGTGTAGGGTGGTCGCTATCCTGTCGGATACAAATATCTTCCCAACAGCTTGATTTTTTAAGACGAAAACATACAGACATTGATGAACGGTTTTTATGTGCTCTCAGTGTACTCATTGTAACAAGGGTATCTGTAGTAATTAATTACAGTATTGTTATTGAAAGGTTCGTCATTTGTATGTCCCGTGGGTCGACGACTTTACAACATCGATAATGCTCTTTGACTCTCTGTTGTAAAGAATAGAACACATCAAGTGGTAGAGCGACGCTTTTTATTTTTTTGACGAGACGAGCAAGTCGCTCACCTGATGGTAAGCGCCACGCCTACCCATAAACAGAAGCAACACCACGCAGAACTTTGAATTATAAGCACTGCATGGCACTGAACTGCGCACGTCACCCCGAAACATAAGTTGTTAAGTCTCATAGTGACCAGTCCCTAAATTCTAATTTCACTGGCTTCAATGTCCTTCAAACCAAAACACAACAGTGCTTACACACTGCTGCTTGGCGGCAGAAATAGACAAAGCGATGGCACCACCAGACCTATCGTATCAACCTATTAATAGTACAAAATAATAAAATATCATAGCGTATTTGTATGTGTTTGTGTTTTAATTGTGGTCAACCTACTGAAAAATATTTTTTTGATTCGGTCTTATTAAAGTGACACTTCCTTACAATCGTTGTGCTTTGGATATTCCATGAACCGAAAAAGTGACGATTTTTATACTAGTTTGGAACGAAATAAATTAGTGTTATAAAAATTAACAGTTCCTGAAATATTTAATCTAATAATTGTTATAAATCACAAATGAAGAACATCTACGTCGTTGGTAGGTTTCACTTACATTAGAAATCTTGAAAAAAAATCTCAGGTATGCAAATTTCATCATGATTTTTTACTTCGCCGGTAAAGCGCGAGCTAAAATTATCAATATTAAGGAAAACACACAAGATTTCAACAATCACAAATGTGTGCCCTGGGGCTAGTTGAGAATCCTGCTTTCTTTCCCTTCCATCTCTACAGTGGGTACACACTCCCCGCCAGACACCTATACAGATAACATCTATACTAATATAATAAAGCTGTAGAGTTTGATTGTTTGTTTGTTTGTTTGAACGCGCTAATCTCAGGAACTACTGGTTCGAATTGAAAAATTATTTTTGTGTTGGATAGTCCATTTATCGAGGAAGGCTTTAGGCTATATAATATTACGCTGCGACTATTAGAAGCGAAGCATCATTGAAAAATGTTGCAAAAAAGGGGAAAATTATTCATATTTGAAGGCTTCCGTTGCTAAGCTAACCAAATAATATTATTTGAAGGCTACCGTTGCTAAGCTACCCAAATCTATACTAATATTATAAAGCTGTAGATTTTGATTGTTTGTTTGTTTGTTTGATCACGCGGGCGGAGCCGCGAGCAAAAGCTAGTTATATATAAATTGACAGCATCAACAACCTTTCTTGTTATTTAAAGTTAAGTGCAAAGATAAACATTATCTGTTGCCGTACACGGGTGTCGCGTTGTATATAAAGTTCGTCAGTTTGCACCGCATTCGTTCATTCTATACGAGTTCTCTGAGCAATGAGGTTTACTAACAAAGTTATTTTAGTGACGGGTAGTAGCAGTGGCATTGGCGCTGCCACGGCTCTAGCATTCGCCCGAGAGGGGGCTAAAGTGGCCATCGTCGGCAGGAACCCGGACAAGCTGGCAAAAGTCACTGCGGACTTCGCTGATCTCACTCTTCCGCTTGTCATACGAGCGGACCTCGCCGACGATACCCAAACTGCTTCTGTAATCCAACAAGTTATCGACCACTTCGGTAAGCTTGATGTCCTTGTCAACAATGCTGGAATATTGAGATCTGCCAGCATCCTTCAAGGAAACTTGATGGCAGCGTACGATGAGGTCTTAGCAACAAATCTACGAGCAGCTGTCTACCTTACTACCCTCGCTACTCCACATCTCATCAACACCAAAGGGAATATCATCAATATAGGTAGTGTCTGGGGTGTAGTTCCACCGGCAGATTTCAGCTTCCTCTCAGTTTCAGTTTCTAAGGCTGGTTTGATTCATTTCACGAAAGGTGCGGCTTTGGAACTAGCTTCTCATGGAGTCAGGGTCAATATTGTAAGTCCAGGGCCTGTTAGAACGGGTATTTTGGAGGCCTCTGGATCTTTGTTAACCTGGGATGAGTTGAAGAAGCATACCGCTCTGAACAGAGTATCAGCACCCGAGGAGATAGCAGAGCTGATTTTATTTCTTGCAAGTGATAAGGCAAAGAGTATAACAGGATCTAACTATGTGATTGATAATGGATTTTTATTGAAGTAAATGTTTTTTTCTGATATTGAGTATTATTATTTTTTAACACACGTAAAATCGGAGGAGATTGTTTCTTCTTAATGGCATAATAATATGATTTTGAATGTAGGTATATTCACGCTTAACTCCACCAAATGTGGGCCGATATCGAGATTTTTAGTGTTCTGTAACAGTATTAAACAGAATTCATTACAAACTATTTATAGTCGTGTTTTTGGCCCGAGAGGAACTAGTTACTTTGTAGGCTGACTCCACATTTGCATCCGCTCAGCATCTGCATTCAGATGCTGACATGTCAATGCTGGAGGCAGTCACACTCTAACCTGGTAACACATATAAGCTTGTGGCGCCGTGTCTTAGTGTTGCTATTGTCAAAGGCCCTCCTATAGATTCACGACATAGTGCGTAGTATCCGGGCGTAGTTTGGTAGGCAGTAGTATGGCTACGCCCTCGGTAGGTGTAGATTGTCGATTTCCATGAGAGGCCGTAACCACTTACTATTAGGCGGGCCGCCTCTATTTTTTTTTAATTCTTTTATTTTTTTGATATGCTGAAATATCTAGAAATTGGAAGATTGGTTCAAATGATTTATGCTGACATAAAATAATTAATAATTTTGAAGTGGGTTTTTAAGTTTTGTTAAAAATATTTTATTATACAATTTTCAGTGTTAAGTACAGCTAATAATAACTTTATTGGAATAATACAAAAGTAAATTTAAATCTTATGTTACCTTACGATCTTTGCCTTGGTTTGTAATAAGATTGGCACTGGCGTCTAAAGTAGGCCTAGTCTGTGCTTTGACGCCGGTTTCTTCCCGTGGCACAATTAGTACTAGTTATAAAACAATATACACTTTTCTACACATATAAGCAATAATTGCTTTGATTCTCGGTTACAAAAAATATCGAAATATTGTCATTTTTTACATAATAAATAATGTTACATTGTCACATAAGAATTAATCCAGTACAACAGGTTAGACTACACCAACTACGAACTTGTACCATTCGTTTTAAGGCCGCTATACACATTGGGCCAAAGTATTGGGCCAGCGCATTGGGCCAACGTGTATAAACCTACTTGGCAGTATGTTGGTAGTAGGCGCCAACATTGGCCGGCCAACCGAATTTCGTCGATTTTTCGAGCACACATCAAAGGATCTTGGGCACTCCGCCAACTGTGTTCACACATTGGCGTCTTATTCAGTACTAGCTTTTGCTCGCGGCTCCGCCCGCGTGAACGTTTAAAATTGTCAAAGTTTCATACAAACTTTCATCCCCCATTTTATCCCCTTGGGGGTATAATTTATCAAAATCCTTTCTTAGCGGATGCCTACGTCATAACATCTACCTGCATGCCAAATTTCAGCCCGATCCCTCCAGTGGTTTGGGCTGTGCGTTGATAGATCACTATATCAGTCAGTCACCTTTGAGTTTTATATATTTATAGAAGATATTGTTATTCGTCGACAAAGACAGTAGTGTTGGTACAATGATTGATACACCATTGTGTAAACAGCGACAAATTGGAATTCATTATTTTGGCCCAACATGCTGGCCCACTTGGCCCAATGTGTATAGCGGCCTTAAATTCTATAAGTATAACACACAGAAATCAACTTGGCACCTGAGTGGAATGCGCTTCCCCTCCCACCACACCCCACCGCCTACCGCTCTCGCCCTCGACGCGTCATTACGGTCAGTAAATTAAATAATACCGTTGCGAACGCGCGTTCTTCGTGTTTTTTTCGTTGTTATTGTTGGACAGATTTTTGAGTGATTGATTATGGGGAAAACTATTCACAGTAGGGAAAGAAACATTATCTTGAAACTGATGCAGTTTTTTGAAAATGAAAAAAAGAATAAACGTTTCGTCATTCCTGTTAAATTATCTACACCGGGTAAAAAGAGGAAATCGAGTCTTTCACTAATGACTTTTACAATCTCATCAATAAAATAAATAATATATAAAATATATTTCACACCTGGTACTTGATTTTTTTATGCAGTTAGTACATTCCTATGACGTCATTACACCGAGGTGCCTAGTTAACTTCTGTGTGTAGTACACTATAATTGCTTTGTTAGGGATCCTTGCCTGTTACAATTTGTTTCTTAATTATAAGATATCTTATACATTATTCATCGAGGTTGGTTGGTGTAGTCTAAACAGTAGTTAATCTAACAATTATAAAGAGGTTTTCTGTTCCTTCATTATACGTTTTAGTTTTTAACCAACATATTATCAGACATTTTTTGCATTGATGATAATTTAATTAGTATAACATTTTATTAATTTTTTTGTATAGCGTAGGTCCAAGATAGCATTGAAATTTATTAATGAAATATGTTTTGTATGCAGTAGTGGCACACATATTGCTTTTTGGCCGGATTTGTAAATGAGGATTAAACACTATTTCTTGGTGTTGTGATAATATATTATTTTGAATAAACAACTGTCTAGCGGTCAGTACGTCACTTTCAGAGTATAGTTTGGTAGTGGGATATTTAAGGGGCTTGAACGTCATAACTTTTACCAATACTCGTTAGTTACCAGTTAGTTACCTAAGGTATGTAAACACCTAATAACACAATCACGAAGACTGAGCTATTGTTCTATAAGGAGTTTAATTTTTTACTCTGTACTCCATTATCAGATCTTAACTAAATTTATATGGGACCATATCGCAGCTAAACTCATTCGAATGGAATTTTTCCGACAAAATCCGACCAAATAGGTATATAATTGGGGGAGAAATCGATGTATATACAAAAAAACTCGCCGTATTAAGAACCTCCTCCTTTTTTGAAATCGGTTAAAATGGTATTAGTTTTACCGGCATTGAATAAAAACGTAAAAAATACTATGTAAGTGTTTACAACAAAATATTTTATCAAAGCTATCAATGCAATTCTTTGTCAGCGCAGCAACTACGTTTAGTATTTACTAGAGTTGATACTGAACGGTCGAGCGATGAGTTTTACTGATAAAGTCGTATTGGTGACGGGTGGAAGCGCCGGTATAGGAGCAGCAACGGCACAAGCGTTTGCTAAACAAGGTGCACAACTTGTTATCGCCGATAGAAACGAGACGAATTTTGCTGACTATGTCACTACAAGCAAAGTACCTTTTGTACACCGCATAGACGTCTCTGACGAGAGTCAGGCTGCTGCAGTAGTGCAGCATACTGTCGCCGAGTTTGGCAAACTTGACATCCTTATCAATAACGCTGGTATATTTCGACCAGCAAGTCTCTTCAAAGGCAATCTTATTCAAGTATACGATCAGGTAATGGCCACAAATCTCCGAGCAGCGATCCATCTCACTAGCTTAGCAGCCCCGCATTTGATAAAAACCAAAGGAAATATCGTCAATATATCTAGTGTGGGAGGTGTGTTTGGACCAACAATACCTTCCACGATGTCGTATTGTATCTCCAAGGCTGGTCTGATTCATTTTACAAAGGCCGCTGCTCTGGAACTAGCGCCTTATGGAGTAAGAGTCAATGCTGTAAGTCCAGGCCTTGTCAATACTAATTTGATAACGAGTGATTTAGGACCCCGGGAGAAGTTGCAAGCGATGGGTGCTTTAAATAAAATCGCAGAGCCTGATGAGATAGCAGATTTGGTGCTGTTTGTAGCGAGTGATAAAGGCAGGAGTATCACTGGATCAAATTATGTGGCTGATAATGGAATGTTATTGAAATAAGTTTTTTTTTGTCATTATTGAAAGGTGACGGGAATATAATGTATAAAATAATGTTATTGATGATTTTATTTAATTTAACCTTATTTTTTTTTTGACTTTACACAATCTCTTACTTCCGTTCGCATTGGCCTCTTGTACATAACAATGCGTAATGCAAAATACCTATGACCTCAGTACTAGAGTCTACAGTGAGACGTTGCACATCGTAATTTTATCTAGTTCAGTCAGTTTATGTGGACATTGAATTATCAGGAGGGCAATTTTCACGCACTCGTATCTGAAAAAATCTCCCATCCAGAGCTTTTATAACGAGACTTAAGTTGAGTTTTTCCGAAAATCTCAGGCTCGACATTTCTTATAGGTTAGCTGATCGATTGATACTTCGAAAATTACTTTACCATTCGAAATTTTACGGTAGAGAACTAACTCGAATTGCTGATTCGAGTCCGAGATTAATTCGAGAGAAATGAAAATTGCCTCCCTGGTCATAAGGAAACGGATAGCAGTTTCGTCTTTACTTCAGTACAGTTGGTCAGTCACCAGTCGTCAGTTCGCAGTTTCCAGCTCTTAGTGTGAGTGCTCTGCTGGTTTATTATTCGGTCATAGTTATAACTAGCTTTTCCTCGCGGCTCCGCCCGCGTGATCTGCTTTTTCCGGGATAAAAAGTAGCCTATGTGTTATTCTGATGTATCCTCCTCCTTGCGTCGTATTCCTCCGTATTGAGGGTCGTGACCTCCCTTCTGCATCACTTTCTCTCGTATGTTCTTCCTCCATTTGTTTCTATCTCTGGCGGTGTGGAAGGCGTTGTAAACTGTTGAGTTAAGTGCGGTGCGGATCTGGTCAGACCAACGTATCGGGTTGCGTCCACGAGCCCTTTTCCCATATATTTTGCCGGTCACAATGAGCTTCTCGAGGTTGTCACCGTCTTTCCTTGCAATGTGACCGAAGTATATGAGAATTCTGCGAAGACACTCGGATGATAGCCGCGAGGGGATTTTAAGTTTTCGCAGTATCGATACGTTAGTCCGAAATGCTGTCCAGGGGATACCGAGCATCTTTCTCCAGCACCACATCTCAAAGGCGTCAATGCGTTTGCGGTCTGCAGCTTTCAGTGTCCGAGTCTCAGCAGCATACGAGAAGATCGAGAAAACTAAAGTCCGTACCAATTTGGTTTTAGTTTTTACGGAAATGTTGCAATCTCTCCAAATTTTTCCAAGCTGAGACATGGCGCTCTTAGCCATGCCAATTCTGATGTATAAGCTATATTATTGTAAAGTTTCATTAAAATCCATTCAGTAGTTTTTACGTGAAAGAGATTTTTTATCCGAGCACGGCAAAGTGACTACTCTACACCTGATGGTAAGAGTAATGCAGTACAAAAAACCAGCAACCGCCGACAAACAATGAGTTTATCGGTGTTCACCAGAATCATGCCGGCCTGTATAAATGCTTCTTCCCTCTTCGGAGAAGGAAGAAGCAAATCGAGGGGCCTGCGACAGCACAAGCGGATGACCGATGCAGGTACATCCTTGTATCCGCTCCAACCAACCATCAAGTCATGTCGCAAACCTCTCGGGAGAACTGGATATACACTGGCTGACCCTGGAACGCGACCCACACAAGGTGGGTCACTATGGCAGGTTTTAACACCAGTGTACGGTGGTCGCTATCCGGTCGGATACGAATATCCTTCCACCAGCAAACAAACATCCATCCATCCATACTTACAAACTTTCGCGTTTATAATATTAGTAGGAAAAAAATAAAGAGTTAGCTCTAGTGCATCATGACATGGGGTGGTGATATGCAAAGCAGCGACATTGTTAAAGTAACCAATAAACCATGAGTTGAAGTGATTACCCTCGTTTTGTATATTTTTTAATACCCTTCTCACGATCTCCTAATTATAGTTTATTACAAAGTTGCTTTTATAATGTAAATTAATGAGCAACCAACGCGGGTAGAGTACATTGTTGCACGAAGAAGGTAATGTCGAATACCTTTTTATCAATGTACCTTATGTACATTGTACAGTCAACCTGGGTAATTTTGGCTCACTTTAGAGGTAATTGAACAGTTTTGACAGCCTCCGTGGCGCAGTGGGCGAGTAGCTGACTGTGTAACGTGAGGCCGTGGGTTCGATTCCCGCACCGAGCAAATATTTGTCTGATCCACAAATATTTGTTTCGGGTCTGGGTGTTGTGAGACCAAAAGTCTCTCGTAGTTCCTGATACCTACGACACAAGACTCGTCTTACTGTGGGGTCAGGGCTATGTGTGTGACTGTTGGGTGTTATTTATTAAAAAAAAAAAAAAAAAAAAAAAAAAAATTATAGTAGTACGGATTTACTTTTATTGTTATTTGTCATAAATGAGTGTTTCTAGTGGGATATTGGCCTTTATAATCTAAATTCCTGTGTTGTTTATCAAAACGATAAATAAAAGACCCTTAAATTACCAAAAAATTGGTGAGCCAAAGTTACACTCACATTTGGGTAACATTAATAAGTATGAGGAGTTGATGAAGAAAATCTCTAATTTATGTAGTTTTTTTTACTCCTCGGTAAGATTTGCTTGTCATATTGATAAAAAAAATACATTTCGTTTATATCACTATCTCCTTTTTAGTGGCAACGTAGGGTTGCCATATTAATACAATATTAAACTGCCTGGTTTATCGAAATCAACTTCTATTTTATGGACCAATTAAATCAAGTAATTATTGTATTAATCCGGTGTTGATGTACTTATAATCATTGAGCAATGCCTAAAATAATAAAACAAACTCAATCACATATAAAAAAGAAACATAATATCGGCTCTCAATTCCCCCATACAATTTGTATAGAAATTGATCATCAATCGCATAAGAATCGCCTCATTTTGTGATTTTAGATCCTCCAAATCGACTTACTATATTTCGGGGGTGACAATTAAATATGTCAAGCTTTGATGGCCACTTCCACCCTTCAAAACTTATTTGCATAATTGAAATTTTCACGCATTGTCTGTCCTCGCCCCGAGCTAATGTTACCCCAAATGGTCTGAAAATGAAACGGATCGAAGATTAATTAAAGATTTTTTAAAAAATCTATCAATATCGCGGGATATTTCAGAGTTATTACATAAAAAACATATGATTCTTCAACATAAAACTGAACTCGCCTTCTGTAGTTCTTCTGTAGTAACTGCTATACACAACTTTTTAGCAAGTATATTTCTAACTCTGTTTAGCGCCCAAATTTTGAATGGTGTGAAAAAAATATATATTTGATAAATGTCAATTGTCACTGCAGGTTTCGTTTAAAAACACTTTTTACTTTCATAAATTAAACAACTTATTATTATACAGTGATTCAGTAAGCAGAGAAAAAATTAAACGTTCAAATACAAGTTAGTGAGTCAATGTTACATTGAAAGCTAAAGTTACCCAGGTTGACTGTACTTTAAAAGTATTACATTTTCTTTGGTATTAATTATTATATTACAATACTAATATGTAACAATGTTTATATTTCATCTAATAAGAAACATAATAACTAATAAATTATACAACGTGTTATAAAAATGGGTGGTCAAATTGAAGCAACGTTTTGTACAATGTAAATATTTCACACCCCAGACTCAGAACTCAGATTGCATTGCTAAGACATAAATAAAGATTTTTTAATCGTCGATATTCGACTTGCAACTTGGGATGTCACTAAATGATAAAGTGACACCCCAGGCTTTTTTTCATTTCAAACTTATAATAATAAAAACAGTTGTCAAACGTCAATTCTTTTGACGTTCCAGCCAGTTCGGTATTTTCTGAGTTTATTCAGTAAGGTTACGGTTTTATTTTGTTTTAGGAAAGATGTCTACGTTTTAGGACTAATACAATTATCTATACTTATAAAATAAAATGCCCTGACTGACTGACTGATTCATCATCGCCGAGCACAAACTATCAAGGCTACAAGCATGAAATTCGGACTGTATATTCATTTTGTTATGTAAACACCCACTAAAAAAGGATTTGAGAAAATTCCACCCCAAAGGGGTCGAAATAGGGCATGATAATATGTATGAAAGTTCGTCATTTCGAAAGTTACATAAACAAAATTTTGTATTTCGGTTTTTGACGTAAAACAAATAAATACGTGTTTTTTTTTTTTTTTTTTTTTTTTATCCTGGCTCGGCAAAATGACTACGCCACACCTGATGGTAAGTGTAACGCAATCCAGGAATAGTGTCGACCAAAGACAAACAGTGTGTCTATCGTTGGTCGGCACAATCATGCCGGCCTGCCTAACTGCTTCTTCACACTCCGTTTAAAGGACCCAATATTATAGGAAGGAGGGAGCACGTGTGCCGGCAAACTATTCCACAGCTTAATGGTCCGGCAGAAGTACGAACTTGCGAACTTTTTAGTTCGAGCCGAGATGGAGGAGACCACGAAGCTGTGGCTCCGCAAGCCAGCACGCGTGGTTCTGTTAAGGAAAGGCGAGGATGGGATAAGGTCAAACAATTCTTCGGAGCATTCACCGTGATACAGACGGTACAAGACGCTCAGTGAGGCAATGTCCCTCCGCAATTGTAACGGTTCTAAGTGTCCTGTAACGTCTGCATCATTCACAATGCGGACAGCCCGACGCTGCAATCCGTCCAAGGCATCGAGTAAGTATTGGGCGGAACCGTCCCAAAGGTGCGAACAGTACTCCACACCCGGCCGCGCTTGCGCTTTGTATAAGCGGTAAAGCTGACCGGGAGTAAAAAACCGACGCACCCTGTTCAGGATTCCGACCCTGCGTGAAGTGGCGGATATTACGCCCTCGATGTGGTTCCTTGGATTCAGATTGCAGCAAATATCCATACCCAGGATATTAAGGCTATTCCGCATTGCGAGCGGGATACCCCGAAGATTGGGGAGGGGAGAGAACGGGGATTTCTTGCACGTGAACGCGCATACCTGTGTTTTCTTGGCATTGAACTCAACCAGATTCCTTGCACCCCATTCCGAAATGAGATCCAAGGTCCGGTTAAGCTCAATGACGAGATTCTCTCGCTCCCTCTCAGTGACTTCCCGGCTACCTGGAGGCTTACTGCAGTAACGCCCATGCACTGTGCTGTCATCTGCATAGCAATGAATGTTACCGAGTGGTAACATATCATTGATATGCAGAATAAACAAGGTGGGCGAAAGCACAGAGCCTTGTGGGACTCCGGCATTAACTGTCATGAGCCGTGAAGCATGTCCTTCGACAAGGACACGCATTCTGCGCTCATGCAGAAAGCCGGAGATCCATGTGCACAGGTTGTCGGAGAGCCCATATGCCGGAAGCTTGGAGAGAAGACCACGGTGCCAGACCCTATCAAATGCCTTAGCAATGTCGAGACTTACGACTAGAGCCTCGCCATGCTTATCAACCGCCTCACCCCAGCGATGTAGCATGTACGCTAAAAGATCACCCGTTGATCGTTTCAGGAATTTTGGAAATTTTATTTAATATGGGATGAAAAAGGGGTAAAAGTAAATGCGAAAGTGAGTTTGTTTGTTACGCTTTCACGCCGAAATCACTGAACCGATTTTGATGAATTTATCTACAGAGACAGATGAGACCCTGGAGACGGTTACAGGCTACTTTTATCCCGGTAATGCTGTTCACGCGGGCGAAGCCGCGAGCAAAAGCTAGTATTAATATAGAAATAGTGCTTCTATATAGTAGCTTAGCAATAAGTTTCCTACGCTGCCCTATTGTAATTTTAGTAGGCGCTTTATTAACGCAACTTGACAGTTTCATTTTTAAATATTCCTGATCCAATCCTAAAAAGATCTCAAAGTTATTACAAAATTATACATGGTCCTTCGAGCCGGATAGTAATAATAAAAAATACCAGTGCGAGTGGTTTAAATTACTGAAAAGGAGAAAACAAAAGGTGAATCGCATCGTAAAGTGCTAGTGAAGAGGATTACATATTATGTATATTATGAGTATATTATATATTTATCTATATACATACAGGGTTATTTTTAAAACACTGACAACCTCGCAGGACCAGATAGCTGACCCCATACGGAGCAACTTTTGTTCTACGAGTTTGGATATAACACAATATAGTAAAAAAAAAATGATTTTACAAGTTTTTGTTGTGTCGGGTTTTTCTTCGTAGACTGCGGCGCGGCGCGGCGCGGCGCGCGGTCAGCTGCTCGGGAGTTCAAGGTCACAGGCGCTCGCCCGGTTCCCCACGCTTCGCGTGTTTGTTTACGTAATCTGCGATGCGCATTGTAACATTCAAGACGGAAATTAAATGAATACTTATTTTTGTATGAAAATAAAATCTAACAAATTACGAAAAGTCGTAGAACAAAAGTAGTAGCAAATGACCTTAGGAATCTACTCCTGCGAGGTTGTCAGTGTTTTAAAAATAACCCTGTATATTATTTGTTTATATGTTATATTTGTAATTTTTATGTATATATGTATTCATATGCGTAATTATTTAGTTAAATATTTCATCAGTATATTTACATTTTATTTATTCTATTATGCACCTGCCTCAGTTATGATCTCCACCACCCTAAGGTCGACTATGAAAAAATGCCTTAGGCATTAAAGTCCGCCTGTATACCTTGTGTACAAAGTTTAATAAATAAATTACCTACCCGACTGCGTGGGATGGAGAAATGATTTGGTCTTTATGGACATAATTATTACAATATCAGTGCCTCATACAAAACACAGACTGACACTCCACACTAGCAACTAAATAAAACAAAGATAAGTTAAAACGTTTTATTATTTTAACAAGAATCCATTATCAGACACATAATTGGATCCAGTTATACTTTTAGCTTTGTCACTTGCAAGGAATAATACCAAATCTGCAATCTCTTCTGGTTCTCCTATTCTATTCAAAGCAGTCATCTTCTTAAACCCGTCCCAGGTTACAGAAGAATTTGAGTTCTCAAGAATATCAGTTTTGACATATCCTGGACTAATAGTGTTGACCCTTACTCCATAGGGAGCTAGTTCTATAGCAGCGGCCTTCGTAAAGTGATTAAGACCAGCCTTAGAGACGTAGTAAGCCATGAAGCAAGGCGCACTTGGCGCTTTCGTACCTCCGACACTGGATATATTGATTATGTTCCCTTTAGTCTTGATTAAATGCGGAGCTGCTAAGCTGCTCAGATGGAATACTGCTCGAAGGTTCGTGTTCATAACCTCATCGTACACTTGAAGGACGTTGCCTTGGAGTAAACTTGCTTGTCGAGATATGCCAGCGTTGTTGACCAAGATATCTAGTTTGCCGAACTCGTCGACGGTACGTTGCACTGCCGTGGCTGCTTGGCTCTCATCGGATAAGTCGATGCGCAGTACTAAAGGAGTATTTCCAAGGCATGCTGTGGCTATTGCTGCTAATTTATCTTCATTTCTACCGACAATGGCGACCTTTGCACTTTGTTTAGCAAACGCAATAGCCGTTGCTGCTCCTATACCAGAGCTACCACCCGTCACTAACACAACTTTGTCAGTAAAACTCATCGTTCGACCGTCGAGAACCAGTTCACAGTGAATAGTACACCATAAACGTATTTATATCTCGCGGGCCAAATATAGGACTGTGTTAATAGCTTTAACAAAATGTTCTATTATCTATAGCTAACACATAATTATGTTATCTTTAATTTATTCGTTTCTATTCAACATAATCACCAAACTACAATAGTTGTACCCGACTCTTCTAGCTCAGGCATGACAAAGTGCCTACTGTATTACCTGAGTGTAGCGGACTAAATGATCTCAGTTGTTTCTTGACCCGAGCAGTGGACACTTGCAACATCCGTTACCGAAGTGAGGGGTAGTTGTGTCTGTATGCCTGTCACGTTGAGTAATGAAAATCTCTGTACGTGTACTGCATTTACACAATGGCCTACGACATCAGGCCGCAAACAAAAAAAGCAATAATGGTACAATTTTAATATGTAGGCCACGCCCCTTGTGGTTTGCCGGTGGTTATTTGCAAAGCATCTACGTTTTCTTTCTGATTTCTACAGATCGGCTTTTTTGCTGAATGACGCAATGCTGATAGCGCAACGCTAGTCTGTTTTCAGCTTCACTGGACTTTTGGGTGAGAGCTTTAGGCGCTCTCAACCCTCACATTTAAGCGACCTCGCTGTGGGCACCCTCGTGTGGGGTACGAACCTCGACTTAGGACGGTCGCTGGGAGGGGACAGAGACATCTGCGATGATTGATTTTGGGGATTATTAAAGCTAGTCATCATCATCGGCTCGCGGGCCGGTACTAGGGTCGGGGCGGCGGAGAACGCGGCGAGATCCTCGGCGGCGAGGACGGTATGCCGGTCTTGTGGAGTGTAAATGGTGTCTGAGTTCCTCCATCCGTCGGATGGCCAGAGTGGTCTCTAGATCGGTGAGGACGCTACGCGGTCTTCTCCACTTTGCTCGGTCAAAGGGAGTCTATATATACGCTTTACGGATGAGCGTATTCGGGTGGTGGGCGGCGCGATCGAAATAGCGCTTGCTGTTCATTTTCATGAACTGCTGGATGGTCGGCAAAATTGTGTCTATGTGTAGGTTGCGATTATGCACGTACCACGGGGCCCCAAGAATCTTTCGCAGAAAGCGATTCTGCACTGTAAGCGCTTAATTCGAATATCAGGTATATGAGCGAACGCAGGCGACGCGTACGCCATTATCGGCCTAACACACGACGTATAGATCCTAATCTTATTACGTTGCGTATAAGTGCCCTTCCACCATATGAATATCTCCTAACTTATTTATCTTTAGACGGATTTATAAAATTATTTTTTTAATAAGTAAACTACTATATTTAGGTAGAAAACTCGAAGAACATATGACTATAGTGACTATAGACATCATAGTCATCATAGAGCTATATAGTATAGTGGGGCAGCTAAATATTATTATTTTTATGAGTGGTAGAGTCACACTGTAGATAGTTTGTCTACAGCATGAATGAATCGCATCGACATATCCGATGAGAGCCAAGCAGCTACAGCAGTGCAGCGTACCGTCGATGAGTTCGGCAAACTAGATATCTTAGTCAACAACGCTGGCATATCTCGACAAGCAAGTCTACTCCAAGGCAACTTCCTTCAAGTGTACATGGCACTACAAACGCAAAACACGCTACACTCCAAGGCAACTTCCTTCAAGTGTACATCGCACTACAAACGCAAAACACGCTACAAATTCCAATACTACATTTGATCACATTTAATAAGTTTCGTTTGTTCCCTGCTACCTTGATATCAAGATAGCTGTAACAGCTTTTTTAAAAAAATGGCTTGAGCAACAAAATCGTTATTTTGGTAACTAATTAGCAACAAATTAGCTACAAATTATAAAATGTATTTTATTTAATTCTGTTAAGTTGCTACTGCTATCTTGATAGAAAAAAAACAATATTTTTAGTTCTTTACTACTGAAAATATAATCAGCAATAGGTCAAGGATTCGATTGACGCATTAAGGGCCTTACGTGAGCAAACGACCTTGACTGACTCGCGCCATACTAAATCGTGTACTTGGTGTGTGAGTTTTCGTGCAGAATATGCACGTATTTAGCAAATAATTGATTTAAAAATAAGTGGTGTCGTGGGACACCAGGTAGGAACGAAGTTCCTTCGGCTAATATAGAATCGACACAAATTGCAAAAAAAGTCGTGCTCAATTCTGTGTATGCGACTGTCGCGCCTGCGCACGTCTCATTTAACGGTTTTATTCCACGCATTTTTCTTACGGTTTTACTATCACATTTTTTTCAGTTCGGTCATGCAGCGAAATCCCTATCCCCTCCAAGCCTGCCGTAAGGAACTTCGTTCCAATAAACTTTTATTCAGTAATATTTCATCCCAAAACACTACCGAAGTGTAACAACTCTAATTAAAAACTTAGATTTAGACTGGCTAATAAACGGTGGACGGCCGTGTTCTATAATCAAAAATTCAAATTCAAATTTCAAACCGCGTCTACATTTCCAAATGTCATAAGTTTCATACCCATCTGTTTTATTAACAGAATTTCGACTTTAACTTTGTGTGCTAGATATCAAATTAAGTTAAAAAAAGTCTCATTTAACGGTTTTTATTCCACGCATTTTTCTTATGGTTTTACTATCACATTTTTTTCAGTTCGGTCACGCAGCGAAATCCCTATTCCCTCCAAGCCTGCCGTAAGGAACTTCGTTCCAAAAACAAAACTTGCTACAAAAACCCGAGAATGAAGTCTTGCACTAGGATCTTGCTCTTTGTAACATACATTTCTATATGACTTACAAGTTTCGTGCGTCTATTATTATTAGTCGCGTTATTCATATTAACTAAAAAGTGTGTGTCATTAATAGTGGTGTGACCAATCTTAATAAATTAAAGATCAAAATCTTGTCGATTTTTAAGGATGTCTGGATTTTGAAAAGATCCAGTTCATAAATACTCACTGTGAGGAGTATTTTACCACCTTTAAATATGGCCGCACGTTTCTGTAACACGTTATTTATTAAGTTTATGTCCTGCATAAAAGTTGTTTATTGTTCTATTGGTTTGTGATTGTACGTCATTGAACTTTCCAGATATTTTGGCACATTTATCATAACCCTGATCTCTGAAATTAACGAAGCGATGCGTGCTAGCACGAGCCGAGCCACGAACGAATCGCAACCTATTTACACGACGACGCCTCACGTCATTTCGTATTTTTCGTAGTTTGACAAGCACTATGAATGTGCCTTGTTCGGCATCGTGAAAACCTATGACTAACAGGTTGCGCTTCGTTCGTAAACTCGGCTCGCGCCAGCATGCGTCGTTTAACTACATCGTCATAAAAATGTGCCTCTTCTGAGTGCACTTATAGTGTAGCCATTTCTATTAATGTTGAAGTAATTTAAGTCTTATCACCTAAACAAATATTACCGAAATGTTCAGCTCAATATCAAAACAGATTACACACTAGCAACTAAATAAAACAAAGATAAGTTAAAACGTTTTATTATTTTAACAAGTACCCATTATCAGACACGTAATTAGACCCAGTTACACTTTTAGCTTTGTCACTTGCAAGGAATAGTATCAAATCTGCAATCTCTTCTGGTTGTCCTACTCTATCTAAAGCAGTCATCTTCTTAAACACATCCCAGGTTACAGAAGAATCTGAGTTCTCGATAATATCAGTTTTGACAGGTCCTGGAGTTACAGCGTTGACCCTTACTCCATAGGGAGCTAGTTCTATAGCAGCGGCCTTCGTAAAGTGATTAAGACCAGCCTTAGAGACGCAGTAAGCCATGAAGCAAGGCGCACTTGGCGCTTTCGTACCTCCGACACTGGATATATTGATTATATTCCCTTTAGTCTTGATTAAATGCGGAGCTGCTAAGCTGCTCAGTTGGAATACTGCTCGAAGGTTCGTGTTCATAACCTCATCGTACACTTGAAGGACGTTGCCTTGGAGTAGACTTGCTTGTCGAGATATGCCAGCGTTGTTGACTAGGATATCTAGTTTGCCGAACTCGTCGACGGTACGCTGCACTGCCGTGGCTGCTTGGCTCTCATCGGATAAGTCGATGCGCAGTACTAAAGGAGTATTTCCAAGGCATGCTGTGGCTGTTGCTGCTAATTTTTCTTCATTTCTACCGACAATGGCAACTTTTGCACCTTGTTTAGCAAACGCAATAGCCGTTGCTGCTCCTATACCAGAGCTACCACCCGTCACTAACACAACTTTGTCAGTAAAACTCATCGTTCGACCGTCGGGAACGAGTCCACTGTGAATACTACACAACAAACGTGTGTTTATCTCGCTGGACAAACATAGAACAGATAATTAACGCAGCTAACACGTAATAATGTTATCTTCGATTTGTCGTTTCTATGCAACCCAGTCACAAAACTATAATAGTGAAGTTAAATAAGTTGATTTTTATACATTATTTTATGTGCAACAGAAAATAATATTAATAAGAAACCGTTTTGTTAAAACACAATCAATATTGGTATTAAAAAATTAGCTCGCACATAATAATATTTGTGTGAGCTAAAGCGGGCGCGTAGTGACAATATCTCGCTATCTCGCTCGCACGCGTACACCGTAATAGCACGGTAATGTTGTGGTAATAGTTATTTAGAATGGCAAGGTCAAGGTTTGCGTCATCTGTAATTTACGGACACTCACCCATCCATCAGATAAATATCTCCTAACTTATTTATCTTTGGACGGATTTATAAAATTCTTTTTCTTTTGCAATAAGTCAACTACTATATTCAGGTAAACTCGAAGAACATATGACTATAGTGACTAAAGATATCATAGTCATCATAGAGCTATATAGTATAGTGGGGTAAAGTAAATATTATTATTTTTATGAGTGATAGAGTCACACTATATAGTTTGTCTACAGCATGAATGGGCCGGCTCGACCGGATCGTTACCACTGTCTCACAGGAAACCAACGTAAAGTAGCGGCTTGCTGCTGCGTTTCGTACGGTGAGTGAGATATCCAAAGATCCAAATATCCCTTTCCTTTAAGGTCGCCAACGGCCCATGATTCTTCTGGTATTGTAGGCGTACATGGGCTGTGGAGATCACTTACCATCAGATGACCCACTTGCTCGTTTGCCGACCTATGCTATATAAAAAGTAGAATTTTAATGTGAAATAATTCCAATTTAATAAGATCGTAAGTTACAAGAATATTACACATTGAAAAACTAATTTAAACGTATTCTATCACGGTTTTCAACCGACTTCAGAGGAAAAAAAGGAGGAGGAGATCCTTCAAAAAGGAGGAGATCCTCGATTCGGGGAGTTTATTTTTACTTATTTGTTGAATAACATTTGCGTAAACGTAAGAAATCATTACTTATTGGAATCGATTGGATCGTGTTGGAATTTACATACAATAGCTGTACCTAACACTGAAAATTGAATAATAATGTAAGTTTTATCAAAACTTAGAACCGACTTCAAAAAAATAACATTGAAAGTGAAAAATAATAATTTCGATAGGTTTCTATTTTTTATAGCATAGGCCGGCAATCGAGCAAGTAGGTCATCTGATGATAAATGATCTTCACCGCCCATGCACGCCCATAATATCAGAAATATCATGGACACGTTGCTGACCTTCAAGCAAAGGGATATTTAGGGATTGGGAAGGACGACAACGCGAATGAAAGTAAGAGATTGTGTGAAGTAAAAAAAATTATGAAGGTGGAATTAAATTAAATCATCAATAATATTATTTTATACATTGAATTGCCGTCATGGACAGGGAGCCCTCGGGTAGCTGATCCACTTGACTACTATCAAGCTCATTTTCCGTGAGTAGCTTCGTTTCGATGAGACGACCAACTATTCCCTATGCGAAAATTATCTATTGTGGTAGCTAACAGAGGTAGCAAGGATAGAATATTTCGATTTGATGATACTCAAAAAATTCTTATGACCTCGTTATCGATACCTATTGGAAGCCCCTCCTTCCAATAGGTATGATTACTAACCAGCTGATTTTTTTGTTTTTACTTAGTTAATATTTATATAATTTAACTGTCATATTGTCCTACAAATAAAATAATAATTTTTTGAGTATCATCAAATCGAAATATTCTATCCTTGCTACCTCTGTTAGCTACCACAATAGAGAATTTTCGCATAGGGAATAGTTGGTCGTCTCATCGAAACGAAGCTACTCACGGAAAATGAGCTTGATAGTAGTCAAGTGGATCAGCTACCCGAGGGCTCCCTGTCTATCACCTTTCAATAATGACAAAAACATTTCTTATTTCAATAACATGCCATTATCAGCCACATAATTTGATCCAGTGATACTCCTGCCTTTATCACTCGCTACAAACAGCACCAAATCTGCTATCTCATCAGGCTCTGCGATTTTATTTAAAGCACTCATCGCTTGCAACTTCTCCCGGGGTCCGAAATCACTCGTTATCAAATTAGTATTGACAAGGCCTGTACTTATAGCATTGACTCTTACTCCATAAGGCGCTAATTCCAGAGCAGCGGCCTTTGTAAAATGAATCAGACCAGCCTTGGACACACAGTACGACATCACGGAAGGTACGGATGGTACAAACATACCTCCTATACTAGAAATATTGACGACATTCCCTTTGGTTTTGATCAAGTGCGGGGCTGCTAAGCTAGTGAGGTGGATCGCTGCACGGAGATTAGTGGCCATCACTTCATCGTACGCTTGAAGAAGGTTGCCTTTGAGGAGACTTGCTTGCCGAAGTATGGCAGCGTTATTGACGAGGATGTCAAGTTTGCCGAATTTTTCGACAGTACGCTGCACCGCTGTAGCAGCTTGGCTCTCGTTGGAGATGTCGATGTGGAGTACTAGAGGAGCGTTGCCTTCAATGACATCGTCAGTCCAATTGGGCTCGTTTTTGTCGGCGATGACAACTCGTGCACCTTCTTTGACAAACGCTAGTGCCGTTGCTGCTCCTATACCGGCGCTTCCACCCGTCACCATCACAACTTTGTCAGTAAAACTCATTGCTCGACCGTCTACCGTGAACATTAAATTAATACTACGTGCTTAGCTTGTCAGTATTTTATGTATCACAAATAGAAAACAAAACGAATAATGTAAAGGTTAATTCATATAAAGTCAAAAGTATGAACGGAGGTTAATTCTTGTAAATATGACATTGAACAGTAACAATGAATGAAAGGTGATACATTAACATTGTTATTGGCTTAGTTCAATGTCATTTGGATGTATATCTGTCTGTCCATCAATCAAGATCTTTTTCTCTCAGGAATGGGTGGAGATATCAGGTTAAAAATAAATACCCTTCAGAAAAAGAGTGATGTAAAGAGTTTGATCCCTGTGTGTGTGTGTGTGAGTGTGTGTGTTTATTTTTTCAGTGTTAAGTACTAACACAATCGCAACGACTGAGCTGTTGTCTGTTGAGGAATTTCAGTTTTTACTCCATACTCCATCAGTAAATCTTAACCAAATTTGTATAGGAACACATCGCACCTAATCTTATCGACACACAACCGGCGAAACTCGGCGAATTGATAACCTCCTCTTTTTTCTAAGTCGGTTAAAACGAGCTCTTTGTGGCCTACTTTCAAAAAAACGCTTCGGTTTTAAATGTTAGGCCATAAAAATATCTCAGATCATTGATCTACTGGCGGCGTACTAAGGCTGAGAACCGTGCGGTCTCGCGTTCAATTCCCACGTTGAAAAATCACAATAATGATTTGTGTTTGAGCATTCGACTCCAAAAATTACACATGTCAATACAAATAATTTACTTATATTAATAAATTTAATTTCGGATAATTTATTTGAATAAAAAATATTGGTAAAATTAACACAAATGTGTTAAATAATTAACATAAATTAATTAATCAACGAATTTTAATACGCAAATGCAAAAAAAATAAAACACTTGAATGATACACCACGTTGTTTATGACACATTTTCCGAAGGCTTCGTTGTACGCAGGCGCAAAGACACGTGATAGCATACTTGTAATCTATCTCATTCTCTCGCAGGCTAAATTCTATTTATGAATATGTTTGTCTTTGTTGTGACGTAATTTCGTTTCATCGAGTTTAAAATCACAACGATTTTAAATAAGTTTTACTTCAAAAAACCCAAGTTAGTTTTAATTCTAAACAGATTAAACAATAATTTTAAGCTTTTGCAATTGGTATACATATTACAATATTTATTTATTTAAACAAATCTTAATCGCGTAGTATTTGAAGGAAACCATCAAGTGGTTCACCGGCTGATATGGATCCGCCGGATGATACCGGCAATGATCACCACTGCCCGTGTATGCCCACAATGCCAGAAGAATTATGGGCACGTTGCCGACCTTAAAGGCAATGGATAATTAAGGGGTTGGGAAGGGAAGGTGGATTTGGGCCTCCTGATATCTCACCATTCGAAACGCAACTGCAAGCCGCTACTTTACGTGGGTTTTCTATTAGACAGTGGTAATGACCCGGTCGAGCCGACACATTTATGCTATACACAAAACTGTCTCCAGCGTGGTTCTACCACTAATTTACAAACATTTTAATTTATTAACACTTTATAATAGTGAGAACTGTAAATTACACTTTTAAAAGCATTCCATTATCGGAAACATAATTAGAACCAGTAACACTTTTAGCTTTATCACTTGCTAGGAACATTATTAAGTCTGCTATTTCCTCGGGCTCCCCAACCTTGTTCAACGCCGTCATCTTTTTGAACTCGTCCCATGTTCCTGGCACACCAGTATTATCCAAGAAGCCAGTTCTTACAGGCCCTGGAGAGATGGTGTTAACCCTAACACCATGAGGCGCAAGCTCTAGGGCTGCAGTTTTTGTAAAATGATTTAACGCAGCCTTTGAAATGGCGTATGGCATTATTACGTGTACAGGGATAGTTGTCATCCCTAACATGCTCGATACATTGATGATGTTCCCTTTGGTTTTGATTAAATGTGGTGATGCAAGGGTTGTCAAATGGATCACAGCTCGTACGTTCGTTGCCATGACGCCATCATACGCGGCAATGAGGTTCCCATCAAGGATGCTCCCGTTGCGTGAAGTTCCTGCATTGTTGACGAGGACGTCCAGTCTTCCAAATTCTTTAATAGTTTTTTGTACTATTGTTGAAGCTTGAGCATCATCCGCAATATCAGCAATTATTGTTAGAGGTTGCGGTAAACCGTTGAAAGTGGCTGCGACTTTGGCTAGATTAGCTTCATTTCTCCCAACGATGGCGACCTGGGCTCCCTCTCTTGCGAAGGCTAGAGCTGTGGCTGCACCAATGCCGGCGCTTCCACCCGTCACCAACACAACTTTACCACTGAAACTCATTACTCAAGCGTATGGCACGAAATGACAATTAATACTAAATGTTGGAATGGCTCACCTTGTGTTTTATAATAATTGTGAATAAATATGATAGTATATACGTCACGATACCGTCTGTACATAACAAGGTTGTTTATTATATGGTTGTTAATTTATTTATTTTATAAATTGACAAATGTGTTCGAAGAAGACACAATACGTTCACAGTACTCTGACATTAGTGATTATATTTCAAGGTCTAATTATTTCCTTAAAAGAGGCACTAGGTCGGGCAAGACCAGTTTTTTAAATCTCAAGGTCGTGGAAATTAAAATTAAGACTAAAAAGCGTGTTACAAAAACCGGCCATCCGCGTGTCGGTCGACGCACAGTAAGGAATTTCGTATTCAAAATGAATGTTCTAAGTGTTAACAAGTAAAAGGTACCTAAAATATTGCTGAAAACAGTGCTAATATTTTCCTAGTAAAACTGTGAAATACGGAGGAACAGAGAGTTATAGCGAAATTTTAATATGTCAGTTTTTACCGCTTAATTCTAGCTACGGAACGTTTAAAACTGACTACAAAAAAAATATTTACTCGAAACCGAAAAAAATTGTTTATGTTTTGACGTTATCCATTGAGATGTTTACCATTTTTCGTCGTACCACGTCATCAAATTTCTAGAAAACCTCATAAAGCATAACACGAAAAAGAGTAATCAAGATATGTCCACATTTGGCATAAAGAGTTAAATTGATTTGGGGGTGGTTCTCACCCCAGACTTGACATTTCGTAGTCATAATACCAACATATACAAGAAAGCATATCGGAATCTTGGTTTTTGGTTAAGACAATCCAAACACTTCACAAATATCACTACGGTTAGGATACTATATGACGCTCTGGTCCGGAGCCACTTAGAACATTACCGAGTCATATGGTCTCCGCACGAGGCAAAATACGCGGCCATGTTAGAACGGGTCCAGAACAAGTTCACGAGGCACCTGTACTTCAAACTTTATGGGGTATATCCGCTATGACCGCTGATGTACCCCACATTGTGACAGCCTCCGTGGCGCAGCGGGCGGGTAGCCGGCTGTGAAGCGAGAGGCCGCGGGTTCGATCCCCGCACCGAGACAAATGTTTGTGTGATCCACAAATATTTGTTTCGGGGTCTGGGTGTTGTGAGACCGAAAGTCTCTCGTAGTTCCTGGTACACACGACACAAGACTCGTATCTTACTGTGGGGTCAGGACTATGTATGTGACTGTTGGGTGTATTTATTTATTTATTGTTCGTACTGGGTATGGTTGGGTACAACGAGCTAAGGGTGCGGCGTGAGTTCGCCCTTGCGTCGTACCTGGTGAAGCTGTTGCGTGGTGTGGAGCATAACCTGGGGGTTCTGCGCCGCCTGTGCCTGAGCGTGCCTGACCGGTACGTGTGGAAGCGCCGCCGCCCGCCGCTACTGGCGGTGCCGTCGGCCAGGACCAACCTCTTGGCCAAGACGCTCCCACCCGAGCCATTAAAATCATAAATGAGGTGCATGTCAAAACAGATGTTTCGTCATATAACTGGGGTGAGCTCGCAAAAATTGTATTTTATGTTATTTATTATACTTAGTTAATTTATTTTATAAATATTTATAGTATGTATATATAGTTGTATTTTTTTTTTCTAGCCTTGTATTATATACGTCCCACTGCTGGGCACGGGCCTCCTCTACTGAGTGAGAGGGATTAGGCCTTAGTCCACTACGCTGGCTGCGGGTTGGCAGACTTCATATACCTTCGAAAAATCTTATCGAGTTCTCAGATATGCAGGTTTCCTCACGATGTTTCCTTCGCCGTTAAAGCAATCGATAATTAACAATTAATATACACGTAACTTAGAAAAGTCAGTATAGTTGTATGATTTTGTTATTTTGTGTTATTCCCATCAGTTCGAATTGGGTATATCTTGTAATGACTGTGTGTGTTTAAAGAATAAATAAATAAAATAAATAAAAAATACAAAAATAATTGGGGATCCCTTCTTTGATGTCGGTAAGACAACAAGTCAACTCGCCCTTGGTCAGACCCTTGACCATCAGTCGGAAAGAATACGTATCTAATAATTGATATAAACAGATTTATACTTCATTTAGGTACCATTTATAATAAAGTGCGAAGACCACAAACAAATACTACTTCTTAGTATTTTTCCATTCGTGCTAATATTAGACAAAATTCCAATGATAAACGAACAGCAAACTCACCTATGTCAATAAAAAATCATTGTAACAAAAACTACACACGTGTCATTCTAAGCTATAACTTTAATTGTACAAATAGTATTTCGTAGCCAAGACCCCCGTGCTGGCTACTTTTTAGGATTTAAAACTCAAAACAAGGTGGTAGGTCCCTCGTATGCGAGTGGCCATCTGGGTCGGTACGATCGCTTTGTCTATTTCTGCCACCAAGCAACAGTGTGTAAGCACTGTTGTGTTTCGATTTGAAGGACATTGAAGCCAGTGAAATAACTGGGCATTATTAGACTCGACATCTTATATCTCAGGGTGACAAGCGCAGTTCAGTGCCATGTAGTGCTTTGTTTAAGTGTTGTTGTTTGTTAATTCAAAGTTTTGTGTGGCGTTGCTTCTGTTTATGAGCAGGCGTAACACTTACCATTAGGCGAGCGCCTTGCTCGTTTCATCATTCTATCAAAAAAAAAAATGGTGTGTGTCGTGGGACACCAGGTAGGAACGAAGTTCCTTCGGCTAATGTAGGATCGACACAAATTGTAAAAAATTCAAATTATCAACTAAAATAACAAAATATGTCTCTTTATGTTTGTTTGACAACATAAAATTACATAGAAATAGAATAGAAAAATAGAAATAAAAAAAAGACGTGTGGCACTCGGAGACTGCCGCGGTAAAGCTATTGTATAGCATTTTTTATCAACTTATGTAATTATAAATAATAACGAGCTAGCGTAATCTTTTAAAAATCGAAGGAGATATAAAAATACTTCAAGTATAACTGGCTGAATGAATTTCATTTTAAAAAAGGAACTAACGCTGGCTGGTTATGCGGCGCTTTTAACGCTTTTTTCTTACGCTGTTTTCTTACGCTTTTTCTTACGGTTTTACTATCACATTTTTTTCAGTTCGGTCACGCAGCAAAATCCCTATCCCCTCCAAGCCTGCCGTAAGGAACTTCGTTCCAATAAAAAAAACCTTTTAACACAGTAAATAACCCAATCGCTTAGACCCCCGACGTTAAATCTGTAACCCTTAAATTACGAAACAGATTTTCTTCTTTTTATTTTAACATAGATAGCCATAGTATAGCCATCTCGATTTAAACATTGATTTTGACATTGATTTTTAAAACAAAAAAGCCTTTCTAATCGGTGCTTTATATCGCCGGCTAACACATATGATAATCTCTTTATAATTTTACTGTTCAATTAAATATTATAGTTGGACCTACTTAAGTAAATATGAACCAATCCGCAGCAAGTGAAATGGAGATACTGATTCTGTTTTGCAACATTCAATAATTTTGTATAACACTATCAATATCAGAGTTCACCTTCGACTATCAACAGATTATTATTTATCGGTATTATTTCCTTAATCTAATTATATAACTTCAAAGTGCATATGTAGGTTTAGTCACAATATTTTCCTCACTACTAAAGAAACCAAGAACACACATAACTTCGAAAGGTCAGAAGAATTGCCCCGAGTGCTGGTTGAGGCTATTACCGCTGTTTACATAAAATTTAAACAATTCACAAACTGAGTTTTAACTATACCAATGATACAAAAGTTTTATAAGCTGATAATATTTATTAACTATTTTAAGGTGCATGCAATATTAAAACGCAACTTTTACAAAATTTATTAATTTGGTAACAACTGGAAGAATAAAGATACAAGACTTGTTTAAGCTAAATATAATAAAAAAATACAGCAATTAAACAGAGAAAGAATGAGAGCTAAATATTCTGTAAACATAAATAAATATTTACAGAATATTTTATATTAACAGTGATCCATTATCAGATACATAGTTCGATCCAGTAATACTCTTAGCTCTATCACTTGCTAAAAATAATATTAATGTCGATATTTCTTCAACTTCCCCAACCCGTTTCAAAGCGGTCATTGGTTTGAAATCATCCCAGGTTACCTGCATACCAGACTCTTTCAAAATATCGGTTCTCACCGGACCTGGACTTACAGTATTAACCCTGACTCCGTGAGGCGCTAGTTCCAACGCCATACACTTCGTAAAGTGATTTAGACCAGCCTTCGATATCGAATACGACATCATAGAACTTAAAGGTATTGTCTTTAACCCTGCTATACTGGATATGTTGATGACATTACCCTTGGTCTTCATTAACTCTGGTGCCGCTTTCATTGCGATATGGATAGCTGCTCGAAGATTAGTTGCCATTACTTTATCGTAAACTGCCAGGAGATCTCCTTCAAGAATGCTTGCCTCTCGAGAAAAACCAGCATTGTTGACGAGTACATCTAGTTTACCGAAGTGGTTGACCGTTTTCTGTACTATAGTAGAAGCTTGTTTATCGTCGGCAATGTCAGCGCGTATAACGAGTGGGGGAGGTAGATCAGCGAAGGTTGCTGCGACGGCAGCAAGCCTTTTCTCATTCCTGCCGACGATAGCAAGTTTGGCACCCTCTTTTGCAAACGCAAGCGCCGTCGCTGCTCCAATACCTCCGCTCCCACCCGTCACTAACACCACTTTATCAGTAAAACTCATTGTTCGACTAAACAGTACGAGCAGCTATACAACACTATATTATGATTATGTTGTAAGAGATATTTAATGTATTTTTTGTGATAAACAATCGTCACATATACGATAAGGCCGGAGTAGAGGCGACGTATAAGGTGCGACGCGGGTGCGCACCTGGCTGCGGGTTCTCATACATATCAAAAAGTTCCAATTATAGTCTCGCTAGAGTGTAGTTATTCTGTGGTTATACTGAATCACTCAATTTTGTTGGGCGTAAGTTCGCTTCACTCGAATTAACTGGTGAAAGTACGTCATTTGATAACTTTAGGTCTTATAAAGGAGACAGAATTATTACAACAAGTAACATCCCAGCAAGAGGAAGATTGGGAGGGCTACCAAACTACAGGTTGAAAAATTAAAATGTAAGGGAAAGTGGAGTAACTGTGCCCACCTAACGAAATACGGTTGAAATTTAAACAAAACATAAACTAATCGAATCAATCTTATTATCCTCATACTACTGTTTGTGAATTTAGATGTTTGATAATAATTAATCACGCCTTACCGTTAATGGTTTTGGATGGCATTTGAAACATAAGTAGACAATGACCACGATTAGTACATAGGGTACTTTTATCTTCTTATATCTTTTATTATCTTTTCTTTATCTTTTTATTATATTCTTTATTATCTTTTATTCTCTTATGGGCTTCTTTTTTTACCATAGATAGTAGCCATCTCGTTTTAAATACCTTTCAAACAAAAAAACCGCATTCACATTGGTCCATAATATTACAAATACAAATAATACTAAATGGTAGCACCACGTTTATGACGTCACACTATGATTGTATAGCTTTATATCATTTTATGTGTAAATATATTTAACAGAGAGCAGCGATAACTCAACGAGGAGTGGTACGGACTGGCGAGACGAAAGTAGCAGGTTCGAAACCTGCCCCAAGCAGCCCCTCTGATTTTTCTAAGCTACGTATATATTTATTATTAATTATGGCTTTTTATAACGGTGAAAGAAATATCGTGAGGAAACCTGCATACCTGCGAAGTCGATAAGAGTTTTCGAAGGTATGTGAAGTCTGCCAACCTGCATTAGGCCCGCGTGGTCACTGGTCAACTAAGGCCTTTTTTTATTTAGTTTTCGCGGGGAAAGCCGTTTATTGCTACCGCCCCACCGGGGGGAGGTGGAACGGTTATGTTGGGTTCTACCGGCCTTACGACCCAGCCACCCGACCACTGGGCTGAGTCCCTAACACTATATACAACCTATGCCGGTAACTACCAACTAAAACCCCGCGGTGACCATCTTCGGCGCATTATGGACGGCCCCGGGTTTCCCGAGGTAAAAATCACCCCGGCTTCAGCCGGAACTGCCCTTGCGCGGTGCCGCCTTGCGGCGGCCCGTCTCCATTTGGGGGGGCTCAGAAGCCCCCGCACACCGAAGGACGCCCTCGGCGTCAACGGCAGCATCGAGGCCAACCACCCGTGCTGCCGTCCATGCCGGGGGTCGCACGTACAAAAGTACGTGTACAAAAGGCGTACTGATGGGCGCTGTCCAGCCCCCCGCTGCGCGCCCGCGACCCCCCGATGGCCCCTATTAGTCGCCTCTTACGACAGGCAGGGGATACCGTGGTGGAATTCTCCAAACGCCCCCAATCCACAGGGCGTGAGACGCCGGTCAGTCGTCACCCCGGCGCCTCCTACGTCTCCTCTGGCGGCGGGAGGGATCGCTGTGCTCACGATCCCTGTCGGCACTCAACACCTCTCATTCAGTAGAGGAGGCCCATGCCCAGCAATGGGATGTATATAATACAGGGCTAGTATTATTATTGTTATATATTTGTCATACACATTATTTAGAATGTTCAATTATACAAACACTAATCTGAAACATTTGTAGAAAAGTGGAATAATTTTCAGTAGTCAGTCGGTATATAAAATTTTACTTTACCAAAATAAATAGAGATCCTTCTTTTTTTATTAGATTAAATGACGAGACGAGCAAGGCGTCCCGTCAAGTGTATGTTACATAACCTCACCTTTCTCCAACAAGTTGCTTATACAGCACTATCAATATCAGAGTTCACCTTCGACTATCAACAGATTATTATTTATCGGTATTATTTCCTTAATCTAATTATATAACTTCAAAGTGCATATGTAGGTTTAGTCACAATATTTTCCTCACTACCAAAGAAACCAAGAACACACATGACTTCGAAAGGTCAGAAGAATTGGCCCGAGTGCTGGTTAAGGCTATTACCGCTGTTTACATAAAATTTAAACAATTCACAAACTAAGTTTTAACTATACCAATGATACAAAAGTTTTATAAGCTGATAATATTTATTAAATAACTATTTAAGGTGCATGCAATATTAAAACGCAACTTTTACAAAATTTATGAATTTGGTAAGAACTGGAAGAATAAAGATACAAGACTTGTTTAAGCTACAAATAATAAAAAATTACAGCAATTAAACAGAGAAAGAATGAGACCTAATATTCTGTAAACATAAATAAATATTTACAGAATATTTTATATTAACAGCGTTCCATTATCAGATACATAATTCGATCCAGTAATACTCTTAGCTCTATCACTTGCTAAAAATAATATTAATGCCGATATTTCTTCAACTTCCCCCACCCGTTTTAAAGCAGTCATTGCTTTTAAATCATCGAAGGTTACCTGCATACCAGACTCCTTCAAAATATCGGTTCTCACCGGGCCTGGACTGACAGTATTGACTCTGACTCCGTGAGGCGCTAGTTCCAACGCCATACACTTCGTAAAGTGATTTAGACCAGCCTTGGATATCGAATACGACATTATAGAACTTAAAGGTATTGTCTTTAACCCTGCTATACTAGATATGTTGATGACATTACCCTTGGTCTTCATTAACTCTGGTGCCGCTTTCATTGCGATATGGATAGCTGCTCGAAGATTAGTTGCCATTATTTTATCGTAAACTGCCAGGAGATCTCCTTCGAGAATGCTTGCCTCTCGAGAAAAACCAGCATTGTTGACGAGTACATCTAGTTTGCCGAAGTGGTCGACCGTTTTCTGTACTATAGTAGAAGCTTGTTTGTCGTCGGCAATGTCAGCGCGTATAACGAGTGGGGGAGGTAGATCAGCGAAGGTTGCTGCTACGGCAGTAAGCTTTTTCTCATTCCTGCCGACGATAGCAACTTTGGCACCCTCTTTTGCAAACGCAAGCGCCGTCGCTGCTCCAATACCTCCGCTCCCACCCGTCACTAATACCACTTTATCAGTAAAACTCATTGTTCGACTAAACAGTAGGAGCAGCTATGCAACACTGTATTATGATTGTGTTGTAAAAGATATTTAATGCATTTTTTGTGATAAACAATCGTCACATACACGATAAGGCTGGAGTGGAGGCGACGTGTAAGGTGCGACGCGGGTTCTCATACACACCAAAAAGTTCCAATTATAGTCTCGCTAGAGTGTAGTTATTCTGTGGTTATACTGAATCACTCAATTTTGTTGGGCGTAAGTTCGCTTCACTCGAATTAACTGGTGAAAGTACGTCATTTGATAACTTTAGGTCTTATAAATGTAACAGAAAAAATATTACAACAAGTAACAGCCCAGCAAGAGAAAGATTGGGAGGGCTACCAAACAACGCGTCGAAAAATTAGAATTTAAGGGAAAGTGGAGTAATTGTGCACACCTAACGAAATACGGTTGAAATTTAACCAAAACATAAACTAATAAAATCAATCTTAGTATCCCCATACTACTGTTTGTGAGTTGGTGAATTTGGATTATTTTGGATGTTTGATAATTAATCACGCCTTACCGTTAATTGTTTTGGATGGCATTTGAAACATAAGTTTCAAATGCCATCAATCAATTTTGAGAGTGGTAGAGCCACGCTGTAGACAGTTTTGTCTACAGCATGAATGGGCTGGCTCGACCGGATCGTTACCACTGTCTCACAGAAAACCGACGTAAAGTAGTGGCTTGCTGCTGCGTTTCGTACGGTGAGTGAGATAACCGGAAGCCCAAATCCCCTCCCCTTCCCAATCCCTAATTATCCCTTTCCTTTAAGGTCGGCAACGCGCCCATGACTCTTCTGGTGGTGGGCGTACATGGGCGGTGGAGATCACTTACCATCAGGTGACCCAATTGCTCGTTTGCCGGCCTATGCTATAAAAAAAAAAAATAAGTAGACAATGACCACGATTAGTACGTAGGCTACTTCCATCCATGAACACGCCATTCATGCGGACGTAACCGCGAGCATAACCTAGTCGTCAGTAATGCTTTGTTTATCTTATTACAAATTTTTCATGAACAAATAAAGAAACAATAACTAGAATAATGGGTTGATACCACAGAGCCTCGAACATCACCTTCTGAGGCGTTTAATTGCGTCGTGTCAAAGATCTGATTTAGAAGGCGGTGTTATTAGACACGGCGCGCATTGTGAGGAGGTTCTCACTCTGGGGTCCTAATCACTGGCGTCTTGATTTCTTGGCCTCACTATTATAGAATAATGTTTTTTATAATTTTAAACGGTTCTTCATAACATTTAGGGCGACTTGCACAACGATACTTAAATCGAATTTATTTAACCACCAAACATGTATAAAAAAACGTCAAATCGTATGAAAAGTTATACTCGTAAATATTGAAAATCTTTTATTTACATTGATTGTCCTTCTATTCAAAAATCATAAGAAAAGTATGAAAAAAATACGTCTTTTTAACACGCTTTTATTAGCTTCAGACGTATGTATGTTGGTATTTTTGTATGTTGGTATGTTTGTATGTTGGTATGTTGGTAGGTTGGTAGGTTTGTCTGTAACCAACGGAATCGTTGAACGTGATTTTGACCTCCTTCAAAACGTCGGATTAAATTGAAATTTGGCATACTTATCAAGGACCGATGACAATGCAATATTATATAAAAAGTATTGCAAATTACTATTAATAATTATAAATGTGTTGTGTAGTTTAGTTTAGCGCCATCTACACGACGCATAAGAATGCGTCAATAGATTGTTAATTTGCGTCAATTAAAATTATACTCTGTGGATCTTTGCTAATTATAGGGAATGTCGATAGATGGTGCTCTTTTGATATTCGGGTTAGGAATTAAAATTATACTCCCTTGATCATCGCTAATTATAAGGAATATCGTATTATCTAAGATTTATAACATCATCTTTGCGTTCTGAGCATTGCATCAATATAATAATATGTCTTATTTGTGAGGAACCACAACCGACTACAATATATTTATATTTTAACTAAAAAATGAAAAATAAATATTAGTTAAAAAAAAAAAAAAGTGTGCGTCTCGGGACGATCGACAGAAGTGATAACTTAAACTAATGTGGGTTAAAGTGAGAGCGGAGGAGCCTGCCTACTACTGCCGTATGCGTGAGAGAAAGGGAAGCCAGAGTGGCGCCGTAAGCATTATGTTACGAAGTCCGGACAAAGTCATGTCAAAGCCCTGTCAAAGTCCGGTCAAAGTCCTGTCAAAGTCCGGTCAAATTCCGGTCAAAGTCCGGTCGAAGTCCTGTCAAAGTCCGGTCAAAGTGCAGTCAAAGTCCTGTCAAAGTCCGGTCAAGGTCCTGTCAAAATCCGGTCAAAGTCCTGTCAAAGTCCGGTCGAAGTCCGGTTAAAGTCCAGTCAAAGTCCGGTCAAATACCGGTCAAAGTCCTTTCAAAATCCGGTCAAAGTCCGATCAAATTTCGGTCAAATACCAGTCAAAGTCCTGTCAAAATCCGGTCAAAGTCCAGTCAAAATTCGGTTAAAGTCCAGTCACAGTAATGTCAGTCTTGTCAAAATCCGGTCAAAAACCTATCAAAGTCCGGTCGAAGTCCGGTTAAAGTCCAGCCGAAATCCGGTCAAATATCGGTCAAAGTCCTGCCAAAATCCGGTTAAAGTCCAGTCAAAGTAATGTCAGTCTTGTCAAAATCCAGTCAAAGTCCTATCCAAGTCCGGTCGAAATCCGGTTAAAGTCCAGTCGTAATCCGGTCAAATACCGGTCAAAAACCTGTCAAAATCCGGTTAAAGTCCTGTCAAAGTTTGTCAAAATCCGGTCAAAGCCCTATCAAAGTCCGGTCGAAGTCCGGTCAAATACCGGCCAAAGTCCTTCCAAAATCCGGTTAAAGCCCAGTCAAAGTCTTGTCAAAATCCGGTCAAAGCCCTGTCAAAGTCCGGTCGAAGTCCGGTTAAAGTCCGGTCAAAGTCCGGTCGAAGTCCGGTCAAATACCGGTCGAAGTCCGGTCAAAGTCCGGTCTAAGTCCGGCCAAAGACCTGTCAAAGTACGGTCAAACTCCGGTCATAGCCCGGTCAAAGTCCGGTTAAAGACCGGTCAAAGTCCGGTTGAAGTGCGGTCAAAGTCCGGTCCAAGCTGACTGGTCACTGTGTGACGCCACCTGGGACTTCGAAATAATCGATGTTCCAGGGAGGTCGGCTAACGCTGGCTGGTCGATGGACCGCTCGCGTTACGGAACGTTTCGGTTCACCCTCCCATAAGAAGTTATCACTTCAAAAACTAAAAAAACACGCTTTTATAGAAAGTCTAACTAAAAAATAGAAAATAAATTTGAAGAAAACAATGTATTTTATTGTAAAAAAAGCGTGGGGTGCATGGTGTCAATAGTTATAATTATTGTATTGACAGATATGAGTAGAAGGATTATCATTTAGATAATATCTTTAAAAGCACCCCACGCTTTTTTTACAATAAAATACATTGTTTTCTTCAAATTTATTTTCTATTTTTTAGTTAGACTTTCTATAAAAGCGTGTTTTTTTAGTTTTTTTTTAACTATTATTTATTGTGAGTACCCTTAGTACATTTCTCGTCTGTAGAAAAAACACTCGGAATCATTTCAAATACTTAGGCATCCTTAATCCACTACCCAACTCTGCCCTACTGGAATAAAGACGGTCTAATGTAGGATGGAGTGTTGGCCTTGATGAATTTCGGGGGCTAGTGATAACGTTCCACCTTACATTCATGGATGTTATTGCTGCTTGTAATTAAATACAACTATGAGAACATTTCGCATTACAACCCAAAACTTATTGTGTTCATTCGCTGAGGTGTAAAACTCGACGTTATATTGCCAAGATATTTAAATTCAGAACGTAATTGTTTATTATTTGGGACGGTTGTTGTTGAGACATTTGAAGAAGCTGATCATTTTCATACATTTAAATAGTGTATAAATTTAACTACGACTAATCTTAAAGCTGATTAGATCAAAACACCTACCTTTGGAGAAGAGTTGTAGCAAATACAGGAGTAACTGCATTGGATAAATGTTTATGACGCTAGATGGCTGAAGTACTGAATAGAAAAAAGAAACCGTCGTATTAAACGATACAAGAGGACAATTCAATCGTGGACATATTTCGATACAAGCAAGACACACTGTTATACTTGGTGACATGGCATGTGTACAAAATATTTCGCTTTCAATGGATTTTGTAACTATTTAAAGGAAATAATGATTTCGTTTTGGACATGGTCACAAAAGCATATTAATTTATTTAATAATTTATGTTAAAAAATATTTCTGGTGATAGTGAAATACTGGTCACTTGTAATAATGGCCGCATAAGTCTATCCACCGTGGATATTTCTTCAATCGGAACATAAATGGATATCTTGTAGAAATATATGCAAATATACTTTAGGAAATAATTATGTTGTTAATTACTATATCTTCTTGAAGGTCATTTCGGACTTATTTTATAATTAAGTCTATACATTAGCATTTTAATAAGTTTAGTTAAGTTTGAAGATGTATTTGCTTCTTATTGCCAAGTTGTGTCCAAATATAATCTTTATTATCTTAATATCAATGTTTACGTTGTGTTCAATTAGTTACTATGCTTTATTTCAATGTATAATATTATTTCTTGTAAGAAAATTTTTGTTGAATATAGAAATAGTGTAATTCCTAATTGATTTTTAATAATTTTATTTTAGTGTTTACATAATATATAAATAATTCCAAAAGTCAGATACATCGTCCTGACTACATATTAGGATGTAAGTTTTATTGTAAATGTCAAGAAGTAACTTCCAATGCACATTATGCACCTGCAGGCTTAACATAAATTATATGCATAAAATATGACGCGCGCAATAGAGACAATTATCCTCGACAAATAACTAGTGTCTACTGAAGGTTATCTTGGCTTTACAATGTGACTGCAATTAGTATGGAGTAATGGAATAATTTTACGCAGATACACTTGTCATCATCATGTGGTTCTCATCCAACCTACCTGGCTGAGGCTAGACATTACATAACAATTTAAAATGCTATAGTTCCCTACGTTACCACCGACAATATTATGTGGCAATACTATTTATATAATTACTGAAAGTACTAATTTCTGAAAGCAGTTATAACACTAATTAGCAGTAATTAGGTACTATCTAACAACATTTCTTGCGCAGGAATCACATTCACTCTGTGGCCGTAATCCTATATCGTTATGCTTCCCTGGTGTCTCCCGTAGTACTAATACAATACGTAATTATAATTTTGCCGGCCAATGCTATAAAAATACGATTTTCCAAAGCCCAGAGGATACGGGTTAGAAATGATTGAACAGTTGCTGTTGATTAAAGTTGAACCCAATGATAAAAGACCTTGTACAATTCAGCACATCAACTATTTAATCTGTAACAAAGTGTAGTCCTACACCCTCATGGACTTCTGGTATTTTGCGTCAATTGACAACGTGACCCGAGTCTTTCGAACGAACGTGGCGCTTGTAAGCTTTTCATCTCCCAACTAAAAATATATTTTCATATAGATAGTATTTACTATGGAATACCCAATCAATTCTTGCAACCATATTATATTATGAGCGTCGGATAGTAAACATAGTAGTTTGACATTATACCTAACCTTCAAATCTTATCATCATCAACATCGTAAATACTTTTGGATTCGACTATCTTTTCTATCCTCTTCTATTATCTAGCTAAGTCTATGTATTGCTAGCGAAATCACAGATATAATTGAAACAGTGAACTACTAACATTGAGCGAGTAGCCGGCTGTAACACGAAAGGCCGCGGGTTCGATTCCCGCCCGATCAATGAATGACCGTCGCCGTTCTCAATGCTTATCAAACATAAGTTTTAAGTTTATTATATTTTAAGTAATAGATATTTTTTCATTATATATTCTTAACATTATATAATAATTATTTAACAATCTCTTTAAAGTTATTAGAACAACTCAATCTCATTCCTTATTATCTTCTAAATATTCCGAAATTTTATAATAGGCTTTATAACACTACTTTTGCTTTATTAATGCCTTGAAGTTGTGAATATTTAATTGTTTAATCTCTATAAAAACGTATGCAAATACCCCTAAAAGAATTGCTGATCTTTCTTGTCTTGTTTTATGACCTACAAGATTATTTTCACTGCGGGTGTAAGCCTCGTTTATCTTTGAAAAACTATCTACATTTTTATAAATATACATTAAGATTGCAAAAATGTATTGAGATGTTACTGTCATTATATCAACTTCTTTAAATATTTCTCTTAATGAAATCCGGGCGCCAAGAGAACGATGATCTTACAGCCTGTTTTTGAAGTACACGTACCGTATTAATGTCAGCAGAATTTGTACCCCACAGAAGAATTCCATAACACATGAAGCTATGAAAGTAAGCAAAATAAACCAATCTCGCCATTTTCACTTCGGTTACTTGGCGTATCTTGCGCACTGCAAAAGAGTGGTAGAGGCACGCTGTAGACAGTTTTGTCTACAGCATGAATGGGCCGGCTCGACCGAGTCGTTACCGCTGTCTCACAGAAAACCGACGTAAAGTAGCGGCTTGCTGCTGCGTTTGGTACGGTGAATGAGATATCCGGAAGCCCAAATCCCCTCCGCTTCCCAGTCCCTAATTATCCCTTTCCTTTAAGGTCCGCAACGCGCCCATGATTCTTCTGGTGGTGGGCGTACATGGGCGGTGGAGATCACTCACCATCAGGTGACCCACTTGCTCGTTTGACGGCCTATGCTATAAAAAATACAGCACTCAACTTCTTAGCTAATGTAACTATGTTTGGCCCCATTGAAGCTTCTGATCTAAAGTGATACCCAAAAATACGGTTTTCTCCACAAGGCTTAAATTGTCCCCATTCATCACTATCTTAGCACTTGTCTTTTTTACATTAGGTGCTAATAACCTCACACACTTAGTTTTATTGCCATTTAGTAAAATCTTGTTAGCGCGTTAGTGTACAGTTTTGAGAGGGCATTACCAATATCAGAGTTCACCTTCAACTATTAACCGATTATCATTTATTGGTATTATTTCCTTAATCTAATTATCAATATCGATAAACTTTATATTGCACATTATAAAATCACTTTTGTTTCTCCTATTATTGAAATTTCTTACATTCTCGAACTTTCTAGACCATAAAACATCATCACGTACGAGTAGGTACAACTCAAATAAACATTATCACCTTTCCTAGAAAATGTGTATTAAATGGTTTATTATTCTTATTAAAGTCTTCACCCGTTTTTTTAGATACCAGTAACAAATACATTATATTCGCATAGAAATATTCCCCTGCACAAGCCTCCTCTACTAAAGAAAGGGATTACGCTTGAGACCATCATGCTGTCTACATACAGACTGGTAGCCTTGATATATCTTAAATATGCCTTCTCTCGATGTTTCCTCACGATGTTTTCCTTCACTGCCAAAGAAACAAAGAAGAACACATCACTTCGAAATGTCAGGGGAATTTCCCCGAGGGCTGGTTGACGCTTTTTACATGACCATAAACAATTCATAAACTGAATTTTTACTATATCAATGATGCACAAATTTCGATAAGTTCTGCTGGTGGGAGGATACTTGTATCCGACCGGATAGCGACCACCGTACACTGGTGCTAAAACCTGCCATAGTGGCCCACCTTGCGTGGATCGCGTTCCAGGGTCAGCCAGTGTATATCCGGTTCTCCCCAGGGGGCTTGCCCCCTGATCCTCACCCTTTTCCCATCCCTTTTTCCTTCCCTTCCCCCTTGGCCCTTTGGCAGGCCGGCATGATCTTGCCGACCAACGATGGACACATTGTTTATCGTTGGTCGACAATATTCTTGGATTGCGCTACACTTACCATCAGGTGTAGCGTAGTCACTTTGCCGAGGCAGGATAAAAAAAAAAAAAAAAGTTGATAGTATTTATTAAATAAATATTTTAAGGTAATATTAAAACGCGACTTTTATAAAATTGATGAATTTGGTAGCATCGGGAAGAATAAAGATACAAGACTTGTTAAAGATACAGATAAAAAGGGTATGTGTGCAGTTCACACACGGCAGAAATGAAACTTCAGTAAAGTATTAAATAAAATGATAAAAATATTCACACTGTCAAAATATTATAATAAAAATAATTACACAATAATATACACATAAATATTATTGTGTGTAAAATCAATACAAATAGTTTTATAATGTTAATAAATTTAATTAATCGATAATTTATATAAATAAAAAATAATGGTCAAATTAACACAGATATGTTAAATAATTAACATAAATTAATTAACCAACTAATTTTAATACGCAAATGCAAAAAAATAAAACACGTGAATGATATACCACGTTGTTTATGATTATATTTTATTTTCCGAAGGCATACTGCGCTTTTTCGATTCATCGAATTTTCAAAACACAACGGTACTAAAGAAGTTTCACTACAATAAAAAATTACAGCAATTAAACAGAGAAAGAATGAAAGATAAACAAATATTTACAGAATATTTTACATTAACAGCATTCCATTATCAGATACATAATTCGATCCAGTAATACTCTTAGCTCTATCACTTGCTAAAAACAATATTAATGTCGATATTTCTTCAACTTCCCCCACCCGTTTTAAAGCGGTCATTGGTTTGAAATCATCCCAGGTTACCTGCATACCATACTCTTTCAAAATATCGGTTCTCACCGGGCCTGGACTTACAGTATTGACCCTGACTCCGTGAGGCGCTAGTTCCAACGCCATACTCTTCGTAAAGTGATTTAGACCAGCCTTCGATATAGAGTACGATATCATAGAACTTAAAGGTATTATCTTTAACCCTCCTGCACTAGATATGTTGATGACATTCCCCTTGGTCTTAATTAACTCTGGTGCCGCTTTGATTGCGATATGGATTGCGGCTCGAAGATTAGTTGCCATTACTTGATCGTAAACTGCCAGGAGATCTCCTTCGAGAATGCTTGCCTCTCGACAAATTGCAGCATTGTTGACGAGTACATCAAGTTTTCCAAAGTGATCGACGGTTTTCTGTACTATAGTAGAAGCTTGTTTGTCGACGGCAATGTCAGCGGGTATAAGGAAGGGGGGAGGTAGATCAGCGAAGGTTGCTGCGACGGCAGCAAGATTTTTCTTATTCCTGTCGACGATAGCGACTTTGGCACCCTCTTTTGCAAACGCAAGCGCCGTCGCTGCCCCAATACCGGCGCCCCCACCCGTCACTAACACCACTTTATCAGTAAAACTCATAGTTCGACTAAACAGTACCAGCAGCTAAGCAACACTATATTATGATTGTGTTGTAACAGATATTTTATGTATTTTTTTCTGATAAAGAATCATCACATTCACGATAAGGCCAGAGTGGGGGTGGCATATGAAGTGTGAAACGTATCTCGAATTAACTAGTAAAACTACATTATTTGATTTATCTTGTGTCGACCGAAGGTTATCTTGGCTCCACAATGTGAGTGCAAATAGTAAGGAGTAGTGGAATAATTTTACGCAGATACACTTGTCATGATCAGGTGGTTCTCATCCAACTTACCTTGCTGAGGCTGGACACATACATTACATAACAATTTCGACATTACATAGGAAAGCTAGCCCAACCTAACACTATATACAGCCTACGCCGGCAATACCAACTAAAAACCCCGCGATGGCTATTTTCGGCGCATTAGGGACGGTCCCATCTCCGAGACGAGAAGCGCCGATACTAAGGCAATAAACTACATACTTTTAAGCCAAGTTAGAAGTTTATGAAATCATCAAAGCCAACGACTCTGAAATGACCTTAGCCTAAAATACCCCTCAGAATTAAAAAATACTATGTTTAATACGTGGCCTTCTAAACATTTAAAACTAATTAAACAATATCAACAACAACAACGATCAATCAATGTCCAACTTTTTGAAGGATCCCTCGACGCCCCCGAAGATGTCTGTGATGGTCTTCGGTTTGCCTGGACGGGCAGATTCATTGACTCTCTTCTTATTCTCTTCAGCAAAGAACGCTGGGCTGCCCTTTATTTTCGCTAGTACATCAGCTGGAACATGAAGTCAATAATTACGTTAATATACACATTGCGAATAGTATAGTAATCACTACTCTCATGGCAGTCGTTGAGAATTAATGCTGTGCTGGCGACGACGTCATGTGCCTGGTCGGTCACTTCCTTGTAAAATTATTGAGATGCATCGCATTGCTGATGGTAGGATATTCATATCCGCCCGGATAGCGACCACCGTACACATGGTATTAAAACCTGCCATAGTAACCCACACACCTTGTGTGCATCGCGTTCCGAGATCTGCCAGTGTATATTCGGTTCTCCCGAGGGGCTTGCAACATGATTTGATGGTTGTTTGGGGCGGGTATAGGGGTACATCCTTGTATCCCTGTGCCTGCATCGATCATACGCCTGCCTTGTCGCAGGCCCCTTGATTTGCTTCTTCCATCTCCGAAGAGGGAAAAAGCATTTATACACGCCGGCATGATTCTGGTGACCACCAATGAACTCATTGTTTGTCTGTGGTCGCTAGTTTTATTGGACTCCACTATGCTTAGCATCAGGTGTAGGGCAGTCATTTTGCCATACTTGGATAAAAAAAAAAGGAGGCCGATGGCTGGCACATGCGTCATACACGTGAACGGTTGCTGCTTATATGAACGATAGACTCAGACTGCTATTACTAGATATAACTTTTATTTCATAGTAGTCAATAATTCATCGTACTCGCAAGGATATTGCACAAACATCATATTTGCATCATCTAATTTGACAGTTCTTAGATATGTTTGAACGGACGTGTTCAACCGTTTAGATATTACAAATATTCTTCTAATGGGTGTCTTAATTTACAGCACTGCAGTCATCACCCCGAGACATGAGATGTTGAATCTCATGGCGCCAAGCCATTCCACTTGATTCAGTTTACTTTCAGCCAAAGCAGAGGTACCGATTTTCGTATTCGAGAAACCCACCAACTAATGAAACAATACAAACTGTGGGCTGTATCGAAGCTCTTGTACTGTCCTCCTGCCTCCTTAGGCAAGGCCTCAAGCGGCACGAACTTGTCCAGAGTCTTGGAGCCGATCTGATGAATATGCAGCATACCCAGCAGTTCTTTCTTCATGAAAGGCCGGAGTATCATCATCAGGCGATCCATGAATGAGGGGGCGTTGAGGAAATGCAAGCCTTTAAGTTTCACCAACATGGCTTCCTGGAAGTTGGGAATCTTAGTTTTAGTATTTGGTATGTACATATACGCACTCTCGCCTGTAATCCCCGAAGGCGTAGGCAGAACAGTACACCCACATATCGCCGAGCATATTTTCGTCCCATGAGGTTATAGGGGGCTCGCCCCATGTGGCCATACCGGCTATATAAATGGCTTTTGGACCCAGTCCAGGACCACAGTTACCAATATCATATTTAAATTGCGCTGCCACCACTCTAATGAGAATAAATCTCCTTCAAGATTTTTTTGATTTGAGTGGTAGAGCCACGCTGTAGACAGTTTTGTCTACAGCATGAATGGGCTGGCTCGTCCGGGTCGTTACCTCTGTATCACAGAAAACCGACGTAAAGTAGCGACTTGCTGCTGCGTTTCGTACCGTGAGTGAGATATCCGGAAGCCCAAATCCCCTCCCCTTCGCAATCCCTAATTATCCCTTTCCTTTAAGGTCGGCAACGCGCCCATGATTCTTCTGGTAGTGGGCGTACATTGGCGGTGGAGATCACTTACCATCAGGTGATCCACTTGCTCGTTTGCCGGCCTATGCTATAAAAAAATAAAAAAGATTGAAAAGTTTGAATACCTGTAGATAATAAAGGAACTGTTGCACCGTGTGGACATCAAGCTTGGTCAGATGCGATACTGTCACCTTATCGAGGTCCATGATGATCACTAACCCTGGCCACGTGCCTGTTTCGTATTGCCACAGGTCGACCACCGTCAGCACTCCCCTGTGAACAAAAATTCTGAAGTAAAAATACGTGGAAGAAGATATATCGTCTTACTAATTAAGTTAATAAAGGGTAGAAGCAATTTGGGTAACGTAAGGTGGATAACCATTATGCTTATGAACAGGGTCTGTGAACGCCCATGATGCCACAACATGAAGAACGTGAGAAATAAAGAACGTGAAAAAAACCGGTTGTTGGCGAATGAGGCGAGAGAACGTCAAAAATGAGCACGAGAGGCAGAATCAAATTTATATCGCGAAAATTATGGCAATTTTTCTAGAATGACATTCATTTTGAAAAAACCCAGAAAAATTTGGAGTTAAAACAATGCAATTTATGTCATCATTGTTGGTTTGATTTAAATATTGAAAACTGCCTCATAAATTATTACCCGTTAGAAAAACTACGCGAGCCCTCAAAAGCTCAGCTCTTTGCTAGGTTATAATGTAATCGTTGATAGTGACAGCAGTTTTCGTGCAACTTCATCATAAATTTATTTTAATTTGCTGGCCTATTTTACAATGTCGCGGACGGCGGAATAGGAACAACCACGTCACGGTTGTAGCCTCACGTTAAATACTAGGGGTCCATAAGCATTAAGTTGTGTGCACTGTCACAGAGTAAATATATCAGTGCAAGGACGTCTTCACTTGCAGCAAGCCTGATAAAATTATTAGCGATATTTTTAAACTATATATCGAGACCATAAGACCAAAGGTGCCTGCGTGCGAATTAAGCGCGAATCAATCATTAATCTATCTCTATATTCATTCATATGGAACGACTCAGCCACGTGGTGGCGGATATCCAAATATTTTACCCTACATGCGACAAGCTTAAAGAAATCTATACTAATAATAAAGCTGTAGAGTTTGATTGTTTGTTTGTTTGTTTGTTTGTTTGTTTGAACGCGCTAATCTCAGGAATTACTGGTTCGAATTAAAAAATTCTTTTTGTGTTGGATAGTCCATTTATCGAGGAAGGCTTTAGGATATATAACATTACGCTGCGACCATTAGAAGCGAAGCATCAGTGAAAAATGTTGCAAAAACGGGGAAAATTATTCATATTTGAAGGCTTCCGTTGCTAAGCTACCAAAATAATATTATTTGAAGGCTTCCGTTGTCAAATCAAAATCAAATCTATACTAATATTATAAAGCTGTAGAGTTTGATTGTTTGTTTGTTTATTTGATCACGTGGGCGGAGCCGCGAGCAAAAGCTAGTTACTAATAATGTTATTTGTGAAAATAATTAAGTTTAGTTGTTATTAATAATAAATAAACAAAGCTGTTTCTATTGCGATCAAGCTGAAGGGGACATGAAACATAGGAAGTTAAGTTAGAATATTAATGATTTTTAGTCTAATAGGCTAGATTTGTAATTCATTATTAACAACTATATATATACGGACTCTGCGAAAATAATGAATGTCGTGAATGTATGCGGAATTTGTGGCAGAAAGCAGTCACACTGTCAGCCGGCAAAAAATACCAGGATACCATAAAGACGCAGTAACATATTCTACTATAGTTTAATTTGTAGTGTAAAGGTTCATACAAAGATCACCAGTGTACGGATAACAAGTGTTGCAATATTTTTAAGCTGTGTTACTCGACTCTACGAAAATCGATGGTAGCATACCTGCTACGTAATTGAAAAGCAAAACGGCAGATAGATATTATTTGAAAAACGTTAATTAAACGTTAAAAACACTAGACGTCAATTAATTGCAATTGATTTCTAATATAATATTTGTCGAAGATTAAAAATATGTACAGTCAAACATACAAAAGTAAGGCCTACTTATTTTTGACGCGTTACCGGCCTTAAAGGCAGAGAGCATAATTTAGAAATTAGGAAGGGGACAAGGAAGTGGGCCTCCGGATATCTCACACACCATACGAAACGCAACAGCAAGCTAATGTACGTCGGTCTTCTATCAGATATTGTTAATAATCTAGTCGAGACGCCCCACTCATGGGGTTTGGAATTTCTTCTTTAAATTTTAATATTTCCCAGTTTGAGCCTATTAATTAAGACGGTGGCGCCACGTATACCATACAGCAAGTGACGTTAATAAAACCCGTGAAAACTGGCTTATCGTACCAGGCGTACATGATGCGCTAGTGAGCTCTGTCAGAGGCCAATAAAAATGTATGCCAGTTTAACGCAGTTCCTCCATTGTATTAACTATCCCCACGCAATAAAATTAAGCTTCGCATTGTCATCACCTGTGTGAGAAATTAAGTAATGTAAAAATTAAGTTAAATTAAAATTAAGTATACAATTTAGCTATATTTTTCAACAGTCGATTAAACCACAATATAAGCAATATTTAGTGGGATGTTAAATACAGAAGAGTCCTGTTAGCCTTTCATTCACAAGTTTAGACTTTGCGAAGAGTGAAGACTTCATCTATCTGAAGCTCTATACATCAGAGAGTAAAGACTCAAGTAATTTCTTTTCGCAATAATTATGATTTCAAAATTATTTTCTTCCTTTCAGATAATAGATAGCAAAGCCAGGTAAAATAAGTTCAATATTATTTGGCAAATGCAGTCCAAAGAGAATGTCGACCGTCAAGAAGACATTGAGTTCCTCGACGATCGGCAGAATTATACCGGCCTGAAGATACTAACCTGATCCTGGAATGCAACTCACTTGAACGAGCCAGTATGTTTGCTTTTTTAGATTGTAGGTAACGGAAACAGGAGGGAACTATTACAAAATTGCTTTGTTCCTTTCGGATATTGTAATTCGCGCACGCTACGAAAATATTATTAAAGTAATTTGGTGACGTCATCGGTATGAAGCGCGGAAAATTGTCACGTTGTCAGTCTACTCGGAATACCAGGAGAGCATAACAATAAAGATAAGCCGATTACCACAGATTAAGTAATTTATTTGATGCGCTTTTGAATGTTGCCAGTAGACGGCCAATACTGTTCCACTACATTTAAGCAATGGTCCTCCTGACTTAACTCTTATAGCGCCATCCAGCGGTAAATTAAAATAGGGGTGACATAATAACGTCCCACTGCAGGGCAAGCGACATCCGATCATCAAGGTTCAAGCGGCTCCGTGGCTAAACTTTTCATCATGAGTCTAACTCGTTCCGCCATCTCCTTCCGGGCTACGGCCTACCCGGATACTTTGTGCCGATGTTAACACACGGAATCATTTGTTTGTCTATGAATGTTCTAATAATAAATTTAAAATATTTAGTCGATATAATTTAATTTAATTTGTAAAAAGCAGAAAAGAAAAGAGAATGTGACTCCTTAAATCAACGACTTAAATCGGAGAGTGCCCTGAAAAATTCATGTCAAACAGCATTTGGTAGGTAAATCTTAATTTGAATTACTAAAAAATATGTGAAACCAAGTTTCGTCAAATAATGAAAATGTGAAGCGTGAACTTCCATTTTGAATTATCTAGTATTGTTTACCTACTTGACGCCAGTCAGTGGGCGTTAAAAGAATTAAAAGTTTGACAGACCTAAGGAAACGTAACCGAAACACGTGAAAACTGTTCTTACTTACCAAGCAATCATAAACAAACATCAGCGTGAACTGTCACAGATGAATAAATATCAATGGCATTATATAGAACTTCGTGTAGTACTATAACAAAACCCCTACCTCGTTTACACAACTTTTAATTTGGCTCTGAAATATGATTAAAATTAAGAGAAAATCATTTGCGAACTTGAAGTGTTTTAAAAAGACACAGACCAATTTCAATGCCAATATTTATGTTAAAAACGATTTTTCATAATGCATATTCCAACATAATAATAACAGCTCTAAAAAAAATTTTACAACTCTGCCAGACAGACAACCAAGTAACGATGGCACGCGGAACACGTGAATACTGATTTTACTTACCAGGGGTACATAAGCGAGCACCGGTGTACGCCATCACTAGCTTAAAATATTAACATTACTGTAGAGCTACGTACTGGAAAAACTACAGCACTGACTACATTAAAACCCCACAACAAGGAATATACTACTACTCTTAACCGTGTCCCAAGCAAATATATTTCAGCTCTCTAATCAATGTTAGAAAGCCCACGTAAAAAAAAATATTATATTTTCAAAATTGTGAGGAAAGAAAAAAACAGTTCGAGCATTTGGTTCGGTAAAAGTCTCACTGGAGAAGCTAAAAAAACCCACTTTCTGAACTTTAGTTCTAATACACATCATATAAATGTACCTTGTCAAAGTCATATAATTATTATAGATTTGTTTGTAAAAAAGAAAAGGTTAAGGGTTAGAACAAACAGACAGTGGCGTGCACAGGGTTTTGTGACAGGTTAGGCAGCAGTCAACATACTTATATTTCTACTTTTTCATTTTCCTAGGGTTCTAATAGTCACGTGAAAAATCTCTCTCCCGTAAAAACAATAAAAACGTTTAAATAAGCCTTATTAGCACAAAAATATAATATCAAATTAAGAACTCACCGTCAAAGTTTCAAGGTCGAAAACACGATATTCTGCGATGACGCCAAATTGAAGAAGGAATTGGCCACCTCAAATATCTTGTCCGTGAGTGATAGAATTACGTTACGGAACATGTCACTTGCAAGATATCAGACACATACACACATCCTTTAGACACAATTAAACTCATTAAAACTTATCATCAAACGATAATTGCGAAAATAACATTTTGAATAAAATAGGTAAATATACGATTGAAACACATAATTAATACACTAATTCAAATAAGACACAAATAAATTACTATATTTATACTACTTCACGTGTTAAAACGGCTTACTTAATTATATGCAATAAAATCAAAACATAAACAAAGATTGCGAAATGAACAAAACAAATATGGTGACTTAGTGACAAAATTTTTAAAGGAATGATTGATTGCGTCATGCGTCACGATTGACCAATATAAAAAGAGGTGAGCTGTGATTGGTCCTCCTGCCGCAGGAGATGTCATTCATAATACTTACACATTTTTGGTCGATAGAGTCGAAAATACTCCACTTTTGCAAAAAATTATGAATGGACTGTAGGCACTCGGCAATACTGCCTAATCGCTCTGTCTTGCATTCCTTGCGTCGACGCGATTAGATTTTCGTACCGAGTTTGAACTTTTTAAATACGTATTGTATTATTTTATTAACTAGTGAATGAATTTGCTTTATTTTTAATTTTATTTTTACATTATTAAAACCTTGTTGCTAGTAGGGTAGGCAGTGCCTTTTTGCCTATATGGAGTGCACGCCACTGCAAACAGACAGCCGTTCATTGGCACTCATTGAATACAAAAAAATACAATGCCGATTCATCACACACAAAAAATTTTACCAATTACAAAACGGGATGGAATGAAACTCGTGAAAACTACTACTAGCTTACTAGGGGTTCATGAGAGTGAAATGGTGTCTGCCACAGAATAAAATATTAGTGTTAATATGCTACCGTCTGTTTACTAAAAGGCCTTTATGTGAATAAATCTAATTTGAGTAATGGTAAAAAATTGAAAAATAATTACACATTATAATTAATGATTCATCATAAAATTTTAGAGGGAAATAAAAAAGGGGGTATTAATATCCCCGAAAATATGTGATAAATTATTATTTTTATGGACATTATATCCCAGGTTTTGCCCTTTAAAAACTTCTAGAAATGTTGACCATTACCCAAAATTAGGTTTATTCTCTCTACGTCCTTGTAGTCAACGCACACAGTATGACGTACTATCAGTTCCAGTATACAAACTATTTGCAATATATTTACGCTGTGACATATACGGCGAAACGCGCATGCGTAAGGAATAAAGGGAACTCTGAGTAAGGATAAAGACATACCTGATAGACTCATGGAAAACGAAGTTCTTGGAATCATAGTCGAGGAGACGGCAGTAGATGACGGCGGAGTCGTCGTAGGCACGCGTCTCTAAAGGCAGCAAGAGACTGGAAATATAAGTAAGCATTAAACAAAAGGCCCTAATGACGCTACCTATCACTTTGTGACGAGTTTTCAAAAACTTCACTAACTCTTCTCTTGAATTGACTTCAATTAGAAAAACATCTCTTTTAAATGGCTGAACAAATTTTGTACAAACATAACTAAGAAATATTTAAATTAAACCATCTTTCAAAAAAATTGCTTTCGGATAGCTCTATTTGTTCTTTTTGACCAAAAAAAAAGTGGAGATTTTAACACCATTATTTTTATAAGGGTTTAAAAAACCATACTAACTAACCCATTCTTCATAGGCTTTACCCTGATTGATTATTTCTGGTTATCGCAATCAATATGGAAATTGAATTTAGATCATTTAATAATTTTGGTCGTTAATTAGAATCGTGAGTTGCGAGCTCAGATTAGATGCACTAGTTTATAATAATAATAGCTAAGTTATTGCGGAGAGTCAGCAATAACCTGTCCACCAAGCCCCATTATAAAATGTATGTAAAATGAACTATGAGAGTGTGATGTCAAATCATGGTAAGGAAACACAACAGTAGAAGAACCGTGGATGCGTTGACGTCTTTTATGGAAAGGAATGGGGATTGCAAAAGGTCGAGGGAAATTTAAGCCTCCGGAAATCTCACTCATTGTACGAAACGCAACAGCAAGCTGCGCAGCGGCTGGTTCATGTCGGTCTACTGTGAGACAGTGGTAACCCGATTGAGCAGGCCCATTCATGCGGTAGAAAAAATTATCTACAGCGTGGTTTCAACATTTATCACTCACACTATAATACGTTTACCCTTGTTTCGTATCAAGCATCAAAACTTACGAAGGATTCAATGACTTCATCATCTTTTCATCAGGATGACGATCCTTAAACAGGTTGGTGAAGAGAGTACGTAGTGTTAAGTTGAGATCGAGCACCTGCTTGGCCACCTCCGAACTCCTATTACAGCAGTGGTAAGTCAGGATTAGATCCATGTCTGAAATTAGATAGAATTAAATTGGTTTTACCAAAACTTAAGTATCGGCTTAAAAAATATAACACTGAAAACTGTTGGTAAGATATTCGTACCCTGTCAAAATTATGCTCAAAGATTCCGTTACATACAAACATAAGTCTGAAACTAAAATAATAGCGTGTTTCGCAGCTTAGAAATCAAATCGTCGGTGGAAAGGCAAAAATACCACCGCTTTGTCTATTTCTGCCGCCAAGCAACAGTGTGTAAGCACTGTTGTGTTTCGGTTCGAAGAACATGGAAACCAGTGAAATTACTGGGCATTATGAGACTTGGCATCTTATGTGGGGGGGGGGGGGGGGTGACGGTGGTGAACGCGGCTCAGTGTCATGCAGTGCTTTGTAATTCAGGGTTCTGCGTGTTGTTGCTTCTGTTTATGGGCAGGCGTGGCGCTTATCAGGCGAGCGCCTTGCTTGCCTCGTCATACAACCAAATTAAAAAAAAGTTAAAAGAGACGTACTTATTACTTTTTACAGTATTCTACACAAAAAGTTGCATTAACAAAAAAAACCGCATGCACACGATGACTCGACCGCTTCCGTAGTTTTTTGTATGTCAAGGTCACGAGAACATGGGGGGGAGTAAAATTACGATACACGGTTACATACATTATTCTGGTGGTAGGATATTCACATCGGCCTGGATAGCGACCACCGTACACGTTGTTAAAATCTGCCATAGTAACCCTTGTGTGGATCGCTTTCCAGGATCAGCCAGATTTCCAGTTCTCCCGAGGGGCTTGCGACATGACTTGATGGTTGGTTGGGGCGGATATAGGTGTACATCCTTGTATCCCTGTGCCTGCATCGGACATCCACCTGTTCTATCGCAGGTCCCACAATTTGCTTCTTCCCTCTTCGAAGTGTGAAGAAGCATGCTGACAGGCATGATTCTGGTAACCACCCATAACCTCATTGTTTGTTGTGTTGGTTAATACCTCCTCAAGTCATTATTTTGTCTCCCGCTTTGCTATGGATGGAAGTGGACAATTAATATTTCCAACTCCTCCCTAACCTTCTATCTGATTAATTTCGTTGCGGGACAAAGACATATAGGCATTCCCAGAGACGCGCCGAGCTTCACAGCTCGGTGTCAACAAAAATGCGTGCCACTGTTGATCCTGGTGCACAGGAGTTACAGTGACGGGTGTGTGGGCGGGATAGTAAAAAAAAAACCTTATCGTTTGTGGTGGTCGCTGGTTATTTTGGACTGCTGAGTGTATTGCAGTTACTTTGGCGTGCTCGGATAACAAAAACACCGGGTTGTTTTTTATTATTATAATGCGATATAGCCACCTTTATGTATGTGACTAGTTGTTTTTTAAGGCACCGAGTTAACAAACTAGTATGACTCGTGTAGTTTCCTTAAGCTATTTTTATATAATCTTTAATCTAGGTGTGTGAAATACATGCGTGCTGGAATTATTTTATTACCACAGTATTTTGAATCATTTAGTTTTTTTAATGTATTTCTATCATAATCTATAAGAAGGCTGGTGGAACTCTGCTGCTCATGAACCCTCTTCGAAGAGAGAAGAAGCAAATCGAGAGGCCTTCGACAGGACAGGCGGATGACCGATGCAGGCACAGTAATACAAGGATGTACCCCTATTCCCGCCCCCACCAACCATCAAGTCACGTCGCAAGCCCCTCGGGAGAACCGGATATACACTGGCTGATCCTGGAACGCGATCCACACAAGGCGTGTAGTTCATTATGGCAGGTTTTATGACCATGAGTACGGTGGTCGCTATCAAATTCTACAAATTTTCATGTCGCAGGACTGGAGGGGCAAGTCAGTCATCAACTCAGCGCCTACTTCTCCCTTGGTAGCGAACGGACTCGATTCGTTCCCGATCCAGTTCAGTTCGCTCTTCTTCTAAGGCACAGTCTCAGAACGAGGTTACTGTACACCACGATCTTCATCTACCGACCATAGTAGACCTGAATACAGCCTGTTCATTCGTACTGATACTGGTTTTAGCATAGCTCTACCATTCACAAACTCTATTATTGCCATTCTCCTTTCTTTGATCTAGTGGCAGCGTAGTAAGGCTGAGAACTGTGAAGTTCTGGATTTACTTCCCAATTTGTGTTTGAATTTTGATAACATGAATTTCCCGTGAATTAAATTTGTGTCCGGTATGGCATAGGCTCTGATATAGGCTAGTATAGGGTCGCCCCCATCACATCATGGGACGGAAAGAAACGTCGAAACAAAGGTGAACGAGTTGTATCTCTACACACCCCTCGGGGATAAAGGCCAACATCTTCTGACTTCAACATCTAATCGGTAATTACTGTATATAGTTTTAATAATTAAATACAATTGACGTCAATGTATATATAGGTTCATAATTAATAACAAAGTTTTATATATTGTGTAACTAACTGTCTCGCGTGGTTACACTCGAGTGTTTATTACTACTGCGCTCCCGTGGGTCATAGTGTAATGGTAATTATATCATCTTTATTTATTTATAAAAATACAGCAATGAACCACGGTCAATACAAAACAAATATATCAAATCATATGCAAGTATTTATTGAATCCATAAAATGTTATACACAATTTACTTTTTTTTATAGCATAGGCATGCAACGAGCAAGTGAGTCACCTGATGGTAAGACAGTAAGGTACACAGACAATACTAGAAGAATGATAGGCGCGTTGCCCACCTTAAAGGGATTGGGGAGGTGAGGGGGATTTGGGACTCTGGATATCCCACACACCTTACGAAACGACAGTTTTCTTTTTCTGTGAGACAGTGGAACGATCCGGTCGAGCTGCCCAATCATGCTGTAGACAAAACTGTTACAGAGACTACAAAGTACCCCCCACCCCCTCTTTAAATAATTATTTATGAAAAAAAAACGATCTTAATACGATTTTATATGATTTTTTTTATGTCATAATGCCCAGTAATTGCACTGGCTTCAATGTCCTTCAAACCGAAACACAACAGTACTTACGTGCTGTTGCTTAGCGGCAGGAAAGACAAAGCGGTGTTACCAACCCAGACGGCCTCTCGTATACGAGGGACCTACCACCATGTTAACAGAACTAAAAACCAGCAATGATTATATCTTGCAGCAATACATTAACTAATAATTTTAAACACAAGCTATTTATCAAGGAAGTTCCGTCCATTCGTGACACAGCAGATCAAGTTTATAATGCCTTCAATAATTATTTTAATTGCACCACATCATGACTGACTGACAAGTCGGTCGCTTATTACTCATTTATAAATACGCATTTACATTCTTAGAGATCAGTGTGCTGTGGAGCAGAATAATAAGATAATACTAGCCCGGTATTATACACGTCCCACTGCTGGGCAAGAATGAGAGAGATTAAGGTTTAGACCACCATGCTGGCCTAATGCGGGTTGGCAGACCTCACATACCTTCGAAATTGTTATGGAGAACTTATTAGGTTTCCTTTCGATGTTTGGCATGGCACTGAACTGCGCTCGTCACTCCGAGACAAAACATGTTAAGTCTGATAATGCCCAGTAATTTCAATGGTTCCAATGTCCTTCAAACCCGCAACACTGTTGCTTGGCGGTAGAAATAGACAAAGCGGTGGTACCAACCCAGACGGCCTCTCGCATACGAGGGACCTACCACCTTGTTATAATCTAAAAACTATAACTCACCAGTTATATAATCGGCTGGTAGATGAGGCTGGGTTTCAAGCCATTGCCTCAACTTCTTTATATCCTCAGGAGTGATGTGTGTCTTCTTTTTGTATTCTTCTTCTAGAGGTAACGGCTGTACCAGGTCGGCTGTCATTGTACTGAAAATGGTGTTCAAATATCTATTAAATCCTCTATCACATTCAATGATCAATTGGATCCAGTGGATCACCTGATGGTAAGTCATCTCCACAAGACATGAAAGCCCACAGTACCAGAAGAATCATGAACGCGTAGCTAACTTAAAGGGAAGGTATAATTAAGGGATTGGGGAGGGGATTTGGGCCTCTGGATATCTCACTCATCGTACGAAACGCAGCAGCAAGCCACTACTTTACGTCGGTTCTCTGTGAGACAGTGGTAACGACCCGGTCGAGCCAGCCCATTCATGCTTAAAAGAAAAACTTCAACAGCTCTGCTCCCACCATTTACAGTTATAGCCAGTGTATATCCAGTTCAGACTACCATAATTCTGCCGACCGTCTAGAGACGCAATATCTTTTAACGGTTGACATTTGGCTGCACTAGACGTGGACTGTAGTCACTTGACGTAGGATAAAAAAAATAAAAGTATAGACAAACAAATGGCAGCCTAGTAACAGGGTTATTGTAGTGTGTGCCACCGATCTCCTCCGTCGCATAGCCGGTCCGTACCTCACACATGGTACAAACACTATTACACCACTACACACAGACACTTTGTGGATGTGTGCACTTCTGCTCTTGGAACGACTGTGCTCCTAGTAGCTGCCGTTGTATTTATAAGGTACTAGCTTTTGCTCGCGGCTCCACCCGCGTGAACGTTTAAAATTTACAAAGTTTCATACAAACTTTCATCCCCTATTTTATCCCCTTGGAGGTAGAATTCACCAAAATCCTTTCTTAGCGGATGCCTACGTCATAACATCTACCTGCATGCCAAATTTCAGCCCGATCCCTCCAGTGGTTTAGGCTGTGCGTTAATAGATCACTATGTCAGTCAGTCACCTTTGAGTTTTATATATTTAGATTATCCGTCGTCGATGTCAGTCTGTTTACCGACTACCGAAATAGACAAATTGGTTTTATGGACTTCACTGCGCTTACCATCAAGTTTAGTGCAGTCACATAGTGCTCGGATAAAAAAAAGAAACAATCGATTTTTGTAAATATTTCTGTCCCCTAGCTGCGATTTTTTTCGTACTACGAGGAGCGATGTAGGATTAATAATAGAAATCTGATGATACCCTTGGATACGGAAGCATAAAAAATACCAGACGAGGCACGAGATACGAATCATTAAGTTACTTAACCTTGGATTCATACAGTTATGTTAACGCAAAAAAGTACACTAAAATTGCGCATTAGCAACTTACAGGCACCCACATGCTGCACAAAATAAATTTTGACAAAACTAAAAAATCGGCTACAAAAAAGTTACACTGAAAAGTCAAAAATATTATAGGTAAAACTATAGGTATCCTTGGAATCGGTACAGTTTTAGTTAACCGACAGCGACAGATTTGTTATTTTTGACTTTTTGTGTTATTTTTTTAGAGTCCGGTCTTTAAGTTTTGTTAAAATATTTTCAGTTTTCAGTCTTAAGTGCAACTACTTCCTGCTACTTACTACTGTTATACCAACTCAGTAACACAATCGTGACGACTGAGGAGTTAACTTTTTTTACTCCGTACTCCATGATTAGATCTTAACGAATTTTGTATGGGACTAAATCGCAGCTAAACTCTATCGAATGAAATTATTTCCGCCAAAATCGGTCCAAAATTGGCGTAAAAATACATAAAGAAGCAAAAAAAACGCCAAATCGAGAACTTCCTCATTTTTTGAACTTCGGTTAAAAATAAATGTTCAAACAATATTTGTTTTTCTTGCGACGTGGAATTTAACGAAAAAAAATAGCTTAATCCAACATATAGCCATAATGCCAAGGAATGACTTGCAACAAAGATTGTTTTTAAATGTTTTTGTAGACACGGGTTTTTGGTTTGATAAACAAAAATATTACTGAGTAGTTCCGGCTTGGAAATCTTTATTTGTATGTGATAAATACACAAATGTGCTTTTTGTTGTAAGCAACCACTAAGGAATGTTTTTAGAAAATTTCACCCCTAAAGGGGGTAAAACAAGAGACGAACAATACTCACAATAAAAAAAAATTAAACTATAAGATACCATTCCTTCGACACACGCGACATTTTTTTTTTATAGCATAGGCCGTCAAACGAGCAAGTGGGTCACCTGATGGTGAGTGATATTCACCGCCCATGAAGGGATAATTAGGGATTGGGAAGGGGAGGGGATTTGGACTTCCGGATATCTCACTCACCGTACGAAACGCAGCAGCAAGCCGCTACTTTACGTCGGTTTTCTGTGAGACAGTGGTAACGACCCGGTTGAGCCAGCCCATTCATGCTGTAGACAAAACTGTCTACAGTGTGGCTCTACCACTCAAAAAATTGCCACTGTATATTTAGTAGGTCAGACTGCTAACAGCACGGATATTTTGACACCGAGCAATGACGCTGGTAGGAGGGTACCTAGGCACTTGTGTACCCGACTGGATAGCAACCACCACACACATGGTGAAAAACCCGCCATAATGGCTCATTAGTCGGGTCGCTTTCCGAGGCCAGCCAGTGTATATATAACTTCAGGCCGACATAATTCAGCAGACCGCTGAGGGACCTTTTATCTCTTTCATCATCATCATCATCATCAGCCACAGGACGCCCACTGCTGAACATAGGCATCCCCCAAAGATTTCCAGACCGACCTGTTGGAAGCGGCCTGCATCCGGCGACTTCCTGCGATTTTTATCAGGTCGTCTGTACACCTTGTAGATGGACGTCCAACGCTGCACTTGCCAGTTTATCTCTTTACTGTGACATTATTTGAACTACACTGTCCTTAACTCAGGCCCAGTTGTATTCAGTTTGCCGAAATAAATGAAGCTTAGCGAGTCTGGGAATGACAAAGTTTTTTTTATTTGATTGAATTACGAAACGAGCAAGGCGCTCGCCTGATGGTAAGCGCCAGCCTGCCCATAAACAAAAGCAACACCACACAGAACTTTAAATTGCAAAGGAATGCATGGCACTGAACTACGCTCGTCACCCCGAGACATAAGATGTTAAGTCTCATAATGCCCAGTAACTTCACTGGATTGAAAATGAATGAATGGATTAAAAATGTCCTTTAAACCGAATCACAACAGTGCTTACGCAATGTTGCTTGGCGGCAAAAATAGACAAATCGGTGGTACCAACCCAGACGGCCTCTCGCATACGAGAGACATCCACCTCACAAAGAATTATACAAACAAGAATTGTATTAATCTACAAATCGCGATTTCGGTGTACTAAAACAGGTTAAATGAAAAGAAAACACAATTCTAAACCGGCTTTAGACACAAACAGGTCCATCAAAACCATTATTTCGAGTACATAGTTACCATTATCATAACTTGAATTTTAACCGACTTTAAACTACGACGTTTATTGTAAAGTTATCCATTATCCTTCGCGCTTCGTCATAATATTGACCTTGACCCTGAGCACCGTCTGAGAAATCCGACACAAAAAGAATCATCACAATAGGCTCATTTAGCGGAGATATCGAGTAACGTATGTAGAAAATAATCACGCTGTTTCCCATAGGGATAAGCAGCAACACAGCTGCCTTTCTTCACTTATAACATTGTCCAAAAACCTAAAAACTTAAAACGTTTTTTATCTTTACATAATATAAAATGCGGTTGAACGAGCACGTCACAGAATTGGAAGTAGAGCTAAGTCGTATCAACTGGCATATCGTGGGATTATCTGAAATCCGAAGACAGGGGGAGGAGAAGATGACCCTCGATACCGGTCACTTACTCTACTTCCGAGAAGGACACCAACCACCCCAAGGTGGCGTCGGATTTATAGTCCACAAGTCACTCAGAAGCAACGTTGTGGAAGTTGGTAGTGTGTCATCGAGAGTGGCGTACCTTGTCTTAAAAATATCCAAGAGGTACTCTTTAAAAGTTGTACAAGTGTACGCCCCGACGTCTGCACATCCTGACGATGAAGTCGAGACCATGTACGAAGATGTAGTGAAAGCGATGTCTCGTACCCCAACTTCCTACAGCGTTGTCATGGGTGACTTCAATGCCAAAGTGGGAGTACAAGAATACGGTGAATCACGAGTAGGCCCGTTCGGCTATGGGTGCAGGAATCATAGGGGGCAAATGCTAGTAAATTTCCTCGAGGCCCAGGGGCTTTTTCTGATGAACTCGTTTTTCGAGAAGAAGCCCCAAAGGAAGTGGACCTGGCGAAGCCCCAACAACGTGACCCGGAATGAGATCGACTTCATTATGACCGACAAGCGCCAAATATTCAGAGATGTCTCTGTGATCAATAGGGTTAATACCGGCAGCGATCACCGATTGGTAAGAGGCACTCTGAATATAAATGTTAAAATTGAACGTGCACGGTTGATGAAGTCGACTCTTCGACCAACACTGCCCCAAGCTGAAGTCGGCTGTGAAGCTTTCCAGTTGGAGCTACAGAACCGTTTCGCCGTATTGGAAACCACGGCGGATATTGATGACGCCACCAATAGTCTGGTGCGGACTATTCGCGAGGTGGGTTACAAATACTTTCGACCAAAGAGCAATGGACGCAAATCCAAACTCTCAAGCGAGACTCTGGAACTGTTGAGGAAAAGGCGAGAACTTGTAAATGTCACACCATCGGAGCGTCAGGTGGTTAACAAGGAGGTGAAGAGGCTAATACGGCGTGATATCAGACACTCGAATACCCTAGATATTGAAAATATCATTAAACAAAATAAAGGCACTAGGGTATTTGCCAAGCCACATACCTCCAGTTGCCACCTGACAAAGCTCAAAACACCACAGGACACCACCGTCACCTCAATGCCAGAGATACTCGCAGAGGTCGAAAGGTATTACGGGGACCTGTATGCTCAAAAAGCATCTCCCCCTGAGGCCCACAGCGCGAGTGATCCGCGAGCCAGACTAACTCGTCATTACACAGACGAGCTTCCCGACGTCGACGTGGGCGAGATTAGAATAGCCCTCGGACAGCTTCATAATAACAAAACTCCGGGAGATGACGGAGTTACAACAGAGCTCCTCAAGGCAGGGGGTATACCTGTCTTGACAGAGCTTACTAAGCTCTTCAACTCTGTCATCTACACTGGGACAACACCGGAAGCATGGAGTAGGAGTGTGGTGGTCTTATTTTTCAAAAAGGGAGACAACACCCAATTGAAGAACTACCGCCCCATATCACTCTTGAGCCATGTATATAAGCTGTTCTCGAGGGTTATCTCGAATCGTCTTGCCCAAAAGTTCGACGACTTCCAACCGCCGGAGCAGGCTGGGTTTCGTAGGGGCTATTCTACCGTAGACCACATACACACACTCAGGCAAATAATTCAGAAGACCGAGGAGTATAATGAGCCTCTATGCCTAGCGTATGTGGACTACGAGAAAGCCTTTGACACCGTCGAGACCTGGGCTGTTCTGCAGTCCATGCAGAGATGCCACATTGACGACGACTAGATATATCCAGGTGATGAGATGTCTGTACGAAGCCGCAACGATGACCGTCCGAGTACAAGAACATAGCACAAAGCAAATCCAACTGCGTCGTGGGGTAAGACAGGGAGATGTTATCTCTCCAAAACTGTTTACCAACGCATTGGAGGACGCTTTTAAGACGCTTGATTGCAAAGGACGGGGCATCAACATCAACGGTCAGTACATCTCTCATCTGCGATTTGCGGATGACATTGTCGTCATGGCAGAAACTCTGCCGGATTTGGAAGAAATGCTGAACAGCCTCAACCGTTCTTCAAGACGAATAGGTCTCGGGATGAATCTCGATAAGACAAAGGTTATGTTCAACCGACACGTCTTCCCGAGACCTGTAGTCGTGGGTGATGCCACTCTCGAAGTTGTGCAATAATATGTTTACCTCGGCCAAATAATTCAACTAGGCAGGCACAACTTCGAGAAGGAGGCGCATAGAAGAATTCGGTTGGGCTGGGCGGCATTCGGGAAGCTACGTTATATTTTCGAGTCGTCGATCCCTCAGTGTTTAAAAACGAAAGTTTTTAACCAGTGCGTCCTACCTGTAATGACCTACGGAGCTGAAACGTGGACACTGACTAGCGGACTGGTCCATAAATTCAAAGTCGCTCAGCGTGCTATGGAGCGAGCAATGCTTGGAATTTCTCTGGTGGATAGGATCCGAAATGATGTCATCCGCCAGAGAACCAAAGTCATCGATATTGCTCGCAAAATTAGCACGCTGAAGTGGAAGTGGGCCGGTCATGTCTGCAGACGGACAGATGGTCGGTGGAGCAGACAGGTGCTGGAGTGGAGACCACGCTTAGGCAAACGTAGTGTAGGGCGCCCGGCTGCACGGTGGACCGACGACTTGAAAAAGATGGCAGGTAACGGATGGATGCGGGTTGCCCAAGACCGGGATGGTTGGCGCTCACTTGGGGAGGCTTACGTTCAGCAGTGGACGGCAATAAGCTGAGATGATGAATATAAAATGAAGTCGCTGCCGCTGTCTGTTCGCTTAGATATTTTAAACTATTCAACGGATTTTAATGCAGTTTTCAGCAATAGATAGAGTGATTGAAAGTCTCTAATAGTTCCTAATACCCACGACACAAGACTCGTACTGTGGGGTCAGGACTATGTGTGTGACTGTTGGGTGTATTATTAAAAAAAATGATTCATGACCAAGGTTTATACGTATATGTAATACATATATATTATACAATACAATACAATACAAAAACTCTTTATTGTATAACCAATAATCACATAAATTAATTTAGCATAGGACTACTTAATGGTTTTACAATGGGCGGTCTTATCGCTACGAGCGATCTCTGCCAGACAACCTTTGGATGGACAGAAACTGAAGTGAAAGAAGTCACGGTGGTGTACAATAAAGAGATATAGAAAGAGAGAGTGACAGATAGGGATATAGTAATAGTAATAAATTAAATTAAATAATTATTATAGTACAGAAAAGACGAAAAATTCGAAGAATTCTAATGTGATGTCGTAACAAACATATTTTTACCCGTGCAAGCCGGCGGGGGTGGCTAGTTATTTATATAAAAACAATATCGAATGTGGGTTCCGAAAGTTGTCAGATAAGGATGCACTCGTATAATCACAGTTCCAAACCAATTCCGAAAGTCTCTAATCACAGTAATTGTACTTGATACCCACGACGTATACATTACTGGTCAGGACAATGTGGATAAATGTTATTTATTGCGCGTGTTTCACAATGTCCAAATAAATACTGTCAAATAAGATTTATGACAAATACAAAATTTATCACATTATCAATAAACACATACATATTAGTAAGAAAGAAAGAAGAAAACATTATTTGGTGGAACAGAAAATAACTACAAAATATAATGAAAATCTTTTTTTATTCGAGCACGACAAAGTGACTGCACTACACCTGATGGTAAGCGTAGAGCAGTCCAAGAAAACCAGCGACCACCGACAAACAATGAGTTTATCGGTGATCACCAGAATTATGCTGGCTGTAAATGCTTCTTCACACTCCGAAGACGGAAGTAGCAAATAGAGAGGCCTGCAACTGGACAGGCGGGTGACCGATGCAGGCACACGGATGTACCTCTATACCCGCCCCAAACATATCAAATCATGTCGCAAGTCCTTCGGGAGAACCGGATATATACTGGCTGATCCTAAAATACGATCTACATAAGATGTGTGGGTCACTATGGCAGGTTTTAATACGATGTGTATGGTGGTCGCTATCCGGGCGGATATAAATATCCTACCACCAGAAGGTAAAATTCTAAGGTTAAAACGTTGCACCAATCAGGGGCCAGTTCAGCATAATTCGGAGCTGGTGGCGTAGCGCCTATAGATAGTGATTCATGATCGCTCTATCTATTGCTCAAAACTGCATTAAAATCCGGTGAATAGTTTAAAAGATCTAAACGAACAGACAGCGGAAGCGACTTCATGTTATACTATGTAAAGATATAGACATGAAGTTGGACTACATCCGATCTGTCAAAAAATCTCGGGCTTAAATGGCCGTAGCAATGTTTATATGATTGCGTACATAATCCGAATTTAATATTCCTATAACTCGAATAATCCCCAATTCAGATTACCAGCTGATTCAATGCAATAAATAAATACTCTAATTGCACCTACTTACGCAAACAGGAACTAACCCACAGCAAGTTCAAATGGAGATACTGATTGTGTTTTGCTAAATTCAATAATACTGTGTGTTTTTGCAAAATCGTACATGAACATATTTAATGCCCATTTATCCAAAAATTTACGAGATAAAATTTGTTTAAATCATTGAATTTAGACAACAAAATCAGTATCTCCATTTGAACTTGCTGTTTGCGTAAGTCCCAATTCTAATGATTAGAGGAAAAATATGATAATACAACTCACTATTTTTAATCTGATATTCACTGTGACAATAACAAGTATTGGCGTCCGCACACCTCAGACCGTAAGATACTAATGACTGATACAAGTATGTTATGTACAGTAGTATAGAATCTGCATAACATCTCTACTACTAGAACACTTACATGCGCTACTCAAGCAAGGCTATATTTTTTACTAGCCGCAAAAACAGTGGCAGAACACAGCATGTAGACAGTTTTTTCTATGAGACAAGCTGGTCGCTCGTGATGGTAAGCGTCATACCTGCCCATAAATTATACCACTATGACATTAGACTACACTTGTTATCCCGATGTTAAGTCTCACAATGCCCAGTGATTTCACGGTGTTTAATGTCTTTCAAAACGAAACACAATGCCTTACCCATTGCGTTTAGGTGCAGAAATAGACAAAGCCGTGGTACCAGACGGCTTCTCGCATATGAGGGACCGTCTAGTTGAACCTAGATCAGAATTACGTACGCACTCACGCCTGTAATCCCCGAAGGGGAAGGCAGAGGTGTAACCCATTCCCTCACGTATTGCTAAACTTATTTCCCTCCCATGATGTAATATGGGTGAGCATATAGCCATATTGGACACAAATTCCAGACTCCGGGCTGATACTGAACATTTCGTGATAGAAAAAACCCATTATCCATTTTACCCGACTCGGGGATCAAACCCGAGACCTCAGCATAGCGTCGTACCGATCATTTTATTTCATTATCATAAAGAAGGATCATTCGGAGGCGTGTGTGTAGCCGAAGACAACACGTAGAAACCTGTTAAACAAATTTAACTAAATATTTTGTTTCCCCCGACTACTATATCTGTACCTAGAAGTATACTCAAGGACAGGCCCGGTTGATGTATAACTTTTGTAGAAATGGACAAAAATGTATACAGGTTTAAAGAAATAAAACTGATTTGAACGGATGTTATCACGTTGACTCGAAACGTAAAAAAAAACAATAAAATATGTTTAAATTAGTTTTATTTCAATGTATAATATCCTCGTAAACATAAGAAATCACTGCAGGTTTATAATTATGTACAGTAATAATCTTTTAAACAAAGGATTTTATGATTTCTTACGTTTACGCGAATATTACTCATTGAAATAAAACTAATTTAAACGGATTTTAACGCGAAAGGTCGAAGGTAGGGCCACCTACACCTCAGTCCACCCCGTGACCACGAAGGCTGAAAAGTCTTCGAAACGTCGGGATCAAAATTAATAAAAAACCGCGATAAAATCCGTTTAAATTAGTTTTATTCCAAAGGATTTTATGTTTAATACAACTTTTTTTTTATAACATACACGGCAAACGAGCAAATAGGTCACCTGATGGTAAGTGATCTCTACCGCCTATGTACGCCTAAAATACCAGCGGACGTACATGGGCGGTGAAGATCTCTTACCAGGTGACCTACTAGCTCATTTGCCGGCCTATGCCATAAAAAATGCACCCTCAAGCTATCACAGCGGTTTTGAGTATGATAGCCACCAACCCATCCCGATCGAACCAGCCTGTTCATGCTGTAGACAAAAATGTCTACAGGTGGTATTACTAATTCCGCACAAATGCTTAATAAATAAATAATAATATACAGGGTTATTTTTAAAACACCAGCAATCTCGCAGGGGTAGATTCCTAAGGTTATAAAGCTACTACTTTTGTTCTACGACTTTTGATAATTTGTTAGATTTGACTTTCATACAAAAATAAGTATTCATTTAATTTCCGTCTTGAATGTTACAACGCGCATCGCAGATTACGTAAACAAACACGCGAAGCGTGGGGAACCGGGCTAGCGGCTTTGAAGGTCAACGCCCAAGCAGCTGAGCGGCGTCTTTGAAGTCGCGCGCGCACGCCGCGCCGCGCCGCTGTCTACGAAGAAAAATACGACACAACAAAAACTTGTAAAATCATTTTTTTTTTAATATATTGAGTTATATCCAAACTCGTTGAACAAAAGTTGTTCCGTATGGGGTCAGCTATCTGGTCCTGCGAGATTGCTGGTGTTTTAAAATTAACCCTGTATAAATATACCCAACGCGACTGTACATATTCCTGACCCCACAGTAAGATACGAGTCTTGTGTCGTGGGTATCAGGAACGACGTGAGACTTTCGGTCTCACAACCAGACCCGAAACAAATATTTGTGGATCACACAAACATTTGTCTCGGTGCGGGAATCGCACCCACGGCCTCTCGTGTCACAGCCGGCTACTCGACCGCTGCGCCACGAAGGCTGTAATAATTGAGGCTTTTACGGAGGATTGACGAGATTTTTACATACGGGACCTCTAATTAGTAGTTTTTAGCATTAATCAAACTGAAAGTCATGTGACCTTGCATGTCGCCAATTTTTGTTACTTTTTTTTATATTCCGTCTTCCTGCAAAAACTATTATTATACCTAGGTATTTTTAATATCTACAAAGGTCAACAACTTTTTTATAACACGGTCCAATAAGTCAAGGTCATTTTTGCAAACAATTACACGTAGCCAGTGGTAGAGCCACGCTGGCTTCATCTTTGAGGCTGCGAGCTCGATTCCCACACCTAGACAAATGTTTGTGTGATCTACAAATATTTGTTTCGGGTCTGGGTGTTGTGTCTAAAGTCTCTCGTAGTTCTTGATACCTGCGACACAAGGCTCTTCGATCTTACTGTATGGTGAACGATTGAGCCATTCGAGCAATTTACAATCTAAATCGTGGGCATTCTCTAAATTATTGATAAAAAAAAATACATATTTTAACCCTCGCTTCTCAGTACATATATGTATTGACATCAGTGTCTGGACACTAAAAGAGGCAATAACCCATGAGTTTGTTTCGGCATTTCTTCTCACATCTAGCCACGAAATGCCGATATAAATGTAAATGTAATCTAGTTTAAAGATATTGAGATGTAAAAGTCTTATTTATGATCCTATTTACATAATGTAATAAATGATTTGAATTTGTTGGGAGCATTATTATTATCACTCGGGGCTACCAGCGCAGTATAGTGCCATGCAGTTAATAATTCAAACTCTATTTCTGGCTGCATCAGTGTAGCACTGTTGTGTTTCGGTTTGAAGGACATTTTTTTTTTTTTTTTTTGTGGGGCTCTATGCCCCACTCTCGTGCCTCTGATACTATTTTTCAGAGTGTTTTTGGTAACACCTAAAAATGCACATACCTTTATTTAAAAATTGTATACACTTAAAAACTCTGGTAAAAATCGCTGACTTATAAAATAAGTTTGTCATAATCAAAATACATACATATGCGATTTATAAAAAGAAATCTTGTCATAACAGTTTTTTAAAAATATAATCTAGTATACATGATTTTTTACACATTAAATATTGTAGGCGTGCCTTCTTCACAAAATCCAGCTTTTCCGTGGCAACTAGAAGCGTGTAGTCTTATATTACACGCTGTAGTTGCCCCGTTCATTTATTACGCTTCAAGACGCTACACGCCACATTTTTACAATATTTTAAAAACTTTGGTCTAACATCAATATTTTCCATACATACAACATACCGCTTAGGTTACTTCTATTTACACAGATATTATTTTCGATCTCGAAGTTTGTTCGCTCATACAGGTATACTGGGCATTCCGTCAACACGTATAAAACGTCTTCGTTCTTCGCAGGGTCACAGATACATGAGGGGCTCTCCTTGCACTTGAAGCGATTCAAGTACTCAGAGAATCCCCCATGGCCCGTGAAGACCTGCGTCAGAACATGATCCACTGGCAACTTTCTAATAATCTTAAAGGCTTTTTTAGCGTCAGGGAAAAACAGCTTCGTAACCGCCGCTGTTTCTCCAGCCCTGTATCGCTCATCCCATTCGTCAATCGACTCCTGACGGATTTGTCGCTTGACGAACGAGATGGGACATCGGTCATAATCGGGCCGCCTTTTTAGGGTGGTAGCCGCCGCCTTCGCGAGCTCGTCCGCGCGTTCATTCCCTTCCAGCCCCACGTGCGCTTTAACCCAAAAGAGGTTAATGGTCTTGCCGCGCTCTTCGGTCTCGTTCAACATTTTGGCGATTTCGAACGCTATGGGGTGGAGCGAATTTCCGCGCGCGACGGTCTCGAGAGCGGCTCGTGAGTCGCAAAAGATGCTGTACTGATGGAATTTGCGTTTGAGACTATTTGCACGGCCTTGCGCAAGGCCAGCAGCTCTGCCTGGTAAACGGTGCAGAACGATTCCAGCTTGATCTTGGTGGCTTTCGTCTCGGCATCGCCATCCCATAAGGATACCGATGCTCCGACTCGGCCACTGATTTTGCTGCCGTCAGTAAACACTCGACGAGTGTTGGCAGCGCACCGGTCAAGTTCTTCACCGTTCACCACGCATTCGAACTGCAAGGCCCTGCGCCTGGCTGGATGTTCCAAGTTGGCAAAAGGCACAGGACATTCCACGTCCCAGTCACCCACTGCGTGCCGAGTGTGTCCCCTTTTCACTTCGTAAAGAAGCGCCGCTTCTCGGACACGAATGTCTAGCGGTAGGATCCCGGCAAGTAGCAGGGCCGAGTTCAGTGAAGCGGTCCTGTAGCCCTTCACCATCTTCAGTGCAAAGCCCCGTTGAACCCTTGCAAGCTTCTTTTGAATGCCTATTTTGTTGCTTGCAGGCGCCCAGGCACTGGCTGCATATAAGATCGTTGGTTCAACCACGGCAGTGTACAACATTTTCACGACTTCGGGCCCCAATCCCCACTGGACTTTAGCAGCAGTCGCCAGCCGTCTGTGGAAGCCGATGGCTTTCTTACAGACTTCGGAGACGTGCGTGTTAAACGTTAGTTTCTCGTCCACAGTCAAGCCCAATATCTTAATGTCCTTAGACAGACCAATGTCGACACCTCCCATGCGAAGGATTGGTGAGTCATATTTGTGTCGTCGTGTTACGACCATAGCTTTCGTCTTGTGTGGGGCGAATCATAGCTTATTTTTGACTCCCCAATCCTGCACATAGGCCAGTGCTTCGTTGGTCTGTCTCTGTATTTTTAGTGTTTCATCACCGTGAAACACTAGAACGACATCGTCGGCAAAAGCCTGGCAGTAATCACCCCGGCAGGCTAATCCTCGGTTTGAAGGACATTGAAACCAGTGAAATTACTGGGCATTGAGACTTAACATCGTTCAATGTCATGCAGTGCTTTGAAATTCAAAGTTCTGTGCGGTGTTGCTTCTGTTTATGGGCAGGCGTGGCGCTTACCGTTAGGCGAGCGCCTTGCTCGTCTCGTCATTCAAATAAAAAAAAATGTTCTTGCAGTTATTACAAATGTAATTTTTGCTAGAAGCGGAACTTGTCAATATAGCATCAAGGCTATATGCCAATTTTTTTCAATTTGACCTTTAGAGCTCTTGCAAAGGCTTTTTTCAGGATTAATTAATGAGCGCTTGTTTTTAGAGTTCCGTAAACACGGCATACCGACGGAATCCTATTATAGAAGCAATACCGCACTATATATGTGTTTTAGTATGTCTATTTTACGTTTAAAGGGATATATGTTTGAACCGTAATAAAAAGCCAGTTGTTTTTTTTTTTATTTAATTAATGACGAGACGAGCAAGCCGCTCGCCTGATGCGCCACGCCTGCCCATAAACAGAAACAACACCCCACAGAACTTTGAGTTATAAAGCACTGCATGCCACTGAACTGCGCTCGTCATCCCAAGTCAATGTAAATGTAAATATAATCTAGTTAAAAAAATTATTGACATGTAAAAGTGATACAAGTGTTGTTGTATTTATGATTCAATATACAGATATTTTTTTTACTAGCCCTCTATTATAAATGTCCCACTGCTGGGCACGGACCTCCTCTACTGAATGTGAGGGGTCAGGCCTTAGTCCACCATCCTGGCCTAATGCGGGTTGGCAGACTTCACATACCGTCGAAAAATCTTATCGAGTTCTCAGGTATGCAGGTTTCCTCACGATGTTTCCTTCACCGTTAAAGCAAGCGATAATTAACAATGAAAATACACGTATGAAAAGTCATAGGTGTATGCTCTTGGGCTGCTTTCGAATCAGTGACTTTCGTCTCGACAGTCCGTACCACTCCTCGCTATCGTATATCTATTTACAGAATAAATGATTTAATTTGATTTGATTCAAATAGTGGATACGGAACTCTGTTCGAGTTCAACTTGCACTTAACAGGATTTTATGGTATTATCGGAATTCCTCTATAAATATGATGTTATTGAAATACCTAGCTTATATTTTTTGTCTTGAATGCATTATAACAAATATTATATCTGAAAACTACTCAAACAAAACATATAATATAAGACGGATATTAGCAGATATAATTAAAAGAACAGCCAACACCGGTGCTCATATAAGCCCTTGCTTTGCTATGATGCTATGTTGTGAGACATGAGATGTTAAGTCTTATAATGACCAGTAATTTCACTGGCTTTAATGTCCTTCAAACCAAAACACAACAATGCTTACACACTGTTGCTTGGTGGCAGAAATAGACTAAGCGATGGTACCAAGCACCAACCCAGAGATTCTCGCATACGAGGGACCTACCACCTTGTAAAGCGTATGTATGTATTAATTCTCATTTCATATACTGAAAATCAATATTTGTAATTTATTAATCATAGCTGTGCCCGCGAACTTCGTTGCGCTATCAAACTTTCTTCATACAAACTTTCATCCCCTATTTGGGCCCTTTAGGGGTTGAAATTTAAAGAAAAAACCCTATGTTTACCCTATGTTTATCCTGGGTCATCAACTATATTTGTGCCAAAATTCATTGAGATTGGTTCAGCGCTTCAGATTTTTCATACAAACTTTCATCCCCATTTTAAACCCTTCAGCGGTTGATTTTTGAAAAACATAGTAGCCTATGTCTTATTCTGATGTATAAGCATGCATTCATAAACATGAATGCATGCATTTATAATATTGATAGGATATAAACCTTCCTCATGAATCACTCTATCTATTGCTGAAAACTGCATTAAAATCCGTTGAATAGTTTAAAAGATCTAAGCAAACAAACAGCGGAATCGACTTCTTTTTATACTATCCTACTAATATTATAAACGCGAAAGTTTGTAAGTATGGATGGATGGATGGATGGATGGATGGATGTATGTTTGTTACTCTTTCACGTAAAAACTACTGAATGGATTTTAATGAAACTTTACAAAAATATAGCTTATACATCAGAATAAGAGATAGGCTACTTTTTATCCCGGAAAAAGCAAATCACAGGGGCGGAGCCGCGAGCAAAAGCTAGTGTAAAGATAAAATAACGTTTCGAAAACATAATCGCTGCAATAATAAGAGTATTAATTACATCGATTAAGGATCTATTAACAATGTCGCCAGTCATGGTCATTAAACGGGTCATTTTGCGTCCAGAGCGTTTCCTCTACTCTTGCTTTATAGTGGCGAATAGATCTTTTCTTATTATAGGATATGTGCTTTATAATTCAAAGTTCTGTATGGTGTTGCTTCTGTTTATGGTCAGGCGTGGCGCTTACCATCAGGCGAGCGCCTTGCTCTTCTCCTCATATAATAAAAAAAAAGTGAAAAGTCAAAAGGTGTATGTCCTAGAGCCTGAGATCAAGCCATCGACCTCTGGCTCAATAGTAATATCTAGCTAAGATATAAACTACTCTCAAAATCTAGAGCCCGTTTTAAACGAAATTTGCATAATAATATTATAATTTTCATAAAATATGCTTGTTACAACCTTTAAAGTAAATTAACATTAATGTGTATTCTTTTAATTATTAAAATGCTTTTAAAATACATGAAGTGCTCAATTTGACGTTGGTTTATTTATTTTTTGTTACTTAGCAACAACAATGAAACAAGCGATTCGTTTGCTTGAAGGCAAGCGAAACTCATCTTAAAAACTGTGGCATCACCACTCAGAACTTTTAAGTATAAAGTAATGCTTGCTACGACACTGCCCTTATTATCACAAGACGTTTAAATTTCTTAATGCTTTAATTTTGATATCTTCAATGTCCTTCAAACGAAAACAGAACAGACACAGCCGTGGTGGTGCCCATCTAGGCAGACATTACATATGAAAAGGTTCCACTACATTTTTGTTTATATACTTTTTTTTTATCCTGATTCGGCAAAGTGACTACGCTACACCTAATGGCAAGTGTAGCGCAATCCAAGAATAGTGTCGACCAACGATAAACAATGTGTCCATGTAGGTCGGCAAGATCATGCCGGCATGCCAAAGTTCCTGGGATAAACTACGGGGTCCCTGCTAACAGAATACTGGCGACCCCGCATTATCTCATCCCAGAGCCAAGGGGAAGGGGAAGGAAAAAGGGATGGGAAAAGGGTTAGGATCAGGGGGCAAGCCCCCCGGGGAGGACCGGATATACACTGGCTGACCCTGGAACGCGACCCAGACAAGGTGGGCCACTATGTTATGTACATTGATTTCTCCGCGCAGTGAATGTGATGGGATGTGATGCTGTTGGTAGAAAACGCGGTGGTGACATGATAGGCGGATGATTGACGCAGGCTCTGGGACACAACCAACCATAAGTCATGTCGCAAGCCCCTCGAGACAGACAGACACACACTAGCTGATACTGGAACGCGATCCACACGCGGTGTGTCGGTCACTATAGCAGTATTTTCACACTATGTGTACGATGGTCGCTATCCGGGCGGATATGAATATACCGGCAACTTGTCTTTAAAAAAGTCTGTAGGGTAATGCTAAAAGAAACGCCTGCTCACTCTGCATATCTTATACTCTCTGTCACAAAATATTATGTGTACAAGTATTACAGATACAGTTAATTATTACACAAGACTTTATACTTAAGTAAATTGCGTGACCAGCCTTTAGTTGTGGTTGTGATTTGAAAATTAGGGTTTGGTCAAACAGCGGACGGGGCGGGACGGCAACGCGACACCGCGCTGACGGGACACGTCCCGTTGTAATGCATTAGTCAATATAGAAAATGACACACAGAACGTTTTTCAATTAAAAAAATAATCGCGCGTTAGAAATTAATCGCGGCTTTTGGGGGGCAGTTGGCAACATTCGACTGAAATTTCAGTAGAATGTTGCCCGCGTATGAAAACTTAATATACCTAATATGTTGGGGAGTGGCCGGGAATATTTGGTGACGACAATCCGCCACAAGTCTTTCTTTATTTTAGTGTTAACAAATTTTGATGTCGTTTTAATTATTGCTAATATTTTTATAGCTAAGGCTGGCAAGGGAGCAAGTACTTAATAGTAAGTGATCTCCACCGCCCATGAACTTAGGGAATTAGGGATGCATTGCCCGCCAAAAAAGAGCGATAATTATGGAATTGGGAAAGGAAAGAGGATTTGGGCCTCCGGATATCTCACCGTACGATAGCTGTTACTTCACGTCATTTTCTCGTCCGTCAGTGGATACAACCCAATCACGCTGGCCCATTCAAGCTGTAGATAAAACTGTCTACAGCGTAGCTCTACCACTTAGATTTTTTTTAGAATACAAACCTCGTGTTTTATTATGATCTTACTGATATAATCAGAAACGTAATAATATAATTTTCATCTGTATAAATACAACGTTAGTTACTTAAACGTGAATATAAAACCAATTAGAGGCTATTAATGTTATTCTTGTGTCAAGAATTCCCAGTCGTTACTTTGGGAACTACAAAAAAACCGACACCAAAAAATAAAGTACTAAAAATAAAATTATACAGTTTTGAGTCGCTGCTGTAGCAATTCTTACTTAGCTTTTTAGGTTTGTTGGATTCTGATTCGGTTGTTATAACTCCGAAATCTTTACAGCTTCTATGGTGCTTTGTGACGCACGAATAATTGTTTTTTTTATTTGACTGAATGACGAGACGAGCAAGGCGCTCGCCTGCTGGTAAGCGCCACGCCTGCACATAAACAGATGCGTGTTGCATCTGTTTATTTCTGTTCACACAGAAATTTGAATTACAAAGCACTGCATGGCACTGAACTGCGCTCGTCACCCTATCTGTCGTCTCGTCTGAGTGTTGTGAGGTTGAAAGTCTCGTAGTTCCTGATACCCACGACACAAGACTCGTATCTTACTGTGGGGGAAGCACTCACAATTAAGCCTCATAGTAACGTATATGATTACGTGGGTAATTATAGTATCTACTAGAACTAGCTACTATGAAAACGCATACTAACAAGTGAATCTATGCTTTGTAATAGAAATAAAATACACCCAATAGTCGCACATATAGTCCTGACTCTACACTAGGTTGTCCTGTATAGTGGGTATCAGGAACTACGAGGGCCTTGCGATCCCATAACACCCAGACCCGAAACAAATATTTATGGATCGCACAAACATTTGTCTCGGTCCGAGAATCGAAACCACGGCCTCTCGCTTCGCCTGCTACTCTCCCACTACGCCACTGAGGCTGCAATATACTGCACAATTCTCAGGATGACAAGCACAATGCAGTACTAGTAAGAACTACTTTATACTTCAAACTAGCGACCAGCGTCGGCTTCGCACAGGAAAATATGTTTGTTACGACATCACGTTACAAATCTTGGATTTTTTCGGCTTTTCTCTACAATAATATGTATGTATTATACATATAAACCTTCCTCATGAATCACTCTATCTGTTGCTGAAAATTGCATTAAATCCGTTGATTAGTTTAAAAGATCTAAGCGATCAGACGGCGGAAGCGACTTTATTTTATACTATGTAAAGATTCTAGGTAGAACGACTACTTTTTTTATAGACAGGCGTCAAAGGCGACCTTGCTTGATTACCCAGTAAATTTATAGAAACTTTACTATATTAGGCGTTCTTTAAATGTTTGTACTTTGTATTGCGTATATTGACTGTTTATTTCCTGTACTATAAAGGATGAAAAAACTTATTTCCAGCGCTTTTAAAAACTTTACTATCGCGTTTTACTATCCCATAGTAATTGCTATAATGCTTTTTATAGGCGTTTCAACTATTGATGTCGTTGACTAAAAATAGCTAAAAGCTACAAAATAAACAGCTTTATGTTTGATTCATGTTTGCTTTACTTAGGGATTCAATCACGAAGAAAGAAAACTTTAATAAAATCACATTCAAAAACATGATTTTCCCCACAAGCAATCGTCATACATATGGTGTTAAACCCTTAGTTAAACACTATGTATGGATCGCGTTCCGGGATCAGCTAGTATATATCCGGTTCTCTCGAGGGGCTTGCGACATGACTTCATGGTTGTTTGGGGCGGGTACATCCTTGTATCCCTGTGCCTGCGTCGGTCATCCATCTGTCCAGTCACAGGCCCCTTGATTTGCTTTTTCCCTATTTGGAGTGTGAAGAACCATTTATACAGACCGGCATGATTCTGGTGACCACTGATAAACTCATTATTTGTCGGTGGTCGTTGATTTTTTATCGACACTTGTCAGTTGATAACAGACGAGATAGTGTTTTTCTTGGTCTCGGAAGCATGGAGACTTAGTTAAAATATCACTAAGTGGTCACTCATCCATAGACTGACCGCCCCAAGAGTTCCTTAACTTACTAATCGCTAACTGGTCAGTGAGTTCACCTGGTTGTAAGCGCCTCAACTAGAGATAAAAATGGCGTAATTTCAACAGTTTTTGATAATATGCTAGAGGTGTTCTCACAAGCCAGGTGACCGATACAAGCCGTCCTCGCAAGGTCAACCGGTGAACTGAGAACGTCACTAGTGGTCGCTACTATTGTAGTAAACTCGATTTTAAATTAATCTCGACTGTAAATGTCATTAAGTCCAACATTATAAATTGTATAAGAAGTGAAAATGAATAAACAAATAAAATAAAAACTATGAATAATTCGTTATAGTGATTCTGTCGAACAGCTTTTATTTGATTGAATGACGAGACGAGCAAGGCGCTCACCTGATGGTACCTGCCCATAAACAGAAGCAACACCACACAGAACTTTTAATGACAAAGCACTGCATAGCACTGAACTGCGCTCGTCACCCCGAGATATAAGATGTTAAGTCTCATAATGCCCAGTAATTCCTTCAAACCGAATCACAACTGTGCTTACACACTGTTGCTTGGCAGCAGAAATAGACAAAGCGGTAACCAACCAACCAACCGGACCAACCCAGACGGCCTCTCGCATACGAGGGACCTGTAATTAATTTAATAAACCCAGTTTATTTATTAGTCGGTGGATGTGTCCATTGTTTTCTAGAGTACCGTAACCAAAGGCTGCTATCGGTACTCTATTACGGAGCCTAAAACGCGAGTCTATTTGCTTGTCTTTCCATCTGACTGTTTGTTCATCTGTCTTTCTTCTGTCTGTCCCACATTTAAAGGTCTTCTGAATTATAATAGGTAGCCGGCTGAAATTTTCACACAAATTGTGTTCTAGCGGGCGCGTAGTGGGGACATCTCGTACGCACGCGTGCACCGTAAAGGATGTGGATGAAATGTTTCACACAGATAAACCAAGACAGGCCATTGGATCCTTATCCAGAGATTAGGCTTCACGCGGTTGGAACAACGAGCTAAATCACTCACGAAATAAAACTCGAACGAACAAATCCAAACTCACAATCCGCAATTAAAGTGACTTTTGCACCGATAGTAAACTCACTTTCGTACAATCATTCGTGCGCGTCGTCGCGTCGTGGTGCCATATTTAAAGAGCCTTCACATTCCACGATATTATGTCAGATTACGTCTGTCGGATGAAGGTAGAGGTGTCTATGGTCTAGTAACTTGTTGGTTAACAACGAAAATATATTATAGGCTTTGTCTATTACTAATAATACAAATTTTGACCGGCATGATTCTGGTGACCTCCGATAAACTCATTGTTTATCGATGGTTGCTGGTTTTTTGGACTGCACTACGCTTACCATCAGGTGTAGTGCAGTCACTTTGCCGTGATCGGATAAAAAAAAATGTTCGTTTGTTTATGAATTATGGATGTTTTTTAATCATTCTCGCCATAACGGCTCAACGAATGTGGAGAAAATTTGGCACACGGTCCACTGGTGGTAGGATATTCATATCCGCCCGGATAGGGACCACCGTACACATGGTGTTAAAACCTGCCAGCGATCCAAGAACCTGCGCGTTCCAGGATCAGCCTATGTATATTCGATTCTCCCGAGGGGCTTGACTTGACTTGGCTTGACATAACTTGATGGTTGGTTGAGGCGGGTATAGGGGTACATCCTTGTATCGCCGTGCCTGCATCAGTCATCCGCCTGTTCTCTCGTAGGGCCCTCGATTTGCTACTTCCCTCTCCGAAGAGGGAAGAAGCATTTATACGAACCGGCATGATTCTGGTGACCATGAACTCATTGTTTGTCGGTGGTCACTAGTTTTTTGAACTGCTTTACACTTACCATCAGGTGTAGTGCAGTCACTTTTCCGTGCTCGGATAGAAAAAAAAACACGAGTGTCAGGTAAATCATGACCTGAATTGGGAAACGTTAGACCGAAATCAAAAAACGCAGGCGCAGCTGCAAACAAAAGCTAGTAAAAATCATTGTGTTGCCACTTTCACTCTCAAATTATGTGATATAACGAAGAAAGAAACAAAAAAGTAATTAAATTAAAACACTTAATAATAATATAAGTAAGCACATAGTTTATTTTAATTGAGTGCGTTGAATTTACAATAAGAAATTTCGCCAATATACATCTATTTCGATAATCGAATAAATCAATGTTACATACAAAAATACAAATCTTTCCTCTTTATAATATTAGTTAAGATACAAATGACCTACGTGTGTATCCTAGCTATTTATTTAGCCGTCATCATAGTCCTATAACATCGGCATCGGTGCGTGTGCAGAGGCTATTACTAAAACTTGCCTTTCAACGTTAGCAACACTGATGAATGGTGTACATTCTCGAATTAATGAATCGTTCAACCGTTCAATCTTATAGAGTTGCGGATGTAAAAGAAACAAACTATCATATCGATGTACAAATACGATATCAAAATCGAAATTACTCAAATGTTAATCAATGATTTTGCTTTATAAATTTAATGTCGACTTAGTATTGAATAATACAAACCTTAGAAGCACTGACAAGCGGGGGTCAAGTTGTACGGACTGTAGAGACTAAAGACGCGAATTCGAAGTCAGCCCCAAGTGCATCCACATTTGATTTTTCTACGTCAGGTGTGTTTTTTTTTTGATAACATAGGTCGGCAAACAAAAATAGAAATTCGAGAGCCGCTAAACCACAATCTTTTCTTACTCTACTAATCGATCAATTCTACAATAGATTCTTGTCAATCGGTGAAACATCACTATTTCCCCCTTACCTTCGCGCCACTCGAGTGCAGTACTTTGCAATCGCTCGCGCGCTTCAAGTGTGTTCAGTGTTACACGCACAAACAAAAAGTGAGTGTTTCGATTTTACCATTATATTTAATCAATTTTTATTATTTTATATAAGTATGATTAAAATGTTTATTCGATGAATATGTTTGGGTATTAGAAAGTTGTGATTTCATTATATTTGGGTAATGTTTTGTAATTGAATTCCTCTTTATAAGTCTGTTACAACGTCTATGTGTAATATCTCACAAAATCAAACGGATATTTTGTAAGTAGGCCATAACAGGCTTTATTACACGCCAATAGTGAAAATTACTTCAAAACTACTCGACCGGTGCCTTGAACTGCCGGAAAGTGCTAAGAAACTCAGTCGTAGGTCTTTTGGAAAAACAAGATATGATATTTGTAAAAAAAAAATCTGACATTATCCCGACTAGTACCAGGGTCTGCCTTTCTACTAAGACGCATCCACTTCGCTTTATCTTGAGCATATTGCTGGTGGTAGGATATTCATATCATGTACACATGGTGTTAAAACTTCCCATAGTGACCTACATGCCTAGTATGGATCGCGTTCCAGGATCAGCCAGTGTATATCCGGTTCTCTCGGGGGGCTTGCGACATGTCTTGATGGCTAGTTGGGCCTGGTATAGGAGTATATCCTTGTATCCCTGTGTCTGCCATCGGTCAATCGCTTGTCCTGTCGCTGGCCCCTCGATTTGCTTCTTCCCTTCGAAGAGGAAAGTTACAGAAAAGTCATATTTAAGGGTCGTTACAGCCACCTGTCATGAGTGTTTATTTACCGGATCTATTTGGACATTCTAACATTTCACACTAATTTTAGTAAGTTCGATTGTTGTTTGTTGGTAGAGCAATTGCGCTATCTCGGCACCATCAAAACGAAAAAAAAATGTTCTGACCAAGTACTAAACATCGACACCTTCTTATGACAACCATGACCTTGACGATTTAACTACTGTGTATTCATATAAAAGCTACACAAGTTAAGTTATCACGTGGCCTAGACGATATTTATTTATTACTAGCTGTCCCTCGCGGTTTCGCCTGCATGTTACTGCCTTGCTCCCATAGGTCATAGCGTGATATACATATAAACCTTCCTCATGAATCAGTAAGCGCTACGCCTGCCCATAAACAGAAGCAACACCACACAGAACTTCGAATCACAAAGCACTGAGACATGGCACTGAACTACACTCGTCACCGCGAGACATAAGATGTTAAGTCTCATAATGCCCAGTAATTTCACTGGTTTCAATGTCCTTCAAACCGAAACACAACAGTGCTTACAGATGGCCTCATATACGAGGGACCTGCTACCTTGTAAAAGTCTGGTCGGAAACCTGGTCTGGAAATGCACGTCCATACTGTCAAGTCGACACTACCATGACTCTAGTCAGCGAGCTGCAGGAATCTACCATCAGCCCGGCGGACGACCAAGGGCTTAAATGTTCTCATTTAACAATGACAATGAAGATTTGCTATAGTATCAAAAATCCTGCATTTTTCCGCTAAATATCAGACTCCAAGGTTGCTAGATGTTCTAATTACGTATGCGATCTAGATCGTCTGATAGATGTGAGGTTATCGTAAATATGTGAAGAGGAAGCTGTTTCGGTTATAATACTAGTTTTATTATTACAGCACCGCTGGTCAAATTCATTATACATTCAATTCTAAAATAGATAGCATGGGAATAATATTACGCTAATTGTGTTAATTCAATAATAATAAATAATAAGGGAGAGCATTGTGAGGAGGATCATTACTATGGCGTCCTAAACGCCACTGCCTTGAAGGTGATCGTATTTTATAGTAGTATCTAATCATCACTAGTGCTAAAATCTGCCATAGTGGCCCACCTTGTGTGGGTCGCGTTCCAGGGTCAGCAGTGTATATCCGGTTCTCCCCAGGGGGCTTGACCCCTGATCCTAACCCTTTTTCCATCCCTTTTTCCTTCCCCTCCCTCTTGGCCCTGGGATGAGATACTGTGGGCTCGCTAGTATTCCGTTAGCAGGGAGCCCGTAGTTCATCCCTGGAACTTTGGCAAGCTGGCATGATCTTGCCGACCTACTATAGATACATTGTTTATCGTTGGTCGACACTATTCTTGGATTGCGCTACACTTACCATCAGGTGTAGCGTAGTCACTTTGCCAAGCCAGGATAAAAACAAAAAAAAAGTTATAAGGTGCAGTGGCTCTTTGACGCCAGAAACAGATAAAGCCGTGGTACCAACCTAACACCTTGTGAACTGTCCTTTACAAGATGCGACCGATGGCAGTTTTCTACTGTCCTATGAGAAACTCTCTCCGTTTGAATGCGGCTTTATGCAACCCACTAGTTCGTTTGCCGACCTTCTCTTACAAAAAAATGTAATCACAACAATCCAATAATTGAAAGTAAATTCCACAAGTAAATGCGAACAACATTCATCACCCGTAACAGGTCCAAAATTTCCTGTAATATTCACGATGACCTTGCATTTCATTAATCAAGGATCGATAATCTTGTCGCGAGGCAAAGAACACATTTACATTTCAACATTTGTTTTATTTGACTGAATGTCGAGACGAGCCAAGCGCTTGCCTGATGGCGCCACGCCTGCCCATAAACAGAAGCAACACCACACAGAACTTTGAATTACAAAGCACTGCATGACACTGAACTGCGCTCGTCACCCAATGCCCAGTACTTTCACTGGCTTCAATGTCCTTCAAACCGAAACACACCAGTGCTTACACACTGTTGCTTGGCGGCAAAAATAGACGGCGCGGTGGTACCAACCCAGAGGCCACTCGTATACGGGAGACCTACCACTTTGAAACACTTATAGAAAGTAAATTAGTAAATTGACATAGGCACTCACCCCTGCAATCCCCGAAGGGGTGGGCTGAGGTGTAATCCGTACCCACATTTCCGCCTACTGCTCGATGGCGGAATTGTATTGCTTATGCGGTACGACTACTGTCCTGAGTCGGGTTCGATCTCTGGTCGGGTAAAAGTGATATCTATCCCGAAATGCTCATTATCAACCCGGAGTCTGGAACTTGTAACCGGTATTAACACCCTCCTCCCCCGCGGTTAGGAAGGTATCCGTAATCGGGATTTTCTTTGCGGGGAAAAAAATGTATCACTTTAATGGTAGAACGTTTTCTTTACAACGATTTTATCAATAACGTCCTCTGTGTTTTAGAGTCAGGTGCATCTATCGTGGACAATGAAAAAAAAACAAGAACCATCGTTGTATTGCCGTAGATTATCTGATTACCATCAATAACACATTTGTCCACATCAAAAAAAGAGAAAAAACAAATATTTTGATGATAATAAACCGTGTCATTTTTTGTATCATAAATATCGAATTCCTATAAACAGGTCGTTACCGAGGTCACGAGTTGGATGTACATTGCGACCTGACCGATAGATCCGGTTGTAGTTCAATACAAAAAGTGACATGTATGCTAACAAAGACGATCGAGAAAGTTCTTTAGATAAAGCAAAGACACAGGATTAAAAACATGTTTAACTTCAAAAAGAATTCGTTTCTCGATTCACCTGTATATATTATAGTAGAGTAATAATACGCAGAGTGATAGTTTTATGTCGCATTGTAGAATGGGATCCACATAAGATGTGTGAATCATTATGGCAGGTTTCAACGCCATATGTACGGTGATTGCTATCCGGGTGGGTGGGAATATCCTACCAGCAGCCACAGCTCATCATTCCTCGACCACCACCAACATAGACCTATTTACAAATACGTCGATTAAGATATAATTCTGATTTTATTTTAACTCAAACATATAAAAGCATCCAATCACCGTTCTGTCTCGAAAGACCTTGAGGTTTTGGAGAACCGGTCACAACCTAAAACCGGACTTTTGCGATGTCTGGGGTCAACATTTTTAATGTCACCTATGTGTTCATTGTCATTAACATTTTATTTTTATGACCTGTCTTTCAACTAATAAGTCATACAGATCCTGGATCCTCCGTGATATTGTTAATTGCGTAATATTCATTGCATTCGGTCTAATAATATTGAGTGCTAAGAACAGCTGGGACCAAAGTCCCATGTCCGGTCCCAAGAGCAAGTAACTCTGACTTACGTTATGTGTGTATTTATCTAAACTAATATTATAAAGAGGAATGATTTGTATTTTTGTATGAACAAATGAAGTTAAAAACTACTGAACCGATTTGAAAAATTCCATCACCATTAGAATCCTACATCATCCCTGATGAACATAGGCTACTTTTTATCCCGGAAAAGCAGATCACGCGGACTGAGCCGCGAGGAAAAGCTAATTATTAATAATCGCTTACTTTAACGGTGGAGGAAACATCGTGAAGAAACCTGAAAAGTTCTCCATAATAATTTCGAAGGTATGCCAAGTTTGTCAACAAGAATTAAACCAGTGTAGTGGTTCAGGGCATTATCACGTTTGTTCGTAGGGAAGGTCGATCTGACAGTAGTTAATCAGATGATTGAATTCCAGGACATATTTTTCATATTTTGATCAATGTTTCTTGGAGTTGTTCAATTTTGTGAGAAGAAAGCACTCTTAGCTCACATCCATCATCTTACAAAACACCCAATCAAAGGGGCAGCTAGCATATTCATATCCGCCCGTATAGCGACCACCGTACACATGGTGTTAAAACCTACCATAGTGACACATGCACCTTGTGTGGATCGCGTTCCAGGATGAACCATTGTACATCCGGTTCTCCCGAGGGACTTGCACCCTTTTCCTTCACCTTACCTTTCCTAAATCATCCCTCCCATCCCAAATCCCGTAACCCTGAAATGAGATACTGCAGGGGTCGCCAGTATCATTAGCAGAGACCCCTGCAGTTCATCAGAAGTGTAAAAACACTTCAACAACCGCTAATCAAAACAATACCGGTACCTTGCACTCGTAAAATTAATTCAAATACAAAATAACACAAATGATGCGAAAATCCGCCGCGGACCGTATCGTTTCCCAACGCACCGTGAGGCAAGCGCGATACTATCTAAGATTGTCGCAATGAGTTCTGTTGCGTCGATTCCTTAGCCGCTAGTGGAGGCTAGAGATGACATGTTTTGATACAGTTTATATTGGTCTACACTAGGCCTAGTATTAAAATAAGAGGCCGTCTGGGTTGGTACCACCGCTTTGTCTATTTCTAAGCAACAGTGTGTAAGCAGTGTTGTGTTTCGGTTCTAAAGCCAGTGTACTTACTGGGCATTATAAGACTTAACATTCTATAGCTCGGGATGCCGAGCGCGTTTGTAATATTAAAAGAAGTAGGTTATTATTATTAGCAGCGATAGCTTAGCGGGGAGTGGTACGGACTGTCGAGACGAAAGTCGCAGGTTCGAAACCAGCCCCAAGAGCATGCACCTCTGACTTTCTGAATTACGTGTGTAATCATTGTTAATTATTGCTTGCTTTAACGGTGATAAGAATTTTGGAAATTTCACCCCTAAGAGGGTAGAATAAGGGATAAACGGTTGTATGGAAGTATGCCGGAAGCCACGAGCAACTGCTAGTATTATAATAGTAATGATAAATCTCTGCTAAGTACGATGCATATATGAATGGAGCTTCATCGGTTCCGCCTGTTGCCAACCAACAGTAGTTGCTAAGTGCTAGACTTGTAGAAAGGCTTAGCACCTGTTTCACCACCTGTGAGTAAATACTACTTGCCAAATAAAATCTGACACGTCCAAATAAAAAGTCACACTCTAACATTTACACCGGTAGAAAACGAGTAGGTACTTTAAAAATGTCATAAATTATTATTTTAATTAGTGATTAAATTTTAATCGAAAACTTAGCTATTGCTCGCGCATTCGAACGCGAGATTTTTCTGAGATAAAAGAAGTTTTCTCATACCATCTTTTACGACCCATACGACTCCCGCACCGAGACAAATGTTTGTGTGATCAAATTTTGGTTTGGGGTCTGGGTGTTGTGGGACCGTAAGTCCCTCGTAGTTCTTGATACCCACGATACAGGTTTAACCTAGTGTAGGGTCAGGGCTATGTGGTCGTATATATTTAGTGTTTATTTATAGTTATTATACGAATACACTCTGAAAATTCAGTTTTCTAGATCCAGTTTGGTCTAGGATTTTATGAATCAGACAGTCAGAAAAATGTAGTTTTACATGCAAAGATAAAAAATAAGTAAGCTAGTGGAAGGAAGAAGGACCCATTAACTCATTGTTTTTCGGTGGTCGCCGGTTTTTTGGACTACCCTACGCTTACCATCAGGTGTAGTGCAGTCACTTTGCCGTGCTCGTATAAAAAAAGGAGGAAAAATCCTAACAAAAATGTGACGTATAGTTACCTAACAGTTAGTAGGTCTAGCGACCCAAAGTACCATTGCAAAACTGTATTACAAGTGTGTTTAACCGAGTCAATACTATGTGCGAAATCTACACCTTCGCAACTATCATTTTCCCCTATTACATGCGTACGTGTAACAGAAAAATATAATTTTCTATCGACCACACCCACTACTTATCACCTTTTTCTATTAATGATTTCTTATGTTTACGCGAATGTAACTCATTGAAATAAAACTAATTTAAACGGATACCTTTTTCTATTACTGTATATTGTTTTGTCTATGGTGATCAGAGATAAATCCCTATAAAAAGGGGGGAGATATAAGTTTTTATATAGCATATACCGGCAAAAGAGCATCACCTGGTGCTAAGTTATCTCCATCGCCCATGTACGTCCACAATACCAGAAGAATCATAGGCGCGTTGCCGAAATTAAAAGAAGGGGATAATTAAGGGAAGGGAAGGGGATTTGGGCCTCCGGATATCTTACTCACCGCACGAAACGCAGAAGGAAGACGCTACTATACGTCATTCTTCTGCGAGACTGTGGTTACGACCCGATCAAGCCGGCCCATTCATGCTGTAGACAAAACTGTCTACAGTGTGGCTCTACCGCTCGTGTGATCCACAAATATTTATTTCGGATCTGTGTGTTGAGACCGAAAGTCTCTCGTAGTTTCTCATCCCACGATATAAGATTTTATCTTGCTGTGGGGTCAGGGCTATGTGAGCGACTGTTGAGTTATTTATAAAAAAAAACTCATTGTCAGTTTGTGACTGCCTCGGTGGCGCAGTTTTATTGCGTACACGGTACGACTGCCGAGCTGAGGTCTCGGGTTCGATCCACGGGTCGGGTAAAGTCATAATGAGTTTTTCTATCACGAAATGCTCAGTAACAACCCGGAGTGGGGAAATGTGCTCGGTATGGCGATAGGTTCGCCCCCTATCATGTGACGGAAATACGCTCGGCGAAATGTGGGTATATTGGTTTCACCTGTGCCTACCCCCTTCGGGGATTAAGGGCGTGATTGCGTATCTTTAGTCAGTTTGTGCGTGTGTTTGTGATGTCGAGGCACTGGTGTTTTGGTTTGAAAACTGATTAAATCAACTGGGCCTTATGTGACTTATGTCTCGGTGACGAGCGCAATGCAGTGCCATGCAGTGCCTTGTAATTCAGAGTTTGTGTGTGGTGTTGCTTCTGTTTGTGGGCAGGCGTGGCGCTTACCATCAGGCGAGCATCTTGCTCGTCTCGTCATTTAATAAAAAAAAACAATGAAACACATCTGTGCCTGTATCAATAACAATAGTGGGCGAACCACTGATTCATCTGCCGACGCTACGCCCATCACATTCTGAACAAGTGTCATGTTCAACAGGTACTTGTGTGTCGTGTTTATTAAGTATTTTCGACTCATCACTTTTTTATATTCATCCGAATGACGAGACGAGTTAATTGCTCGCCTGGTGGTAAGTACCACATTGTACATCAGTAGCAACTTCTAGGAACTTGTAATAATAAAGTACTGAATGGAACATCATTTCTTAGAATTCAAGAATTCTACACTCAGAGACAGATAAATGTCCCGTTACTGATTACAGAAAATGCTTTATTCTAAGTAACTGAGTACAGTAATAATCATAATGAACTTATTTAAGTAATCCCACTAATATTAGTGGAATTTTTTTGTAGAGCCACGCTGTACAAAGTTTTGTCTACAGCTTGAATAGGCCTGCTCGACCGTTACCACTATCTCACAGAAAACCGACGTAAAGTAGCGGCTTGCTGCTGCGTTTCGGTAAGTGCGATATCCTCCACTCCTTCTCAATCCCTAATCATCCCTTTCCTTTAAGGTCGGCAACGCGCCCAAGATTCTTCTGGTATTGCGGGCGTACATAGGCGGTGGAGATCACTTACCATCCGGCTATCCACTTATTTGTTTGCCGGCCTATGCTATAAAAAAAAACGTTTTTTGTAGGAGTTTATTTATAGTTTTTTCTTTTTTTTTTATGATTTTTTTTTTACTTGGATAGTCTCCTGGGTACTTGTATGCAATGACTAACAACCTCGAGGTGTGTAAGATGGGAAAGTGTAGCATGTTGTGAGCTAATCAAACACGTTACGTGCCACGACACTGTAACTCACTGTTCCGCACCGCGTACGGTTACGTTTACAGTGATATCTTCATAAAGATTAGTATCAAGGTGGAAGGTATGCTTTGTCTATGTCTGCCGCCAAGCAACAGTGTGTAAGCACTGTTGTGTTCTGGTTTGAAGGACATTAAAGCCAGTGAAATTACTGTGCATTGTGGGACTTAACATCTTATGTGTCGGGGTGACGAGCGCAGTTAAGTGCCATGCAGTGCTTTGTAGTTTGTAGTTGTTTGCAGTTCTGTGTAGTGTTGTTTCTGTTTATGGGCAGACGTGGCGCTTACCATCAGGCGAGCGAATTGCTCGTCTCATCAAATTAAATAAAAAAATATATACGCACCGAATTGAGAATCCGAATTGAATAAATAAAAATAAATTAACGGGCCATATTTACACCCTATTTGAACAAAACACTAAAATGGACACTACCTTAAGACTAATGGGTAAACTCTGTCGCTTTGTACGCTTAGCCGGCTGTGAAGCGAGAGGCCGCGGGTTCAGTTCCCGCACAGTAACACAAGTTTGTGTGAACACAAACATCTTCGCGTCGGGGTGTCGCGAGACCGAAAGTCTCTCGTAGAGCCTGATACCCACGACACATGACTCTTGATCTTAGTATGGGGTCAGGACTTTGTGTGCGACTGTTGAGTGTATTTATTTATTTAATAATGCGTCACCTCATATTGACTTTTTTTTATTTGGTTGAATGACAAAACGAGCAAGGCGCTCGCCTGATGGTAAGCGCCACGCCTGGCCATAAACAAAAGCAACACCATATAGAACTTTGAATAACAAAGTACTACATGGCACTGAACTGCGCTCTTCACTCCGAGACAAGATTTTAAGTCTCATAATGCCCAGTAATTTCACTGGCTTCAATGTCCTTCAGACCGAAACACAACAGTGTTTATACACTGTTGCTTAGCGGCAGAAATAGACAGAACGGTGGTACCAACCCAGGCGGCCTCTCGCATACGAAGGACCTACCACCTTGTATGTCTTATGATTATTGTTTCATTTATACTGCAGATATGATCATTTTCTTAACAGTCCATAAAAGATTCAACAGCAGCAATAATATCTATGAGTAGCATCCCTTCCGTCTGTACGTAGATGGCCTTGTCGCATACATTTAATAAGATGTACCGCTTAAAAAAAAACCTGCGTGCTCTTCCGCATTTAAATCAAAATATTTAGAATACGAAACACATGACGTCAGTTTGGAGTTATAATGGTACTAGCTGTCCCTCGCAGTTTAACATGCGTGATACTACCCTGCTCCCATGGGTCATAGCGTGATATACGTGTGTGATTTTGTGGTAGGCAGCGGCTTGGCTGTGCCCCTGGCATTGCCGATGTCCATAAGCGGCGGTGACCGCTTACCATCAGGCGGGCCGCTTGCTCGTCTGCCTATCAAGGAAATAAAAAAAAATAAAAAAAACTTTCCTCATGAATCACTCTATCTATTGTTGAAAACTGTATTAAAATCAGTTGAATAGTTTAAGAGATTTAAACGAACAAACAGCGGAAGCGATTTAATTTTATACTATGTATAGATATGAACGGCCGCGCGTAATTTGATCGTAAGCGTGTTACTGCCCTGCTCTCATGGGTCATAGCGTGATATACACCTTTCGGAATAAATTATCTAAATGGTAGTAAAAACGGCATTCTAATTCTCACAGGCTAAATCCTATTTATAAATATATTTGTTTGTGTTGTGTCGCATTTTCGTTTCATCGAGTTTCAAATCACAACGATTCTAAAAAAGTTTCACTTCAAAAATCATTCAAATCAGACTTCTGTAAAACTATATATGTGTCGAATTGAAAACCTCCATTTTTTTCTTCGTATAATAACTTATTGTTTTAAAGGACACACATCCAATCACAAAATTAAAAGACATACATCCCGTACCACATGATACCACGAGCGGCCATTCTCCTTGACCATTGCAACTGTTACGGCGAGTCTTAAAACCGGAACATTTGTGAAACTCGCTCGATCGACACATTTCGATTGGAATTTTGCAAGGACACATGTTGGACGCGTGTTTAGTAAAAAACTTGGGTATTTAGAGCGTGAAATTGTCGCTAGAGTCGATTCTGACTATTTTTTTAAATTGCCACATACGTAGTCCTGACCCCACAGTAAGATACGAGTCTTTTGTCGTGGGTATCAGGAACTACTAGAGACTTTCGGCCTCACAACACCCAGACTCCGAAACAAATATTTGTGGATCACACAAACATTTGTCTCGGTGCGGGAATCGAACCCGCTGCCCCTCGCTTCACAGCCGGCTAATCGCCCGCTGCGCCACGGAGGCTGTCAAAATTACATGGTGGGACACCTGAAACATTTATGTTTAGCTGGATAGCGATCACCGTACTGATGGTGAAAAACCCACCACCATTGCTCGTTTATTTAGTAACTTCAGGTAGTCATGATCATGCCTACAGGCAAGGGATGCAACTCTCCCGACCTCTCGAACCTCCCGACCGTCGAAATTATATTTGGACTGCATCGCAGTGTATTAAATTTACTATGACGGTAAAAAACACAGATCAGGCAGTCGCAGTGGTGTCCCGGCGGGGCCGAGTAACGACAGGTGGCTTACTTATGCAATAAGAGTTTGTTGTGTGCAGTCGCCTCCGTTCCGATGCCGAAGTCGAATCGACTATTGCATCATCAGCCTCACAGTCCTACTGTTGGACAAAGGCTGATTCCACCACACCATGGGTGTATGTGTGTGTGTAAGAAAATATATAGAGTTACGCTGGTGGTAGGATATTACACCCAGATAGCGACCACTGTACATTGGCGTTAAAACCTGCCATAGTGACCAATCCTTTCGAGGATCAACCATTGTAGATGCGGTTCTCCCGAGGGCCTTGCACCCTCTTCCTAAACCTTTCCCTTACCCTCAGATAGAACAGGATATAAAACATAAATTGAATATCTTTTAAACTACCACCACTTTGGAATATGTAACTGGGAAAATAAGTGGCGTAAGAAAATCTCATCGGTATATATTATTGTATACATAATATATGTATATAAACAACTTATGTTACATCATTACATAACAGTCAAAAATTATACTTAGCTTTAGGTAATCATTCAACAATATTATATATCCAATTTTCACAATATATTTCGTAGTATCAGAATAATTTACCCATTTACTAATATCATAATTTATGTATTGTTAACAATTTAATGCCGAGATGAATAATAAAAATAATAAGACACAAATAAAATGATCACTTTCAAACTAATTTATTCTATTCACAGAGAACAAACCCATTATTTCCTATGCACAATAGGTGTAAAACATCCTAATACATGAACCAACCACCCGGGGCGGGACTTGTCGGAAGATCGCCCCTCACGACTCGTCAGAGACCTACGAGGACTTACGTGAGGCATGGCTTTGCGTGTGTGTATCGGTTCACATAAAAGCATGCATTAAACCAGTACGGACAATGACTGCCGACAGACATTAGATGTCTAAAACGCTGCACGAATCGCCACCCGCGTGACTTTCCGGCAGCCCTGCTCCAGGACAACTTAACAGATTAAGTTTCCGAGCACACTGGGATAGCGTGTCCGATGCACTCCAAGACAAACGCTCATCCCAGCTTCACTCCACATGTCTGCCGTCAGACATGCCCCACGCTGCACGAATCGCCACCCGCGTGACTTTCCGGCAGCCCTGCTCCAGGACAACTTAACAGATTAAGTTTCCGAGCACACTGGGATAGCGTGTCCGATGCACTCCAAGACAAACGCTCATCCCAGCTTCAATCCACAGTTAACCCAGTAATTTCAAGGGATTCCCAACACAACATGTGGCCGCAATAAAAGCTTTACTTGTATGCACGCTTAGTATGACTAACTACGACAGAATTACTACTACTGTAACGGTCAGCAAAGCAAAAGGCTCGACTACGATAATAACTAACACTACGGTCCGTACTACGCGACGACTGAATGTGAACTGTCCCTGTCAAGTCATGCGCCACTCTTTTATACATTATTTTAGGCGGATCTACCCGACAACAATTTTATAAACACCGATCGCATAAATTAATAAAAATTAACACCTAACACGGCCTCTCCTGACGCGTGCACGTCCCGAGCACATTAGGTATTTACAGAACAGACAATGAGTTTAGAAGAATACAATGCAAATGATTCGTTTCTAGACGGAGCCGTTATTCAATGCCACTCCGCACCACGCACGCTGTGCCATATTCTGCATCAGAACCGCTGTCGTGGCACTTCACAGCTTTTGTCTGCCTGCATGACGCACCCGACGAGCATCTTACACCTCCTGGATAACAAAAATACACGGCAGAATCACATAGTTCATAGTCACACACAAATATTTGCCTTGGGTACGGGAATCGAACCCGCAACCTGACGCCTATCCGCTGTGTTGCGGAGACCAACTGTCATCCGATACCATGGGTATAATCACATTTTATCTTAGGTGCGGGAATCGAACCCGCAGCGTGATGCTTATCCGCTGCGTTGCGGAAGCTGGCTGTTATCCGATACCCATTTGACACTTTCTTATATTACAAAATTTCAGGAACATACAGCTGTGTTATGCACCGCTTCGACCAATCCTGACTAATTTAAACAATCATTGCTGTAGCCTTTGTAAAAGTTTAAAGTTAAAAAGCTTAATATGAATCCTAGCTTGGGATTCGACATTAATTTTACTCTTAGAAATAAAACAAACGAGAATTAGTTCACCATGGATGCACATCAGTCCTTAGATGTCTTCAGCAGGACGTACAGACAAAGGACCGGGCAATTCTTTCCGCAATTCCGGACAGACCTTGCGCACGCTTATTCATGCACGCACAAACATCCTGTTTCAGCAACCACGTTTGCCAGTGATGGTCGACCAACGCCCGTGAAGCGGAAAACCGCCACGCGCCACATTAAGCGCCGGCCAGCGTTATGTGTCACCACTGCTCTTGAAAACAAAAACCAAAACGAGAAGGCAGGTGATTATCACAATTATAAGTTTGTCAAAATTCTCTCCACACTAAAGTGTGCGAGGTAGAGCCTGATTCGTATTGGGAAATAAGTCTGCCAGGACAGGGACCCCAGAGGCATTTCGTTAAAAAGTTGAAAAACTGTTTCGAGTTCAGCAGTTCCGTATAGCGATCACAAGTGATAAATTTTACTGAAACACGATTGTACTACAGCATTTACAGTTTTTGTAATTATGTCAATAATACACCCAACAGTCACACATAATCAGACGCGAGTCTTGTGTCGCAGGTATCAGGAACTATGAGATACTTTAAACTTTTATTTTACGAAACATCGGGTCATTAACCCTCTATCAAATCAAAAAGAAATTATCGTTCACATCTACAACGACAATCATATCAGGATAGATTGATGTAAAATGCAATGAAACAGATTCCCTGCATTAGGTCTTTAGTAAACACAGTACACAGCTTTGCTCGATAGTGAAAACCAGTTTGATTTCGGTAGGCAATTGCTACAGCGATGGGTCGCCACACCTTAACAATTCTACAAAACCTATAGGTACTTCAAATTACTTTTTATACGCGATCTACATAAAATGGAAAGATCTCACCAAATCCTCGGCGTATAACTCAATACTCGTAAATCACAGTCATCCAGCAAAGTCGGTCTGTAAGCTGTACGGGTGAACCATCACACCGTGGGTACAGCGGCGTTATGCTCCAACGATCGGGAACTCTTGCGCACCAATATCTTGCGCTCCATGCCCGCGCCGGAGCCACATCAGTAGAACTCGTCCATTATAGTCCATGGATAAATTCAAACCACTCGTAGACAGTCGCAGTTCATCGCGTAGTTACTGACATGTCGTGTAGTTACAAATACAAGTGCATTTAAAGTTCGAACACTAGCTACTAAGTAATGCCTTGAAAATTTAACTGTCAAGAAGATGATGATAGGCTGCGGAGCCTATCCCACTTCTGATGTTAACAATTTAATGCCGAGATGAATAAAAAAATAATAGGACAAAAATAAAATGATCACTTTCAAACTAATTTATTCTATTCACAGAGAACAAACCCATTATTTCCTATGCACAATAGGTGTAAAACATCCTAATACATGAACCAACCACCCGGGGCGGGACTTGTCGGAAGATCGCCCCTCACGACTCGTCAGAGACCTACGAGGACTTACGTGAGGCATGGCTTTGCGTGTGTGTATCGGTTCACATAAAAGCATGCATTAAACCAGTACGGACAATGACTGCCGACAGACATTAGATGTCTAAAACGCTGCACGAATCGCCACCCGCGTGACTTTCCGGCAGCCCTGCTCCAGGACAACTTAACAGATTAAGTTTCCGAGCACACTGGGATAGCGTGTCCGATGCACTCCAAGACAAACGCTCATCCCAGCTTCACTCCACATGTCTGCCGTCAGACATGCCCCACGCTGCACGAATCGCCACCCGCGTGACTTTCCGGCAGCCCTGCTCCAGGACAACTTAACAGATTAAGTTTCCGAGCACACTGGGATAGCGTGTCCGACGCACTCCAAGACAAACGCTCATCCCAGCTTCAATCCACAGTTAACCCAGTAATTTCAAGGGATTCCCAACACAACATGTGGCCGCAATAAAAGCTTTACTTGTATGCACGCTTAGTATGACTAACTACGACAGAATTACTACTACTGTAACGGTCAGCAAAGCAAAAGGCTCGACTACGATAATAACTAACACTACGGTCCGTACTACGCGACGACTGAATGTGAACTGTCCCTGTCAAGTCATGCGCCACTCTTTTATACATTATTTTAGGCGGATCTACCCGACAACAATTTTATAAACACCGATCGCATAAATTAATAAAAATTAACACCTAACAGTATATTAAACAGAGTTCGCTATACAAAAAAAATTAATTAGACTGAATGTTTTAAATCATTAGACCACTCTTTTTATAATAACTTCCCACTCCAAGAAACCACCAGATAAATAATATAATAATATTACAAACAGATAAATATATTATGTGTTTTAATTTTAGTTTGTTTTATTAAATATAGTGTCAATGACTTGGCTTCCCCACGTCCCTTAAATTTTCATTCCAAAACTAAAATAATATTAATTTCCATCATAACAACAATCAAATTAATAAAATTCACAGATTTTATGACTTAATAAGTTCAAAATTCTAGTTCAATAAAAACAAAAGGTTAGTCTAAAGAATGTTCATAAAAAATAGAACCTTAGCGAAAAAGACTTGATTCGCATATTTATTTAATTCAATAAATGTTTGCAAGGCGAGTAATTTACATAAATTAACACTTAGTGACGTCACAATCGATGTTACTGACTCATTTTAATCGATAAATAAAGATGCGAATAACGAAAGCGATCTTTACGTGTATTATATCGTTTAACTTATACAAAAACAAATAGTAACGCTTTCCCTCTTCGGAGTGTGAAGAAGCATTTATACAGGCCGGCATGATTCTAGTGACCACCGATTAACTCATTTTTTTTGTAGTCACTGGTTTTTGGGGCATATATTATAGTATATATACGCAAAATAATTTTTATCGATACAACATTGAAGGATAGAGCTGCAAATTAAAAAAAACACAATATAAATTACATTTAGCAAGCTAGTGCTATTCCACATTTATATTGAAGACTAGCGACCCGCACCGGCTTCGCACGGGTAAAAATATGTTTATTACGACATCACATTACAAATCTTTGAATTTTTCGGCTTTTCTGTACTATAATATGTGTGTATTATACATATAAACCTTCCTCATGAATCACTCTATCTATTGCTGCTACTGCATTAAACTCCGTTGAATAGTTTAAAAGATCTAAGCGAACAGACAGCGGAAGCGACTTCATTTTATACTATCTAAAGAAGCGTGGGAATTCTCTCGTAGTATAAAAACGGAACACCGCTGTTGTAAATGATAATTCCATGCCAATTATCCCTTTACACATCTATGCAGTGAACAAGTGTTACAGTAATATTGCCTTGACCTGACGTACTTTCATCGGCTAGCCGCGATATTAAACTCACAAAATATTACGTACTTCTTAATTCGATCGCATAACAAGGTGATACTAACGTTACAAGATCTTAGTTTGACCTCGAATAGATTTCGTTGATTAAATTTGTGTAGACTACAACATGGGTTTGACGGTTGAAGACGGATCGCTGTTACACATAAACCTTTTAAAGGTTCCCCTACCCTATCCCAGGATGCCAAAGAAATACTCCTAAGCCAAGGCCACCTATCTGTCTGTTCCATCATTAAAAGCATTCATCGTTTGAATTCTGAAAGGTACTCAACTGAGACTCGACATATATGCATATGTGTTATTAGGGTGATATTCTAACAAGTATGTAATAAAAGTACAACTTATGACTGTGCGTGCGGAACCCTCAATGCACACCAAAGAGTCGCATTTTCCGGGTGTTTGATTTGGCAGGAAAACTATTTCTCGCTCCTTGTATCCCTGTGCCTGCATCGGTCATCTGCCTGTCCTATCGCAGACCTCACGCTTTGCTTCTTCCCTCTTCGCGGTGTGGAGAAGCATTTACACAGGTCGGCACGATTCTCGTGACCACTGATAAAATCATTGTTTCTCGGTAGTCGCTATTTTTTTGCACTGCACTGCGCTTACCATGAGGTTTAGTGCAGCCACTTTGCCGAGCCCGGATAAAAAAAAGTACACATACGATGAATAATAGGTATATAATAGGATAAGGATAATAGGTATATTATCAGTGGTCCGTGGCCTGTGACACTAGACACGAGGCGATTGATAAAAACAGTAACCAGTCCAACAGTATTCAATAAAAATATTGGACAGGGAGCCCTCGGGTAGCTGATCCACTTGACTACTATCAAGCTCATTTTCCGTGAGTAGCTTCGTTTCGATGAGGAGACCAACTATTCCCTATGCGAAAATTCTCTATTGTGGTAGCTAACAGAGGTAGCAAGGATAGACTATTTCGATTTGATGATACTCAAAAAATTATTATTTTATTTGTAGGACAATATGACTAAGTAAATACAAAAAAATCAGCTGGTTAGTAATCATTCTTATGACCTCGTTATCGATACCTATTGGAAGCCCCTCCTTCCAATAGGTATGATTACTAACCAGCTGATTTTTTTGTTTTTACTTAGTTAATATTTATATAATTTAACTGTCATATTGTCCTACAAATAAAATAATAATTTTTTGAGTATCATCAAATCGAAATATTCTATCCTTGCTACCTCTGTTAGCTACCACAATAGAGAATTTTCGCATAGGGAATAGTTGGTCGTCTCATCGAAACGAAGCTACTCACGGAAAATGAGCTTGATAGTAGTCAAGTGGATCAGCTACCCGAGGGCTCCCTGTCTATATCTATAAATATATATACAAAAAAACAAAAGCTCATCGCGTAAAAACCATGCAGCAATTATGTTAAACGACGTATAATTACTGAGACATCACGACTTCCACAATATGCTAACTAGATTTATAAGCAAAGAAAAAACGTCTGTTCGTCTGTCTAATTTATTTATAGAACTAATAAAGTATCCAATGGCGGACCTAAAACGCGATACTGTATCTACCTGCTCGCTTAGCACAACCCTGCGAGATACGTTACGCGCGAGAGATGAAACGTTGTCGATATCGATTTGTTTCGCGATTGCACCGTAATGACATAAATAGGGTGATAACGAGATATGGATTTAGTAAGCGAAAATGAGAGGCAACATTTTCTCATGGCGTGATTGCCGGCATGATAGCTTCGTATGTTTACGCGTATATTACACATTGGAATAAAACTAATTTAAGCGGTTTTTTTTCGCGGTTTTTTAATAATTTCGATCCCGACGTTTCGCAAACTTTTCAGCCTTCGTGGTCACTGGGCGGACTGACTTCTTAGCTTTTATAGACATAAAGAGAGAAACAGATACAAACTGGATTTTTCAAAACAAAAGAGTCGACAAAATTATCTTGAATCTCTTATCCACTTGCACTTCCAAGGATACTTTTCTAGCCAAAAAAAAGGTGGGTTGTACGTCCAAGGATACTTTTGTAGCCATAGCGACATATTTTATATAACCGTCGTTATTAACAAATTGCAGGTAGTTTTTGCGTGTTTCATTTGTTTATTAGATAGCTGACGAATTAGTTTACAACAACAATCACGAGATGGTAGTGTAAGAAGCCTCGAAGAATAGTTTCTTAGGTCGGACGTACAAGTGACGGCTACAAGCTACTAGCCTAACATTAGCTGACGCCTAAATCCCAGAAAGCAGTGGTGGAAGCAGTGCTCCTACTATTTGTCCTACATTTATTGCAAAACGAACAAATAGGTGACCTGACTGTAAGTGATCTTCCCTGCCTCCGAACACGTATAATACGAAAAAAAAAAGATTATGCGTGATTTGCTGACCTTAAAGGAAAAGAATAGCGATTGGGAAGGGCGAGAGTCGAGCCTACTGAAAATTTCACCATGAGACGCATCAACAAGCTATCAGTCACTTCACGTCAGTTTTCTGTGAGAAAGCTGTACTACCCCTGTCGACTAACCTCTCTGTACACGTTGCATAGAATCGCTTTCTATCACGTCATTGGACCTAGGTCTAGGCCTAGTTGCACCTATATCCATGATACAGGTTTCAGCTTTTGTTAATTTACTTCAAAGAAAGAAGGAATTAAATAATATTTCTCACAAGAATCAAAACCAGGAGGTGTTACTAGTGTAGTCATAAATAGTACAGGTTTTCTTATTATTTATTTTGCGCATCATTTATGTAAATCAGCTGTACTTGTGGACAATGTAGTGTCGATTAATTAATTTTATGTATGTTTACGGTTTGATTCTACAAAAATATTGAACTTTATATATGTACATAGCATGTATGAGGATAAAGGCGAGCTTGCTGCCATTTTACTGCAACTCCTATAAATCTTACTTCTTACAAACTTAAATTTCTAAGAACACAATAGGCGTGTCCAGATGAACAAAGTACTGAGTAGCGGAGTTAGATACTCAGTATAAAAGTCTCAGGGGCTCTGTCTGTTGGAATTAGCTGTTTATTAGTTAAATATAATTACGAATCTATACTAATATAATAAAGCTGTAGAGTTTGATTGTTTGATTGTTTGTTTGAACGCGCTAATCTCAGGAACTACTGGTTTGAATTGAAAAATTCTTTTTGTGTTGGATAGTCCATTTATCGAGGAAGGCTTTAGGCTATATAACATTACGCTGCGACCATTAGGAGCGAAGCATCAATGAAAAATGTTGCAAAAACGGGGAAAATTATTCATATTTGAAGGCTTCCGTTGCTAAGCTACCCAAATAATATTATTTGAAGGCTTCCGTTGCTAAGCTACCCAAATCTATACTAATATTATAAAGCTGTACAGTTTGATTGTTTGTTTGATCACGTGGGCGGAGCCGCGAGCAAAAGCTAGTACATAATATGATACTAAGCAATTAACTAAGTTAGATAATTTGAGATTTGAACTTAGATTACTCAAATCTTTGTACGCTCCAACACATAGATCCTATATCTACTACTTCCGCCTGGGAAAACAAAGGTCTTAGGGACCTCCCATCCTCATCTCGGTTAAGCCACGATTATTTAGCGTTTCCTGATTGATTTTCTCGATGTTATTTCTGATAGTGATAACAACAAATGGATGTAATTGTGATATTAAATATGATCTTAGTTTTTCTTTATCCTGCTACAGGAAAGTGACTAGGGCAGAATTATTAGAAGTCAGCAGAATTATGCTGGTCTCGAGTTACTGGACATTTATTGGCGGACTTCGAATCGCGACTCGCTGGAACGAGTCTCTATAATGGGTTTTTCGCCATGCATACGGTGTTCGCTTAGTTTCTTCCTGCGAAAAACACTTGTCTAAAAGGTTATACGAATTACGAGAAATACCAAATCATATTTTATTGTATAATAATAATGGTAATATAATAATAAAATATGATATATATTTTTGATTAGACCTCTTATTAAATATGTTTTAGTCAAAAATTCTGCGAATCTAAACACACCGACACACAGTCACGACAATTTTCCGATGAGTAACAGTGACGCGTAGAGGCATACTCGTAATACTACCGGATCTTTTAAATTATAAGCCATGTATTGATGCATCCATTCTCATTGTCTACTGAGCCGCTGCAGCCTCATCTCTTATTGTAAGTTTATTTATTGATTATTCGTTTTCTTTATTGTGTTCTTTTATATATAAATATTTAGCTTTTTTCGCTGCGGGCAACTATCTTGTGTCCTTTAGCTTTGACATATAAGGATTAATGTCAACGTTTGCTTTTTTAACCCTCGATATAGTAATTAAATCCTAATAAAACCTAAAATTTAAATGCCGTTTAATTTTAAATTTTCTATTTATCTCTGGTACCATGTTCATCAATTTATGTGGAATACAAAAATATAATGAGTCTGAAAGGGGGTTTTAACAGTTTGGCACTTACTTATATCTTTTTATAGTAAATCTTGTGTTTTCTATTTTCATAGATTTGATCTACAATGTTTAGTCTTGGGTTTGTCCTATGTTTGAATTGTCCGAAGAAATAAAATAGTTTTTGCATGACAAACGGTGAACGACAATGAAGTTGTAAATTCTTAGTCCTGCTTTCGTGTGAATAAAAAGTTTTATGTTCATTAAATAAGGGGTTTCGTATCAGCACATCAATTATAATTAAATAAAAAATATTAATAGGAACTCACAAACATAGACAAACTGATGTAATATTTGTATGCGTGTAACTGTTAGTGTATTTAAGTTTACGGATAACTTAGGATATATATTGACAGCCTATTAGACAGAGCCTAGCCTAGACAGACAGGATATTTTGACAGCCTGCGTGGCGCAGCGGGCGAATAGCCGGCTACGAAGCGAGAGGCCGTGGGAACGTGGCTCGGTTCGATTCCCGCACCGAGCCAAATGTTTGTGTGATCCACGAATATTGGTTTCGGGTCTGGCTGTTGTGGGACCGCAAGTCCCTCGTAGTTCCTGATACCCACGATACAGGTATAACCTATTGTGGGGGGTCAGGACTATGAGTGTGACTGTTGGGTGTGTTTATTATTTATATTTTAAAGATATAATATGTAGTCCAGAATAAAGGAATTTAACGCCTGTTTCAACACCTCTGAGTAAATCTTACTTACCAAATACAATAAACACATACAAAAAAAAACACAGTGACATATACACCGTGTTACGGAAAGCTGTGGTCACATTTAAACAACGTTTAGATCCAAGTATTTCACCCCCTATAGTACCAAATCTAATTGAATTCTTATGTCTAATGAGTAACTTGTCGATATTCGACTTGCAATTTTAGACAACACTAAATGATTAACAGCTGATCGTGTGTCTCTTTTCAACATTGTATTCTCGCTCAAGCATTTATAATTTATAGGGCTGTGACTGATCTTATTTTTTTTTTAATAAAAATATGTTTATTATCGGAACAATACAGAGGTACAATAAAAGTAAATGTTGAAAACCTTTAATAGAAACTTTAATATTACTTACTTATCGATCGTAATAAACGAGTGATTAATATTAGCATGAAATTTTAGGATTTGAGGTTATCTCCGTCCCATGATATGGTAAAGGGTGAACCTATCGCCATACCTGACACGATTCCAGACTCCGGACTGATACTGAGCATTCCGTCATAGAAAACCCCAATATGACTTTTATCCGGACCCGGGGATCCCGGATTTTCTGGTGGTAGGATATTCATATCCGAGCACGGCAAAGTGACTGCACTTCACCTAATGCAAAGCGCAGTACAATCCAAAAAACCAGCGACCACCAACAAACAATGAGTTTATCGGTGGTCACCAGAATCATGCCAAGCTGTATAAATGCTTCTTCCTTCTTCGGAGAGGGAAGAACGAGGGGCCTGCGACAGGATAGGCGGATGACCGATGAAGGCACAGTAATACAAGGATGTACCCCTATACCCGCCCCAATCAACCATCAAGTCATCTCGGAAGCCTCTCGGGAGAATCGGATGTACACCGGCTGATCCTGGAACGCAATCCACACAAAGCGATCACTATGGCATATTTTAACACCATGTGTACGGTGGTCGCTATCCGGGCGGATATAAATATCCTACCACCAGCAAATTCTATAGAAAAACATGAAGAAACAATGTTCCGAGATTACTTTACAGCGATGAGTTGGTAACAAACGGCTACATTTGCCTTCGCCGCTTCGATTATTCATTGAATAGTGTATTCCGCACACTACCGGTTCCATGGGGCCATAACATTGGCGAGCGTGAAATAAATTAAACTGCGCATAAACAACAACTATCAGATATCGCGTTTGATAATATTTTCAATGTAATAATAATACACCCAACATACATAGTCCTGACCCCACAGTAAGATACAAGTCTTGTGTCGTGGGTATCAGGAACTACGAGAGACTTTCGGTCTCACAACACCCAGACCCCAAAACAAATATTTGCGGATCACATTTGTCTCGGTGCGGGGATCGAACCCGCGGCCTCTCGCTTCACAGCCGGCTACTCGCCCGCTGCGCCAGGGAGGCTGTCGTTTTATTATATATTTTTTTAAATATAAATACACCATTGCCGGATATATGGGCACATCCTTGTATCCCTGTGCCTGTGTCCTCCGCCTGTACCGTCGCAGGCCCCTCGACTTGTTTCTTCCCTCTTCGGAGTGTGGAGAAGCCACACAGGCCGGCATGATTCTGATGACCATCGATACGAGGGACCAACCACCTTGTAAAAATAACGAGGAACGTATTTAATATTTGTCCTGGAAAAAGCCGCAAAGAAACGCTAGTAAATAAATAAGTGTGAAAATCAATACGTCAGTGTAGTGGCCATACAGACAACAGAATATCTCATCGTCTCACGCTGGGTGACGCAATAGACCTCTAAAGGTCAACCAAACACGTTCTATCGAGGCGCCACGACGTACCAACGTACTCGTATGTTAGCATTCTCTGTACAATATTCTCTGTACATATAATACGCTGCCTCGATGGCACAGTTGTATTGTGTACAAGGTACAACTTCTATGCTGAGGTCTCGGATTTTTCTATCATAATATGCTCAGAAGGCCCGGAGTCTGGCATTGTGTCCGGTATGGCGATAGGTTCGCCCCCTATGACTACTGAAATGTGGGTATAATGGTTACACCTGCCTACCCCTTCAGGATTTACAGGTATGAGTGGCTATGCATGTATATAATGTAGTTCCGGTGATTTGATTCTTCACCACCGGTCCTCATAGGCCTTGTATTTGTATTTATAGTGACATCTGTTAGTTGTCTGTGCAACTAAAACAGTTCAGGTTAGTGGAACCAGCTCCCCTTAATCAACACATTCACTTTCGCTTCGGATTAGCCAGGTTTACCTGCAACCCTCTGAGAAATATTCTTCACTATATTAGGTCTTAGTGTACTAGTCTAGTGTGGGTTGGAAGACTTCACATACCTTTTAAATTATTTTTAGAGAACTCTTAAGTCCCCTCAGATATACAGATTTTCACATGTTTACCTAGACCATTAAAGTGATAATTAATAATGAATACACACGTAATATCGAAAAGTCAGAGGTTTGTATGCCAGTCGAAACCAGCAACATCCGTCTTGATAGTTTGTTCTAACCGCTAGGATTCTTCAAAGTCCTGGTCGCTGGTTTTGCGCTTGCACTGAGCTTAACATTAGGTATAGTGCACTTTGCCGTGCTTGGATAAAAAAAGATCACGTCTCACACATATACAGAAATACCACTATCAATATTCAGAAATATATACAATAATAATAGTAATAAAATTAAAAATCTCTCAATATTTTGAACAATGAACTAACCAAGAACTCCTGCAACTCCTCAGATGCTGTGCCACACGCTTCTGCTGCTGGCAGTCGCGGCGCTGACCAGCTGCGACGTGTCCCATCTAGAGACCACGACGACTCCAGAGCCGCCACCGAAGCCCTACGTGTTCTCGTACACGGCGGGACGGTACCCTGGTCACGTCGACAGAGAACATACGGAAGTCAGCGATGGCAGCGGAGTGGTTAGAGGTGAGTGTTTTTTAGAATTAAGATTTAAAAAGACATTTTCTTCTGAAGTAGTGAATATTGGCGTTCAAAAATACTTTATACGGTGATGGTTTGAGTTAGGCTTTAAATCTAGAGGTTCATTACTGAGTTTTTGATAAACAATTCTTACCGAGTCGATCTACATCATTTATTTTGGGATTTCACGTCAGGATATAGTGTATAATGGTATAAGATTATGGCCTTAAATTAATAAGGTATATTTTGCTAGATAGGGCAGACTCTAATGTACAAATTGTGAAAATACGTTTGATTTATATAGATACAAACAATAATAAAATTTTACAACAACATTTAGTTGTATTGCTAGCTCTAATATAAGCTTTCACACTCACAGCAACACTTTCAAAATTAAATTGAACTATCGTGTCATTATTCACCACACATAATCCGTCGTCATGATTCCGCCAATATTGGAAACATTTGCTCCATTTGACAGCCTCCGTGGCGCAGCGGATCAGTAGTCTGCTAGGAAGCGAGAGGCCGTGGGTTCGATTCACCGAGAGAAATATTTGTGTCATCCACTAATATTGGTTTAATAGGTCAACCTAGTTTGGGGTCAGGACTATGTGTGTGACTGTTGGGCTTATTAACGGAAAATAAGCAAAACCTTCGCAACTTTAAGCGGGAAATCTATCTAATTTAATTTACGAATGAAAATTACGTGTTTCGAATTCAATTTCCTTGATTTTATATGTAAAGACATCATAAAATAAAGAGACGAGTCGCCTTACGTCTAGTTCATAAATTAGTACTACAATTCAGCTCACAATTGCTCTGAATGCATTACACATACCAACCAGCTGATTAGGTAACAAACCTTCGAAGTGCTTTACTTTATATTTATTACGTATTTCTACAGAGAATTTTAATTGTAAATGTATAAGAATTTCGAAATCATTGGGAGACAGAATTATTTTTTGGGAACATTGTGCTAAATGTTCAAGTCGTTTTTGTACTCTCAAATCGTTTGGTTTACAGAATAAAGTCTCTAAGCAATGATTAGTTAAAATATGCGATTGCGTGTTCTGCAATCTATGCTTAACTTTAATTAAAACCTAAAGCCCAATCCACATTAAAAGGACGCGACATACACCTATTTTTACGTTGCATCATTGCACCTTATAAGTGGACAGACGACCTGATAAATGTCGCAGAAAGTCGCTGGATGCGGGCCGTTTCCAACTGGTCGGTCTGGAAATCTTTGGGAGAGGTCTATGTTCAGCAGTGGACGTCCTGTAGCTAATGATGATGATGATGATGATGATCATTGCACCACTTTGATGTATGTTGCGAATTAGAGGTCAACTAGTAAGCATAGAGGGTGTCCATAACACAAGTTAAATCTTAATTTGGACACCGGAGTTTCAACAACACAAATACTGCTTAAATAATTTTATGAACTGTATATTTTAATACTATCTTAGTATCTATCATGTATATGAAATAAATATTAGTATAGACTGTTGATAATTTTTATAGGTACTTACTTATACCTAACTTCAATCCGTAATTTCCAGGCAAGTTCGCATACCTAGACCCTCGTCAGCAGTTGCGTACGGTGGACTACATAGCTGACAAGCAAGGGTTCCACCCGGTGCTGAATGACGTCCCGCCCGATCACCCTCAGGACTCGGAGTCCGTGGCTCTGGCCAAGAACCGCCACTTCGAGTTGTACGCGCAAATAGCAGAGGAACACGCGCAACATCCGCATCCTGAAGGTAAGATATTTTGGCCTCGCTCGGAAATTGACCAACAGTACAATCAGTACTGAAGCAGGTATCGAAAATGAGTGTCAGTATACTCTAATCGTAACAACCGATGTCAGTAATTCCGTAGCGCTATTAACCAACATAACGGTGATACTATACCTAGCTGTACTGTAAAGATTATTTATTTATATGTATGTATGAGGGTTACACACTAAGTTTACAATGGTAAATTATATTAAATGTTAATACATGTTTATAATAAGTAATGTGATTGCTACTCTAGAACTAGTAACCACAGCATGTGCCAAGTACAATACATAAACGTCTTTAATCATACTACAAGATAGAAGGTTCAACAAATAAACAGCAAATCCAACCATTACCGAAAAGAAATTTCACTTAATTATTAGAAGGAAAATTCAGTACTCACTACTGATTTTCGCAAATAGTTGACTGACAATACTGACTGAAGTCATTTATAACGCGCCCTTTACATTAGCTCTTTGGCGCTTACCACCAGACGAGCGCCTTGCTCGTCTCGTCATTCAATCAAATAAAAACAAAATTAAAGCGAATTCTCGCATGTTAATAATACTCTTTTAAATAACATGTGGGACTAGGCGCTGATAGTTAATCCATCAAGGATAAAAATACGAATTTATAAATTCAACGGAGACAACATCCTTTTCCTTATAATGGTCATGTGATGTGACTGTGTATGCTGTTTTTGTCTCATTTTCTTGAAATTTTATACCAACTTAGGAAATAAGCAAAATTGCGGTCACCATTTTTCAATTCTACCAATAAAATAGCTATGTTTATATTGACCGCAAAGACCAGCGGATACCAAATTTATAGTGAAATGGTCTTAAAAATAATGTCATGTTTTATCACGTTTGCCTATTTAAATACTATTTTGTTTCCTTAACAGTAATGTAATCTTAAAAAAATCCAACTAAATAATATTTATAGTAAAAATGCGTGAGATTTTTCTCAATAAAATACGTTTTTTCTTGTAAAAATTTTCTATTTTTTAGTTGGATTTTCTATAAAAACGCGGTTTTTTAGTTTTTTTAAACTATTATTCTCTTTTTGGAAAAAAATATAAATATACCTTTTTTTAAATATTGAATTGTCATCGGTCCTTGATAAGTATGCCAAATTTCGATTAATCCGACGTTTTGATGGAGGTCAAAATCTTCAAAGTTTCCGTTACATACAAACATACCAACATACATATGAAGTTAATAAAAGCGTGTTGAAAGGCGATGAAAATTCAACTTAAAAATATTTCAATTTTTACATCCCCAGCTGTGTCAGTCCCACGTCAGTCCGCCGCCGTCGCAGCAGCCACCGCCAAGCACGCCCAACTCTTCAGGGTCATAGCTGAACAGCACGCACGGATAGCAGCCGAGAGAGAAGCTCTCCTCCGAGAGGAGGAAGAGAAGCAACACCTCCAGGAACTGGGACAGTACGCGTAACAACGGACCCTCCAAAGAAACTTTTCGATGGTTATATTTTTTCCAAATCAAAATCATGCGTCCTTGAAGAGTTCTTTGACATATAATTCGTAGCCTTAATGTTTCAGATTAGAGATGTGATTGCATATTTGCTTTTTAAAATCTTTTAAACTGACTTCAAAATGTGAATCAATTCGTTTTTACATTTATTAGACAGACTTAGCCTATTTTTATCCTTTATCGTTTACTCCGGTGGTTCGTCCTTATATATTTGGTTAAGATCTGATAAAAGAGCATGAATGTAAATATAAAACTCCTCAACGAATGACAAAACATACTGTGATTCGGTTTTTGAAGTCCGCTTTGAAGTTTTTATTATTTAAGAGGCAATTTGTTTCTTTAATATGCATAAAATCAATATCAGTATATTTCTAGGTCTTAATTTCATTTGTGAATTAAGAAATGCGTAATTTGCTCACTCGTTTACACCATGCCGGTATTCTAGATCAGACATAATTTTATGAAACAGTAAGCGACCTGCAATGCTGTCTACATTAGTAATTTCTTCGTATCTACTTACGTAATCAGCTTTTAAGAAGAAATAAATTAAGAAATCAGTCTATATGCCTTTCTTCTGAGTCTCTTAGTAAAACTCCCTTTTGTTTAAGATCGGTACCGTAATTCTTCGAGTATTGTGGATGTCTTTGGCGTTGCAAATCGCTTACCGTCAGGTGACCCACTTACTCGTTTGATGTTAAACATGTAATTAAGGCCTAATACTGAATATCTAATTCTTCTCACATCTTTATACGTAAGTTTTAACGCCATCTCGTGGATGCTTTCGACACTTAAGCAGTGTTGCCAAAACACTTTTGGAAAAAAATCATTTAATTGTAGATATAAAACTTGCCATAACAAAATTATAGCATAAAAAGAGATTTTTGTAAATATTTATTTAAGTGAAAACGAATACTCTGAAATGCCATACTGTAGCATATGAATAATTAGTCAAGCTAGTTGTTTTTATAACTAAATCTATACTGTCGAAAAGTGAATAAATGTTTTAAAAAGTATTTTCTTTTATTATTCGACTTTTAGAGTTTTTTTAAGAATTGACATCGAAATTTTGTCTCCCCAAATTTTGACGGAAAGGATATCAGGAGTTTAATTGCGAGATGGTCCTATATAAATTTGGTTAAGATCTGATGGAGTGCGAAGAAAAAAAATTAAACCCCTCAACGGACAAAAGATCAGTCGTTGTTCATTTTATATACCATTAATTAACACTGAAAATAGAAATATAAAATGCGAGAGGCCATCTGGCCTCTCGCATACGAAGGATCTACCACCCTATAAAGTTTTAGGTCCCTCGTATGCGAAAGGCCGTCGATATAGTTTCTACAGTCTGGATCTACCACATATAAAATAACTGCTTTACTGAACTGAATTGAACCCGCGGCTTTTACCAGCCAGCCGGCTACTCGCTCACTGTCCATCACAGATATAGAAATATCTAAATAGGTTATCAAATTAAACAAGAGAATGATGGTGCTAACATTTATTAGTGGACAGAAGGAAAGACATCAGTGTTGTGAATATGTTATTAGAAGCTGCAATAGTGGTCAGGAGAGTTTTATTTAGCCGGTGCTGTCTGCGAATACAAAAATATTCAAGTTAGTATATGCTGTCTATCGTTTTACCACACTTTTGGAATACATTCAAATATAAAGAGCATATTTTTTTGTTATTTGATTGAATGACGAGAAGAGCAAGGCGCTCGCCACGACTTGGTAAGCGCCATACGCCTGCCCATAAACAGGTATTTACAAGGTGGCAGGTCCCTCGTATGCGAGAAGCCGTCTGGGTTGGTACCACCGTTTTGTCTATTTTTGCCGCCAAGCAACAGTGTGTAAGCACTGTCGTGTTTCGGTTAGAAGGATATTGAAGCCAGTGAAGTTACTGGGCATTATTAGATTTAACATCTTATGTCCCGGGGTGACGAGCGCAGTTCAATGCCATGCAGTGCTTTGTAAGTCAAAGTTCTGTTTGGTGTTGCTTCTGTTTATAGACAAGCGTCTTAATGCGAATGCCTTGCTCGTCTCGTCATTTAATCAAATAAAGAAAATACCGGATCATTTTTGGACCTGACGGGATAGCAAACATGGTTTACAATGTAAAGAACGTGGCTCGTTTAGGCGAGTCGCATTATGAGTTCAACCAGTAACTTCAGGCCGGCATAATAAACTGTCGAGGGACACTGTCTTGACGATCGACATTTGAACTGCACTGTACTTAACACCAGGTCCTGCCAAGGTAAAAAAGTTTAATGGTAGGCAGCGGCTTGGCTGTGCCCCTGGCATTGCCGATGTCCATGAGCGGCGGTGACCGCTTACCATCAGGCGGGCCGCTTGCTCGTCTGCCTATCAAGGCAATAAAAAAAAAAGTCTTTTGTTACTTACTGGCAGGTGGTGGCGGTGGCGGTCCATCTGGGCGACCTCCACGGCATCCGGCGGAATTAGAAGCTATTGGTTTTACGCCACTCTGAAATCACGTACTTTGTTTTACTTTCGCCATAAAATATTCTAATGAAAAGGAAAACAAAAGAAGAAGAAGGAAGAAATTCTTATGAAAGCTGTCGGAGTTCTATGGATAGTTAATAATGAAAAATAAATTCTGTCACAACCCAAAAAAAAACTAATTATTCTAATGCCTCATTTCGATGGAGATAGTTTAACAGAAAACTACAATTTACGAGGCCAGGTCATATAATTCTCTTTGAAAACTGTATGACGTCGCGTCGTAAACAAGAACTTTTTGGTATACCGCGAGTTACAGAAACGTGGGTATTTTTTTTATAGCATAGGATGGCAAACGAGCAAGTGGGTCACCTGATGGTAAGTGATCTCCACCGCCCATGTACGCCCACCACCAGAATAATCATGGGCGTGTTGCCGACCTTAAAAGAAAGGAAGGGGAGGGCATTTGGGCTTCCGGATATCTCACTCACCGTAAGAAACGCAGCAGCAAGTCGGTACTTTACGTCGGTTTTCTGTGAGACTGTGGTAACGACCCGGTCGAACCATTCATGCTGTAGACAAAACTGTCTACAGCGTGGCTCTTCCATTCCAATAATATTACTAAATTTTAATTTTAATATTAATTAATTTATTCATATATAAAACCCATTATCACTTTACCCGACCCGGGGATCGAACAGACCTCAACACAGCAGTCGTACCGCGTACGCAATACAAATGTGCCACCGAGGCAGTCAATAGTAATAGAAATAATACTTACCACAATAGCGAAAGCCACTGCCATGATCACCAATACAAAACCAAAGAACTTCATGTTGAAGAGTGGAACAAGCTGTGATGGGATGACCATGTATCTGCCTTTTATATGGGAATGCACAGGAAATGTATTTTCAACGGATAATAAAAACATTTATTGTTAAAAATGACAATTTACTCTATATTATATGAAGCGACAGACCATAAATGAGCGGAAGGTTATATTTGCATGGTGAAATTATAATCAATGCTCGTCCTTGAATGGGTAGTCAGAGGTAGAATACAAGAATTTCTGACTGACGATCAACCTGAGGTTTTTTATAGGCAGGTTAAATTTATTATCTCGCGTCGTAACAATTATGTTCACCTCATATTTCAATATAATTTTTATTGTATTTAAAATATGTTTATTATTTATTTATTTTCTTTATCACACTTTTGATACCCCCTCCTTCAGATACCTCTCTTTTGCCAGTGTTCCATCCCAAGATTGTCTGGAAGAGATCGCTTTTATAAGACCGCCGATTGTTACACATATGTTTGTATCTATTTTCTTTCCTATTGTGAATCTTGCTAGTGGTGTACAATAAAGAGTTATCAATCAATCAATCATAGCCTGGCTCTCAGGGTGTCCGCCTTGCCCGTTTACCGACCCATGAAATTAAATTAAAGTTACGCGTTTCAACAAACTGATTTTACATACTCCTAAACCTCATTTAGATAGTGAGAGCTTCTTGGATGATATAAGCGTGGATATAACAGAAATCTGTTATTTATGAGGCCGCAGCATAAGATTATTTTTTTAAACTGTACTTCGCAGCCTCGTCAACAAAATCATTCTGTCATATTCTCGTCTGTGTCATGCTAAAATTCTACATCTAAATGGACATTAATATTTTATCATGTTTGTCTTTAGATTGATCATCGTGCGTCTGTATTTTTAAATCGCTGTTAATTGAGTTACTGTAGACTAAGGAAATAACCTATAAGCATTAATCCCTCCACCATACCCCCATCTCGGCGTTAATTAGAAAAACTATCTGCAAATTTTAAATGGCTAAACAGTTTTTCTTTATCTATTCTAATTGGGGGTTCAAAATAAAACAAATAATTAACAAAATAATATATTGCCCAGTGTCGATGGTCCCAATTTGCTAATCAATATCAAGTTTTTTGAAGCTGCCCTGGATGCCGAAGAGATTTTCCACCGTGGCTGGTTTCCCGCCAGGTCTTAGGGACTCGTTCACGCGTCGCTTGTTCTCGTATTGATAGAAATCCTGATTGGCCTTCATACGTTCGAGCAGCTCCTCTGAAAAAAACAGGGGAATCGTGAATACGTAGCTGATCATTGAAGAAAGGGAAGAAGTGGAGAGGAAGTGGGGTGTTAATGGGCTATTTTCAGAATGAAAGTGGTGTGTAGCTGATGGAACAGTGATTCATGCAGCCGCGCACCGAGGAATTCACAACCTTCGTACTTATTATACATCCTACAAGCGACTTCCAGATGGACGGCAGAAGGAACGAAATAACGTGCTGCCGATGAAGTCGAAATACGTCTTTATTGTGAGAGGCTGTTTAGTCTTCTAAACATTCGGCAAAGTGTGAAAGCGCAGGGGTGATTCCGGCAGTAATCCAGAGTACACTCAAGATCACCCGGGACCATTACACTTGCACCGAAGTAGGCCACCGCGGGGTTTTTGTCGATATGGCAATGTGGGTTAAGATCCAATCCAACACTCGTTCATGGCAACTGGGTCGGAAGGTGAGTACGGCATAATCATCTCCCATTCCTCAGGGCTGGGAATGTATTCGTAATTGGGATTTTTGTCGCGGAATAAAGGGTCATTCATACTAGAGACAGAACTAGTTATAACGCATTTTTAACAGTCAAGATAGGTACCTTGGTAGTCGACATTATTGAACCACAAATTACAGGAAAATAATTGGCAGTCATAGAGCCTGCTGAAAGAAGTGAAAACTTATAACTTAAGTATATTTATTTAGTACTCACTCTCAACTCAACTCGACTCGATTCGACTCGGACTGACAGACTGATTATAGAACTACAGATACTCAGAACTCACAAGATTTCACCCATCCAAAAAGCGTCTAACGCGCACAACACACGGTCAGGTATAACCGATGAGTTATACGTGTTTAGTCTGAATTAACATTAGCATGTCGATGACGCGAAACCACAATTTTACCCCCCACCAAAAAGTACTCAAAGCGGCTAAAGAAGTTTTCACTCCAAAATATTAAAAAACCTTAATACCCACCTTTAATTGTATTATAGTCCTTATACTCCCCACCATTCTCTTTAGGGAAAGCCTTCTTCGGCACTGTCTTGTAGATACTATCAGTGCCAGTAGGGTGTATCTTGATGATGTCCAGAAGCGTCTTCTTAAGGAATGGTCGCATCAACGTCATTAACTTGTCCATAAACGACGGTGCATTTATGAAGCTAACCTCCTTTAATTTCACAAACATGCATTCCTGGAATTTTTAGTTTATCGTGAATCACCAGTAATAATTTTATTATGAGACTTAATATTTAATGTCTTATGGTGAAGCTTCAATAAGTAAGGGAGGTATACGACTGTCTAGAGGAAAAAGAAAGTGTAGTGGTCACTTTTTTTTATTTGATTGTATGACAAAACGAGCAAGGCGCTCGCCTGATGGTTAGCGCCACGCCTGCCCATAAAGAGAAACAACACCAAACAGAACATTGAATTACAAAGCTCTGCATGGCACTGAACTGCTTGTCGCCCCGAGACATAAGATGCTGCTTGACGGCAGAAATAGACAAAGCGATAGTACAAACCCAGGCGGCCTCTCGCATACGAGAGCTTACCACCTTGTAATGGCAATCTATTAAGAGGATTGGCCTCTTGAAAATACAAATAATAATACTATTCCTGTTATACAAGACTAGTATTATTATTTTACCAACGTGCATAAAAACGCACCACTGCTGGGCACAGGCATCCTCTACTGAATGGTACTGGCCTAATGCGTGTTGGTAGACTTCGCATATCTTTGAAATTCTTATGAAGATATCCTCAGGTGTGCATATTTCATCACGATATCTCGTTTACGTTAGAGCAAGCAATAATTAACAATTATTACACGAGTAACTTAGAAAAGTCAGGGTTGCCTGCTCTTAGACTGAGACCTATAAAACGAACAGTTTATAATTAAGTCAAGTCGTTTTGTACGAAAATAGCTCGATCTCCCGTGAGTTCGAATCACAATGACATCAGATTAAAAATATTTCTATTTTATTAGAATAAATAAAATAATACTCTCGTTTCTCGATTACCATTTAAAAGATATATGGGTATTAATTATCGCTTTTTTAAAATAACTATGGGAAATGAACATTCTTACGTTGACTTTAGAAAGTTGACTTGGTAAGTTCATGTCGAAATTTACTACGCACAGTCACTTTCTGGATCACTTAAGTCGAGTCTATATATCTCAGCCTCAGAGCTGTTTCGACCCAGCCACTTTTGTCCCGACAATTTGTACTTTTCCCAATTTATCTGTCACTGCTGCTAATACAAATGCCTTCAAATATTTACCTGGACAAAGTACAGTATTTTTCTAACCACCATAATCTCGAGTCTGCTAAGGTGTCCCACTTGGACTCCATCCATGTCGATAATCAACATAGCCCTGGGAACAAAAACCAAAAAATTTGTTGGTGGTAGGATATTCATATCCGCCCGGATAGCGACCACCGTACACATAATGTTAAAACCTGCCACAGTGATCCACACGCCTTGTGTGGATCGCGTTCCAGGTTCAGCCAGTGTATATCCGGTTTTTCCGAGGGGCTTGCGACATGACTTGATAGTTGATTGGGGCGGGTATAGGGGTACATCTTTGTATAATTGTGCCTGCATCGGTCATCCGCTTGTCCTGTCGCAGGCCCCTCTTCGGAGAGGAAAGAAGCATTTATATAGGCCGGCATGACTCTGGTGACTAACTCATTGTTTTTCGGTAGTCGCTGGTTTTTTGGACTGCACTGCGCTTACCATCAGATGTAGTGCAGCCACTTTGCCGTGCTCGGATAAAAACAAAAAAATATATAGTTCTCAATAGTTTGACGTTTTGACTATGATAATGATATTCTAAAAATAATACGCTGCCTAATTGACCAAAATAACATACCCAGGCCAAGTGCCTTCCTCATACTGGCACAGGTCGAAGAACATCATGAATGCCCTCGCAATCTCTGGCATGAAGAAATTACGAGTTTCGAAGTCCAGTAACCTCGCATACAAAACTTTATACCCGTCTATAGACCGTATCGGCAGGGAGCAAAGTAATCTGCAAATATATATATTATAAGTTAAAAATTATGAAAACATTAAATAAATCCAAATCTTGGTGCGTTTATTGTTTGCTGGGCATTATGAGGCTAAGCATCTTACGTCTTGGGGTGACAATCGTAGTCCAGTGCAGTATATTGTAATGTTTTTTTTTTTAATTTGATTAAATGACGAGACAATTCAAGACTCTGGACTGATATTGATGACAATTCACGGTAGAAAAAATCAATATAAATTTTACCGAACCTAGGAATTGAATTGTACTCACGTAGTGTCTAAAGTGAACTCTAGCTTCTTATCGACGCTCCTATTGTGGAAGAACTGCTGGAACATGGTCCTGGCGGAGTAGTGGAGGTCCAGAACTTGCTTGGATACCTGCATGCTCTTCTCGCAGCAATGGTACACCAGCAGTAGATCTACATCTGAAATGGTATGGAAGTAGATTTTTTAAAAGTCTCATTCTTGGTGCTTCTTCTGTACCAACAGTGGTTATTCCTAAACGCCAGATTTATTTTATTTTTTGGATTCCATACCTAAACGATTTATCTGAATGACGACACAAGCATATTATCCTGATAGTGCGCGTCACGCCTGCCCATAAACAGAAACAATACAGAACTTCGAATTACAATCCACTACATGGCACTAGACGGCGTTTATCATCCTGTGACATGAGGTGCTAAGTTTCAAAATGGCCAGCAATTTCACTGGTTTCAAAATCAGTCAAACTGAAACACAACGATGCTTACACATTGCCACATCTTGGCAGCACAACAAGTGATAGACAAAACTGATATGAGTCTCTACCACTCATATTTATATAATAATTCTGCCGACCCTCGAAGGACGCAATGTCTCTTGACGGTCGACATTATTTTTGGACTGCACTATACTTAACATCAAATTCAGTGTAGTCACTTTACCGTACCAATATAAAGACATTCTTGGCAACTGTAGTGTGGTTTCTTTTAAATTCCAATCTGAAAAAGGGCACATAGCCAGTTGCACTCACTAATCGATTAGCGAGTTAAGCAACCTTTGGCACGGTCAGTCTCTGGATGGGTTAACGCTTAGTGGTATTTCAACTGAGCGTCTCTGTGCTTCGGTGGGGACGTAAAAAAGTCGGTCCCGGCTGTTATCCTGGTAGCAGTCGGTAAGCCAAATCGGAAGTCTTTTGGCGGTTTGATAACTCTGACATTAAGTTGGCCACTAATCATTTGACATAAATAATAATAAATAAATACAATCAACAGTCACACACATAACTCCACAGTAAGATACGAGTCTTGTATCATGGGTATCAGGAACTACGAAAGACTTTGGTCTCACAACACCCAGACCCCGAAATAAATATTTGTGGACCACACAAACATTCGTCCCGGTGCGGGGATCGAACCCGCGGCCTCTCGCTTCACAGTCGGCTACTCGCCCGCTGAATAGATACGAATATCAAATACTTGTTTTCTATTCATTAATTAAAATAATTGAATTTTTTCAACTCTCATTTGCTTCGGCATGAAGGTCAATTGTTAAGGAAGCTGTTTCCTCGTATTATAATTATTCCTTCATTATTGATGAATTATTAATTAACATTACTCGCAATTACACGTTTTCACAATAATCACAAACTTCTAGAACTGCCTATTAATTACCCACCTATTATATAACATCTATTGCCTTATTAAATATTTGTATAAAGTTTAAATGGGCCTCCAACAGCCTCCGTAGCGCAGTGGGCGAGAAGCTTTTGAAGCGAGAAGCCGCGGGTTCGATTCCCACACTGAGACAAATGTGTGATCCACAATATTTGTTACTGGTTTGTGTTTTCCCCAGAGTGGTTTCGGCAGGCAGGCGGCCGGTCGTAAAAACTACAACCCAAATCTTTCTGTAACATTTCTGTGTCTAATTATGTCGACAGCAGCACTGTATAAGCAATGCTGTGTTTCAGTTTGACGGACATTGATGCCAGTATTACTACTACTAGTAGGGTATTATTGAACTTAACTTGTAGGAATGATGAGAGCAGTCCAGTGCCATGCAGTTCTTTGCAATTCAAAGTCCTGAAAGGTACCTAATTATGCACCCTACATCTATTTATTTTATTTTATTTATTTCATCTGTTCATAACATGATAACAATTTGCTCACACATGAGTTTTTTACGAACGTAAGGACTTTATGTAACTATATCCATTGAAGACATGATAATGATTGGCTGACCAATACATTTTGCAGGTGTTCTTCTTATGATCAAAATTCCTGGAACTAAACACGAATTATAAATAAGTTTGCTGGTGGGAGGATACTTGTATCCGACCGGATAGCGACCACCGTACACTGGTGCTAAAACCTGCCATAGTGGCCCACCTCGTGTGGGTCGCGTTCCAGGGCCAGCGAGTGTATATCCGGTTCTCCCCAAGGGGCTTGTCCCCTGATCCTAACCCTTTTCCCATCCCTTTTTCCTTCCCCTCCCCTTTGGCCCTTTGGCACGCCGGCATGATCTTGCCGACCTACGATGGACACATTGTTTATCGTTGGTCGACACTATCCTTGGATTGCGCTACACTTACCATCAGGTGTAGCGTAGTCATTTTGCCGAGCCAGGATAAAAAAAAGAGTTAAGAGTATAAATAAGGATTATTGTTAGATTTAAGTCAGTCTGAAATAAATCTTCATCATGAAGAATTGACTGTTGGGTGTATTTATTATAATTGTACTCCACACACCTTTATTTAAAAACACCTCCAGATGCTGCCGCGTAACTTTTGTCTACTTATTGTTATTGTTTATTGGCAGGCGTGTTACCACTCGGCATACGACCTGCTTATTTCATCATTGAGTAGTTTATATAATAAATCTTGTACTACAGCCACTGTGTTTTGGAGGTACGCTACACCGTGACGTGTCATGTATGCAAGGTTGCGCCCATGAGCCGGCCGTGGCTCTGCTCGAGGTATCACATATCGTTTAACTAGAGTAGCGGCTTCCAATTTTTTTACGAATTGAACAATAGAATAGAACTAGAAATAGAATAATTGTCTACGAAACACTCGGCTGATCTTTTTATCATATGGAACCCCTTCATTAAATTATCAATTTCCAACAAGTGGTAGACATCGTTGAATGTTAGAGCCACGCTGTAGACAGTTTTGTTTACAGCATGAATGGGTCGGCTCGGGTGGTCAGTACTGTCTTACAGAAAATCGACATTTATAGCGGCTTGCTGCTGCATTTCGTACGGAAACATCGTGAGGAAACCTGCATACCTGAGAACACGATAAGATTTTTCGAAGGTACGTGATGTCTGCCAACCCGCATTAGGTCAGCGTGGAGGACTGAAGACCAACCCCTCTCATTCAGTAGAGGAGGCCCGTGTCCATCAGTGGGACGCTTATAATACAGGTCTAGTATTATTGTATTATTATATAAGCCTTGTCATCGCATAGCAACACGTTAAATCCAGCTTATTCTGTTAAATCCCAAGGCCTCATCTAATTCTTTTTCTCAACAATTAACGGCATTAATTAACTGATTGTAGATTATAAATTCTCTCACGGTTATTGTTATGGTAATCATTTAGCAAAATAATATATTTCTAATTTTATTATGTATGTCTTCTATGCATTATTATACACTTGTTAAAACTTCTGGGTCTGGGTGACGTGGGTGGTGACGTCAAAAAGGCGGTCGATCGTAAAAATACAGACCAAATCCAAATAAATAAAATTTAACAAAACTTAAAAACCGACTTCAAATTCTGCAATTTCAGTTGACCGGTAGTGACACAGGAACCGACTCCAAAGAGACCTACAATTGTTATTTTCTACTTTTCAGTATATTTTTATTGAAGTCGGTTTTTAAGTTTTGTTAAACTGTATTTTATTTTTCAATTTTCAGTGTTAAGTACAGCTACGATATGTATAGGTGACTCAAATATCCGGATAGCCTATAAAAGATTTGGCCGATTATCGTTAATTTGCTCCTAAGAATTGAAGAGTTCCGATACTTTGTCATGGATCTCATAATCAGGACCTAACCAAACTCTCATCAAACTACCCTTGAAGTACATCCTTTCCAATAAAAAAAGAATAATCGAAATCGGTTGGCGTGATATTGAGTTATTCGTCCATTTGTTGCGCACATACTTAATGCAGATTTAAGACTTATATAGTTTTCTCATGGATGCCATTGTCAGAACTGGGACCACACAGGAAGTACCAGCTTTCAAATATAAGAAGAATCATCAAAATCGGTTCACCCAGTCAAAAGTTATGAGGTAACAAACATAAAAAAATACAATTGAATTGAGAACCTCCTCCTTTTATGAAGTCGGTTAAAAAGTAACTTGATCGGAATGGGAATGTGTTTTTTTAATAGGCCAGCAAACAAGCAAATGGGTCACCTGATCTCCACCGCCCATGGTCGCCACAGAATACTAGAAGATTAATATCATAAAAGGTATAAGTATGGGATTGGCAAAGGGAGGGGATTTGGGCTTCCCGTACGAAACGCATTTTTGCCTGGTAAGGGGAAAGGGTGGCCGTCTATTGCATGGGACGGAAATATGCATAGCGAACCAAGACTATGTTTATCCGTCTTGGGGATACAGCCTTGAGCGTATGTGTGTAGACAGTTTTGTCTACAGCATAACGGAAACAGATTGTCGAATCTCAAAAAAATCAAAGTTGGTCCCTCGTATGCGAGACGCCGTCTAGGTTGGTACCATCGCTTTGTCTATTTATGCCGCCAAGCAACAGTGTGTAAGCATTGCTGTGTTTCGGTTTGGAGGACATTGAAGCCAGTGAAATTACTGGGCATTATGAGACTTCACATTTGTCTCAGGGTGACGAGCGCAGTTCAGTACCATGCAGTGTTTTGTAATTCAACGTTCTGTGTGTTGTTGCTTCTGTTTATGGGCAGGCGTGGCGCTTACCATTAGGCGAGCGTCTTGCTCGTATCGTCGTTCAATCAAATAATAAAAATCGATGTGAAACTTTCGTGCGTCGGTAAGATGGACGGATGCACAACAACCTTCAAAGACTGGCAGCGGATTTCTCCGGATTTATAATAATCGGCGTCGATCTCTCTTAACGTCAGAAAATTCAGAAATTACTATGCATTATTATCTACGTTTTCACAATGGTCCGGAGTCCCTCGGCCAGCTGATTCACTTGATTACTATCAAGCTAATATTCCGTGAGTAGCTTCGTTTCGATGAGACGCCCAACAATTCCCTATGCGAAAATTCTCTATTGTGGTAGCTAACAGAGGTAGCAAGGATAGAATATTTCGATTTGATGATACTCAAAAATTTATTATTTTATTTGTAGGACAATATGACTGTTAAAGCTAGTATTCAATAAATATTTTGATTTTGGACCCAGGCGGTCTTTCGCATAAGAGGGTCCTACCACCTTGTGTGGCTGTTTCCAAGTGCCTCCAGATTTTGATATATAAACGTGATATCAATGTGTGACTTTCTGGCAGACCTCAAAGGCGCCTTCAAGTCTTAACTATTATATAGGCACAAAACAATAAGTCATGTTAAAAATAAGTTGACTCTATTAATCTATACTAATAATAAAGCTGTAGAGTTTGATTGTTTGTTTGTTTGTTTGTTTGAACGCGCTAATCTCAGGAACTACTGGTTCGAATTGAAAATTTCTTTTTGTGTTGGATAGTCCATTTATCGAGGAAGGCTTTAGGATATATAACATTACGCTGCGACCATTAGAAGCGAAGCATCAGTGAAAAATGTTGCAAAAACGGGGAAAATTATTCATATTTGAAGGCTTCCGTTGCTAAGCTACCCAAATAATATTATTTGAAGGCTTCCGTTGCTAAGCTACCCAAATCTATACTAATATTATAAAGCTGTAGAGTTTGATTGTTTGTTTGTTTGATCACGTGGGCGGAGCCGCGAGCAAAAGCTAGTCAAGTGATATAGTAAACAACATTATTTTTTACCTCGCTATTCTAATAAAAGGTTGACGTCCCCCGTGACATGCCATTAGCCAATAGCATAAGGACATTCATTTTGTCCTAATGTCCTCTACTATAAATATAGTGACCCATTTGATAATAATATATCAAATGGGTCAATCAATTTTAATCTTCGATCCTTTTATTCTAGTTAATGTTTATTTATAAATAAATCCCTTTAAAAGATAAGTATAGAATATAAATGTTATTTTTTTAGCTGGCAGGTCAAAGTAACTACGCTATACTTAATGGTAAGGGCAGCGTAAACCAAGAATAATGGTGACCAACGACAGACAATATATCGTAGCTCGGCAAAGCTATGCCGGCCTGTCAAATGCTGCTTCACACCCCTTTTAAAGGACACCATATTGTAGGGAGGAGGGAACATCTATGCCAGCATACTATTCCACAACTTGATGGTCCAGCAAGAGTTTTGTGAACTTCTTAGCTCGAGCCAAGAATGTTTTTGACGTTATTTTTTGCGATGAATTGCTGATTAATCACTAGCAAACAAACAAAATCGACCTCTGTAGTGGTAACAAGAAAAAATATTATTGAGCCGGTTAGAGGATAAAAGATTAACTGGACCTAGTTACGCAAAAAGGAACCAACCCACAGCAAGATAAAATCGAGATAATGATTTTGTTTTGCTAATTTTATTAATTTAAATTTGATTGATGAATTTGACCGTATTTTTTTACATAATCGTACATGGCATATCTTATATGCCCGATTTACCAAAATCTGTGTCTCCATTTTACATTGCTGAGAATTAATTACTTTTTGCGTAACTACGTCCCAACTAATATTTACATTTACACCTTTAACATTTCTCAGATTAATTCTAATACGAACAGTTTTGTTGTAAACCGATTTTTTACTGAAAAATTACATAATGTAGAGATTAAAAAGCATGATTTATTCACTAAAAACGTTACATTATTTTGAACGAGCCAGTGCTTAGCGAGTGGTAGAGCAACGCTGTAGACAGTTTTGTCTACAGCATGAATGGTCCGGCTCGACCGGGTCGTTACCACTGTCTCACAAAAAACCGATGTAAAGTAGCAGCTTGCTGCTGCGTTTCGTACGGTGAGTTAGATATCCGGAGGCCCATATTCTCCTCCTCTTCCCAATCCCTAATTATCTCTTTCCGTTGAGGTTGGCAACGCCCCCATGATTCTTTTGGTACTGTAGGCATACATGGGCAGAGGAGATCACTTACCATAAGGTACCCTACTTGCTCGTTTGCCGGCCTATGCTATAAAAAAACAAATGGTACGGACTGTCGAGACGAAAGTCGCAGGTTCGAAACCAGCCCCAAGAGCATACACCTCTGACTTTTCTAAGTTACATGTATATTAATTGTAAATTATCGCTTGCTTTAACGGTGAAGGAAACATCGTGAGGAAACCTGCATACCTGAAAACTCGATAAGATTTTTCGAAGGTATGTGAAGTCCGCCAACTCGCATTAGGCCAGCGTGGTGGACTAAGGCCTAACCCCTCTCATTCAATAGAGGAGGCCCGTGCCCAGCAGTGGGACATGTATAATACAGGGCTAGAAAAAAAAATTAAGGTCTTTTTATGCATGTTAGTGTTATATAATAAATGTAATAGATATTAAATCACAATAATTTGACAAGTAATAAATTCTCAATTTAATTAGACAGTTGATAGGCAAAAAATACAGTAATAATAAGTAATATTGATACTAGGTAGGTATTATAACATAAAAACTAGACGTGATAGAAACAAATTAAAAACTGGTTCCTATTAAGAATAGTTAAAAATATCAGAAATAGAAAGCATGATGTTTGTTACAAAAAATTGTTGATTAATGAAAGAAAGAAAGAAAAACATTTAACGGCCTTAATTTTTATTCTATTTATTTTTTATTAATGAATTATAAATTAAATTATATTTCGATTAGAACCCTAGACCTCAAGGCAGCAGTCGTACCGCAATCGCAATGCAAGTGCCAGGCAGTCTGAGTAAATTTTGTTTAAATATTTATCGTCTCATAAGTCTAGCGCCAACCAACTTAGACTCAGATTAAGGTTCTGGGTTTAAAATCGGGTAATCCTAATTTGTATTTTAGTTTTCCATTCGAAAAATCACTCATAAGTTCCTCGGAATTGTCTACAGCATGGACCGACTCGACTGAGTTGGTAACGCTGTCTCACAGAGAAAGGAATGAAATGGCAGCTTGCTGTTGTGTTTCATACGGTGAGTGGGATTTCCGAAGGTCCAAATCCTGACGTTACATACATACACTGGCTGATCCTAGAATGCGATCCACACAAGATGCGTGGGTCACTATGGCAGGTTTTAACATCATATTTACGGTGGTCGCTATCCGGCCGGATATGAATATCCTACCACCAGCAAGATTCGAGGCCGACGTGCTTGCTTATTCAAACTCAAACTCAAATACAATTTTTTTATTACGTAATTAAGCTACCAAGGGCAGCTTACACGTCATTTGAATCTAATGCATAATCATTCATCATCACAAGCAACATTTTTGATTTTTTTTGTTTAACACCACAATTAATAATAATAAATACACCCAACAGTCACACACATAGTCCTGACCCCACAGTAAAATACGAGTCTTGTGTCGTAGGTATCAGGAACTACGAGAGACTTTCGGTCTCACAACATCCAGATCTCGAAACAAATATTTGTGGATCACATAACCATTTGTCTCGGTGCGGGGATCGAACCCGCGGCCTCTCGCTTCACAGCCGGCTACTCGCCTGCTGCGCCACGGAGGCTGTCAATTATACCAAGGTTTTGGTATATTTTCCGCGTAGTTTGACGCAAAATTAAAATAAGTGTTAAAACAATGTGTAATGTGTATGTTAACGAACATGTTTTTCTACTTGTATGAGAAAACCAGTAGTGGATGACAAGTTCGTGTGTTCGACCCTGACAAAGTACCTGTTACAAACGGACAATGATCCTGACAACTTAATTTATGCTATTTCTTTTTTTATCCGAGCGCGGCTATGTGACTACTACACCTGATGGTAAGCATAGTGCAGTCCAAAAAACAAACAATGAGTTCATCGGTGGTCACCAGATTCATGCCGGCCTGTATAAATGCTAGTAGCATTCCCTTTTCGGAGAGGAAAGAAGCAAATCGAGGGGCCTGTGACAGGACATGCGGTTGACCGATGCAAGCTCAGGGATACAAGTACCCCTATATCTGCCCCAACCATACATGTCATGACAAGTCATATCGCAAGCCCCTCGGGAGAACCGCATATACACTGGCTGATCTTCGAACGCGATCAAACAAGGTGTGTGAGTCACTATGGCAGATTTTAAAACCATGTGTACGGTGATCGTTATCCGGATGGATATTATAGGATAGGATTGGTAGCAGAAACAGACAAAACGGTGGCACCGACCCAGACGGCCTCTCGCATACGAGGGACCTACCACCTTGTGCGGCTGTGTCCAAGTGCCTCCTGATTTTGATACGTAAATATGATATCAAACTGTGACTTTCTGTCACACCTTTTCTCAATGGCGCATTCAAGACTTAACGATTTTATTGGCACAAAAAAAGTAATGTTAAAAATAATTTGACTCTATTAACCAAGTGATATATATTTTATACCTCGATATTCTAATAGAAGGTTAATGTCCCCTGACATTTCATTAGCCAATAGCATAAGGTCATTATGTATGTTTATCCTAATGTCCTACCACCTATACCTATACAGGATGTAACATGTCAACGCTAGTAAGCGACTAATAAAATATAACCCGTATTTAAATATTCACTGTTGACATTAGTGACAAACAAAAAAACTAAACCACTTTTGGTTTCCTTAATGTTTTCCTTGAAAAATGCATCGTTTACCTAACTAGGTAAGATTTGCGAAAACTTTACATACAAGTAACATAATAAAGAGCTGCAATAAAACTGTATCTAGGTATATAATATCTGAACAGAATAGTCCCAGTTTATTTCGGTTGTTAGTAATAAGCTAAACCAAGACAATAAGGAAAACATTTGTTACTTTTAAAAGATTTAGTTTCCCCACGTTTGTCTGCTGTTCTATGAATTTCGACAGACTACAGTGAAATATACAAATATCCTGAGATTTACAATGTGTTACAGAAAGGTGTCAAATAAATATAAGCACCTTATATGGATTTCAAAAACAGCCCCCAAAATTGTAACAAATATAATTGCATGCCTAGGACATAAAACATTTTCTTTTTTATCGAATGAGTTAGAAATCGACATTCGACTTGCAAAGTTTTGAACAACACTAAGTAATAAACAGCTTACAAATAACTGTTACCAGACGCGCAGAGGTAACGCCAATAATATATAGTGATGTAATCAAGCTAATAAACGAGTGATGAAAATTAGTACGAAATTTTAGGATGTGTATATTTTGATAAGATCCGGTACATAAGCATTCACTGTCACGTGTATGTAACGACCCTTAAATATTATCAAATCTCTCTGTAACACGATGTATCCTACTAATATTATAAATGTGAAAGTTTGTTTGTTTGGGTGTTTGTCCGTCAATCACGCTGAAACTACTGAACGGATTTTGATGAAATTTGGTATACAGACAGGGTATGAGCTGACTTGGGTGATAGAATACTTTTTATCCCGGAAAAAGCAGGTGACGCGGGCGGAGCCGCGAGCAAAAGCTAGTATTATAAATGTGAAAGTTTGTTTATTTGGATGTTTGTCCGTCAATCACGCTGAAACTACTAAACGGATTTTGATGAGATTTGGTATACAGACAGGGTATGAGCTGACTTGGGTGATAGGATACTTTTTATCCCGGAAAAACAGATCACGCGGGTGGAGCCGCGAGGAAAAGCTAGTCTTTAACTATTCCTAATAAGAACCAGTTTTTTGTTTCTACTACGTCTACTTTTTATGTTATAATACCTACCTAGTATCAATATTACTTATTATGACTGTACTTTTTTGCCTATCAACTGTCTACTTACATGATTGAGAATTTTTTACTTGTCAAATCATTGTGACTAAAATAGAATAAAATAGAATACTTTTTATCCCGAAAAAAGCAGATCACGAAGGCGGAGCCGCGAGCAAAAACTAGTAATTTATAAATTGAATAAATATGAATATAATCATGATTTGTATGGCAGTGACGCGTCATCCGTCATACCTATCCATTGATTCCTTTCCTTAAAGATTGGCATTGCATCATGATTTTCTGATATTGTTAGTTTTCATGGCCTCAGATCACTTCCAATGGTGACTCACGGCCTTTGCTATTAAAAATAAGTTTGTGTGCAATTCACACACGGCAGAAGGGAAACTTCAGAAAAGTAGTCTACAAGAGAATGAGATAAATATAGAGTATCAAGGGTATTAGGATAATTAAAAGATTTATTATTTTTATAATATTTTTACCAAGCTTAATTGTTTTATGTTAATAAATTAAATTTTAGATAATTTATAAAAATAAAAATTATTGGTCAAATTAACACAGATGTATATAATTAAGATAATTAAGATAAATTAATTAACCAACAAATTTTAATACGCAAATGCAAAAAAATAAAACATGTGAATGATAGACCACGTTATTTAAGACATATTTTCCGAAGGCTTCATTGTACGCTGGCTTAAAAACACACGATAACATACTTGTAATCTATCTCATTCTCTCGCAGGCTAAATCCTATTTATGAATATGTTTGTCTTTTTTACTCTCGCTTTTTCGTTTCATCGAATTTTCAAATCACAACAATGCTAAAGAAGTTTCACTTCAAAATACAAGAACAGTATGCTAAGACCTACCACCAGAGTAAAGCTACTAACTCCAATTAGACGAATGGTACAAATGTATAACTATCTACCACGGTCCCTTGACATAGATGTGTTTCACGACAAACTGTACTCATTTAAAAAGAAAATTAGAACTTATCTGACCTAGTTTCTCTGTTCAGAAAGTCGAAATATCTAAATCTGCTTAATATAATTCTTATTCCTATCCTACTAATATTATAAATGCGAAAGTTTGTAAGAATAGATGGATGTATGTTTGTTACTCTGTCACGTAAAAACTACTGAATGGATTTTAATGAAACTTTACAATAATATAGCTTATACATCAGAATAGGACATAGACTACTTTTTATCCCGGAAAAAGCAGATCACGCGGGCGGAGCCGCGAGCAAAAGCTAGTAATTCATAATTCTTAATATAATTTATATTGTTTCACTTATTTTATTTACATTGTTTCATCTGCTAAATGTTTATATAATTAGTAATTGTTAATTAATTAATTGTTAACCATTTAAGCTACTAATTGTAAGTTGTGGTTGCCTGTTTACGGGGGAACACTGGATTTTATCCTACAATGTAAGTTTTTTATGCCACATTTAGTGTATCTCCTTCTGGAATCCCTAAAATAAATAAATAAATAAACTCTACCTGTCAGGAAATCCCCAGGCAGGTGTGGTTGCGTGTTCAGCCAATCCCGGAGCTGCTTGATGTCCTCAGGAGTGATGTCTGGGTTCTTCTCATACTCCCTCTGTATGGATATCGGTTTCAACGCCATGTCTCTGTAACAAATTATACTTGTGGTAGAGCCACGCTGTAGACAATTTTATCTAGAGCATGATAGCTCGACAGAGGTCGTACCACTCTCTTACATAAAACTTCGCCAACCAACAGCGTGTAAGCACTGTTGTGTTTCGGTTTGAAGGACATAGAAGCCAGTGAAATTACTAGGCAATATGACTTAACATCTTATGTCTAGGGGTGACGAGCGCAGTTCAGTGCCATGCAATGCTTTGTCATACAAAGTTCTGTGTCGTGTTGCTTCTGTTTATGGGCAGGCGTGGCGCTTACCATCAGGCGAGCGCCTTGCTCATCTCGTCATTCAAAAAATACATACTGCCGTGAAATAACAGCTTGCTATTGTATTTCGTATTAAATGATATTGATGGCCTAAAACACCACCCTCAACCCAGACATCACAATCGCCATATCGGCGACGCATCATGGATGTTCGTAAGCGGTTGAAATCACTTACCATCAGGTGGCCGCGGATTCGATTCCCGCAATATATATTATAAAGGTGTGGTTTTATGAACTTATCTAGATGTCTTTATGTTTCATCTGTTGAATAACATTTACTTGTACTTTTTGAAACGTGTCCTCAATTAAAATACATATTAAAAATAAAAAGACAAAAAAAAGCCTTAAAAATGTGAATCAGGCCAAATGTATCTAAATACCAAAAATAGTTTTTTATTTTTTTAGTTTTATATAAATGATAAAAATACTCAGCGTAAGTGGCGTAGAGGATAAATACTAGGCTGTGGATCAAGAAGTTTCAGATTCAATTCCCAAAGACAAATGTTTGTGTCATCCGCAAATAAATCGCAAATGTTCGGGTTGGGTGTTGTAAGACCGAAAGCATGTCGTAGTTTCTGATACCCGCGTGTCATAAAAACAAGACTCGTATCGTAGTGTGAGGTGAGGTCTGTGTGTGTGCATGTTAGGAGTATTTACTTATTAACTTAGTAATAATTTTGATTTTTTTATTCCTTCGTTCATATATAATTATTGTATTCGACAAATTACCTACGACCGGTTTTCACTACTATTGGTAATTTATTTTATTACTACTTACTATTAAATATCATATTAATAAAAAATCTCTCGTATTTCCTGATACACTTTTTCAGACATTTTTTTTTTATTTGATTGAATTACGAGACAGGCAAGGCGCTCGCCTGATGGTAAACGCCACGACTGCCCATAAACAGAAGCAACACCACACAAACTCTAAATTACAAAGCACTGTATGGCACTGAAATGCGCTCGTCACCCCGAGACATAAGATATCATGTCTCATAATGCCCAGTTATTTAACTGGCTTCAATGTCTTTCAGACCGAAACACAACAGTGCTTACACATTGTTGCTTGGCGGTAAAAATAGACAAAGCGGTGGTACCTGCCCAGACGGCCTCTCACATACAAGGGACCTACCACCTTGTAAATATGCTCATTTAGTGTATCTCTTTTTGGTAACTCTAAAATAAATACACAAAAGTACAGTATACTTACTGTGGTATCCAAACTTAATGTTTGATTGTAGGGTGTTGCCGAAACTAGATTTTTTTTATAGCATAGATCGGCAAACGAGCAAGTAGGTCACCTGATAGTAAGTGATCTACACCGCCCTTGTACGTGTATTTATTATTATAATATTTTTTTTTATCAGTTAAATATTGTTTAACTGAAAAATCGGACCTCAATAAAGTAACACCCGATACAAAGTATATTTAAAATAACTTACCTCAGTTTATTTAATTACTCAAATATCGCCAATACTGTGAATTTATTTTACTTTATGCGCTCTTACAATTATTTAGAATTAACAGACACAATTTATATTTAATTAAATTAGTTAACACGTCACGTTTCTCGATGCTTTCGTGTACATCGTTCGCTTTATAAATATTCACTGAGACTGCTTACAAACTCTCTGCCGAAGTGAACTAATAAGTTATGGATAATTTACCGGGTCAGGATACATTGAGGTCGAATGGCGGTTAATTCTCGAATTGACATTGTTTTATGCTTAATGACACTGTTGTGAACATTGTATTTTGCTCTTTTTTTGACATCCTCCGTGGCGGGCAAGTAGCCGACTGTGAAGCGAGAGGCCGAGGGTTCGATCCCCGCACCGAGATAAGCATTTGTGTGATCCCCAAACATTTGTTTCGGGGTCTGGGTGATGTAAGACTCTCCCGTATTCTCAGATACCTACGATACAAGACTCGTGTGTCGTCGTCTTACTGTGGGGTCAGGACTGAATGTGACTACAGACTACTGACTGTGAATGTTTGGTGTATTTAAAAAAAAACTGTGCATGTTGACAGAGCATTATTTCAGAACGTACGCCATCTGTCCTACGTTTGTAGGACTCTTTTAAAACGTAATAGATGGCTGGCTGAAAGTTTCACAGATTGTGACAACCGACGCGACGTAGCGGAGCCGAGAGCCAGGTTTGAAGCAAGTGGTCGCGCATTCGACTCCCGTACCTGCGTGCGTGCGTGCGTGGGGTGGGTCGAGTGTACGTGCGTGCGTGCGTGCTTTGCGACCGATTTATAGCCGTTTATTTTTTGTTTCAAAGATCGTTTCGTCGTAGTGATTTATAACTATGTGTGAAACAAATCTGGGCGCCTATTCTATAAATCAGAAAGGAAGCTACGAAGTTCGGAACTTACATAGAGTGCACTAGGTATAGAATATCCATTACAATAATAATATTTATGATTTATATTACTATATCAAACATTAATTTGTAAATAAAAACGTATGTCAAAAAGGATGGCTATTATCTTATTTATTTTTGTTTCTTAGAATACTTATTTTAAAATGATAAAAAAGAATAAAAATACAAAAAACATAAAAATTCCAACATAGAACGTTGCAATAATAAAATATATTCTCTTTTATAAACATATTTTAAAAGACTTCTTTTTATTTTTGTCACAATATTTTATTTTAGAAACATTATTATTGTGATGAATATTTTAGGTTACATTGGGTCTACGTTTTCAAACTTCATTCTTTTGTACATTTTTATAGAATAGCTCCTCTGTTACGCAATTTATATGAAACGTACGTGTGTGTGCGTACGTGCATGTGTGTGTGTGTGTACGAGTGCGCGCTATCCTACATATACTACAGACAGTCTGCTACAGATGTTATATGTCTTTATCTTTTTATCAATATCTTATCTGTCTTTTGAATATTACCTACAACCAGGTCCTTACGGTGCAGCTGGTAGGCCTCGGTCTAGGACAACAATTCGATTAAGTTAAAAACGTTTTAGATACGCTTATTTATTCGATTGTAGGAGCACCGCTCCCGCTTCCGCTACTGCCTCTGAACAGAATCAGAGTAACTGATTACGATCTTTTGGACATTCTTAGGGTTCCCTAGCTAGTTGACTAAAAATGAACCCTTATAGTTATGTCATGTCCAGGTCCGGCTATATGTCATATCCAAATGGCTGTGAAATAACTCGAAGAATATTAACACTATGTGGAAGAAATTTGGATGGTAGGTATACACCTCTATGAATCGCTACATAAAATGGGAGTGAAGTTAAGAAAACTCTGTTTTTGGGATAGCTCCCCATACATGTGATAAAGTTTTTTCCGTTGCACATTGAGATATTTGATATCACTGGATAGGTCCTTAAAAATTATATAAAGGTTGCTAGATTTGTGAAATATGCGTACACAAAGTAGTGAAAAAGATTTTTTTATAGCATAGGCCGGCATGGGTCACCTGATGGTAAGTGATTTCCACCGCCCATGTACACCTACAATACCAGAAGTATCATGGGCGCGTTACCGACCTTAAAAGAAAGGGATAATTAAGGGATTGGGAAAGGGAGGGGGATTTGGGGCTTCCGGATATCTCACTCACCGTAAGAAATACAGCAGCACGCTGCTAATTTACGCCGGTATTCTGTGAGACAGTGGTAATGACCTGGTCGAGCCGGTCCATTCATGCTGTAGATAGTTTTGTCTACAGTATGAATGTTTTGCTGTGGATTAAACTTTCTACAGCTTGGCTCTACCACTCGTGCACTATATCTCTAACTTTATAACTACGAGGTGCAAAATTCTGAAATAAATCAAAGTAATATAACTTAAAAGGTACTTAAAATGGTTTTTATAAGTTAGGTTATATACATTTTGTGATATGGGATATTTTCGGTTACACAGCGGAATTCGTCCCTGAGCGTGGTCCGACAGGCACTTGGCTAGTTTTTTAGTGTCGACCTTGTTAGTAGCACATTAACTTGTCCCCTACTTGAGTTATTATGCTATTTGCGTAAACACTTGCAATGTTAATATACAATTTAAATTCGAGATATTTTTTTTATAAACTTATTGAGAGTTCCGTAATTAAATAGTTTTTCATTCTATCTATATCAAATAGTCAAAGTTTTAAGTGTCAACACATTTTCGAGTGGTAGAGAGACGCTGTACAGTTTTGTCTGCAGCATATATGTGCCAGTTCAACCGGGTCGTGAACACTGTCTCACAGAAAACCGACGTAAAGTAGCGGCTTGCTGCTGCGTTTCGTACGGTGAGTGAGATATCCGGAATCCCAAATCCCCTCCTCTCCTCAATCTTTTAATTATCCCTTCCCTTTAAGGTTAGCAACACGCTTTTTATTCTTTTTATATTGTGGGTGTACATGGGCGGAGATCACTTAATATCAGGTGACCCACTTGCCAATGGTAACGACCCAGCCGAGCCAGCTCATTCATGCTGTAGACGAAACTGTCTACAGCGTGGCTCTACCACTCAATATATAAAAAAAAGAATGATTTCCAAATGAAAATCAATATATTTTGTTTAAATATTAAAAATGTCAACGTTGTCTTAAATACTAATTTCTCAGTTGGTTTTAGTCTTATTAATATGGATCGCAATAAAATCTATTTACAGTCTGGTCCGTACTAAACAAATATATTCGACTATTCATAAATTCATGTCAGAGATCTTTTCAACTGGATTTGAATTAATAATTATGATTTGACTGCTTCGGTGGCGCAGTTTTATTGCGTACGCGGTACGCTAAGCTGAGGTCTCGGGTTCGATTCCCGAGTCCGGTAAAGTCATAATGGATTTTCCTATCACGAAATGCTCAGTATCAGCCCGGTGTCTGGAATTGTGTCCGGTATGGCGATAGGATCGCTCCTATCAAGTCATGGGACGGAAATACGCGCGGAAAAATGTGGGTGGGTGGAACGCGATCCACACAAGGTACCTACGTGGGTCAGTATGGCAGGTTTTAACACCATATGTACGGTGGTCGCTATCCGGGCTGATATGAATATCCTACCACCAGCAAATTCTTCTCATGGCCACGAATCCTACCACCAACCAATAACACTATAGCCACGTAGTTAGGGTTAATGTTATTTAAAGATCCGCCTATAACCGTTTCCATATCTTTTTTTACTAGCCCTGTATTATATACCTCCCACTGCTGGGCACGGGCCTCCTCTACTGAATGAGAGGGATAAGGCCTTAGTTCACCACGCTGGCCGAATGCGGGTTGGCAGACTTCATATACCTTCGAAAAATCTTATCGAGTTTTCAGGTATGCAGGTTTCCTCACGATCTTTCCTTCATCATTAAAGCCAGCGATAATTCACAATTAATATACACGTAACTTAGAAAAGTCAGTGGTGTATGCTCTTGGGGTTGGTTTCGAACCTGCGACTTTCGTCTCGATAGTCCATACCACTCCCCGCTGAGCTATCGCTGCTTCATTCTCCATATCTATATCTACAAAATTCATCAGAATCGGTTCAGTGATTTAGGCGTGCAAGCGTAACAAACGAATTCACTTTTGCATTTTTAGTATTTCATAGTTAGAATTACACCCATATTAGACTACTGTTATTGACTAATTACAGGATATGAGTATTGGACTCAAATTGCAATAAATAATTACGTTTCGTCTAAATTACGCAATTTTGTAACATCAATCAAAACAATTTTAAGCTAATTTTCAAACCGTATTTTTTTTGCGGAAATACGTAACTATACATACATAGACTCACGCTTGATTCCGGCGGGTAGGCAGAGACAACGGACTTCCACCTGCTACGATCCCTACAATCCTCTTTGGCCTCCTTCATTGTCACTATACTTATCACGTAACGTAAACAACTCTTTGGCCTCCTTCACTCTCATTATAGTTATCACTTAACAGCTAGTATTATAAATAAATTCTAATTACATATTCACCCGTTCCAGGTCATTGCTGCGTCCCGCAAGGCTGATCCAAGTATTGTATAGTTACACTTCAATAAACTTCATAGTTTATAGATATAGCCTTAGATAAGCTTTATATTATAACTTCCTACATAAATCTGTTTTTTTTTTAAGTAGCTTTTGCTCGCGGTAAAGTAGCCTATCACCTAAGTCAGCTCATACCCTGTCTGTATACCAAATTTAGTCAAAATCCGTTCAGTAGTTTCAGCGTGATTGACGGACAAACATCCAAACAAACTTTCACATTTATAATATTAGTAGGATTAATAACATAAAATAAATACACCTAACAGTCACACACATAGCCCTGACCCTACACTAGGTTAAACTGTATTGTGGGTATCAGGAACTACGAGGGACTTGCTGTCCCACAACGCGGTTGCAACCTATAATAATTTTACAGGTACTTTTAAAGGTAACCGAATTTATTTATTGAAGTGAAACTTCTTTAGTACCGTTGTGATTTGAAAATTCGATGAAACGAAAAAGCGACGGTTAAAAGAGACAAATACATACATATTTATAAATAGGCCTGCGAGAGAATGAGATAGACTACAAGTATACAGTGTTTTCTGTAATCTTCGTCTTTTCTTTTTTTTTCCTTTATTGGGAAGGCAAAGGACTGCTTATTATATAGCTCCATCGTCTTACAAAGGCGACGTATATGGCTAATACTTGCTTTCGGCCCAAGCGCTCTACGTATATATGTTTGTACGTATGTTATCACGTGTCTTTGCGTCTGCGTATAACGAAGCCTTCGGAAAATGTGTCATAAACAACGTGTTTATTTTTTTGCATTTACGTATTAAAACTCGTTGGTTAATTAATTTATGTTAATTATTCTGAATTTTCTTTTCTGCCGTGTGGGAATTGCAAACACTTTTTGTTATTATTTAATTTCTCACCGGTAGGCCTCTAACCTAATTTAACCGGTTTAGTACCGGTTACCGAAATAATCATTACCTCTATTTTACTCGTGCCTCAGCATAAGATAAAGGACGGGCAATAGGTACCTCTGTATATATTAAGGCCATTTTTTTTTACCAGTATCCCTCTCCGAAGAGGGAAGTAGCATTTTGGCCGGCATGATTCTGGTGACCACCGATAAACAATGAGTTTATCTGTGGTCACCAGAATCATGCCCGATGGTTGCTGGTTTTTAAGCTATTGTATAGATTTTATCGCGGGCCTTGCGGCGAGACCGAATCCAGAAATTTCGTAACGAAAAAACTTAACAGCCAGCGTTAGCTGACCTCCCTGTTTTAACTTAATTTGATATCTAGCACACAAAGTTAAAGTCGAAATTCCGTTAATAAAATAGATGGTTGTGAAACTTATGACATTTGGAAATGTAGACGCGGTTTGAAATTTGAATTTGAATTTTTGATTATAGAACACGGCCGTCCGTTAGGCTGCGTTTAGACGACGCGAAAAATTTCGTGCGGCCGCCGCGCGGCGGCCGCGCGACGGCTGCACGAAATTTTTCAGTCATAGCAAATGTATGTCTTATTAACTAGGACTTAACGTTGAAATTCTTTGTGAGTAACCAACCGCGCTCCCGTTTACACGATCGCGCAGTCGCCGCGTGGTTGGAGCGTTGCGAAGTATTAAACATTATGGCTTAGTCAATAGAGTTTACATTAGTTTTTCGAGTGATTCGAGCGCGGCGGCCGCGCGGCCGCAACGCGGTGGGATTCCTTGTCATATAAATGCGCCCTTATTTTTAAGTTGATAAAAAATGCTATACAATAGCTTTACCGCGGCAGTCTCCGAGTGCCACACGTCTTTTTTTTTATACTGCACTACACTTACCATCCGGTGTAGTGCAGTCACTTTGCCGTGCTCGGATAAAAAAAAATATATATTCAGAGGCCCAAATCCCCTTCCTCTTCCCAATCTTTTAATTATGTACATATTTCCCTTAATGTCGGCAACGCGTCCATATTTCCTCAGGTATTGTGGACATTTTTAGGCGGTGGAGATCACTTACCATCTGATTCCTTATTTTTTTATGGGATAGATCGCCAAACGACCAAGTGTGTCACCTGAGGGTAAGTACTCTCCACCGCCCATATACGCCCACAATACTAGAAGAATCATAGGCGCGTTGCCGACCTTAAACGGATGGGATAATTAAGCGATTGGGAAGGAGAGGGGGATTTTGGCCGTACCGTACAAAACGCAGTAAGCCGCTACTTTACGTCGGTTTTCTGTGAGACAGCGGTAACGACCCGGTCGAACCGGCCCATCCGCGCTATAGAGAAAACTATCTATAGCGTAGCTATACCAAAACACTCACTTCTTCTATGTTCTGTGTGGAGTTGTCCGTCTTTCAACTTGTTAAGACATTATAAAATTATTTGAGCAATTACCCTCTACAAATATTGAGTTTTAACAAAAAAGCAGGGAATATTTTCAAACAATGCATCATGATTGCCATAAAAAAAGATTGGTAGAGCCACGATGCCACTTTTGTCTACTGTATGAATGGGTTGGCTCGATCGGATTGTTGCCACTGTCTCACAGATAACTGCTATAAAGTGGGAGCATGTTACGTTTCGTACGGTGACTGCGATTACCGGAGGCACAAATCGACCCCTTCCCTTCCCAATCCCCATTCCTTTTGTTTGAGATAGGGCAACGCATTTATATTTTTTCTGGTATTGAGTTCATGGGCGGTGGAGATCACTTACCATCAGGTGACTCACTCGTTGGTAGAGTGATATTTGATTAATATAAAAATGACGTTATGAAAGTAAAAATAATTTGAAATCGAAATTTAAAAAGTCTGTTTCCGCCCGGGATCGAACCGGGGACCTTGTGCGTGTGAAGCACACGTGATAACCGCTACACTACGGAAACTTATTTGATATTGTCAAAATTAGTGATAACATTATAATAAGACGCCGGTTTCTTGTATAATGTTAAATTAAATACTATCGCTTTGACTATATCAACCGCCAGGTAACATTGAATATGCACTCTGTGCTCTATCTATAGGGTATTGAAAGCAATAGAATTAAGACACTATGAGACTTAATATATCTCTTAACAAGGAGATGAATACAGTCCTATATATTCCTAAAATCTATACATAGAGTCTTAAAATAAATATTACAAAATGTTTCTTCAGGCTGTTGGACCCATGTTTGAACATTGTCACAGTATAGTTATGAATGTAACCTCCTCAATATCATTCGAACTAACAGAATATGAAAACATATTACATTTACATATTATGTAAATTGTAAAAATGCATTAAAAATATAAAGTTTGTAAAGCAGCGCCATCTAGTGACACTGTGCATTACTGAAAGAGCTTCAACGTATCGCAAACGATAGTGGTCCGTATATTTACAATTTATAATGGTATCACTAGATGGCGCTGTTTTGCAAACTTTGTAATTTTTTACTCATCCGAAAAAGAACGCAAAGTTATGTGTTTTATTATCCTCAACCACCAAATAGAAGGGCCTTGTATGTTTGACCCCTTCGGATTTGATGTGATTTGAAAGCGTTTTTAATAGTATGAAAGGTAATTTAATAAAGATCCTAGTCCTTAGCTATGTTTAAGAAAATTGTTTCATACTTTTATATATACCTATATATTTTTTTTCATAGCATAGGCTGGCAAACGAGCAAATGGGTCACCTGATGGTAAGTGATCTCCACCGCCCATGTCCGCCCACCACCACAAGAATCATGGGCGCGTTGCCGACCTTAAAGGAAAGGGATAATTAGGGATTGGGAAGGGGAGGGGATTTGGGATTCCGGATATCTCACTCACCGTACGAAACGCAGCAGCAAGCCGCTACTTTACGTCGGTTTTCTGTGAGACAGTTACAAATCTATTTGACTTCGGGGGCTTAACAATTAGGTTATTTTACTTTATGACATTGTTGACGTTGTTTTGGGTCTGGGTGTTCAAGGACCATAAGTCCCAGTGTGGCATGGCGTCAGGACTATGTGTGACTGTTGGCCATGTATTATTATTATTCCCGAACATTTCACTCCAGGTTGATAACACGTAATAAACAAATATTACAGTCATTACAGCCAAGCATTACAATCTGAGGCCTGAGGCCAAAGAACTTGACATGGCGCGGCCGCTCTAAATGTTACAACCGATTCATCTTCGATAATCTCTTTAACGATGCTAGTGTTGTGACCGCATAATTACATTATCGACAATTTTGTCGAAAAGCCGTATAACCCCGCATTAAGTGATCAAACATATGTAAACCGGCGTAATGTAGCGGCTTCGTACGGTGAGTGAGATATTCGTGGGCCCAAATCCGCCTACCCGCCCCAATCCCTTAATTGTCCCTTTCCTTTAATGTCGGCAACGCGACCATGATTCTTCTGGTACTGTGAGGGTACATGGATGATGGAGACTACCTACCATTAACCTACTTGCTCGTTTGTCGGTATATGCTTTAAAATAATAACTAAGGTTGTTCGTAGACTTTCGGGTTCGCAATATCGATGACTGAAAACCGCACTTCTCCCATCACTACTGTGCTTATTTGAAACGGAAAGTGATGTTCGCGTGGGAACCGGGTCAAAGGCCTCGGAGCCACAGTGCAATAATCTCTGCAATTATATCGATTGAAATAAACTGTGCAAATAAGTTAATAATGAGTATAGATTTATTTAAATGACTATGCCGATCTTTATGATAGCTATGATATTACATGGTTTTTGGCATAGAGTTATGGAAGGCAAGGAAAAAAATTGTACATTACTCATGTATTAAAAATACCTAATATATGTAGGTCATAAATACCTCGTCGTAGGATATTCATATCCGCCCGGATAGCGACTACCGTACACATGGTGTTAAAACCTGCCATAATGACAGACACACCTTGTGAGGATCGCGTTCCAGGATCAGCCGGTGTATTCTGGTTCTCCCGAGGGGTCTTGCCCCCGCTTCCTATACCTTTCCCATCTCTTAATCTTTTCCCTCACCTTTGGCCCTGGGATGAGATACATCAGGGGTCGCCAGTTGCCCATTAGCAAGGACCCCCATAGATTATACACTTATATACTGATGGGACTCCTGTAGTTCTTCCCAAGGCCTACAAAAAAATAGGCTCACATTTAGCGGAGCTATTCGTGGTTATACATTAAAAAAGCGTTGAATTGACAACCTCCTCAGTTTTTTCGTCAGTTAATAGCATGTGAGCAATAAATCCTACACACTACTGAGTTGTAAATTATGTAAACAAGATAATTGCATGACAGCTGTTTCAAAACACAATCTGATAAGATTTATATCTGATAACACTACTTATTCGTGAATTCAGCGTATAAAGTGAAAGCGTTAAGTAAGATGAATTTTACATGTACACATATAATTTTTTTTACTTAATGTGAATAAAATGTATAGTTTGATTAATTGGTGGGGATGGGAGGATACCTGGCATTTTTGTATCCGACTAGATAACAAAACACATGGCGAAAAACCCGTCATAGTGGTTCGATCAGGCGATTCACGTTTATTTCTTTTATCCAAATACGACAAAGTATCTACACTACACCTAATGCTAAGCGTAGTGCAGTCGAAAAAACTAGCGCCCACCGACAAACAATGAGTTTATCGGTGGTCACCGGAATAATGCCGGCCTGTATAAATGCTTCTTCCCTCTTCGGCCAGGGAAGAAGAAAATCAAGGAGCCTGCGACAAGACAAAGTGTAGTCACTTTGCCGCGCCAGGAAAAAAATACTGTCAATGATTTAATTAATTTTTAAATTACATGGAAATTTTCATTTGGGATTGATTACTGTCACTCTAACATCATAATTTTGAAACCTATTTAACAAAGAGGGTGTCATCGTTGACTCAAATAAAAGCGAAGGTTCTTACATTAATTTTTACATAACAACGTCTTGGCACCACTGAACAAAAAGTGCTAAAAATTAAATTAATGAGACATTAACTTTCATCCGTAAAGCGAGTTCCTTATTTATCAAACCGTCAGCAATTTGTTGGTCAATACTTATCCCATAAAATAACTAGTTGGTGCTATAAATACAGAATATGTGGTTAAGGCACGCAAACCCATATACACGACAGGGATGGATTCGGAGCTGCGAATCATATATTTACTAATTTTAGTTATAAAATTGTTATGACTGTGTAAAATAAGTAAATTAACCAATAAACAATACTAGCAGTAAATTTTGCAAAGTACTGAAATTCTGTCAAATCAATCCAATACGTTTTCAAACCCACACGATGATAACCTGCTCGGGTATCGGGAACTACGAGGAACTCACGGTTTCACAACACCCAGAGCCGAAACAAATATTTGTGGATCACACAAACTTGTGTCTCGGTGCGGGCATCGAACCCACGGCCTCACGTTTCGCAGCCGACACTTAACCTATCGCGCTGCAGAGGATGTCTACCTTATAACCCTTATAAAACTTAAATCTATTAAATTGGGCCCCGTATCCCCCATCATACTAGCCTGAATATATCCCTGTACACGCATCTAGAAGCCATGTGTTGAAACTAGTATGGCGGGTAGAAAATCGCAGCATACGCAACTTCTTATGTTATCACACACCTGTACTGCCCTTATCAACACATGAAAGGAAAATACATCTTTTTTGCCAGTGTAAATTTTTTAACCATAATAGTGCCGACTGAAAAAAACGAGTAACTTCAAAACTAATCAATCTTGAGTTGGTGCTTGCTATTTTTTTTTTATCATGGCTCGGCAAAGTGACTACGCTACACCTGATGGTAAGTGTAGCGCAATCCAAGACAAGAAGTGTCGACCAACGATAAACAATGTGTCCATCGTAGGTCGGCAAGATCATGCCGGCCTGCCAAAGGGCCGAGGGGTAGGGGAAGGAAAAGGGATGGGAAAAGGGTTAGGATCAGGGGGCAAGGCCCCTGGGGAGAACCGGATATACACTGGCTGACCCTGAAACGCGACACACACAAGGTGGGCCACTATGGCAGGTTATAGCACCAGTGTACGGTGGTCGCGATCCGGTCGGATACAAGTATCCTCCCACCAGCCAATAATTACCAGCTACCAATAATTGATCATTAAGTCACCATTATTTTATGAGTGGTAGAGCCACGCTTTAGACAGTTTTGTCTACAGCATGAATGGGCAGACTCGACCGGGTCGTTACCACTGTTTCACAAAAAACCGGCGTAAAGTAGCGGCTAAAAGTGAGCTTTATTTTTATTACAAGTTGTAGTAGATAAGTTTCTGTTATATTTCTAGAACAAGTATAATAGAATAAAAAATATAGAAATTAAAATTAATATAGATTCATTTAAAACAGAGACGACACATGTAACAATTGAGTAATCGAAGAATATTTCCCTTTTATTAATGCAAAAATAATATATGTAGCTATAATTTATATAAATTAATTTCGATGCAATAAAATGTATACGAAATTAAAGCGTGTGAAAGTGATATATATGGAAATAGTGATATGAAATGTAATCGAATTTGTGTTAGTCTGAAGCAATAAGGTAAAGCAATCAAAATAATAGTTTAAAACACGGAAATGTGGTCAATTTACGTGAGACAATAAATAACAAAAAATACAGTGGCAGGTCCCTCGTATGCGAGACGCCGTATGGGTTGGTACCACCGCTTTATCTGTGTAAGCACTGTTGTGTTTCGATTTTGTAGTATTCCGTAGTTTTGACTCCGGAAAGACTCAGGAAAGCGCACAAGAAAACAACCACGACCGTTACGTACTGGGTTTTAATGCAGAACTGACTTGCCGGTGACATCTATTAATTACCCTCACTTATGCTACAATCTACCTACACTACAGATTTGAAGGACATTGAAGCCAGTGAAATTATTGGGCATTATGAGACTTAACATCTTATGTCTCGGGGTGACGAGCGCATTTTAGTGGCATGCAGTGCTTTGTAATTCAAAGTTCTATGTGGTGTTGCTTCTGTTTATGGGCAGGCGTGGCGCTTACCATCAGGCGAGCGCCTTGCTCGTCTCGTCATTCAATCAAGTATCAAATATTAAGTAAAGTTCATTCGTTGAGGCCCTATTGTTAAAGACAGATACAAACAAAAAAACAAATGGATGAAACTTGAAACATCCTTTTTTTGTCGGAGGTTAAAAACCTCTGACAATTTTGTGATTAATGTACCATTTTCACTCGACAATGTATAATTAGCGACTTCAACTCACCTCATTTTCAGAGGCTTGAAATAGACTCAATTAAATATAACGCAGACAAAGCCGCGTGAATTATTTCCACAAATCACGAAGAGTACACGTAACACGTTTAAACGAACTCATCACGAGCGAGACGTAACATTATCTCATCTACAATTACATCATCTATGATCGGTATCTTGTTAGCAGCACGGTCGGGCTAATGTGAAATGAATTCGCAAATATTTTTATTGCTTTTCGTTTTATTATTCTATGCTTTATGGCTGTATTGTGATAAATATCTTCTTTATTGTTACGAAATGCTCAGTATTAGCTCGGAATCTGGTATTGTGCCCGGTATGGCGATAGGCTCCCCATACCGTATCGAAGACAGAAATGCCCTCGGTGAAATGTGGAGTACTGGTTACGCAGAGGCGTACCCCTTCGGGGATAACCTTACCTACCTTAGGGTTTTTTCTGGCACGGCATAAAGACGGCATTATGGCGGGTTTTTCCAGCTTCATCCAGCTTTTATACTAGGTGGTAGGTCCCTCGTATGCGAGAAGCCGTCTGGGTTGATACCACCGCTTTGTATATTTCTGCCGCCAAGCAACAGTGTTTAAGCACGAAAGCGGTTTGAAAGACATTGAAGACAGTGAAATTACTGGGCATTATGAGACTTAACACCTTATGTCTCGGGACGACGACCGTAGTTCAGTGCCATGCAGTGCTTTGAACTTCAAAGTTCTGTGTGATGTTGCTTCTGTTTATAGTCAGAAGTGGCGCTTACCATCATGCGAGCGCCTTGCTCGTCTCATTAATGAATTTAATTTAATAAAACAAAATCCAGTCTGGTATAAAAATATCAATAAATACAGCAGTATTTACCTAATCTAAATCCGATATAATATTACAAAACACTCCACAAAAAATTACCCATCAACAATTATGATTTCACGGTTAATGAATATCGACGCACTTGCAACTGTTACATAATCAAAACATTTTTGTGCGGAACCTTCGCCTTGGTTCCGTCGCAGTTACTCGGCCGTGGTGCTTACTGTCGAACTATTATTTCTACATTAGTTTAACATGACCTTCGCTTCACGCACTTTTTCTCTTGACAACGGTATGTTGATATTTGCTAGATGCTGTTTTAAAACCGACTTAAAAATAAGGTTTTGTATTCGATCCGTGTGTATATAAGTTCGCAATTTTCTCAAATCTACATTAATATTATAAGATTTTTATTGTTGTATGTAACGAATAAACTTAAAAACAACTGGACCGATTTGAAAAATTCTTTCTCCATTAGAATCCTACATTATCCCTGATGAACATAGGCTACTTTTTAACCCGAAAAAAGCAGATCACGCGGGCGGAGCCTCGAGGAAAAACTAGTAACTTATAAATGCATTTTTGTGAATAAATATTGATCATTTATTATCCTGATCTATATACTTTCAGGAAGCTTTTACAGCATAAAAGCATACACGAGGTTATATTTCATATATATAAATTTGTTACGTTTATGCATAGGAATAAGGTTCCATACCTTTATGTTGTCAATATTCTGTATATATTTATCCATATCTCCAACATTTCTTAACAGATTTTGATTATTTTTATACTTTTTATCAATGGCGTATACATTTGCACGACTCACACTCCAACTTACAAATATTATCAGCGTTCATAACTAATGCCAGTTTTTCGTTAGACAAACTTCCTAACATTCATACTATTTAATGAATTTTATCTTATTATATAAAGCGATTCCAAAATATAACACTTCTATATTTCCCCTCATTAAAATCATTAGAAGCAAATTACTTTGTTGCCCAGTTGTAAAGCTTTATAGATAACAAATAATGTAACACAATACTTAAAAAAATATAAATAAAGTTATTAACTAAGTATGCAACTTTACTCCCAAGAAAGATAAGTTCACCTTACATAAAGGTAGAGTTGGTGCGCGTTGAAATCTATTGTTCTCGCTTGTGAATTAGTATGAATCTAATGATAAAAACCATGCGAGATAGAGACATTTTATGTTTTTCTTGTTATGAGTGTGTGAGAATTTGATTTACAATTTCAAATATTGCAGTAATAATACGGTTTAAATAATATATCGATGTACTAATGTTTTTATTAATCGTTTAAATCAGACCAAAAATATTATTATTATTACCATAAAGCGTCGTCTATAATAAGTTATGTATCGATATGGTTTTGTCGATATATCGAAATCGATATATCATATATACATACAATTTATAATAATTTTACATACTGTGTTATGAATGCATAGTGATAAGCCAAAGGTGTCTATTTAAATAAATACCAATACATTTTTGCACTTCCAACCCTCCCACTCTTCTCTCATTGTACTACATCTTCAATGTAACCTTTACTCCTTCAAAGTGTCAATCCCACCAGACCTAACGTAGGAAAACATTCATTCAACACCAACGTTGAATTTCCCAGTACATAGAGTCTTCTGTGATAGAGTCAGTCTGCGCGCCACACCGCGCCGGAGCACGCGCCTACATACTGTGAACGATCGCGATCCATTACCGCAACTACGAGTATTTACGATTTTATTTAGTGTTTGTGTTTTGTAATCCGAGGTATGTATTGTTTTATTATTTCTATGCTTAAAAGTTACGTCTAAAATTTTGCTTGGTAATAAATTAATTACAATAAGTTATACATTTTAGTCATAGTAATGTTTGAGAAGTGTTAATTGCATCTTAAAATTAGATTTTAACCACGTTAATAGATACTTACTGCCGCAGTCAAAGAACATTTAGTGTAAGTAGGTATTTATTAGTTAACCATTTTGTACGACTCGATTATATCTATCGAGTGAGGTCTTAATTGTAATTAAGATCTATACTCAGTAACTGGACATACAGTTTCTGTACTCAGTAATGGACTGTGCCAGTATTAACTGGCTCTGAATGTGGAAATTATTGGATTCTAAAATAATACTTAATGACAATTAAAGTTAAGAGGTAGTATCGAGTTTTTAGAACAAAAAAAACGAATTTCCCAGATATGGAGTTTGTGCTCGCGCCTATGTGTGCGCAGGTCCTTCTGTTATAGGGGGTGACTAATATACAATAAGACGGAAATACGCCTGGCTAGCCGTAGGAGCAGCACTAGTTGCACTTCTGCCTACCCCTTGGGGGATACAGGCGTGAGCTTAAGTTGTGCTGTTTGTATAATATTACTATATTATTATGAATGCGGATGTTTGTGAGTTTCTGAATTTGGGTGTTTGTTAGTCAAACTGCTGAAGAGTTTTGGATAAAATTTAGCAAACAAGTATACCATCGCCCGGATTATGAGATAAGCTATTTTTTTATCACGGCAAAAGAAGTTCACGCGGCCGGTGCCACGAGCAACAACTAGTGAGACTATATTATGTCCCAACGAATAGTTAACCTACTCAAATATGCGGCCATAGATTTATTTACCATATAATACACTGACTCGGTGGCGCAGTTGTGTATGCAGTACGATTGCTATGCTGGTGCCTCGGGTTCGATCCCCGAGGCGAGTAAGAGTGATATTGGGTTTCATTACCACGAAATGTTCAGTATCAGCCCGGAGTCTAGAATAAAGCCCGGTATGGCGATGAGATCGCCCGCTATCACATAATGGGAAATACACTTAGCGAAATGTGGGTGTACTGGTTACACCTCTGCCTAACCCTCTAGGTATACAGGCGTGAGTGTGTATGGAAAATACACTTTACATGAGACCCATACAAAAACATGAAATAGAATCACGCGTCAACCACACTGCGGAAACCAACGCCGCAAAAAACATAACTTGTTATACAAAAATATATAACACTAACAAAAAATATAATTAAATTGTATATAGTACATAAATTAATTAGAACGTGTGCATTAATTCGCTTTGTTAAGCAAAATTATATGTCTAGGACAAGTAGAGGAGAAAAGAGTTTACAAATTATACATTGAAAATGTGTCAAATTTACGTGAAATTTGGTATATAAGTTCTTCAACACAAACTATTGAAACACATATTTAATATTCGTTTTCAAAATCCAATTTTTAAGGAGAAAACTAGGGTCGAACAGTTTGTATATAATGCACGTGGAGACACGAGCGGAAAGCTAATTAATAATAGTATTACATTATACACTGAAGCCTGGATAAGTAGGATCTAAGGGACCTACATATTTTTATTTTTTCATTTACCTAGTAACCCGAATAGGCAGGTTAACATGACAGTTGTCTTATTTATAGAGGTATCACCATGACAGTAGGAAATGTTAGTAAATAGTCTAATTCCTTCTCAAAATAAACACGTCATAACTTGTCCAATTTATACGGGCTATTGAGCTACAGAGTTACAATTATAGAGGTAAACATTGAAAAAATCAAAGAAATCAAGTCTCAGTTACAAAGGTTTGAAAATTCCAGTAACAGAGGTATTTCAATGCAAAAGTGCCTGGACCTCATTGTAATGATCAATAACTGAGGTTTCTCACAAATCCAGGACCCACTTATCCAGGTTTCACTGTATATTGTAGAGCCATACTGTAGAGTTTTGTCTGAGGTCGGCAATGCGTACTGGATTATTCTGTTGTTGTGGGCATTGGGCACTTACCATCAGGTTACCCACTTGCTCGTTTGCTAGCCTATGTTTCAAAAAACATGCTTCTACATTTTCCGTGCCTTAGCAAGATGATCGCCGACCTCGACCGCAGTTTGTTTACCTTTCCCTTTTATAATACAAATATTATATGCCAATATCGAGTGCGACCAAATATTGTGCTACAGCTATATAAATTCGTGCAATAATAAAACAGAATTAACTTCACACTTAGATATAAGTCGTGGGTATCAAGTACTAAGGACTTACGGTCCCACAAAACCCAGAACCGACACCAAAACTTGGGTCACATAAACGTTTGAATGATCTTAATAATTCCTCCCTTTTTACATTTGACAGCCTCCGTGGCGTTGTGGGCGAGTAGCCGACTGTGAAACGTGAGGCCGCGGGTTCGATTCCCGCACCGAGACAAATATTTGTGGATCACCGGACCGGATAATGATGACCGGACCGGATAGCGACCACCGTACACTGGTGCTAAAACCTGCCATAGTGGCCTGCCATGTGTGGGTCGCGTCCAGGGTCAGCCAGTGTATATCCGGTTCTCCCCAGGGGGCTTGCCTCCTGATCCTAACCCTTTTCCCATCCCTTTTTCCTTCCCCTCCCCTTTGACCCTTTGCAGGCCGGCATGATCGTGCCGACCAACGATAGACACACTGTTTATCGTTGGCCGACACTATTCTTGGACTGCGCTACACTTACCATCAGGTGTGGCGTAGTCATTTTGCCGGGCCAGGATAAAAAAAAAACACAAATATTTGTTTCGGATCTGGGTGTTGTGAGACCGATAGTCTCTCGTAGTTCCTGATCCCAAGACACTCACGACGACGATGACCCACGACACAAGACTCGTGTCTTAATGTGGAGTCGGGACTATGTGTGTGACTCTTGGATTTATTTATTATCATTTATTAAGTAGTCGTACCGTTCAGGGGAGGGGGTGGTGGTGGGTGGTAAGGTTTCGGCGAACTTTTTCAGATCAAAGCGGAGATATTCTCGAGTATAGTCCAGGTCAGAAGTACTCTAAATCGACGTGCTAGCCTGAATAAGGTGTGGGGCTTACCATCAGACGAGCGCATTGCTCGCTCATCATTAAATCAAATTTAAAAAAAAACCTAGACTATAAAATGTATCCTTCACTTCCCTACGAAAAGTTCTAACAGCTATTGTATGAATTTGATTTTATCTCGCACGCCCATGAAAATCCTCATATTGTACTACACATTTTAACTAAACAATCAACAATAACTTCTAACTCACGTATTTAAGGCCACATTAATTAACATGCAATTACATATTTATATGAATATATTTAATCAGGTGTTTATTATATTAAGCGACCTACTTCTCACAAAAGTATGTTGTTAGAAGCTTTATTTTAGAAGTGAATCAATGTAAATTAAACTGATTGCTCAAAGAAAGTGCATAGTGTATAATAGTAAATTAACAGACTTAAAAAAATAAGGTTTTTTTATCCGATATACTATAATATACTATACCTGATGGTAAGCGTAGTGCAAACCAAAAAACCAGCAACCACCGACAAACAATGAGTTTATCGGTAGTCACCAGAGTCATACTGACCTCTATAAATGCTTCTTCACTCTTTGGAGAGGGAAGAAACAAATCGAGGAACCGGCGACAGGACAGACGGATGGCCGATGCAGGCACAGGGATACAAGGATGTACCCCTATCCCGCCCTAACCAACCATCAAATCACGTCGCAAGCCCCTCGGGAGATCCGGATATACACTGGCTGGTCCTGGAACGCGATCTACCAAGGTGTGTGTTACTATGGCAGGTTTAACACCACGGCGATCGCCTTCCGGGCGGATATGAATATCCTACCACCAGCTAAGGTTTGAGGTTGCGGACTCGAAGTCAGCGGGCGCGGGGTGGCGGCGGCGGCGGCGCGGGAGCGACGGAGACCCGGTCTCAAAGCCAGCGGGCAGATCACGCGGCGCTAGAGCGGCGTAGTGTCGTGCATAGAGAAATTAGTGTCTGTTCGCGAACGAAATTGATGTGATATGATGTTCCATATAAAAAATCATTGAAATAATTTGCTCCACCACATCGGCGGGCGTTTATGAAAATACACAACACTACGTCAATGCAGACGCGCGGGCACCGCTCGACTGAGGCGCGCCGCTCGTACGCCGCTCCTCGCGCCCGCGCCGCGCCGCTGCCTTCGAGTCCGCAGCCTTAAGGACAGGTCATAGCACTAACACGCTGTCGCCATATGTTTCTAATTATCCCTAATTACCTAATATTTGAATAAGCATATTACCCAACGTTGTGAGTGTGAACTGCGGAGATACGCGGTATTGTGCGAACACAATGGATCAGAAGCGTTAGACAATGGGCGGACATACAGATCGATGCGATAACTGCGGGAGTTTTGAAAAATTAGCACCTAAGTTATGGAGACTGACAGGTGACCTACTATATTAGAAACAGAATGTTTATAGTTTAGACCGGCAAACGAGCAAGTGGGTCATGTGATGGTAAGTGAACTCCACTGTACGCCCACAATACCAGAAGAATCTTAGGCGCGTTACCGACCTTAAAAGAAAGGGTATTTACTAGGTGGTAGGTCTCCCGTATGCGAGAGGCCGTCTGAGTTGTTACCACCGCTTTGTCTATTTTTGCCGCGAAGTAACAGTGTGTAACACTATTGTGTTCCGGTTTAAATGATATTGAAGCCAATGAAATTAGTGGGCATTATGAGACTTAACGTCTTATGTGTCGGGGTAATGTTCTGTGTCGATTACCAAAGTCAAGCAATCTGCTTGTTTCGTTATTCAAGCAATAAAAAAGGGATTAGTATGGGATTAGTAGGGTATTGGGAAGGGGAGAAGGATTTGGACCCCCGAATATCTCACTCACTGTACGACACGCGGCAGTAAGCCACTGCTTTACGTCGGTTTTCTGTTATACAGTGGAATAATAATAATATAAGGACCCGATCAAGCCGGCTTGAATGACTGGACCGTTAATCGCTAATCCTTTACCGATCAATGAGTGTAGACTATAATTTAATAAATCAATAATATTAATTAATAAACATTACTCGACCTAGGAAACGAGCCAAGAATCCCCCAATCAACTGCCGATGTACATTGCCTTTAGACCAAAGAAGCAATGTTAAATTTAAGCCAGCACGAATTTGTTAATAACATCAAAAAAAGACCTTCGGGATGCGCCTCTCTCTTATATTTCTTGTGCTTCATTAAGCTTGCGCCGTTGGCTGGTGGACAGAACTATAGAAACAAGGTCAATGATGCAATGCATTAGAACAAGAGATTTTTCATTTTGCAAATCTATACCTACACTAATATTATAAAGAGGAAAGATTTGTATTTTTGTATGTAACGAATAAACTTAAAAATTACAGGACCGATTTTAAAAAATCTTTCACCATTAGAATCCTACATTATCCCTGATGAACATAAGCTACTTTTTATGCCGGAAAAGAGGAAAGATTTGTATTTTTGTATGTATACGAATAAACTTAAAAACTACAGGACCGATTTGAAGAATTCTTTCACCATTAGAATCCTACATTATCCTTGATGAACATAAGCTAATTTTTATGCCGGAAAAAGCAGATCACGCGGGCGGAGCCGCGAGAAATAGCTAGTGTTTTATAAATACTCAGCTAAAAATGTTTGCTTCGGTGGCGCTCTTGTATTGCGTGCGTGGTACGAGTGCTGTACTGAGGTCTCGGGTTCTATCCCCGTCTCAGGCAAAAGTGATATTGAGTTTTTTTATCACGAAATACTCGGTATCAGCCCGGAGTCTGGAATTATGCCCAGTGTGGCTATAGGCTCGACCCCTATAACATCATGGGATGAAAATACGCTCGGCGAAATCGAAATGTCGGTGTAGTGGTTGCACATCTGCCCCCCCTTCGGAGATTAAAGGTATAGGGTGCCTATGTATATATGTGTGTATAAAATTGGGAAACTTGCATAATAACAGTTCTAAAAATGTTGATATGTCTATATTTATCTGAAATTAAGCTTCCTAATAACGTTTGCTACTTATTAACACATCAAAGCAGCGCGAAGTTGGTCAGTTTACTTTTTTTACGTGAATTTAAATGCTAACCTCATTATTAACCGACAAAAAATGGAGGTGATTCTCAATTTGTCACGTATTAACGTGTGTTTGTATGTAACGACGCATATATTCAACAAAGGAAACTACTCTATTAACGTCCAGGGTTTTATTGATGAGTTCCAATGAACTTAAAGCCAATCTTTGTCCGGAAAATTTTTTTTAGACATCGAAAAATTACCCATTTAATTATAGTCATTTGCAGGTCAAATAATACATCAACTAAATCTAAAGACATAAGCTTACGACACAAACATTTGAAAACAAAGGTCAATTCTCCAACGGCGGTCGCCCTTTTGTAACCGAAGATTACTAGAGTTACGTGGTAACCAGCGAAACGGATCCGCTTGCATTTTTATTATCTAGTAACGATAAATAATAGACTAAATGATGAAACTTCGTTGGATAATTTGCTTGATAATCGATAAAATGTTTTATAGTTTATTTAAGATTTGTCTGTGTGTTTGTACACATTATTGGAATAAAACTAATTTAAACGGATTTTAAAGTCACCGACATAGCCCAGCGGATTAGCAAGCTCTAGTAGCAGTGGGCAGGCCACATAGCTCGCAGAACCGATAACCGATGGGGCAAGAAATTTCTGGAATGGAGGCCACGTACTGGCAAGCACAGCGTTGGACGTCCGCCTACAAGGTGGACAGACGACCTGATAAAAGTCGCAGGAAATCTCTGGATGCAGGCCGCTTCCAACAGGTTGGTCTGGAAATCTTTGGGGGAGACCTATGTAAAGCAGTGGACGTCCTTTGGCTGATGATGATGATGATGATGAAATGGATTTTATCGCAGTTTTTTATTTTATTTTGGTCACGACATTTCGAAAGGGTTTCAGCCTTCGTTCGGGATGAACTATGGACTACATAAACACCAAAAAAAACGATAAAATCCGTTTAAATTAGTTTTATTTGAATGTGTAACATTCGCGTAAACGTAAGAAATCATTATGTACACATTAATGTTAGTTTAACTAATAATATTTTATTTTAATTTCCAATAAATTGCAAGTAGTGATAACTCAGCAGGGAGTGGTACAGACTGTCGAAATGAAAGGCGCAGGTTCGAAACCAGCCCCAAAAGCATACACTTCTTTAAGTTACGTGAATATTGATTGTTACTTATCGCTTGCTTTAACGGTGAAGGAAGCATCATGAGGAAATCTGCATACCTGAGAATACAAATATTTGTGTGATCCACTAATATTGCATACGGGTCTGGGTGCTATGTGACCGCAATACCCTCGTAGTTTCTAATAACAACGATACAGGTTAACCTAATGTGGGGTCAGGATTTATGACTGTTGGGTTTTTTTTATTATTAGGATAGGTTCTAACTCGCCCATATGCAAAATGCTTCAATTAGCAAACTCTTTACGCAATGATCTAAATATTTTTAATGGTTCGGTGGTCTCAGTAAGAAATAAATTAAAGGAACTCGTAAAATAAACATTTATTATTTGTTCATTACACTTTAAATTTATTGTAATCTTCTCTTATCACTATGATCTAGAATTAAGTATCGTAAAATAGCAATGTAATATGCACTAGCTGTATTCACAAGTAGATTTCAATAATTGTGTAAGTCTACTCTAGTATTATAAAGAGGTAAGATTTGTATTTTTGTATACACGAATCAACTATGATGCTGCGGTTGGAAAGGGCCCAAAGGGCCTTATTAAAAGTAATGACTTTCAAACGCACTCGTTTTCCAACTAGTAAACTTTATTGTGACTGCAAGGTGCTAACTGTGCGCCAGTTGTTTGTGTACCGTACTATACTTCGCAAACACTCGCAGCTTACCTATGATCCAAATCATGCCTTAAAGAAACGTAGATCGGATAAAGTCTGTGAAGTTGAGTACAGAAGGACAACATTTGCGAGTCGACACTTCTATTTTATGAGCTCAATGATTTATAATCACGTAAATAAAATGCTGAATATATATAGCATGACTTACAGATGTTGTAAAAAGGCTCTTCTTCAATGGCTAATGACATTCACATATGATGATACTGAAAACCTCATATCCAACGTGTACTAGTTCTCGCTCTAGTATAAATTTTAGGTAACTAAATTCGGTTCGGCCACTTACATGACACATACACCCACACACACACACACACACACCCTTTTTTTAATTTCTCAGTTATGATTATTATTATTTTTTAATATTGTTTAACTTCTTTTTTAATTTCAATGTTCCCTTAAATTTTGTCAGTATCCGGAGGTGGGCGCTGTTAACTGCGACACAGTTAGATTACTAACTACTGCAGTTAGCAACATAAAATTGTACTATATGTTATATTGTTTTTGTACCAATTAAGATTTATTATTATTATTATGTACAGTACTCTTTATTCTAAAAGGTTTTTTTTTACATTTTTAAATATAGCATTTGTAAAAAATAAAACATTTAATAATATAAAAAATATCACCCTCCAGTGGCGAGGTCTAGGACCCAAGCCACCAGTGGTTAGGACCCCAGTGTGAGGAACCTCCTCACAATGCGTGCCGTGTCCAATAACACTGCTTTCTGAATCTGGCCCTTGACCCAACGACCAATCGAGAGCCTTTGAAGGTGTTGGTCAAGGCTCTTTGATATCAACCCATTAGCAGTTACGACTATCGGAACAATAATTGTCGAGTCCACATCCCACATGTCAGTAACCTCGTGTGCCAGATCTAAATATTTGGACAGTTTGTCTTTCTCGGCTTTGACGAGGTTTTCGTCATGCGGAATGGTGTCATCAACAAGTATTGCCCGGCGCGCTAATCGATCTATCACCACAATATCAGGCTTATTGGCAACAATAGTCCTGTCCGTGATGACAGATCGATCCCAATACAGCGTTGCATGTCCATTTTCGAGAACCGGTTGAGGGACATATTGATAATATGGTACCTCAGTGATCACAAGGTGATATTGAAGAGCAAGTTGTTGGTGTATGATCTTGGCTACTAAGTTATGTCTAAGCAAGTACTCGCCGTTAGCAGCAAGATACGAACAACCCGAAATAATATGCCTGATTGACTCTCCAGGACGGTGGCATGCCCGACAAATGTCGACCGTACCATCCTTCAGGATATATTTTCTGTAGTTGTTCGTCTTGATAACTTCGTCCATAATTGCAAAGACAAAACCCTCAGTTTCCCCGAAAAGATCACCGAAACGTAGCCAAGATACAGAAGCCAGTTGGTCTACATCGGGCCCATTTAGGGCTCGATAGAAACGCCCATGTAGTGCCTTGCTCTTCCATACCTCCCTGCGTTCACCAGTACTCAGTATCATAGGGACCCGCCAGTTCTCATTTGCCAGGGAGAGCGGAGTAAACCCTTTATCCATTGTGGCCACATCTCTATGCACATCCACTTCGCTATGAAGGAAATAATCCCTGAGATTGCATATCTCGCGGTTATGCAGGTCCTTAGCATTAAGTAAGCCTCGACCCCCACATTTCCGCGGGATATACAATCTCATCACAGACGATCGTGGATGGTGCATACGGTGCGCCGTCAATAGGGTTCGGACCTTCCGATCCAGGGCATCTAATTCGGTCTGAGTCCATTTGAGTATGCCGAAGGAATACATGAGTACAGGCATAACCCAACCGTTAAAAGCACGAATTTTGTTACCACCTGACAAAAAACTGTTAAGTACTTTTGTCAGACGGCCAAAGAAACGATCTTTCACCGATTGTTTTACGTCTGCACCCATTATACCTAACGCTTCGGACATACCCAAATATTTATAGGTCTCCGTCTCCGAGAGGGATCGAAGCCGTACAGTCTCTGAAAGGTGGATATCATCAGAGACTATAACCTCTCCTCGGCCCACATGAATGACCGCACATTTATCTACACCAAACTCCATATTGATTGAGTCGCTAAAACTTTTAGTTATTTTTAGCAACTCAATCAAATCTGTTTTTTTTGGTGCAAATAACTTGAGATCATCCATGTAGAGCAAGTGGGATATGGGTTTGCTCCCTCTACGAAGACGGTATCCTAACCCCGAATCTAACAACAAAGTGCTGAGAGGATTCAGGGCCAGGCAAAACCACAAGGGACTCAGACTGTCACCCTGGAATATACCCCGCTCAATCTTAATTGGCTCATCGCAATCAGGAGGAACCGTACCACCTGGATATTTTAATATTTTTATATAACTTAAAAACTACTGGAACGATTTCAAAAAATCTTAGCTAAAACAGTTACATTATCACTAAGTAACATAGGCTACTTTTATCCCGGAAAAAGCAGATCACGTGGGCGGAGCCGCGAGGAAAAGCTAGTAGTTTATAAAAGATATCTTTGTTATTTGTTGTTATATTGTACATCAGTTTTGTGACTCGAATAAAAAATACTTCTTTATAATATTAACGTACATTCACAGTCAAACTGTAACGGCAACTGAACCAATTCTGTCAGGTAGTAAAATGTTGTGCAAACATCATTTCAACTGTCATAATCACTGAATTAAGTATTCAGTCGTCACACTTCACAGATTTCATTGGCTACTGAGAATTGCAGATTGAAATATTTGCAAAGAATTAATAGATGGAATACTGACAAGCGCAGCGTTGGACGTCCGCCTACAAGGTTTTACCCGACCCGGGGATCGAACCCGAGACCTCAGCATACCAGTCGTACCGCATGCGCAATACAACTAGAGTGGTAGAGCCACACTGTAGATAGTTTTGTGTAGATATTAATGTGCAAGCTCCCTTTCCCAATACCCTAATTATCCCTTCCCTTTAAGGTCAGCAACGCGCCTATGATTATTCTAGTATTATAGGCGTACATGGGCGGCGGAGATTACTTACCATCAGATGACCCACATGCTTGTTTGTCGGTCTAAGCTGTATTCAGATAATTTTCAAACCGAAACACAACAGTGCTTGCACACTGTTGCTTGGCGGCAGAAGTAGATAAAGCGGTGGTACCAATCCAGGCGGCCTCTCGCATACGAGGGACCTACCACCTTGTAAATACATACATATTATAACCAGGGGAATACTCATATTTCAAGTCGGTTAAAAAGATGAGTATTCAAACGCAAGTGAAGATAATGCGTCACTTTCGATCAGCGATATCCTTTGTTGTATGTATCAATGTAGATTCTATCATATTTCAAGAATGGAATTACAGTTTATTGCATGGGCTTTGATATTCGTAACTCCTTTCAGAATAATTATTATTATCAAACTCGGGCTCAAGAATTATTATTTACTAGCGACCCGCGCCGGCTTCGCACGGGTAAAAATATGTTTGTTACGACATCACATTACAAATCTTTGAATTTTTCGGCTTTTCTGTACTATACTATATCCTCTCATTTCCATCCTCTCACTCTATCTGTTGCTGAAAACTGTATTAAAATGAGCTCAATAGTTTAGGATATCTAAACAAACAGACAGCGCAAATGACGTCATTTTATACTATGTATATCTATAAGATTGATTTGAAGATTAGATTTCTATAAGATTTTGCTTATTTTATGTACGTATACACCGATTACCGAAAATAATTTTCTGAAAATTCTAAATGCATCTCACCCTTCAAGGCATGTTTACAAAATATCCCTCAGTATTTCAATTAGAAATATTAGTGCGCATATTTCACACGACGCGACCGCAACAGCACGCTTACGAAACTTTCACACGAGCGACAAAATACACCACAACACTACGGTGACTGCAGACTTGGACAAAAAGCTGCCACTATATTAATAACTAGCTTTTCCTCGCGGCTCCGCCCGCGTGATCTGCTTTTTCCGGGATAAAAAGTAGCCTATGTTACTCAGTGATAATGTAGCTTTCTAACGGCAAAAGAATTTTTGAAATCGGTCCAGTAGTTTTTAAGTTTATTCGTTACATACCAAAACACAAATATTTCTTGTTTATGATATTATGTTAGTGTTGATTGAATAATTTAAAACCTTTGTATGAATTTTATAAACATTTTATGGCATTTATTTTATGTCTTAGGGTGACGAGCGCAGTAGAGCCATGCAGTGATTTGTTCAAAGTTCTGTGTGGTGTTGCTTCTGCTTATGGACAGGTGTGGCGCTTACCATCAGGCGAGCGCCATGCTCGTCTCGTCATTGAATCACATAAAAAATATACGAATATACTATCAATGCTCGCCATCTGGTTTCAGTCGAGGCGCTCATAGCTAGTTGCTGACTGATGGGTAAACGATTAGCGAGTTAAGCAACCTTTGGCGCGGTCACTCTATGGATGGGTGACCGCTTAGTGGTATATCAACTGAGCGTCTCCGTGCTTCGGAGACGTAAAAAGTCTGTCCCGGCTGTTATCAACTGATAGCAGTCGTTAAACCAAGTCGGAGGACTTCGGGCGGTTTGTAAAACTTTGACATTAGGTTGGTCACTAACCATCCGATATAAAATAGAATAATCAAGATAAAAATAAGTGCATAATATAATAATTATTAATTTTTTATTAATTATTTTTACGCGGATACTACAAAATAAAACTTATTTAAACGGATTTTATCGCCCAGCGACCACGAAGGCTGAAATCTTTCGAAATGTCAGAACCAAAAGTAAAAATAAACCGCGATAAAATCCGTTCAAATTAGTTTTATTTTAGTGCAAAATCTATTTTTTTCATTTCACGGGTAATGATGATGATACACGTCAGTATTTCTTTTAAAAGCTAATTCAAATCATAGTACTGTAGGTATACAAATAGCTTTGCACTAACCTCATATGTTACTTAGACAAGGACATAACTAATAGAGAAGTCTAAAAACTTGTCCAATCACAAATCCGATCAAACACTAATCCGCTTTAATGCACGTCTTAATAATCTATTAAAAATAATCCTTACTGTCGCATCAAGTAAAATGACGTGCCATCATTCCTCATACTTCATCCAGTGTTGTGTGCAATATCATTCTAAATTAAGTGATAGCGCGCGTATACAGTATACAATATTTGGCTAGTGGTATGATATTCATATCTGCCCGGATAGCGACCACCGTACACATGGTGTTAAAACCTGCCATAGTGACCCACACACCTTGTGTGGGTCGCGTTCTAGGATCAGCTAGTGTATATCCGGTTCTCCCGAGGGGCTTGCGACATGACTTGATGGTTATTTGGGGCGGTTATAGAGGTAAATTTTTGTATCACTGTTCCTGCATCGGTCATCCTCCTGTTCTGTTGCAGGCCCCTCGATTGGTTTCTTCCCTCTTCGGAGTGTGAAAAAGGAAAGGTATTTATATAGGCCGACTTGATTCTGGTGACCACCGATAAACTCATTCTTTGTCACTGGATTTTTGGACTGCACTGCGCTTACCATCAGGTGTAGTGCAGTCACTTTGCCGTGCCCAAATAAAAAAAAATACAATGTGTGTCACAATGGCATGCAACAGTAGGACAAGTCTATTGCTTTATGTACAAGTAACATTTGCGATAAATAATTTGTTCATTGGTTTGAAATGTCATGCACGGAGAAATTAATGTCCTATGAGGACAAGACGCGATTATATTGGTATTAATTTATTATCGTCATTTCGAAGTCGCTCAGCAAGCTACGATTAACCTATGATCATCAGAAACTCCAGACATAGCTCTTTAACTGTGCTAGAAGATTATTTGAATCAACCAATCGCAACATCCAGGCATGAGCATTATGAGACTCAACATCTTATGTCTCGGGTTGACGAGCGCAGTTCAGTGTCATGCAGTGCTTTGTAATTTAAAATTGTGTGTAGTGTTGCTTTTGTTTATGGGCATGCATGGCGCTTACCATCAGCCGAGCGACTCTCATCAATCAATCGAATAAAAAAAAAAGTCCAACTTTTCAGGAAAACTGAGAGTTTGACAAAATATACTTTATTTCCAAGTTTAAATGGTGTCCGTCGGGTAACGTGCGGAATTTTCACAGTTCTGAGAACGCGTTACGTTACCAACCCAAGATACTCGTACGTACTCGCATTACTGAACCAACTAGTTGCAACAACAGACTCTGCGGAATTTTTAATCTAGGACAACATTTTTGACTGCCTTTTTCGACTATCTTTTTGAATGAGAGCCCCACTGTAGACCGTTTTATCTAAAGCAGCGATACTCTAAGTGTGTTCCGCGGAACCCTAGGGTTCCGCGATACCTCTGTAGGGGTTCCGCAAGAATTTAGAAAAAAAAAATCAAATTACCTCTCTCTGGTCGAACGTTTTGACTCCGCGGCCGCGCGTAGGTATATTTATTTATTTATTTGTATTTGTATAAACATGTGTTACAATAGCTGGTACAATATCTCATAAGTTTGGTATCAACATGTATACTTGTATACTTGTGAGCGCGCAGTCCCTTTGATAAAAGCCGCCTCTGAATTAGACGCTATAGTTGTCAACAAGCGACTTTCGACTCTAACATCAAACAATAAAGTCGAAATTGTTTACAACGCAATTTTTATATTTCTCTTTTTATTTTTGCTTTTTGTTTATCAAAGGCACCGACTCGAGTATTTTCGAGAATATTCGAGATCGAGTCTAGGACTAAGTATAAAAGCGGCGATCGCGCGTCGCGCCTCGTCAGTAAGTTGACGAATAGTATTCGGAGCGATAAGTTCCTACCTACCTACTTACAAGCTCGTTAGCGAGAAACTAGTGTTCATTGTTCTACTGCCCGCTGTATTCTGTTGTCTCAGTTTTATACATTTCTTCATTGTACTTTAGTCTCTTATACGCAGTAACGATTGTGCATTATTTAGATCCCACCATCCTGACGTGTAACATTATAAATAAAGAAGAATGGAACGTTGGCTTAAAGGTGTTAAACGTGTTGCAACAACATCTTCTAATGACGCTGAATGTTCAAAAGCAGTCCGCGCGGAGAATATAGCAATCACCGATCCAGACGATGATGCCACGACGTCAAGCTCGACGGTTTCAAAGACGAAAAAAAGGAAGTATGATGAATCATATATCAGTTTCGGATTTGTTGATTCCAACGGCTCACCTCTCTGCATGCTATGTAGTAAACTGCTTCCTAATAGTTCCATGGCACCTGCCAAATTGCGCCGACATTTAGAAACTGTACACCCCGAGTCTAAAGACAAGAATAAAGAATTTTTTGTTCGTAAAAAAAATCAGTTATTGGAAAGTCAAAAAAATATGATGCATGTAACACAAACTATCAACGAAAAGGCCACGGAGGCATCATATTTAGTTAGCTATCGCATTGCACAAGCAGGTGAAGCGCACACTATTGCTGAGAATTTAATAAAGCCATGTGTATTAGACATAACAAAATGTATGCTCGATGAAAAATCTGCAAAGCATCTTTCTACTGTGCCGCTATCAAACGATACTGTTTCACGGCGAATCCATGATCTGGAAAGCTACGTCAAACAAGAACTAGTTACACGTCTACAAAAAACACGATTCGCCTTGCAAATGGACGAGTCAACTGATGTCGCTGGTTTGGCTATGTTGCTGGTTATCGTGAGATATCCATATGAAAGTTCTTTTGAAGAAGACATGTTTATGTGTTCACCGCTGCTCACAAACACTACCGGGGAAGAAATTTTTAATAAAATAAATTTATTTTTTGAAGAAAATAATCTCAGTTGGAACAATTGCATTGACATTTGTACAGATGGGGCCAAGGCGATGACAGGTAAAACAGCAGGAGCAGTGTCACGAATAAAAAAGAAAGCGCCTAATTGTAGTTCCAGCCATTGTATTCTGCATAGACAAGCACTTGCGATGAAGCAAATGCCGTCAAATCTAAAATTAGTTATGGATGAAGCGGTAAAAATAATTAATTTTATCAAATCACGACCACTACAATCCCGATTGTTCTCATTATTGTGTGAAGATTATGGCAGCCAACATAAAACACTGCTGCTCCATACAGAAGTGCGATGGCTGTCTCGGGGTAAAACTTTAACAAGGCTATTTGAACTTAGAGCCGAGTTACAAATGTTTCTTTCAGCAGATACTTCTTTTAATTTGAAGGACCGTTTGTATGATAAAACTTGGTTGTTCCGATTGTCTTTTATGGCGGATATCTTTCAAAAACTGAACGAATTGAATTTATCATTGCAAGGTAAACAGACAACAGTGTTTCAGGCCTATAACAAAATAACTGCCTTCAAAAGAAAATTAGATTTTTGGATTATTTGCGTTGGTAAGAAAGAAATAGAAAGCTTTACGTCACTCAGTGAGTTTGTTAGCGATAACGACTCAGAAATGTTTCAAGATGATGTGTTTGAAGAATTGGTCCAATATCTCAGTTCGATGCGCGCATCTTTTGAAAAGTATTTTCCCGAAGAACAGAATACAAAAATGAAACTGAATTCATGGATTCATAATCCTTTTTTACCCAACTTGGAAAAGCCCGAAAGTATGTCAAACGAAATGTATGAATCTCTTTTAGAAATGTCATCAGACACAAGTATGGAGTCACTGTTCAAAACGATGCCTCTCAACGATTTTTGGTGCAGAATCCGTGATGAATATCCAATGCTTGGCAAAATGGCTCTGAATATTCTTCTCCCGTTCCCAACAACATATTTGTGCGAAACAGGATTCTCAACCTATGCAGCCACAAAAACAAAATATCGCAATAGACTGGACGCCGAACCTGATATGAGACTTCAACTGTCTTCTATCAAACCTGATATCAACCAATTGATGAAAAATAAAAAACAATTTCATACCTCCCATTAGTTAGATTTTTCTTTTTTAATATCTTCTATTATTGTACTTGCCATGTGGTAAAATAAGTAATAATTAGTAACTGTTACATTGTACTTTTATTATGCTTATTAATAAAGAATATACTTTTAAAAATTATTGTTTTCTTGTAGGGTTCCATCAAGTATTTAGCTTCCCAAAAGGGTTCCGTCACCAAAAAAGTTTGAGAACCACTGATCTAAAGAATGGGCTGGTTCTACCGGGTCGTTACCACTGTCACAGAACATCGACATAATGTAGCGGCTTGCTGCTGTGTTTCGTACGGTGAGTGATATCCGGAGGCGCATATCCCCTAATCCCTTAATTATCCCTTTCCTTTAAGGTTGGCAATGCGCCTATTCTTCTAGTATTATGAGTGATGGAGATCACTTACCATCAGATGACCCACTTGCTCGTTTGCCGGGATATGCTATAAAAAACAACATTTTAAGAAGTAGTGGCAAGTGAATAAAACAAATAAATTATTAAGAAAGGAGCATTTATAGAAGTCAGCATGATTATCATTGTTTGTCTGTGGTCGCTAGTTTTTTGGACTGCACTACGCTAACCATCAGGTGTAGTTCAGTCACTTTGACGTGCTCGGATAAAAAAAAATACAAGCATACGCACTCACGTCTGTAACCTGTACCACCTACATTTCGGCCGAACTTACTTCCGTCCCATGATATGATAGGGGACGAGCCTATCGCCATACCGGACACAATTCCAGACTACGGGCTGGTACTGAACATTTCGAGATAGATAAACCCAATATAACTTTTACTCAACCCGGGGATCGAACTCGAGAACGCAGTACAGCAGTCGTACCGCATACGCAATAAAACTGCGCCACCAAAGCAGTCATTAAGGCATCTCGATTAATTTCGTAACCAAAGTAAAAAGTAAGTTTTTATATTCCGATGGTTTCTGCGAAACTAATTTTTGTGCAGTTTTCCTTGACATGTTGAAACGAGTAATGCTTAACACTTTACTTAATAGAAGCATAGAATAACTAATAGTTTTTTTATACCATTTTTTATCTGAGCACGTCAAACTGCAATACACCTGCTTTTGTACGTAGTGCTTACACTGCACCCATGTTTTTTTTACAAAATAATATATATTTTTTTCCTAAAATTTATTTTCAATTTTTTTGTTAGATTTTCTATAAAAGCATGTTTTTTAGTTTTTTTAAACTATTATTTATTAACAGTTTAAATAACTAGTTTGACAGTTCGTCAATAGTATCTAATATTATGCGAATTCGAAAACTGCTAACGGATTTATAACTTGTACTAGCCCTACTGATCATTCTCGAGTTTATCTCCGACTTGGTATTAAACTAAATGGAAATAAATATTTCTGCACCGATACTTATCAAGAAATATAATTTGCTTAAGTGTTGCTAAATATAAGAATTCCTTTATACGTATGTATTAGGCAACGTTAAATAATTTACATTACTATATTATATTTAATTTATAAGGGCCTTGCAGATAAGTCGGTGAAGTGTAGCGAATACAGTTGCAATCGTAGCTAGCTAAGCGATTTTTTTTAAATTATTTGATTGAATAACGAGACGAGCAATGGGCTCGCCTAATGGTGAGCGTTACGCCTGCCCATAAACAGAAGCAACAACACAGAACTTTGAATTACAAAGCACTGCACTGAACTGCGCGGCACTGAACTGCGCTCGTCACCACGTGTAAACGCGTGATAAGCGCTTGTCATCTGAACATAGTTTAATATTTTCTTTTCGATTACTCGGTTCAAATAATTATTTATGCCCGGTATGCTGAGTTAGCCCCCTGTTACATCATGACACGGAAATAATGTCGGCGAAACGTGAGTGTCGCACCTCTACCTACCGCTTTGGTGGTACAAGCGTGAGCTTATGTATATTTATATTAGGTTTGGATCCTATTAAAATAAATGCCAGTACCGTAAAAGGTCATAAATCATAAATGCATTTACATCCGTATTTTTTATAATGCGAATTTAACTTCGCCATGTGGTTATCCTTCAATGCAGAAATTTCATATCTACTCAAGTTTGGACAAACGAGCGATTTGTACACATTAGTAGCATATGCGCCTTTTTAGTCGCACCATCTTTGTAATATATTTTTTATTTGATTCAATGACGAGACGAGCAAGGCGCTCACCTGATAGCAAGATCCACGCCTGCTCATAAAAAAAGGTGGTAGGTCCCTCGTATGCGAGAGGCCGTCTGGATTGGTAGCACCGCTTTGTCTATTTCTGCCGCTAAGCAACAGTGTATAAGCACTGTTGTTTCAGTTTGAAGTACATGATATATGTGATACTGGGCATTATGAGACTTAATATCTTATGTCTCAGAGTGACGAGCGCATTTCAGTACCATGTAGTGCTTTGTATTTCAAAGTTCTGTGTGGTGTTGCATCTGTTTATGGGCAGACGTGCCCTTACCATCAGGCGAGCGATTTGCTCGTCTCGTCATTCAATGAAATAAAAAATAAAGTCCGGTTATGTAAAGAAAACGTTCCTCGACTAAAAATCACGCGTATGTATACAAACTAAATAGTTGAACTCCATGATTGCTCTAACGTCGTGTAACCTTGGTTTTAGTTGGCAGTGCACATTGTGTTGGCTTTATATTATAATTTCAATAAACGTAGCGTCAAGTTATGACCAGGAATGCGTGGCCTAGACTTGTGTCAAGGTACTTGTACACTATCTTTCAATTGACATGCACAATTGCAAAGATTTTGAGTGTTACCTTGCTAGGTCGTCACATAGCAACCAGTGACGTCGAGCGCGTCCACAACGAAGTGGTTTTTTTACTAGCCCTGTATTATATACGTCCCACTGCTGGGCACGGGCCTCCTCTACTGAACGAGAGGGGTTAGGCCTTAGTCCACCACGCCGGCCTAATGCGGGTTGGCAGACTTCACATACCTTCGAAAAATCTTATCGAGTTCTCAGGTATGCAGGTTTCCTCACGATGTTTCCTTCACCGTCAAAGCAAGCGATAATTAACAATTAATATACACGTAACTTAGAAAAGTCAGTGGTGTATGCTCTTGGGGCTCGTTTCGAACCTACGACTTTCGTCTCGACAGTCCATACCACTCCCCGCTGAGCTATCGCTACAACAAACACAACAACAAAGTGTACTACACGAAAATTACTTGACCGGCCTGAAGTATGTAACGAGCGCCGTCACGGCTATTATAAAGAGAATGAAGGGTGATAGAAGGCATGGCCCGAATTACTTTGGGCTTGTATACAGCTTTAGTTAGGTTAACTCACTTGGCCTATTTCCTAAAATATTACTCCATTAATGCGATACACAACAATGCTTACACCCTGCTGCTTGGAGGCTGAAATAGACAAAGCGGTGATACCAACTCAGACGGCCTCTCCCATATCAGATCAAATCAAATCAACCCAATGGGAACAAAGTTTCGCCATGGCTTCGTCCATTAATTCGTCGATTAACCACCGATAAACACATTGTTGGTGGTCGCTGGTTTTTTGGATTGCACTACGCTTACCATCACGTGTAGTGCACTTTGCCGTGCTTGGATAAAAATAAGTCTATAAGAAGATATGATAATTTATTTTTAGTAGTGTCAGTCAAAACCTCAATACGACAAGCCATCTGCGAACACTTTCGTAACACCACAATAGTGTCGCGCGCAGTCGATCATCCGTCCATTATCCACAAATGAAGCGGTTAGGTAGAAAGCAGTGACGCAACTGAATGTCATATGAAGTAGATGATTTATTATGGGTTTGAAAAGTCGACGAATAAAGAATAGGCGTGTGGTTCGACTACATGAAGTACTTCTTTTTTATTTATGGCTTTCGCATTATTATGCATTTTGCCAGTGTCAAGTATGATTTATTCTCAAGTTATTTTTACAAGAACGATGAAACACGGGAGCGTCGATTTCAAGGTCTTGCCGGAGTTTTGGTGTTAACTCCTTACAGTACGATGCTTAATCCACTTATTTCAATGTTCCCATACACCGTTCATCACCGTCAATGTTTATTGAACAAATCCACACCACTTTGACACAACTCTAAACTAGTTTATAAAATAAATTAAAATAAGCAATGAACTGCACTGTCAGAATTCCCGCCAAAACTCCCTACATGAAGTATGTAGCATGTAGTTGCATGATTCTGGTGACCACAACACTCATTGCTTGTCGATTGTCGCTGGTTTTGTGAACTGCGCTGCTCTTACCATCAGGTATAGTGCAGTCACTTTATTATGCTCGGATAAAAAAGCAAAATTAATAAATCAGTTAGTGATCTATAATAAACCATTACTTCATCACGATCCACACTTAATTATAACCTTGAACTTATCAGCGAAAGTAATTAACAACATCTCACGAGCAACGTTACTTATAAAATGGCAACCACAGATTATAACAAGCGTTAAAGAAATATAATGTCACTTGCCAAGCAGCCAGATAAGTACTTACACGGACGAGTGCACGGAATAGGGTAGTTGACTTGATTTTTTTATTATTTAAATCCTTTGATAGTTTAAAGTAATTTGGTGACGGGGTCTGCGGTATTAGTTCATTTTGGAAAAGGAGTCTCTTGCCCAAAATAGTTTGAGAATCGCTTTTGTAGATGAAACCGCGGGGGATAGCTAGTTAATGAATAAATTCAAAAGAACTTAATGTACACGGCACCTTACTAGCACGGAAGTGGTCAAATGAAAAGCTGTGTGTGCGATTTGATCGAATAATTATATATATTAGGTTCGTAACATGTGTCTCGTGCGGCGTAGAGCTCATTTTACGGTGCACATACGAATTAAATGATATAGTGCCATATTATCTATTTATCGATCTGTCTAATAATATATAGGTTAAATATAAGAACAAATTGAGTAACTTTTTATCGGTACATGGCAAAGTGCAAAGCAAAGAAAAAGAGGAGGGGGAATTGGGCATCCGGATATCTCGCTCCCGTACGAAACGCAATAGCAAGCCGCCACTTTACGTCGTTTATCTGTGAGACAGTTGTAAAGACCCGGTCGAGCCGGCCCAATTATGCTGTAGGCAAAACTGTCTACAGCGTGGTTCTACCACTCATAAGTATGAAGCTAACCTCGAGCTGGGAAAAAAATCGACAGGCATCAAACTAACGCTGCGAGTGAAGGCCTCGCATATAATTATGGTGTTTTAGCCTTTCGCGTTATACTAGAGTTCATACCGAGGTAACTAGCACTACTGCAATAATATCTACTGTTCACGACATTGGGTTCGAAGCTGGAATGAGAACATCTGCATTGTTCTTGACCTTAATTTAAGGTGATTATTACAAACTTTTTAACAAAGTAAAATGCGAGAAGTTTCATTGTTATTATTTCTTTACATAAAAAATAACTCGACCAACACAAAAAATTCCATTCTGAATTCATTTATATATTCACGAATGACTCTGGCCAATTTGGACCGATTTTGATGATTCTTTGACTAAAAAATAGTAAAATGAATCTTTTTAACAAAAAATAAAACTAACAAAAAACTTAAAATTATCAATTTTGAGTTGGAGGTATCAATCATTGTCCAATAAACTGCATTAGCACCGATTCAAAATTGTTATTTTTTTAATTTCAGAATGTCAGTTTTCTTTATTTTTGTTAAAAAAAAATTATAACTTACTTGCTTTAACTACAGCCGTTATTTATGTTGGCTTTAAATGATTATTAAGTTGCAAGTAAAGTCAAGACTACCTCGGTGGCGAACATCTGCAACGAAATCTTTATAATGTTAGATCGTGCTGAATATTCACGAGTCAATATTTGAATCATAACCTTATCAGATCCATCTGTACTTTATATAGAATGACTGTACGAATCCGGTTCAAATATTATACACCTTAGACCTAAAAGCCCTAGTTAAATGCAATCTATATTTAAGTTGCGAAAAACCTTCCTCTCCCATTACGCTTCGAAGGTTTTCAATAACGATATAAAGTATTTGTTTCAATTAATAATAATATAACTGACTAGCTTTTCCTTGCAGCTCCGACCGCGTGATCTGCTTGTTCTGGGTTAAAAAGTAGCCTATGTTAGTCAGTGATAATGTAGCTTTCTATCGGCAAAGAATTTTGAAAGAAAGAAAAAGAATTTTGAAAATCGGTCCAGTAGTTTTTAAGTTTATTCGTTAAATACAAATATTTCATCTTTATAATATTAGTGTAGATTCAGAAGGCGGTGTTATTAGACACGGCACGCATTGTGAGGAGGTTCCTCACACAGGAGTCCTAACCACCGGTGGCTTGGCTGATGGCTCTCCTCTCCTCTCTCCTCTCACCATTGCAGAGTGATAGTTGTTTTTTATTATTAAATGTTTTTTATTACATACTAAACGTTTTTTTATTATTAAATGTTTTTTATTAATAAATGTTTTTTTAATATTTAAAAATATAATTTTTAGAAATGAGTACTATACTTATACTTGGAAAACACCATCTTTGAAATTATCTTGGAAAACAAATTTCTTTCTTTTACACTTTTTGGTAGTGGTAGAGGTTGAAAGCCTGTTTTGTCTGCAGTACGATTGGACAGAATCAACTGAATAATAGCCACTGTCTCACAAAAAGAGACGTGAATACAGCTGTTGGGTTCTATAGGGTGTGTGAGAATTCCAGACGCCCAAATCATCCCTCCCCCTTTTCTAAACATTATCTTTTCCTTTAAAATCGCGCGGGCAATTTTATTGGTATTGTGAGAGTTCATGAATAGTCGAAATCATTTACCATTTCGTTCGCCAGCCTCTTTAATAAAAAAAATATGAGGCCCATGGCTATCCTGAACTCGTAATTGTCAGCTTTCCGAACATTTCTACCAGTTTAATACCTAATACGTTAGTAATAAGCAGCTGCCAGTAATACGCGGAGTCTTTCCACCGCCTGCCCAGCAATCAATCTAATTTCCCATTGCATCAGAAGTAATGTCAAGAAATCAATACAGCACGTGGCCCTGGGGCAGTATCATTACGTCGGCCCGACCGCTTGTCGTCCGCTGATGGATTGCCGCGCTGACGAGAGCCGCCGGCGTCTGATCGTAGGCAACTTTGCAATCTTGCACCAGTAAATCATGGACCTGAAGGCACGAAACTAAGTTACGCGCATCTGTAATATTAATATATTCATATCATCATCATCAGCCACAGGACGTCCACTGCTGAACATAGGCCTCTCCCAAAGATTTCCAGACCGACCGATGATTATATATTCATATAAAATTTTTTTTTTTTTTAAAAGCATGTTTTGTTCATGAATGCCGAATTTTTGTCTTTCATCCTCAATTTCAGGTTAGAAATTTCGTAATGATTTCTTAATTTATTAAATTTCGTATTAAAATACAAAAAGAATCATCGAAATGGGGATCACTGTCTGAAAAGATACATAAAAGAACAAGACATATATAAATACGCAACTAATTAAGAACCTCCATTTTTTTTGTCGCCAGTTAAAAAATACAATACGTTAGCAACTACCATCAGGTAATTCACTTGCCTGTTTGATGGTTTTCGGGGTTAAAATAAATAAATTAATTCATAGTTTTATATCTCATATGACATGACAGGTTCTGAGGCACAGAGTTTAATAGGCGGATGTATTGAAGTGAAAACTCCTGAAACCCACGACACAAGACTTGTATCTTAGTGTGGGGTCAGGGCTATGTATGTGACTGTTGGGTGTATTTATTATTATTATTATTAAAACTTCTATAACCGCGTTGAGCACTTTTTGGTAGGGGAAAATCCTATGAGATAGCGTAACTGACATGCGTAATAGAAGTATATCTTCAGCTATACAGGTGACGAATTGTGCAACATTAGTCCTGTGTATATCTTTGCATGTAAAATTTAATGGATTTAGTAAAAAGTTTCAGTTTATATACTGTACATTGTACATTACATTAGTTTACATTAGTTTTAAGTGTATATACTGTACATTGTATTTGAGTAATTGATAGTATTTGAGTTTGATTATTATCTGAAATGTTTAATTGTAGAATCACTGTGCAGTATAATAGTGAGTACTAAATAACTAATATTTTTTTTAAGTTGATAAATAAATAACACAATTCTAAGTTATAAGTTTTCACTTCCCTATGACAGTTTCAGTCCCTATGACAGCCAATGTTTATTTATGTTTACAAGTCACAATCCCTTACGACCTTAGGAATCGTCAAAAGAATCTGTTCGTGAAAGGGCTGTAACAACTCACTGGAAGTTCAGTCGTTCAAACAAATGTCATCAATGCAAGGCAAGAAAATGTTGGTATTTGAGGCACAAGCGCAGCGGCACTACGGCTCTACACCTTGACATTATGTACATCTTCCTACTCCATTCACTCGAACTTGAATACAAAATCGTGTTAAATATTATTAAATAGGGATTATGAAAGGTCATATCTCGAACGCACATGAAGGGTAGGAATAACTTCAGTTGAGTGGTAGAGCTGTATATAGTTTTGTCTACAGCACGTATGGGCTGGCTCGACCGGGTCGTTACGACTATGTCTCAGAAAACCGACGTAATGAAGCGGCTTGCTGCTGCGTTTCGTACGGTGAGTGAGATATCCATGTGAGGCCTAAATCCCCTTCCCTTCCCAATCCCTAATTATCCCTTTCCTTTAAGGTCGGCAACGCGCCCATGATTTTTCTGGTGGTGGGCGTACATGGGCGGTGGAGATCACTTACCATCAGGTGACCCACTTGTTCGTTTGCCGGCCTAAGCTATAAAAAGAAAAAAAAAAGCACGTATGGGTTGGCTCGACCGGGTCATTACGACTGTGTCTCAGAAAACCGACGTAATGAAGCGGCTTGCTGCTGTGTTTCGTACGGTGAGTGAGATATCCGTGTGAGGCCTAAATCCCCTCCCCATCCCCATCCCTTATTTACCCGTTCCCTTTAAGGTCGGTAACGCATCTATGATTCTTTTAGTATTGTGGGCATACCTGGGCGTTGGAGATAATTTGCCATTAGGTGACCTACTTGCTCGTTTGCCAGTCTATGTCATAAACAACCTTTCACCCCCCGACAAAGAAGAGGAATGTAATAAATTTGACCCCTTTGGTTTTGACCCTTGCGCATGCGTGTGCGTAAGTTTGTCTAATCTAGATGGTTCACTGTCGGAGGAAAAATGTCCTCAAAACTTAAGACGGATAGTGAGTAGCTACTTCGAGAGCCGAAAAGTTAGGGTTCGCTACGCCGGGGTGGAACATGTGAGAGGGACCGCCAAGGGGTGCGTTCAAGGATCCATTGGCGGGCCCATCATGTGGAACCTGCTCCTCGACCCATTGCTCAAAGGATTAGCCTGCCGGGGTGATTACTGCCAGGCTTTTGCCGACGATGTCGTTCTAGTGTTTCACGGTGATGAAACACTAAAAATACAGAGACAGGCCAACGAAGCACTGGCCTATGTGCAGGATTGGGGAGTCAAAAATAAGCTACGATTCGCCCCACACAAGACGAAAGCTATGGTCGTAACACGACGACACAAATATGACTCACCAATCCTTCGCATGGGAGGTGTCGACATTGGTCTGTCTAAGGACATTAAGATATTGGGCTTGACTGTGGACGAGAAACTAACGTTTAACACGCACGTCTCCGAAGTCTGTAAGAAAGCCATCGGCTTCCACAGACGGCTGGCGACTGCTGCTAAAGTCCAGTGGGGATTGGGGTCCGAAGTCGTGAAAATGTTGTACACTGCCGTGGTTGAACCAACGATCTTATATGCAGCCAGTGCCTGGGCGCCTGCAAGCAACAAAATAGGCATTCAAAAGAAGCTTGCAAGGGTTCAACGGGGCTTTGCACTGAAGATGGTGAAGGGCTACAGGACCGTTTCACTGAACTCGGCCCTGCTACTTGCCGGGATCCTACCGCTAGACATTCGTGTCCGAGAAGCGGCGCTTCTTTACGAAGTGAAAAGGGGACACACTCGGCACGTAGTGGGTGACTGGGACGTGGAATGTCCTGTGCCTTTTGCCAACTTGGAACATCCAGCCAGGCGCAGGGCCTTGCAGTTCGAATGCGTGGTGAACGGTGAAGAACTTGACCGGTGCGCTGCCAACACTCGTCGAGTGTTTACTGACGGCAGCAAAATCAGTGGCCGAGTCGGAGCATCGGTATCCTTATGGGATGGCGATGCCGAGACGAAAGCCACCAAGATCAAGCTGGAATCGTTCTGCACCGTTTACCAGGCAGAGCTGCTGGCCTTGCGCAAGGCCGTGCAAATAGTCTCAAACGACAAATTCCACCAGTACAGCATCTTTTGCGACTCACGAGCCGCTCTCGAGACCGTCGCGCGCGGAAATTCGCTCCACCCCATAGCGTTCGACATCGCCAAGATGTTGAACGAGACCGAAGAGCGCGGCAAGACCATTAACCTCTTTTGGGTTAAAGCGCACGTGGGGTTGGAAGGGAATGAACGCGCGGACGAGCTCGCGAAGGCGGCGGCTACCACTCTAAAAAGGCGGCCCGACTATGACCGATGTCCCATCTCGTTCGTCAAGCGACAAATCCGTCAGGAGTCGATTGACGAATGGGATGAGCGATACAGGGCCGGAGTAACAGCGTCGGTAACGAAGCTGTTTTTCCCTGACGCTAAAAAAGCCTTTAAGATTATCAGAAAGTTGCCAGTGGATCATGTTCTTACGCAGGTCTTCACGGGCCATGGGGGATTCTCTGAGTACTTGAATCGCTTCAAGTGCAAGGAGAGCCCCTCATGTATCTGTGACCCTGCGAAGAACGAAGACGTTTTACACGTGTTGACGGAATGCCCAATATACCTGTATGAGCGAACAAACTTCGAGATAGAGAATAATATCTGTGTAAATAGTAGTAACCTAAGTGGTATGTTGGAAAATGTTGATGTTAGACCTAAGTTTTTAAAATATTGTAAACATGTGGCGTGTAGCGTCTTAAAGCGGAATAAATGAACGGGGCAACTACAGCGTGTAATATAAGACTACACGCTTCTAGTTGCCACGGAAAAGCTGGATTTTTTGAGAAGAAGGCACGCCTACAATATTTAAGTGTAAAAATATGTAAAACTAGAAATAAATTTTAATAAATTGTTATGACAAGATTTCTTTTTATAAATCGCATATGTATGTATATGGACTGTGATAAACTTAGTATTTAAGTAAGCGATTTTTGACAGAGTTTTTTTTTATGTGTAAAATTTATTAAATAAAGGTATGTGCATTTTTAGGTGTTACCAAAAATACTCTGAAAAATAGTATCAGAGGCACGAGAGTGGGGCATAGAGCCCCACAAAAAAAAAAAAAAAAAAAAAAAAAAAAATCTAGATGGTTCTTAGATATCCTTTAAGAGAATCTCCTCTTCAAGCAGCTTCTGTACAGCCATTTAAAAATATTAGACGTTTTTCTAATTGATATCGGGACGTTTTTAATGGTTGGGTTAGATTATTGTCTAGATGGGCCGGCGAGCATGCCACCTGTTAGGATTGTCACACATCAGGATTGGTGACGTCTGAATTTTTAGGCACTTTTTAGGATCCCAGCCAAACTGTTTTCTTTCTTCTATCACCGGCATGAGCGTAATAAATGGATATTGATGTTAGTGTAGTAACATAAGTAAGAATATTCTTGTACTTATGTATGTAATATTTTATTGTACGGCTGTTTTTTATCCCTAAATAAAATAAAATGAAAATAAAAAATGACCAGATGGAATTTGCACTAAAAATTCTTTCTAGACTTATTTCTTTTTCCCTAATGCGGATGTCAGATATACTAAGTTATACGAAATATGCAAATAATCTTTACTCTCACCAGTAATTAATAATAATCGTAAAGGTAACATCAATAATAAACTAAAAGTTAAAACCAACAAAACAAAAGCTGTGAGTCACAGTAATTAGCTTAATTAGTGAAAAGAGCATCTCGTTACGATTACTTGAACGACGATAAAGTTAGCAGCACACTGGGCCTTACATGCCTTCACAAAAGTAACGGGTCGGCTGAATATTTCCGCAAGTAAGACAATTTTCAATTCAATTATGAGTTTCATTTTGACCTTGACGATGTCTTTCAATATTACTTCAAGGTCATCTTTGGTTTTTTCAAGTGGGAACCCCTTTCATTGACATGGGCAATCAATATAATTTACGTACAGATATGTACTTAAGTCACCGGTCCTCTTTGACCTTGAAGGTTACTGCAGGGTTATTAAACTTAAAGACAGAATGGATCTAGATACTAGAGCTCTAGTAGGTTTTAACTAAAGAGTGCTTAAAAAAATATAACTAAGCCCCTAAAGGTAGAAGTAGTTAGTTCCTGAAGACGGTACATTGGAGCAGATGGATAGTGACTTAGCTATTAATCTAGTCTTGTCGGAAAGGGTGGCTCTAGCTGGATTAGATGGCTACATTTCTGGTAGAAATGAGCTTGATATATCTTTGTACCCGCCTAGGATAGCGAGCGCCGTACATATGGTAAAAAATCCAAAGGGCCTCGTTACAATGAGTCGAGTCAGCCAAGGGATTTCCAATAACTTTGAGCCGACATAATATTACCGACAGTACATTTAAAGTGTAGGCTATAAGTTTTAATATTTTTATATTTATTATTATCTATATTATCTGTTACATAAAGTAGGTATTTAATTTTATTAATGTGTTCGCGTGGGCGTGTTTTTAAATTGCAAAATAAAATAAACAACAGATAAAGTACATAAGTACGCATGATAATAAAAATATTTATTACAAAGATAAAAATATTGCATAAGTTTGTTTCTGGTTATAAATTAAATAATGAAACAATAAACATTAAAAATTAGGGTCACATCGGTAGGGAAGCGTGAAGCAAATCATTAAACTGGAATGTTGTGATTGTTGATGAACTTATTATTTACATTGTTGTTATAAACAAATGTCAAACCGATGTTTATAAATAATTAAAAAATAATTGATTAAATGTTGATAAAATGGATCATAATTATTATAAACTTTATCGAACCTGTTTAATGTTCTGCAAAATTAAAACCAGATATTTAAGTTAAACGAGGACAAAAATCTCTACTATTTGAATATATTATCACATTTTTCAACCTTTTATAAAAAGATGGGTGTATAAATTTGACCCCGTTTTCGCCTGTCTCCCCGTCTATCCGTCTGTTACAAATCTTTTTCTAATTGATGTCGGTTTTTCTAATTGATGTCGGTTTTTTTTGAAGTTATACTTCTTTAGGCGCGTTATGAAAAAATGATGAGAGTGAAATTTTAAGATGCGCGCGCACCTGTGACACAAAAAATTAACAGTATGAAGTTAGGCGCGAGAGCAGTATGAAGTTAGGCGCGAGAGCAGTATGAAGTTAGGCGCGTTATGAAAAAATGATGAGAGTGAAATAAAAAAAAAAAAAAAAAATATAAATAAATAAATATATATATATAATTATATATAGATGCGGTTTTTATTTTATAATTTGGAACATGGTGCCGTAAAAAAAGTACCAGGTTCGCATAAACGCGAAGAGAGTAGAATGTCCATTTTTCATGGCGAGTAGCCGTAATTAATAAACAAATGACGATTTGGACAAAGAAAAACTCTTTAGGTTTTTTCTTATTCGGAACATGTTGCCGTAAAAAGTACCAGGCTCGCATAAACGCGAAGAGAGTAGAATGTACTTCTATCATGTCGAGTGGATATGTTGATATAAATTAAAATACTTTTATTTAATATAATTAACACTAAATATTATTAAATTATTAATGTTAAATACTTATTATTGGTTATTTAATGATGCCAAAGAAGTATAACTTCTCACGCGCGTACATAAGTACACGCACCCATTTTTTATTATACGTAGCAGAGCCCGACAAACGACCAAGTGGTTCGATGGTAAGTGACCTCCAATACCCATGAACATTCACAATAGAAGAATTATGGGACTTATGATTATATTGCCTTAACAGGCAGACGAGCAAGCGGCTCGCCTGTTGATAAGCGATCAGCACCGCTCATGGACATCGGCAATGCCAGGGGCACAGCCAAGCCACTGCCTACCATTAGACCATTGGACGTTATGTCCGACAGAACTTAAAAATATACCCACAGTTATAATGCTGATCCCATACCATTCAGTGTACCACCAGCATAATGTAATTTCCGCATCTCTACACACCTCCCAGTTCCCATGGCTACAATGATATGTATCCTCTACTCGTTTTACTTAAATGTCATAAAATTACACGCAATTGTGTTACATAAATCTTATATGGCATTCGTAGCCCCAATTTGTTATCTAAGTTAAAGACTGCATTCCACTTTTTTTTTAAATGGTGGGTATATTATTTTTTTTCGATCACGTCAAAATGACTGCATTGGTGATAAGCACTTAATGGTTAATTGAGATGAGTATAGGGGTACATCATTGTATCCCTGTGCCTCCATACGTCATCCGCCTGTCCTGTCGCTCCTCGATTCGCTTCTTCCCTCTTTGGTGTGTGAAAAAGCAATACCGGCATGATTCTGGTGACCACCGATAAACTAATTGTTTGTCGGTGGGCGCTGATTTTTTAGACTGACTGTGCTTAACATGAGAAGCAGTGCAGTCACTTTCGTACTGGAACAGAAAAAACATGAATCTAAATTAGCCAATTATTTGATGGAAATCGAGTGAGAAACCATAGCTCTATAAGGCTCTACATTTCGCGCCACTTTCACAAACGTAGATATCGTCTCCACGGCCACGTCCCACACTTCAAATAAACTTTCCTTTTGACCCACTTCGACTATAGGATCTGCTTGGATTCATACGAGTACTTATTCTAAAAACAGTGTGAAAATATATCAAATTCATATATTGCTGAAGCTGTCGTAGAAGATCTAAAGACAGATGACATATACTAAAAGTGGTAGAGCCACTCTGTAAAGAGTTTTGTCTACAGCATGAATGGGTTCGACCGGGTCGCTACCACTGTTTCACAGAAAACCGACGTAAAGTAGCGGCTTGCTGCTGCGTTTCGTAGGGTGAGTGAGATATCCGGAGACCCAAACAGAGCAGAAAACAGAGTAAAGGGGAGGTCTTGCCCAGCAGTAGGACACATTAAGGGCTCGTAAAAGTAAAGTTAAAGTTTTTTTTATTCGGCTGAATGACGAGACGACCAGGTCAGTCGTCTGATTGTAATCGTGGCAGAAGTAACACCACCCAGACCATTGAATTATAGACTTCACCGAACTTATCTCAGAAATGTAAACAAGCATCTACCCAATTTAAAAACCACTCCTTTGTTTGGGCATGACAATGCAGTTAATACAATAGAGATAACTGAAAAGCGAAAAAACTAATACAAAGCACTGTATGTCATTGGACGGCGCTCGTCACCCTGACACATGTTAAGTCTCAAATGTCCAAGAATTTCACTGACTTCTATGTCTTTCGAACCGAAACACTTCATTAGTTATACAATAATGATTTCTTACGTTTACGCGAATGTTACTCATTGAAATAAAACTAATTTAAACGGATTTTATCGCGGTTTTTTATTAATTTTGATCCCGACGTTACGACGTTACGTTGACGTTACCACGAAGGCTGAAAAGTCTTCGAAACGTGGGGATCAAAATTAATAAAAAACCGCGATAAAATCCGTTTAAATTAGTTTTATTTCAATAGTTATACAATGCCACTATTACTGGGCAAAAATAAAATCAATATCTCTATTTTTACTTGATGTGAGTTTAAATGTTATTGCATATTTGCATCCAATTATAAGATGGAAATCCAACTTCACAATAGAAATCGCGATGCGCTTGCTGTTTCCCGATGAGTTCCCGTTACATGGTACTTCTTTGTCAGATTTTTATGAGACTGCCATTGGAGTACACCTAATGGAATACCAAAAAAGATATCATTAATCAGTACAAAATTAGCGAAATAATTCTTACATACATATTTTTTTTATTAGCCTTATATATTATATTCGTCCCACTGCTGGGCACGGGCCTCCTCTACTGAATGACAGGGACCAGGCCTTAGTCCACCACGCTGGCCTAATGCGGGTTGGCGGACTTCACATACCTTCGAAAAATCTTATCGAATTCTCAGGTATGCAGGTTTCCTCACGATGTTTCCTTCGCCGTTATAGCAAGCGATAATTAACAATTAATATAACGTAACTTAGAAAAGTCATTGTGAAAAGTGGTGTATGCTCTTGGGGCTGGTTTCGAACCTGCGACTTTCGTCTCGACAGTCCATACCACTCCCCGCTGAGCTATCGCTGCTTCACACATTACATAAAAAATATATAGAAATAATTTTTTCTCCTTCTTTTCATAGTCGATTAATTACGAGTTACGTAAGAAATGAATTAAAATAATTATAATTAGAAACATTAACGGACGGATGTCGTCCGTAATTATGTAAAATTATTATTAAATCATAATTATAGTACTTCTATTTAATTACATTTAAGGCCTTTTCTACAATATTTGCAGCTATAGCTATTTTTGAAAGTACCTAAGTAGACATCTTTCTGGTTATTATAGTTTACAAGGTGGTAGTTCCCTCGTATGCGAGAGGCCGTATGGGTTGGTACCACCGCTTTCTCTACTTCTGCCGCCAAGCAACAGTGTGTAATCACTGTTGTGCTTCGGTTTGAAGGATATTGAAGCCAGTGAAATTACTGGGTATTATGAGACTTAACATGTTATGCTTGTCACCCCGAGTGATGAGCGCAGTTCAGCGCCATGCAGTGATTTATAATTCCAAGTTCAGTGTGGTGTTGTTTCTGTTTATGGGCAGGCGTGGCTCTTACCTCGTCTTGCTCGTCTCTTCTTCTTCTTTTTATTTATGGCTTTCGCAGTATTATGCATTTAGCCAGTGTCAATTATAAATTATTCTCAAGTTATTTTTACAAGAACGATGAAACACGGGTGCGGTCGATTTCAAGGTCTTGTCGGAGTTTTGGTGTTAACTCCTTTCAGTACGATGCTTAATTCACTTATTTCAATGTTTCCATACACTGTTCATCACCGTCAATGTTTATTGAACAAATCCATACCACTTTTATACAACAAACACGACTCTAAACAAGTTTATGAAATAAATTAAAATAAGCGATGAACTGCACTGTCAGAATTCCCGCCAAAACTCCCTTGCTCGTCTCGTCCTTCAATCAAATAATCCGGGAACCCGATCCCCACAAGGTGTATGGGTCACTATGGCAGGTTTTAACACCATGTGAACAATAATCGCTATCCGCCAGCAATTCCAGTTCTACTTCTTATCTTCGAGGTTCGACCTAGGTTCTAAACCACTAAACCAATGAAACCAATGAGGTTGTTAATTTGAAACCGCATAGTGTTAAAGGTCATCCGTAACGACAACAATCATAAGACTCTGCTACTGTAATTAGTCACAGACACTCACACGCAACTATTTGCTAATTGACGACCTCAATACGTACGAGATTTAATCTATCATTTAAAAGCATTTTAACTTTAGTCATACTTCTTAATTATCACATATTTAAACCGCTATGTACGCACTCACGCCTGTAATCCTCGAAGGGGCAGGCTGAGGTACAGGTAGGTAGGTCGGTGGTATGCGCGAGGCCGTCTGGGTTAGTACCACCGCTTTGTCTATTTCTGCCGCCAAGCAACAGTGTGTAAGCACTGTTGTGTTTCGGCTTGAAGGTCATTGCAGCCGATGAAATTACTGAGCATTATGAGCATATGACGAGTGCAGTTCAGTGCCATGCAGTCCTTTGTAATTCAAAGTTCTGTGTGGTGTTGCTTCTGTTTATGGGCAGGCGTGGCGCTTACTATCAAGCGAAAGCCACGCTCGAAAAAAAAATACGGAACGCTCGTGAGACTGTCTAGAATTTAAACGGTTTTTTTTCAACTGAATGTAATAAAACCACAGCACACGCACTGTTCATTGTAATGATCAAATAGGTCGATTGAAACATCACATTAAACATTGATGTATAAAACTCACTTAATTTTGACAGGTCCGGTTTCAATTACCTGTTTTTAGGAAGTAGACTGGAAAACAATGCAAAACGTACAATAAATACACGACTTTACGACTTGTGATTGACACCTAGCCAGTAGATATTGGGACATTTTATAATTTTAATTATAACTTAGATTTTTTTTGTCACATTACCTAGTAACCTAGTAACATTCGTCGCCTGTAAATCTAGTAATCTGTAGTACGCTTTGTCTATTTCTACTGCCAGTCAGCAATGTGTAATGCTGAAGCCAGTGCAATTACTAGGATTTATAAGACTTAATATTGCATGTCTTGGAGTGGCAAGTGCAGTTCAGAGCCATGTAGTTGACATTTGACAGTCTCCGTGGCGCAGCGGGCGAGTGTAGCCGGCTTAAAGCGAGAGGCCACGGGTTCGATCCCGCACCACGACAATTGTTTATGTGATCCACTAATATTGATTCCGGGTCTGGGTGTTGTGGGGCCGCAAGTCCCTCGTAGTTCCTGATATCCACGATAAAGGTTTAACCTAGTGTAGGGTCAGGACTATGTTTGTGACTGTTTCATTTATAATGATTTCTTATGTTTGCGCGAATATTACTCACTAGCTTTTGCTCACGGCTCCGCCCGCGTGAACAGCATTCTCCGGGATAAAAGTAGCCTGTCACCGTCTCCAGGGTCCCATCTATCCCTGTAGATAAATTCATAAAAACCGGTTGAGTGATTTAGGCGTGAAAGCGTAACAAACAAACTCACTTTCGCATTAACTTTCACCCCCCTTTTCATCTCTTATTAACTAAAATTTCCAAAATTCCTGAAACACGTATTTATTTGTTTTACGCCAATAACCGAAATACAAAATTTTTGTTTATGTAACTTTCAAAATGACGAACTTTCATACATATTATCATCCTCTATTTTGACCCCTTTGGGGTGGAAATTTCTAAAATCCTTTCTTAGTGGGTGCCTACATAACAAAATGAATATACAGTCCGAATTTCATGCTTGTAGCCTTGATAGTTTGCGCTCGGCGATGATGAATCAGTCAGTCAGTCAGGACATGTTATTTTATAAGTATAGATTAAAATAAAACTAATGACGATGAGGCTGTATAGTATACAATCCTTTGCCTTCCTAGTAAAGTAAAAGTAGTTTTATTTCAATGGGTATTATTTAGAGTCAGTAGAATATTAATTTGTACACTGTTTTATTGTTGCAGATGTCAATAACATGCGACTGTCCGATGACGCAGCCGGGCCCGACGCTGGCTGCGACGTGCGGCGGCGGCGCGTTCATGCTGTTCATGGGTCTGCTGGAGGTGTTCCTCAGGAGCCAGTGTGACCTGGAAGACCCGTGTGGGAGGGCGCAGGTAGGTTGAAATGCAATACCTCTACGGTGAGGATCAGAATGGTATAACTTCGTTTTAATAGAGACACTATTCTTTTGATCCGAGGTATTAAAGGGTACAATTTAATTATGGAATAATTAAATTGTAATTTTTATAATATATAATTTATAATTTTAATATATAATTTATAATATATAATTTATAATTTTTTTTTATATAAACATGACTGCATTTGTTATGATACACCCACCATTCTGATCCTCACCCTGTGCGTGAGTGTGAGTCTGTTGTCTATATATCGCCTCAACTGTTGTTTTCCATATGGTAACCACGCTACCGCGCTGTACAGTTTTGATATACAGCATGAATGGGCTGGATCGATTACTACAGTCACTGGAAACGGACGTGAAATAGCAGCATACTGTTGTGTTCACGGAGTTAACGGAGAAATAATAAAGAAAAATAATGGTGACCCTCGAGAGACAAAGCTTTGAGTGCACCACCACTTCATATCTTCATGACGAATTAGGTCCTCTCACAAAGACTGTAAAACAGCATTGTGAAACATTCCACAATCACCATGACAGGCGTTTTTATACCGCCATTATACAATTAAAACCTTAGTTACAAAATTGGCAGTTTCATTCACTTTTATGTATTTATCTTCTGCAATCTGATTGCCGGTACTCTCTTCCCATGTCGTTTAGAAGTCGTCGTGGCACGACGAGGTCACGACTGAGGACAAAAGTCGTGCACGCTTTCCATTCACGATGTCGCTTTGTCGATTGGTAGATAATTGTCTGATTGAAACTGGGAAGATTCAATTATGCATTTGAGAAATATGAGTGGTCTCTACACTACGTAATATTGAAATGGGTCTATAACACCACTAACTCCTACAACTAACTCTCCTAAGAGGGAAGAAGCATTTATACAGGCCGGCATAATTCTAGTGACCACCGAGAAACTCATTGTTTGTCGGTGGTTGCTCGTTTTTTAGAATGCACTACGCTTACCATCAGGTGTAGTGCAGTCATTTTGTCGTGCTCGGATAAAAAAAAACTAAAGTGATTTGTAGACTCATCTTTGACTTTGGCGTTGTCGGTAAAAAAAATAATATGCGTACTTTGTCCTGTTTTGCTATTCTTCTAAAATATTTGTCTTGAAATTAAAAAAAAAAAAAATTGATTCGGTGACATAATGAAATGGGAAAATTCGAACTCTGCATGAACTAGTGAAGTCCCATTATAAAATCCTTGCAATATATAGTCAAAGCTAATTTGAATGCCTATACCACGTCATAACACAAAGGCAAACATGATTTTCGTTTTTATAGCAGCAGCCAGTAAACGAGTAAGTGGGTCACCTGAAATATGATTACCACCATATAGTTGGCTGTGTTATCGGATATCTTGGGCGTTCTATATTCCAGCAAATCATTCTGAACTGTATCACTACATTATTGAAAACGTAAATGAAATCTGACTCACAGGATTCTTCATCTTTCTTTATAGGATCTTTGTAAGTGGTAGAGCCACGCTGTAGACAGTTTTGTCTCCAGCATGAATGGCCCTGCTCGACCGGATCGTTACCACTGTTTCACAGAAAAGCGGTGGAAATAGCGGCTTGCTGCTGCGTTTCCTACAGTGAGATATCCGAAAGCCAAAACCCCTCACCTCTTCTAAATCCCTTAATTATTCCTTCCCTTTAGGGTCGGGAACGCGCCTATGATTCTTCTAGTATTGTAGGCGTACATGGGCGATGGAGAGCACTTACCATCATGTGACCCACTTGATCGTTTGCTAGTCTATGGTATAAAAAAATCTCCATTAAACCATCAGTATAATTTATAAGAGTTTTATGTATTGATTTCAGACTCGTCACAACATGGACGCGGTGTACGACTTCATAGTGGTGGGAGGTGGTTCTGCAGGATCAGTGGTTGCAGCCAGGCTATCTGAGGTGCCTGCGTGGAAAGTGCTCTTACTGGAAGCAGGTATTTTTTCAAAATAAATTTATTAAACTTGGGCGACTTCTGTGCGTTAGTTGGAAATGTGATTACGAAACAGGACAAACTATAAAAAACAACAATTATTTGTGTAATCTGCAGATAATTGTTCCTAGAGTCTTGATACAAAACTCTCTTGTACTTTCCGATAAACTTAGCTTAGACATTTACAAGGAATATGAAAAGTTTCTGATCTCGGCCAATTCTATCCGTTTATATACTTTACCATAGACAAGAGATGCCTAAATGCTTGTTCCATCTTACGTTCACGAACAAATAAAATCCCGCTAATAGTATAAGGTGAATATTTTGATGTAATGAATACACCATAAATAGATTTAATATTATCTTACAACCTACTCTATGATTTATTTAAATTAGTTTTTCCTAAGGTCAACGTCATTCGTACATTGCAGGCTTCGACGAGCCCACAGGTGCACAAGTGCCGTCGATGTTCCTCAACTTCATCGGCTCCAGCATCGACTGGGGCTATCAAACGGAGCCCGAACCAGCCGCCTGTTTAGGAGAAGACGGGAGGAAGTGCTACTGGCCTAGAGGGAAAGTGAGTTCATAGGAACAATTTTTTTTTTTTTTCATTTTGCGTTTATTATAGAATAAACGCAAAATGTTTGTAGACCGTTCAATATCCAAGCTCATAAAACATTCAGGATTCCCGATGGGATATTGAAGTGGATATACCAACATAAATCAACGAAGTTAATAAGCATTTTCAGAGTAAAACCTAGGTAAAACCTAGATTCATTTCATCCATAAAATTATAGACATTATAGATTTAAGCAATTTTTTAGACTCTACTGCCACTTTAGGAGGCTATTTCACTAGAGAAGTATGGATTTTAAACTTCCAAATCTAAGATAATTCGCTGCTGCTTACGTCTAAAGCTTTATTTATGTTTTCAGTTATGACTTTCCACTAGGTCTGCTTAATTCCTAAGATCATTTTTGGTGATCACTTTTTACAGCTATCATCATTATTTCCGATTATCTACACCATGGTCTTGGGTGTGGAAGATCTTTTAATTCTCTAATCATGGTCATGACAAGGACAGTAACGCCGAGCTCGCCAAATACTCTCAAAGATTATTTTCTATATTTCCAGGTCCTCGGTGGAACATCAGTAATGAACGGTATGATGTACATTCGAGGCTCTCGCAAGGACTACGATGATTGGGAAGCGGCGGGAATCGAGGGCTGGTCCTACCAGGATGTGTTGCCTTACTTCCTCAAGTCTGAAGACAACAAACAAGTGGAGGAGATGGACGAAGGCTACCATGGGGTGGGCGGTCCACTAACTGTGTCACAGTTCCCATACCATCCGCCGCTGAGTTATAGTATTGTGAAGGCTGGAGAGGAACTTGGTGAGTATCTAATTGTTATTAACCTGTTGTTTTGCTGCTTAAATGCTTCGATGGTGGGTTGATATTACCGACCACTGCAGTTGAGAAATTTAGTACCAAATCTCTTATTGAGAGCGTCCATGTTGTAGCTGATACTCCTGTAAAAGCGAAATTGGCTAACAAGAACAACGAACTCAAATGAAATCACATTAGTAAGCGTAACTCCAGAAATATGCATCTCAAATGAAAAACCGCACCAATAACCTACTAATAGTGATAAAAAATTTACACATTTAAAATTACTCCACAGGTTACAAAATCCGCGATCTCAATGGCGAACACCATACAGGCTTCTCCATAGCCCAGACCACCAACCGTAACGGGTCGCGTCTCAGCGCAGCACGCGCCTTCCTCCGCCCCGCGCGCCTCCGCCGCAACCTGCACGTCATGCTCAACGCGACCGTCACCAGGGTCCTCATCAACCAGACCACAAGGCAGGCGTACGCCGTGGAAGTCAGGAACAGCCACGGCGGCACCGAACTCATCTTTGCTAACCATGAAATTGTTTTGAGGTTAGTAATAACTCTACCAACATTATTGGAAGGATGATGTAGCTTGGCAGGTTTGCACCAACCATTATGCCCCAGATGATGAAGTATTTGGAGATACTTCTTCCATCTTCTTAGATATAGAACGAGGCTTTGGTATAGTTCGCGACAGTAGCCTAGCCAATGAACGTCATACTAAACACCTCCGTTACGTGACGTCACGGCAACTCCAAACTCATCTTTGCTAACCATGAAATTGTTTTGAGGTTAGTAATGATTACTTCTGTGAAATTGAAGCGATGATATAGTTAGGCGTATTATGTCTGGGTCTAAAAACAAATATTACACATATGGTGGGGAAAAAACGTCCATATTGGAAAATGTGTTTATCGCAAGTAGTCTGGACCTATTCTCAGACGAAATATATAGACAGAGAACAAGAAAAACTAACGCGGATGAAGCCGCCGCGAGGAAATCCTTGAACCTTTAAAATAACAACCACAATTGTCTTATTTAAGAAACAAGAATAAGCTCCGTTTTATTTCACAGCGCAGGAGCAGTAGCTTCACCACAAATCCTTCAGTTGAGCGGCGTGGGAGACCCTGAAATTCTCTCCCGTGCAAACGTGAAGCTGGTCCACAAGCTGCCGGGCGTGGGTAGAAACCTACACAACCACGTGGCATACTTCCTCAACTTCCAAATGAATGACAACAACACCACTCCGCTCAACTGGGCGACGGCTATGGAGTACCTGCTGTTTAGAGATGGACTAATGTCTGGAACTGGTTTGTAACGCATTTAATTTGTCCCAATAAAATGAAGATTAATAAACTCTACGATAAGATTAGTAGGAATAGTCCACCCCCACGACAGTCTTTAAAAGGTAGACCCTCCTTAGTATGTAGTAGTAGTAGTATGTAGCTGTATTCGGTGCTTTGGCACAAGAACAAAATATAAAACAAAAAGTGAACTCATAAAATAGATTTGATATCGAGTCGATGCATGAAAAAGCATTAGTAGATAATTACTATCGCGAAATACTTTACCTTCTCGGCACTCAGCTTATTGCAAATATCAGCATCATAAAAAGTATTCATATATTTGCTGAGTTGTATCAAAACGCAATGGACTTAAATATGAAACTAATTTTAAAATTCCAGGAATTTCTGAAGTAACCGCGTTCATAAACACAAAGTACGCTAACCCAGCAGAAGATGACCCCGACATTCAGCTGTTCTTCGGCGGATTCCTGGCAGACTGTTCACGCACTGGCATGGTCGGAGAGAGATTGGACAATGGCTCTCGATCTATACAGATCATACCCACTGTACTACATCCGAAAAGTAGAGGACGCCTGGAGATCCGCTCTGCTGACCCTTTTGAGTATCCTAGGATATTTGCTAAGTGAGTTCTGGCTAGCTGAGAACATTCTTTTTTTTTATATCATAGGCCGGTAATCGAGCAAGTGGGTCACCTGATGATAAGTGATCTCCACCGCCCATGTACGCCCACCACCAGAAGAATCATGGGCATATTGCCGACCTTAAAGGAAAGGGATAATTAGGGATTGGGAAGGGGAGGGGATTTAGGCTTCCGGATATCTCACTCACCGTACGAAATGCAGCAGCAAGCCGCTACTTTACGTCGGTTTTCTGTGAGACAGTGGTAACGATCCGGTCGAGCCAGCCCATTCATGCTGTAGACAAAACTGTCTACAGCGTGGCTCTACCACTCGAAAACCACATCATCTTTATAGATTCTTTTTAGATTTCGACATAATTTTCTGTAGGAACTCACTTATCTCCTCACTGCACTCGAGAGGCCTCATAGTGAACTCCTCAGTTCAGAAACGTCCATAATATGTCTGTTACTATCGACAACATCTCAATCCACCCGTAGGCTTCTTATTTCTGCGGTGATATGACCACGAGGAAAGCCATCCTTAAAGTCGAAATAAACTATGATAATAAAATCATAGTCAATTTTTTTTTATTGATTTACGAGACGAGCCAAGTGCTCGGCTGATGGTAAGCGCCACGCCTGCCATAAATAGAAGCAACAACACACAGAATTTTGAATTACAAAGCACTGCATGGCACTGAACTGCGCTCGTCACTACGAGACATAAGATGTTAAGTCTCATAATAAAATAAAATTATATTTCCAGCTACCTCACCCATCCAGACGACGCCAAAGTTCTAGTAGAAGGAATCAAGTTCGCAATTAAACTGTCAGAAACCAAAGCACTGAAGCGGTATGGAATGAAGCTAGATAAGACTCCAGTAGAGGGCTGCGAGAAGTTCAAGTTTGGATGTGACGCGTATTGGGAATGTGCGGTGAGAATGATGACAGGACCAGAGAACCATCAAGTCGGGTCCTGCAGGATGGGACCCAGAGGAGATCCTAATGCTGTCGTCGATCATTTGTTGCAAGTAAGTTCTGTTTTAGTAATTAGAAACACAATCAGTGCAGTATAGAATGTCGATGATGTGTGTGTTCGTAATGAAAATGAATGATTTCGGATATAGTTCGAGGATTAAGTATAAGGCGATGAAGAAAGCAATTACCAAAAAATGTAATTAATAGTTATGATAAAAATCTCTTGGGGCAGTCTCTTGTTTCGACTTTTCTTCAGCAGAGTTAATTACACGTATATTCGTAAACTAGAGCGAGAGAAGCAGCCCAAAAGTAATAAAAGTATTGTCGCTGTATCATGAAGCACGTTTCTCTCGTTCTTCTCAATCAAATCTTTAACAAATCAAATATGGGACCACCCTCGGGGTAATATCTATCAAATACAAAAAAAAAGGTAAAATCAGTCCACATTTGGTATGGTATCGCATAATGTAGATTTTTGGAGGTGGACAAAAAGAGCATAAACTAAACTGCTCCTTTTACACACAGGTGCAAGGCATAGACCGGCTGCGAGTGGCGGACGCGAGCGTGATCCCCACCGTGGTGTCGGGCAACACCAACGCGCCCGCCATCATGATCGGAGAGAGAGCTGCAGACTTCATCAAGCAGAGATGGCTTGGTGCCGCACGTGTGAGTTTTAAGTTTTATTGATTACGCTTCAAACATAACCAAGCAGAAACCCAAGAAACACGATTCGGTTGGTGGTAATTTAAAGACCTATTTACACGATGAGTTTTCGAGCCACAGAGGCGAAAATTAAATTAAAACCTCGTTTACGAGGGTACGTCATGCAATTTGACAACAAGAATCACAAACAGAATCCTAAGTGATCTCCACCGCCTATGTACGCCCAAAATACTAGAAGAATCATAGGTGCGTTGTCGAACTTAAAGGGAAGGGATAATTAAGGGATTGAGAAGGGGAGGGGAATTTGGGCCGTACAAAACGCAGCTGCTAGCCACTACTTTACGTCGGTTTTCAATGAGACAGTGGTAAAGACCCGGTCGAGCCGACCCATTCATGCTGTAGCTGTATAATACCTAACCAGCTGAAATGTGCCGGCCAATAGTCGTTTTATAGCATAAAAAATATTGTTTCAGAAACCGTACCCGTTGGACAATCACGACGGAATATCGAATACGTTACAAGCGAGCGACTCACATTCCGCGTGGCATAAGTGGCTCTTATAACAGCCGGTTAACTGAATACATTGCCACTAGTAATATAGGAATAATGTTACCATTAGGATATTGTGATAGGAAAAGTATCTTCAGAATATGTAACAAAATGTCGATAAATAAGACAACAGTGCACCACTGTTCTTATCGATATCGACTTCTGTTTTAAATAACAAATTCTGTTACATTTTTGCATCCGATAGTATCCGTTGCAAGTGTGACATACAATATACGCTGTTGAATAAACGCTCAGCTGAAAACAGAAGCTCGAATTAACAGGCAACCCTTCATCGAGCTATTTCTTAAGTGTTGTTATCTGTATGCGTTATGGGTTCGTTTTTATTTCGTTCCAAAAACGGACCAATCACGGATATACAAACTACGTATATAGTTTATGAAGGAGTCAACAAAACTTATGTTCATTATAACATAGTGACAAAGGAATGGTGGATGCGTTGTAGATATATGCTAAAAATAAGTAGGATTAAGGTTGGGCGGCAGAATATTTGTTACTAAAATAAAACAACAGTACGTATTGTATACATAATATTTTATATCACATACTTATAGCCAAAACAATTACAATGGGCTCCGTGAGAGATGTTAATGGACCTATGTTTCAGGTTCACAGCATACTTCACAACACCTATAGCTAAGTATTTACCACATAAAACATTTTGATCACTGTTTCAACTAATCTCTGTTTAGTCCCGTTCTTCCTAAAGGCAGACATCCGATGGTTACGTCATACATCAGATTTATCAGTGCTGTAATAACGTGCGTCAATTATGCAATTCTGTAATAGTTTTCCTTAGATTTACTTAGAACACAGTACAAATGGAGAAACGCAGCTTCACAGGCGTTAGTCAACGCTTAACGCGGCCATTCGAAGTCTGCCTTTAAAGATTTATTCCACAGTACAAGCTGCTTACACTGGACAGGTGCTGCTATCTTTACGCCCCATGTCAGTAGTTGGACTCGGTTGGTAACTAAAATGACGAATACTGTTTGTCACGAAAATGCACGTACTCCGAGCTGTTTAGTGTATACGTGCATTATATATGCATGTTGCTTCTATTAGTAAGCAGTAAGCTGATAAAGCTATTAGTACTGAGCATTATTGCAATATGAACACGCGACTAGAGTGGAGTTCCACTTATACCTGACACGGGGATCGAACCAGAAACCTCAGCACAGCATACCGCGTACGCGATACAAATGCACCACCGAGGCATTCTGTAACATACCAGCATGCTAGCTTGCACTGTGTGTCCAAACCTTTGATGTAGAGGTAGTGGATAAACGTTGATTAGTTAAAATCTGATCAAAAATAGTTAAGTAAGAATTAATTTCATACACCGCCGATACTAGCAAAAATACTATTAGTGCATTAGAATATTGGTCCTGATATGAACCTGTAGTGTAATGACTTTAGTTTTAAACTTAAGTTTTAATTGACTGAAGTCGGGTTCGGATTCAGTGTGGAAATAGGGTGTAGTCGTATTTTCTTATTATTTTAATCAATAAGTTACGTTCCACAAAATGTATTATCGAAAGAATTAAATAGATCTTCAAAAATAAAAATGTTTCATGCTATTTAAATCTGTTAGAAGGGGTAGCCGAATGAGAGAGAAGGGATGCATATGGCATGTTACGTCACAAGACAGGTCACGCCTACTACGGTGCACGCGTGGGGGGAAGATCTTTGCTTTAAGCAATATTTGAAACATGAACTGCAGCCTCATTTTTTACCCAATTTTAGTTGTGTTTTCATAAAATAGTTTCCTTCTCATATTATGTATAAAATTAAACAGTCAAATACCCTATTATGTGGCCTAAATTCATTAGAACTTTTATTTTTCTTATTGCATGTGAGATCCATAAGATCCGCCTATAGCCTTTTAGAATTGCAATTGCTACCTTCGTATGATACAAACTATGACAACGAATAAAAATGGCATTATTATTTTGTAATATGTTATACAAGATTTCTGTGTTTTTCACAGCAATTAATTGTTTTATTCCAAATAATAATGCCATTCTGTTGTGACAGACATGCACCCGAGTCCGTACCCGTAAGGTCACTTCGGAGAAGCGACGTACCAGCTATTTGTTTATGTAATGAATATATTTGTAATAGTCGTAACATATTATTTAGTGATATAGAATTAGTATTTATTAATTTAGATTGCTACAATTTTTATCACATGATCGTAGTATCACGCAAATATGTCGTTATAAATCTAATTCTCTAATTGATACTGGGTATCCGAATCCGCAGTACTTTTAATATCGGATATCGATGCACAAACGATCGATATTCGACACCTCTTTGCATCACTACTATCGTTCGAACCATACATTGTAGGATTATGCATTTTAAATTGTATTTTGTCAGACTCACGAGTCGATCTATGACAATTATATTTACAGCGTGGTTTTTTTTAAATCTCAAATCGGCGATAAAAAGATTCCAACATACATTCTGTAGTTATAATTATCGCTACTGTTATTATTGTAAATATTTGTGTGTTTTTAATAAAAACCATTTGTGTAACAACGCATTTTATTTTCACCTCGGTTGTACGAAACCTTTCCTAATCTTTATAAAAACTCCACTCAAGTCAATTAGGCCATAAGCATAACTAACTATTTGTGGTTGTGTTTAAATTACGGATATAGGCATATTCACGACATGGTGGTGGTATTCACATGGTGGTATTCACGACATTCTGCTGGTGGGAGGACACTTGTATCCGACCGGATAGCGACCACCGTACACTGGTGCTAAAACCTGCCATAGTGGCCCACCTTGTGTGGGTCGCGTTCCAGGGTCAGCCAGTGTATATCCGGTTCTCCCCAGGGGGCTTGCCCCCTGATCCTAACCCTTTTCCCATCCTTTTTCCTTCCCCTCCCCGTTGGCCTTTCGGCATGCCGGCATGATCTTGCCGACCTACGATGGACACATTGTTTATCGTTGGTCGACATTATTCTTGGATTGCGCTACACTTACCATCAGGTGTAGCGTAGTCACTTTGTCGAGCCAGGATAAAAAAAAAACATGCAAGTGAGGAACAGGGCAACCAGTGCAATTCCCCAAGGGTCAAGTACTCAAGTCAAATAAACAATTAAGTCGAAGTATATATGGTGCACTGGTATACCCCTAGTACGCGAAAGGTCATGTTGGCTGTTTTCACTTCTTTGACGCTTCTACTTTTTCTACCTATAAGTAATTCAGGGTTCTATGCGGTCTTGCTTCTTTTTAGGGCGTGATGCTTACCATCAGACGACGACATACATGATTGTGTTTCAAGCTAAAAAATCCTTGATAAAAAATTCAGCGCTTTCTTTATCGACGAAAAATACCCACCTCAAATTTAGAATTTCGAAATTTATTTCGAATATGTGTATATTGTGTGTATAAGACTTCTGTAAGCCCATTGGTAAAACTTACAAAAATGTAATTGAGGCCTCATAGAAGACTTTGTATATTTAATAGTAAATGATCACCACTGCCCACACCCACAATGCTATAGATGCGTTAAACGTAACACGCTGCTGTGCTATTTACTACGACTAATAAAACTACGTGACTATTTAATGTTTATTATATTAAAATGCATTCTAATATACTCCAAAGATACTAATTAATACTAAGGCAGTTCTTCTTTAAATGCACAATTCCTTTAATATTGCTTAGAAAATATTGTAATGCGTAGAAAGGCAAAAATATTAAAGCGCTAATAAGTGAAATTTACGGTAGGTTATATAAGGCAAAAATATGATTCAATAAAATATAAATTTAACAGCAAAACATTCAGCAGGTAAATTTATATGAATTTTTCTCTACAATACAGGGTTAATTTTAAAACACCAGCAACCTCGCAGGACCAGATAGCTGACCTCATACGGAACAACTTTTGTTCTACGAGTTTGGATATAACTCAATATATTTAAAAAAAATGATTTTACAAGTTTTTGTTGTGTCGTGTTTTTCTTCGTAGACTGCGGCGTGCGCGCGCGACTCAAAGGCGCCGCTCAGCTGCTCGAGCGTTGACCTTCAAAGCCGCTAGCCCGGTTCCCCACGCTTCGCGTATTTGTTTACGTAATCTGCGATGCGCGTTGTTAATATTCAAGACGGAAATTAAATGAATACTTATTTTTGTATAAAAATAAAATCTAACAAATTATCAAAAGTTGTAGAACAAAAGTAGTAGCTTATAACCTTAGGAATCTACCCCTGCGAGGTTGCTGGTGTTTTAAAAATAACCCTGTATATCATAAAGAGGAAAGATTTGTACTTTTGTATGTAACGAATTAAATTAAAAAGTACTGGACCGATTTCAAAAATTCTTTCACCATTAGAATCCTACATTATCCCTGATGAACATAGGCTACTTTTTATCCCGGAAAAGCAGATCACGTGGGCGGAGCCGCGAGAAAAGCTAGTCGTAAATAAACAACTGTAAATAGCTCTACAGTAAAGATCACGTATTGACGCTTTAGTAGTATTTGCTTATCCACTGTCGATATATTTTGAGTATATTACACTAAAATGCAGCAAATGCATTCAAATGAAACACTAGTTGTGTTCCATTGGGTTCTACCCGTAGCCAATTTCGCGATAGTTTTTTCTACTTATTGGCTAAACAAGCATAATCTTAAATGTGTATTTCAGGCTTTACTATAGCTGTCATGACTGCAGGCACCGACGTCTATTGACGAATTACGCATTCTGCACTTTTTTACAGCATAGACCGGTAAACGAGAAAGTGGGTCACCTGATGGTAAGTGATCTCCATTGCCCATGTATTAATTCAACACTAGAAGAATCATAGGTGCGTTACCGACCTTAAAAGGGATAATTAAAGGATTGGGAAGGGGAGGGGGATTTGGGCCTCTAACGCAGCAGCAAGCCGCTACTTTACGTTTCTTACTCACGTTACTTTTTCTGTAAGACAGTGGTAGCGACCCGGCACTTAAATAGCGAATTTTTTTGACGTTATTGGCCCCTTGACCTTTAAGCCGATTAGAAAATTAAGTACTATCAATCATTGTCTAATTTTAAGACCTACATCTACTTGACACTACAAATGTTTAGGACCCTTTATAATGAAAATAAATTGTATATGTTTTCAGATATTGTAAATAATTTCATATTATTGTGTATTATCTAAAAAGCGTATATAAATGTTTAGTATTTTGTTATTATCTTACTCTAAGGCTGGATTGCACCATAATAGCAGTTACAGTTAAGGTTTATGTCAAATGTGACGATAACAGTAACGCTGACATTAACATTGACTGCGGAATGTGTTGCACCATCGTATTCCGATACTAGATTCCTCGATTAATTCTAGAAGCAGGGACATATTATTTTGGAGCACAGACGCTTTAGGAGATATATCGGTTTGGAGGTTATAATTGAACCATCTGACAGCTATTTAACTTACACAATAGCTTTAACTAGCGAACATTGAGCGGTTACGGTTAACAGCTACAGTTATGATGTCATCTCACATTTGTCAAATGGCGCAACTCATGTTTTGCTTAACCGCTACTTTAACATGTTTTTTATTGCTAAAGTATTGGTGCAACCCAGCATAAAACATTCGGAGTTAAATTACTAATATTTTAAATTTGCCTCTAATTTCACCTTTACTTATTTACTTTTACATGGAGAGAGTTCATAGCATGGACACAGAGAATAACATTTTTATATATATATATATATATTAGCGTTTTACAGGTCGATATTATTAAGGTTCGACGCGGAGTGGGTTGGCAGATCGTCTGTGAGTAGTAAGGTCCCGATAGGCACGACCGCTTCGTCCCTTTCCCTCAGTTTCCTCATCTCGTCGCGCAGTTTCTCGAGTACCGCGTAGTTAGGTTCGTTGTGACGCGCCTTGTCCTGTAACAGCGTGATCTCCTGCTCTTCGATCTTCTTCTCTTTGCAACTCTTGACGGAGCGGAGTCCGTACAGACGGAGTAGAGAACCCCACGACCGTACCAGTGGATGGAGTGCCTGAATGTAAAAAAAAATATAAGTTACAAGGTGGTAGGTCCCTCGTATGCGAGAGGCCGTCTGGGTTGGTACCACCGCACCGTCTATTTCAAGCAACAGTGTTTAAGCACCATTGTGTTTCGGCTTGAAGAACATCAATGTCCAGTTAGATTACTGGACATTATGAGCCTTAGCATCTTATGCCTCAGGGTGAAGAGCGCAGTTCAGTGCCATGCAGTGCTTTGTAATTCAAAGTTCAATAATGAATGCAGTGTAATTCAAAGTAATTTATTATTTATTTATTTATTTAAAAAAAACACATAAGTGGTTGTGCCACGCTGTTTACAGTTTTGTCTACAGCATGGGCCGGCTCGACCGGGTAAGTACCACTGTCTCACAGATAACCGTCTTCAAGTGATAGCAGCTTCTTGTTGAATTTCGTATGGTGAGTGATATTTCCGAACCCAATTCCCCCTGCTCTTCCCTTTCCCTATACCCTTTCCTGAAGGTTGACAGACACCCACGAATTTTCGCGAGTGTGAGCGTTCAGGGTGGACAGACGACCTGATAAAGGTCGCAGGAAGTCGCTGGATGCAGACCGCTTCCAACAGGTCGGTCTGGAAATCTTTGAGGGAGGCCTATGTTCAGCAGTGGACGTCCTGTGGCTGATGATGATGATGAGCGTTCAGGGGCGGTGGACCACCACTATGTTGTGGTGGATTATTGCAATATCTACCTGTAGTATGGCCTGCGAGGCTCGTTGTTTGGCTGTCTTTTTGTTCTTGCAGACCACCGTCGCCGAGTGCTTGCCCACCTTCATCGTCAGCTCGATCTTCTGGTACTCCAACTTTTTCATCTGTAACAATACCTTCATTTGATCCATTTATCGTATTGTGTATTGCAAGTTGTTTGATGTTTGTTTTATTTAATGGAATATGGGGTCAATGGGCTGGTGTATCATATGATGGTATGTGATCACCGTGAATTTCATCCAAAGATTGTTAAGTTATTGTGTATCATAAACATCGAAATTCCCGCATCCTAGTTATTTTACAAGTGGGAATATTTATATGTTTGTATATTAATATTTCAAATTGTACTTGATGTGGGTTGATGCAATGTGCGTATTTGCATCCATTTGTGGACCACACAAACATGTGTTTCAGTCCCTCGCTTCACAATCGCCTACTCGGGTAGTGCGCCACGGCGGTAGTATTGTTGTTAGTTAGGTGTCGGCGTCAGTGTAGGTCTGGGTGTCGGTGTCGGTGTCGGTGCGAGGTCGGTATCGATATCGATGCGGTGTCTGTGTCGGTGTTGGTGTAGGTGTCGATGACGGCGTTGGTGTGTGTCGGTCCCGGTCCCGGTCCCGGTCCCGGTGTGTATGTGCGTACCTCGGTGTGTATGTGCCAGTCGCCGGCGCCGAAGTTCCTGAGCAGGCAGGTGCGCAGGATGGCGTGCGGCGAGGGCTCGCACGCGGCCGCGCAGAACTCCGCGATACGAGGGTCCTCGATACCCACGTAGTCGAAGAACTGACACACAACAAACACACATACAAACTATATATTATACGTTATATAAAGTGGAGGACACTGTACAACTGCTGTGCTGAGCTCTCGGATTCGATCCCCGAGGCGGGTAACAGTGATATTGGGGTTTCCCACCACAATATACCCTGTATCAGCCCGAAGTCCTGAACTGAGTCCTCATGAATCACTCTATCTTTTGTTAAAAGCTGCATTAAAATCCGTTGAGTAGTTAAAAAGATCTAAGCGAACAGACAGCGGAAGCGACTTCATTTTATACTATGTAAAGATATTATGATGTACTGATTGAAATAAAACGGATTTTATTGCGGTTTTTTATTTTATTTTGGTCCCGACGACGTTTCGAAAGCTTTTCAGCGTTCGTAGTCACGGGGGTCCACCCTGTTTAAATTTAAATTAGTTTTTTTTCAATGAGGAACATTCTGGAAATCTTTGGGGGAGGCCTATGTTCAGCAGTGGACGTCCTGTGGCTGATGATGATGATGATGATGAGGAACATTCGCGTAAACGTAAGAAATCATTATGATGTACTGACTGTGAAATCGGGCTCGTTGGGCGGTTTGGCGGCGGCGGTGTGGCCCATGTGCGCGTCGAGTTCGTCCTTCATCTCCGGGATGAGGATGTGGACGGAGGCCCGGGCGGCCGCGGACTTGGCTTGTCTCTTCGAGGAGCCATGTCCTACTCCGTACTGCATGCCGCCGATGTACACTGTCGCTTGGTATGGAGTCGCCGCGTTCTCTGGACAATACATTTACAAGGTATGGCGTCGTGATTAACATCTTTATAAATGTATCAAAATTGTTTTTTTTTATGTTTACTGTCTGATACGGCGATGTGATAAAAATGTTTCAACAAAATCGCTTCACTTTTCGCGTAGAAATTGATATAGGTACATAACACACGAAAGGTGGTAGGTCCCTCGTATGCGAGAGGCCGTCTGGGTTGGTACCACCGCGCCGTCTATTGACGTCGGCAAGCAACAGTGTGTGAGCACTGATGTGTTTCGATTTGAAGGACATTGATGCCAGTGAAATTACTGGGCATTTTGAGACTTAACATCTTATATCTCGGAGTGACGAGCGCTGTTCAGTGCCATGCAGTGCTTTGTAACTCAAAGTTCTGGGTAGTTTCTGGGTGGTTCTGTTTACAGTTTTGTCTACAACGTGAATGGGCCAACTCGACCGGGTAAGAACCATTGTCTCACAGATAACGGACGTGAAGTGATAGTAGCTTCTTGTTAAGTTTCGTATGGGGAGTGATATTTCCGACCGCCCAATTCCCCCCTTCTCTTCCCAATCCCTATTCCCTTTCCTCAAGGTGCCTGACCCACGAATTTTCACGAGTGTGAGTGTTCAGGGGCAGTGGAGATCACTTACCATCAGGTGAGGAACTCTTATGGTGATTCATCATTGTGATGAGCCAAATAGTTACTACCAATAATAGAACTCACCGAGTTGTTTAAACTCATACACCGGTTGTTTCTGTAAAGCCCGCCGCACGTATTCGTGGAACACTGACAGGTAGCTGCGTCCATCCATGTTCATCACCCAGTCGCGCTTCATCACCTTCGACCCTGGAGATCACATCACCACGTATTAAGACACGTGACAGGTTGCAAATACGATTAAAGTCGACTTTTTGATATCATTCCAGATTCCTGCAACACCCTGTATACAATAGGTTGCAAATACTTATTTCTGTATCTGTTTTAGAGGAGAAGGTGGTAATGTGGCCCCCCACTTTGTTATTTGAGGTCTCATGTAAAAAATAAAAGGAAAACATGTATAATGAAAACATCATTAGTTTTGTTATTTATTTGCCAATACACGACATAATATGGAACAAATAAAAATGCAACAGATAATACTAAAATATATTTTATAAAAAATAAAAAAAAAGTGTGCGTCTCGGGACGCTCGACATAAGTGATAACTTAAACTAATGTGGGTTAAAGTGAGAGCGGAGGAGCCTGCCTACTGCTGCGGTATGCGTGAGAGAAAGGGAAGCCAGAGTGGCGCCGTAACGCGTTACGTTACAAAGTCCGGTCAAAGTCATGTCAAACTTCTGTCAAAGTCCGGTCAAAGTCATGTCAAAGTCCGGTTAAATGCCGGTCAAAGTCCGGTCGAAGTCCTGTCAAAATCCGGTCAAAGTCCTGTAAAAGTCCGGTCAAAGTGCAGTCAAATTCCTGTCAAAGTCCGGTCAAGGTCCTGTCAAAGTTTGTCAAAATCCGGTCGAAGTCCGGTTAAAATCCGGTCAAAGTCCGGTCGAAGTCCGGTCAAATACCGGTCAAAGTCCTGTCAAAATCCGGTCAAAGTCCTGCAAAAATCCGGTTAAAGTCCAGTCAAAGTTTGTCAAAATCCGGTCAAAGCCCTGTCAAAGTCCGGTCGAAGTCCGGTTAAAGTCCAGTCGAAATCCGGTCAAATACCGGTCAAAGTCCTGTCAAAATCCGGTCAAAGTCCTGTCAAAGTTTGTCAAAATCCGGTCAAAGCCCTATCAAAGTCCTGTTGAAGACCGGTTAAAGTCCGATCAAAATCCGGTCGAAGTCCGGTTGAAGTCCGGTCAAATACCGGTCAAAGTCCTGTTAAATTCCGGTCAAAGTCCTGTCAAATACTGGTCAAAGGCCTGCCAAAATCCGGTCAAAGCCCGGTGAAAGTCCGGTCGAAGTTCGGTTAAAGTCCTGTCGAAGTTTGTCATAATCCGGTCAAAGCCCTATCAAAGTTTGTCAAAGTCCGGTCGAAGTCCGGTTAAAGTCCAGTCAAAGACCGGTTGGAGTCAGGTCAAAGTCCGGTCTAAGTCCGGCCAAAGACCTGTCAAAGTCCGGTCAAACTCCGGTCATAGCCCGGTCAAAGTCCGGTTAAAGTCCGGTCAAAGACCGGTTGGAGTCAGATCAAAGTCCGGTTGAAGTCCGGTCAAAGTCTGTTCCAAGCTGACTGGTCACTGTGTGACGCCACCTGGGACTTCGAAATAATCGATGTTTCAGGGAGGTCAGCTAACGCTGGCTGGTCGATAAACCGCTCGCGTTACGGAACGTTTCGGTTCACCCTCCCATAAGAAGTTATCACTTCAAAAATGGAAATTTGACAACTTGAGATCAAGCGAGGGTAATATGGCCCCCCGCAGTCAGTATGAGCCCATAAGTTGCAGCTTTGGCACTGAATCCACTCCTCGCCACGTCTGTCGCTGGAGTAAATATTGTCACAAAATACAAATCATATCGTAGTCTTCAGGTACTACAGATGGAGATACATTTTTATCACCTCCCGATGAGTCGCTTTTTACTATTTCTTCATTATCCGAGCTACTGTTGGATGTTGCGTCTCTTTGGTCTCTTTGGCCTCATAAGCCTTCGTTTATAGGCATCTGTAAGTGGATAAAAAAATAAATATCACTCATATATATACAACCAATATGAGGGGGCCAAATTACCAATATTGTGGAATCTACAAACCAACCTATAAAAATATATAACATCAAATATTTTGTGTACATACCTTCAAAATCCAATAGGAAAACGTTAATCGAACATAATATCCAAATCTCAGATGCGTAAACTCGGTATTTCCAGAATTATGCAATTAAATGCAACACAATAACAAAGTTTTTGCGAGTGCAAGTTCAAACTGGCTCGAATAACAAACGTATGTGCTGCCCTCGCTTACTTTTTTTGTGCATTAAATCGAAATTGTCTTTGATGCTCCCCATTACAAAAATGTTTCACTTGATGCGGTGATTCTAAACTAGAAATATCGAAGGGGGCCATAATACCTGCGGGGGCCACATTACCACCTTCTCCTATAATTATTTGTTATTTTATTCAATTTGCTGTTGGTAAGATATTCATATCCGCCCACATAGCGACCACCGTACACATGGTGCCAAAACCTGTCATAGTGATCCACACACCTTGTGTGGGTCGCGTTCCAGGATCAGCCAGTGTGTATACGGTTCTCCCGAGGGGCTTGCGACTTGATCAAGTCAAGTAGTTGGGGCGTGGTTAGAGCGGGTATAGGGGAATATTCCTGTATCCCTGTGCCTGCGTCGGTCATCCTGTCGCAGGCCCCTCAATTTGCTACTTCCCTCTCCGAAGCGGACAGAAGCATTTATACAGGCCGGCATGTTTCTGGTGACCACTGATATACTCATTGTTTGCGTTGGTCGCTAGTTTGAAGCCTGTATGAACTATACAGGCTGTTATAAAAACTAGTGGCATCACCAAAAACTTCTGGGTCAAAACCAAACTTTTCGATTAATTACCATGTTTTTTGTGGGCTTTTACATCATTCGATATGTTTTAAGCGTCGTATGCGTACAAGATTTACGTACAAGTACAAGATTTACTGATAAGCTGTTAAACTAGCTGACTGTGTTACGGTTACTTATCTTGTGACGCAACCTGCAATCTCGAAGATTATGGTTTTATGGATTATGGTTTTTTAAAACGATCTCAAAAAAGCATTTCAGTATTCGAGCGTAGCCTACCCTAGTCGAGAAGCATAACTTCATATTTAATTTTTAGCGATACTACACATGTTAGTATCTAGTATGTTAGTAGTGCCCTCACCGCCATTTTCAGATGTAGCGTTGGGATTGGCCGGAATTGTGATCAATTTAGTTCCCTCCGGTAGTGTGGGGTACTGGAGTGCTTTGCGAGCCTTCGTGTATTTACGCCTGTCCGCCCAACGCCTGAAAATCATATTCAAAATTTACTTAAACACTTACGGTCTTATTCATAAAAAATGCTTATGGAACGTTTATAACGTTCATTAGTTAAAACGTTCGATAGGCTTATGAAACGTTCGATAAATTTCTTTATTCATAACAGTTCTATAAACCTTCTATAACTAATAATCGTCTATAAGCAAAAATGTTGCCATTATTATGAATTTCGCCAACAAGTTTGACGAACATACCGAATCGACCACAGATAATACGTATCGTTTGTCCAAAAAGTGTCCAAAAACGTCTAATCATAGACAATACTACGTCTTAAAACCATATTTTGTTGTCTACGGAACGTAGTCGTTTCAAATTTTCAAGTAATCAACGTTACGTTGTACATACAACAATTATTAATATTTGATTCGAATTTCGAAGTAAAAGTATTACTTAATGATGGAATCTCAAAAGATCGTTAAAAGACAGAGAAGTTTAAACTGGTTGTTGCAAGATAAGGTTTGTACTGGTACACCTAAATTTGGACCAAAGTAATGAAACATTGTTACACCTCCTAAACTAACGCTTGCTTATGCTTTTGGAACGAAGTTATTTAATAGATGATATTGAAAGAGTTAATAAAGGAGAGTGTCCGTAATTAAAAATAAAAACACGGACGCAAACGAACGTGAAAAAGGGGGCGGTTTGGCATAATTTACGTACTAGATACCAAATTCGATATATTTTGAATAATTTTATGAGGTATTTTATGTAAGTACATAGTCATAACTGTACTATCGGTACACTTTTCTTCGACGTGTACTATTTTCAAGTCGTTGAATCGTTTCAATGACTTCTAGCGTAACGCTTGCATGATTTTTTATAAATAAAATCAGCAATATTAATTAATGTAAATTCTAAACAAACTACTAATTTTCAATGTTGACTATGTACGGTGTACCTACTTCAATTTTGTAAAATAATGTCAGTTCATAGTTATCAGCTGTAGTGAGTTCGGCCATCTTGTATCTTATAATACTGTTATAGTAGGGTCCAGGCCACTATAACTTTATGATAGGTTTATAGAACTGTTTAGCGTTAAAATGCTGTTATGAATACGATTTTTTGCCAATCTTCCTATAGCGAGCTTATAGAACACTTTAGGTGTTTCATAACTTTTTATGAATAAGACGGTTAGTAACCAGGTACACAAATTTAAATTATTTTTAGGCAATGTTTGTTTTACGAATTAGTCCGAATGTACAATGAATGCCTGGCTGTGTCAGGTCAGTCATTTAAGAAAAAAATAAATATATTTTAGAATGTAACAAAAACAAACAATATATTCAAGGGTACATCCTAATGTAATTAAAGACTAAAATTTCGATTCTTTCACTAACAATAGTAAAAGAAAACTGTTTGCCTTTTTGGCAAAAACACTGACTCAAAAAACTATAAATCAAATAAACAACTTCTAGTTGGTATCTTTTATTATTAAACTAAAGTAGCACTGACTCCGAACTGCATTTTTTTTATATTTATATAACAATGTCCTAGCAAGTTAAATTTGTTAAGCCAACATTTTTTTTTTGACGCTATGAGCAGAACACTCACCTGTTGATAATGCCTGCCCATAAACAGAAACCACACCCCACTGAACTTTGAATAACAAATCACTAATGGCACTGAACAGTGCTACTCATCCCGAGACATAAGATTATGCCCAATAATTCCACTGGCTTCAATATTTATTTATTTGAACTTCAACCTGGCATACACACTACTGTTTGGCGGCAGCAATAGGCAAAACGGTGGTACCAACCCACACAGCCTCTAGCATACAAGGGACCGACCACCTAGTGTGACTTCCCACTACACTCCATACTTACCATAATCCAATTATACTTACTCGAACAGCATAATATTGACAGTCTTGAACTTAAATAGTTTCTTGCAGTAGTTGTTTACTTGTTCCGGCGTTAGATGCTGTGACTTCCAGCTGGTGTTGACAGTCTCCACTTTAGGAGGAGGCATCACTATACCACCCGGTAGAACCACAGGCTGTATGTTCAATGGTATCTCTACCTCTGACTTTTCCGCCTTTGTGCCATCTCCATGGTTGAAGGGACATTTTCCTTGAGTATCATTACTCTGACTGTTTTCGGTATTGTTCTTTTCTGTAGATTCTTGACTATTCAAATCTATTTCACCTTTGTCACCTTCTTTTTTATTTTCAGTATTAGTTATGGGAACATTTTCATTATTTTCCACATTAGTCATGTTTTCATCACCATTTTCAATGTTTACTACATTATTATTTCCATTGCCGTTTTCAACAATATCTTCAACATTAATTACATTATTATTTTCATTAGAATTATTAACTATACTTTCGGCGTCAATTGCATTGTTTCCGTTTCCATTTCCAGCAGTACCTCCAACACCAATAACATTATTGTTTCCGTTACTATTTGTATTTTTATTGGCACCATTGATATTTTCATTATTTTCTTTGTCAATTTCAACTACACCTTCATTACTTGCATTATTAGTTTCTGGGTTATTTTGACTATTAGCATTATTATTATCTGTAGATTTGTTAGCGTTTTGATTATTGTTAGCAGCATTATAATTCTTTCTCCATGATCCAGTGCGAATTTGCTCTGCGATTCTTCTGTCGATCTCTTTCTGCTTTTCTTCTTCTTCAAGAGCTCTTCTGTATGCGTAGCACGGTATCGCGCTGATCGGTATTTCGTGCCTCTGAAATAATTATCAGTAACATAGAAGATATTTCAATTTGCAACATTTTTTATTGCATTGGCCAGCAAACCAGCACATGGGTCATCTGATGGTAAGTGATCTCCACCGCCCATTAAAGTCCACAGTACCATAAGAATCGTTGGCGTTTGACATCATATACAATTCCAGGAATCTAAAAGTACCCCTTTGAGGGGGCTCTCACGTAAGTGCAGCAGAGTGTTTCTAATTTAATCAATATTTCCCGCCTCTGGTCCACTTTAGTGTACCGGCACCTTAATATCAAAATGTCTAGTCCAGTAAAGTAGGAAATATTATTACATTACTGTGATAAAAAAATAATTTAATTTTACTGCCATTGGCCGATACTTACAGTTATTATCCATAGTAAACACAACTTTAATGGTGCTGCCACACCGATGTTATAAAATGTTTACAAACATTTTCTAACATTAAATCTAACATTTTATAACATTTGAAAACATGACATCGGTCCTTCTTCTTTGACGGCTTCTTTGACGGCGCCGCTCTCAAAAGTACCGCCGCCCGCGGTTAAAAAATGTTACAAATTGTTAAGAAATGTTTACTAAATGGTGCTGCCACACCGCTGTTATAAAATGTTATATAACATTTTCTAACACCGGTGTGGCAGCACCATAAGATAAATTATAATTAAGCTTATTTCCACAGCAAACAGTACAAAAACTATATAAGATTAGGAAGCCAGAACACATAAGACCTGTTTTACAATATTCATTAAAATTTCATTTCCCTTACACTTGGTATAAAGACGAGTATTTTTTTTGTTTATTGAAATACATGAAGTGATGGTTGCAATAGGCGTTTTCCATTACCTTTTTATTTACATACGAAACAAAGACAATTGTATTTAAAGGAATCGTTACCCTGGTGTTCCCGTGCCCAAGGAAGTAAGGTTTGGAGAGCGTGCAGACGCGAGTGGCGCGGTGCATGTACACCGGCATTCCGCTGTAGTGGGGCACCATCATCCAGTCCAGCGGGAGCACTTCGAACTGATCCACCACTTTCTCTGCAAAACGTTCATTATGCACAGTATACTTTACATAGCAACCACTCTGACAGCCTCCGTGGCGCAGCGGGCGAGTAGCCGGCTATGAAGCGAGAGGCCGCGGTTTCGATCCCCGCACCGAGACAAATGTTTGTGTGATCCACATTTATTTGTTTCGGGGTCTGGGTGTTGTGAGACCGAAAGTCTCTCGTAGTTTCTGATACCCACGACACAAGACTCGTATCTTACTGTGGGGTCAGGACTATGTATGTGACTGTTGGGTGTATTTATTTAAAAAAAACTTGTTACAAAAAGGTTCTTATAATATTCCTTTAGAAATTGGTTACACATCACAGAAACCAAACCATTGTCTAAACATTACGGTGTGCAACCTACTCCTGTAAGCAATGGTTCACGCTGTTTATTCGTAGTGACTTAAAACTGCGGTACATTTTGAGACAAACTGCTTCGTATTCACGAGTGGGCTGCGCCTCGTTCGTGGCTCCGCTCGCGCTATCACGCGTCATTGCACTACACCAATAATCAATCATACTATCAAGAGTGCAATAATACGCTGTATTTTCTAGAGTGCATTCGATAAAGAAAACATTACAATATATTTAAACTTTGAAAATATGTGGAAAAAATCTACAAGTATAAATTACCTTCAAGCACAATTTTCTGTCGGGTGACATACGTCTTCTCCTTAGGTTTGGGAGCTCCTTTGAATCCATCAGGCAAGTCCTCCTCCAACATTTTCTCTATTTCATCCTCAGGAATACCTTCCGATTTGCCTAAAATGTTCACGAACTTATACCCCACTGGAAAGATCTTTACCTCAACATAAATTAAAATCGAATGAATTTGCTGAGCTAATAATATTGCGGGGAAAATCGTGACTTTTCTATAGTAAAATCGATTTAGCTATTTCTAACAGTTCTTGATTATTATTAAATTTTTGCTCTACCTACGTCCGCTTTAGACGATACATGTGATTATAGCATAATCAAAAAGGCTCAAATTAACGAAGTTCTATTCAACACAAAAAATAACTACCATCAGTGCTATCGGAGTCGTCATTACTATCTTCATCATTTGATTTCACCTCATCTAGAACTTTAAACTCTCTAAGCTTCTCCAACTCTTCGGCAGTCACGAAATTTGTATATTTATCCTCATTTGGTGCTCCCAATGAGGTCTGCTCTGCTGAGTCTTTGTCCCGTGTCTCCTCTTGAAGTGGAGGACTATCTACCCGTTCTCCTTCTTCATAGTCTTCACTGTCCAACTTCTGTTTCTTAGCTGGAGGTAGATCTATATCTTGATTCTCTTCACTCATATTGGTACCTGCCTACAGATTTGTTACCTTAACATGCATTTCGTCGCTTAAGTTCTAACACCATGTTATTCAAAAAAGTCAACTCTTCAGGAGAGCAGAAAATGTTTCTTTCAGTATTACATAATTGTTAAATCAATTTTTATATTTACAAAAACACTCATTCCTATTGGCTCTAACCAAATAATATGGCTACTCAAACTATGTTTTTTTTTTATTTCATAACTCGATTCCCACACTGAGCAAATATTTGTCTGATCCACAAATATTTGTTTCGGGGTCTGGGTGTTGTGAGACCGAAAGTCTCTCGTAGTTCCCGATACCCAAGACACAAGACTCGTATCTTACTGTGGGGTCAGGACTATGTATGTGACTGTTGGGTGTTATTATTATTATTTCATAACTGCATAACATTGTGCATAACTAAAAAAAAAATATTTTTGAGTAATGTGGTGTTAGAATTTAAGCGAAGATTTGTGATGATGCAGACATTGTCAGAAATTAATATATGACCAAAATGTATGATAGAATAAATCATAATTATCTTTTCGAAAAAATATGCATATTGTGCAATTATTATTGATATTATGTAAATGTGAATTGATTTTTCAAGTGATGGTGAAAAAAAACTTATTAATGTGAAGTTAAATTTTATTAATCTGTATAAAAACATTATACAGATAAATAAATGCAATTTTTTTAGGTATTGCTATTGTATGTTTGAAAATTTCAATTGAATGCCACATTAGGTTAGCAGGGAGTGGTACGAACTGCTGTAGCAGTTAGGGATAATATAAGACAGGACTTATACTGATGATAATTTTGCTTTGATTCTGTTTGGTAGGTATTGAGCATAATATTTGGCAATGTCTGCAATATCCTAAACATTTCAGAAAGAATAAAAGTTGAACAAAATGTAATATAAATTAATTATGGACTTAGATATTGTTAGTCCTTTTTTTGTAATAACTACTATATACTGAATAATACTAGATTACATTGTCAACCTGTAATTATTTGGAAATTGTACAAAATTACATTTTGCTTAACTTTTTTTAACCAAATAATAATTAACAATTTTAGAAAAGAAGGATTTAATCTATATTTCCTTTAAAAAAAGTGTGCACATAAATGTGATGGATTCACAACAAGTACATTTTACATTATATGTAGGGTTCTGTTAACAATGGATCTGCCTGTAACTGACTTTTTTACTCTTATAACATACTATACATTCAGAGCTGATTTTTCAATATCCCAATAAATGTGCAGAATAAAACATTAAAGGTCAATAAAGAAGTACCAATTTAACATTATGCCATAATTATTGTCAGTTTGATGTTAAATAATATGTTTGTAATACAGTAAAACCTCTTTAAGTCGAACCTCGATAAGTCGAAAACCTCCCTAACTCGAAAAAATGTTTTGTTTACTTCCCTTCAAACCCCAAAACCTTCATTATTCGAAATCTCAACCCTCTATTAGTCGAAATATTGAGTGAGTCCCCTACACGCCATTTTAGTACATATTTTCCCTCTACAACTCGAAAAATTAAATTGGAGCTCTGTTTCTCGAACATAGCAATGTTTTATTTTACAATCTTTATAACCAGATTATTTGAAACTTATTACCAGTAAAATTCGAAGAAAAATAAGCTACCGACTTTCAGAATTTGCCGACAATGTAAGTACACCATTGTTTCTTAAGATGCGATTCCACCAGTGTGCTGAACTGTGCGGCACAGTAATGCACAGTGTACGACACAAATGTTCACGCTGGTCGACTCACTCGGGCAAACAATAACAAATTGTGCGCACATCTGTACACTTTTGTGCGCATACACATGCAAGCAGTGGACTCGCATCGCCGCGTACACGCTTGTTGTTCGCGAACTCAATCTTGCTTCCGCTACCGGAGCGAAAACATTTATTTGTGCCCGCTCATAAAGTGAAATATGGATTGGGCGAATGAAAAAATTATTAAATTCATTCAAGCAATTGAAACCTATCCTCTACTATGGGATTCAAGTCACAATGACTATAAAATTATGAAATTTTTAAATCCTCTCAATGGATCTATTTTTATTTCTTCTACAAGTCGCTGTAGGAAAGGTCTCACCCAGCAACGTGGTTTCTTCCTTCGTTTCTTTTTAAGAAGACTATTTCCCGCCCGTCCATATTAACAACTGAAGACAGAAAACTTTTCTCAGAGAACATGTTCGTGCACAAGTGTGCCACACAGTGCGTTTACAAAAGTTACGCACAGCCTTGCCGGTGGAGACAAAAGCTAAACGCGACACCAACTTAGTATGTGCACTGCTGGAGTTTTGCACACTATTTTGGTAGAATCGTACCATTAGAAAAACCAATTTAGGAGTAGGTATACACTAAACAGGATTACGACCGAAGGTATTTATGACTCACGTTAACATGTGCTTGCTTGTTTGGTGTCAGGTATTTATTTTTATTATTTTTTATTTCATTTGAACTTTACCGAAGCAACTCCTTTGCTGTCGATTGAAAATGGTCATAAGTAGTTTGGTTCTACTGCAATACACGTCAATTTTTACAACAGTTCACAAATAAAATCGTTAAAACATGAGTGCTGTGAAACGTAAACTGAAATCTTTTGAGTCTGGGTGAAAAGTTAGAAGTGCTTGAAGCTGTGAAGAGCTGTCAAAAGAAGAAAGATGTTGCTGAAAAATTTGGCCTACCAATGAGTACTCTGTCAACAATAATAAAAAATGAATCAGACATCATGGAAAAAATTCAAAACGGCCAAAATTTGTCCTGCAAAAGACGACGAATTGCAGAATTTCCGAGCTTGGAGGAGTGCTTACTTAAATGGCTTGAGCAGTGTCGGAGCAAAAATATTAGTGTTAGTGGACCACTTGTACAAGAAAAAGCCAGAATATACTCTAAATCATTTGGAGTGGCTAATTTCAGGTGCAGTAATGGATGGCTAGAAAAGTTCAAAAGAAGACATGAAATTGTTTTTAAAAAAGTTAGTGAGGAAAGTGCTAGTGTCAACATTGAAATATGTAACAAATGGAAAAGTGAATTGCAAGATTTGTTACATGGTTATGAACCTGACAATATTTTCAATGCTGGCGAAACAGGACTGTTTTTTAAATGTCTTCCTGATAAGACTCTAACTTCTAATAATGATAAATGTCATGGTGGGAAGCACAGAAAGGAACATTTGACTATTTTGCTAGCAGCAAACATGTCGGGCACAGAAAAACTCTCACCATTAGTCATTGGTACATCTAAAAAACCTCGTTTTTAAAGATGTGAACCACTACCTTTGAAATATGAAGCAAATACAAACGCACAGATGACTTCTACAATTTTCAAAAACTGGCTCATAAACATTGATACGAAAATGACTACAGAAAAAAAAAAACTTCCACAAATGAAACCAGTTAAAATGCAATATCTGCCCACCAATATTGCATCAAAATTACAGCCCATGGATCAAGGTATCATTAAAAATTTCAAGTCATTATATCGAAAAGAAGTTGTCAAGAACATGTTGGATAATATGGAAGAAAAAAAGAATTCTACTATAGATGTATTGCAAGCCATGAGAATGCTTAATAAAGCATGGCGAAATGTAACTGCGACTACTATAAAAAACTGTTATATACACTGTGGTTTTCCATCGTCCTTAACAGAAGAAGCTTAAATCGAAGATATTTCTATTTCACCTCCTGCAGAATGGAATACAGTGGTATCTGAATCAGGAATATCCTTTGAGGACTTTGTTACATGTGATGATGGAGTTATGACTGGTGGGAGATTATCTGATGACGAAATTATCGATTCAGTAGCTCAGAAAACCGATACTTATGATTTGGATGACATAGAAGACTCGAATAATACTACATGCGCTCCATGGGTATCCATCAAAGAGGCAAGAAAAGCATTGAATACTTTACAGAATTTTATAGAGCAAACCAGCAACTCTGAAGAACAAGAATTTTTTGCTCTTTATACCATAGACAATTCTATAGATAGAGAACCGAATTATATAAGCAAAAAAATAATTGACTTTTTAGTGCCTAAATATATTTTTTAAGACAATTCCATAGATAGAGAACCGAATCACCTAAAGCAAAAAAATAATGACTTTTTTAATGCCTACATATATTTTTTATTTTAAAGATGTTTTGAAATAATATGGATTGACAATAAATAAAAATATGTTTGTTACCTCTATAACTTGAATTTTTATTTATATCCCCTCTCTAACTCAAAATTAGTAAGGATATATCTTAACCCCTACAACTCAAATCTAAATCTGCCTAAGTTGAAATCGTCCATATTGTTAAAAACTCTATAACTAGATTTTTTTGGCATCTCCCTTGATGTTCGACTTACAGAGGTTCTACTGTATAATATTTATTTAGGTTGCTGCAAATCACTTGGAGTTTGAAAAATCACCCCTTAGTAGTGCACCAAATGTAATTGCTGTGTAAACCAGTTTGTACAAAACAAAGAACTGCTGAAAACAAAAAAAATACTGCTTTATTGCAATTTAAAAGCTAACCCAATCATAATTTCTTGTGTATCATGTAAGATTCAGAATTTGGCAAATGGAGTGTTATGCAGAAATGATCCAACCCACAAGCTGGGTTTTGTGAACTGGATAATTTCTGGTCAACAAGCTTCACATGTTTTTACATGCATAATAAACAAAAAATAATTTCTTGCAGTCATCCCTTCTTTAGCAAAAGACAACAGGAAATTATGCAATATTGAATAATTTCTTATTAATTTATTTATTTACTCATACTCATAACCAAATTCTCATATGCATCAAATCAGTTTGGACAATTTCAGCAATTCATTATTGAAACAAATCATGCATTGAAGTATTTCTCATAAGATTACCTCTGAGGTTACAATCATTTACATTTAATACCCCAGTTGCAGTAAGACAGTCCACAAATAGCGATGGCACTAAAAATCCAATGTGATACAACAGTTGGATTCCATCCATCGCTCGCTGTAGACTTTCGTCAGTTCATAGTGAGTGTACGTGCGGTCTGCCGCGAACGAAGATCTCAATGGAGTTGCGACAGACTGAGACTTCTGGAACACGATACAGAGTCTAGTCTCGCGCAAAACCACTACCGAACAAACCGTCGAGCCGTGACACTGCCGCTCGGTGTCTGGGAGTGTTGATCTTCTGCAAATAACACGCACCAAACCTGCTTGCGAAACGGTCACGCTAACTAAACCCTTGCCACGATATGCGAATACAGCATAATACGAACAAAACACTGAATAACCATTTTTTGACCTATTTCCATTGCACATGACCGTTTTGCAAGTCAGGAAAATCAATTTCTACTCACTGTCGTCCGATAACCACAAGGCCAAAAAATATTAAAGCGATGTCGATGGTACTGCTTACTTATAATATTAACTGTACATAAAAGACTTTATAAAATATATTCTACACAACACAAAGGAACGGATACAATAATTCAAAATGTTAAATTAAATCACGAAAAATGAAAAAGCGTCAATTCGGTGCGGGATTTCTGCCATAATGGACTAGTGATGGGATTGGGCGCTGCGCGCGCTGCGCAGTAGATATGTATTGAATATTGACCATTATTGACACGAGCTAAACATCGATTATCAACTACACACAAAAAGGGAATGTTTTCACTTATTTAATAAACCTATTTATGATAATTAAATGAAAATTCCTTTGAGTGTTATGCATACAACTTTTTGATTATATAATATTCTTCCTTTGAGAGATTTGATAGTTTTTAGTCGAGCTATTATTGTGAAAGTCTTGACGTAACACAGTGATTTAATATTTTATGTTATGCCGGCTGGAGTAAAAATAATTTTAGGCGCTAAGCAGCTTGCGAAATAATGTAAACCGCGTTAGCACCTAGAAAATAATCTATGTGTAAACTTTTGAGTTCTAAGTAGTCTGTGGAGCCTAATACCGATATAAGAATAAACATTTTTGTTGCCAAAGAACATACAAAAAAATGGATGAGCCTAATTTAAACAGTTAGTCCAAAATAAATATGGTTTAAGAGTTAATATCGATATTTTTCAGTATTAGCTAATATATTCAAGTAATATTAATGTATTTACTAAATATTTCAGCAGTCAGAGATATCATATTCTCGCTTGTATCACTGCGTATCCACCAAGTAATATTATGCAATCGATAATAATCGACTCATTTAATCAGAATCTTAACTCTGAAAAAAGTGGTTAAGGATTAATGGAGTATCATTATTAATCGGATAGCCGATACATGAATAAATCGATTAATACTAATATATCGGTTCACCACTAGTCTATACCATGAACGGCCAGCTACCGACAAGGTTACGAACAGAGACGAACTTGGACGGAGTTTTGGCGGGAATTCTGACAGTGCAGTTCATCGCTTATTTTAATTTATTTCATAAACTAGTTTAGAGTTGTGTTTGTTGTATAAAAGTGATGTGGATTTGTTCAATAAACATTGACGGTGATGAACAGTATATGGAAACATTGAAATAAGTGAATTAAGAATCGTACTGAAAGGAGTTAACACCATAACTCCGACAAGACCTTGAAATCGTCCGCACCCGTGTTTCATAGTTCTTGTAAAAATACTTGAGAATACATTATACTTGACACTGGCTAAATGCATAATACTGCGAAAGCCATTAATAAAAAAGAAAGAAAAGAACTTGGACGAACTAGCTACGAATAAGATTCGACATTCGACACGATTATTTAAAAAAAAATATATCGAAAATGGTAGTTCCAAATGTCAATCCAATATAATATTTATTTCATATTAATACTTTTACTTTATGGTATATTGTTAATCTCACATGAGTGACTAGTCGTTTTGGGACTAAAATTCTATTATACCTACATATTTCTGTATATACTTTAATCAATCTTCACTATCAAAACTTTTTTAATATCGATATTTCTTGCGCTTGCACATTGCACCTCCTGCCCATCACCTCTGAGATCTTACCTATGATTAGAATGAATCCGATATTCCTCAGATTCGATGTAAAAAAATACAAAGGTAAAATAAAAAACAGCCATCTACTCCATTTATTTATTTTAATATTCTTAAACACTAGACACTGAATTGTTGAACAATGAAGTTAAATTAAGTTTTCTTAACATACATATCGTGTGCTTCACACATAAATTAGGTACCACATAAATGTACCGTCTGCTATTTCAGATGTATTAGAAACGAATACGGAAGATAATTCTTTAGACCTTTCAAATGACATCACATAAATGAAACCATTAAGTTGTCGAGATGAGTGCCACTGTCGTTAAATGCCAATTTATTGGGATTTTTCAGTTGTGTCAGATTAATTTATACATTTTCACTTAGTGCCCAAACTTACCACCGCCTATTTATATCGTCTTACCATCAGACCAACTTACTCGTTTGCCGGCCTATGCCATAAAAAAAATATGAGACATATTATAATATTTAAAACGATTAAATTGACTACTAAAATATGTAAGTTTTGTGTATGGTTACGAAAAAACCCAAACACGCAACTTAATATTTACGTATGAGCCTACGTTGCACATAATACTGAGTTTTATTTAATTTACTGTTATGTTAATGTAATGTAGTAGATTATATCTTAAACTTTCGCATCGCTACATCACAATTCAACCTAACTTAAACCAATGTCCACACTTGCGCACTTTTGAGTTTAACTGCAATCTTACTGACGCGCACGCATTCGTCTAACGCCTTAGTGCATGCGCATAGGTACGTTCTAAGAATAAGATTATGCACCCTGGTAATCTTTGTTCTATTTCGAAAAAACAACATGTGATTTTCAATTATGTATAAATAAATAAATACACCCAACAGTCACATACATAGTAAGATACCATCCCACAGTAAGATAAGAGTCTTGTGTCGTAGGTATCAGAAACTACGAGAGACTTACGGTCTCACAATACCCAGATCCCGAAACAAATATTTGTGGATCACAGAAACATTTGTCTCGCGGATCGAACCCGCGGCCTCTCGCCACAGCCGGCTACTCGCCCGCTGCGCCACTGAGGCTGTCATTATAGACCTATTATAACACTAATACATACTTATTTTTCTTTTGAGTGACTGATAGGACCCGGATAGGAAATTCATTCCATATCCTACTAATATTATAAATGTGAAAGTTTGTTTGTTTAGATGTTTGGATGTTTGTCCGTCAATCACGCTGAAACTACTGAACGGATTTTGATGAAATTTGGTATACAGACAGGGTATGAGCTGACTTGGGTGATAGAATACTTTTTATCCCGGAAAAAGCAGATCACGCGGGTGGAGCCGCGAGCAAAAGCTAGTTCGAAATAATTCTAAAAAAACAAACATTACTGAGGAAGGTGCGAGTTCAAATCGAAAGCGCTCTAGTGTGAACATAACCTACCAGAGACCATGCCTCTTACGAAATGGCTACAATATAAAGACACATTATTAATTAGGCCCTCTCATCCCTGTAGTAATTAATACTAAGGTCCACCATCCCTTACTCATCCCCTGATATTAACTTTAAAATACGCCCAAATCGTCATTTCCACACCTTCATTATTGAATTTTTGAGTTATAACAAGGTAGTAGGTCCCTCGTATGCGAGAGGCCGTCTGGGTTGGTACCACCGCTTTGTCTATTTCTGCCGCCAGCAGCAGTGTGTAAGCACTGTTGTGTTTCAGTTTGAAGGACATTGAAATTGCTATGCAATTGCACTGGCTTCAATGTCAATATTGGAGATCACTTACCACCAGATGACCTCAGTGGGTCATATAAATCCCTCTATTAACAAAAAAAACAAATTTTTGGTATGTTCGTGGTTTAACACCACTGACTTATTGACCATTTATTATCATCATCATCATCAGCCACAAGACGTCCACTGCTGAACATAGGCCTCCCCCAAAGATTTCCAGACCGACCTGTTGGAAGCGGCCTGCATCCAGCGACTTCCTGCATCCTTTATCAGGTCGTCTGTCATATACCATTTATTATACCATTGACTAAAACCATGAATTCAAAATATTCTTTATTTTAAATCTTACCACCGCAGCTACTAAAAACTTACGTAACATAACAATTTGAAGTAATATAGTGTCTCTTTAAACATATTTTAAATTATCACTTTTTTATACATTATACAAACTATCACAGAAATTCAAATTCACATAAAAATATTCACTAACACTTATTAAGACATGGTGAAATTGTAAACATAAATTTAGCAAATAATACAAATTTTGTGTGCAATCTGTCAGATCTTTTGGACAATTCAACCAATAAGAATAAGATAATGAAAAAAAAAATGTAATAATAGTCGGTAACCAGCCTATACTGGATTATTTTCTTTTTTTAGTTAGTTCTGGATAAAACTTTTATTTAAAACTGCTACCCTTATTTAATATTGACATAAGAAGTATATTTTTTTTGAGTTCCGACTCTGGAATTCCTTTTCTCGAATTAAAATATTTACAGCCTAAAATAAATTTTTGCTAACACAATTTTATGATAAAACGGTCAAGTTAGAGCCGAAATCGGTATTTTTTCTCGATATATGATTTTATTTTTTATATATCGATACGATGCACATCGATACATTTTGCACTACCGACATCCCTACGTAGTCAAGTTCTGGTCTTATAGTTAACGACCAACCTCTGACGAATGGCATGGTAGTATTGCCTTCAATCCTTGTAAATACTTGTAGGTAGTTTCTTCGATAATGGCCCACTCCATCTCATCTGTAACAGTGATAATAAATTGGAGTTATTTCGATGATTATTTTTTCGTTTACCCTAGCACAAACTAACAACGGTAAGTACAATGCAGTTAAACAATAAGTTCAACCAGAATTATGCCGATTTGAAGTTGCTGTATATACAGAGGCTGACTCTCGAATGTTCGATCTCAAAACGAACCAGTGTCTACTTTTTAATTGATGGAAAAAAAATTGGTTGTTTTCATTTTTTTATCTATGTTCTTATTACGACAAAAGGGAACCGATTTGGTTGACTCTTTTATAGTTGAAATCGGAGATGGGAGATTAAGACTTTGATATTTATGTACCAATTTTAGTAATTCATTTACAAAAAAATAGTAAGATCAATTTATAAACTAAAACTAAGAAGCCAAAAGTAAAATATAGCCCATGGTATCAATCATTGCCCATAACTGCAAGTGCACCAACTTAAAAATTTATAAAAAAATAGGTATTTAGTAGTTTTTGAAATGGTTGTTATTCCCCACATATATCCATGTAGCAGTAGCGGTATGCGATGTCTACCGCCTCCGCCTCCTGGGCTTGGGCGGCGGCGCGACCGTGACGCTGGCGGACGCTAACTCTTCGCCGGTGGCGGATGTGGTCTGCTCCAGCTGCCCGCGAGCCTCCACGAAGAACATCACGTCACGGAGCTGCTCTTTCAGTTCCGATACCTTCAACAAACATTACAACCATCATATCTATTCCGCCTCCCTTCTCATCTCCTTGCTACCGTCCCTTATTTAATATCCCTCATATCTCCCCTTTAATCTCCTCTCGTACCATCACCCTCCTATAAATTTTTATGTGATCCACAAATATTTATTTTGGGGTCTGGATGTTGTGAGACCGAAAGTCTCTCGTAGTTTCTGATACCCACGACACAAGACTGTGTGTGATTGTTGCGTGTATTAAATACTCTTTATTTTAAAAGGCTTTTTAAGATTTTTTTGTTTATTATAAGCAATTTATTAAAGCGACACTATAAATACTTTGTCTACTGTCGCCTCGACCAAATTAATTACCACTGTCTTATAGAAATCCGCCTTGATCCTTTTGGTATAACATAGTTATACCAAAAGTAACCAAAAGTAACATTTTGGTGTAACATGGTATAACATATAACTTTATTTTTAAGCATGAACCCCAAAAAGCAAGCGATAATTACCTCCTTGACAAAGTTGTCCTCCCGTATTTTGGCAGTCCGCTGCCACTCTGCCTGGCTGGAGGCCAGCGCGGACGCGAGGCCTCTCTCTTCATCCAACTCTTCTTGTAACGCCGACAACCTTACGATATACAACGGGATTAGTTCGTTGGTGGGGGGATATTCCAATCCGACCGGATAGCGACCATCGTACACTGGTATTAAAACCTGTCATAGTGACCCACCTTGAGTGGGCCGCATTTCAGGGTCAGCCAGTGTACATCCGATCCTCCCGAAGGGCTTGTTCCCTCTTCCTATAGCTTTCCCATCCCTTATTCCTTCCCCTCCCCTTTGGCCCTGGGATGAGATACTGCAGGGGTCGCCAGTATCCCATTAGTAGGGACACCTGTAGTTCATCCCAAATGGTAAAAAAAATGGAGTTAGTTCTTATACTACACTAAATCCGCACGAGTATTTTGTGGAATGGAATATCAAAATACCTTTATAGTGGTTCTTAGCAAAGTTGCACCTGTGCGAGCGAGATAGTGAGATTTCCCTCTATATTTGCTCATAATTAATATCACAATTGGAGACTCATTTTTTTAAAATGTGTTTAACAATACGATTTCTTTTCGTATAGTTTTTTGTTGCGTATAAAAGTATGTTGAAGTTTCAATATAGTAAAGTACCTGTATTATATTATAGTTTTTATAGAAAAGTATTCCTGACTCTAAGTATAATGACGTAACGAGGCATGACTTTTCAGCAGTTCCCCGCAACGTCTCAACATGAGGTTCAAAAAGGCTGCTATGAGTTCAGTCGCCACTACATGACCACTAACTGAAAAACAAATATCATTGTACAACTAACTTGGTGTTGACTTGCTGCAGTTTCTTCTCCAACATCTTGTTGTCGAACTTCAGTTTACCGATGGTTGTCTTCATTTTCTTCGACTCTGACTCCGCTTCATTCACTCGACTGAGTAACCGCTCACACTCAGATTTGTGCTCCGTTTCTAACCTACACTTAAATACATAGATTTTATGACTGGTAGAGCCACGCTGTGGACAGTTTTGTCTGGAGCATGAATGGGCCACAAGCAAATACAACAATGTAAGGTAAACAAGCAAATGGGTCACTAGTAAGTGATCTCTACCGCCCAAGAACATCCACAATACCAGAAAAATCATGGACATATTACATATACAGAGCACTGCATGGCACTGAACAGCGCTCGTCACCCTGAGACATGTTAAGTCTCATAATGCCCAGTAATTTCACTGACTTCAATATTCTCCAAACCGAAACACAACAGTGCTTACACACTGTTGCTTGGCGGCAGAAAGAGACAAAGCGGTGGTACCAACCCAGATGGCCTCGCATACGACGGACCCACAACCTTGTCTTCGGACAATTAGTTGTTCTACAAAAAATCTGGGCCAAATTATTGTCACATTACCACGAGTGTAGATATAATCATGAGAAATTAGGATGTTGTTTGTATCTAAAATGAATGAATGTCATTTTTGTGAATTTCTGGGAGATGGCTGATTCACCCTGGATGTAAAGATCTGTGCATCCTGATATTCCCTTACTCACCCACACCATGTATACCGCAGAGAGCTATTTAGGAATAAAGTGTGTACAGTGTACAGTAAACGTCGTGAGGAAACCTGCATACCTGAGAACTCGATAAGATTTTTCGAAGGTATGTGAAGTCTGCCAACCCGCATTAGGCCAGCGTGGTGGACTAAGGCCTAACCCCTCTCATTCAGTAGAGGAGGCTCGTGCCCAGCAATGGGGCATGTATAATACAGGGCTAGTAAAAAAAGTGTAGTTTTTTTTTTATGGCAGTGATCGGCAAACGAGCAAGTGGGTCACCTGATAGTAAGTGATCTCCACCGTTCATGTATGCCCACAATATCAGAAGAATTATGGGCGCGTTGCCGACCTTAAAGGAAAGGGATAATTAAGGATTGGGAAGGGGAGGGGTATTTGGGGTATTTTTTGGAGTATATAGATGTGCACATTACTTGTCGATCTTCTCCTCGTAGAAGAGTCGCTGGCTGTCGAGCTGCTGCGTGAGTATGTAGGTGAACTCGAGCTGCGCGGAGTCTAGTTTCTGTCCGCACGCCGCGTCCTCCGCGCCCACTCCCCCCTCCGCCGCCACCAGCTTGCCGTCCGCCTTGTTCTGTACCAGCCGGTGGACGAAATTGTCACCTGGGAGAAATCACTGCTGAATACCATACTGCATAGCGTTGTAAAAACGTGCTTCACTATTTATGGATTTGAAAAAGTGATATTTATAGAACATACCAATATACATAAAAAAACGAGAGGTAGAGCCACGCTGTAGACAGTTTTGTCTACAGCATGAATGGGCCGGCTCGACCGGGTCGTTCGGACCATTGTCTCACAGAAAACCGACGTAACGTAACGGCTTGCTGCTGCGTTTCGTACGGTGAGTGAGATATCCGGAGGCCCAGATCCCCCTCCCCTTCCTAATCCCTAATTTTCCCTTTCCTTTAAGGTCGGCAACGCGCCCATGATTCTTTTGGTATTATGAGCGTACATGGGCGGTAGAGATCACTTACCATCAGGTGACCCACTTTCTCGTTTACCGGCCTATGCTATAAAAAAAAACTAACATTTTTTAACTTTAAACATCTCAAAAAATATCTTTAAACTGTCGAAGTAAAATTATTTAAATATAATTTTAACATCGATTTAGCTTATTTTAGTTTAACATCAAAAAACCTATTTCAAATACAAATGACCACTTACCAGCATAATCCCAAACTCTATTGGATCCCAACTGCAAAGCGTAAGTGTGATTTGATTGCAAGAAATGCTTGGCAGCATGACCGTTTTCATACCTGTAACAATGACGACTTAAATAATAACGACGCAAAACAAAACATCATTACGAAGATCCCAAAATCCTTTCTATACTAAAAAGTATTAATATGAAGGTTTAGTTGTTTATATTTCAACATAAATAACTTATTCTCCAAAAAAAATGCTAATATATTCTCACAAAATACAACATACTATGTGTAAGGATTGTAGCAGGTGGAAATCCGGTGTCTCTGCCTACCCCTACGGGAAACGGGGTAAGTCTATGTATGTATTCTCACCGTCCACAGCCGACGTGTCCACATATGAGACAGATCCAGAGCGTGCCCGCGTCCACACCGTCCAACATGCCCTCCGCCACGCCACTCATGTTCTCACGACTCTCTGGACCTTCATCCTCTGTAATAAATGCTTTAGTTTCAGATTACATAGGTGGTAAGTTTTCCAGCTTTCCATTAGGAGAATCCATCTGGTTGGTATCACTGTTTAGCCCAAATCGGACTTTAAAGACAATTTGTATTTTAACATAGAACTAAATAATTTTAAATATAGATATATATACAATATAGATGAATATGTTTTAATTTGTCTGCACTGCTACACTACACTGCAATATATGCCTTTAGAAGTACCTACTTCAAAAGGCATATATTTAGAAAGATGAGCTAGATCATTCAATTAAAATATGATATAATTAAAGTCGTTATTATAGTGGTCCTTCGAGCCGGATCATTGTTAATTACAAGAAAATAAAGTATATAATTGGTAGATATAGATAAGGAGACGTATGCATACCGTCTCCCGGTGCTACAGCGTCGGCGTCAGCTCGCAGACACTGGTCGCAGCTGGCGCTGGCCCTGGGCTCCGGGGTCTGCGCGCAGCGGCACACGGGGCAGCGCGCCTCCGCCCAGCGCGCGAGACACTCCGCGTGGAACGCGTGCGCGCACTGCACGCTCAGCACGCCCGCCACGCTCTCGTCCATGCGCTCTGCGACACGTCACACACACATGTCCATTCTCACACATACACTACACCGTATTAAGAAAAAAGCAAAACAGGTATTCGGCCTTATAGGGCTCGGCCAATGTGACACGAAGGTTTTCATTAAATCTTACCGTCATTTAGCTACATCTTATTCCATTATTTCACAGAAACTTCAATCAACATTATCTCTGTACCCACTAACACTAACTAAAGCATCAATTGGCTCAGAGTTTTTGAATTGTAAGAATAATAATAAATTGTGAAAATAATCGAAATATAAGAAATTGATAAGTAACAAATTAATTTACGTCTCTGAATGGAGCAGTATGCATGAATCCAAGGACAAAACTTAAGTGCACTTTATAGTGCACGAGATATAATATTAGCTTATGCTAAATGTAGATTAATATCTGTACATCATTGATTTTTGCTCAATGTCAAAAATGAACTAATCACATATAGATCGCCACTATTCCCGCTAGCTATGACACCTTAAGATTGTATAAAGTCTTATCAATAATGACGAGAACCATAAGATTTGTTTATACAGAGGATACTGTGTGATCAAGCAGAGCCTAGCATAAACATAACATTTCGCATCATCGCACTATTTTTTAATAACTTACCCAAACACACAGGGCATGTGGGCAGCTCGGTGTGCGAGGGAGGGGGAGTTCCATCCCGCGCCCACTCCACGCGCGACACCCACGACATGTGACACAGAGCGTTCGGCTCCAGGCTGCTGTATGGAACACCGTCGAATGCCTCATGGAACTCACGAGCTGCTTGACTCGTGCGGAATCTGGGAGACGATACATGGATTTTTTGGTATAAATGTAGGACTAAGTAGGACTAAATCTCTTGTAAGTGAGAAGGTTAGATATCACCACACCATGTTGCCATACACCAATGTGCAAGCACTGTTTTGTTCAAATTTGAATCCCACAAACTTTCTGGGAATTATGATGATTAATAATCCATGATCCAGGGTGACGAGCATGGTGCAGGAACCATGTATACACTTGTATTCCCTAAGGGCGCATTTATATGACAAGGAATCCCACCGCGTTGCGGCCGCGCGGCCGCCGCGCTCGTATCACTCGAAAAACTAATGTAAACTCTATTGACTAAGCCATAATGTTTAATTCTTCGCAACGCTCCAACCACGCGGCGACTGCGCGATCGTGTAAACGGGAGCGCGGCCGCGCGGTTGGTTACTCACAAAGAATTTCAACGTTAAGTCCTAGTTAATAAGACATACATTTGCTATGACTGAAAAATTTCGTGCAGCCGCCGCGCGGCCGCCGCGGGGCGGCCGCACGAAATTTTTCGCGTCGTCTAAACGCAGCCTAAGGGGTGGACAGATGTGCAAATAATGCAGCAAGCTTGCCAAACTTAATATTATTCCATATTAAATTTGTCTAGCAGAAGTAAATGATCACTCACGTGAACAAAGCCATGTAGTGGTCAGGAGATCCATCTCTGAGCACCCTGACATGGGCTATATCTTGTTGGCATGCAGCTGCAAATCCAAGTAAGTCAGAAGCACCGAGTGCTCCGGGAACTGACAGTAGGCAGAGGGTTTTTGCCTCCTCTGCTACTTTCAGCTCACTGGGAACAAACAAGCAAATATTAATAGGTAGTAATAAAGATAAAATGTTTTGTACAGAGATTTTTTTTTATTCATAATAGGCTTGCGTTTTCCCACTATCTCACCTGATGGTGAGCAATGTGGCTTAAGCTATAGCACACTTGCCTAGCAAAAAAAAACGATTGACTCTGGTCTCGAAGACACCCAGATTATATTTATTGAGGTAAATATAATTGATTAATATTAAGTTGCTACAAATATGACCCAAGTCCCATCTCAATCTTATAAAATCTAATCTTAATCTTTTAAAGGTTGGCAACACACAAAAGACAAAAGACAAATTGCTTCTGCTAATTATGCTAACAATAAAACTCTATCAACTTACTTCTCCTTATACAAGTGCAGCACACCCTTTGTAACCTCCACCAACGGGTTACCACAGAAGAAGTTCAATGTATCATTATCTTCAGATACACTGGTGCCTTCAGCAGGAGACCTGCGGGAACTGGTAGGTAATATCCCTGTAGCAGCATTGGGCCCACTCAGGACACTGGCGTATGTCTCTACAATAATTGTACTAGATTCTCTTGCACCTCTGTCTTTCTTCTTCTGTTCTTTGGCAGCTTCTACAAAGAGGTTATAATGTATTGTTTATACATAAAAAGTAACATGTTACAGCTTATTAATCAATGCCGAACTGCTGGACCCAAAAGCTGGAGCTTTAAGAATGTATTTCTATGATATTGATATACGCACTCACGCCTGTAAACCCTGAAGGGGTAGGCAGAGGTTTAACCCTTTACACCCTTTTTTCACCAAGCTTATTTCCATCCCATGATGTGATAAGAAGAGAGCCTATCGCCATACCGGCACAAATTCCAGACTTCGAATTGATACAGATCATTTCATGATAAAAAAAACCCAATATCACTTTTAGTTAACCCGGGGATCGAACCCCAGCCCAGCAGTCATACCGCGTAAGCAATACAAGTGCACCACCGAGGCAGCCTGCCTACGACATTTGTAATTAATAAACTAGGCTTTTTGATATTCTATCCCTACGGAGGTGACAAAATTATTGCAAAGAATGTGGATAAATATTAAAAATAAAAATATGGAGTCTGTAGTAGCCACATTACGACTTACACTGTTGCTGATAACGTAAATAAAAAGCGAATTTACAGCAAAGTTAGCGATTTATTTATAATGTTCACCTGTTTCAGCTGGATTGTCCCCCATTTCTGGAAGATCTTCGTCAATTTCTACACGCAACACACACAAAGAGACTGACATTTACAAAATATTATTACAATTTAATCAAATTAAAGGAAACATTTAATTCCGACAATGTCATCAGTCATCACTTCACCGCTTCTTGATGTCGTTTCTTTTTATTCTTTAATTATTCACAGTAAAGAAAATCCCATATTATTGGCAAACAAGACGCAAAAATATTTTCACTTTGAGTTTCAATCAGTGACCAAAAATAAGTTTCAATCTATCATTCAATCACCAATCACCACTCACCAGTCACTACACAGGTAAAAACGATAGATACAAAAACTACGTCCTATTATTTATCGACGAAACAGTATATTGCTCATTACACAAGATAGAAAGAGATATTTTATCGTAACCCGACTTTACAATTTTTATGGGTTATTGAGCGTGACTTTTTTTTTACTCTATATATGCAAGGAATCAGAAACATTTATAGAGTAGCAAAGTGCAAATAATTTTATTGTAATTAGTATTTTATACGACACGTATGTAACGTTGGAAATTATAGGTAAACATTTTGAAAGAGAACAATGAACTTAAATCTTCTGTTATTCAACTTAGAGACGATGACATATTGATTTCAAAGTATTTTTGAATTGAAAAATTCGATGCCCTTACTCAATAAATTTTCCCTATTTGATAAAAATATAATACTCCACACGACTTTTATCGGGTAATAATTTGTATAGTAGGTAATAAGTGTCATAAAGAAATGAAATGGAAATGGAAATATTCCAAATAAATATTAAGTGGTAGAGCCACGCTGTAGAAAGTTTTGTCTACAGCATGAACCGGTGGGCTCAACTGGGTCGTTACCACTGTCTCACAGAACACCGACGTAAAGTAGAGGCTTGTTGCTGCGTATCGTACGGTGATTGAGGTTTCCGGAGGCCTAAATTACACCTTCCCTTCCCAATCCCTTAAATATCGCAACGCGTTGGCAACGCGCCTATTATGTTTTTAGTTTTGTGGGCGGGCAAAGGCGGTGGAGATCACCTACCATCAGGTAACCCACTTGTTCGTTGGTCGGACTATGCTATTAAAAGATGCAAAAATCGGTAGATTTACATAATAGGTGTTTCGGTAGGTCTCCCGAAAAACCGGTTATTTTTGCATCCTTAGCTATATTATACTTAATTCTGACATTTGACAATCTGTGACATGTTGTTTAATAAAACCAAAGAGAATTAAAGAGATTTGTACGCGTATCCGAATTATGACATAGTGTCCAATTAGACTTTTGTATATTTTTTATACATTGCTGATTTGTTACTTAGTTCCACAGTGTCATTTCAAATTAAAGGCGTATCTGACGTTAAAACACAATTATCGTCGTAATTAATGGAAGGGAAGTGGAAATAGTGGAAAAAAATATTCAATATGGCTACAGATCATACGACGTGAGCTGTCAGCTGTAATAATTTTTGTTTCTTTGTGTTTACTACGCTTTTAAAAATGTTATGATCGTCACGTACATGTGAATATGGGTGCGAAAGACTCAAAACCTAGTTTTATATCATACGAGGATGCAGTGAAACGAGGTACGGGAAGTGCGTAAAGTTGATGCAAGTACGTTGTAGAAATGTTTGAATATTAGTGTAAATTTTATTTGCAGTGTCCGAAAGTGAGTTGAGACGTATACGAGAAGCGTTCAAGAGATGCGCCGGGCCGAACGGTTCGTCGCTAAGCCTAGAGGCTTTCGTGCACGAGGTATTGTGCGATGGAGTGCCTTACGACGTCGCCGAGTGGTTGTATCAGGCGTGTGGCGGGACCAAGCGAGGGATTACGTTCAAGGACCTGTTGTGCGGTCTGGTGATGCTCACCAAGGGCAACATCGAGGAGAAAATCAAGTGAGTCTTTATCATTCACCCAATATTTGGTAGTAAACAATTACATCACTCATTATCTGATAGGCGCCGACTTGTTTGCGTTGACTTGTGGAATTTATGATTTGCGTCTCGTTGGAATTTTATTTTAATGCTTTTAATTACATATAATTATAGCACCTGTAATATTATTTCTCCGTTATGAAACAGTGATGCCTACAAAGGCATTTAACTAGTATTTTTAAAACAATGTTTACTCATTCAATACATTATAATCTTATTGGAAGATATAATATTATTGTTTTTTGTATGTAGGTTCATCACATAACTATCTAAAACATCAAATTACAATAAAACAGACAAGTAGAATTCCAAACCTAAATGTAAATAATAAAATCAATTTTGCCAATTAATAACCAAATACAATAAAAATCTTATGTTAAAATGAACTGCCACTACTCAGAGATGTCAATTAACTTTAATTGGCAATAATTTGGCTTTTGGGGCTGTGGATGAGTAACCACCTGCCCACCAATATGCTGTGGGTTCCATTCCTGCACTCAGACAAATGTATAAATGATCCACATATTCTGGGTCTGGGTCTGTGGGACCGCAAGTTTCCTGGTAGTTCTTGATACCTATGATCTGGGCTAACCTAGTATGGGGTCAGGACTATGTGTGTGACTGGTGGGTGTATTCATTATTGATAATATAATTCATATTGTATTCAGTTGTATTGTGTATGCGGTATGACTGTTGACCTGAAGTCTCAGGTTTGTTCCCGGGGTCGGGTCAAATGAGATTGAGTTTTTCTGTAACGAAATGCTCAGTATCGACCCATAGTCTGGAATTGTGCCTTGTATGGCGATAGGCTCGCCCCCTAATATGGGACGGAAATACGTTCGGCGAAATGTGGGTGTACTGGTTACATGTGTGCCTACCCCTTTGGGGATTACAGGCGCGAGTGCGTATGTATGTAATAAATATCTCGGTGTGAATTTGTACTAATATTTGATCTAAATGTTTATCATGAACAAATGACGCATGTTTCATTTGTTTGCATATAACTTAAAATTATTTAAAAATAAACTGATGTTTTGCTTGTGGAATATTTTTTTGATGATTTGTTCATGAATAGATATTGTATAATTTTCTCAAATAAATTGTAACAGTAATGGGAATACAGTTTATTCAAATGAATTCAAGTTAAAATGTGAAAGCTATATGTAGTCTAATGCAAAGTATCCTAGAGATATGAGTGGAAGTGCTTGTAAAATAATTATTTAATTGTATGTCAGACGTCCAGTTTATTGCAAAACCAAAATCTTATTTAAATCAATGACTTTTGTTACCCAAAACATATTGCAGTAAGGATTTGATTAATCTATCCATACATCTGATGGAAAGGATATTTGTCAAATGACAAACGATGCAGACTTTGACATCATCATGCATAATATATATTACAGTGCATGCATGCGAACGAGATAGTGAGATATCCTCACTATGTGTCCACCTTTGCTCACACCAATGTTAAAAACCCTAATTGTGGGCTCATTTTTAACCAATTTAGATTGTTTTTTAACAGAAGAGTTTCTTTTTCATATAATTTTCTATTGCATATAAAACAATGTATAAAATTCAGTATAGGAAACTACTTTATTGACAGCACCTAATATAAATTAGTTTTTATTATTATGAGGCTGCTTTGTGCAATGATATGATGCATCAGTGTGAATCAGTTTTCTGTTATGTGAAACCAAAGTAGTGCAGCAGACCACGACCCAGCTGTGAAACGAAGTTCCGTGGGTTTTTACAAATTTTTGTGAGATCCATACATTTGTTTTTCAAGTCTGCTCATTGTGCGACCATAAGTCCCTCTTAGTTCCTAATACCCATAATACAGGTTGTATACCTAATGCAGGGTCAGAACTATGTGGGACTGTCTTAATTTTAAAAATATGCACATATCTGCAAGTGTAATATAATAATTTATGTATTACAATATAATACTTATTTATTTATATTGTTCTTGTATTTATTATAGATATTATGTATGATGTGTGGATATATAAATTTTTATATTCAAAATATATTTCTTTCTGTGTTTATTTTCCTTCATCACCTTTACACCTGCCAGGTACATCTCTACATCACCCTAGTGTTGACTGGGAAAGAATGTTTACCTTGAAACCAACTCATACTCAACATAAAACTCACTTTGACCTTTATAATAATAATTTGAATGAAATTTATTTAATAATCTCATAACATCAGGTTTAGATACTGGTAGCAGTTTAAGGAAAATACTACATATTTTTAATAAAGCATTTGAGTATTAATTAACAGCTTGACTGCAATTAGGGTTGCCAAGTGTCTGGCTTTAGACATACATGTACGGCTTTTACCATCGTACCCGGCTTTCTGATGATCCCCGATAAACTCATTGTTTGTCGGTGGTCACTGGTTTTTTGGACTGCACTGTGCTTACGATCAGGAGTAGTGCAGTCACTTTGGCGTGCTCGGGTAAACAAAAAATATATAAACCTCCATCCTGTCATCGATACCTAGGATCTAGGCCTGTGTCCTCGCGTTCTATAGCCAGGGTCACAGCGCTTGACCGCCAGCCATTTACTTACCCACCCCAGTCGACGAACACATACAAAGCAAATTAAATAATTTTGTACTAGATAAGTGTTCAATTAATCACACACGCAAACGCTAATGGCGTGTGTATTACCCTAATAATGGTCTCCTAAAGTGCAATGTTAACTTGTTCCACTTTAAATATGATAACGACAGTTCAGTCAATAATGCAATTCAAATATATTCACGTGTAATAGTAAACAAGCAAGATATTTTGTAGTTTTAATAAATACACACCCAACAGTCACACACATAGCCCGATCCCACAGTAAGATAGTCTTGTGTCGTGGGTATCAGGAACTACGAGAGATTTCCGTCTCACAACACCCAGACCCCGTAACATACATTTGTAGATCACACAAACATTTGTCTTGGTGCGGGGATCGAACCCGCGGCTTATCGCTTCTACTCGCCCGCTGCGCCACAGAGGCTGTCGGAGTTTAATCTGTAGTTATATAAAAAGTTCATTAAATCATACTTCTGCCCGACCATTAGGCTGTGGAATAGTTTGCCGGCACACGTGTTCCCTCCTTCCTATAATATGGGGTCCTTTAAGGGGGGAAACCACATTAGGAGGCTGTTTGACACGGAGTTTTTGAGATTTTTTTTGGGTGGGAAAAAATAATTAGAATTTAATCAAATTTTTACATTATTTCATTCATATTTCGAACCGTATTTGTGATTTTTTTTAAATAATTTCTGTCAAGAATAACAAAGTTACGCTGTGATGACCGCGGAAGGTTTTGAGAATAGTACTTCAATTGCGTGCAGTGTAGCCATTCGGATGTTCATCTGAAATCAAAAAGGTTTTGATTTTACATTAATAACTTATTTTCTAAGAATATGAACCTCAATGCAGGTGAAAATAATGAAAATTAAAAAAATTGCAGGCGTTGGAACAATTTATTTAGATTTTCACGACTTTTTTTCACTAATTATGCAAAAAAAATGCCCTTAAAATCATGACATCATCTCATAAGTAGGTTCATATAATTCATCATTTTATAAACAATCATACTTTCAATTTTCATAATGATCGGTTCTATACTTTTTGAGTTAGAATGCACGCAAATGTGAAAAAAGTCATTTCGAGATAAACGCGTTTGAAAAATAAATTCTCGGTAACTAAAAACTCAAGACAGTTAATAAAAATGTTAAATGCTTACCGATTAATCTGTAATGCCAGCAACATATAGTAATCTTTCTTCTTCCTCATAGGCTTCTTTTTGCGCTTACAGCAGTACTTTCCGAGCATTCCGACCTTCCGTCGACTCCAATGAAACATGGCGATTCTGCCGGCTAACGCGCTGGTTATCCATTTGTACGGCATAATTGAAGCTTTGCGTGCCTACTACAATTCCTACCTCGTTCATGACCATCAGAAGGGATGAATTTCCTTCACTGAATAAGCCCACACTAAATACGATGCCAATCCAACGAGCGCAATTCAATTAATTCATTTCAATTGTCCGGAGTGCAAATGTTTAGGAGCTAATCGCCAAATAGTGGAATTAAAACTTTCAGTCACATTTTGTGTTTGGCCACCTAAACATCTATGCCATGCCATCATTGATAATCTTCATATATTGGAAGAATTTCCTTCTGTACGTCGCGGAGAAATGGAGTACGGTGCGGTTCATGTTTCATTCCAAGAGCTGTTCGTTTCTGCCACTCGCACCAGTTGTCTTCTCCCTCTGGGCAATACTCGTGTCGAAGATTTTCATTCGTGGAAATCATATTATGACAGTATGTCGCCATAATTGCTTATTTCATGCCTTGTATATTATCTATATGTTATATGAATCGCTAGTCCGTAATAAGTGCTGAGCTTTTTCACTAATGACTCTGTAAGTTTGCCTTTTCCACCAAGCTTTTTAGTTTTTCGAATGTTTCCTAGTCGTCCCCATTCTCTTCTGGACGTTAGTATTGAAAGCGACTGTGAGATTAAACCGGTCAAGACAACCAGAGGTAGTGTTCCGCCCTATCTGCGCTAGAGCCTGTATTCTGTACTCGATGTGCACGCGGTTCTATGCTCATAAAATCCAAACGAATGCGAATTTTGCTTTGAAATTTTGACAGCGTATTCTTGGATAGTTACGCTAACGATACATGTAATAAAAAAATCTAAATTTTTTGAACCTCCTAATGTGGTTTCCCCCCTTAAACGGAATGTGAAGAAGCAGTTAGGCAGGCCGGCATGATCTTGCCGATTAACGATAAACACTCTGTTTATCGTTGGTCGACACTATTCCTGGGTTGCGCTACACATACATACCATCAGGTTAGGCGTAGTCACATTACCGAGCCAGGATAAAAAAAAAATGTACCAGTTGAATCCTTCCATATCGATTAAAATAATAATACCATCTCTGTATAACTGCTGAACACGGGCCTCTTCAACTGAAATGTTCTTTAATTCAGTGTGTTTGAGTATTTTATACTCAGCTAACTGTCCCTCGCGGTTTCACCTGCATGTTACTGCCCTCGCATGGGTACATAGCGTGATATACATATAAACCTCCCTCATGAATCACTCTATCTATTGCTGAAAACTGCATTACAATCTGTTGATCGATCAATCGATTCAATTTGCTGGTGGGAGGATACTTGTATCCGACCGGATAGCGACCACCGTACACTGGTGCTAAAACCTGCCATAGTGGCCCACCTTGCGTGGGTCGCGTTCCAGGGTCAGCCAGTGTATATCCGGTTCTCCCCAGGGGCTTGCCCCCTGATCCTCACCCTTTTCCCATCCCTTTTTCCTTCCCCCCTCCTTGGCCCTTTGACAGGCCGGCATGATCTTGCCGACCAACGATGGACACATTGTTTATCGTTGGTCGACAATATTCTTGGATTGCGCTACACTTACCATCAGGTGTAGCGTAGTCACTTTGCCGAGCCAGGATAAAAAAAAAAAAAAAAAAAAAAGTTTGAAAGATTTAAGCGTACCGACCCCAAACCAATAATCGCAGATGTCTCTGCCCTCCCCCCAGTGACCGCCCTGAGTCGAGGTCCGTACCCCAAAGGGGGTGCCCTCAGCGAGGTCACTTAAATGTAACGGTTGAGAGCGCCTAAAGTGCTCGCCCGAAAGTCCGGTGAAGCTGTAGAAAGCCGACTCGTGTCAGGCTAACAGAATAGCGTCAAACCGCAAAAAAAAAGCGTACCGACAGCGGAAGCGACTTCATTTTATACTACGTAAAGAAGATGCCGTTGTAGATATTGCGTTATTTATAGCATCCATAGCCAATCCATTGAATTTAAAATGTCTAGACTCTAGACAGAACCCCCGCGTTGGGCAAGTTCATTCGAGTTCAAAACTAAAATGAAATTAGGTGTCTGCAAAACATTTTTAAAAGTCTGTCAGTCTGAATACATACATAAACTCACGCCTGTTTCCCATAGGGGTAGGCAGAGATAACAGACTTCCACCTGCTAAGATCCTTACGGTGTGTGTCTTTGGCCTCCTTCACTCTCATTAAATTCTCCATTTTATTTTATTTGATTGAATGACGAGGCGAGCAAGGTGCTCGCCTGATGGTAAGCGCCACGCCTGCCCATAAACAGAAGCAACACCACACAGAATTTTGAATTGTGTACAAAGCACTGCATGACACTGAACTGCGCTCGTCACCCCGAGACAAGATGTTAATTCTAATAATGCCTAGTAATTTCACTGGCTTCAAAGTCCTTCAAACCGAAACACAGCAGTGCTTACACACTGTTGATTGGCGGCAGAAATAGACAAAGCTGCGGTACCAACCCACACGGCCTCTCGCATACGAGGGACCTACCACCTTTGTATCGACGTATCTTCATGCATGCACGTCGTGCAAATCTGCAAATGCCTTTTCCAACGTTAACACCCTATTACTCCTCAAGTTTCCACCAGTGGCGCCACTTTCATAGTAACCAGATAATGTATCGGTGCACATGTTAATCTTTATGACGCAAGTATTATCTTCTTTGACGTTTATTACACACGTCGAATATGTAACTAATCACAAATGTCTGCGAGTTGAGATTTGATAATTATTATAAGGCAAATGCTTCGTAAATACACGTAGATATCGATACAGGAATCGCGATAGGTTTGCTGTTATGCGTAGACGCCGATGAAATAAAAAAATGAGGTTTTTTTTTGTATAGCATAGGCCGGCAAACTAGCAAATGGGTCACCATGATGGTGAGTAATCTCCACCGCCCATGTATGCCATGTAAAGCGAAGGGATTGGAATGGGTCACCTGATGGTAAGTGATCTCCACCGCCCATGTACGCGCACAATACCAGAAGAATCACTGGCGCGTTGCCGACCTTAAAGCGAAGGGATTGGGAAAGGGGATTTGGGTCTCCGGATATCTCACTCATCGTTCGAAACGCAGCAGCAGGCCGCTACTTTACGTCGGTTTTCTATGCGACTGTGGCAACGACCCGGTTGAACCGGCCCAGTGTAGACTAAACTGTCTACAGCTTGGCTCTACCACTAATAAGCTATACCATACAGAGTTAAAATAGACGACGATGGTGTATAAATTTATTAATTCATTCTGTGCATAACATGACTGTCTCGGTGGCGTAGTTGTATTTGCGGTACGACTGCTGTGCTGAGGTCTCGGGTTCGATCCCCGGGTCGAGTAAAAGTGATATTGGGTTTTACTATCACGAAATATTCTATAAATTTTAAACGAAGCAACGAAGTTCGAATCATACATAGAGTAAAGTAGGCATACAATAGACATTACAATAATAATATTTTTGATGTAAATTTCTACCACAAAAAGTAAAAACATAATATATGAAAAATGATTTACATAAAGTTTCTTACGTTTACGCGAATGTTACCCATTGAAATAAAACGAATTGAAACGGATTTTATCGCGGTTTTTCATTTTATTTTGGTCCCGACGTTTCGAAAGCTTTTCAGCCCTTGTGGTCACGGGGTGGACTGACCCCACCACACAGTCCACAGTCACCCCGTGACTACAAAACAAAATAAAATAAAAAAACGCGATAAAATCCGTTTAAGTTCGTTTTATTTCAATGAAAAATGATTGTTTTTTCCTATCCGTTGTGGTTTCCTGGAATATTTTTTGTTGAGAATTAAAAATATTTTACCAACTGTTATATTTTAGTTACCGTATTTTATATTAGAAATGTTATTATTATGATGTATATTCTATGTTTTCTTTTTTTATTATTTGTTTGAATAACGAGACGAACAACGCTCGCCTGATGGTAAGCGCCACGCCTGCCAATAAACAGAAGCAACACCACACAGAACTTTGAATTACAAAGCACTGCATGGCGCTGAACTGCGCTCGTCACCCCGAGACGTAAGATGTTAAGTCTCATAATGCCCAGTAATTTCACTGGCTTCAATGTCCTTCAAACTGAAACACAACAGTGCTTACACACTGTTTGGCGGCAGATATAGACAAGGCGGTGGTACCAACCCAGAGGGCCTCCCGCATGATCATGCTGTAGACAAAACTGTCTACAGCGTGGCTCTTATATCATATTTCTATATACTCATATATACTATAATGTCGTCGGTGAACTGACATTGCGTCCCTTGACGTTCGGCAGAATTATGTCGGCCCGAACTTACTGCTATCCACTCGGACAATGTTAATTGTAGTATATTTGTGACTGGCCACGCTCAATGCTCAATGATAAGTAAATGATGTATAATGGCAGTAGCTTGTTTTCTGGTTGTCAAATAAAATATTAATACAAGACGGCGTATTTTCCTATTTATTCCGGATTTCTCATTAATGTATGAGGTGCTCTCGAAATCACTTAAAACCTTCATTCACTCTTCACCTTCTTCCCCAGATTCCTATGGACCCTCTACGTGAACAACAACGGCGACAATGGCACCTACATATACAAGAAGGACTTTGTCCGTATACTCCACCTCGAGAACACCTCCCTCCCGGTGACGGGGGCCCATCGCACCGCCGAGACCTTGCTGGGCCTCTTCGGTTCCGGAGAGAAGGTCACCTTCGACCAGTTCAGGTCGTGGCTGCTGATACACAAGGACGCCACGGTGCTGTCCAAATGGCTGCTGTCTGAAGTCAACGTGGCGCAGGATCTGGAGACGCCCACGTTCTACCAGAGTCTCGCTGGTGTCACGCATTTGGAGGAGAGGGTGAGTGTATTTTTTTTAACGGATTGATGAGATCAACTGGTCGTCTTGCTCATGAAAAGGTAACAACACCATCCGGAACCTTGAGTTGCAAAGTATTGCCTAGCAGTTCTCCGCGCTTGTCTCCGTGGAGACATCAGATAGAAATGTCACTGGCTTCAATATTTGCTATAGTTTCAAATCGAAACCCAACAGTGCTTACACACTGGTGCTTGGCAGCAGAAGTAAGTGAAGCGGTGGTCGGTACTCAGAAGGACTTTTTAATTATACGAGAGGCCGGCAAACGAGCAAGTGGGTCAGCTGATGGTGAGTGATCTCCACCTCCCATGTATGCCTACAATACTAGAAAAATCATAGGCGCGTTACCGTCCTTAAAGGGAAGGGATAATTAAGGTATTGGGAAGGGGAGGGCGATTTGGACCTCCCGATATCTCTCTCACCGGACAAAACGCAGCAGCAAGCCGCTACTTTACGTTTGTTGCCTGTGAGACAGTGGCAAAAACCCGGCCGATCCGGCCCATTCATGCTGTAGACAAAACTATCTACAGCTTGAATATACTATTTAACTTACGGTTAAAAAGTACACTAGTCGATGGCTGGATTCGTTAGTGGGTTATGTATGGTGGGTGGGTATGGTGTTAAAACCTGCCATAGTTATCCACACGCGTTGTGTGGATGGCGTTCCAGGATCAGCCAGTGTATATCCGAGGGGCTTGCGAGATGACTTGATGGTTGGTTGGAGCGAGTATGGACGTACAGCCTTGTATCCCTGTACCTGCATCGGTCATCCGCCTGTCCTGTCGCAGGCCCCTTGATTAGCTTTTCCCTTTTCGAAGCGCGAACGCATAATGACAGTTTCTTTAAAATAACGCTACTGGTCCGTTTTTGGCGCTATATAAAAACGAACAAATCACATAGACACAGAAACCTACACTTAGCACAAATGTCACTGAATGCGACGGATTATTAATATTTTCTTTAAATACAATTAGTATGATATTAACGCTTACTTAGGATGCAAAAAAAAAATGGGTGCGTGTACTTATGTACGCGCGTGAGAAGTTATACTTCTTTGTTATTTATTCAATTTAATAGCAAATATTAAAAATTAATATTATTATTTGATGTTCAATTTTAATTTTTATCACAAACTTTTTATTAAATGTTTTTTAAATTTATTTCTTTATTTTGTGAATATTAAATAACCAATAATAAGTATTTAACATTAATAATTTAATAATATTTAGTGTTAATTATATTAAATAAAAGTGTTTTAATTTATATCAATAAATAATACATACGGATAGTTAACCTCAATTATATTGGAGCACTTGAAAAAGTATATAAGCACAATTTTTTTCACTAATATTCACAAATAGTAAGTAATATCAATCAAAATATAAATAAATAAATAATACATACGGATAGTTAACCTCAATTATATTGGAGCACTTGAAAAAGTATATAAGCACAATTTTTTTCACTAATATTCACAAATAGTAAGTAATATCAATCAAAATATTCAATTTAAATCACTACTGAATATAATTTATTAGCACATATATAAATTATAAAGGACATTGTCAAAAATGGCATCACTTCCGTCATAGTCCTCGGTATTATAATTTTTGGTTCAAATTCGGGTTTTTAATAGGCAAAGGTATTGTAGCTCATACAGCCAAGTCTTTGTAACAACACTCTTAAGCTTCGCATTGTTATGCATTTCGCCAAAGACAAGTGTAATTTATTCTCAAGTCTTCACAACAACGATGAAATATCGTAACATTAATAATTTAATAATATTTAGTGTTAATTATATTAAATAAAAGTATTTTAATTTATATCAACATATCCACTCGACATGATAGAAGTACATTCTACTCTCTTCGCGTTTATGCGAGCCTGGTACTTTTTACGGCAACATGTTCCGAATAAGAAAAAACCTAAAGAGTTTTTCTTTGTCCAAATCGTCATTTGTTTATTAATTACGGCTACTTTCACTCTCATCATTTTTTCTTAACGCGCCTAACTTCATACTGTTAATTTTTTGTGTCACAGGTGCGCGCGCATCTTAAAATTTCACTCTCATCATTTTTTCATAACGCGCCTAAAGAAGTATAACTTCAAAAATACGCGTCGAATTGAGAACATCCTACTTTTTTGAAGTCGTTAAAAACGCTTAACATACATGACAAATCTCACGCAGACTGTAGTGTTTTCGTATCGGTCAAAATATTACAAAATAAATGTGTCATGGTTGCAAAGTGTGACAACCTAAAAATCATTAACAAAAAAAATTAACGATACGATACAATTTTAGATATAGAAATATGTCTACGTTTGGATCTTTATTTTTGGTTATTGCTATTTGAATACTTCACGTTGGCGAAATCATAAAAAAACTATATTTTATGAATGGTAGAGCCACGCTGTAGACAGTTTTGTCTACAGCATGAATGGACTGGCTCGACCGGTTCGTTACCACTGTCTCAAAGAAAACCGACGTAAAATAGCGGCTTGCTGCTGCGTTTCGTACGGTGATTGAGATATCCGGAAGCCCAAATCCCCTCCACTTCCCAATCCCTAATTATCCCTTTCCTTTAAGGTCGGCAACGCGCACATGATTCTTCTGGTGGTGGGCGTACATGGGCGGTGGAGATCACTTCACAAAAAAAAAACATATAGTAATAGGTTTCCGATGGTACTCTTTGGGGCCCGGAAGCCAAAAAATCCCTATCAACTTATGACCTGATAGTGCCAAATTAAGACTTATAACATTTCGCACATGGGGCAGTGATCAGATAAACATTTCATTCGATGTGTAGTGGTGTTTGTAGCTGATATCAATTTGCGTAGATAACGAGCCGGCTGTACGTCTTATCAAACGATTGGCAAATTGTTCGCGCCCCGCCGTGATTACCAGATTTGTTGGGGAAATGCTTTCTTCTGGATTTGTGTTTGGGGATTTTTTGCTTCTGATTTCCACCCCCCATGAAAGTCCACAACTCCCGGGGAGTATTGGATGCATTCTGGATGATGATTTTTGAGTGGTAGAGCCACGCTGTAGACAGTTTCGTCTACAGCATGAATGGGCTGGCTCAACCGGGTCATCACCACTGTCTCATAGAAAACAGACGTAAAGTAGCGACTTGCTGCTGCGTTTCGTACGGTGAGTGAGATATCCGGAAGCCCAAATCCCCTCCCCTTCCCAATCCCTAATAATCCCTTTCCTTTAAGGTCGGCAACGCGCCCATGATTCTCCTAGAGGTGGGCGTACATGGGCGGTGGAGATCACTTACCATCAGGTGACCCACTTGCTCGTTTACCGGCCTATGCTATAAAAAAAGAAAGAATGGATGCATGGTCTTAAAGGAAATTGGTTATTAAGGGATTGAGAATGGGATTTGGGCCTCCGGATATCTCACTCACCATACAAAACGCAGCAGCAAGCCTCTAATTTATGTCGGTTATCTGGGAGGCAGTCGTAACGACCCGGTCGAGCCGGCCCATTCATGCTATAAAAAAACTGTCTACAGCGTGGCTTGAGGAGCTTGCGACATGACTTGATGGTTGATTGGGGCAGGTATAGGGGTTCTTTCATCTCCAAAGAGGGAAGAAGCATTTATACAGGCCGGCATGACTCTGGTGACCGACCGATAAATTCATTTTTTGTCGGTGGTCGCTGGTTTTTTGGATTGTACTACACTTACCATCAGGTGTAGTGCAGTAACTTTGCCGTGCTCGAATAAAAAAAAAAACTGATGGTATCAGTATTACCTATTATAACCGTAATTGCCGGATACGGTCATTATTATTATAATACTGTTACAATTTTATTTATTACGTCTTACGTGTGGGTACGTGACGTCAAAATGAAGCTTCGAGACGGTCTACGTGTGGTGATCGAACCCGTGGCTTATCGTTTCTAATGGTCCAGTATTAGCGCGAGCTAAGGCAAATAAGCGCAATACTTGTGTCGTGTGTACAACGCGTCACGACCGGGGAAATACCACTGTCTCACAGATACCCAACGTGAACTGGCAACTTGCTGTTGCGTTTCATGCTGTGCCTGAGATTCACCGATCCCTTCCCATTAAGGTCGGTAATGACCCCATCATTGTTGTCGTTGGATTTTCATGAGCGGCGGAGATTACTTGCCATCAGCTGACTCATGTGCCGTCCTTTGTTATAAAAAAAAATGAATAAAGGGCGTCAGGTGTATGCCGCGCTTTGTCTGTCGCTCGGCAGCGCCTGCTATACGCCAAATACGCCAGGGAAGCTCTCATATTTTACAAGGTGGTAGGTCCCTCGTATGCGACAGGCCGTCTGAGTTGGTACCATCGCTTTGTCCATTTGTGCCGCCAAGTAATAGTGTGTAAGCACTTTTGTGTTTCGTTTTGAACGACATTGAAGCCAGTGAAATAACTGGGCATTAGACTTAACATCTCATGTCTTGGGGTGACGAGCGCAGTTCATTGCCATGCAGTGCTTTGTAATTCAAAGTTCTGTGTGATGTTGTTTCTGTTCGTGGGCAGGCGTGGCGATCACCATCAGGCGAGCGCCTTGCTTGTCTCGTCATTCAATCAAATAAAAAAAATATCACAGGGAAGTGACATCTATGCTCGTTGGAAGCCCGTCAACCAAAGCTTGTAACCCTGAACATGTGGGGGTTCATGAGCGGCGGTTATCTCGTTTCCACAATTTTGTGATTATTACCCTGTAGATATTAAATAGTGTTTTTTTATAGCATAGGCCGGCAAACTCGCAAGTGGGTCACCTGATGGTAAGTGATCTCCACCGCCCATGTACGCTCACCACCAGAAGAATCATGGGTGCGTTGCCTAACTTAAAGGAAAGGGATAATTTGGGAAGGGGAGGGGATTTGGGCTTCCGGATATCTCACTCACCGTACGAAACGCAGCAGCAAGCCGCTACTTTACGTCGGCTTTCCGGAGACAGTGGTAACGACCCGGTCGAGCCAGCCCATTCTTGCTGTAAACAAAACTGTCTACAGCGTGGCTGTACCACATAAAAATCTTAACTTATTGATCTTGCCTGCAGGATATCATAGAGCTGGAGAAATGTTTCTGGTCGCTCCGCAACGCGGCGCCCACAGGGCAGTTGGACGCTGAGAGTCTCACACCGTTACTGTCGCCCCCGCTGCCACCAGCCGCGGTGGCCGGCGCCTTCCTGGCCTTCGACGAGAACCGCGACGGCCACGTCGACTTCAAGGAGTTGTGCTGCGGACTCAGCGCCGCGTGTCGAGGGCCCAGCACTGAGCGGCTCAAGTGTGAGTATACATAAATAACCCTAGACCAGTGTTTCCTAACCTTTCTTAGGCCCTGCCCCACCTTAACATTTTTTTTGTTAATTTTGTCACCGATATCTAGCATTGCATTTAAATAACTCAAAGAGAAAGGGTTAAAGTCGTGTCGAGTCCATTTTTAAATTACCCTCCTTAACTATCAAATCGCCCCCCTGTGGGGCGTAGGCCCCACGTTGGGAAACACTGCCCTAGAGTGTTATTTTCCTTTAATATTTGTCAGTGAAGCCGACAGCCGAGTGAGACATCAGGAAAAAAAAAAATGGGTGCGTGTACTTATGTACGCGCGTGAGAAGTTATACTTCTTTGGAATCATTAAATAACCAATAATAAGTATTTAACATTAATAATTTAATAATATTTAGTGTTAATTATATTAAATAAAAGTATTTTAATTTATATCAACATATCCACTCCACATGATAGAAGTACATTCTACTCTCTTCACGTTTATGCGAGCCTGGTACTTGTTCCGAATAAGAAAAAAACCTAAAGAGTTTTTCTTTGTCCAAATCGTCATTTGTTTATTAATTACGGCTACTCGCCATGAAAAATGGACATTCTACTCTCTTCGCGTTTATGCGAACCTGGTACTTTTTTTACGGCACCATGTTCCAAATTATAAAATAAAAACCGCATCTATATATAATTATATATATATATATATATTTATATTTATTTATTTATATTTATTTATTTATTTTTTTATTTCACTCATCATTTTTTCATAACGCGCCTAACTTCATACTGCTGGCATAATGTATAACAGATGCCATTAAAAAAAAAAAAAAAAAAAAAAAAAAACTTCATACTGCTCTCACGCGCCTAACTTCATACTGTTAATTTTTTCTGTTAATTTTTTGTGTCACAGGTGCGCGCGCATCTTAAAATTTCACTCTCATCATTTTTTCATAACGCGCCTAAAGAAGTATAACTTCAATAAAAAAAGAGATTACGCGAAACGAGCAATTGGGTTACCTAACGGTAAGTGATCTCCACCGCACATGTACGCCCACAATACCAGAAGAATCATGGGCGCGTTGCAGACCTTAAAGGAAAGGAATAATTAGGTGGGGGATTTCGGCTTCTGGATATCTCACCGTATGAAACGCAGCAGCAAGCCGCTACTTTACGTCAGTTTTTAGCGAGACAGTGATAACGACCTGGTCGAGCCGGCCAATTCATGCTGTAGACATAACTGTCTACAGCGTGGCTATACCACTCAACACTCATAACGAGTTGGACAAAGCGCACCGAGATTTTTGTTAATACTTGCATATCGGTCTTGCCATAGTAACGCATATTCTGGAAAATTCCCATTACTGTTCAAAAGATAGAGGTATTTAGATATAAGGACAATCTGACAGACAGACAGACGGCGCCGCATAGAATTATCAATAGGATTCCATTGGCACAAACCCTAAAAACTCCAGACATATTGTTTCCTTCTAGTCTTACTTTGAAAAAGGTTTAACTATTTGAATTACTCACAAAGAAAATGACTACTCGTTTCGAGAATGTCGACCTGCCATGTTGGGTTTTAGTAGAATAGGGGAAATCCTACAAATATCAACTTTTTAATAATACGAAGCAGTGACGTAGCGATTCTTATATCTCAACTCGTAAGTGACTCAGCGAAACGTAATACGAAATGCAACCATTATGTACCTCAAACACAATCGTCTTAAGGAAATTAATCATTGCACGTACATTCCAGTGGTTTCTACGCTTGTAAGTGTTTGTGTAAACAGTGTGTAGGTACCTTCAGAGTTTGGATTTCTAAGCTGTGTTTTGTATATTGTAGTGTGTCATATAATCTTGGGGGTACAGAGTCCCACACCTTTGAAATTTGTTTGTGGGCACGAAGCTAATACGTAGAGGCACGGTAGACAATTTCAATTTAATTTGTGATGGCATTTTTTTATTATTATCAGTGTCATATTATCGTGTTAAACCGTATGGAAAAATAAAGATTTTATCACGCTTATTAATGCAAATTATGAAGTCCTGTAGTTTAAATTTTAAATGTAAATGGTTTTCGAAAACGGAAATGTCTATAGATAATGTTATATTGAATAAAATACATATAGGTAGGTGCACTATACCATTGAATATGAAAAAATACTTAGACACCGACTAATTTGGCTGGCAACCCTAATCTAAATATACACTTGTATAATTCTCCACCATGTTTGACTTTGTTATTGAAAAATAATTACGCGTTCTATCTATCCTAGTGCGCATTGGTTTAAATCCATCTGTCACGGTGTCTGATCTCCGGCGTTACTGAGTCACAAACCCACGGCCGCATTTGACCCGCGGTTACAGCAAAAACTAACGTTTCCGACTTTTTCACTTCCATGCAACGTCCTTGCTATTAACCTCGTTGTGATATTGTCCTATCCTGAGCGATCAGCTATAAGATAGTCTAAGATTTTAAAATATTCACTGCTGACTCTTTAGAAGTCACCTTCGTGCTTTGTAGGTAAGTGCCTAAAAATGTTGTGAAGAATTTGATTTTCGAAGTTTAATTTAATTACAAATTATTACATTAAGAGCCGATTTTTCAATGTCTGAATAAATGTTATCTGCCAGATAGGTAACACATTTAATTTTGTATTTTGCCGTTGTGTACATGAGGTTGAACAAATATGGTCAAAATCAAAAGAATCGTGTAAAAAGTTCAAAATGTCAGTTAATTATTTTTTTATTTTACGAAGTTAAATGTGACCAACGTTTTCATCAGCTACTTGTGCACTGTTCTTAACGCCGCTATAGACACGTAACTTATCGCATATCCCATCGCGTACAGTACGACAGGGGCCGTCGTCTCGTGTATGGTCGATGGTTCGGAGTCCATTGTTTGAGAAATGCAGATAAACAACGCAAGGTCGTGTTACGTGTCACATTCTAGCGATAAATATGAATATATTAACTTGTCTTTTTTATTAAATTTGTCACGATTTCTCATAGACGTCTTATGATATTTTAATAATGAAAATGTGTCGCTAAAATGTATACAGAATAATAGACGTTTAATACATGAATTACTTATTTAATAGACAGACACAACACGTAACAATCAGAAGATACATAATATATGACAGCTCTCTGCTTGACAAGCACGGAGTATCAATACTTTTGTATAATACATTACAGTCGCATTTTTCATATGAAAATGAAATGGAATAAATTTACAGATAATGTAAATACTAGACCTGTATTTCACATTACATTGATACCGTCTGTGGCGCGCAGTGGGCGAGTAGCTGAGTATGAAACGTGGGTGTGATTCCAGGGAGTCAATTCTCGCGCATTCGAATTCGAAATAAATAATAGTTAAAAAAAAAACTTAAAAACACGCTTTTATAGAAAATCTAACTACAAAATAGATAATAAATTTTAATAAATTTGAAGAAAAAATTGTATTTCATTGGAAAAAAAGGCAAAGTTATGTGGGATGTTGGTTTATGGGCAGGCGTGGCGCTTACCATCAGGCGAGCGCCTTGCTCGTTTCTTCATTTAATCACATAAACAAATCCTTTCACCACATTCCTCTAATGAATGTAGACAACAATTTTAATGCAGTTTGCGCTGTAATTCATGGACTGACCATCAGCTTCCGCGTTCTAAATCAGTGTAGACTATAAAAAAAACACTATCGTACTAAATTACTCGGCAGCCGTAACATAATCTAGTTCCGATGTAATTTGCGTGTCATTTGTATTAGGTAATGTGCCTTAGTAAGTGGACACGTGAATTGTATTTATATAGGTGTGTGTATGTGAGAGCTCGTGTGTGTGTGTGTGTGTGTTTCCCGAACACACGTCAATGGTTTTCACCACAACGTTAAGGTAAATTATCTAAACTAATATAATAAAGAGGAAAGATTTGATTATTTGTTTGCATTGAATAGGCTCTGTAGTGCAGTCCAAAAAACCAGCAACCACCGACAAACAATGAGTTTATTGGTGGTCATCAGAGTCATGCCGGCCTGTATAAATGCTTCTTCCCTCTTCGGAGAGGGAATAAGCAAATAGAGGGGCCTGCGACAGGACAAGCGGATGCCAATGCAGGCACAGGGATACAAGGATGTACCCGTATATACCCGCCCCAACCAACAATCAAGTCATGTCGCAAACCTCTCGGGAGAACCGGATATACACTATCTGATCCTGGAACGTGATCCACACAAAGTGTGTGGGTTACTATGGCAGGTTTTAACACCATGTGTACGGTGGTCGCTACCCGGGAGGATAGCGAATATCCTACCACTAGCACCAGTGCGTGTCACTGGATCTTGCCTTACAGGAATTACAGTGGCGGGTGTGTGGGCGGGATAGTCTTGTCCATGCATAGTAATTGTTAATTTTGGAATTAAAACTACCAACTCAAGGTTCACGGTTGATTGTCATCGACACAGACACTACATCACACACAATAAGGTAGTCGAATAAATCACACATAATCCTTGCCAGTGTTCACAATAGCTTGTAAATTGTTAGAGGAATGATTTAACTTCAACACCTCGGTTAGATAATAAGATATATTCCGAAAAACAAGTATCTATTGTCGTTGACAACGAATAAATTATACACAAATGTGACGTCAATGGATTGCGGTATATTCAGATCGCTTTCCGTTTTCATAATGCGTTGTTTGGAGGTTACGTGTGCATTTTTCTGTCACTGAGTGATTAAAAACTATGTTTTCTTATGTTTACGCGAATATTACACATTGAAATGAAACTAATTGAAACGGATTTTATCGCGGTTTTTTTAATTTAATTTCGGTGCCGACGTTTCGAAAGCTTTTCAGCCTTCGTGGTCACGTGTTAGACTGCAATTTCAGTTGACCGGCAGCGACAAAGGCACCGACTCCAAAGAGACCTGTAATTGTTATTTTTCACTTTTCAGTATTATTTTTTTACTAGCTTAACCTCGCGACTCCGCCTGCGTGGTCTGCTTTTTTCGGGGTAAAAGTAGCCTATGTTCATCAGGGATAATGTAGGATTCTAATGGTGAAATAATTTTTCAAATCGGTCCTGTAGTTTTTAATTTTATTCGTTACATACAAAAATACAAATATTTCCTCTTTATAATAACAGTGTAGATAGAAATTTAAATTATTGATTTAAGTAAAGGAATTTAGCGATATTAAAGTCATATCCCAATTTTTTAAGTTTAAACTTCTTTAGCCGTGTTGAGCACTTCTTGGTAGGGGGCAAACTTGTGGTTTCGCGTCAGCGACATGCTAATGTTAATTCAAACTATACACGTATAAATCACCGTATACACCTGACCGTGTGCTGTGCGCGTTAGACGCTTTTTGGATAGGTAAAATCTTTTGAGCTCTTAGTATCGAGTCGAGTTGAGAGTGAGTATTAAATAAATAAACTGAAGTTATAAGTTTTCACTTCTATCGGCAGTCCCTAAGACTGCCAATTTATTTTTACTTGATGTGAGTTGAAATGTTATTATTTGCATCCATGTAATAGTCAGTGGCTTTAACCTCATCACATAACCATTATCATATGTACACAAACACTTATTGCAGTATAGATTACGAACGAGCCTCGAATATCTCGTTCGCGTAAACACAATTCGTGATTAACATCTTTGTAAATGTATCAAAGGTGATTTTTTTTTATGTTTACTGTCTGATACGGCGATGTGATAAAAATGTTTTAACAAAATCGCTTCACTTTTCGCGTAGAAATTAATGTAGGTACAACACACGCAAGGTGGTAGGTCCCTCGTATGCGAGAGCCCGTCTGGGTTGGTACCACCGCCCCGTCTATTTCTGCCAAACGAGTGTGTAAGCACTGTTGTGTTTCGGTTTGAAGGACATTGAAGCCTGTGAAATTACTAGGCATTATGAGACTTAATATCTTATGTTTCGGGGTGACGAGAGCAGATCATTGCCATGCAGTGCTCTACAATTCAAAGTTCTGTGGGGTGTTGCTTCTGTTTATGGGCAGGCGTGGCGCTTATCATCAGGCGAGCGACTTGCTCATCTCGTCTTTCAATCAATTTTTTTTATGGGTAAGGACGGTAAAAGAGCAAGTGGGTCACCTGATGGTGCCACCACCACCTATGAACATAACTCCTGAAGAATTACAGATGCGTTGCCGACCTCAAAGGCAAGGAATGATTTAGGGATTGGGAAAGGGACTTGGGTTTCCGAATATTCACTCACCGTACAAAACACAATAGCAAGCCGCTACTTCATATTGGTTTACTGTGACAGTCACAAACAACAACCGGGGCAAAGAAAAACAACCCGGTCGAGCCTACCCATTCATGCTGTAAACAAAGCTGTATATAGCGTGTATCTACCACTTACTAGAAATAATATAATAGGCGATGTTACCGTGGAAGTTATCTACTGACAACCTCCTGTTATTTTAAGTCGTTTAAAAAGCGGCCAAGTGCGAGGCTTACTCGCGAACTAAGGGTTTCGTACCACCATACTTAAATGTTAACTTTTTGTTTTATTAACATAATGCTTTTTAACACGTTACAGAAAATTTGACTTGTAGTTTTTACGACCGGTCGCCTATCTGACGTCAATACATCCAGACCCGAAACAAATCGGTGCGGGAATCGAACCTGTGGCTTCCCGCTTCTCAGCCGGCTACATGCCCACTGCGCCACGATGGCTGTCAAATTGAAATGTATTATTTTTAAGGGCTAAAATAATAAATTCCCTTTCAGTCTGCTTCAAGATCTTCGACCTGGACAGCGACGGGGTGCTCAACAAGAAGGAGCTCATCGACACGGTGGGCATCCTCTGCACCGTCGCCAACGAGAGCATCAAGAACCAGGGGTCCAGAGCCTCGACGCCGGACAGCACGGAGCCCGACATGGAGAAGGGGTTCGATCCTGAGGTGGTGTTGGTCAATCTGCGAGAGAAGCTGGTCACGGTGCCCAGGAATGGCAGGAAGCCGATGTTCCAGCTGGGACCTAACGGTGATTCGGAGGAGATTATTGTTTTGAAGGAGGTAAGTTATTACAGCATTGAATTTTGTGAAAGCAATAAGATAGGTATTAAAAATTCTGGTATTATTGAATTGCAAGAACCTTGCTTCCAACACTTTCTATGTTATGTCTATAGTTTTACACAACCGACAATAAGGTTTTTATAAGTTTTATCCTTCTGTTTGTCTCTGTGCGTATGTGCGTACGTACGTGTGTCATCGTAGCGCCGTTCATTTCAGTTCATCATGAATGGGCCGACTCAACCGGGTCGTTAACGCTGTCTCACAGAAAACCGACGTAAAGTAGCGGCTTGCTGCTGGGTTTCGTACGATGAGTGAGATATCCGCAGGGCCCAATTATCCCTCCCCTTCTCAATCCCTAATTATTCCTTTCCTATAAGGTCGGCAACGCGCCCATGATGGTACTGGTATTGTGGGTGTAAAAAAACTACCAATTTACATCGAATAAGTTTTCAGGAAAATTTTATGTTCTAAATACATATAACATTCCATAATAATTATGTTGATCCTGAGAACCCGTGGACGAGAAATTACAAATTGTGTTCGATTTAAAAAATGACGAATCACGAGTAGAGTTGAGGCTCGTCGCCTATCACATCATGGGACGGATGAGCTCGGCGAACAGCGAGTGTACTCATTACATCTCTGCCTACCTCTTCGATAAACGACGCGAGCTTAATTTATTTTGATCCAGCTGGAAATGCAAGAGGAGGAGGGGCTCATTGCCAACGACACGGTGCTGACGTTAGAGGACTTCCTGATCTGGTCGGTGGAGAGCGCCGAGGGTCTGGTGACGCCGTTCCTGGAGCTCATCTACGAGATGTGCCACATCGTGCTCGGACTCAGGCCGCAGTGCAAGCACAAGGAGAGGGATATTGGTGAGTGTCTTCTTCAATATCAACGACACGGTGCTGACGTTAGAGGACTTCCTGATCTGGTCGGTGGAGAGCGCCGAGGGTCTGGTGACGCCGTTCCTGGAGCTCATCTACGAGATGTGCCACATCGTGCTCGGACTCAGGCCGCAGTGCAAGCACAAGGAGAGGGATATTGGTGAGTGTCTTCTTCAATATCAACGACACGGTGCTGACGTTAGAGGACTTCCTGATCTGGTCGGTGGAGAGCGCCGAGGGTCTGGTGACGCCGTTCCTGGAGCTCATCTACGAGATGTGCCACATCGTGCTCGGACTGCGGCCGCAGTGCAAGCACAAGGAGAGGGATATTGGTGAGTCACTTGTTGAATATCAACGACACGGTGCTGACGTTAGAGGACTTCCTGATCTGGTCGGTGGAGAGCGCCGAGGGTCTGGTGACGCCGTTCCTGGAGCTCATCTACGAGATGTGCCACATCGTGCTCGGACTGCGGCCGCAGTGCAAGCACAAGGAGAGGGATATTGGTGAGTCACTTGTTGAATATCAACGACACGGTGCTGACGTTAGAGGACTTCCTGATCTGGTCGGTGGAGAGCGCCGAGGGTCTGGTGACGCCGTTCCTGGAGCTCATCTACGAGATGTGCCACATCGTGCTCGGACTGCGGCCGCAGTGCAAGCACAAGGAGAGGGATATTGGTGAGTCACTTGTTGAATATCAACGACACGGTGCTGACGTTAGAGGACTTCCTGATCTGGTCGGTGGAGAGCGCCGAGGGTCTGGTGACGCCGTTCCTGGAGCTCATCTACGAGATGTGCCACATCGTGCTCGGACTCAGGCCGCAGTGCAAGCACAAGGAGAGGGATATTGGTGAGTCACTTGTTGAATATCAACGACACGGTGCTGACGTTAGAGGACTTCCTGATCTGGTCGGTGGAGAGCGCCGAGGGTCTGGTGACGCCGTTCCTGGAGCTCATCTACGAGATGTGCCACATCGTGCTCGGACTCAGGCCGCAGTGCAAGCACAAGGAGAGGGATATTGGTGAGTGTCTTCTTCAATATCAACGACACGGTGCTGACGTTAGAGGACTTCCTGATCTGGTCGGTGGAGAGCGCCGAGGGTCTGGTGACGCCGTTCCTGGAGCTCATCTACGAGATGTGCCACATCGTGCTCGGACTCAGGCCGCAGTGCAAGCACAAGGAGAGGGATATTGGTGAGTCACTTGTTGAATATCAACGACACGGTGCTGACGTTAGAGGACTTCCTGATCTGGTCGGTGGAGAGCGCCGAGGGTCTGGTGACGCCGTTCCTGGAGCTCATCTACGAGATGTGCCACATCGTGCTCGGACTCAGGCCGCAGTGCAAGCACAAGGAGAGGGATATTGGTGAGTCACTTGTTGAATATCAACGACACGGTGCTGACGTTAGAGGACTTCCTGATCTGGTCGGTGGAGAGCGCCGAGGGTCTGGTGACGCCGTTCCTGGAGCTCATCTACGAGATGTGCCACATCGTGCTCGGACTCAGGCCGCAGTGCAAGCACAAGGAGAGGGATATTGGTGAGTCACTTACTGATCAATACTTTTGTGCTGGAAATGGATCTTATTACTATTATTGAATGACGTGACGAGCCAAGCGCTCACCTGATGGTAAGCGCCACGCTTGCCCATAAACAGAAGCAACACCACACAGAACTTTGGATTACAAAACGCTGCATGGCACTGAACTGCGCTCGTCACTCCGAGACATAAGATGTTAAGTCTGATACTGCCCAGTAATTTCACTAGCTTCAATGTCCTTCAAACCGAAACACTAGTGCTTACACACTGTTGCTTGGCGGCAGAAATAGACAGCTCAGACGGCTTCTCGCATACAAGGGACCTACCACCTTGTAAATTAATACTGAAAAAACTGTAATGTGGATGACAAAAACACATTGTAAAAATTAAAGTGTAACTGATATTACATAACAAGTGTCTATAATTAGTCGGCAATGGTTGCTAGTTGTTACTTGTTACGATTGTTCAACATTGTTATCAGTTGCGCGCGCGCATCTCATTGTCGCGCCAAACTTGACACCGATAGCGCCGCGCACGTAGGGTTGGCACTTACTGACAATCACATGAAAATGTAATTTATTGACCATGATGACAATTAAATTAGCGCTTATGACAAGTATACAAAAATAAAAATAAAAGATAATAATCAGAAATCATATCATCTTAAAAATAAAAATATGCTTGTTAATAAAAATATGTTGAGGATAGATAATATAATTTAGAAATAAATTTAAATTTATGTAAATAAATACATGACAACGACAAGTGTCGACAAGTACATATTTCCATTGTTTTTTTTTTCTAGGAATTAATAACATGTTTTGAAAGAATAATAAATTATAGTTCTATTTTAACTTATTGTAGTTTACAACCGCGAAAAGACTGTTAAAACAATTTTTATTCATTTTTTTCAACTTTAAATTACAACGCATTAAATGGCCCTTTTTTATGCGATCACGGCAATGTGACTGCACTACACCTGATTGTAAGCGCAGTGCAGTCAAAAAAACAGCGACCACCAACAAACAATGAGTTTATCAGTGATCACCGGAATCATACCGGCTTGTATAAATCTTCACACTCCGAAGAGAGGAGAATCAAATCGAAGGGCCTGCGTGGATGTGGTATAACCTAGTGTATCCTGCACATGGATACAAGGTGTACCCCTTTACTCGCCCCTTCGGGAAAACCGGATATACACTGGCTGATCCTGGAACGCGATCCACACAAAGTGTGTGAGTCACTATGGTAGGTTTTAACACCATGTGTACGGTGGTCGCTATCCGAGCGGATATGAATCCTACCGCCAGCGATTAAATTGTAATATAATAAAAATCATGTAATCGTCTATCTATGTATGACAACCATACCCGCGACTCGCAGGAGACTCGCGTCAATATATGCATAGACAGTAAGGTATGAATGATGCACACAATGCGTCCTTGGTCATGTGCAAACTCGAGCAAATATAAAAAAAAGTGTGTGCCTGTGCAATTCACACACGGCAGAAGTGAAACCTCAGAATTATTAAAATAAATTAATTAACCAACGAATTTTAATAGGCAAAATCAAAAAAATAAAACACGTGAATAATACCCCACGTTGTTTATGACATATTTTCCGAAGGCTTCGTTATACGTACGTGCAAAGGCACGTGATAGCTACACACTTTACACTTGTATCTCATTCTCTCGCAGGCTAAATCCTATTTATGAATATGTTTGTCTTTGCCGTGACGCATTTTCGTTTCATCGAGTTTCAAATCATAACGATTCTAAAGAAGAACTTCAAAAAATGGGAATTCGTTATATTGTGTATAGAACATTTTTCTTATAGATTTTATTCCGATTGTAATGCAAGGATTTATTTTATTTCTCCGTTTATTTGACTTAACTATCATATAGGGTAATGGTACTAAATATCCTACCTATACATACCTCTTGCGAAATAACGTGTGGGTGGGTCGGGATTCCCCAACTTCCCAAGCATTAGTGCGTGAGCACTGTTGTATTCCGAATTTATTAAAGGACATTGAATCCAGTGAAATAACCGGGCATTACACATGTTATGTCTGGATGCGTATAGCGTAATGCAGTGACATACAGTGCTTGAGTGGTGTTCATACTGTTACGGCAAGAGTAGGGCTTTCAATCAGGCGAGCGTCCTGCTCGCGTTATCGTTCAGGTGAATAAAACAACATGTTTTAATCAATCCGCCCTGAAGTAAATTATAAGAATTCCTAAGTAACTATGACATCACAACAAACGTTAAATATTACGCAATATTAATATTTAATGTAATTACAACTATGTGTATGAATATTAAATTAATTTTCAGTTTCTAACAAAAAATCTTTAATGACAACTGTACAAATACGCTTTACAACTCATGTAAATTATTTAATTACACGTCTTATCGGCATTTGTAAATACGTATGAATGAAGTTTGAATGTGCGTGGCAACATTTAACAATCATACAGCCATCACGCTGTTTATTTATTACATATTATAGATGACAACTAAAAGGAAAATCCTCTCATTGTTTGTCGGTGGTCGCTGGTTTTTTGGACTGCACTACGCTTACCATCAGGTGTGGTGGTCACTTTGCCGTGCTCGGATAACGTAAAGTAGCGGATAGTGCTGCTATTAGTACAGTGTATGAGATGTCCGGAGATCCCAATCCCCTTTCTTTTATGAATCCCTTTATTATCCCTTTCTTTTAAAATCGGCAATGCGTTCGTGATTATTGTGGCATTGTGGTCGTCCATGGGCTGTGGAGATTACATACTACGCAAAGGATCATCGACATCGCTTCGACAGTCTTCTTGGCGCAGATCACAGATCTAGCAATGCTTCACCATTGATGTGGATCCGCGTGCACTCTTTTATAGAGGACTGTAGTGTCATTTTAATCGTTCTGCCTTCTGACTGACCTTTGTCTACTAATCTTACCATTAAGTCTTAATATCATCATAATATGGCTATTCAGTCCAAACAATTTCCGTCCATTTACCATTTGCAATGCCTCCCGCTGACCTTTCATAAACGATTCAAATCAAGGCTCGCGTAATACTTGAGGTGTCCCTGAACTGAATAATGGAGGCCGTGTGTCAATTTGAAGTGTGTATAAAGGAGTATTGTTGTGTGATTTTCGCCTATCGAATTTTTTTTTGTCTTTTGTTGAAAGGAAAAAATATAGTAGTGAAATTGTTTTGAAAAAAAAGACAACTTGACATACTGCTCTCGTTCTATATTGGCATGTTAGAGATAGGGAATTAGTTAGGTCTTAGTCCGCCACGCTCTAGCCTAATACGGATTGGAATATTAAACATAATATGCCTTTTCCCTCTTCGGAGTATGAAGAGGCATTTATACAGGCCGGCATGATGACCACCAATACATTGTTTGTTGGTGGTCGCTGGTTTTTTGGACTTCACTGCGCTTACCATCAGCTATAATGCACCTTGCCGTGCTCGGTAAAAACATACCTTTGAAATGCGTAAAGATAATTCTTAGTTATGCTACAAGGTTCCTCACAATGTTTTCTTAATAATGAATTGCACACAACTTAGGCAAGTCAGAGATGTGTGCTGTGGGGCTGATTATAAGCCCGTGGATACCATCTTGATGAACTTATCAATCAAATCGTGTTGTATCATAATATTCTGGTGTTGTTTTTAATTATAAAGCACTCATTCATTCCGAGCTAGAATATGCAAAACCCCACGACATGTCGTGTCCCCATTTTATTGCTAATATAACAGATACCTTATCTTAATACGATTGCGATTTAATTTTGTATGTTTGAATAAATCTACATATTATATTTATATTACACTATTTAGGCTTATCTTAAATTTTATTACACTTCAAGGTTATAATAAAAAAATAATGCGAAGAAATGTTAAACGCCGCCTCGGCAACCTTGTACATCTGGGTGTTTTACAGTTCGTTATATTGTGTATAGAACATTTTTCTTATAGATTTTTTCCGATTGTAATGCAAGGATTTATTTTATTTCTCCGTTTATTTGACTTAACTATCATATAGGGTAATGGTACTAAATATCCTACCTATACATACCTCTTGCGAAATAACGTGTGGGTGGGTCGGGATTCCCCAACTTCCCAAGCATTAGTGCGTGAGCACTGTTGTATTCCGAATTTATTAAAGGACATTGAATCCAGTGAAATAACCGGGCATTACACATGTTATGTCTGGATGCGTATAGCGTAATGCAGTGACATACAGTGCTTGAGTGGTGTTCATACTGTTACGGCAAGAGTAGGGCTTTCAATCAGGCGAGCGTCCTGCTCGCGTTATCGTTCAGGTGAATAAAACAACATGTTTTAATCAATCCGCCCTGAAGTAAATTATAAGAATTCCTAAGTAACTATGACATCACAACAAACGTTAAATATTACGCAATATTAATATTTAATGTAATTACAACTATGTGTATGAATATTAAATTAATTTTCAGTTTCTAACAAAAAATCTTTAATGACAACTGTACAAATACGCTTTACAACTCATGTAAATTATTTAATTACACGTCTTTTCGGCATTTGTAAATACGTATGAATGAAGTTTGAATGTGCGTGGCAACATTTAACAATCATACAGCCATCACGCTGTTTATTTATTACATATTATAGATGACAACTAAAAGGAAAATCCTCTCATTGTTTGTCGGTGGTCGCTGGTTTTTTGGACTGCACTACGCTTACCATCAGGTGTGGTGGTCACTTTGCCGTGCTCGGATAACGTAAAGTAGCGGATAGTGCTGCTATTAGTACAGTGTATGAGATGTCCGGAGATCCCAATCCCCTTTCTTTTATGAATCCCTTTATTATCCCTTTCTTTTAAAATCGGCAATGCGTTCGTGATTATTGTGGCATTGTGGTCGTCCATGGGCTGTGGAGATTACATACTACGCAAAGGATCATCGACATCGCTTCGACAGTCTTCTTGGCGCAGATCACAGATCTAGCAATGCTTCACCATTGATGTGGATCCGCGTGCACTCTTTTATAGAGGACTGTAGTGTCATTTTAATCGTTCTGCCTTCTGACTGACCTTTGTCTACTAATCTTACCATTAAGTCTTAATATCATCATAATATGGCTATTCAGTCCAAACAATTTCCGTCCATTTACCATTTGCAATGCCTCCCGCTGACCTTTCATAAACGATTCAAATCAAGGCTCGCGTAATACTTGAGGTGTCCCTGAACTGAATAATGGAGGCCGTGTGTCAATTTGAAGTGTGTATAAAGGAGTATTGTTGTGTGATTTTCGCCTATCGAATTTTTTTTTGTCTTTTGTTGAAAGGAAAAAATATAGTAGTGAAATTGTTTTGAAAAAAAAAGACAACTTGACATACTGCTCTCGTTCTATATTGGCATGTTAGAGATAGGGAATTAGTTAGGTCTTAGTCCGCCACGCTCTAGCCTAATACGGATTGGAATATTAAACATAATATGCCTTTTCCCTCTTCGGAGTATGAAGAGGCATTTATACAGGCCGGCATGATGACCACCAATACATTGTTTGTTGGTGGTCGCTGGTTTTTTGGACTTCACTGCGCTTACCATCAGCTATAATGCACCTTGCCGTGCTCGGTAAAAACATACCTTTGAAATGCGTAAAGATAATTCTTAGTTATGCTACAAGGTTCCTCACAATGTTTTCTTAATAATGAATTGCACACAACTTAGGCAAGTCAGAGATGTGTGCTGTGGGGCTGATTATAAGCCCGTGGATACCATCTTGATGAACTTATCAATCAAATCGTGTTGTATCATAATATTCTGGTGTTGTTTTTAATTATAAAGCACTCATTCATTCCGAGCTAGAATATGCAAAACCCCACGACATGTCGTGTCCCCATTTTATTGCTAATATAACAGATACCTTATCTTAATACGATTGCGATTTAATTTTGTATGTTTGAATAAATCTACATATTATATTTATATTACACTATTTAGGCTTATCTTAAATTTTATTACACTTCAAGGTTATAATAAAAAAATAATGCGAAGAAATGTTAAACGCCGCCTCGGCAACCTTGTACATCTGGGTGTTTTACAGAAATATAGGTCGCGCTTCTTCTTTTTAATTTATGGCTTCGCATTATTATGCATTTCGCCAATGACAAGTATAATTTATTCACAAGTCTTCACAAGAACGATGAAATATCGGTGTGGACGTTTTCAAGGTCTTGTTGGAGTTTAGTTGTAAATTCATTCTAGTACGATGCTTAATTCACTTATTTCAATGTTTTCATACACTGTTCATCACCGTCAATGTTTATTGCAGAAGTCCACACCATTTTTATATAACAAACACAACTTAAAACTAGTTTTTGAAATAAATTAAAATAAGCGATGAATCGCACTGTCAGAATTTCCGCCAAAAAACCTCTAGGTCGCACTATTATTGGTTTAAGTGGTTCCGTTAACATGAGTCAGACACTCGTCTGTGTAAGTTGCAGACGTCCTCAATATGAATACAATATCTATCAATAAAATATTTTTATAACTATTGCACACAACATGCACCCCACGCTTTTTTTACAATAAAATACATATTTTTTCTTATTTACACTATTCTTAATTTATATATATTTTTAAATTTTGTACACTATTCCTAATTCGAATTCATAATTTTTTTTTTTTTTTTTTTTTTTTTTATCCTGGCTCGGCAAAATGACTACGCCACACCTGATGGTAAGTGTAGCGCAATCCAGGAATAGTGTCGACCAACGACAAACAGTGTGTCTATCGTTGGTCGGCACGATCATGCCGGCCTGCCTAACTGCTTCTTCACACTCCGTTTAAAGGACCCCATATTATAGGAAGGAGGGAACACGTGCGCCGGCAAACTGTTCCACAGCTTAATGGTCCGGCAGAAGTAAGATTTAGCGAACTTTTTAGTTCGAGCCGAGATGGAGGAGACCACGAAGCTGTGGCTCCGCAAGCCAGCACGCGTGGTTCTGTTAAGGAAGGGTGAGGATGGGATAAGGTCAAACAATTCTTCAGAGCACTCGCCATGATACAAACGATACAAGACGCTCAGCGAGGCAATGTCCCTCCGCAATTGTAGCGGTTCTAAGCGTCTTGTAACGTCTGCATCATTCACAATGCGGACAGCCCGTCGCTGCAATCCGTCCAAGGCATCGAGTAGGTACTTGGCGGAACCGTCCCAAAGGTGCGAACAGTACTCCACACCCGGCCTTGCTTGCGTTTTGTATAAGCGGTAAAGCTGGCCGGGTGTAAAATACCGACGCACCTTGTTCAGGATTCCGACCCTGCGTGATGTGGCTGATATTACGCCCTCGATGTGGTTCCTTGGATTCAGATTGCAGCAAATATCCATGCCCAGGATATTTAGGCTATTCCGCATTGCGAGCGGGATACCCTGAAGATTGGGGAGGGGAGAGAACGGGGATTTTTTGCACGTGAACGCGCACACCTGAGTTTTCTTGGCATTGAACTCAACCAGATTCCTTGTACCCCATTCCGAAATGAGATCCAGGGTCCGGTTGAGCTCAATGACAAGATTCTCTCGCTGCCTCTCAGTGACTTCCCGGCAACCAGGAGGCTTACTGCAGTAACGCCCATGCACTGTGCTGTCATCTGCATAGCAATGGATGTTACCAAGTGGTAACATATCATTCATATGCAGAATAAACAAGGTGGGCGAAAGCACAGAGCCTTGTGGGACTCCAGCATTAACTGACATGAGCCGTGAAGCATGCCCTTCAACAAGGACACGCATTCTGCGCTCATGCAGAAAGCCGGAGATCCACGTGCACAGGTTGTCGGGGAGCCCATATGCCGGAAGCTTGGAGAGAAGACCACGGTGCCAGACCCTATCAAATGCCTTAGCAATGTCGAGGCTTACGGCTAGAGCCTCGCCATGCTTGTCAACCGCCTCCCCCCAGCGATGTAGCACGTACGCTAAAAGATCACCCGTTGATCGTTTAGACCGGAAGCCGTACTGTCGGTCACTGATCAGCGAGTGATCCTCCAGGTAGCGGATCAGCTGTGCGTTTATGATCCGCTCCATTACCTTGCACATCACTGAGGTTATGGCGATTGGACGGTAACTGTTAGGGTCCGACCGATCACCTTTCTTTGGGATCGGTTGCACATTGGCCTCTCTCCAAGATTGGGGCACAATACCTGAGAAGAAGGAAGAACGGTATAGGCGCGTCAGCACAGGAGACAACTCGGCTGCGCACATTTTAAGAACCACCGCTGGGATACCATCGGGACCACTAGCCTTGCGGACATCGAGGGTCTGCAATTCACGCCGCACATCACAATGCCTGATACGAACATCCGGCATGGAATATCCGCAATCAGGCACCGTGGGCGGCAGTGCATTACCGACCTCGAGCCGCGAATTAGCCGCAAAGAGTTCTGCCAAAAGAGTGGCTTTCTCTTGCGGCCTATGGGCCAGGGATCCATCCGGATATCTCAGCGGTGGCAACGAGGGGCGACAGAAATTAGATTGGACGGCTTTGGCAAGACTCCAATAAGCACGACTGCTCGTCGGATGATCCGCCAAAGTCCGTCCAATCCTGTTGATGCGCTGGGCATCCGCTCTGACGTACGCCTTCTTGCAGGCCTTGGTGGCTTGGTTATAGGCCGCTTTGAGAGAACTTATGTTGGGATCCTTCATGGCGCGACCCCTAATCCAATCGCGATACGCAGCCTGTTTCTCACTAACAGCATCTGCGCAGTCGCGATTGAACCAGGAGCGTCCGCGACCACCACCGACGACCTCCGAGGAAGGAATGTAATATTCCATTCCTAACCGGATCTCGTCGGCAATAGCGTCGGCACTCGCGGAAGGATCGTTGCCCTCAAAGCAGCGCTGCCCCCAAGGGATGGATGCAAGATATTCTCGCATGCCATCCCAATCTGCCGACGAGTAGTGCCAGATTCTGCGCCTGATCTTTACAGGTGGTGGAGGCGCAGCACCAGGCACTGTGGATCCAACCAGACAATGATCGGAGGTACCCAAAGGGGCACCCACCGACACACTGTATCCGGCTGGATGACTCGTCAGCAGAAGGTCCAGCAATGAAGGCGTGTGACTTGCCACATCTGGGATTCTGGTGGGCTGATTCACCAGTTGTGACAAGTCGTGAGTCAGAGCAAATGCATGAGCAGTACGTCCAGCATGGTCAGTCTTGGAGGAGCCCAACCACAGCTCATGGTGCGCGTTGAAGTCCCCCAAGACCACCAGTTCCGCTGTCGGATACTGCTCCAGCGCATCATCTGTCGCCTGGCTGATATAATTAAACAGCCGAGTTGTCTCGTCATCCCCGTTATGGGATCTGTAAAGGCACACATAGATCCGGCTCTGAGTGCCAAGATCCACGTGTACCCACAGTGTGGAAAAGGAAGGATCCTCCATGCAGTGCAGACGGCGACAGCTGACGTCCGACCGGACATACAAACATACCCCGGCCCTTGGCTTGAAGCTCTCTTCAAGTAAGTAGCCGGGATAGTGCAAATATGCCGTGTCGGCCGGACGACAGATCTGCGTCTCCGTCAAGAAGAGCATTGCAGGCCGGGCCGTCTCAAGATGGTGGTGGACGGCACTAAGGTTCGAATGGAGTCCACGGATGTTAATGAACCCCATTGTGAACGCGGTAGTGGGGCTGTGCACCTTTTTTTTTGTTTTTTTAAACTATTATTTATTTTTAATTTTTTAGTTTGATTTTCTATAAAAAGGTGTATTTTAATTTTTTTTACCATTTTTTGAAGTGAAACTTCTTTCGAATCTTTGTGATTGGAAAATTCGCTGAAACGTTAAAATGTCACGAAGGAGGTAGGAAAGAAACAAGTTTTACGAATGGCTTGTTTAACAAGCCATTTGTAAAACTGTACCCGATCAATCGGACAACACCCATAGTTCATACAAAGCGTCGGAGGTAATGAGATAATAAAAGCGTGTTAAAAATAGATCTGTCTTCCTTGTTTGCCCCCTATTTGTCGTAGTTCGTATATCAGGAGTACACCACACAGTCAAGCCTGCTATATATACAAAAGCCAAACAAACAACCTCCACATAAAGTTTATATTTCACCCAGAACGTAATGCAAATAGTCTGTAACATTTTACGACTGCAACACACCCACAGCAGATGCACGCAAAATATAACTTCCTTATCAACATTATCACATGTTGTACCTCATTAAATATATCGACGGTTGAAACGCAAAAATGTCTCAAGTGACATTGAGTAAACTTTACAGGAGAGTGATTTAAAGTTCAAATGTTTATAAATAAAATAACATAAAAGTTATCGTTCCAGGATAAGCCAGCGTATATCCGGCTTGCAACATGACTTGATGGTTGTTTGGGGTGGGTATAGTAGTACATCCTTGTATCCCTATGCCTGCATCGGTCATCCGCCTGTCTTGTCGCTGGCTCCTCGATTTGCTCCTTCCCTCTTCAGAGTGTGAAGAAGCATAGGCCGGTATGATTTTGGTGACCACCGATAAACTCATTGTTTGTCGGTGGTCGCTGGTTTTTTGGATTGCACTACGCTTACCATCAGGTGTAGTGCAGTCAATTTGCCGTGCCCGGATAAAAAAAATAATCAGACGCACACTGTAGTATGGGTACAGATTAAACGCTGCAAATTGCGATGCTAATAGGTTTTACATAATGTTAGGTCAAGGGAATGATGTAGGCATTTAGCTTAGTTACTAAGTCGTGAGCACTAATTAGCTTCCAAGACTTTGTGCTAATACCGATGAAGAGGTAAAATGTAGTAACAAAACACTACATTTTTTTACGTGATGGTGATTTTAATCAACTAACAAAAAAAAATAACATGAAAATCAACAATAATAATTTCAAAACAGACCAAGGAGACCTACTCTTTGGAGTCGGTGCTTGTGTCACTGCCTGTCAACTGAAATTGAATTTTATGACGTTTTTATGTATTTTTAAGTCGGTTTTTAAGATCAAATCAACCAGTCACCTGATGGTAAGTGATCTCCACCCCCCATGTACACCTACAATACTAGAAGAATCATAAGCGTGTTGCCGACCTCAAAGTGAAGGGATAATTAAGGGATTGGGAAAGAGGGAGGGAATTGGGCCTCCGGATATCTCATTCACCGTACGAAACGCAGCAGCAAGCCGCTACTTTACGTCGGTGTTCTATGAGACAGTCGTAACGACCCAGTCGAGCCAGGCCATTCATGTTGTAGAGAACATTAGATTCCCTCGGGAGAACGTGATATACACTGGCTGATCATTATGGCAGGTTTTAACACCATGTGTACGGTGGTCGCTAACCGGCCGGATATGAATATCCTACCACCAGCGCCAGAGTTGTTTCAAACTTTTCTCAAACCTGTTTTGACTATTTCACTCTTACGATCTTTGCCAAAAAACACACACACTAAAACTAATATATACATCGCGTTAGCGAATTGATAGACTAATCATTAGACAAGATTTTATCGTTCAATATTAAAGTCCAAAAATTATGCCACTTCATGCTTGGTAATATTTTCTACCACGGGTCCTACATGTACCAGCTATTGAGGCAATTTCACATCCGGATATAACACAATTATACGTTATCAAATCGGCTTATCGTTATACAAAATTATTTTAATGATGACAATAAAAACAAACGATAATGACCTTTAAATGTTATCTATTTACGTGTAGTGTAAAGAATGTAACTTTATTGGGTCGACGAAACTAGACTGAGTGTCTTGAAGCTATTTAATTTGATTGCCGAACTAACAGTAATTTAAGAAAAACTTCTTTAGAATCGTTGTGATTTGAACTCGATGAAACGAAAATGCGTCACGACAACACAAACATATTGCAAAAACAAACATAATGCCTCTGGCGTTAAGTCCGCCTATATACATATTTTGTATATGAAGTGCAAAAGATATAAATAATAAATATTCATAAATAGAATTTAGCCTGCGAGAGAATGAGATAGATTACAAATATACTATCACGTGTCTGCGCTTGCGTACAACGAAGCCTTCGGAAAATGTATCATAAACAACGTGGTGTATTATTCACGTGTTTTATTTATATGCATTTGCGTATTAAAATTCTGGCGGTAGAGATAAAATGTGACTGAATCTTAATGATGTTTGACATTTTAATGATTCAATAAATGATTTGTTTTTGTTTAAACCAAGAGTGACATTGTTCCGCTCTCTTTCAGTTCATGGGTGGCTACGTCGCGAGGTGCAACGCGGGTTCTCAGTGGGACAGTTCTGGTACCTGGTGTCGTCGGAATGGTGGGGTTCGTGGGCCGCGTACACTGCGGGCGGCAGCTCCGACGCGTGCTGTCGAGCACCGAACCGGCACCTCGACGAGGCCATAGTCTGCGACGAGAGCTTCACCACCAACTCTACAGGTGAGTCGCGTAAGTCCAATTTGATTTTTTTAATTCTTTTTTTTTATGAAAAGGAGGGCCAACTGAGTGTAGGGGTCGCCTGATGGTAAGTGGTACTTCTTTGCTTTTAGTGTTTGAAGTGATTATCACCACGATTTATAGACATAGAATCACGCCTGTTTCCCATATGGTGAGAGGAGACAATGAAGTTCCGCTTGTTAATTTTAACCTCTTTGGCCTTTTTCACCATTATTACATTCATTTGTAATGTATGTGCGTCTGCCGACCCGCATTAAGGGAGCGTGAGTGGACTAAGGTGTAACGCGTTTCATTTGTGGAGGAGAACCAGTAGAGTATAAGAAGGTGGTGTGATGGTGTGTGTTGTCCCAGTGGCCGTCCTGAGCCGAGGTTCGTACCCCAAAGGGGGTGCCCTCATCTCAACTCTTAAATTTAAGTGACAACGTGGTCATTTAAATTTAAGGGTTGAGAACGCCTAAAGCACTCACCTGAAAGTCCGGTGAAGCCGTATACAGCCGACTAGCGTCAGGCTTACAGCAAGCGTCCACATAAAAAAAGTGTGTGTTGTCATGCGGTCCAGAGTCGATGGGTTCGCTGCTGTGGCGCGCGGAGACGGCGTCGGTGGGGTCGGCGGGGTCGAGCTCGGGCGTGAGCAGCGCGCCCGCGCCGCGCCATCCGCGACACCCCGGACCGATAGACAACAAGCGGCTGCTCGCGCACGACGCCAGCAACGTGAGTACAACACGCAACACAACACAACACGCAACATAACGCGCAACACAACACGCAACACAACACGCAACACAACACACAACACAACGCGCAACGCAACATGCAAAATAACACACAACGCAACAACACAACGTGCAAATTGATTGGTTAAAATTCTAATCGCTATATCTATTCCAGAAATGTGAACAAACATCTACCCGCTTTCCACTTATCCCTTATCTTCTCTCTTATATCATCATCATCATCATCACCATCAGCCACAATACGTCTACTGCTGAACATGGGCCTCCCCCAAAGATTTCCATATATTTTATATTATTCCTCTTACATATATCTTACAATTAAATATTTAGTATTTGATGTATTGACAGGTTCAAACAGAGGAATTATTTATAAACTTGGTAGACATTGCTGATGGTAGCATATACATATCCGCCCAGATAGCGACCACCGTACACATGGTGTTAAAACCTGCCATAGTGATCCACAAGCTTTGTGTGGATCGCGTTCCAGGATCAGCCAATGTATATCCGATTCCGATTTATACAAACCGGCATGACTATGGTGTCTGGTGACCACCGATAAACTCATTGTTTGTCGGTGGTCGCTGGTGTTTTGGGCTGCTCTACGCATTACCATCAGGTGTTTTGCAGCCACTTTGCCGTGCTCAGATAATTATAAAGAAAAATTGTTTCCTTTCCTGTAACTGGTTTAGTGACTGTATATGGGTTGCCATGGTAACTAATTAGAATTCCTAGTTTAATTATCGCCTACGTATTATGATAAAGCCGTTTGTTTATTCCTGCTTTTATCGACTGCCGAGAAATATTGCATCTCCATAAATATCTTATAACAGCCATATCACAATAGACATGTAATATATGAGTCGCTCAGCGGAAGAGTGGCCTAATCCACAAATTTACAGAAACAGAGTTAAGTAGATATTTGTATACTAGACTATAGATCCTTAAAACTATACTGGCCTAAATCTTAGTTTCAGTAGTGTTTGATAAATGGCGTTGATGAATGTTCTTATTCCATTTCAAATTTATGATTACTTTCGTAGGAAAAGCGGCCTATTATTTGATAGGCCCTTTAACTTCAGCACTTCATAATTTTAGAACAACAGAATAGTGGCCCAACCCACTCTAGGTATATATCTTTAACTAGCTTTTGCTCGCGACTCCGCCCGCGTGAATAGCATTTTCCGGGATAACAGTAGCCTGTAACCGTCTCCAGGGTCCCATCTGTCTCTGTAGATAAATTCTTCAAAAACGGTTCAGTAATTTAGGCGTGAAAGCGTAACAAACAAACCCCCTTTTTCATGCCTTATTAAATAAAATTTCGAAAATTCCTGAAACACGTATTTATTTGTTTTACGTCAATAACCGAAATACAAAATTTTGTTTATGTAACTTTTAAAATGACGGACCTTGATACATATTATCATCCCCTATTTTGACCCCTTAGGGGTGGAATTTTCTAAAATCTTTTCTTAGTGGGTGCCTACATAACAAAATGAATATACAGTCCGAATTTCATGCTTGTAGCCTTGATAGTTTGCGCTCGGCGATGATGAATCAGTCAGGACATGTTATTTTATAAGTATAGATAGATAAAAGAAACAAAAATAATATGTAAAATAATAAATAATATTTAAATAAATGGTATTTAAAAAATAGATCACAAGTTTCTTGTATCTGGTCATAGCTATCTACCATGTGACCGAGATTTTGGGTTAGTAGAAAAGGAAAAGAAACATAAGAAGGACATTTTTGTTCCTGAAGACTGGAATTGTGTTATATCAAATGCCAAGAAAAAGAGTTCAATATCTTTTATTGTGAAGATGATGACAGAAGACTTCAAAAGCATTGAAAAATTGGAAAAACTAATAACTAACAGAAAAATAGATATCAATACTGACAAAAGTCAAAAAACCAAAGTAAAATGGCTAAAAAGTCAATGGTTGCGATTTACCCATGATAATCCATACAAAATATAACAAGTACACCAACAGTAATTATTAAACTTTTTCTCCGGCTTTGATATTAAAGAAAAAAGAGCTCGTTTTTCTTCCTCTTTGACTGATATTAATCTAGATGTTTTGTACCCCAATGGTCGCCCCATAGAGAAGAAAAAATATGAAGATCTATTACAGCTTAAGAGCTTATGTCGAATTGGAGGGACATGAATTCTATCGCAACCTGAATAAATAATTCTGCACAAGATACTGAAGCTGACTTCTATGATGATGACCTAACCCAAGACTAACTTTCTTATTTGGTAGAATAGTGGCCTACACCACACACATTTTTTTTAATTTCTAACTTGTATACTAGTTTGTAAGCATAAAACTATCACTAAAATGATTACTTTGTATGGTCTGTGTTTTATTTTTACATAACTAGAGAAAATACCAAAATATCAGTACTGATGTAATTCTCAAATCATTAATGCTCATTATCTCCATACTTAATGTGCAAGGCTTGGGCCACTCTTCCGCTGAGCGACTCATATTCTATGAGAGGTTTTCCTCGGCAGGTTCGGACTCTGACCGGCGAGGGGGGTCACCTCCGTCGCGATGTGACACTCGCACAACACCGAGACTTCGAACTGGTCCCCGACGCGCTGTGGCGAGCGCTGGCGTTGTGGTACGGGGGACCGGACCCTCTGCCTAGACAGGTAAATATATACAGCATGTTATAAAAATGTTTGGTCAAATTTAAACAACGTACAGTGTACGACATAAGTATTTCACCCCACTTAGTACCCAATCACATTGAAGCCAGTGAAATTACTGAATTATGAGACGTAACATCTTATGTCTCGGGGTGACGAGCGCAGTTCAGTGCTGTACAGTGTTTTGTAATTCAAAGTTCTGTGTGGTATTACCTACTTCTGTTTATGGGCAGGCGTGGCGCTTACCATCAGGCGAGCGCCTTGCTCGTCTTGTCGTTCAGTCAAATAAAAATAAATTGCAGTATTTATTATACTTTGAAAATTGCTATTTACAGGTACGAGTTGTTGATAATAAATACATTATAGCTATTATTTTATGAAACTTTAGATATAGAAGAGGTTTACGTATAAAAGAATTAGTCGTTAGTTTAAATTTTGTTTTTTGTTTTCAGGTGATAAGGCCACCAAACTCGGATGTTGAACTCGAACTGTATCCTTTACATCTGAAGCTGTTTCGACACGTACCAAGTACACAAAGTGAGTTTTAAACATCTTGGTTTTGAATATTAAAGTATTTTTGTATTTTAGCACACTCTGTATATTAAAAACTAATTAAGATCCTGCTCGAAGGATCAGAAAATACCGATATGATTTTTCCAATTTACATTTTAATAATATAAATTGGAAACATAAAATCTGTATTTTTTGGTTTGGGTTATATTTTAATAATAATAATGGTGTTTTTTGGTCCTTCGAGCAGGATCTTAATTTTCTCCGAACGTATTATTATTATATAATACGTTCGCACGTTATAATATTATTTATATATTATTATTTGGTAGATTTCTTTTGCTATGCCGGCCCCTTTGCTCGCGTGACGTTTTTACATATCTGCGTCGGAGTCGCACCGCCTGAATGCACGTATTTTCTAATAATATCCGACTACCAGCGAAATTGTGATAAATATGTATCTATAGATAACCATTGTACGAATATATTAGAACGAAGAGTATAACCGTGTCGCCGCCACCCTCAGGAGCGAGTGTGTCTGCAGCGGTGGGTGCAGCGGGTGCAGGGGGTGCAGGCGGCGTGTCGCTCTACACCAGCGTGCCGCTCGCGCCCGCGCCGCCGGAGCGACACCTCGCCTACACCGCCGCCTTCTCCAGGCTCGCCACTGTCAAACAGGTACGGCACTAGTTAGTCTATCCAGCTCAGGAGCGAGTGTGTCTGCAGCGGTGGGTGCAGCGGGTGCAGGGGGTGCAGGCGGCGTGTCGCTCTACACCAGCGTGCCGCTCGCGCCCGCGCCGCCGGAGCGACACCTCGCCTACACCGCCGCCTTCTCCAGGCTCGCCACTGTCAAACAGGTACGGCACTAGTTAGTCTATCCAGCTCAGGAGCGAGTGTGTCTGCAGCGGTGGGTGCAGCGGGTGCAGGGGGTGCAGGCGGCGTGTCGCTCTACACCAGCGTGCCGCTCGCGCCCGCGCCGCCGGAGCGACACCTCGCCTACACCGCCGCCTTCTCCAGGCTCGCCACTGTCAAACAGGTACGGCACTAGTTAGTCTATCCAGCTCAGGAGCGAGTGTGTCGGCGGCGGTGGGTGCGGTGGGTGCAGCGGGTGCAGGGGGTGCAGGCGGCGTGTCGCTCTACACCAGCGTGCCGCTCGCGCCCGCGCCGCCGGAGCGACACCTCGCCTACACCGCCGCCTTCTCCAGGCTCGCCACTGTCAAACAGGTACGGCACTAGTTAGTCTATCCAGCTCAGGAGCGAGTGTGTCTGCAGCGGTGGGTGCAGCGGGTGCAGGGGGTGCAGGCGGCGTGTCGCTCTACACCAGCGTGCCGCTCGCGCCCGCGCCGCCGGAGCGACACCTCGCCTACACCGCCGCCTTCTCCAGGCTCGCCACTGTCAAACAGGTACGGCACTAGTTAGTCTATCCAGCTCAGGAGCGAGTGTGTCTGCAGCGGTGGGTGCAGCGGGTGCAGGGGGTGCAGGCGGCGTGTCGCTCTACACCAGCGTGCCGCTCGCGCCCGCGCCGCCGGAGCGACACCTCGCCTACACCGCCGCCTTCTCCAGGCTCGCCACTGTCAAACAGGTACGGCACTAGTTAGTCTATCCAGCTCAGGAGCGAGTGTGTCTGCAGCGGTGGGTGCAGCGGGTGCAGGGGGTGCAGGCGGCGTGTCGCTCTACACCAGCGTGCCGCTCGCGCCCGCGCCGCCGGAGCGACACCTCGCCTACACCGCCGCCTTCTCCAGGCTCGCCACTGTCAAACAGGTACGGCACTAGTTAGTCTATCCAGCTCAGGAGCGAGTGTGTCGGCGGCGGTGGGTGCGGTGGGTGCAGCGGGTGCAGGGGGTGCAGGCGGCGTGTCGCTCTACACCAGCGTGCCGCTCGCGCCCGCGCCGCCGGAGCGACACCTCGCCTACACCGCCGCCTTCTCCAGGCTCGCCACTGTCAAACAGGTACGGCACTAGTTAGTCTATCCAGCTCAGGAGCGAGTGTGTCTGCAGCGGTGGGTGCAGCGGGTGCAGGGGGTGCAGGCGGCGTGTCGCTCTACACCAGCGTGCCGCTCGCGCCCGCGCCGCCGGAGCGACACCTCGCCTACACCGCCGCCTTCTCCAGGCTCGCCACTGTCAAACAGGTACGGCACTAGTTAGTCTATCCAGCTCAGGAGCGAGTGTGTCTGCAGCGGTGGGTGCAGCGGGTGCAGGGGGTGCAGGCGGCGTGTCGCTCTACACCAGCGTGCCGCTCGCGCCCGCGCCGCCGGAGCGACACCTCGCCTACACCGCCGCCTTCTCCAGGCTCGCCACTGTCAAACAGGTACGGCACTAGTTAGTCTATCCAGCTCAGGAGCGAGTGTGTCGGCGGCGGTGGGTGCGGTGGGTGCAGCGGGTGCAGGGGGTGCAGGCGGCGTGTCGCTCTACACCAGCGTGCCGCTCGCGCCCGCGCCGCCGGAGCGACACCTCGCCTACACCGCCGCCTTCTCCAGGCTCGCCACTGTCAAACAGGTACGGCACTAGTTAGTCTATCCAGCTCAGGAGCGAGTGTGTCTGCAGCGGTGGGTGCAGCGGGTGCAGGGGGTGCAGGCGGCGTGTCGCTCTACACCAGCGTGCCGCTCGCGCCCGCGCCGCCGGAGCGACACCTCGCCTACACCGCCGCCTTCTCCAGGCTCGCCACTGTCAAACAGGTACGGCACTAGTTAGTCTATCCAGCTCAGGAGCGAGTGTGTCTGCAGCGGTGGGTGCAGCGGGTGCAGGGGGTGCAGGCGGCGTGTCGCTCTACACCAGCGTGCCGCTCGCGCCCGCGCCGCCGGAGCGACACCTCGCCTACACCGCCGCCTTCTCCAGGCTCGCCACTGTCAAACAGGTACGGCACTAGTTAGTCTATCCAGCTCAGGAGCGAGTGTGTCTGCAGCGGTGGGTGCAGCGGGTGCAGGGGGTGCAGGCGGCGTGTCGCTCTACACCAGCGTGCCGCTCGCGCCCGCGCCGCCGGAGCGACACCTCGCCTACACCGCCGCCTTCTCCAGGCTCGCCACTGTCAAACAGGTACGGCACTAGTTAGTCTATCCAGCTCAGGAGCGAGTGTGTCGGCGGCGGTGGGTGCGGTGGGTGCAGCGGGTGCAGGGGGTGCAGGCGGCGTGTCGCTCTACACCAGCGTGCCGCTCGCGCCCGCGCCGCCGGAGCGACACCTCGCCTACACCGCCGCCTTCTCCAGGCTCGCCACTGTCAAACAGGTACGGCACTAGTTAGTCTATCCAGCTCAGGAGCGAGTGTGTCTGCAGCGGTGGGTGCAGCGGGTGCAGGGGGTGCAGGCGGCGTGTCGCTCTACACCAGCGTGCCGCTCGCGCCCGCGCCGCCGGAGCGACACCTCGCCTACACCGCCGCCTTCTCCAGGCTCGCCACTGTCAAACAGGTACGGCACTAGTTAGTCTATCCAGCTCAGGAGCGAGTGTGTCTGCAGCGGTGGGTGCAGCGGGTGCAGGGGGTGCAGGCGGCGTGTCGCTCTACACCAGCGTGCCGCTCGCGCCCGCGCCGCCGGAGCGACACCTCGCCTACACCGCCGCCTTCTCCAGGCTCGCCACTGTCAAACAGGTACGGCACTAGTTAGTCTATCCAGCTCGTAGTCACGTAGGCTCGCGTCGATGTTCCATTATATATCATCGTATAGGCCGATTTAAAAAGTATCGGCAATCATAGGGGCTGCTGATAGAAGTGAAAACTTGTAATATATGTATATTACACTCACTCTCAACTCCACTCCACTCCACTCCACTCTATACGTCACTTGTATAGCTACAAAAACTTACGAGCTCACAAGATTTCACCCATGCAAAAAGCGTATAACGCGCACAGCACACGGTCAGGCATATACGATGTACACACACATTTCTGTAATATTCTGTATAAGGTTGTGTTTTAATTATTATCTGCTTTAATAGACTGGTGATTTTCCAATTTGAAACATAATTAAATTATAGTAGAATCAAACCCATTGTAAAAGGAAGAGAATACAACAAAATTGATAGGAAAAATAAATTAACGGCGATCTGAGGTCGGGAAGTGGGAAGGGGGGGGCTTTTAAGGGTAAAAAACGGTTTATCTCGATTTCCGGAAAAACTACAAGTCCTATGGAAAAAAGTTAAATCGCAAAGTTGTAGGTAATAAAAAGATCTACAACTTTTGTATACACACTTTCCTCACATAACCCCAAAATATATGTGAAAAATTCAAATAACCAAGTTTTTTGTTTTTATTTTTATCTATTATAATAAATCATTTTTTTTTCACGAAATTTAGTGAAAACTTACCTTTTTGTATCCCAAATACACTGTAATTTTTTTGATTTAAAATATTTATTTTTGCACCTTATTTTGACTTAATATCGAAAAAGCAGCCTAATTTTCAAACGAAAATTCTCACGTCAAAATATGAGCTTTTTTAAAAAAGTCTGTTGGTTTCTCGGTTTGTTCGTTGAATTCTCTACTTTCTGATGGTGTAAAAAAATATATACATTACTATGGTAAATGTGCTCAGAAAATGCAAAGAAACGAACTACTAAATAACAGGTAGTAAGGCCCAGACCCACCTAGCCCCTTCCCCACTTCTTTATGATGGGCTAAAATTTTCCGTAGATCACTCAGGTATATAAGTTATATTAAAATAACAATAAAGAGGCATCTACGCATATAATTTAAAGAAGATTCTACAACTTACTCAAAATATTGTAGATATGTCTTATTAAATATTAACTTATAACTTTACATTTTCTGAGCACATTTACCATAGTAATGTATATATTTTTTTACACCATCAGAAAGTAGAGAATTCAATGAACAAGAAGCCAACAGACTTTTTTAAAAAAGCTCATATTTTGACGTGAGAATTTTCGTTTGAAAATTAGGCTGCTTTTTCGATATTAAGTCAAAATAAGGTGCAAAAATAAATATTTTAAATCAAAAAAATTACAGTGTATTTGGGATACAAAAAGGTAAGTTTTCACTAAATTTCGTGAAAAAAAAATGATTTATTATAATAGATAAAAATAAAAACAAAAAACTTGGTTATTTGAATTTTTCACATATATTTTGGGGTTATGTGAGGAAAGTGTGTATACAAAAGTTGTAGATCTTTTTATTACCTACAACTTTGCGATTTAACTTTTTTCCATAGGACTTGTAGTTTTTCCGGAAATCGAGATAAACCGTTTTTTACCCTTAAAAGCCCCCCCCCTTCCCACTTCCCGACCTCAGATCGCCGTTAATTTATTTTTCCCATCAATTTTGTTGTATTCTCTTCCTTTTACAATGGGTTTGATTCTACTATAAATTTGTTTCTATTTTTACCATTTTCAACCGGATAATCACCGGCCTATAATATTTTGAACAGCACTTAACTAGTTATTGTATTTGGAAAAAATAAGAAAGCCATTTAATTTTTCACCGATAGGTCTGCCTTAACGTGTGTGTGAGTGATAGTTGAATAAGTATAAACAGTTTGACGTGGTGGTGTGCAGGTGAGCGAGTTCGTGTGCGGCGCGCTGGGGCTGGCGCGCGAGGACATGCGCCTGTGGCTGCTGGACGGGGGCGGCGAGCAGGTGCTGCTGGACGACGAGCGGCCCACGCTGCACGAGCTGCGCCTCGACACGCGCAGCCGCCTGCTGCTGGAGGTGCGCAACCAGGACCTCACCTGGCCGGAGGAGATCGGCGCGCTCGGGTACCCGCACCACACCACACCACACCACCTGCACCTACACAGACACTATATACCCACACCTTCACACGCCCTGAACCTCCGGCAACGGAAGGCCGGATAACGGATACTGCTCTTTAATGAACATCACACCTATATAATGCAAGAACAGCTATGGATGCCTATGGTCGTTCATTAAAAGAAGAAATAGGGATTGAGCGTGGAGGATCTCACTCATCAGCAAAATTTCACGGTCAATTCGACAGTACCCCAACTATTAATGGTCCTCTTGATTGACTTTAGAAATAAATTATATTTTACCATTCCCCCCCACTTCCCCGCAGTTTGTTCCAACATATTGTAATTGTTGCAAAGTGTTTCTTCATCAACAGAGGCGGGTGTCGTGCCACGGAGCGTCGTGAGACGTTGATAGCGCCGAACCTTCCAGGAGCCACCGGCCTCCACAACCTCGGCAACACTTGCTTCATGAACGCTGCTTTACAATCGGTCAGTATACTGTGCTTCTGCCATATACCATATAACAGATATATTTCATGTTGTCAATACCTATAGCAGGGTTCGAGGATATATATCAATGGATATATATCAAGATATATATCCGATATATATCAGACTGAGTTTCATGATATATATCAATGAATATATATGTCAAATGTTTTATAATATATTGCAATACAAAAATGGTTAAATAAATTGATATCAAGTAATTTTTAGCGTTTGTTACTGTATTTCTACTTCCCAAATGTAGATGGCGTGGAAGTAGAGTTAAAACATACTCCCTAATGGTAAGTTCTAGTCCATTAATGGCAATACTTCTGTCCTAAAAGAAGATTTTATGGTTTCTAGCTGATTATGTCTTATCTAAAAGTAGATTTTGCAATATGCAAACAGTATTCATAAATAATACAATAAAATAATAATATGGCTTTCATACAAAATGGATATATATCAAACTTGATATATATCGGATATATATCATAAATATCCGATATTTTGATATTTATAATAAATATCGGATATTTTCGAACCCTGACCTATAGTAAATATTATAAGCTACCCTCTCCGAAGAGGGAAGAAACATTTATACAGGCTGACATTATTCTGGTGACCACAAATAAACTCATTGTTTGTCGTTGGTCGCTAGTTTTATGGACAGCACTACACTTACCATCAGGTGTAGTGCAGTCACTTTGCCGTGGTCGGATAAAAAAGAAAGTATTATCATCAGCATATTTTGTGATCACAAACTTCACTTGCGCAGTAGATATTTTTTTAAAACATAGGCTGACAAATAAACAAACGAGATACCTGATGGCAAGTGATCTCCACCGCCCGTGAACACCCACAATATCATAATAATCACGGATCGACCTTAAAGAAATGGGATAAAGAAGGATGTTTGTAGAGGACCCACGAAAATATCACTCAACCTATAAAACATTATAACAAGCTACCATTTTTTGTCTATTTTCTGTGACGTAGTAAGTATTAATACGTAGTCCATTCACGTAGTTGCATGGTGTGTTCATTTCTCATCTTTGAAAGTAAAGCTATAAACCGACCACTTTATGTTATTGGAATTTTGTATCATTTTTCTATATCTCCTCTATATGATCCTTCGAGCCGGATAACATTGCTTGTAAATATGAGGTCCTTCGAGCCGGATAACGTTAGTTCTAAAAATACAATTTATGAAATTGTGGTATTTTAACAAAATTACTGTGAATAGGTGTGGAACACAGGCCCGCTGACACGTTATTTCAACTCGGGCATGCATTTGTACGAAGTGAACACAACCAATCCGCTCGGCACTAAAGGAGTACTGGCTCTACGGTATGGGGAACTATGTAAAGAGGTGAGTCAGTATATGGAATAATAATAGCCTTTGCTTGTGCACTCGTCTATATATGTATTGGTTACACGGAAAACGTATTTTTTTTTGGGACTGTCCAAAATTTGAATGCAATGTTTCAGCATTTCTGACACATGGCACTTGGCGAGAAAAAAGATAGCATTATGTTATGAATGTTGTACTGTATATTGTTTTGTATTTAGATTGAAGAAACTGTAACCGTTACCGTATGTATATGCGATACTGTTTGTGTGGTAGGTGTGGTCGTGTAACGCTCGGTCGGTGGCTCCGCTGCGCGTGCGCTGGTGTGTGTCGCGACACGCGCGCGCACTGGCGGGCGGCGGACAGCACGACGCGCAGGAGCTGCTCGCGTGGCTGCTCGACGCGCTGCACGAGGACCTGAACAGGGCCGCGCCCGCCGAGCCTGCACCCACACCGACCCCGCCGCCCACAGACAAGCCGGAGGAGGGAGAGGAGCCGGAGCGGCCCGACCAGGAGGTGGCTCGCGAGGCGTGGCGCCACCACTCGGCGCGCAACCGGTCCGTCGTCACCGAGCTGTTCTACGGGCAGCTGCGGTCGCGCGTGCGCTGCGAGGCGTGCGCGCGCGGCTCCGTGCGGTTCGACGCCTTCAACATGCTCAGTCTGCCGCTGCCTGTCGACGCCTGTCTCAGGGTTGAACTCACAGGTGCGTAGTGTACTACATGCACATGCACCGAGCTGTTCTACGGGCAGCTGCGGTCGCGCGTGCGCTGCGAGGCGTGCGCGCGCGGCTCCGTGCGGTTCGACGCCTTCAACATGCTCAGTCTGCCGCTGCCTGTCGACGCCTGTCTCAGGGTTGAACTCACAGGTGCGTAGTGTACTACATGCACCGAGCTGTTCTACGGGCAGCTGCGGTCGCGCGTGCGTGCGTACGCCTATCTCAAGGTTGAACTCACAGATACGTACTACTGTACGCACTACCATCAGCCTGGACTCGTCCACTGCTGGACATGGCCCTCCGCCTCCCCCATCTAGCCGGCTTTACTAACATTTCGTGCTCTCATGATGAGACCTTCTATAAATAAGACAACTGTCATGTTAACTTACCTATTTGAGAAACTGGGTAAATGAAAGCCTCTGTAAGTGATAGCCTAAAAGTAAAACTAAAGCCTCTGTCAGTCCCTTCAGATCCCACTTATCCAGGATTCAACAGTAATACCTTCTAATATATTATCCTGTCCTGTCTGTAATATTTTGCGTGTTTAATTCTGTTTTTATTTTGTTACAGTGATATTATTAGACGGTTCAGTGCCAGTTAAATACGGAGTGAGGGTTAATTCAGAAGGCACATATTTAGACTTGAAGAAGAAGCTATCGGAACTGTGTGGCCTGCCGTCTGAATCGTAAGTACCCGAAAATAATTTTTGGGAGGTTTTTTGTGAATGTTGCAGAATGTGTGTAGTAATAGTGGTTTCTAGTTTAATGGTTCAGGAAAGATGTTGATGCAGAACTACAAGAAAACCGTCGATGTTATTTTTTGGATGTATGGTTTTGGTGATGATGATTTGGTATTGTATTGTTGTGAAAATGCTGCATGTTTTAAATCACATTAATAAATTTATTTGAATTGGTCTATTGACAATGTTAGTTCTTGTTTTGACTGTCTGTGCCAGGCCACAGACGAGTAGGCTGCGTGTCATGTCCCTGATAACTGAGATAACGTTTGATGTTTGTTCTGCAGGATGCTGGTGGCGGAGTTGGACGGCGCGACGCTGGGCCGCGTGCCGGAGGACGGCGCCAAGCTGGCGGGCGCGCGGGACCTGTACGTGTACGAGCTGCCCGCCGACGACCAGGACCAACAGCACTCCGACGACGAGCTCGCGAGAGCCGAGCACGGTCAGTGCCACCTCATCAACCACTACACTAATGGGATGTCAGATGTACGGGATTAGTGATGAGTGTGGAGGACTAATGACGAATGTGACACATTGTTGTTGCATGTTAGGGAGTAGTCACGATTGTGACGGATCAATGGAGAGTGGCGTCCCAGTACCAATTGTTTGTTATTCTATCTTGCTAAAATGACATGTTGAAAACTGTTTTAAAATCGAAGCCAGGGTTGTAATTACAAACATAAATTATTATTTTGTCGCACTCAGGTTGCATATTGGATAAAAAAAAATTTTTTTGACTATCCCTGAATTATATACGTCCCACTGCTGGGCACGGGCCTCCTCTACTGAATAAGAGGGATTAGGCCTTAGTCCACCACGCTGGCCTAATGCGGGTTGGCAGACTTCACATACCTTGAAAAATCTTATCGAGTTCTCAGGTATGCAGGTTTCCTCACGATGTTTCCTTCACCGTTAAAGCAAGTGATAATTAACAATTAATATACACGTAACTTAGAAAAGTCAGTGGTGTATGCTCTTGGGGCTGGTTTCGAACATGCGACTTTCGTCTCGACAGTCCATACCACTCCCCGGTGAGCTATCGCTGCTTTAAAAATATAAAAAAAAAATTCAGACCACAGATAATAAAACATAACATTATACGACACGAGAAGAAGTATATTATAATCGGTGGTCCATGATGGTGGTAGTCTTAGATGAAATGTGTATTGGTGTATAATGTGTGTGTGTGTGTGTGTTCAGGTTGGAGCTGTGCCACGGCGCGGTGTGGGGAGGTGAGTGTGGGCGGCGGCAATACTTCCTCGCTCTGCATGCCGGCACTCTTCTGCTTCAAGGTTAGCTATGCACCACCACACGCCACGCCACGACACACCACACCACACCACACGACACACATACAGAAAACATAAATCAATTGTTACAAATGTGGACACATACTAAATTTCACCAACTCCATACAAATAATGGACAAATACAAAACATCTTGTGTTCAGCAAGGCGAGACGATACTTCACGTCGGCTCATCGCCTAAATCACTATAAGACGCAAATTCGGCCCCACATGGAGTACTGTCCAGATCACTGGGTGCACAGCCCCTCCCCCCCCCCCCCTGTATCAGCTACTTCCATTTGACCGCATTCAACGTAGGCCGGCGATGTATCGAAGATCAACCGTTTTCCGATCGGCTTGATCCTTTGGCTCCGCGCAGAGATGTTGGATCACTCTGTATATTTTAGCGCATTTATCACGGGGAGTGTTCCGAGGAATTGTTTCGATTGATCCCGGCCGCACTGTTCCACAACAGCGCGATATTTAAGGCATTTTCTGCCTCGCACAACAATTCTATGGATCCAGCTGTCGCCGGCGGTCTTTCCGAACCGTTACGAAAATAAACAATTACACCTGACAATGGGGAAATTATTTCTCAGTATTGGCCTTGTTATTTAATCGTAAACATCAATCAGGAGTCTTATTACTTCTTGACCAAATTTCGTTTAGTAAATGGTCAAATCGTTACTCAAACGTTACTGTAGATCTAGCCAGTTCTAGTTGGCCATGAAATGATAAATAAATAAACAGTCACACACAGAGTCCTGACCCTACACTATGTTAAACCTGTATCGGGGTATCAGAAACCACGAGGGACTTACGAAATACCACCATTTCATGATTTGGTCGAACATTTCATGTCACTAATTTTATGTTCGGGGACCAACGAATAAATAAATACACACAAGAGTGACACACATAGTCCTGACTTCACGCTAGGTTAACCTGTATCGGGGGTATCAGGAACTACTAGGGACATGCGGTACCGCAACACCCAGACCCAGGTCATGTTTAATCACACAATCACAAACTCAGTGCGGGAATCGAACCCACGGCCTCTCACTTCGCAGCCGGGTACTCGCCCTCACACATACATAAAAACATACGTACTAACACTATATACACATTATATTATGAAGTTCACAAACAACATACAAAGTATGTCTACGTATTATATAATACGGTTTATTAGCCATTAAAAACTCTTCACCGTCTTAAAAATTGTTTCTTATCAGCGAGTGTATGAGTCTGTGGGTGTATGAGCAATTTAAATTCATGGCCATGCTGTAGACAGTTTTATCTACAGCATAAATGGGCCGGCTCGACTGGCTCGTTACCACTGTCTCACAGAAAACCGACGTAAAGTAGCGGCTTGTTGCTGTGTTTCGTTTGGTGAGTGAGATACCCCTGGAGGCCTAAATCCCCTCCCCTTCCCAATTCTTTAATTAATTAACCCTTCCATTTGAGTTCGGCAACGTCCTTATAATTCTACTAACGTTGTGGGCGTACATGGACGGTGGAGATCACTTACCATCAAGTGACCCACTTGCTCGTTTGCCGGTTTATGATATTAAAAAGAAACTATTTATATTTACTTCCACAAAAGAAAACTTATTCGACCTTGATACGTCGTAATGCGGACAACTATAATTGAGGTTTGGGATTATAATCCAACACATTGGCAAAGAGGTGAAAACTACATGTACAACCACCTTAATTCACACACATTACTGTATATTAGAACACCCACACGTACACAATCACAAGTCACGCACACACGCAGCCAGAATGCATATTGTACAATTGAATGTAGTTATCTATATCTGAGTAATAAGGTTGATAATTGAACGATAGCTTAGTTAATGGGAGCTTTGTATGACAAATTAATATCGCTGTAAATACACTAAACAATATGACACGGTTACTCACTAATAAATGTACATAAATAACACTTTTTGTGCATATCCTATTATGTGTGTTGTGTTGTGTTGAGTGAAATTGGCATAAGACAAAAAATACTGTAATATTCTAGAGAGAATATTAAAGTATTTTTTGTATTATTCTAAGGAAGAGTCCTTGCAAATAAAGTATGGCCTCGGAGCTTTAATATTTTTTTATGTCATTTTATAGCACCTGTAAATCTGCCTAAGCCCAAAAACAACACCCTCCCTCCCTCATTCCTATGACTTTTCTTAAAGGTTAATACTGAAAATGATTACCAGAGCTGTATGAAATACAGTTCCTTTACCAATACCTCTGTGTATCTTAAATAAATTAAAAAGATATCCGAGTAGCCAATATTTATACCATTTAATATTTCGATGAAAAAAAAACGAGATGATTTAACAATTTTTTTTTGTCTGTTAATAAATATGCGAGATTCACTGAACACTTTTTGTTATATGTTGTGTTCGTTTCAAGCCGTGTCCGTCTGTATATACGCCCGTTATAACAACATCGAGGTAAACAACACACGCTGACCTTATCACTTCAAGTGATTGTTGCTAGATGATTTCTTGATTCATTTTGAGGTTTATTTAATAATCTAGAGGTATAATTTTTCAAATAATGGAATTGCTGTGACCGACGGTCTAGATCAGAGGTTCCCAGACTTTTTTCTCATAGACCACTTTCAAAATTTAGCTGATTCCGGTGGACTCCCCCTACAGTTGTTGCGGCTGAATTCCAACCACGAAAGCAGATACATTTTCGTTAGGGCATATAAATGGCAGTCGCAGTCCCTGGAATAATTTTATTACTATAGAATCAGAATTTGATGGTCGATAGCGCAGAATTGTATAATATTCTACTTGTGTCATGTATTTTGTTACTTTTAAGTTGCAACATTTTTTTATCCTGGCACAGTGGATCTAATAAGTACAGTGCAGTTCAAACGTAATGTCGACCGTCAAGAGAGAGACTATTCCTCCTTAACCGGTAGATACATCCAGCCTAAAGTTACTGTATGTAAATTGGTTGACCACGGCTCGTCTAGTAATTTGAAACTAGAAAAAACTTAATTACACTTGAAGTGATAATCCTTAGCCTTGCAACATTTTTTGTCAATTTGTCACGTTTGTTTTATGTGTTATTCACGTTTTTTAATTGCATTTGCTTTGATTTAATTTACAATGACATTTAAGATTTTAAAAAAGCTTTATAAAAAAATGTAAAAGATTAGCACATCAACTTTGTGGTTTTTGTAAAAACTTTTGTATAAAAGTATTTTTCTACATAGATGGGAAGTATGCATTATGTACTGTAAAATACTTTTTATAAAAAAGTTTTTTGTTATTTTTTTATATCACAATATATTGTTCCATATTTTTCCTACCTTCTAAGCCACGTTTGTGTTGCCAGCATTTAGTAAGTTTTCGAGTGTTGTTACTTTCGTAGTAGAGTTGTGACTTGTGTGAAAATCATGTTCATTCGTGTTTGTACGTCCCAGCCGTGTCGCGACCTCATCTTAGTGTACATATATGTGTGCCGTCTGTATGTAGGTGTTTTGGTAGACCATTAATATGTTGTTTTTTTTTATTTAATCCCATGTATTTTTTTAATGGCAAAGCAATATTTTAATATTCATAGTAATTTTTTATAGATTTTTTTTTGTGTTTCTTAAATATTCTGTTTTTTTTTATTTATTAGCCGTAAAGTATGTATCTATGATTGAATTTTAAACTTATAAAATGCATATTTAAATTGATCTTCTTTTTTTATTTTCATCATAAAGACTTTGGAATCACTATTATTTCTTTAGTTTTCTTTTATATGTACAACGTGTTACAGAAATTTGTGGTCATATTTAAAGTTCGTTACTTACAGTTGACTGTGAGTGTTTATTTGCCGGATCTTATCGAAATGTAGATAAATATTCTAAATTTCACGCTAATTTGAGGCACTCGTTTACTTACGGTCGATAGGATCGACCACATCTCTATGAATTTAGTGAAGTGCGTGAACGAGAATGACAACGTTGGAGTGAGACAAAAGCTCAGCTGTATATCATTTAGTGTTGTTCAAAGTTGCTAGTCGAATATCGATATGTTACTTATTCTATAAAAATAGGTAATGTTTTATTCATGTCCATGCAATAAAATCGATTTTAGGGAGATGGGTGAAATACTTTATCTTACACTATAAGGCGATTGTGCCAGTGATCGACAGTCTTAGGTTGACCAAGATAATATTATATTTCACAAAAATTTAAATCGACTACCTATAAACATAGAAATATCTTAAAATTGTTGAGATCGGTATAAACATACAAGTAAGTATATAATTATTTATATTAGAATTATAGGTTTATTTTAAACATTCTAATTGAAAAAGTCTCCTCCTAACATAAATAATATTATACACCTTCATACATTACATCCTAAAACTGAGGGATCTATATACATCAACTATATTTTTTTTGGGGGAAGAATTATTCCTCGGTAACAGAAAATCGGACGAATTCTTAGTTTTTAGACGGAAACATAAAACGTCCAACACTGCCTTACGTTGCCTGAATTTGACCACATCTTTCTGTCAACACATTATTATTTTTATTTTTTATTTCCCCTCTTTTTTATCTATTTTTCTTATTAATTTTAATCATATTTTGTTTTTTTTTTCAGTTTGAGCCACGTGCGGCACGGTACATAAAAAATAACGTGTGTACGTGAATTTCAGAGGTCCAGATCGGAAATTCTTATGTCCCAGAGTCCGCCGAGCACGTTCTACGGTAACAGAGGCCACGAGCCGGACCACCGCTGCAACACGCTGCCGAAGGACCTCAAGCGCGAGGTGAACGGCAGCAGCTCGCCGACCTTGAGCGTCAAGTCCTTGACCTTGAAGCCGACGAGCCCCCGCCTGGCGAAGGTCAAGTTCGGCTCGTCCCCTTCCAACATGTACAAGATGGACGAGGTCAAAGAGTCGCCCGTGCCTGTCGGTAAAATACAGTATCTGGTCGCCGTGCACAGGTTAGTTATATTGTTTATGTATTATTCTAGATAAATATATTTAAAAACTTTATCATTATTGGTCATTGTTTGTCGGTGGTTGTTGGTCTATGTAGGGACACACATGTAAAGTATGGTTTCATGTATTACGTTTGCATGAAGTATGCGTGAGTGACGAATGTAATATATGCTATAATTGTCCATCCTCACAATTAGGTAATAGACCCCACACTAATATTACCTAAAGTCTATTTGGACTGCACTGCGTTTACCGCCAGGTGCAGTGCAGTCATTTTGTCGTGCTTAAAAAACTTTTTTTTGTAACGCATTGTATAAGGATAAGTATGCTGTAGAAGGGGTCCATACAGTTGAAGTACTGATTTTCAGTAGAACAACACCGTCGCGTCATCATAGTACATCAGTTTTAACAGGCTTGTGTCAAGTGACAAGAAATAAGCATGTCACAAGATTTTTTTTAACCCTTGGGATGAATTGCAGGGGTCCCTGCTAACGGGATACTGGCTACCCTTGTAGTATCTCATTCCAGGGTTAAGGGATTTGGGAAGGGAAAGGTAACGAAAAAGGGTGTAACCCCCTCGGGAGACCCGGATATACACTTGCTGATCTTGGAACGCGATCCACACAAGGCGTGTGGTTCACTATGGCAGGTTTTAACACCAGGTGTACGGTGGTCACTATCCTGACGGATATGAATACCCTTCCACCAGACGTCACAAGAATTTGATACCGCGGTGGGTAGGTATCCCGAATTGGCTTCCACCCTCCTTAGAATGCAGGGTAACCCGGCCATGGTGTAGCAATGGTTGTGTTCGCACAGGAAGACCGCGGTGACGGAGGCGTCGTTCGCGTGGGCTCGCGCCGCGCTGTTCGGGCTGCCGCTGGTGCTGCGCGTGCGAGCGGGACAGAGCGGCCGCGACCTGTACGCCGCCGTGTGGACGCAGGTGGCGCGCCTGCTGTCCGCGCGCCCGCCGCGACCCCGGCACAACCACGCTACCGACTGGTGAGTGGGTAGTACGCTAGACTCACCGGGGCGGGGTATTACTACTGCCGCTGCCGCTGGTGCTGCGCGTGCGAGCGGGACAGAGCGGCCGCGACCTGTACGCCGCCGTGTGGACGCAGGTGGCGCGCCTGCTGTCCGCGCGCCCGCCGCGACCCCGGCACAACCACGCTACCGACTGGTGAGTGGGTAGTACGCTAGACTCACCGGGGCGGGGTATTACTACTGCCGCTGCCGCTGGTGCTGCGCGTGCGAGCGGGACAGAGCGGCCGCGACCTGTACGCCGCCGTGTGGACGCAGGTGGCGCGCCTGCTGTCCGCGCGCCCGCCGCGACCCCGGCACAACCACGCTACCGACTGGTGAGTGGGTAGTACGCTAGACTCACCGGGGCGGGGTATTACTACTGCCGCTGCCGCTGGTGCTGCGCGTGCGAGCGGGACAGAGCGGCCGCGACCTGTACGCCGCCGTGTGGACGCAGGTGGCGCGCCTGCTGTCCGCGCGCCCGCCGCGACCCCGGCACAACCACGCTACCGACTGGTGAGTGGGTAGTACGCTAGACTCACCGGGGCGGGGTATTACTACTGCCGCTGCCGCTGGTGCTGCGCGTGCGAGCGGGACAGAGCGGCCGCGACCTGTACGCCGCCGTGTGGACGCAGGTGGCGCGCCTGCTGTCCGCGCGCCCGCCGCGACCCCGGCACAACCACGCTACCGACTGGTGAGTGGGTAGTACGCTAGACTCACCGGGGCGGGGTATTACTACTGCCGCTGCCGCTGGTGCTGCGCGTGCGAGCGGGACAGAGCGGCCGCGACCTGTACGCCGCCGTGTGGACGCAGGTGGCGCGCCTGCTGTCCGCGCGCCCGCCGCGACCCCGGCACAACCACGCTACCGACTGGTGAGTGGGTAGTACGCTAGACTCACCGGGGCGGGGTATTACTACTGCCGCTGCCGCTGGTGCTGCGCGTGCGAGCGGGACAGAGCGGCCGCGACCTGTACGCCGCCGTGTGGACGCAGGTGGCGCGCCTGCTGTCCGCGCGCCCGCCGCGACCCCGGCACAACCACGCTACCGACTGGTGAGTGGGTAGTACGCTAGACTCACCGGGGCGGGGTATTACTACTGCCGCTGCCGCTGGTGCTGCGCGTGCGAGCGGGACAGAGCGGCCGCGACCTGTACGCCGCCGTGTGGACGCAGGTGGCGCGCCTGCTGTCCGCGCGCCCGCCGCGACCCCGGCACAACCACGCTACCGACTGGTGAGTGGGTAGTACGCTAGACTCACCGGGGCGGGGTATTACTACTGCCGCTGCCGCTGGTGCTGCGCGTGCGAGCGGGACAGAGCGGCCGCGACCTGTACGCCGCCGTGTGGACGCAGGTGGCGCGCCTGCTGTCCGCGCGCCCGCCGCGACCCCGGCACAACCACGCTACCGACTGGTGAGTGGGTAGTACGCTAGACTCACCGGGGCGGGGTATTACTACTGCCGCTGCCGCTGGTGCTGCGCGTGCGAGCGGGACAGAGCGGCCGCGACCTGTACGCCGCCGTGTGGACGCAGGTGGCGCGCCTGCTGTCCGCGCGCCCGCCGCGACCCCGGCACAACCACGCTACCGACTGGTGAGTGGGTAGTACGCTAGACTCACCGGGGCGGGGTATTACTACTGCCGCTGCCGCTGGTGCTGCGCGTGCGAGCGGGACAGAGCGGCCGCGACCTGTACGCCGCCGTGTGGACGCAGGTGGCGCGCCTGCTGTCCGCGCGCCCGCCGCGACCCCGGCACAACCACGCTACCGACTGGTGAGTGGGTAGTACGCTAGACTCACCGGGGCGGGGTATTACTACTGCCGCTGCCGCTGGTGCTGCGCGTGCGAGCGGGACAGAGCGGCCGCGACCTGTACGCCGCCGTGTGGACGCAGGTGGCGCGCCTGCTGTCCGCGCGCCCGCCGCGACCCCGGCACAACCACGCTACCGACTGGTGAGTGGGTAGTACGCTAGACTCACCGGGGCGGGGTATTACTACTGCCGCTGCCGCTGGTGCTGCGCGTGCGAGCGGGACAGAGCGGCCGCGACCTGTACGCCGCCGTGTGGACGCAGGTGGCGCGCCTGCTGTCCGCGCGCCCGCCGCGACCCCGGCACAACCACGCTACCGACTGGTGAGTGGGTAGTACGCTAGACTCACCGGGGCGGGGTATTACTACTGCCGCTGCCGCTGGTGCTGCGCGTGCGAGCGGGACAGAGCGGCCGCGACCTGTACGCCGCCGTGTGGACGCAGGTGGCGCGCCTGCTGTCCGCGCGCCCGCCGCGACCCCGGCACAACCACGCTACCGACTGGTGAGTGGGTAGTACGCTAGACTCACCGGGGCGGGGTATTACTACTGCCGCTGCCGCTGGTGCTGCGCGTGCGAGCGGGACAGAGCGGCCGCGACCTGTACGCCGCCGTGTGGACGCAGGTGGCGCGCCTGCTGTCCGCGCGCCCGCCGCGACCCCGGCACAACCACGCTACCGACTGGTGAGTGGGTAGTACGCTAGACTCACCGGGGCGGGGTATTACTACTGCCGCTGCCGCTGGTGCTGCGCGTGCGAGCGGGACAGAGCGGCCGCGACCTGTACGCCGCCGTGTGGACGCAGGTGGCGCGCCTGCTGTCCGCGCGCCCGCCGCGACCCCGGCACAACCACGCTACCGACTGGTGAGTGGGTAGTACGCTAGACTCACCGGGGCGGGGTATTACTACTGCCGCTGCCGCTGGTGCTGCGCGTGCGAGCGGGACAGAGCGGCCGCGACCTGTACGCCGCCGTGTGGACGCAGGTGGCGCGCCTGCTGTCCGCGCGCCCGCCGCGACCCCGGCACAACCACGCTACCGACTGGTGAGTGGGTAGTACGCTAGACTCACCGGGGCGGGGTATTACTACTGCCGCTGCCGCTGGTGCTGCGCGTGCGAGCGGGACAGAGCGGCCGCGACCTGTACGCCGCCGTGTGGACGCAGGTGGCGCGCCTGCTGTCCGCGCGCCCGCCGCGACCCCGGCACAACCACGCTACCGACTGGTGAGTGGGTAGTACGCTAGACTCACCGGGGCGGGGTATTACTACTGCCGCTGCCGCTGGTGCTGCGCGTGCGAGCGGGACAGAGCGGCCGCGACCTGTACGCCGCCGTGTGGACGCAGGTGGCGCGCCTGCTGTCCGCGCGCCCGCCGCGACCCCGGCACAACCACGCTACCGACTGGTGAGTGGGTAGTACGCTAGACTCACCGGGGCGGGGTATTACTACTGCCGCTGCCGCTGGTGCTGCGCGTGCGAGCGGGACAGAGCGGCCGCGACCTGTACGCCGCCGTGTGGACGCAGGTGGCGCGCCTGCTGTCCGCGCGCCCGCCGCGACCCCGGCACAACCACGCTACCGACTGGTGAGTGGGTAGTACGCTAGACTCACCGGGGCGGGGTATTACTACTGCCGCTGCCGCTGGTGCTGCGCGTGCGAGCGGGACAGAGCGGCCGCGACCTGTACGCCGCCGTGTGGACGCAGGTGGCGCGCCTGCTGTCCGCGCGCCCGCCGCGACCCCGGCACAACCACGCTACCGACTGGTGAGTGGGTAGTACGCTAGACTCACCGGGGCGGGGTATTACTACTGCCGCTGCCGCTGGTGCTGCGCGTGCGAGCGGGACAGAGCGGCCGCGACCTGTACGCCGCCGTGTGGACGCAGGTGGCGCGCCTGCTGTCCGCGCGCCCGCCGCGACCCCGGCACAACCACGCTACCGACTGGTGAGTGGGTAGTACGCTAGACTCACCGGGGCGGGGTATTACTACTGCCGCTGCCGCTGGTGCTGCGCGTGCGAGCGGGACAGAGCGGCCGCGACCTGTACGCCGCCGTGTGGACGCAGGTGGCGCGCCTGCTGTCCGCGCGCCCGCCGCGACCCCGGCACAACCACGCTACCGACTGGTGAGTGGGTAGTACGCTAGACTCACCGGGGCGGGGTATTACTACTGCCGCTGCCGCTGGTGCTGCGCGTGCGAGCGGGACAGAGCGGCCGCGACCTGTACGCCGCCGTGTGGACGCAGGTGGCGCGCCTGCTGTCCGCGCGCCCGCCGCGACCCCGGCACAACCACGCTACCGACTGGTGAGTGGGTAGTACGCTAGACTCACCGGGGCGGGGTATTACTACTGCCGCTGCCGCTGGTGCTGCGCGTGCGAGCGGGACAGAGCGGCCGCGACCTGTACGCCGCCGTGTGGACGCAGGTGGCGCGCCTGCTGTCCGCGCGCCCGCCGCGACCCCGGCACAACCACGCTACCGACTGGTGAGTGGGTAGTACGCTAGACTCACCGGGGCGGGGTATTACTACTGCCGCTGCCGCTGGTGCTGCGCGTGCGAGCGGGACAGAGCGGCCGCGACCTGTACGCCGCCGTGTGGACGCAGGTGGCGCGCCTGCTGTCCGCGCGCCCGCCGCGACCCCGGCACAACCACGCTACCGACTGGTGAGTGGGTAGTACGCTAGACTCACCGGGGCGGGGTATTACTACTGCCGCTGCCGCTGGTGCTGCGCGTGCGAGCGGGACAGAGCGGCCGCGACCTGTACGCCGCCGTGTGGACGCAGGTGGCGCGCCTGCTGTCCGCGCGCCCGCCGCGACCCCGGCACAACCACGCTACCGACTGGTGAGTGGGTAGTACGCTAGACTCACCGGGGCGGGGTATTACTACTGCCGCTGCCGCTGGTGCTGCGCGTGCGAGCGGGACAGAGCGGCCGCGACCTGTACGCCGCCGTGTGGACGCAGGTGGCGCGCCTGCTGTCCGCGCGCCCGCCGCGACCCCGGCACAACCACGCTACCGACTGGTGAGTGGGTAGTACGCTAGACTCACCGGGGCGGGGTATTACTACTGCCGCTGCCGCTGGTGCTGCGCGTGCGAGCGGGACAGAGCGGCCGCGACCTGTACGCCGCCGTGTGGACGCAGGTGGCGCGCCTGCTGTCCGCGCGCCCGCCGCGACCCCGGCACAACCACGCTACCGACTGGTGAGTGGGTAGTACGCTAGACTCACCGGGGCGGGGTATTACTACTGCCGCTGCCGCTGGTGCTGCGCGTGCGAGCGGGACAGAGCGGCCGCGACCTGTACGCCGCCGTGTGGACGCAGGTGGCGCGCCTGCTGTCCGCGCGCCCGCCGCGACCCCGGCACAACCACGCTACCGACTGGTGAGTGGGTAGTACGCTAGACTCACCGGGGCGGGGTATTACTACTGCCGCTGCCGCTGGTGCTGCGCGTGCGAGCGGGACAGAGCGGCCGCGACCTGTACGCCGCCGTGTGGACGCAGGTGGCGCGCCTGCTGTCCGCGCGCCCGCCGCGACCCCGGCACAACCACGCTACCGACTGGTGAGTGGGTAGTACGCTAGACTCACCGGGGCGGGGTATTACTACTGCCGCTGCCGCTGGTGCTGCGCGTGCGAGCGGGACAGAGCGGCCGCGACCTGTACGCCGCCGTGTGGACGCAGGTGGCGCGCCTGCTGTCCGCGCGCCCGCCGCGACCCCGGCACAACCACGCTACCGACTGGTGAGTGGGTAGTACGCTAGACTCACCGGGGCGGGGTATTACTACTGCCGCTGCCGCTGGTGCTGCGCGTGCGAGCGGGACAGAGCGGCCGCGACCTGTACGCCGCCGTGTGGACGCAGGTGGCGCGCCTGCTGTCCGCGCGCCCGCCGCGACCCCGGCACAACCACGCTACCGACTGGTGAGTGGGTAGTACGCTAGACTCACCGGGGCGGGGTATTACTACTGCCGCTGCCGCTGGTGCTGCGCGTGCGAGCGGGACAGAGCGGCCGCGACCTGTACGCCGCCGTGTGGACGCAGGTGGCGCGCCTGCTGTCCGCGCGCCCGCCGCGACCCCGGCACAACCACGCTACCGACTGGTGAGTGGGTAGTACGCTAGACTCACCGGGGCGGGGTATTACTACTGCCGCTGCCGCTGGTGCTGCGCGTGCGAGCGGGACAGAGCGGCCGCGACCTGTACGCCGCCGTGTGGACGCAGGTGGCGCGCCTGCTGTCCGCGCGCCCGCCGCGACCCCGGCACAACCACGCTACCGACTGGTGAGTGGGTAGTACGCTAGACTCACCGGGGCGGGGTATTACTACTGCCGCTGCCGCTGGTGCTGCGCGTGCGAGCGGGACAGAGCGGCCGCGACCTGTACGCCGCCGTGTGGACGCAGGTGGCGCGCCTGCTGTCCGCGCGCCCGCCGCGACCCCGGCACAACCACGCTACCGACTGGTGAGTGGGTAGTACGCTAGACTCACCGGGGCGGGGTATTACTACTGCCGCTGCCGCTGGTGCTGCGCGTGCGAGCGGGACAGAGCGGCCGCGACCTGTACGCCGCCGTGTGGACGCAGGTGGCGCGCCTGCTGTCCGCGCGCCCGCCGCGACCCCGGCACAACCACGCTACCGACTGGTGAGTGGGTAGTACGCTAGACTCACCGGGGCGGGGTATTACTACTGCCGCTGCCGCTGGTGCTGCGCGTGCGAGCGGGACAGAGCGGCCGCGACCTGTACGCCGCCGTGTGGACGCAGGTGGCGCGCCTGCTGTCCGCGCGCCCGCCGCGACCCCGGCACAACCACGCTACCGACTGGTGAGTGGGTAGTACGCTAGACTCACCGGGGCGGGGTATTACTACTGCCGCTGCCGCTGGTGCTGCGCGTGCGAGCGGGACAGAGCGGCCGCGACCTGTACGCCGCCGTGTGGACGCAGGTGGCGCGCCTGCTGTCCGCGCGCCCGCCGCGACCCCGGCACAACCACGCTACCGACTGGTGAGTGGGTAGTACGCTAGACTCACCGGGGCGGGGTATTACTACTGCCGCTGCCGCTGGTGCTGCGCGTGCGAGCGGGACAGAGCGGCCGCGACCTGTACGCCGCCGTGTGGACGCAGGTGGCGCGCCTGCTGTCCGCGCGCCCGCCGCGACCCCGGCACAACCACGCTACCGACTGGTGAGTGGGTAGTACGCTAGACTCACCGGGGCGGGGTATTACTACTGCCGCTGCCGCTGGTGCTGCGCGTGCGAGCGGGACAGAGCGGCCGCGACCTGTACGCCGCCGTGTGGACGCAGGTGGCGCGCCTGCTGTCCGCGCGCCCGCCGCGACCCCGGCACAACCACGCTACCGACTGGTGAGTGGGTAGTACGCTAGACTCACCGGGGCGGGGTATTACTACTGCCGCTGCCGCTGGTGCTGCGCGTGCGAGCGGGACAGAGCGGCCGCGACCTGTACGCCGCCGTGTGGACGCAGGTGGCGCGCCTGCTGTCCGCGCGCCCGCCGCGACCCCGGCACAACCACGCTACCGACTGGTGAGTGGGTAGTACGCTAGACTCACCGGGGCGGGGTATTACTACTGCCGCTGCCGCTGGTGCTGCGCGTGCGAGCGGGACAGAGCGGCCGCGACCTGTACGCCGCCGTGTGGACGCAGGTGGCGCGCCTGCTGTCCGCGCGCCCGCCGCGACCCCGGCACAACCACGCTACCGACTGGTGAGTGGGTAGTACGCTAGACTCACCGGGGCGGGGTATTACTACTGCCGCTGCCGCTGGTGCTGCGCGTGCGAGCGGGACAGAGCGGCCGCGACCTGTACGCCGCCGTGTGGACGCAGGTGGCGCGCCTGCTGTCCGCGCGCCCGCCGCGACCCCGGCACAACCACGCTACCGACTGGTGAGTGGGTAGTACGCTAGACTCACCGGGGCGGGGTATTACTACTGCCGCTGCCGCTGGTGCTGCGCGTGCGAGCGGGACAGAGCGGCCGCGACCTGTACGCCGCCGTGTGGACGCAGGTGGCGCGCCTGCTGTCCGCGCGCCCGCCGCGACCCCGGCACAACCACGCTACCGACTGGTGAGTGGGTAGTACGCTAGACTCACCGGGGCGGGGTATTACTACTGCCGCTGCCGCTGGTGCTGCGCGTGCGAGCGGGACAGAGCGGCCGCGACCTGTACGCCGCCGTGTGGACGCAGGTGGCGCGCCTGCTGTCCGCGCGCCCGCCGCGACCCCGGCACAACCACGCTACCGACTGGTGAGTGGGTAGTACGCTAGACTCACCGGGGCGGGGTATTACTACTGCCGCTGCCGCTGGTGCTGCGCGTGCGAGCGGGACAGAGCGGCCGCGACCTGTACGCCGCCGTGTGGACGCAGGTGGCGCGCCTGCTGTCCGCGCGCCCGCCGCGACCCCGGCACAACCACGCTACCGACTGGTGAGTGGGTAGTACGCTAGACTCACCGGGGCGGGGTATTACTACTGCCGCTGCCGCTGGTGCTGCGCGTGCGAGCGGGACAGAGCGGCCGCGACCTGTACGCCGCCGTGTGGACGCAGGTGGCGCGCCTGCTGTCCGCGCGCCCGCCGCGACCCCGGCACAACCACGCTACCGACTGGTGAGTGGGTAGTACGCTAGACTCACCGGGGCGGGGTATTACTACTGCCGCTGCCGCTGGTGCTGCGCGTGCGAGCGGGACAGAGCGGCCGCGACCTGTACGCCGCCGTGTGGACGCAGGTGGCGCGCCTGCTGTCCGCGCGCCCGCCGCGACCCCGGCACAACCACGCTACCGACTGGTGAGTGGGTAGTACGCTAGACTCACCGGGGCGGGGTATTACTACTGCCGCTGCCGCTGGTGCTGCGCGTGCGAGCGGGACAGAGCGGCCGCGACCTGTACGCCGCCGTGTGGACGCAGGTGGCGCGCCTGCTGTCCGCGCGCCCGCCGCGACCCCGGCACAACCACGCTACCGACTGGTGAGTGGGTAGTACGCTAGACTCACCGGGGCGGGGTATTACTACTGCCGCTGCCGCTGGTGCTGCGCGTGCGAGCGGGACAGAGCGGCCGCGACCTGTACGCCGCCGTGTGGACGCAGGTGGCGCGCCTGCTGTCCGCGCGCCCGCCGCGACCCCGGCACAACCACGCTACCGACTGGTGAGTGGGTAGTACGCTAGACTCACCGGGGCGGGGTATTACTACTGCCGCTGCCGCTGGTGCTGCGCGTGCGAGCGGGACAGAGCGGCCGCGACCTGTACGCCGCCGTGTGGACGCAGGTGGCGCGCCTGCTGTCCGCGCGCCCGCCGCGACCCCGGCACAACCACGCTACCGACTGGTGAGTGGGTAGTACGCTAGACTCACCGGGGCGGGGTATTACTACTGCCGCTGCCGCTGGTGCTGCGCGTGCGAGCGGGACAGAGCGGCCGCGACCTGTACGCCGCCGTGTGGACGCAGGTGGCGCGCCTGCTGTCCGCGCGCCCGCCGCGACCCCGGCACAACCACGCTACCGACTGGTGAGTGGGTAGTACGCTAGACTCACCGGGGCGGGGTATTACTACTGCCGCTGCCGCTGGTGCTGCGCGTGCGAGCGGGACAGAGCGGCCGCGACCTGTACGCCGCCGTGTGGACGCAGGTGGCGCGCCTGCTGTCCGCGCGCCCGCCGCGACCCCGGCACAACCACGCTACCGACTGGTGAGTGGGTAGTACGCTAGACTCACCGGGGCGGGGTATTACTACTGCCGCTGCCGCTGGTGCTGCGCGTGCGAGCGGGACAGAGCGGCCGCGACCTGTACGCCGCCGTGTGGACGCAGGTGGCGCGCCTGCTGTCCGCGCGCCCGCCGCGACCCCGGCACAACCACGCTACCGACTGGTGAGTGGGTAGTACGCTAGACTCACCGGGGCGGGGTATTACTACTGCCGCTGCCGCTGGTGCTGCGCGTGCGAGCGGGACAGAGCGGCCGCGACCTGTACGCCGCCGTGTGGACGCAGGTGGCGCGCCTGCTGTCCGCGCGCCCGCCGCGACCCCGGCACAACCACGCTACCGACTGGTGAGTGAGTAGCCTCCGCGACAGCCTCCGTGGCGCAACGGGCGAGTAGCCGGTTGTGAAACGAGAGGCCGCGGGTTCGATCCCCGCAATCAGACAAATGGGTTTTATTTACATAATACAGGGCTTTATTTCTATAGCCACCATAATCGATGACTAAAAGTACTATGCCAGTGATCGGTACATATTTGGACCTTTTAGCGTAGCTTTGCCATAAACAAGCAATTTTACAAATGGACCTATTTATAGTCTAAGATCCCGCTGCAGAATCCATACGTTCATTACGTAGATACTCAAGCTCAAATTTCTACATTCATTTTCGAATAGGACAATACATTTATAATAGGTTGCTAGTCAAAAAGTGCCCGCAAATATTTTTAATAAAAAAAAACGTGTGCGTCTCGGGACGCTCGGTAGAAGTGATAACTTAAACTAATGTGGATGAGAGCGGAGGAGCCTGCCTACTGCTGCCGTATGCGTGAGACAAAGGGAAGCCAGACAGAGTGGCGCCGTAACGCGTTACGTCACGAAGTGGTTTACCCTCCCATAAGAAGTTATCACTTCGAAAATGGTAATTAATTTTCGGAATGAAAAATCGTTCATATTGTAGTTAAATAAAATATTATTCCTATTACAGCTATGTATGTAGAGAGTTCAAAAACTCATGGGTGCTGGTGCCTACTCGGCCGCAATTTGTGTATTTATATCGATATTAAGTTGTTTGAGTGTGCGTGATTATCGATACTTGAGTGTTTATATCGATATTAGATTGAGTGTAAGTGAGTTATATGTGTCGTGTTGCGTGTTGTACAGTGACGACAGCCTCGGGTACGAGTTCCCGTTCACGCTGCGACTAGTGAGCGGTGGTGGCGCTTGGTGCGGCGCTTGCGAGTGGACGGCGCTGTGCCGCGGCTGTGCGCTGCCTACAGATGACGCGCCGCTGCTCACCAGGGACGGCGCTCACGGTAACATATAACACTACACTCGACAGTTCTTTATAGCAAAGGCGGACAAACGGGCAAGTGGGTCACCTGATGGTAAGCGATCTCCACTGTTTATGTACGTTCAGAAGAATCATGGGCGCGTTGCCGACCTAAAAAGAAAGGGATTGGGAAGGGAAAGGGGATTTGGTAGCTTGAATATCTTCGGATTTATAATACCAAGGCCGTTATGTCATTTTTCTAGTGCGATTTAAATTGTCGTTTACGAGGCCGCATTTATAACTCTCGACTACAAATTGTGTTATGCAGCTTCATAAATGACAGTTTTCTGATATAGCCATGTTGAGACAGTTTTTGGAGTGGTAGGACCACGCTGAAGATAGTTTTGTCTACACCATGAATGTCGGTTCAACCAGGTCGTTACCACTGTCTCACAGAAAACCGACGTAAAGTATCGGCTTGCTGCTGAGTTTCGTACAGTTAGGGAAATATCCGGAGGCCCAAATTTCCCTTCCCTTCCCAATCCCTTTATTATTCCTTTCCTTTAAGGTCGGCAACGCACCTATAATTCTTCTGTAGTATTGTATACGTACATGTGCAATGGAGATCACTTATCATCAGGTGATCCACTTGTTCGTTTACCGATTTATGCTATTAGAAAAAATAGAATAAATATCACTGTCTCTTATATTTCCATCGACAATTTAGAACAAGTTGTTGTATTGAATGAAAAATGATTTAACCTATAGTATATTGTGCGCAGGTGAAGGTGTTTGTCCGCGCCGTAAATCGACGACGAGGGAAGTAAGGGGACAGGGTGCACCCGACGCCGACTCGCCCATCGCGAAGGCGAAGCTACATCGACACTCCACCACCAGGCATTCCAATGGCGAGGTGGGTACACTACTTTTTTTTCTTATTTCATTGAATGATGATGATGAATATTTGGATGATGCTGGTGGGAGGATACTTGTATCCGACCGGACAACGACCACCGTACACTGGTGCTAAAACCTGCCATAGTGGCCCACCTTGTGTGGGTCGCGTTCCAGGGTCAGCCAGTGTATATCCGGTTCTTCCCAGGGGGCTTGCTCCCTGATCCTAACCATTTTCCCATCCCTTTTTCCTTCCCCTTGGCCCTGGGATGAGATACTGCGGGGTCACCAGTATTGCGTTAGCAGGGACCCCGTAGTTCATCACAGGAACTTTGGTAGGCCGGCATGATCTTGCCGACCTACGATGGACACATTGTTTATCGTTGGTCGACTCTACTCCTGGATTGCGCTACACTTACCATCAGGTGTAGCGTAGTCACTTTGCCGATAAAAAAAAATTACGAGACGAGCAAGGCGCTCGCCTGATGGTAAGCGCCACGCCTGCCCATAAACAGAAGCAACGCCACACAAAACTGAATTACAAAGTACTTCATGGCACTGAACTGCGCTCATCACCCCGAGACATAAGGTATTAAGTCTCATTAATGCCCAGTACATAATTTCAATAAACCTTCAGTAAGCTTTAAAACTTTTATGTCGTAAAAAATGTACCAAACCAGGGTGATGGATTATGGTGTAACCTTGTAATAAAGGCAATATATAGCCAGCATTGGGGCAGTGTATAATACTAACTTGATATTAATTCTCATTAGGTCAACAAACCTTTTTGAATATTATATTGTTGGTATAATTAAATAGTATGATTCCCAGGGCTCGTCCCCCGGCACGCTTCGAACCCTGGACCTGTCGGCGGTGCGCAGTATGATGCAACGCACCGGACAACGTGTGATGCTCGCCATCGACTGGGACCCCACCGCATTGCATCTACGATACCAGTCCACTAGGGAAAAGGTACGACTGTGACGCGTATGGGACAATCAGATTTTTTGAAAAAAAATTATCATTATGTTTTTTCTTCTTTATCCTGGCTCGGCAAAGTGACTACGCCACACCTGGTGGTAAGTGTAGCGCAATCCAGGAATAGTGTCGACCAACGACAAACAATGTGTCTATCGTTGGTCGGCACAATCATGCCGGCCTGCTTAATTGCTTCTTCGCACTCCGTTTTAAGGACCTCGTATTATATTTTTAACCCTTTGACAAAAAATAGGTGTTAATAATTTGACCCCTACGTCTGTACGTAGGTTTATGCGTACGTGCATGTGTATGTACGTGTGCGAGTGAGTGCGTGTACATTTTAACCCGCATAAAATCGTTCTGCCTCGGTGGTGCAGTTGTAATAAATACGTAGCACGACTGCTGTACTGAGGGCTTGGGGTCGATCCCCGGGTCGAGTAAATGGTATTGGGTTTTTCTATCACGAAATGCTTTAATATTTTAGTATTAAGCCGAAGTCAAGAATAATGTCCCTCTGCCTACACCTTTGGGATTACAAAAGTAAAAGCGTGTATATGTATGTACCTAATACGAGTTCTAATTACACTAAGTTAATTTGGTTGATAAAATGTTAATGAAATATGATTGTCAGGCGTTCATCGCCCACTGGTCGGTGGCGTGGAGCCTGGCGGAGGCGGCTCGGCCGGTGGACCTGGGTTCGTGTCTGCGCGCGTTCACATCGGAGGAGAGGCTGGACGAGCGATACCACTGCTCGGCCTGTCGCGCTGCACAGCCCGCCACCAAGAACCTGCAGATATGGAGGTTGCCACCTATACTGGTGAGCTTTGCCACCATTTGCATTTTTGCAGGGACTTTGCTGTCCAAATATATTTGTCCCATAGACAATCTTCAAATAATTCTCCTCATAATATTATGTTGTTTCATTTTTACACCACCGTTTTGTATCTATTTGTAAAATTTTTCAAACAGACAACCACAATTTTTTTATTCTCATTTGTGATAATTATTGAAAAAAAACCCATCCAAGTAAGTGTCGGACCTATTATATATTATTAAAATGAGAATAATATAGTAGTTGTATATAAAATGTAGTAGTGGGGTTTCAAGAAAATTGAAGCCAGTGAAATTACTGGGCATTATGGGACTTAACATCTTATGTCTCGGAGTGACGAGCGCAATTAATTGCCCTGCATTGTTTTGTAATCCAAAGTTCCGTTTGGTGTTGCTTCTGTTTATGGGCAGCCGTGGCGCTTACCATCAGGCGAGCGCCTTACTCTTCTCGTCATTCAATCAAATAAAAAATGGTGCTTGAATAATTAAATTTGATGAAAAATTATAGAAGTTACGGAGTTCCGACTAAAAAATAACACCTTTGAGAAATAATCTATACTTATAAAATAACATGTCCTGACTGACTGACTGATTCATCATCGCCGAGCGCAAACTATCAAGGCTACAAGCATGAAATTCGGATTGAATATTCCTTTTATTATGTAGGCACCCACTAAGAAAGGATTTTAGAAAATTCCACCCTAAAGGGGTCAAAATAGGGGATGATAATATGTATGAAAGTCCGTCATTTTGAAAGTTACATAAACAAAATTTTGTATTTCGGTTATTGACGTAAAACTAATAAATACGTGTTTCAGGAATTTTGGAAATTTTATTTAATAAGGGATGAAAAGGGGTGTTAGAGGAGACGGTTACAGGCTACTTTTATCACGGAAAATGCTGTTCACGCGGGCGGAGCAAAAGCTAGTACAAATATAGAAATACTGTAATAAATATCTAGGGCTTCGTTACTCCTATGTTTTCATACATACGGATATAACTTGACGTCTATGTGGCTTTGCGGTAAAGATACACAACATAAACAATGTTCTTGTGCAGATAATCCACCTGAAACGTTTCCAATACGTGAACAACAAATGGATCAAGTCGCAGAAGGTGGTGAACTTCCCGTTCCAGGACTTCGACCCGACCGCGTACCTGGCGGCCATCCCGCAGGAGACCATCCGGAGGCACATGCGTATACACAACATACGGCCCAGGACGTCCATATACGTCGACGCACCAGTGTCCGACAGTGATAGCGAGGACGATGAACAGGTACGGTCTGCAAAAACAAACGATTTAGGACATCCTCGCGGCCATCCCGCAGGAGACCATCAGGAGGCACATGCGTATACACAACATACGGCCCAGGGCCTCCATATACGTCGACGCACCAGTGTCCGACAGTGATAGCGAGGACGATGAACAGGTACGGTCTGCAAAAACAAACGATTTAGGACATCCTCGCGGCCATCCCGCAGGAGACCAGCAGGAGGCACATGCGTATACACAACATACGGCCCAGGACGTCCATATACGTCGACGCACCCGTCTCAGACAGTGATAGCGAGGACGATGAACAGGTACGGTCTGCAAAAACAATCGATTTAGGACATGGTACGGTCGGCAAAAAAATCGATTTAGGACGTGGTACGGTCTGCAAAAAAATCGATTTAGGACGTGGTACGGTCTGCAAAAACAATCGATTTAGGACGTGGTACGGTCTGCAAAAAAATCGATTTAGGACGTGGTACGGTCGGCAAAAAAATCGATTTAGGACGTGGTACGGTCTGCAAATACAATCGATTTTGGACGTGGTACGGTCGGCAAAAAAATCGATTATTAGGACATCCCCACACTACGACGGCATTGAGTACCTAACTTTAATAATAGCATAGGCCGGCAAACGAGCAAAGTGTTAGATGGTAAGTGATCTCTACCGCCCATGCACGTTCACAATACCAGAAGAATTATGGGCGTGTTGCCGACCTTAATGGGAAGGGATAATTAGGGATTGGGGAGGGGAGAGGGATTTGGCTCTCCGGATATCTCACCGTACGAAATGCAGCAACAAGCCGCTACTTTACGTCGGTTATCTGTGAGATAGTGGTAACGACCCGGTCGAGCCGGCTCATTCATGCTGTAGACAAACTTGTCTACAGCGTAGCTCTACCACTCAAAAAAGCTAAAGGTCTGTGTACTTCCAGGATGAATCCCAACCGTCGTCGTGTATGGACACAGAGCGACGAGCGGCTCGGTCGCGGGATACAAGACGTACACGAGTACACTCCGCCAGCCTCAGCAAGACGCCCGTCACCGACGACAACCTGGCGGACTACCACCAGCACCGCCTGCTGCCCGACCAGGACAAGTTCCACCTCAAGTACAGGCTCTACGCGGTCGTGGTCAGTCACATATACTACATACTAAACTAACATATTTTCAATTATAACTAATTTAAACGGATTTTATCGCGTTTTTTATTTTAATTTTGGTCACCTGATGGTAAGTTATCTCCACCGCTCATGTACACCTACAATACTAGAAGAATCATAGGCGTGTTGCCTATCTTAATGGGAAGGGATTGGGAAAGGGAGAGGGATTTGGGCCTCCGGATATCTGTACCAAACGCAGCAGCAAGCTACTACTTTACGTCGGTTTTTTGTGACACGACTTGGTCGAGCCAGCTCATTCACGCTGTAGACAAAACTGTTTCTATCACTCTTACTGTTGTTATTGTGTTGCTTACTGTTTGTATTTGTGCCCCGTCCAGTCGCACTCCGGGCAGATGAGCGGCGGTCACTACGTGGCGTACGTGCGCAACCCGTCCGGCGCGTGGCTCTGCTACAACGACTCCATGGTGCGGGCCCTGGCCACCAGCAGCCGGCCCCCCCACCCCGCCCCCGTTCCCCCCATCGACCCCTCCAGCGCGTACCTGCTGTTCTACGAGCGGCAGGGGCTCGACTACGAGCGGTACCTGCCCGACGTCACGACCGCTCAGCCGCGCGTCACAGACCCCGACCTGCTCGACCCGGACGATACCGACCTCAAGAAGATGTGCGCCATAGCATAGACCTTCGTACACGATTAATGTCGCAGGTTAGTCGTGACGCTCAATTTTATACCAAATTGTAGGGGCGTGTTCGGCGTGTGTTTGGCGGATAAAAATAATCTATTTTTTTTCCCTGTCCGACATTAGTGCGAAGGTCTGCCTTGATATTATGGCTTGACTGTAAATTTCATTTTATATGGGGAGTGACCAACGATAAACATTTTTATCATTGCCTCGCCCGTTAATCAAAAGAGTGCACCATATGCCGGTCATTGTGGTGTTGATGATGTTGCCAGGAATAATGTTTATATGCCATAGCCCATATCACAACCAGCTATAAACATTCCTGATATAATTTACCTGGTTTTACAGGCAGCTAAGAGTTATAAAAAATTAACTAAAGTCGATTTAATGCACGTCAATAGGGCATATGAATATATTTTTTTTTAATACTATAATTAAATAAATAGCATTCCCTAACCAACCAACCAACTAATGTACCAACGAAAGAATTATATGAATCAAGTCAAAAATACGTAAGTTAGAAATTACACTACAGTAATGTTACACTAAAATAACATAACATTATTATCCTACAGTAATGTTACACTATAGTTGCAACAAAATTGTTACACTAAAGAAACATAACATTACACTACAGTAATATTACATTACCATCATCAGCTTGGCTACATATTTCGCGTAAAATATTACTTTGAACGACTTAACACAATCCAAATAATGGTAACACTGCCACCGAGTTGTCAAAATGGCAGCGTGAAAAGATCATTTTTGTCCGTCAAATTACAATCCCCATGTAAATGCACTGGACGAAGACTCTGTATATGATAGTATTGTTTTATATTGAATTAACTATTGTACGTATACAAAACAACGGACCATGAGCGAGAATGGATTGCGTCGGCGTTGGTAACATTCCTCACTTCACTCGGACTTTATTTATTGTTTTAAAGTTTAATTATAACGTTCACGTGGCTGATGGCACAGACATAGAGCTAAATAGACATTGCAGGTGTACTCACGTCATGTGTCACTGGCGTCGACTAACGTAAATTATAGGGTGCGCGTTACCAAGAAGTTACGTTTGATGTCGGCACGCTAAATACGTACCCATAATATGTTGTCTATTCAGGACGTTGGTCTGTATTATTAATTGTGCAGCTTCGTTTTCACTGCACGGTATTCACAAATGGTTATGTAGACACCCTTTTGAAAAAGACAATTATCACAGGTCGTATTAAATATAATGCGTACAATAAATTACATTACTTAAAATGTAAAATTGAAAGATTATAAATCCAATCAAACGTAAATAAATAATGTTTTGAAATCTGGTGGACGAATCAGCTGTGGAATGATGAGAGGATGCACGATAATGACGTCACCGCAATTATGGTGCGGGCGTGCGAGGGAGATGGCGCTACTTTCCACTACGCTCGCTTACTCGTACAGATATCAGAAATTTTCATTGCTGACTCGTTTATTAGCTAATTCATTTAAAAGCAGCTTTGATTACGAATACGGGAATTCTTTATTATTTTATTTGTTGACGAAACAGCCAAATAACTTCCTGCAGGAAATTATTTCAAAATGTCTTTATATATACATGAGAAAGTGAATTAATTTGTTCTATTGCTTGTAACAATATTGTTGTTAGAATATTTAACGTGAGTTGTGGTGCTTCCCACCATGGGCGCCGTCAGGATTAATTTCAGGGAGGTGCATCTGCATCTACACCATATACTATTAACTCATATAGAATTATACATGTATATTATGTAAATAAATGTAATGTCAAATTCAAATCGCGCGGGTATTTGATTGAATATTATAATCGAAAGCATACTTAATCTCTGTAGTCGATGGTTGGCGCTATTGCTCGGGGAATCCCCGCTGCCCGCTAACAGGGGGGTGTGGGTGCACCCCCTTGCACCCTGCCGCCAGCGCCCATGCTCCCCACAAAGGAGTTATAAAGTGCTATAAATAATGATAGAGCCCTATGATATATTATATACTTTCCCACAGTTGAACACGGGCCTCCTCTACTAATCAGTTTGGTCATTATGGTGCTGCCACACCGGTGTTATAAAATGTTAACAAACATTTTCTAACATTAAACATTTACTAAGATTATCTAACATTGTCATAAAATGTATCACATTTCTGTTAACAAATGTTAAATAATGTTTTGGAAACATTTTATAACAGCGGTGTAGCAGCACCATTACAGACTATAGTGTGGAATTTATAAAAACCAAAAATATATGAAATGATAACATTCCATACAACGTGGAATCATTCTGTTGCATCTTAGTGACTTATAATATATTATATCGTCAGTGAAAAGGCAAAAATGCTAAGAGCCAATACGTGAAATTTTCGGTAGAGCATTTCAAAGCTTTTTTTTTACAATAAAAATTCATAATTATGTAAGGAAAAAAATATGATTCAATGATTACCTCGGTGGCGTAGATGTATTGCGTACGCGGTACGACTGTGCTGAGGTGTCGGGTTCGATACCCAGGTCGGGTTGAATGTTATTGAGGTTTTCTATAACGAGATGCTAACTATCGGCCCAAGTCTGCAATTGTGCCTGGTATCACATTATGGGATGGAAATACGCTCGGCGAAATGTGGGTGTACTGGTTACACCTCTGCCTACCCCATCAGGGATTATGGCCTGAGTGTATATATACGTATGTAATATGATTCAATAAAATATAAGTTTTACTGAAAATTATCCAGTGGGTAAATTTAATGAAGTTTTATCGTAAAAAATAACTGTATAAAGTTATTGACGCATTAGTTTTTTGCCTTTCCGCTGACGATATTATAAAACATTGCAGTGCGGGAACACTTTATTAGCTGCAGACACAAGGTAGGGTATTGGTAGTATCCCTCGTATCATTATGAGACTTGAACATTTTATGTCTCGGGGTGACGAGCGCAGTTCAGTGCCATGCAGTGTTTTGTAATTCAAAGTTTTGTGTGGTGTTGCTTCTGTTTATGGAGTAGCGCTTACCGTCAGGCGAACACTTTGATCGTCTCGTCATTCAATCAAATAAAAAAAAGTAATGTTTGCGCGCGATACTATGTGTAAAATTACTGTCTGCAAAAATAATGTCCCCGTCACTGCCACAAAAAAAAAACGAAACTACAATCTAGTTATTTACTATCTCACGTGCACGCGGCAAGACGTGCACAAACCAACCGAAATATCTATACTATAAATGGTATAAAATATTAGTTGTTTGGTGCGACGGAACGCCGACGGTCGCTTCCGTCAGCTTGTATCGGAGACTGATGAGATGTAATGCAAACATTGTGATGTGCTATATTTACTCATATTATATATTATTTAATCATAGATACATATGCGTTTTATATTATGCACCGATGCTATTTAAAAATGTCAGGAGCGATTGTATGTGTCATTAGGTTGCCGTATGTTGGTACCAAGATTTTGTGCTGTAATATTATTTACAACAAAGTTTTATTTTGTCTACTTATATTTAATATTGTTTAATATGTTGACAATACGGAGTGTGAAGAAGCAGTTAGGCAGGCCGGCATGATCGTGCCGACCAACGATAGACACACTGTTTATCGTTGGTCGACACTTCCTGGATTGCTCTACACTTACCATCAGGTGTCGCGTAGTCATTTTGCAAGCCAGGATAAAAAAAAAATGATACATGCCATTTGTAAAATATGAATTTGTTAAATGGTCAAATTTGTCTCATTTTCTTGTGTTCCCGGTGCGTAATATAAAACGTGTCCTCATAATATATGCTTGTAGCGAAGACATATTTAGTATAATGATCATAAATGTTGATATAAAAGAAATAAGTTTATTTTTTAATTATAAATTATTGTATTGTGTTAAACAGTGATTTATCGTGCGGTGCTCGCTGGTTCGGTTTGTTTTTATGAAGAACGCGGCCTAGGGCACGACGTTCGCTTAAATAGTGTGATTTGATAAGTATTAGTGTAAATTTGTTTTTATATTATTGATATTATTTGTTTGGCTGCACGATCTGTAGCTATAAATAAAGCTCTTTGAATTTGCAATAATACTAATGGTATGATTACTGCAAAATTATGTTTTTGTTATTCTGCAAAAAAAATCTCCGCGTAACCTTTATGGACAAATTGACAATTTGAAGAAATTATACACCATAGAAGTGATTTTCTTGGGCATGGTTTTTGTTCGGCGTGGCTAAATGTAGAAAAGAAGCAAGATAAATAAATGTGGCCACGAAAGTTACACGGAGAATGACTTTTACTCATTTATCGCAAATATAAAATGAGGTTATTTTTTGTTCTGTTGCCCATCAAGTTCGTGGAATAGTTAAGTTAAACATTATTTCGCAAATATTAAAGAAACTATTCTAAATTATTTGCATAAAGTCTTTGCAAAACAAGAGTTAAATTTTTGAAAATGTATATTAAGGATCGTGCAGCCTTTTACTGTATATGTTGCGTGCTTGTTGTGCGCTCGAGCAGGGAATATGTTAATTAAGGCATTGTATATTTTTTATCTCGCGGTAAACGTGCCATCGAAATCATTTTCCCGTTTGTAATTATATACCAAAGTCGTATTTCGATGAAGCTTAGTGATTTTTTTGGCAAAAAAATATTTAATTCTTGTGTCACAGAGTTCTGCGTCTGTATTTTTTATTAAGAGGCCAAAAGACTAGAAGCCAGTGCCGAAAGTGAAAGGACGCCGACGCTAGTTTCTGTTTGCCTAATAATCAAATTACCAATAAGATTTAATTAAATTGTGATATCAACAAAAATAATCAAATGTAATAATAAAATGTTTTATAGTTAATATAATTTAGAGAAAGTAGCGTCGGCTTCTCTTCAACCTCGCCACTGCTAACAGCTTATATTTAGCATTACTTATGAGAATGGACAACGAATTTTAAGAAATATGTAAAACTATTATAAATATTCTGGCGAATTGTGCCATAACATTAATACCGGCTATTATTTATAAAATATTTGTATCATCATTGAAAAGTTGCAAATAATAAGTATTCTAGTCTATTGGCTTATTGAATTCTATTAGATCCACGAATACACATGCTTCTGAAAAGCAGCTACATACCTAGTTTATTATAGATCCTTGACCGATCTTCACCCCCGTATTCATAAACGTTACTATGAGACCTCACATTTATCGCGAACGAAATTTGAGGATTCTCTAAACGTCATTAGTTAGTTTTTGGTTTTGGCGCTAACAACCACAGACCAATCAGAAAACTATACTTAGCAAAGAGTTGTTTGTGAATACGGGCATTATAAAGTCTTTAGCCAAATTGGTGGAAAGTAGCATGCTTCTATTGTAATAAGTAGCAGGAGTATTCGTGTCGGGCGCAGACTCTGCTTTGTCAGTACATACAATGTACAGTGTCGCTTGTCAGTCATATGCCATTTGGATCACGATTGCGTCGTGTTTAGTATCAAATTGTTATTAAGTATTTTAATATCCCTGTGCAATAAAGAATTTTTGTATCCATTTTTGTTTGTTTGATTTATTCCTTGATCGCAATTTATTGCTTAGGTATTCATATGCCTGGTTTAAAGGAAACGGGTGATTATGCTGATGGTTACAAACACTATGCCACAAAATAAATGAGAAAAGTACATTTATAAATACATGTTGCTTATTGCTGATGGTAGGGCGGAGCGAGGATTTGGCGTGAATACCCTTTCCTAGATCAGGCAGGTCCTTCTTAGGAAAGGACGTCTGGGCCAAGGGCGATCCTACCGCACTCTATATTTCTGTCCCCAAGCGGTGTGTAAGCAATGTTGTGTCCGGTTTAAAGAACATTGAAGTTAGTGAAAATATTGGGTATTAGGAGACAACACCCTGTCTCGTGGTGACTAACGCAGTCCGCATGCAGTGATTCCTAATTCAAAGTTCTGCGTGGATGTTGCTTCTGATTATGGGCAGGCGTGGCGCTGTCGAACGCCTCGAACTGAGAACGAAGAAGCCGGGCACGGGCCTCTACTGAATATGAGGAATTAGGTCTTAGTCGATTACTCTGTTCTAATGAGGGTTGGCAGTATATATTATACGAGCTTTTGCTCGCAACGGAAGCCTTCAAATAATATTATTTGGGTAGCTTAGCAACGGAAGCCTTCAAATATGAATAATTTTCCCCGTTTTTGCAACATTTTTCACTGATGCTTCGCTTCTAATGGTCGCAGCGTAGTTATATATCCTAAAGCCTTCCTCGATAAATGGACTATCCAACACAAAAAGAATTTTTCAATTCGAACCAGTAGTTCCTGAGATTAGCGCGTTCAAACAAACAAACAAACAAACAATCAATCAAACTCTACAGCTTTATTATTAGTATAGATACCTTCGAAACTCTTTCCGAGAACTTTTCAAGTTTACAAGTTTCCTTCACTGTTAAACTAATTGATAACAATGAATACACATTATAGGCTGTATTTAGGGCCATGAAATTGGAATTGGAGATTTTCTGTACGAATGGAAAAAATATCAAAGATTACACCACCTAGACGCTCTCTAGTTACTAAAGACCTCTCAAAGCCCCCGATCTTAAATGTTGATTGTTTTTTTTGTTAGTATTATGTATTCGATTAGATTCGAAAAAATCTTATTTCCGATTATACCAAAGATCAAAACAATCAAATCGATATCGGAGGGCACTTGAAATATAATTAAATAATTGCTTACGAAAACATTGGCGATTATTCTCTAAGGTATGTTTAATCATAACACAAGACTACTCAATCTCATTTTCATGTTCACAACACCTCAGATCAAATGACAAAATTGACAATAAATTTGGAATGGCCTACGTCTCCATGTAGGCTATGTGCACACTATTACACCACAACACTAATCAGTCAATCAATGTACACCTCAGCTCTGCCGGAGACTAAGTAGCTGCTGCTGTATTTGTGTTCGTCGTCAATGTTAAGACTCATATTTTACAGACTATCTTCATAATAGTCATAATTTTACTCAGCCACATTGGTGTGGCCGATCTATGTCAGGCATGAAGGATATTTTTGATTGCATTCGCTGGGAAGTTTCTTTTCGGTGTAAAAAAACAACATATTGGTAGATTAATAATTATATTTTTAAAATTTCAGAAAAATCTTTGTAATAGATCAAGAACAATGTTGCCAACTCAAAACGCTGTGTGGATAACAATAAAACAAAAATGCGGACTTTTGAATTTTTATTATTAGATTTACACTGTCATTTACAATAAATTTCCATGTAGTTGGTAGGACATAAATCAATATTGCATAACACTAAGGCTAATTGCATCAGTATTTTTGTGGATAAATTAACAAAATATATGCAATATTACAAATTCAAATAAAATAACGCTAATATCTTACTAGGGCACGCACTTGCTCCGCTGCGCTGCCCACTGGTGGGCTCTGTCACGGACGCGGGAGATGGAATGTGTTCGACAATAAATACATACATGCAAGTGCATCACCTTAACCTAGCACAACTTTAGAACTAACGATCGAGCGATCGAGCGGTCGAGCGGTCGAGCGTTCGAGCCGTAAGAGATGTAGCGCTACAACAGTTCACTTTAGACGACTTGCGAAATTACAAAAAATAAATTAAAATATACAAAATCTCTATCACAATACTCGTAAGTAATTAAAGCAATTCAAATGTGAATACTCCAATGTTGCGATACGAACGAAGCGGGAACAACGACAATGTCTTTAATCTATGAGAGGCGGCGGGCGGTCCCTTCACCTACTGCGAGTCACTACTTACACGGTACATCATTCTAGTAATGATACACAATTTAAAATATAATTCAAATGTTGCGAGAGCGTTGGGCACAGGGCACAGGGTACAGGACAGGGAACCGACTAATACGAACTAGCAACAGTCTCAAACAACAACCTAGCCACGACATTATACGTCTTTGTATAAAACGACTATTTGTGCAGACCGAATGGGACACGTACACAGTACACATGCGAGAACGGAACTCGTCGCGTCACCGCTGCGCCACTGCGACGCCACTGCGCGTCACTGCGTCACTGCATGTCGGCACAGTTAACATACATTCATTTTACACACTGTATAAAATATTTAGAAAATTTACAATTCCCACCTTAAAATAGTTGTCGGAAAGTTGGAGTACATTTATTAATGTAAGAGCGTAGAACGTAGGACAGTCGAGTGAGAGATGTGAGACATGAGAGTGAGACGTGGAGCAGCCGCGACGAGCCGACACGTGTCCGACACGCGTCCGACACGCATCCGACACGCGTCCGACACGCATCCGACACGGGCCGGAGACATCACTAGAGATCCATCGATAACCGTAAGGATATACATCAACAACATACAGTTAAAATGCAAATACCAAAGTACTTTTTTTATCATCTTAAACATTATTTCACGTAACCAAAAACAAATATATCAAAAGAGAGAAGTACATATTTCATACTGTGTATATTACTCATATATAATTTGACACATATATAAACAAAACGGTATCTCATGTACTTGTCGGTTAAACACACATTCGACTGACAATTTGTTAGGTACGAGGAGTGTGTATGTGTGTGTGTGTATGTGTTGTACATATATTATATAATATATATATATAAAGTGGTTAATGATTAGAGTGTGTTGTCGGCCGGGCTGGCTGGGTCTTACGTGGTACTATTTGTATACTGTATACTGTATAGTGTATAGTGTATAGCGCGACATGTGTAGAGTGCGCGACATGTGCGTGATTACGAGACGTCCTGGTCGTCCTGCTCGGCGGCGGGCTCCTTGTGTTCGGGCTCGCCCTCGCCGTCGCCCTGCATGTCGGAGGTCCACAGCGTGAGGTTGTCCCGCAGCAGCTGCATGATGAGCGTGGAGTCCTTGTAGCTCTCCTCGGAGAGGGTGTCCAGTTCCGCGATCGCGTCGTCGAACGCCGCCTTGGCCAGTCGGCACGCGCGGTCCGGGCTGTTCAGGATTTCGTAGTAGAATACCTGGAATGCACATCACACATGTTACATATTTACCTATTAATATATAGCGTTTGTGTGTGTATATTGAGGACAAAATGTAATAGATAAGTCATAACTTAATTGTAGAATTAGACACTTTGTAACGAGATTTGATAGGTCACGTAAGCTGGATGCATACAGAGAGGTGGGCCAGGATTGTCACTCATTAGGTTCCCGAAGATGGTAGACGGCGACGGGGCAGACCGCGAAAGAGGTGGCGCGACGACCTTGACCATTTCGAAAAAGACTGGCCGACAACAGCCATAAATAGGGATGTTGGAAGGAGTTAAGGGGGACCCTTGGCCAGCAGTGGAACAATATAGTTTAATAAAAAAACGAGATTTATTGTTTTTTGAGATGTGAGTTTGTCAGTTTTCAGCTATAATCTCCAAGGTTGAATTTAATAAAAATATACCACGCTATAAATTTTTCTCAATTATTTCTAATGCTTACTAAAGCTCGTATACTTGACGGACCTTTAATAATATTTGTAGTATTTAACCGAAACTGACCATAATGATTTGGCCCAAAAATTTCAACTTAAACCTAACTACTAAGGTAATATAGAGAAAAAACCATATCGAACTGTAGCATTATATTAATGACAATAATAAAGATCGAGGGGAACCGCCAGTTTAACGCACATTTTTATGACGTAACATAACATTAGGGAATTTGACAGGTAAATTGATTCCAAGTAAAAGGCGTGAACGTTTGTCGAGTGACCCGGGCAACGCAACCCAAATTACAGTTTGCACTAAAAGGTACGCCTAAAATGTTAAAACGAAAGTTGTTAATGAGGCCAATAGGTAACAAAATATAATGTAGCTGAATATTTTACCAACACCATATCTATGTTTAGACATATCTCAGCGAAAGCTACTTCTTTATGTATTTTCGGAAAGGACGTGCAAAAAATATTAACAAACTTAACTAAAATCTATTATGTAGCTGGGTGTTTGAACATTTTAAACTAAATGTACGGGGCACGGAATAACAAGAATCAAAATCCACATGAAAATTGTATGTCTTATGAGAAGCCATGGTGATTTATTAAGTACAATGTTAATTTACACTATAACTTCTATAGAACATTATCTAAATATAATCCACATCATTTTTTATCAATTAGCACGGCATGATCGTCGACCGATGTACGAACATTCGACCAATGACCAGGCGTCTATGGGTGATCAAGCACTCCAGAGATGAACTATGTACATAGCGTGTATTATCCATCATCATCATCACGCGTTCTCATTTCCGAAATAGTCCAAGGTTGCCAAAGTGCATAACTTTAATTTGACAGCCTCCGTGGCGCAGTGGGAGAGCAGCTTTGCTTGATTTGAGTTCGATTCCCGCACCGAGACTAATGTTTGTGTGATCGACAAGTATTTATTTCGGGTCTGGGTGTTGTGGGACCCGCATGTCCCTCGTAGTTTGCGATATCCACGAGGTTAATCTAGTGCGGGGTCAGGACTATGTGTGTGATTGTTGGGTGTATATTTTATTTCATTCATCCTATTATATGCCTGTGCTAAGTACTGTATTTAACATTGTTTATTATAACATAACTAGCACTTTATTAAACACAAAGAGAAGCATTCTAATATAAGAAACAACGGTGCGGTAAGTTTAGTCGCGACAACAGTCACAGCTATTGTTTTTATAAACTAAACGCTGACTCAGGACTTTAGTCCTATCAAGGTATTGTATATTTTAGTTGACCTTCCACGGCTGAGTGGAAACTTGACAATGTGTCGCTTGAAGACATTGCAACAATGAATCATGTACTGGCTTCATTCACGACACGTAATCACATAGTTTCTGCCTACACCGCGCCGTCACGAGGTGCAAATATGCGCTATTATTACACACATCATGTTGACAATGTGAGTAACCGTTTCTACGTATAGCGTAGGTGACGGCCAATCTTAGAATTTTGATGTATAAATAGTACTTTCGTGGGTAATATATAGAGCCGTCCTGTAGCCAATTTTATAGCATGAATAGGTCCGCTTTTGGGATGGTGGCATTTTCTATAAAAAAAAATCGACGTAAATAACAACATCTAACACTTCGAAAGCATAATTTTCTAACCTCAAAGGTCGATTACCCCACGCACCCACGATACCTCCTACCTAAGTAGTTTTCCATAATAACTGAAAATTTCTTACATTATTATTTAGATCGTATTTATCTGGTTTATAACTTTAACATTATATTAGCGGTTACGCCACGATATCGCGACACGTCACGCGCCACAATCAGATTGTTCCACATAAATACTACTTGATAACCGATGTTACGTAATATTGTGACATCTAAATATTGAAGTATACTTTAAATTCAATAAATTGTAAAGGCCTTTTCCCCCTTTTTTAGTAGACACGTGCCCAGTGGTGGAACAGTCAATACTGGGCTGATATTTATCATCATCGGCCACAGGACGTCCACTGCTGAACATAGGCCTCCCCCAAAGATTTCCAGACCGACCTGTTGGAAGCGGCCTGCATCCAGCGACTTCCTGCGACCTTTATCAGGTCGTCTATCCACCTTGTAGGCGGACAAGCCTACTTGATACTTATAGCCAATCATTATTCATGAATCATCTAACGTGTAAATGACGTAAATCTATTTTAATATTTTTAATATCTCAATTTTTACATGTGGGTTATTCTTTTTTTATTTTTATTCCCAACTATGTCAACACTAAAGGGAAATCATAGGCTCGTTTCGAAACACAGGTGAGGTTTAGATCCGAAACATGTTTGGGAGTGTTAGACCCACACCCACCCACACGGGGAAAAAAGAGGCCAAAGAGGTGTGTAAGGATCGTAACAGGTGGAAGTCCGTTGTCTCCGCCTACCCTTACGTGAAACAGGCGTGAATCTATGTATGTATGTAGGTATGGGGATCGAACCCACGGCTTTCGCTTCGCAGCCGGCTAGTCGCCCACTACGCCACGGAAGCTGTCAGGACATTAGTACTATTATGGTATAATTAATAATCAGGACGCGGTACATATTTCGCCACGGTGTCTACCGCGCGAACACATTGTACGCGGGAGCAATGAACATTGGCAACACGTTCAATATTTGTATTCAGTTGTAGCTGGCGGTGGCCGACGCCCGTGACTCATCCACATCAGCTTTCACTTTTTATTTTGGCTATTGGTTACAAAACAATGTCTTACGTGTTGTAAATATTAAATGTCCGCTTCCAAGTATTGCCAAATGCGATAAGAACTGACTAATGTCTGAATTACACGACAAAGGCGATATTTGTTGGTGGTAGGATAATCATATCCGCCCGGATAGCGACCACCATACACATGGTGTTAAAACCTGCTGTAGTGATCCACACACCTTGTGTAAATAGCTTTCTAGGATCAGCTAGTGTATATCCGGTCCTCCCGAGGGGCTTGCGACATGATGGGTGGTTGGGGTGAGTACCTGTCCTGATGCAGGCCCCTCGATTTGCTTCTTACCTCTCCGAAGAGGGAAGAAGCATTTATACAGGTCGGCATGACACTGGTGACCGCCGATAAACTCATTGTTTGTCGGTGGGCGCTGTTTTTTGGACTGCACTACGCTTACCATCAGATGTAGTGCAGTCACTTTATCGTACTCGGATGCAAATTGAAATGTAACAGAAAAAATCCCCCGTTCTCAATCCAAAAGTACCCCCTTCCCTAACCAAAATCCTGCATCCGCCTGCATTACAGTCTCTACCACACTATAACCATACCGAAACCGCACATATCGAATCATTAAACATACTATTACGTTACAAGTACGACCCATTCACAAGGCGACGTCGCTTTCTTCGCAATGACATCACCGCACACTGACTCACACGTCTAACGTCCGTGCGTACATTAGCATAGCATACTCGAGTATACCCAGACGCCGCGCAATGTTCATTCGTAATGAGTTCGAAACTTCGGTACTTTAACGAGACGTGAAGCATCGTGTAGACATAGTTTGTTGAGATACTTCAAGATGTTAACACGTCAGTAGACATAAAGACAAAAGTATTGCGAATCGAATCACCACACACGCTCTCGTCGTAAAATAAAAGGTCTATACATTAATCTGATTAGCTCTGTATATTAGTGTCAATTCACACATGTTACAGAAAAATTTGGTTAGGTTTACGATCGACCGCCTGTCTGATATCAACCCTTCTGGGGAGGAAACACCCAGACCCGAACAAATATTTGTCTCGGTGCGGGAATCGAACCCGTCGCCGCACGCTTCACAGTCGGCTACTTGATCACTATGTCACGGAGGCTTACAACGAATGAACTAAAAAGGACAGCGACTTTTTAATTTTAGTTTAACAAGACCGTCATATACAGTGTTATTTTGACACCCTGTTACTAAATGAAACCACATATTCGGCATCGCCTCTGCTTACCTTGTACCAAACATGAGGCTTGAGCTTGTAGTAGTTTTGCCAAAAAACGTTATTTAAGTTTTGAGCCTTTTAAATCATGCTGTACGGTTTTTGCACTTAACTCTATTGAATAAAATGTCACAGCTGACGATGTTATTATAAAACACAAACGCTTAAGAAGGGCAACTCCATACATATGAAAATACGTTTCAGACTCACAAAGACGCTCTCGACACATTCACTGAAAAAGTTGCGACAGTATATGAACAAAGTAATGTTCATTGATAATGACAAAACGTAAAAAAAAATGTATTTGGGAAATGCACATACCTATAAATAGGTAACACAAATTTGACTAAAAACAAATAATCATTACAAAAGTTACAAGATTCGATTTTACTTGGGATTTTATTATATTTCATAGGGTAATCTAATATTTATTTCAATTCCTAAATTACTATTTTGAGCCGTTTGCCTTCTGTACGCTTGGCGTTTTTATAAAACGGTTACATTGACCTTGACGTTATAAAGCCCGCAATACATGTTGCCGAGTGATGACTAATACCAACGTATAGATAGTATATTTGGGTATCAGGATAGTATCGTGGGTATCAGCAACTACGAGAGACTTTTGGTCTCACAACACCCAGACCGGGGTCTGGGTTTGTTTCGGGAAACAAATATTTGTGGTTCACATAAACATTTGTCTCGGTGCGGGGATCGAACCCGCGGCCTCTCGCTTCACAGCCGGCTACTCGATTGGTTTTCGATAAACTTGCCGAACGTCTAGGCACTAGCGCTTGCCTTGTATTAATTTACCTACACTCGTGTTAGCCTAAGCTCGTCCAACATGTAATCCATGCTTAATGGTAATGTATGTGTGTGTGTCTCATTCATTCGATGATGGGTGTGTATGTTGATTTGTATATGTGTGTGCGCGCGTATACAGACTGTTTAAAATTAATCTAATGTTAACGGCATTTAATTTGTTAGGAAATATATATTTTTTATTTTGACTTTAATAAGAAAGTGTCTTAGCTCAAAGTACTTATATTAACGAACACTACACATGGTTTCATTTAAGTATAGGGTGTCAAAATGACACTGTATATTAAATTGACACACACCGTACACTGTAGATTGACTTTGAAAGCTTTAAGCCCAAAGACTGAATTGGCGAATGTCAGAGCTTTAAACAAACAAACAATCTACCCTGGCAAAAAGCGCCTACATGAACATATTCGTAGCCAGTACCGAATCGAGCATTTTATTTGAAAAAATCTAACATGCAAAACCGTTACATTGAGCCTTCCGAATTTAAAAACGTACTAGTACAAACTGCGTTGCGCCCAGTGTAAACACGCATTAATAAGCTAACGTTTTTCCCTAACACACGTCACGGCTTCTCAGAACGCGATGAGAAATACAAATAGCCCGTTGATGACAATGTTATCACAAATATCGTATCATTGTCGCGAATGAATAGGATTTTAAGAATCGATTAATCATTGAGTTATTATAGTAGTAGTATCAAGGGAAAAGAGGAGTATTTTTTCCTTTTTGTTTTATAGCATAGACCGGCAAATGAGCAAGTGGGTCACCTGATGGTAAGTGATTACCACCACCCATGTACGCCCACAATACTAGAAGAATCATAGGCGCGCTGCCATCCTTAAAGGGAACGAATAATTAAAGAATTGGGAAAGGGAGGGGATTTAGGCCTACGGATATCTCACTCACCGTACTTAACACATCAGCAAACCGCTACTTTACGTCGGTTTTCTGTGAGACAGTAAAGATCCGGTCGAGCAGGCCCATTCGTGCTGTAGACAAAACTATCTACAGCGTCAACGTGTCAACGCTCTACGTGTCAACTCCAAAGCACCATAATTAATCCAAGATATTAAATGTAATATCCCTCGTACATACGTACGCAATCACGCCTGTAATCCCGAAAGGAGTAGGCAGAGGTGTAACCAGAACACCCACATTTCGCATAGTTTATTTCCGTTCTATGATGTGATAGGGCGGCGCTCTTATCACAATTTTGTGTTTCATTCAGAAAACTGATACGATGGAAGATCTATAATAGGCGATATTAATATACTGTGCTAAGTCTAAAACGCTATGCCTACGTAATTTGTTATCATAATAGTGACAAGCAAATTCCCAAAAATACAAAAGAAACCATCTGCCCCGATAACATTATCATTAAACATTCGAGTAATTGTCCGCTTAAATAAATGATAAACGGTCGTGGTCCAAACCCTCACATTGATACGATTGTGTCAAAATATTGATCGTTACAATTAACACAGTTTGTGTGTCGTTCTGTTCGTCATCGGTGATAATAACCGGTCGGATTTGGGTAAGGTTACCTACCGATATATCAAAACGGAGGTCGAAACAAAACCGTATTAGGGCTGTTATTCGATAAATTCGAAACGCAGCAACGAAGTGGGGAACATACATAGAGTAAAGTAGGTATAGAATAGCCATTACAATAATAGGGTCTGGGTGTTGTGAGATCAAAAGTCTGTCGTAGTTCTTGATGCTCATGACACGAGACTTCCTCACCGATCCTGACGATGCGACCACTCTGGCCATCCGAAGGAGGGAGGACCGAGGGAGGAACCGTAGTGCCGTCCTCGCCGCGTACCCCGCAACCCCCCTGACCCTAGTACCGGCCCGCGAGCCGATGATGACCAGTAGTATATAAAATCCCCCAAACCAACAATCGCAGATGTCTCTGCCCTCCCCCCAGTGACCGCCCTGAGTCGAGGTCCGTACGTACCCCAAAGGGGGTACCCTCAGCAAGGTCACTCAAAAGGGCGCCTAAAGCGTTCGCCCGAAAGTCCGGTGAAGCTGTAGAAAGCCGACTCGCGTCAGGCTAACAGCATAACGTCAAACCGCAAAAAAAAGACACGAGACTCGTACTGAGAATTTGAACAGTTCAGGTCATGTTGATGTGATGTATGTGTTGTTTGTGTTGTGTGTAATGTTGTACTTACTGAGAAGTTGAGCGCGAGCCCGAGGCGGATTGGGTGGGTGGGTGGCAGTTCGGTCATGGCGATGTCGGAGGCTGCCTTGTACGCGACCAGCGAGTTCTCGGCAGCCTCCTTGCGGTCGTTGCCCGTCGCGAACTCGGCGAGGTACCGATGGTAATCACCCTGGAATATCATACAACATGTTACAACATGCTCACCACCATACAGTACATCACTGGAATGTTTAAAAAATACTTTTGACAATAATTTACGTTACCTGAAATATAAAATTGTAAAGAATTTTAAAACTCCATTTAATGCCGAAAATATTAAATATTTGCTCTGATCTACCGATTTTTTTCTATTCATACCAATTATTCATATAGCAAGATAAACTGGTATTAATATACGTAGATAGAGAATAATGTCAAACTAGATATCATGTTCCTGACAAACATTGATTAAATTGATTCAGTGATCATGTAAATATACTTTTTAGCCTTTCTAATTAAAATTACGTGCTAGGAAACCTCGGACCCCATTTTATGATTATAAAGATTCAAAATTTAATGTTACGATCTAAAAGGATTCAAAGACTTAAATCATTTAGATTTTTTAAAGTTTTTAATGTTGCATTGCTATCTATAGACCAGCATGTAGATATATTTATTTATGTATAGATCTTATCAACAATGTTTTTACACAAGCAATGTATGCAGTATTCATTTAATGTCAAAGGTACACGATGAAATTAAGGTATATTTGTTCATATTACGTTCCTGATACCTCCGATATAAGACTGGTATCTTACTGTGAGGTCAGGGCTATGTATCTTTTTTTTATTTGTTTGAATGACGAGACGAGCAAGGTGCTCGTCATGCCTGCCCATACACAGAGGTAACACCACACAGAACTTTGAATAACAAAGCACTGCATAGCACAGAACTGCGCTCATCACCACGAGATATAAGATGTTAAGTCTCATAATGCCCAGTAATTTCACTGGTTTCAATATCCTTCAAACCGAAACACAACAGTGCTTACACACTGTTGCTGGCGGCAGGAATGCAGTGGTACCAACCCCAGACGACCTCCCGCATACGAGGGACCTACCACCTTGTACTGTTGGGTGTATTTGTTTATTATAACACTGTATATCTCACCTTCATTTTGTAATAGAACACTTTGGACTCGCCGGTCTGTGAGCTGGGTATGAGGTGTTTGTCGAGCACGCCGAGGATGTCCGAGCATATGTCGCGCAACTCCTTCTCCACCTGGCTGCGGTATGCCCTGATCATGTTCAGTTTGTCTTCTGCGCCCTGCAACACACACACACACACACAAACATTTCATAACGATGGATCCAATGGGGTGTAATTCTGCATTTTTTTATTTTTTATTTTATTTATGGCTCTTGCAGTACTATGCATTTAGCCAGTGTCAAGTACAATTCATTCTCAAGTTATTTTTACAAGAACGATGAAACACGGGTGCGGTCGATTTCAAGGTCTTGTAGGAGTTTTGGTGTTAACTCCTTTCAGTACGATTCTTGATTCACTTATTTCAATGTTTCCATACACTGTTCATCACCGTTAATGTTTATTGAACAAATCCATACCACTTTTATAAAACAAACACAACTCTAAACTAGTTTATGAAATAAATTAAAATAAGCGATGAACTGCACTGTCAGAATTCCCGCCAAAACTCTAATTCTGCATTAATTATACAACATTTCGAAGATAAAGCAGCTGCAGTATCAGAGACTATCCCGCCCACACACCCGCCACTAACTCCTATGCACCAGGATCAACAGTGGCACGCATTTTTGTTGACACTGAGCAGTGAAGCTCGGCGAGTCTCTGGGAATGCCTAAATGTCTTATTTGCTATTGTCTGCAGTATCAGTAGCAATATAGCAACTTAACTATGTCCTGTTACAAATAAGGTTGCCAGGAGGCATATGACAACTTAAACGTGTCGCTTCTAACCCCCGTTCCACCCTGTCGTGAAAATCAGACATTCCTATTTTGAGATATGGAAAAGGGTGATACAACGTGGTTTTCGGAATTAGTTAGTGGCACAGCATGACATTGGCCGTTATCGCTTTTGGACCGCCTTGAACTTTACAATCATCTAGACGCAGACGATTTGTCGAAAATAGAGTAGAATATTTATATGTTATTTTAAGTCTAATTCGTTCCTAGATGCTGGTAGGTGGTACATTTCTATATTACCGCATTAGCCAACATAAAATAATGATTCTCGGTTGGTACTCTATAGGTGTAGAACCCAAAAAAATATGTCTAAATGGCAACAGTCGTGACCGCATGCCGGCTGACCGATATAAAATTCGTAGTGTCATTAGCGAGTTTCAGACCGGTAACAAATTACAACCGGCGACGCGACGCCTTCCGCCGCCATTATCGGCGCGATTTAGCTCTGAATACACCAGATTATGTGCGTATCGCATCCGTTGACGACGCATTGCTATAGATATTTAGCTACCAAGTGCTTAGTATTTGATCAGACTTAACGGTTACGCAGTTACATCAAAGGTCTTGTGTTTCATTTGGTCATATTAAGGTTATCTTACAAATTAGGCTTATCTAAAACCTCTCTACTGCATTATACCTTTTCTTTTTTCAAGATATAATAAAAAAAATATTTTTATAAAGTGAAAATCATTTGAACTCCATTCATAATCTTGAAATAATGCCACTGAAATCAACGATAAGGTGATTATACGAGTAGAATTAATGCGGTTTTATTTTAGAAGAAAAGAATTTAGTTACAGACGGGAAAAAGACCCAGTGATAACATGAGGATACATTGCGACCCTCATTCATACAACGAAGGTACACCTTGCGCCCGATATGTACTATATGATAAGATAAGCGAAGTAGGCAAGGCTCGTAAAATCGGCCACCAACATCTTAGGCCCGCAGCCACATCACCTGCAAGTGGTACATTCTGCGAAATAACTGTCGAGGTAATGGTTAAATTTGGTACCCGTTGCGGGTTGTGGGAGTTCACCGTCAAACCATGATGAGAAGGCGGACCCTGGCATTAAGCCGGGATAAGGCCAGGAAGAAAGATACATTTTATAAGCAAACTGGATTAATTGGTTTAGGGCGAAGTGTTACGAATTAGACAGATTCTTATTTGAAAACGTTATCATTAAAACTAATTTAAACGGATTTTATCGCGGTTTTTTATTTTAATTTTGGTCCCGACGTTTCAAAAGCTAAAAGGGACGCAATGTCTCTTGATAGTCGACATTATATTTCGACTGCACTGTACTTAATATTAGGGCCAGTGTAACCGTACCAGAATAATAAAGTTTTTTTGAATGAAGACAGCGCATCGTGGAAAAGGTTCAAATTATTTATTTTATTGGAAAGCCGGTTAAACAGAGCATACAGTCATATTACTATTAAGTTACTCATATATCCGAATAACAAGCTGTTCATATTCTATAACACATTATTATAGAACCGGAACAAACTAACGTTATTTACATATATTCGTGTTACCTAATATGGAGATGGAAGGAAGTGAGCCCGCATTGACGTCACTATATGGACCGTTTATTTTGAAAGTGGTGTAAGTCCATTTTCTTTTGTTTCGAGAAAATTAAAGGTTTCTATATTTGTTGATTTAAAAATACAGGCAAATCATATGAGGTCTGGCATTGTTTCTATTGTTTTATCAACATTTAATTTGTTTATATAAATGTTTTTGGCTAATTAGACTACGATAACACATATTTATGTGCTGTAAATGGACTTACACCACTTTCAAAATTAGACAATTGTAAAAATCGTTTAATTTCAATTTTGAAAAATCAAATATCGCATAAAATATACTTCATTTCAATATAATTTTGTTTACAAATACGCATGACAAGACATAAAATTTTAATTTATAGACGGCAATTACATTGTCATTACAAGATACTGATTACAAGAATTTACTTATTCTCTGCATGAGGTAGTGTTTCAAAACATGCATGATGCACCGGAGGTATACAGGGTAGTAGCTGCTTCATGTCTTTATATTTTTCGTACGTAATAGGTCTGGCATTTTGGTACAAAGGCCCCAGGGCGATTTTTTCAAATATTAACGGTCTTCCAGGACGTAGAGGTAATAAATTGATAATTTTAAGTTCTGCGTCCGTCATCGTTGTTTTATAAAAAATGGTATATGATGCAATTTTGAGGCATTTGCAACCAATTCACCTGTTCCCCATTAGTATTTTTTTAATCTGTTTTTTAATTGCATTTTGGAGATTTTTTGTTGAAATGAAACTCTCGCGTTTCATTTCATATAAAATGAATTTATCCTGTTTTCTACATTATGCTATTACATTATAGTAATCTTGTGGTGTGTACACAAAATTCATTCTTCTCAATGCCATTTTTCTAATTTTTTAATATCTATCTTTTAACTTACGAGTAGTGGAAACACGGAGGGGAAACAATGCAAATCGTCCACGGGTGAAACCGCGGGACACAGCTAGTATAAAATAAATGAAAAATAACAAAACACTGATCGGCATCCATCTGCTATGCCACCTACCTCTGTCAATTGGACTTACACCACTTTCATAATCAATGATTATGCTATTTCATTTACCGCCCGATTTTAAGTTGTACAAAACATGGGTTTTTTTTGAGAAATTAAAAACGGACTAGTTATATATAAAAAAATTACATTAAATTAAGCATGAATTACGTGATAGCTCATTTTTCACAAAAATGGACTTACACCACTTTCAAAATAAACGGTCCATATATCGGTATTTTTGTTAGTACAATCACAGTATAACGTAATACAGTGTGTCAAGGCGTCGTTTATGAATGTGTCCAGAGTCTAAACATGTGCGCTATCAACTTGAAATATTCCTCTGACTTATGCTTCTCTCCTGTGATTTTTTTTTGAGTGCTAGAGCAAAGCTGTAGACAGATTTGTCTACAGCATGAATGGGCCGGCTCAACCTGATCGTTACCACTCTCCGACAGAAAACTGACGTATAGTAGCGACTTGCTGCTGCGTTTCGTATGATGAGTGAGATATCTGGAGGCCCAAATCCCCCTACCCGTCCCAATCTTTAATTATCTCTTTCATTTAGGTCGACAACGCGCCCATGATTCTTCTGGTATTGTGGGCGTACATGGGCGGTGGAGATCACTTACCATGAGACACACTTGCTCGTTTGCCCGCCTATGCCAAAAGAAGAAATTACGGTCGCTCAGATGACCGTGCGTGCTGCATGAGCTGTGAGCTGTCATTCAACTCCAAACTATGTCACGTGCGCTATAGCATGCGTCATTACGCAGTGCACTATATGCATATACGAAGACGCTTACTGAAAAGTCGCTAAGTGGACGAAGATGAACATAATTTAAGATACTAATTCGAGTAACATTGTACAGGGGACTTTGTTTCATACTGCCCGTGTTTTACCTCACATCTCACTGTTGTCCCGATTAGACGATTTCATTGACATTCGACACGACTGTATGATTTTTAGACTATGATGCAAGTTGTATGTGTTTACCGACACAAAGACATTGTTCTAGTGAAATTAATCATTAAACGACCTTGAGTGAAGTGCAACTTGAGGAAATATAAAGTAAAATATTATTGATCAGTTTTGGAACTTTATAATACCTAATGATTTTTTATGTTTACGCGAATATTACACATGGAAATAAAGCTAATTTAAACGGATTTTATCGCGGTTTTTTATTCATTTTGATCCCGACGTTTCGAAAGCTTTTCAGCCTTCGTGGTCACGGGGTGGACAGCGGGTGACTTTATAATACCACCAGTACAGCGGAGCGTGTAACAAGCCAGAAAGGCAAATGTCTCCCTTCCATTTGAACGACAGGGTCAAGAAACCACCACTGGTCTGGTGCGGGCTGGTGCTGTTGAGGATGGGTTTGTTTGTGAAGTATATTTTTCAGATTAGTAGACGAATTAAAGAGACATCTACGTACTAGGGTTTCGTGTGCGAGAGACCACCAACTACTGGCCCTTGTGTGTGTGTGCTCCGGTTTGAAGTACAATAAAGCCAGCTCAATGATTGGCTCATAAGATTATCAGTCATCGGATAAGCAAGAGCTTTGCGCCATTTAAGTTTTGAGTGTTGCTGCTGTTTATGTGGAACGCTGGCACTTGCATCAGCCGAGCGATTAGCGCATTGTTCAGTTGTCAAATATCCGTCATTATTACAACACAAAACTCCATACATAAAAAATACATCAATGCTGTCTGTGCATACAAATCGTCAACTCTCCAATCCAACTGACCTAATACCACGTCAGACATACACTACACCAGTAATGTACCTAATATAATCGTATCCAGACGGTATCAAACCCAAAACCGACAAACAAAGGGCCAAAGACCCCTTCTTCACGCCATTCGGGGACGCAATAAGGTCAGCGGGTCGATCGCACTCGCGCAAACAGTGTCCTCGGTTGGGCGGATAAAAAAATATATATATTTCCACCTCCAAAAGTAGGTTATGACGGTATAATATGAGGGTTGTTAAGGGCCGAGGCCGTAGCGTTCGGGTATTCCGCGATTCTGTTAGCGAGCGTAGTGATTTTGGTTGGCAATTGTTAATTCTCTTATTCGTCGTCTTGGTCGTCTTTCTTATGTAATTACGCATAACACTGACGTTGAAGGAAAACTTATATATTTTATAAATATTTGTCTATTTCTATCGCCAAGCAACAGTGTGTGAGCACTGTTTTATCGCTAATTTAATTTAAAATGTAATTTTATCGTTAACCTATGGTGCATTGTGGAGCTGACACTCGAAAATATCATCTGGCAGTTTATTTAGACAAGGTGTTGCATGTAATCCTACTAATATTATAAATGTGAAAGTTTGTTTGTTTGGATGTTTATCCGTCAATCACGCTGAAACTACTGAACGGATTTTGATGAATTTTGGTATACAGACAGGGTATGAGCTGACTTGGATTATCCCGGAAAAAGCAGATCACGCGGGCGGAGCCGCGAGCAAAGGCTAGTATGGCATATAAATCATTTAGTTATGATTCGCCTACTTCCGCAGTCAAGCTGAAAGTTGCCCGAGCATACAGTTACTTCAAAAATGTCTACAATATTTTAAAACAAATTGTGTGACGTCAGGTTAGCTGTTATTTTACGGTTTACGGTGTTGTGTAGTTGGAGATATTAATCAGTGTAATTACGCATGTTATTTTGGCCTTTACTCCAGCCATACAAACCGGTCAAGTGCGACGCGGTCTCGCGCACCGAGGTTTCTCTACTGTTCTTGTTTTAATACGGCGTAAACAATTTCGTCGGCAAACGAGCAACTTGGTCACCTGATAGTAAGTGATCTCCACCGCCCGTGTACGTCCATAATACCAGAAAAATCATGGACGCGATACTGATCTTAAAGGAAATGGATAATTAAGCTCTTTGGATATCTCACACATCATACAAAATGTTGCAGCGAGCCGCTACTTTACGTCGGTTACTTATAAGACAATGGAAGCAATCCGGTCGAGTGGCGCATTCATACTGTAGACAAAACTGTCTACAGCGCAATTTTATTTTTGTCTACATGACCAAACTGACCCGCTAAAAGCGAAAGTGATACAACGTTTTCAACTTCCCATATAAGGGTTCCATGTGTGTATTAATTTTATTTCATCATCATCATCAGCCACAAGACGTCCGCTGCTGAACATAGGCCTCCCCCAAAGATTCCAGACCGACCTGTTAGAAGCGGCCTGCATCTAGCGACTTCCTACGACCGTTATCAGGTCGTTTTAATTTAATTTTATTTCACAATAATTATACCATCTATTCATTTTTACACCAATGTATCTCCAAAGAGCGAATAAAAATCCTTTGCAGAGAAATCATATTATTGTTTCAATTCACTTCGCTGCTCGGAAAATATATCAATTTGTATCGCTTTTCCATCGCATCAATTCAGATCCGTAAATGCAATTTCAATAAAATCCAACTGGCTATAAAAAAGGGATTCTAGAAAGGCTGCCATTGTTTTTTAATTTATAGAGAGTGCAATATAATCTCATTGGTGTGATGGTAGCGGGTGAGGGTGTGAGGCCGATGATGTCCAGAGTTCAATGCCTAAGTCAGGCACTAATAAAAAATTGTTAAATGACAACACAACTGGCACGGTAATGGAATTTATGGCCATGTGTGTGACAGGCGCAGCTCCTATCATATTGATAATAATATAACGAGTCAGAAATAAGCTCCTTAGGCATAATACGTACATACATTCGCACCTCAATATCATTAGACCCGACTCAGCGATCGAACTCGAGACCTCAGCACAAGTTCTACCGCGTAAGCAATACAAATGCGCCTCCGTGCCTCGGTGGTCACAAACTTTAATAAAATCCATCAATCAATATCAGTGGAAATGTTGGTGCATTGCCGGTCTTTGGTAATACAGGGCCGGCATTATTATATTTTATTTATTTAACCACATAACCACTACTATTACAGGTATACAGCCCTAATACAGTAGAGTTACCATCCTTAAATATGCTATGCTATATTTTTATTTTATTTAAATACATATATTGTTGGTATCAGGACTACGAGGGACTTACGGTCTCACAACACCCGGACCCGAAAAAAATATTTTCGAATTACGCAATTTTATCAGTGACGGGATCGAACCCCTAGCCCCAGTTTGAACGTTGCCCCCCGCAACACGGACTACAGTGGCTGTTTGACAGGTTCAAAATGCCCTGACAAGTGTACGCATGGCTCTGAAAAGCCTGTTGCTATCGCGTCGCGACGGATCAATAACGCAGACAGACTAGCCGCGGTCAGGGTTGCCAAGCGTATGGATAGAGCATTTTATACAATTAACGGCAAGATAAGTGCAGGTCTCGTTTATCTCTATACCGGTTCTAAGTTATTCACTTCACCCACCCGTACGCGTCCTGTCAATCTTTAGTTTCCTAAAAAAATATTAATTCCCCTGACCCACCCCCGAATCTATGCAAGATATTTATTTAGCTGGTGGTAGGATATTCGTATCCGAACGGATAACGACCACCGTACACTGGTGTTAAAACCTGTCATAGTGGCCCACCTTGTGTAGGTCACGTTCTAGGGTCATCCAGTGTATATCTGGTTGTTCCGAGGGAGCTTGCCCCCTCTTCCTATATCTTTCCCATCCCTTCCATCCTTCCCATCCTGTTTGGCCCTGAGATGAGATACTACGGGGGTCGCAAGTATTCCGTTAGCAGAGACCCCTGTAGTTCATCCCAAGGGTCAAAAAAAGAAGATCTATTTTGGTAAGAGCAATAATTTAATGTCTGCCCCACTCCAGAAAATACCTGATTCCTCCATTATTGATGGACAACCCTAACGGCTGACCTTTCAGACGCTCCTCACACTACACATTACGCCCACATCACAATGCCTTCAATACTCGCAACAAAGCCTAGCTTCGTGCAAACAGACCTATGGAACTATTGCCGATTTTTTTATATTCCTCTAGCCTGACCCCGATTTATTACCATTGTGTGTTCTATCATATAGCAGTGCACGTATTGGAAGTGTGCGAGGTTAGTTAGATTTATAGTGTAGAACAGGGATTCCCAAAGGGGTCGATATATAACAAAAACCGCAAAGTTTTTAAATTGGCAAATATTTTATATCAATAGGGAACAATATTTTGTTGACAGTTGGGAGGGGAAGGCCTCGGGGAACGTTCTTAGATCAAGTCGAAAATATCTATATACTCGAAAAGGCCAGGTCAGAAGTACTCTAAACCGACGTGCATGCATGAAGAATATAATGAGAGTGAAAGAGGCCACAGAGGTGTGTAAGGATCGTAGCAGGTGAAAGTCTGTAGTCTCTGCCTACCTCTATGGGAAACAGGCGTGAGTGTATGTTTGTATTGTATGTAATAGGGAAAAAAAACTAGAAATAGGATTTTTAAAGCAATTCTATGGAGTCTTGAGGTATTAGTTCAATTTGGAAAAGGGGTCACTTGGTCAAAATAGTTTGGAAATCCCTGGTCAACAGTCTAGATATTTTTTTAACTACCATGGTTTTGGAGACGTTATAAAGCCTGGCGTTATTTCGGCTTACTGCCAGGGTCAGCCTTCCTACTTAGATTCTTCCACTTCGTTCAACCTTGAGCATCCTCTGTAGCCAGACCACTGGCTCTCATAGCTCCCTATAATACTATGACGTTATAAAACAACAGCCCCCGTGGCGCAGCGTGCGAGTAGCCGGCTGTGAAGCGAGAGGCCGCGGCTTCAATCCCGTACCGAGACAAATGTTTGTGTGATCCACCAATATTTGTTTCGGGGTCCGGGTGTAGTGATACCGAAAGTCTCTCGTAGTTCCTGATACCCACGACACAAGACTCGTATCGTAATTCATACTATGGGATCAGGACTATGTATGTAACTGTTGGGTGTATTAAATTTATTTAAAACTGGCTAAAAGTTGGCAAATAAAGGCTCCAGAAACGTTTCGGCCAGTTAGAGTAGATTCATTCACGTCCAATGGGTGATGGATTACCCGAGGACCTCACCGCTTCACAATTGAAACGATACATGCGATAATAAATTGGAAAGAACATAATCCATAACGGAGAACCGATAAAACACAATATAAGTACACAGTTTCTTATAACGATGGTCAGTTGACGTGAAACAAATACGAAATAGGCTAACAAACTAACAAAGTGGCGAACTTTCAAACAAATAATGATCCAAGTTGGCGATTGTTCTCAATGTGGGTCTCGGCAGAGCCGTTAGCGCATGGTCACATACTAATGAGAATATACCTATATAGAAAGGGATGACGGCTGACGAGAGATACAAGGTGGCAAGTCCCTCGAATAGGAGAGGCCGTCTGAGTTCGTGCCACCGCTTAGACTATTTCAGCCGTCAAGCAACAGTGTGTAAGCACTGTTGTCTTTCGGTTTGAAGGACATTGAAGCCAGTGAAAATACTGGGCATTATGAGACAACATCTTATGTCTCGGGGTGACGAGCGCAGTTTAGTGCCATGCAGTGCTTTGTAATTAAAAGTTGTTGCGAAACATAACGCGCGTCATGTTTGTACCCGTAAGGGGTGACAACAGTTGATGTTAAACATGAACCGTTACGTCACACGTTACTTACATGTCAATCAACATTTTGCACGTCAAGTATTGTCAATGACATTGGACGATATTAACAATGACAAAGATAATTCTGACGCACGTTTATCATGGAACCACCAATCAATTTAGAATCGTACAATTTAACTGTACAAGAAATACCTTACTGCGTAGTTTTTAATACGTCATCCTTATCTGAGGATAAAGCGACGGACAAACTTCTAAAATCTACATCACCATAAGAAGCATCACTTAGCCAGTGTAAATGTATTCTTCATAAAATGACGCATGCCGCGGCGACACTAAGTTTTACCTTCCACACAAAATTTAATTTAATAGCGGACACTGTGGGGTGTCACTTGAGACAACTTACAATAGCATTATTAACACGCGATTTTGATATTATATTGTAGTTTTTTTTGTCATTTAATTCAATGACGAGACGAGCAAGTCGCTCGCCTGATGATAAGCACCCCGCCTGCCCATAAACAGAAGCAACACCATACAGAACTTTTAATTACATAGCACTGCATGGCACTGAACTGCGCTCGTCACACCGAGACATAAGATGTTAAGTCTCCTAATGGCCAGTAATTTCACTGGCTTCAATGTCCTTTAAACCGAAACACAACAGTGCTCACACTTTTTTTTTTATCCTGGCTCGGCAAAATGACTACGCCACACCTGATGGTAAGTGTAGCGCAATCCAAGAATAGTGTCGACCAACGACAAACAGTGTGTCTATCGTTGGTCGGCACGATCATGCCGGCCTGCCTAACTGCTTCTTCACACTCCGTTTAAAGGACCCCATTATAGGAAGGAGGGAACACGTGTGCCGGCAAACTGTTCCACAGCTTAATGGTCCGGCAGAAGTAAGATTTAGCGAACTTTTTAGTTCGAGCCGAAATGGAGGAGCTTGTTGTTGGACACTGTTGCTTGGCGGCAGTAAATAGATAAACCGGTGGTACCAACCCAGACGGCCTCTCGCATACGAGGGACCTACCACCTTGTCAATCCAGACAACAGAATACAGACAAAATCATTCATATTGCACGATAAAATGTCGCCGGTGCAAAAATTTCGCTCGAGTGAAAGGTCGTTGTAGAAAAGTTCAATAGTTAACTGCGCCACCGCTCACTAACTCACTAACCACCTTTCTAATGCGATCTCGATGAAATTCAAATATTGATCGAGTTAATGCGACGCGCCGTAAATTCGACGGAGTTTAGGAATGCGATGACGTCATCCGGCAACGTAGTATAGCTGTTCTAATCTTAAGTGACGTGAATCATCAATACGCTGTAGATAGATCTGTCAACAGCATGAATGGGCCGTCCGCAGAAACTGTCTCGCAGAAAACCAATGATGGGGAAATGGAAGATCGCTGGTGCGTTTCGTGCTTTGTCTGAGATTTACAGGTTTTAGAGTCGGTGCCTGTGTCGCTGCCGGTCAACTGAAATTGCACCGACTCCAAAGTGACCTGCAATTGCGGTTTTTTACTTTTAGCTTTTCGGTTTTTTCGTCGGTTGATTTTTTCTTATAAGTTATTATGTTTTATTTTTTGGGGATATAGGTAATATACTAGTAGAATTTATTTATTAAAATGAGACCAATTACAAGACATGAGAGGTGTACACGATAACTCAGTGAAACTAGTGAGTGAATACGCAATCATCCCCTATCTTTCTACCCTTAGGGTTAGAATTTTTGTTCAGAAATTGTTGTGTCAGATCAATTAAAAAAATCAAAAAAGAAAATTATCACAATTGGTCTACTCTGTAAAAAGTTATGCGTGGTCTAACATAAAAAATATACGTGTCGAATTGAGAACCACCTCCCTATTTTTTTCGTCGGTTAAAAATTAACCAATCTTCTCACAAGTCAACATTGAACTGCTGGAAGCGTGTCTAACGCTTTTGATTTGACACACCTGTTAGTTAACAAGATTTTTCAAACTTAAAATGAAAAATCGTATGTCGAACACTATTTGGATGGAAATATGCAAATACCATTTTAACCTACATCAAGAAAAATTGAGATATTAATTTCAATTTGATAAATTCATTAACTTAAATCAATAATTTAAAGTCGTATTTTGCATAATCGTACATGGGAAATGTTTCATTTATGTTTTATTTATAAAATACGGAAATTAACCTACTTAAATGTAATGAATTTAGCAAAATAAAATCAATATCTCAATTTTCACTTGATGTGTAGGTTGAAATGTTATTTCGTATTTGCATCCAATTAGGGTTTCTCGAAGTCCCAGATTTAATTTATCGACAAATGGAGTGTCCATTACTAAGAAGCGATCTAGAGAAACAGGAATTGATTTGACATTGCTATTATAATAAAATCAAAGTTATGTTAGTTGATTTTTTTTCTATTTGATGCACGAGCAAGTCGCTCGCCTGATGGTAAGCGGCACGCCTGCCCATAAACAGTAGCAACACTACACAGAACTTTGAATTACACAGCACTGCATGGCACTGAACTGCGCTAGTCACCCCGAGACATAAGGTGTTAAGTCTCATAATGCCCAGTAATTCCACAGAATGTTGATTTTATCAATGAGAAACGATGAAGTAAAGAAGTTTAAGTAAAAAGGCGGACCCTGGCAACAACGGCAGGCATACCGAGAACTCGTTAAGTCGTAACAATCAAATCGCAATAAACCCTGGTAGTCGAGGAGCCAGCCACTCAATGCAGCACAAGTTCATAGTTGTATCACCCTTGGCAGTTTTTTTTAATACCGTTCCACACCCCGAGTTAGGCCAACTTTGTTTAATATGGCACAAGTTTGCTCGTTACAACTAAAGTAGGTCTTACTGGTAAAACAATAAATCATTTAGAAATTAAATAAAGGACATTGTCGAAAATGGCCCCAGAACCAACAAAGATATGACTTTGACCATAATTATGTACACATTTTTTTATGTTCCTTGCAAATATCTGTATAAAACGGACAAGCGGTTATATCCCAAACGAATATTTAAAAGTATTGTAACGACTTAAAGTCAAAGTTGCCGACATCTTTACGGCTAATTGTCAATAGAGATGTAACCGGTTCGACAAAACGATAAATCTAAAAAATAATAATTAATTATTGGATCATAATATGAATACATCAAAAACGGTACATTCTTTAATTATAATAATAATATTTAATCGAGCAATAGGTGCGTCTCAAATAGGACTGAATTGTTTAAGATCAAGTCATGTTTAAAAAATGATTTTGTTTTTAATTTTAATTCATTATAATTACTTTGTTTAATTATGTTTTATATTACTTATTTTTAAAAGAAACTTGAACTGTGGTCGCGTTCCAAATAACTCATTTAGTACATGCTGGTGTAATCTCTATTGTTTTCAATTAAATGAATAAGTACTCATATCCAGTCATAGCCGTAGCCAGGATTCATGAGGGGGTGGGTGAGGGGGGTCCATCTCTTGCAACCAGGAGGGCGGGGGGGACTGCAAGGCAGTCGGTTTAGAAAAAAGAAATGTGACACAGGGGGAGCTAGACCCATCAGGGGAAAAACTGAACATCATAATTTCGGGGTGATTTGAACCCCCAAACCCCCCTGACTACGGCCCTATATTCGGGCCCAGCGACATAAGACGCTGTTTTCTTCCCGTATGTTTTTGCAGTCCAATGCAAAATATTATATTTAATTGAATATTATAAAAGTATTGAATAAAATCAATTTTAGTATAAATAATCGATATTATCGATCCAGAATCTAGCCGAGTAGCATCCCTAATGCTTACTTCATTCTTCAATTAACATTAAACGTCACTCATGACGCTCATGACTCACTCACTATCGCTCTTCGTGGTTGGTTGTGTTGTGTGTAGTGTTCCCAAGTGCTTTTATTTTTTAATTCTTTTCATTGACGACTCGGCTATTCTAACGGACTCGGTACGATTGATTGCGATTTCGACATACTCTGGCTTTGATTTCTGGACTTTGTGATCTGCTGTAACGATTTACCTGGCATTGATAACGTATACGAAATGGAAAGTGGTTTTTGCATTAATTGTGGCTCTGCTGGCGGGTCCATGGTGTTGGAAAACGATCAGATTCGCCATTGTATACAACAATGGACAGCACCTCGTTTGGTAAGCTCATTTTTCTTTGATTGAATTGAAAACGATTTGAATACGTAAATCTGTTTTGTATGTGACACAATATTAATATATTGCCATTCTAACTTGAGCGTAATGTGTGACATGGGGGATTAAACTATTGTTTATTTTTCAGGTTGAAGCTCTTGATCTTATATGCACAGCATGTTGGGCCCTGGCCCAAGAGACTGTGCATACTTCAGCTATTTGTAGAACTTGTGTGCTCTGCAATAGAACATTGGAGCTCCGGACTCGTTCACATCAAATAATTTCACTAAGGACAAATACGCCACATCATGTTAATATCAGAAATATAATTTTAGAAAGACTTGCACCATTGGAGGTACACATTTTGATAATTTTTAATTTAATTAATATAGTGATTGCCAAAAATTAAATTGTCTTTTTTTTCAGATGCGTGCATCTCATTATATTTGTCATCCTTGCTGGCAAAAGGCTGATCGTGCAGCAATGCATCGCTCAACACCATCTTCATCAAGGGCTACTACCGAAACAATGAGCAACCCATTGAGATGTGCAAATTGTGGTATTCACTTAATAAAACAGCGCCGTCACATTCTTAACAATGATGTTATTCTGAGACAAATTCAACAACAAGTAGCACCACAAGTGGTAAGGATTTACTTTTATTTAAAACTATTTGAACTTTAAATACAGACTGTAATCATAATATCTGCCTCCAAGGCAATTCTTGTGCTTTCGGTCCTCATACCAATTGCACATCCATGCATCAAAGGGTATCTGTGAACAGTCCCTTATCACCCTCTTGTTCAATATACCCTCTTTCCATCTAGTCCCCTTCCCTTCCCCATCCCATCCAAAACACTACAGTGAATCATTCCTTTTTTTTTTTAAATTAAATGGAGAACAATTCCCTTACCGCACTCTACTATGGATGCTACAATGCACTAATCCCCTAGTCCCTACCATAACAGTGACTATCAACTCATATCAACAGAGTATTACAATTACCACCACATTATTAGCAAAATATTCTGGATCTGGGGGTAAATCAATAGTAAGGGCCCCACGGCCAAGTATTGCTGTACCCAACAAAAAAAACGTGATATTCAAATATGGTCTTTTTGATTTATTTTATTTTTTAATGATTCATTCCTTTATAATCATAAATAGGCCATACTAAATTAGATCAATGAATAGTACTAAATTGTACATAATTTGCTTATCAGGTAACCGAAAATGACTATGTATGTGGTGCTTGTCATACATTATTCATGGATAGAGGTCCCACAGTCACCCCACAAGATTCACAAGATACAGAAATTGTGGGTCATCAACATGTTTGTTTGGGATGTGGTTCTTCATTGCTGCGAACACGAAGTCACCCTATTAGAGCAGAGGACACCCATCACATTTTAGATATTGTCCAAAATTGGATTCAACCAAGAGAGGTGAGATTTTTATAACACTAAATTATAAGTACTACTGCTTTTATATACTTTTATGAATAGATATTTTCGATCTATTTTAACTTAACACTTTTCATAAGAAAACAATAAAAAGAAACATATTCTTGTATTCATAGTTGAGTTTTATCTATACATTTCTTTCTGTTCCACTTACTTGCTTAAACTCAAAACCAATCACATTAACTATTGATATTACCCCTTCGATCAACAATATTGTTGAACAAATTATTAATGGTGGCACTAATCATGTCCTCTCACTCACACAATATAGTTGTCTATACTCTCACATTTGTGTACTGCAGGCATAGAAATAATCAGTATTTTTATTTATTTTATTAATTACTTCAAAATAAGGTGCATCTGTGTTTTATTTGTTATAATATGTGGGCATTCTTTTAATGATCTTATATTTTTATGATATTTTTCATTTAATATGTAATCTGTATCACAATAAAATATGGCTTTAGTAGGTTTATGTTTATTATGGGACTAGTAGTTCTAAGCATATTGTCTAATCAAGTCATTAAACATATTCTTAATGAACAAGCAATAAAACTTATTTTGATTAATTATGAAATGAAGTCAATTAATTCAAGTACAAGCTGCCATTCTCAATTCATTTCTTTAATGAAGAAGAGCTATACTATAAATGATTTCTTTGTAGTTTATAAAATGTTTTCTAACTAGTTTTTGTAATAACAGGAGTGAGGTGTTACTGTTTTATTTTAATATAATACTACAGTTATGATCATTTTACTTTTAGATTCACACATCAGATTCACTATGCCATAGATGTTTTCAAAGAGCAGAAACAGAAGCTGCCAATATTGTATTACCTGATTCAGCAGTTAACCTAGATCAACAGCACACTGATAGGATAATCCTGCCAAACTATTCTAGAGCTTCAGATACACATAGGAGATGCATATTTCAACACTGTAATAGTACTTCTCAGAAACTAGTTCCATCTGTTTTAAGGGTGAGGCTCTTTAAAGATCACAATTATTATATACCCCCAGATTGCCGTATATGTGATTTGCATTTAGCAAGACAGTCTTGGATGGATTTATTTGGTGTTGAAAATGTAAACCGAAGTTTCACAGCAGCACACATAGAGGACTTTTGTGAGTTGTTAAAAAATGATAACAATGTCCTAGATTTTGAAAACATTGGCCAAATGGATGATAATCTTGTGTGGTATTGGCTTGGTCGCACAAAAGAGCAATTCAGAGAACTTGCGGCAGAACTCCCAGAATATCCTAAACGAGCAACATCTTTAGGAGCATATTTAATGAAACTAAGAACTGGTGATTCTGACGACAGAATATCGTCACTGTTGAATATCGCGAGAAGCACGTTAACAAAACTGATGTCCAAAGCCAGAGAAGTGATGATTCAACACTTTGTACCATCTCACTTAGGGTTGCAGCATATATCAAGAGAAGAAGTGGCTTCAAGAAACCTATATATACCAGAATCATTGTTTGGAAATCCTGGAGCTAATTTGGAAGACAGAAAAGCCATAATTATAATGGATGGTACATATATTTATGTCCAAAAGAGTAGCAATTATGCCTACCAAAAGAAAACATATTCCCTCCATAAATATAGGAACCTTGTCAAACCATTCATGGTAGTTTGTTGCGATGGCTACATAATTGACGTACTGGGCCCATATGCAGCCACAAAATCAGATGCTGATATTATTAAAGATGAATTTTGTGAACCTACAAAACCCATGAGAGAATATTTTAGGAGTGGTGATGTGTTTATTTTAGACCGAGGCTTTCGAGATAGCATACCTTTATTAGAAAGATTAAATTATAAAACTCATTATCCTCTCTCACTAGAGCTGGGTGAAAAACAATTTAGCACAGAAAAAGCTAATGAATCTCGCAAAGTAACCATGTGCCGGTGGGTGGTAGAGGTGGTGAATGGTCGTTTTAAGCGCGATTTTAAGCTGCTGCGACAAGAATATTGTAATAAAGCAGCAAAACATTTAATGCATGATTTTAAGGTCGCAGCAGCACTCATAAACAAGTTTCACCCAACTTTAGAAGATAGAGAGGATGCAGGACATATAATTTCAATTGTGCAAGAGAAGATGTTCACAAATAATTCATTAGCTGATTTTGTGGAGCAAAATAGTTTAAATAAAAGACGGGCCCAGTTTGAATGTTTAACTGTAGATAGTCAAAATATTACAGAATTCCCACAAATGGAATATAATGAATTAATTTTAATACCGTTAGGGATATACCAAATAAAACAAGCCCGTTCTTACTACGCTGAACATGTGAGACAAGACGGTTCCTATATCATTGAGGTATGTAAGGAGGTTGACCAAAATGTATTAAATAATTTAATAACGTCACCAAACACTTGGTTATTACGAGGCAAAATACAAAGCCGACATATAAGCCAAAAAACTTATTTTGTGTATATTCTAATAGATTCCACAAAAATAGGAAGAGAAGCAATAGTTCAATACTGTTGCAATTGCATTGTTGGGCGCAGGACTATCGGTTGCTGTGCCCATGTTATGACCATTATATGGTATTTGAGTTATGGGAGATACCATAACAACAACCCTCCTGCACAATTCTTGGACAATATTTTACATACAAATGTAGATAATGAGGAAATAAATAATATGAACTGAAAATCATTTTTATTTGTTTAATTTAATCCTGTATGCTCTAAGAGTCTATCAAAAGTGTGTAAAATCTGCCATGCTTTTGATGAAGTGTGAATGATCATTAGTGCACCTCTGCCTAGTATATATGCTCATTATACTTTGAGCTTACCTCTTCGGGGAATACGGGCGTAATAACTTATGGTAATTTTTAAAAACATAATACCTATTGAAATATACAAAATACATAAATTATGGAAAATAAGAGGTTGTAAATACTTCGTAAATAGGTACCTTTTTACTAATAGAAAATCTATATAAGTCAGTCCTTAAAATAGCCTTGTTAAAGTAGAAAACAATCAGGTAAGTACCTACTTAGTGATGGATCTTTAGAGCTATGTGCAATCCATCCATCCATGTGCAATATTGGATACCTATATCAATAAAAGCATATTTAAAGTCATATGATAGGCCTTTAAATCTACCCTGAAAACTTAGACTAATACCTGAAAATTGAAGAGCTATATAACATACGTTGAAAATGTTTACTATCAATTATAACCTCAAAATCTGATCCTTTTTTTGGATTAATGCGATATCCCCGCTTGTCCGTGTTATAAATAATATGTTATGTGAACTTATTAATTATTCTTAATACTACAAGCATTTTTCCATTGCTGTTGGTTCTGGGGCGAATGATGTATGGGCACAGAACAATGTCCTTTATACACAACCGAAAGTGATACAAAAAAGAAACTGTTGTCCTAAAACAATAAAATTGTCTAAAAACGTAGCCCGCAAATGTCTACTCATAGTTTAAATATTGGTATGGCTAAAAGTGGGCGCGTAATGGGGATATCGCACATCTCCCTCGCACGCGTGCACTGTAATGGCGTGACCTGGCTTGTGACGTAACATGCCTTGCCGTGCATCCTTTTTCCGTAATTTGACAACTATCCATGGCTAAACTATATGGTTTCTTATTTATTTTTACTTAATTTACATCATTCTTTCGATAATAGATTTTAATGAACGTAATTTATTGATGAAAATGTTAAAAATAAGAGTCAAATAGCCTGATTCACGGATGCTGATGACGTTTATTATATGATTAGGAAAGGTGGGTGGTCAGTTTGGGCTTCGGGAAATCTGGCTCACCCTACGAATCGCACCAGCAAGTTTCCACTTCATATTATAGGATCATAAACATCTCATTCTCATGTACACCTCTGCTTACCCGCGAGAAATACAACGGTATTAAAGTTTAAATTTTATTTTCAACATCATTCACATAAAATGTTGACATAAACCTAGTTCCACGCCGGTGTGTTCGTCGCCAATTACTAATTTTATTACCATTCTGTTTACGTTCTGGAATAATCAGCGCAATACGCAGCTTTAATCTAATTTGTTTGTTAGTGAATAATGTATTGTCCCGAATAGTGTTATTCAATTTGCGTGTTACATTTTTTTTATAGCATATGCCGTCAAACGAGCAGGTAGGTCACCTGATGATAAGTGATCACGATACCAGAAGAATCATGGGCGCGTTGCCGGCTTAAAGAAAAGAGATAATTAGGGATTGGGAAGGGGATTACGGAAATCGAGCCTCCAGATATCTCAATCATCGTACGAAACACAGCAGCAAAGTCGCTACATTGCGTTGGTTTTCTGTGAGGCAGTAGTAACGACCCGGTCGAGCCGGCCCATCCATGTTATAGACAAAACTGTATAAAGCGAGGCTGTGCCACTCAAATACATTTCACATTCAGCAACATTTCATCATAATCCCCGTTGAATTTGGCGCATCGATCGGTCAGCGGGCTGGTGTGCGCTTCTTATACGCAGCGGGGAGTGCTAACTAGCATTTACTTTAATTAATGAAAAAAATATACATTAACCAACGTTATTCGATCAATGTTTTTAAACCTCGACGTAAAAGAGCAGCGTTTGACGTAGAGTTTATACGAATGAACAATATCATTTTTATTTTGTTTGCCATCTGGTTTAAACAAGATACCATGTTTGAGGGAAATCTGTTCAGTAGGGTTTTTAAATGATCATTATTTTGTCTCTTACTACCTTACAGCAAATAATTTGAGAGTGAAAGAGAAAAAACTATAAGGCCGCGTTTAGACGACGCGAAAAATTTCGTGCGGCGGCCGCGCGGTCGGCCGCGCTCCCGTTTACACGATCGCGCAGTCGCCGCGTGGTTGGAGCGTTGCGAAGTATTAAACATTATGGCTTAGTCAATAGAGTTTACATTAGTTTTTCGAGTGATTCGAGCGCGGCGGCAGCAACGCGGTGGGATTCCTTGTCATATAAATGCTCCCTTAAGCTTAATTCAAAGTTCTAAGTCGTATTACTACTTTTATAGAAAGTGATGGCGCTTACCATCAGGCTAACGAGCTGCTAATTTCGTCGTTCAGCAGTATAAAAATAAATGTTTTTTTTATTGAATGACGAGACGAGCAAGTCGCTCGCCTGATGGCCTGCCCATACACAGAAGCAACACAACGCAGAACTTTTAATTATAAAGCACTGCATGGCACTGAACTGCGCTCGTCACCCCGAGACATAAGATGTCAAGTCTCACAATGCCCAGTAATCTTACTGGCTTCAATGTCCTTCAAACCGAAACACAACAGTGCTTACACAATGTGTCTTGGCGGCAAATTATAGACAAAGCGGTGGTACCAACCCAGACGACCTCTGGCATATGAAGGGCCTACCAACTTGTGAGTGTTTATACGAAAGCCACATAGTCCGAATTAAATCAACCTATTTTGGGTTACATGTGTCATGTGGACCCTGCAAGGTCTATTCATAAATAAAACTCGATTAGCAAATCATACAAGACTTGCCCGGGATTAGATCGAAAACGTATCAACACATAGCAGTCCCTTACAACAAGGAGAAATCAATAGCGAGTAGCATTGACGCAGTCAGTACGTTGTGCCACTTCTGACACCTCCGCTGGTTCAGCCCTCATGCCGATAAGAATCGTTGCGAGCAATTTAGAAGTTAATGAGCTGCTTTCATGTCTCGTTGAGCTCACTGCACGCTGTCAATGTAAGCTCACGACCACATTGTGGTCGGCGGTCGCGAATGTTAACATTAGAATTGGGAATTCCTCGTTATGACAAATGAGGAAAATAATCTCCGTATTTAGAAACATTACTTTAAGGTCTCAGAGTGAACGCGAACGCATAGTGGCGATTTCTGTATATATGATTGATCAGTTTTAGGCGTCACATAAAAATTGACACATAAATCTACAATTTGCAAAGAGCTCACTGAAGTCTTCATCGATACGGGCATAAATTTTGTGGTTAACCTTGGACATTTGCGAATGTGAATGGCTAATTCATGATTTACTAAACATGGAAATTTCTCATCCGTAGCTAATATAATCAACAACTAGAAAAGATCGTTGTTCTATATAATGGAAACTACTGCGACAGTCACATATAAGATCACTTACAAATTGTACCAGCCAAATGACCCTCAATGAAAGTATGCCATTTGGCAGCAACTATGTATACATTACTTCATAACTACACTGCATCCGCAGCAGACAGCACTGGGCGTGTCCAGACATCTTCAACGGTCGATACTTCAATGCGACATTGTCTACAAGAAATAAAGGGGGAACCACCGCAGCAAGCTGTCAGTATTATGTGCATGCCGTCGCGTCGCTTCGTCAGTGTGTCAACCGCCTATGATTTCCAACACTATCACAACTGTGTTATAATGCATATTTATTCACAGTCGAGTCACAGCACAATGCGTTCGGTGCACTCCTGTCCTTATAGTAAGCGAGTACTCACGAATGCGTCACCAAATTCAAAATATACAACTGCCATGTAGAACAGCGTTAGTTTTTAACCCGTCCGGCGAATCGTACGCTATATGAAATAATTAGGTGTGAGTCACTTTCCTCATTACACGACCAGTAACAGTCGCGACTCGCGCCACTACAGTTTTTGTCGTTCTATACAGTCACAGTGTGATAACGGAGAAAAAAAAGACGTCATTTCAGTAACGGTTATTTTCTACTTATTCGGGGTTTTTCCCCACGACTACGTTCGAATTTTAAATGTACTAGTTGCATGTGAAACGCAATAGAGCAATTTCGACTTTTTAATAGATTAATAATTAAAGGAATTGGGTAAATAGCTTTTTTCATATTCCAATCGATAGAGAGGCACTTAAGTTACCATAATAGCTTTTATTCGTATCGCGTCTCTGTTACGTATTGACAGTTGACGCATTTTTCCTGATGGAGCATGACCATGAAGGAATATCTGAAGTCACCGTACAACCCGTTTTCCGATCCGTACATCATCCATGTGGCCCCGGGGAAAGCTCCGGGACGTATATTGTCCCTGTTTGAGAAAGCCATTGAACGTCGTCATTAGCAACTAGCAATAATCGTCAATATCAATGAATCATGATTGAGCATGTGTCTGAAGTGTTTTAACACTAATAGTTTTATTAGCTATTGAAAAATCTTCACACACGAGGTCGACAGCACCCGTGAATAATCAACCAATATGAACAAATGACGAAACATTTTACAAGGTAGTAGGTCCGTCGTATGCGAGAGGCGGTCTGGGTTGGTTTGTCTATTTACTGTCGACAAGCAACAGTATGTAAGCAATGTTGTGTTTCGGTTTGAAAGACATTGAAGCCATTCATAATGCCAAATTACTGGGCATTATGAGACTTAACATCTTATGTCTCGGAGTGACGAGCACAGTTCAGTGCCAAGCAGTGCTTTGTATTTCAAAGTTCCATGTGGTGTTGCTTCTGTTTACGAGCGCCTTGCTCGTCTCGTCATTCAATCAAATAAAAAAAATGTGTTATCAGGAGGAAAACAATTACTACTTCATTTATCACCGCAATACTACTTTGATAAACGAAACATATCAGTATTATGTGTTTTTTTTTTATGTTTCGTCACATTAGTCGTAAATACGACGGTGTCACAATGCGATTGAAAAATGAAAACTTTCATGCTATGAATACCTAACCTATAGGTTGTTATCTTAAACCCTGCATGTCGGTAAGTCATGTATTTCCGGCGTGTACAATGTACATATGGATGCAAATATGCAAAAATATTTCAACACACATCGAGTAAAAATAAAGATGTCAATTTTATTTTTCTAAATTCATTAATTTAAATCAATAATTTAGAGTTCTATTTTGCATAATTGTACGTGAGAAATATTCAATTTGATATTTTTTGAAATTCGGAATTTAATCTACTTAAACCCAATAAATATAGCAAAATAAAATCAACATCTAAATTTTTACTTGATGTGAGTTGAAATGATATTGCATATTTTCATCCATATAATATGACGATCACAGTGTCCATTATTCGCATTTACGTTACACAACATTTCTAATGGTATACTCGTATACGCGCAATAAGTTCGAGCGTGTACCGAGTACGCGGGGCAGCTGGCTGGATTATCGATCGCGTATCTCGCGCCGGTGACAGCCCTGCCAGCCCATGCCGTGCCCGTCACACAGCCCGTAATTTCATCAGATGAAAATGTTAGCACATTTATACGCGTAACGCCCGTGTACATGCACCACGTGTTGATTGAAGGGAGGTTCGTTCTTATATATAGCTTGTCACGTTATTTCCAACGTATTTAACATACAACATAGGGCGAGAATATAACAACCGCGTCATACGATTCTTTTCTCAGACTGAATGACGCGGTCTCTTCAACAACTCGATTATATCGTCATCTGTATCCCGCTATACACTCTCGTCTATGTAAATGGGGATAAATTCTCGTGGAATCTAGATTCTATACGTCAGAATTTTTACGTTTCGTTTTTTTATTTATAGCATAGGCCGGCAAACGAGCAACGTGGGTCACCTGATGGTAAGTGATCTCCACCGCCCATATACGCCCACAATACAAGAAGAATCATGGACGCGTTGCCGACCTTAAAGGAAAGGGATAATTAGGGATTGGGAAGGGGAGGGGATTTAGACCTCCGGATATCTCACTCACTGTATTAAACGCAGCAGCAAGCCGCTACTTTACGTTAGTTTTCAGTGAGACAGTGGTAACGAGCCGATCCATTCATGCTGTAAACAAAACTGTCTATAGCGTGGCTCTACCACTCAATCACAAAACGCCTGCAATTCCCTTAGTAGTGTGGATGTTTTTAGGCTGCTCTGGTCACTTACAATCACTCAACCAGCTTGCCACGTCTTCTCATACAACACGTTGCATTTTTTCATTCTAAAGTCGGACGACATATTTTCGTAGGCCGTTAAGGCGTGGGTGGTATAGTTAATTTAATTCATTCATGCACGTTCTATGTGTGAGATATATTTATACAGTAAAACTTGGTTAAGTGGAACCTGGATAAGTGAGAAACCTCCATAACTGGAACTCATGCTGAGGTCCCAACACTTTGGCACTAAATTACCCCTGTTAGTGGGATGAAGCAAACCTCTATATCTGGGATTCGTTCTTTCGATTTATCATCATAGTTACCTCTATAACTGAGACAGCAAGTGAATTTTATATGCATATACCTCTGTAACTGAGATAACATCGTTTTGTTTGTTTACTTAATTATTCTAATTCTACCTGAAATAACCTGTATTCTGACGTCTATTAATGGAACCCTCTGTAAATGAGACAGATATTTATTTATATGTACCTGGATATCTGAGACACCGGGTAAGTGGAATACCTCTATAAGTGAAACAATATTGCAGGTCCTTGGATGTCTCACTTGACCAGGTTTCACTGTATTTTATTAGAAGCTCACTCACACCTTAATAGTGCACAAATGGGCCGAACTTGGTTGATTATTCGTCCACCCTACATTCCATAACGTAATTTCAGAGCTCCAATATGTGGATACGTCCTGCAGCGTGTATGTAAGCGTGTACTCACTTTTGTTTCTTCTTTCTGTTCGATGGAGGATATGATCCGCCAGGAGGCTCTGCGCGCTCCTATCACGTTCTTGTACGCGACCGATAGTAGGTTCCTCTCCTCCACCGTCAGTTCATTGTCGGACACGTTGCGTGACGCAACGTTCTTCATCGCCTCCACCATTTCTGGAATAGACAGTTTGTGTGTCAATGCGAGGTTTCTAGAGACAGGAATTCAGATGTGCCATGATTAACTACGGTTATTTATTATTTCGACATTATTTACAGAAAATATGACGACGGTAAATAATTTTTATAAAAATATGTACAGATTTGCTGTAAAACAAAATACTCGTTGCAGAAATAAAAACAAAGATGCCACATCGTTCTTATGGTGTGAACTCAAATATGCCTACAAATGAACTCACTTGGGGAATCACCTGAAATAAAAACGTCAGCTTACACGAAATAAGGACATTTCTCAAATACTTTTCGGCAACTTACAATTGTACTTTGTACGTATTAACATCGAGGTATTCTCCGAAACATTTACAGAAAAACTGGTTACCAGCATTTGAACATGTAAAACGGTACAAAAAAATATGCACTCACGCCTGTAATCCCCAAAGGGGTAGACAGAGGTGAAACTAGTACACCCACATTTCGCCGAGCGTATCTCCGTCCCGTCATGGGCCTGCCATACTGTTTCGTGATAGAAAAATCCAATATCACTTTTAGCCGACCCGGAGATCGAACCCAAGACCCATATCAATATCGTCGGTCATTCGCCATTACAACTGTCTGCGGCATCTCTAGTAATTAAAAAATAAAAGTAATAGCGCTAGAGCGATCGAATCTGGTATCGAACCCACACCATGACAACTGATTATTCATCCTTACGGCACTGAGTGTGTTATAGTTTTACATCTTTACGAGTTTAGTGACCTTATTAGAACTGTACATTGTCTGCGATCTGTCGGGTTTACGTTCGAGTCGTAAATTGGACAATTCATGCTACTTTTTAATGTGATATTATTTCCCCGCATTGCGTTTTGTCTCCGTATGATTTCACAGGTACAACCAAGGATTGTTACATCGTCGCCTACACTTCTTCAGGCTTATATGCATGATGAGTATGCTAATTTTAACTTACAATGTTGCAAAAATCCTAGAATTGTAAATGAATTATCCTTGGTCATAGCTAATGAAATTTCCAAAAGCCCTAGTCTGGTGGGATTATTATTTTTTACAACATTGGCCAGCAAACGAGCAAGTGGGTCACCTGATGCTAAGTGATCTCCACAGCCCAATGACGCCTAATGGAAAATAGATAATATGTCGATAGTGCCTGGAAAACGGGGGGGTTCCCCTGTTTCGAACTCTGTTCCGGTTGGTGTCACATGCATGATTCATGTACCATTGGCGTTCATGGGCAGCGGAGATCACTAACACCCGGTGACCTACTATTTCATTTGCTAGCCTCTGCTATAAAAAAATCATACAATCTTTGGTGTGATGAGTTGCGGCTAGACTTGAGGAGACCTGCGCTGTATTAATTTGAACATAACAGTGTCAGCATTAGTAATTAAAGTTGTTCAATAATCTCCACTCTCTAGCCTCGAGTAATGATTCATACATTATGCAAAAACCCATACCTAATCTCCCATTCATTTTTCTATTAATATAGGACAAGACATGCAATCTTCTTCAAATTTGCATGTTTAAATAATTCCTATTCAACATAATTTCGTTTGCATGAAATGCAAGAAACTTTATAACATTTTATGAAACACAAATACCAGAGCAATTAGTTGCCAGTGAATTTTAACATTACATCAGCCCTGATTTATATTGTCCTACAACTTAGCACTAGCCATCCCTACTAATGAGAGATTACACCTTTTTGCTTTAAGATTTATCTCAATTATTCAACAGGTCTACAATTGCCTCATTGACCTTGTGGCAGAGAATTGAGAAACTGATAAGGCCTATTTAGGGAAATAAAATTCGAAAAACCATGTGAGTTACCCGATGTACCTGGGCTATAGTGATCGGCTCACCCCTATCACATCACAAGACAGCTCAGCAAACAGCTGCTCCCACTAGCCTAAACTTTCAGGAAAAAACCCTAAAGCATGCTTTCACTGCTCCACTGCCACATTGCTGTTTTATTGTCTGTGTAATGTAGAAAAATGATGTTGTGGCTCACAACATAAAAGTGAAACACTAAATGCTTCTAAAAAAAGAACAAAAAGGGGATACAGGTGTAAGTTTAAAAACGTATACACATAATAGATTATATTATTGCTTGAACATGTGACAAGATGGTTCATTATCATAACTAGATACTGTCCTTGATTCATTTTTCTAGTAACCGGGTAAATTAACATAATGTGGTAAAATTTAAATCACATTGGCATGTTCAGACAAAAATTATTAAGCAATCAATTAATCTAGGATTTTGTGATTTTTGATGGATTGATTTTGATGATTGTTTGTGGGAATTAATTGTTAATTTCTTGAAAACTAACCAGAGCAACAGTGCAACATGCATACAGCAAATGCTGTACACCACTTAGCATTTGAAGGATTATCACATCAAAGATTTGCATATTAGGGATGTATCTTGTAAACTATTGAATAGCTAATTATTTTCATGTGCATGTAACATATAGATGAATGTAGAAGTTAATTAATTGTTCCATGAAATATTTACAATACACTTACTGTGCATTTCTCTGGTGTGTAACCTACCATTCGACAATACAAGAATTCTAACAATACTTGTCTTGTATAAATCTTGTAATCGTGAGTAATACAGATTACTATTAAGGCCTTTATTACTTTATAATATGATGAAATATAACAAATACATTTCTAATATTTCTTTGGTCAATGTCTTTTATCAGGCTTGAAATAGAAAATATAGCTTTATTTCCAGAGATAAAGTAAGCACAGATCTAAATTTTATATGTATGGCTCAAGAATGACATCATCTCATGAAAGTTACATACATTCTCACATGGGTGAGGCATTCAAATGTTAAACATAAATGACCCTTCATGAAACAATGTCAAATTAAACTAAGAATTATACTGTAGCATTTATATGTATGAAACTTCCCTAGGGAATGTAGATTATTTATGCTAGACAAGTTAGCATTAGTTATATAAGTCTGGGATAAGTGAGATAACTGACATAAGACTTCTATAAGATATTACATAACTAAAACCACATGGGTCAGCAATCTCATAGTCATCCTATATTTGACCTACTTTTTAATCAACAGGTGAGGATATTTCATAATTCCCAGTAAAAGGAAACCTATTTTTTATATTAATAGTAAGACATACTATTTTAGTAAAAATCTTGAGTTTTTATATAATGCCAGTGATTTCAGTGATAATTCTAGTCCTAGTGTAAGCCTTAAACATATAAAAGTTTTTGGCAAAGCTTACATTATTCAGTATATTATTTATTATAAGGATATCATGTTTTCTCTATGACAATATTTTGCTAGCTGTTAAAACATTGTATTTAAACTATTTAAAATATGTCAATCATTAAATATTCATGTTTCAACCTGTGTCAATACCATCAGACATAGCACAAAAACCTATTCCGTTACATTTCTTTACAATCAATTGCTAATTTCATTCTTGTCATATGTTTTTTGTCTGAAAATCTATTTGCTGCAAACGGCAATTGGGTTTCAGTCCATAAAAGGTTACATTTATTGCTAATATACATAATTATTTCCATTTTATTTGATCTAATACAGGATAAGTTCAATTGACATGCATTAATTATATGTTAATAGGGTTGTGTAATAATAGTGGTACTTTCTCTATTAATGGTAAGATATTCAAAATGTCACAAAACTGTTGAATGAGCAACAAAAGGGTGTGGTCAACTGCACATGTCGAAACTTTTCGGAAAATACGATCATAACCAAGATGACCCCCAAAACTGTGGGATTTCCAGTTGTGTGAAACAAGCACATTGCCATTCGAGTTGTAGGGAAAACTGATATTGTATATACCATCTCATTTTACGCAAATGGTTTGTAAAGCGACACACAGATAAAAAATAATATGTCAAGTATAATACTGAAGTATTGATAGTTTCGCAATGGAATAAAATCCTTGAAATTTGACAGTTATGGTTCGCACAAAAAATTACGTTGAGCAACAATACAGCTGCCGGCCGTATACTTGATAAGATTTAAGATATATCCCCTACAAAGATACTCCCATACGATAATTCTAATAAAGGTCAATGAACCGCTGCACGGCCGCTTAATTTCATTTAATAATGAGGTGAAAAATATTGTGAGCTCGCACCTGACACCGACCACGAGCTCTCACAATGACCACATTATTGTAAATCTCGCCACTGTGTCAGAAGGTGAGTTCCCGTGGTTCTATCATGAAACAATGGGTGAAATCTGAGGCGACGTAAAATTGCGCCGTCTAATACGAGAACATTCCGCAGCCTCCAAACGAGTTATTTGTACAAGGCGCGACATGCATGACCGAATTCAATGACATCGATCGCAATTCTATTACCCTGGGATAGGAAAAATTGGTGATATATTTTTTCGAACGTTACAATTCACCTACGTACGTTTCAGACGTTGATCGCGGTTTTTACAACTGAACGAATCGTTATTACCAGACTGTGAAGGTTTTCATACGTTTTTCAGACGTTTTCATTAGCTTTATCATAGTAAAAAATGTAAAGGACATCCCACCGGCGGATGACGCATCGATCGCTGACCAAGCCTAACCAGTAACATTGATTTCTTCGTGAGGCAATAAAAGAACGAAAATTGAATGTGTTACACCGTATTTTCCATTGAAAAGATCTTGATGAGGGACATACAGAATATTCATGCACATAAATTTTTCAAACTATCACCAAATCGTCTTTCAACTGTCGGCGAAAATACGATGGAATTTTCGTCCTAATAGAGGCGATATATTAAAAAATATGTACTCACCGTCATAACGCTCAGCCTGCTCGGCTAACTTGGCTTTATACACATTATCTTCCCTTTCCGACATTGTGGATGACAAATGATTTTTCACTAACTAAAACCGAATCGCCAGGTCACTAATTCACCAAGATGGCCGCGCCCGCCAACCGAATCCGAATTCGATCTTCAACTAAACTCCGCCCATGACGTCATAGAAATGGCAGCTTTCGTTGCCAGCTTACTATTTTGAATTGTTTCTATTTTATTTAAATAGATGCCTGAAAATCTACTAATACACACTGTAGTTTTACAATACCTACCTACCTATGTCAAAACCATAAAATACTTAGATTTTTAAGTACTGTGCGATTCATTTTCATATCGGTTCATAAGTCTCATAAGTTAGCTGCGAAGCTAGCCCAACGCATTGGATCACAGTCGGATCTCGATTAACGATTTTTTATTAAATGCAATATCCCACCTATTTCAGTTAGATGTAAAATTTACAGCTAGGTCCTTAAAATTAGACAAAATAGACTTACAAGATTAAGACTTGAAACAAGTCATATAAACTAACGTTAATTTTGCTTTTACTTCAACATAATATTCTATTACTAAGAATTTACTGATAATCTAAATAAATAGTTTTTGTACCCAATTATGCATCCTGGCAACCCTGATAAAAAAAAATTGATAAATACCTTAGGGTGTACACACTCGCCAGTTCCAGATAAACCAACAACCGAATAAAATCGGCTACACACGTAGAGGGAGTAACTATAGAGGAGCTATCAGCGTATACTGAATAAGGACAGATATACTTTGCATCTTAGATTATCTATTCCATAGATAGGACCATCACAGAATGATTTCCCTGCAAAACAAGATGGGGTTGCTTTAGTATCCATGTGCGGGATTTTGCTGATAATTTTTATAGTAAACGTTAGACACTAGTCCGTATTAACAAATGCTAGCAGTTTATTATGCGGAAATGCATAGTTTTTGTGAAATTAATTTTTAAACTTTTGTAGGTTATTACAGTTGTAAACACACTTATATTTACTTTTTGGGTGGTTTAAAAAAAAAATAACCACGAAGGGGATGGCAGGGTCTGCTCGCTCGCTTCGCTCGCTCACTAGACCCTGCCATCCCCTTCTAACCTAATTTGTCCGAGTCGGGGTGCTCCAAATCCCGAGCTCGCTTCGCTCGCTCACGCGTGAATAAGCCTCGGTTTGTGCGGTTCCTACTTCTGGATGGTTAAGAAAAAAATAATCACCACCAATATCAATAAAGTAAGCAGGTCGAATGGGAGATAATAAGATCACAATAAAAACACAGCCGGCACTCAACAACAATGAAAGTAGGTAGTTGTGAATAGGAAAATAATAATTATAGTAGTATTGTAAAGAAAAAAAAACGTTCCAGTAACGCGAGCACAATATGTTAAGCATTTCGTTTTTATATAACTACTTGTCAGAAAGAGACAAAATTAGTCGCGTTCCACGTTCAATGACATTTGTCTCTTTCTAATTCAATATTAGTGTGTTTACAACTGTAATAACCTACAAAACTTTAAAAATTAATTTCACAAAAACTATGCATTTCCGCATAATAAACTGCTAGCATTTGTTAATACGGACAAGTATCTAACGTTTACTATAAAAATTATCAGCAAAATCCCGCACATGGATACTAAAGTCAACCCAACAAGATAGTTATATAAGTAATTGAACGTGTTAGACAAAGATGCCTATATAATAATGCTGTCACTTTCAGCGTAGCCTATAATTTCTGTTTGTCACGGTTCGAAGTTTGCCAAACAAACCATAGCGTGATTGTTTTCTGGACTTCCTGGCGTATTTAAGGTGTTTATAGCGATTATTATTAGTGTTTGTATTAAAATAGTAATCAAATCGTATTCTAATGATGGTTGGGTGTAGTATTTTTGAGTGTAAAAGCCGTAGCGAGCGAAAAAATCCTGGTGTCACATTTCACATGTAAGTAGCTTATAAAATCTGTTTCTGGGAATTAAAATAGTTTCAAATTGTTGTATTGGCGAGTATTTCCACAAGATTTTGGTAAAATTGTTACGAAAATCTTATTTTAATGCATAAATCTAACTTTATAACCTAAAAATAGTGTTGCCGGTTACTAAAGCTAAATGCCGATAAATTATTATTTAAGTAGATAATAAATTTTTATAATATGTTATATAATACTCAATACTTATTTCCTGAAAGAAGTGAAATTTATCTTCCGTTTTGTCTTATTTGCAGGTTTCCTAAAGATCCATCACAAAGAAATCGGTGGATCCAAGCGACCGGTGGAATCAATTGGATACCAACTAAAAATGCAAAGATGTGTTACCTGCATTTTTCAAGGAGTATGCAAGTCACCAAAAAATAAAATAAAAAACTGATTTCGCAAAAGATAGAACGTATTAGAAATTTTCATACAAAATTAGTTAAATTTAAAGGTCCATGAAGGGGCGTGTTAGCAAAACGACGCGCTATTACTCTCTCTAACACCGAGGGTCGCAATAGAGCACAACAGGAGCTTCACTTCCGGATGTCATTAAAAACTAGACATCATATAATATCACGTTAATGCCGACATGTTACTCATTAGAGGAAAAAGAAAATGCTCTATTTATGTCCTAGCAATGCATTCACATGATTTGGTACTACAGTTGAAATACTTATATCGTACACTAGTACTTATATTTGCTTCAATTTGACCACACCTTAGAAAGTTATTAGCCCGTGTATCATAATTTGTGTTAATAAAGAAATTAACCATTCACATCTTTTTATTACAAAAATTAAGTGAAACCTAACATTTAATTCACTATCCCGTAATTTTAATAACACTAATTGGTATTATGAATAATAGGATATTCACACTATTCGTAGGGTACACGCGATTTTTTTTAATTATTTTAATATTTAAATTAATGTTGCATATAAAATAATGTGTAAATAAGGATATAGGGCAATATACTATACATAGCCTTTAATAGTATTTTATTTTACTTTTAAGAATCTTCACTAAAATATAATAAAAAAATAAAATAATTATGGATTTTTTTTACATTCTGACAACACAAGCGCTGGGTCTCTCTGTCTCACCACAGGCTACGCTATGGCCGTATCTTGTTCATATTTGATCTGAGCTTTGCATACAATTTGTGGGGCTGCTACATTCGTAAAATTTTCCCCAATTTTGAAAAAATCCTGATACATTTTTTATATTTCTTATGTTAAAATGCGGCCTAACAAAAATATACCTGGTTAAACCCCTTCAAGGTTTCGACTGATTTAATTAGTACCGGGTGACAATATTACATATAAATAAAGTACAAAAATCTGAATCATCTCATTGGTCTGGAGGCAGTGTTCATAGAACGACTGTACCGCGGATTACTAATACTGCCATTTGGCATTCCTTATCTTAGTACTTTACTTTTTAGTTCTATGCGATCCGTCTATACTTATTCCTTTGTTTAAATTTTACTTATATCATTTTTAGATTTGACAACTGAGACATTACATAATAAATTGTATCCATACGTTTTTCTTCATTCCAAAGAAATAGACTAATATTTTAATTCATGTAGTCGGGTAAAAATAACGACCTTTTCTTACACAGTTATGTTATGTTTCAGCAGAAAAATAAAAGAGGTTCGTTTAAGTATCACAAAACAATTTTATTGGCCTTCAGATTGTTTTTGTATTTTATCAGCAAATTTTCACTTTTGTTGCAATTTTAAAAGTTTCCTTTTCCGAGACGTGTATTCTAATGGTAGTTTTCTCAACGGGCTCTGCAAACATTGAAATAAAGAAATATTAATATAGAAAAATAACCAGCCAAATGCGAGTCACAGTCGCACACCGTTCGTTTTCGAGCCAGAACACAACGGCGCGGCGTGAGTATTATCATTCGGTGTTATAATATAGGGTTTATATTATAATACTTCCAAGTTTGAAGCTTATGTGTATTATCTTTAGAGCGAATACAAAAACACCAAAATAAAAACGTGTTTATTGTATGAACACCCCTCCTAAATGTTGATATTTTATGATTTTTATTCATCAATAAATCCGCCATAATATTTATTCTATTACTAATTATATAAAAGGCGCTTATTATCCACGATTGTAGGCAAAATTAACTATACACAAGCTGGTATCCCTAAAATGTGTATAATCCTCCTTTATGACATATTGTTAAAGAGATTGGCTATCTCATTTTTTCCCGGTGAAACGATTGCACGTAGGAGCAAGACATAAAATATAAGGTCATTACAACATTTGTACGTATTGTAGTATCAAAATAAATATCTTGATTTAAGGAAAACATTGCAAAAATAAGTGAACAGAATGAAATTAATGAGTTTTATGATATAACCAAACAGTGTGCGTCTTATTTCCACTTTATTTTACCGCTCAACATACGAAAAATGGAACTTACCTGTGAAAGGTTATGTTTTCCGTGGAACGTTCCGTTTGGCTTTTACACGCTAAATTACTGCAATTCACCATATTAAATTGTTTCTACGTACGTCTTTTTACACTTACGATCGAGTACGACACCGATCCACTCGTTATAGAACACAAAAGCAAGCAATAAAGAAAACTGTGAAAGTTTGTCTGCCTCAATTGTGAATTGAGTCAGACAAATAAAAGTGATACACTGAGTGAAATAAAAAATGCTTAGTGCGTCTCTTTCTGACTCTTATAAATACGCATACATGCATCCCGCTTTCGCAATTATTATTATTCTGATGACCATTCTATAGATAATCATTCTACGGCTACACACTCGTGTTCAGAATGCATTGATGAAAGTTCACACTCACTGAACATCGGCGAATCCAACGAGGCAAGACTAAAACTCTTATATATATCGGTTGGTACAAGCGGTAGCATCCCTTAGTAATCTGATGGTACTTTTGCTTGTATCATAGATCTCGTAAACATCAATTCATCTAATACAATGCATATTTGACCAGCTCGACCGCGTCTTTACCACTGTCTCACGGAAAACCGACGTAAAGTAGCGGCTTGCTGCTGCATTTCGTACAGTGAGTGAGATATCCGGTGGCCCAAATCCCTCTCCCCTTCCCAATTCCTAATTATCCCTTTCCGTTAAAATTGGCAAAGCGCCCATGATTCTTTTAGTATTGTGGGTGTACATAGGCGGTGGAGATCACTTATCATCAGGTGACCTACTTGCTCGTTTCCGGTCTATGCTATAAAAAAAGCACCCGGTGAGAATGACTGATCGAGTAGTAACTGATCAATTATTTATCGATTGCCGAGAGTAGAAAATTATTAAGGCACTAATATCGCTATTAAAAAATAGGGGTTTGTGGTAGAAGTTTAAAAATTTAAGGTTGTACGTATTTTTTTTAACCCTAACCATAAAAAAAATTGCCTAAAAAAAAAAAAAATATTGGGGTGGACCACCCTTATTACCTAAGGGTATGAAAAATAGTTTACGTCCTATTCTCAGACCTACTGAATATATACACGAAATTTCATAAGAATCGCTCAAGCCGTTTCGGAGGAGTTTTGTTACAAACACTTTGTCGAGGCTTTCCAAGCTTATCAGAATCGGTTTTATTTATGGCCCCTCTACACATTTTTCTGTATAGAGGAATACACGTTTGTCCATTATCGACACAATCAGTGGGCAACAAATATAAAATAAATTAAATAAATAAATTATAAAAAAAAATATTAACATTAAATAAATTAAGTACATTCAAGGTAATCTCGGGCGTTCGACCACCCAATGATTGTCATGTTAAATTCACAACCTTGTTATTTGATATTTCCCGAATAATAGTAATGTGGATGTATGAGCGAACATCACCGTATGAAACGCAGCAGCGAGCCGCTACTTTACGTCGGTTTTTACTCAAACTCACTCTGCTTTTTCATAATGACCAGCGTCAATACAGGTCGTATTCTATCTATCTATCGGCGATCCATATAACAAACAATCATAGGGATCCAGATCATTCAAAACGAATGATGAATTCTTAATACCTACACGATTTGGATCAAGTGACCGAATCAATCATGATTGACATATTGATACAGGTCTATTATAAATCACCAATATTGAGACTGACACCTTCAGCTATGGTTGACAATATTTAAGGAGTTTTGGCGGGAATTCTGACAGTGCAGTTCATCGGTTATTTAAATTTATTTCATAAACTAGTTTAGAGTTGTGTTTGTTATATAAAAGTGGTGTGGATTTGTTCAATAAACATTGACGGTGATGAACAGTGTATGGAAACATTGAAATAAGTGAATTAAGCATCGTACTGAAAGGAGTAACACCAAAACTCCGCCAAGACCTTGAAATCGACCGCACCCGTGTTTCATAGTTCTGCTGAAAATAATTTGAGAACAAATTATACGTGACATTGGCAAATGCATAATAATGCGAATCCATAAATAAATAAAAAAGACAATATTTGACACATTTATTCCATTAACTTTAATTTTTATTTTTAGATTTTAAACATCTTACATATTTTGTTCTACTCGTTTTATGTAAAAATATTGCAGTCATCTCTTTTTATAATGCTCACAGTCACAACGTTTGTTCCTGGTGTTGTATCTTGACGTCTAGCGGCCATTTTTGATTCGGTCTTGATTTGCTTGAGTGAATTCAAGTGAATTGGTGTCGTTGCTGTGATCTGGCGGCCAAAATATTTAAACTAATTTCTTTATTTAATCAGCAAAACTTGTTTATTTGTGCAATTTAAAAGCGCAATACGTTTTTAAAAGAAAATGTACGCGTAGAGCTCCTTCCGGAGTGGTTTTAGCAACTATTATTAACTTTGTTCTAACTTTCTTGTTACTTCGAGTGGTTTCATAATTATCGTTGAATTGGTTTAAAAATAACAATTGAAGGTGTTGTAAGGAGTTAACATGTCGAACGTGGGCTACGATTTGGACACATCCGGCGGGTTAATGCCAGTGAGTTGTATTTAAACTAATAATTGTTGGTCTCGAAGTATAAGTATTCAGCCCATGGCGCCATTTTATACTGGCTCGAGGTACCTGGCTTCGGTATGGCAATTATGGTATTCTTACGCTTGTATTTATTATTTGTAGCTCATTAAGGCACTGATAAAGCCGCCAGACGAGGATTTGAACGTTCAAAAACCCAAGAAACCTCAGCATCCTTACTACAAGAGGCCTGGCAAAGGTCATAACCATGATTCTTGCGACGCGTGCGGTGAGGGTGGAGATCTCATCTGCTGCGATCGCTGTCCTGCCAGCTTTCACCTTGGTTGCTAGTGAGTAACTTTACAGGAAGAAACATATTAAAATAAAATAAACTTCTATTATATGCACATGATAATTTTTATTTTATCATTCAATGGTTGCACTAATGAAGCATATTTTTTAATTTATCTTATTAGAAAATAAAGCATAAATTTTCTATAATGTATGGTAGCGGGACCCTTTAGCCTTTTGTTTTTATAGTATTGAAGTACTATCACTAATTGACGATTCTTGGAGTTATGATGAGCAGAAACCACTATTCTTAATTAATGTAAAAATTTCCAAAAAGAAGTATTTGGTGTTCCATTCAAAAACCCTAACAACATGTGTAAAAACACTGCCATTGCACAACAGTCAGTCTTAGATCTCTTTGCTTGATGTGTGACTTATCTAAGCGTCAATGTAATGTTTTGTATACCTAATTGGAAAAAAATATAATAGAATAACTGCTGAGTTTCTTGGTGCTTCTCAGATCAGTGGGCAGAAGCACTGGTAGACAATGTTCAAAATCGTAATTTCAGTGATTATATAGTGTTATTTACATATCTAGGCTAAAATACCTTTAAACTGCAGTGAGACGTAACAGAGTTATAAAAAATTGAAAATATTTCAGTGATCCCCCACTAGATGAGAATGATATCCCAGCTGGTCTGTGGTTGTGCCGCGAGTGTCGTGCCTCTGACGACAAGCCGGCGAGCTCTAGAAGCAGCAGGGCCCAGTCGCCAGCTGACAGCAAGTCTGACACAGAGAAAAAGTCTAGGTAAGAAAGTTTTAACACCCATATTCAAGGACATCACTTTCTTTTGCCAAGTGTAGCTTGACTGGTCAGTTTCCGATGAAGCAATCACATACACATAGCGTAAGGGAAACACTTCCGAAAATGAGGACAGGTGGTAGTGCTGATGATTACAGAACCAATACCACTAAAAGAATAGGCGATTTGAGTATATCGTTGATGAAGTACCAATACCTCCTAAGTGTTGAGAATCTAATTTTACACCAGACTGTTTAAAATAAGGTTTTTTTTTACAAAAACTGTTTAAAATAATGTTTTATTTATTTTGATCAACTATTGATAGTAAAATAGTTTCCAATACATTACCTTTTTATAAGTTACTAATATGTGGTTTATGTTTACGCCTATTGTAATAAAAAAGTAATTTTGGACTAAATTGTCAGTGAGGAGATATTAGTACTTCATCGACGATATATAATAATTAAATTCATATTTTTCTTAATAATTTAATGTGAGGATAACAACAAATCAGTTGACGCTCGATGTCAACAGCCACACGCGATCTTTGTGCCTTTGTGCAAAGCACTAGTGATTTCCGTATAGGTTAAGGTAGTGTCTTATTACCCTTTTGGCTTTAACCAAATATAATTTATATAAACTAGATCACGCACCAACCGTACAAATTCAAAAAAGAAAAGCAAGGACGATGAAGAAGACATCAAGAGGGAACCGGAGATGGAGAAGGAAAAAGAGGATAAGGAACTGAGCCCCATGGAGGTGCTTGTTAATGCGGCCAAGATTATGAACCCGCGGCAGTTCGAACTGCCCAGAGAGATGCGGATACCCTGCATATTCCCTGGGACCGAGAAAGGTGAAATGTTTTACATATTTTTTTTGAGACCACACAAGGAGTGAAAAGAGAGATGGAAGAAGAAAATTATCGTAAATGACAAGCCAACTAATAGCCAAGACCTAATCTTCATAATCAGACGCCCATTAGAACTTCGAATTATGAAGTTCTGCATGGCACTGCACTCGTCACTTAAGTCACCCTGAGACATAAGTCTTATTGCTCTTACTGAGTTTTAATGTCCTTCAAACTGACTCATAACATTGCTTAGATACTGTTGCTCCAAGGCAGAAATAGACGGACCGTGTATTTAACAGTTATGGTGCTGCCACACCGAAAACAAACAAACAACAACACCGTTTACAAACATTTTCTAACATTTGTTAACAAACATTTGCTAACATTTTATCACAATGTTAGATAATGTTAGTAAATGTTTAATGTTAGAAAATGTTTGTAAACATTTTACAACACCGGTGTGGCAGCACCAAGATATATCCCATGCCAAGTTGAGTGGCGGTTTCGCGCGCCTGAAAGGTATTTTAAGTTTTTGTCTAGAATTTTGTTTAAGTGATATATCGCGTTACGAAGATTATTGATTATTCATTTTAAGAAATTTGGCGTCAATGATTGAAAAAGCAGTAATTAAAACTTTATTCTACACAAGTGAACATTAATGACATTTGTGGGCTCGACAGAGGGGAGCAAGAATGGGGGCGCATCACTAATAACAGTAGACGCGTGGGGCTGCGTGCCTCTGCCTGCCAAGTGCTGCTACGTGTGTCAGGCCACGTGCAAGCAGGCACCGCTGTTGCAGTGCGACTACTGTCCGCTGCTGTTCCATCAGGTAAATCTGCAATACATACTGCTCATCTACATTTTTTATAGCATCTTCAAATTTGATAAAAGTCCTTGAGGATCGATTGAAAGGAAATGGAAAAAAAAATACTTTTAATTTACTATACCAACTAAAATACCAGAAATCGTCCCTGTTGATCTGTACACAGGTGTACAGTAAATCAATTATGTCGATTTGCACAACGATCTTTAATTCGTATTTAGCCATTAAATATTTTTTTTATCCGCCCTCGGCAAAATGACAGCACTACACCTGATGGTAAGCGTAGTGCAGTCATACAATGAGTTTATCGGTCGCCAGAATCATGACGGCCTGTAAAAATGCTTCTTCCGGTAGAGGGGAGAAGCAAATCGAGGGGCCTGCGAAAGGACAGGCGGATGACTGATGCAGGCACAGGGATACAAGGATTTACCCCTATACCTGCCCCAACCAACCATCAAGTCATGTCGCAAGCTCCTCGGGAGAACTGGGTATACACTAGCTGATCAATAAAAAAAATGAAATAATTAAATAAAACATTTTCTCGTGTTTTATTGCAGGATTGCTTGGACCCGCCGCTAACAGCGCTACCTACAGGACGTTGGATGTGCCCTAATCACGTGGAACAGTATATTGTAAGCATCTACATTTAAATATATAAAACTCAAAGGTGACTGACTGACATAGTGCACAGCCCAAACCACTGGAGGGGTTGGGCTGAAATTTGGCATGCAGGTAGATGTTATGACGTAGGCATCCGCTTAGAAAGGATTTTGGTAAATTCTACCCTCAAGGGGATAAAATAGGGGATGAAAGTTTGTATGAAACGTTGTCAATTTTAAACTTTCACGCGGCCGGAGCCGCGAGCAAAAGCTAGTTAAACCATAATTAATGCGACATTATGTCAGTTGGTCAGTTTCCACATTTTTACCTAGAGGTAGTTTCTGGGCTGGAGAGTGATTTATTCTACTATTTATCTTGAAATATGTTGGGCAAGAATTTCACGTTGGCGGGCTGTGAGTAAAATGAAGTTTAGCATATATTTTGACTATGAATATGTTTAATAAATGACACCCACCCAACAGTCAAACACATCACACATAGTCCTGACCCCACAGTAAGATACGAGTCTTGTCGTTGGTATCAGGAACTACGAGAGACTTTCGGTCTCACAACACTCAGACACAAAACAAATATTTGTGGATCAGACAAATATTTGTCTCGATGTGGGGATAGAACCCGCGGCCTCACGTTTTACAGTCGGCTACTCGCCCACTGCGCTACGAAGGCTGACAAATATTTTTTTTATAGCATAGATCAGCAAACAAGCATGTGTCAGGGTCACCTGGTAAGTGATCGCCGCGGCCCATGGACGCCTACAATATTAGAAGAATCATAGGCGCGTTCCTGAGCTCAAAGGGTAGGGATAATTAAGGGATTGAGAAAGGGAGGGGGATTTGGTCCTCTGAATATCACACTCACCGTACGAAGCGCAGCCGCTATTTTACGTCGGTTCTCTGTGAAACAGTGATTATAGTTAGGTTAGATGGGTACACTACAATAATACGACAAACTATATTCCGACAGTCACAAATACGAATTTCAAAATACCGATTTTCATAATTCCGAATGGTTTAAAATTCCTAATATAACAACTCCGATGTATCATTTATCCTATTTTTATAATTCCGAAATTTCAATATTCCTAACGTATATAATTACGATTCTCAAAATACCGAGTTTCAATAGATCGAATAACAAAAAGTCCGAATTAATGATAATTCGAAACATCAAAAATACGAATTCCGAAATAAAAACGCCTTGTAAAACTGAATAGAAAGACAAATCAACACATAATTGCTTGTCAAAGAGAAGTATAATAGTATGAGGAGGTAGAAACTAATTTCAAATGCGTTTTCTTTCCAATAAAAATATTATTTTCGCTGGTCACAATTCTAACGTAACCCAAATGATTCACCAACAAGAGAGAGGATCTGGCGCTCGGCGGCCGCTGCCGCGGCACGCTCGCTGCGCTCGCTCGCCTTCGCGCTTAATGGTCACAGTTCTAACCTAACCTAACCCAAATGTATGTATTGATTATACTAACTGAATCAAAATCCTAATTTTAGCAATTAATTCGGAATATTGGAAATCGGAATGTCGTTTTTCGGACCGAGAACCCATCGAGCATTTGACTCTTCGAACATATAAAAATCGGAAAACAAACAGATCGTATTTACAACTTTCGGTAAAATAATTTTCGTAAATTTGAATAATAGACTTTATAATTTTTAGGTATTATGAAATTCGGACTTTTGAACATCGGAACATTGAAATTCGGAATAAAATATTTCGGAGTATTTGGGTGTTCCCAGGTTAGATATATTCTGATGTTATCTTACAGGATTGGAAGCTGGTGAATTCTATATCAGCGACGGAGCGCGTCGCTTTATGGGACAAGTTCTCTGGCCCAGTGGATCAGCATGCAATAAAAATTGACTTCATACGACGTGCGAGGAAAGCGAAGCCTTCGTTCAGGTATAGCACAACCTCACGCCTGTACCCTCGAAAGGGTAGGTAGAGTAGTTTGTAAATAAAGCACTGGTGGTTCCCTGAGCTTATATCCGCCCCATGATGTGATAGATCCCGAGTCTTTTGACGTATTGGCAACAAATAAATGGGCAACTTATTTATATCTTAATACATTCATTTATATCTTATTACTGTATTTATGTATATAATATGTATTATGTATATTATATTAGCTATCTATTTAGTATATATTATTGAAGTTAAATGTGTAGTTTTCTTTTATGTACCCTACCCTTTCTGACTCCTTCTTTTATCTCCATCCCATGGTTGCCTGGAAGAGATTGCCTTGAGCGATAAGGCCGCCAATTGTACTTTTGTATTTTAATTGATTTACTTCCATATATTCCAATGTACAATAAAGAATTATAAATAAAAATAAATAAAATACACCAACCTGGGGACCAAACCCAGGATCTCACCTATAACAGTTTAAGTGTCAAACTGCATTAATGAGATATTTAAAAATACTCTGTAATTCTTGTTTAAATGGCTGTCAAAAAAAATCTTTCATTTTGTTAGTATGCTTATATCAAAAGTGTCAGTATTGTTACAGGATAAAAGTGCCAGTGACAGCTCGCGATCGTGTGGTGGTACCGGATATGGTGCGTCACCATTACCAAAACCCACCACCGCTGATGCCCAGTCGACGCGAGTATGTGCGATGTAAAAACGGTAAGTGCTGTACATGAGAATTGTGTAGTGTGTGTGTGCAATTCACACATGGCAGAAGTGAAATTTCAGAAAAAATTAAACACGTGAGTTATACACTACATTGTTTAGGACACATTTTCCGAAGGCTTCGTTGTACGCAGGCGCAAAGACACGTGATATAGCATACTTGTAATCTATCTCATTCTCTCGTAGGCTAAATTCTATTTATGAATATGTTTGTCTCTCTTTCGTTTAATCGAATGTTCAAATCACAACTGTATTAAGAAGTTTCACTTCAATAGTACTGTCTCGATGGCGCAGTTATATTGCGTACGCGGTAGGACTGCTGTGCTCAGGTGTCGGTTTCGATCCCCGGGTCGGGCGATATTGGGTTTTTCTATAACGAAATCCTCAGTATCAGCCTGGAGTTTTGAATTGTGCCGGGTATGGCGATAGGCTCGTCCTCTGTCACATCATGGGACAGAAAAACAGTTGTCTCAGTGAACAGACGTGAAGTTGCAGCCAAAGATCCAATCTCCATCAACCCACATTGGACTGCACGTCTGAATTCATTCCTTCGAAGATAACAGGCTCAAAAAATTGTTATAACACAATACATACTCTGCATATTTTTTTCAACAGTACTGCAAAAGCTTAAGGCGAATGGGGTCTACGATGAAGAAGAGGATGGTCCCAAGTACACCATTTGCATGAACATGCAGTGCCCCGAGTATTCTGGTGAGGGAGAGTGTCCTGCTAAGGAGGAGCCCGTGGAACCGCCAGTGTCACCTAAGGTATGCCATATACTTTTTTTTATGGCAGAAACCTGCTAGATTGGTATAGAGCTCACATGATGTTAAGTGATCTGCCATGTCTATGAGAATTCCCGATACCAAGGAAACGAATTTGAGAAATTGCTGAAGTATTATGGTGTTTCATTACCATTAACTCTTCAATTATCTTTACACAGTATAAAATGAAGTCCCTTCCACTGTCTGTTCGCTTAGATGTTTTAAACTATTCAACAGATTGTAATGCAGTTTTCAGCAATAGAGTGATTCAGTTTATATGTATATCACGCTATGATCCATGGGAGCAGGGCAGTAACATACTGGGAACAAACTGCGAGGGACAGATAGTGTGTCATAAACAAAAATATATTTCCAAATCCATATATAGCTACTTATCAACATTTGTATGGAGATATATACAATAGTGACGACTTATCTCTCGCGACGAACGTAAAAAACTTATTAATAGCATAACTGCTCGTTAAAATGATATATAATAATATAATAATTGGTATAATATAAAGGTAAAATCTTGGCGCGTAACGCAACCGTCGTCTGGTCGATGTGATTTGTTTATGATCGTATTTTGCTGGAATATTAACTCGATAATCTCTTAATTATTCTTAATCATTATCAAGGTGGAATCAGAATCAGAATCGTCGAGTGATATGTCGGACGTCGACTACGAGTACCACACGCCTACGGTGAAACGGCGCAAGGTGATAGAAGACAAGGGCTCCCGTAAGAAGGGCAGGAGTTCCCGAATGGAGCTGAGGTGCGACGGCGACGTGGAGGAGTTGCTGGCGGTGGTGGACGAACAGCTCCAGAAGCTCGACGAGCGGCTCGTCAAGCTGCTCGCCTGGCAGCGGCTACAGCAGGTCAGTGGACTGTCACATGAGTACTTATTACAGGGGCAGGAGTTCCCAAGTGGAGATGGTGTGTTACAAAATGTAGTTGTATATGGTAATATAACATTATTTGAAAATACTGCCCAGGGGTTTTGTTTGGTTTGTCTAGCTGCATTTTGCTAGACCCTAGCAAAATGAATGTTAAATGTTGAATAGCTCAGCTAACCAATAAATGAATGTTAAATGTTGAATAGCTTAGCTAACCAATAAATGAATGTTAAATGTTGAATAGCTTAGCTTACCAATGAATTTTGCAGGTGTTCTTGTTTTGTTAACCAAAACAAGTTCTTGGAACTAAAACAAAACATGTTGACAATAAAAGTGCTGACCACTGTGTCTGGCACGTGGGCTTGTTATGATCAAAATTCCTGGAACTGAACACGCATTGTAAATAAGTTAAGGGTATTATAAATAAGGATATTTGTTAGATATAATAAAAAGTTGTAATGCAAGTCCAATTAAGGAAAACTCATCATGTACTTAGTATAATGATACAAAATTAAAGTATAGCATGTATTTAAAAATTCTTAACCTAAACTAATGGAAACTCGTTTCGGGTGATAAATTCTTACTCGAGACATCGAATCTACTCAGTGCGCCGAGTTGATTCGGTAGTTTGAGTGCAAATGAACTCGAGTTAAATTTATTTCCACTAAAATACGAGTTTAACAAATTCATTCGAGTAAATACGACTGTAGTCGCATCATTTGGCGAATTCATTCGGCGCGCTGAGTTGATTCGGTAAATCGAGTCAAATTTGTTTTTACTTGAATACGAGTTCAACAAATTCATTCGAGCTACTCGAATATAAAACGATTGGAGTCGCATCACTAACTCGAGTTGTAAGGAATGTTACTCGAGTGATTCGAAAACTCGAGTACAATTCGAGTGATGTAGTAAAATGACGAGTGACTTGAGTCACAAATTCTTAAGGTGCTGCCACACCGGTGTTATAAAATGTTATACAACTTTTTCTAACATTAAACATTTATTAACATTATCTAACATTGTGATAAAATGTTAGAAAATGTTTGTTAACAAATGTTGTATAACATTGGTGTGGCAGCACCACTACTCGAGTGGGATCATTAATTTGATCCCTATATAGAGGTAGTTATGTTGTGTGTGTGTGTCAGGTGGCGTGGGGCGAGCAGGCGGCGGCGGGCGGTCGGTGGCGTCGCCTGCGTCTGTCGCGTGCGGCGGCGCGCGCGGTGCGGCGCGGCGTGGACCGAGCACGGCTCGCGAGACACGGGTTCCGGCACGTGGCGCTGCCCTCGCAGCTGCTGTCACGCGCCGACAGAGACAGGATCGCGGCTCGAGTACTGGGTGCTCCGCCCCCGCCGCGTCACCCGCACGCGCAAGACACGCGCGACGAACGCACGCGCATGGCGGACGCGTGCGTCAGGGCCGCGCTCTGCCAAGTCACACCAAACAAGTTAGTAATCAACTAGATCACGCATTTTTTTTTATTTTTAATTAAAAAAAAAAAATTTTTAATGATCTCGTCAAACAACGGACGAAGCGAGACGGCAACGCGACGCTGGCGGGACGTGAACAGTTGTAATGCATTAGTCAATATAGAAAATGTCACACAGAACCGTCGCGCCCGACGCTCGACTATCTATACACAGTCCTGTCAGCGTCGCGTTGCCGGCCCGTCCCGTCCGCTGTTTGATGAAACCATAACATCTTTAATTTTTACACTAAACTATATCTACTATTACCACACACAAACTACATACACTGACTTATTTCATACTTCGACTACCTTAATGGCACAATTATATTACATCAGCTTCATGAATTACACCTGAGTTATGCCAAATGAAACCAACCTGGCGTCAACTGGCTTTCTCAAAATTAACCCCAGTATTGTATAAACAGACACCTTTGTCTACAGTACAAATAAACCTACTCAATCAAGCCATTACCACTGTCTCACAATAAAACAACATAAATTAACAGCTTGCTACAGTGTTTCATACGGTGAATGAGATATCAAGAGACCCAAATCCCCTCTCCAATCCCTAATTATGATTCTTCTAATATTGTAGACTTATTAAATCACTTACCATCTGATAACTCACTATTTCCAAACCTATGCTAAAAAAATTATGAAACTAAATTGTTTTAATTGCAATGTATAATTCCACAATATCTAACATCATTCGTGAGTAGGTTCTCGGCGGGAAAATGATTTTACTCATGTCCAATGTATTGTGTATTGCAGGAGCGGTTTAGGCGATGGTTTAGGCCGGCCCATCCCGATGCGTCTGTCGTCACTGTGCATCGGATCCGACAGCGGCTGTGACGTGCGACTGGACGCGACGCACTGTCGCCGAGTGTCCAGGAACCACGCCGTCATATTCATGGACGAGGTACGAGCCGGCCGACAAGTTTCATCACCGCAAAACCCGCCAAAAATGGGGATTTCATCCTTTTTTTTTGTTTATTTGATTGAATGACGAGACTAGCAAGGTGCTCGCCTAATGGTTAGCATAGAACTTTGAATTACAATCCATTGCATGGCACTGAACTGCGCTCGTCACCCCGAGACAAGATGTTAAGTCTAGTACCCAGTAATTACACTGGCTTCAATGTCCTTCAAACTGAAACACAACAGTGCTTACACACTGTTGCTCGGCGGTAGAAATAGACGGCGCGGTGGTACCAACCCAGACGGCCTTTCGCATACGAGGGACCTACCAACTTGTGAACATTGTAACATCTCGTATCATTCATAAAAATAAAGACTCTTCTTGGAGTCGGTTGATAAACCTTATTGACTTTAATCTGGGGTTAACCTTGTAAGGATGGATGGAGGGCGTTCCACAACAGTGCGCTTTACTCGGAGTTCTTCCCCGTACAGCGCCTTCGTGGAATCTGCTTTCACCTGCGGTATTTCCAGACAGATGGTACCTTTAATGATGCTGCCACTGTTATAAAATGTTTACAAACATTATTAAACATTTGTTAACAAACATTTTGATACATTTTATCACAATGCCAGATAATGTTAGTAAATGTTTAATGTTAAATAATGTTTGTAAACATTTTATTACACCAGTGTGGCAGCACCATAGGAAAAAAGCCTTCTCTTTCCTCAAAGGCAGGCAACGCACTGATGATTCCTCTGGTGTTGTAAGTGCCTATGGGCGGTGGTGATCACTTACCATCAGGTGACATACTTGTTCAGTTGTTTCCTATTCCATAAAAATTACAGACATGCCAGACCTGTAGCAGCATAGACAATTATACAGTGAATAGGGTGATTGGCTGGTTACGTATGTGAAGCGTGAGGGCGTGGGTTCGATCCCCCCAAGGCAAATGTTTGTGTGATCCACAAATATTTGTTTCCAATGTGTGTGTTTTCTATCCAGAGTTTTTGACGCCAAACAGGCGGCCGGTTGTAAAAACTACAAGTCAAATCTTGCTATAACATGAATTATGCCCGGTATGGCGGTAGGCTTGACTACCATTCGATATTGGAACAGAAATAAGCTCGCCTCATGTGGGTGTACTGATTACATATCTGCCTACCCCTTCGGCGATTACAGGCGTGACTATATATGTATGTATATTGTACACAGGTGAGCGGTCACTTCGAGTTGATCAACTACTCGGAATGGGGCTCGCGCGTCAACGGCGTGGTGTACACGTGTGACGCGACGCTCTGTGACGTCATACACGCCAACACCAACACCAACGCCAACGCCAACACCAACACCAACGCCAACACCCAGCAGGCCGACGACGCGGAGAAACGAGCCGCAGCACTGAGGGACCTGCTGCACAGGAACCAACCGAACAATACACAACACAACTTGAAGTAAGTTTTTTGAGTGGTAGAGCCACGCTGTAGACAATTATGTCTACAGCATGAATGGGCGGGCTCGACCGGGTCATTACCACTGTCTCACAGAAAACCGACGTAAAGTAGCGGCTTGCTGCTGCGTTTCGTACGGTGAGTGAGATATCCGGAAGCCCAAATACCCTCCCCTCCCCTATCCCTAATTATCCCTTTCCTTTAAGGTCGGCAACGCGCCCATGATTGTTCTGGTGGTGGGCGTACATGGGCGGTGGAGATCACTTACCATCAGGTGACCCACTTGCTCGTTTGCCGGCCGATGCTGTAAAAAAAAAAGTAACTCGTTTATTACTCACTAGCTGTGCCCGCGAACTTCGTTTCGCCATCTTCATACAAACTTTCATCCCCTTTTTAAACCCTTCAGGGGTTGATTTTTGAAAAACATAGAAGCCTATGTCTTATTCTGATGTATAAGCTATATTATTGTAAACTTTCATTAAAATCCATTCCGTAGTTTTTACGTGAAATAGTAACAAACATTCATCCATCCATCCATCCATACTTACAAACTTTCGCGTTTATAATATTAGTAGGATATATATGAAATTTGCTTTAGTAAGAGGTTACTTAGACTGAGAAACTTACAGCAAAATCACATGAGTTGTAATTTTACGATAGGCTTATCGAATTATAAAACAGAAATAAGCAACATATTAGAAAAAATATTAATATTAACCCTGTCATATTCACATCCTATTGCTAGACACAGGCCCCCTCTACTAAATGAGAGGGATTAGGTCTTAGTCCACCATGCTAGCTGCAGGTTGACAGACTTCATATACCTTCGCAATTCTTATGAAGAACTCATCAAGTACATGCGGGTTTCCTCGCTATGATTTTTTCACCGTTAATGCAAGCGATAATTAACAATGATTAAATTTTTTTTATAGCATAGGCATAGATAGATATGTAACTTGGAAAAATCAGAGGTGTTGAACCTATATTTTCATCTCGTCAGTCCATACCATTCACCGTTGAGTTATCGCTGTTTCTTCTGCTAATATATTACATTTGCTGGTGGTAGATATTTATATAAATAATAAAACCTGCCAAAGTGACCCACACACCTTGAGTGGATCGCGTTCCAGGATCAGCTAGTGTATATCTGGTTCTTCCGAGGGGCTTCCGACATGACTTGATGATTGAATGAGGCGGGTATAGGGGTATATGCTTGTATCACTGTGCCTCCATCGGTCATCCGCCTGTTCTGGGCCCCTCAATTTGCTTCTTTCCTCTTCGAAGAAGGAAGAAGCATTTATACAGGCCTGCATGACTCTGGTGACCACTTATAAACTAATAGTTTGTTGGTGGTCGCTGGTTTTTTAAGATTGCACTACGCTTACCATCAGGTGTAGTGCCGTGATGCGGTCACTTTGCCGTGCTCAGATAAACAAAAAAACGGTATATATTGTTGACAGGCCCACATACAACGGCACACCTGAATGCACATGTGTCGGTACATGGACGACAGCGGGTGCTTGGGAGGGCTCAGCGTTGGTCCCTCACGGGGCACTCCTACAGTTCGGATGTCTCATGTATGTGTTCTGCATCACGGATCATCTCGCACTACCCTCCGATGATGATTCACCGTCGTCGAGTCTTTAGTGAATGCTAAAGTAAGGACTAATAAGTTTTAGCTTGAGTTCTATATAGTAAACTTGGATTTGTTTGAGGCTGAGACGTATAAACCCTACTTACCGCTCTCTGGAAGTGACTACTTAGTAAGTTTCGATGTGAACTTACTTAATTGTTTTACGTACACTAAATGTTCGATCCACCCAGTTAATTTTCCGCAGTTAAAGCGTCAATACTTAAATATACCTTTTCAAAGAAACAAGGGTATATATTCAATCGAACTCACGGGGCGGTCGAGTCACTGTATCGGCAAAATCATAGCTAATCATTAACTCAATAATTTTGATTTGATTTATGAATTGAAGTTATGTAGACTAAGCCTATAAAGACTCAAGTCGGGTTTAGAGATCTCAGCCTTAATATATTTAATTTTTAAACTGATTCTATCTTATTTATGTATCCCAGGTTGGGCATTTACAATTTATTGTTGTGAGTTTTTTTGATTCGAAATATAACATTTGAGTTTTTTTAGTTGCACAGGATTTGTACCCCATATGGTGATAGGTTCTCCATCAATGAAATGAGGTGAACAATGGGTATATCAGTTGCAATTCTGCTTACCCTTTTGTGGGTACAGACTTTTGTTATTTACGTATTGATCGCGCCATTGGTTGTGGCAAGTGCCTGTGCGATGAGATCCTAAGTGATCTTGGTGGAGGCAATTAAAATGTGTGTTTCAAGACGAATATTTGTTGCCTGGCATTGTAATTTGTGCCATATATAGCGATAGGTTCGCCCCTTAACATCGGCGGACCGTGGGTGAAATATTTGCATCGCATTTTAAATATTGGATTAATGTAAAGTCTGGGACACTATTGTCAATGATTAAGTATTTATAAAGTTCCTAAACTGAAATCGCTTCAGATAATAGATTATTTAACACTGCCTATATAATTCTTTACATATAAACATTTTGTGTCACGTTGTTTGTCCGCGATGAAGTCGTAGGCTACTGAACCGATTTTAACCCAATTTTGCCAACTGTGTGCACTAAACTAATCGAAACTAATCGAGACACCGAATCTACTCGGCGCGCCGAGTTGACTCGCTAACTCGAGTGCAAACGAACTCGAGTCAAATTTGTTTTCACTCAAATACGAGTTTAACAAATTCATTCGAGTCACTAGAGTCAAAAACGACTCCAGTCGCATCACTACGGTGAAGGCATTAAAATAAATATTGTGTGTATTGTAAATGACGTTTGGCTGAATAAAATACATTTAATTTACGAAAATTGTACATATAGATTATTTTAAGTTTAGCAATAAAACGCAATTTTATATCTGTATGAAGCTTAGATTAATGGATTAACATTAATGGAGATATATTATATTGTTATATAAAGTATTTGGTATGTAATTACCCGGAGGTAATAAATATATTTCTAGTTGTAAAGAAAATAAATGTAGTATGTTATATTTCATCAACGCGTATTATATTTGACGCATCGCGATGACGTCGGTCTACAAAGTAAAAATTGGCACGCTTGGTTTTCCATAAGAAATTTAGTACTTACGCCATGAAAAAAATATTAATTATGGTTTTATATTGTGGTTTGTGTCAAAATGTGGTGTAGGACTATTTAATATTTTCAATCTGTTTTTAAGGATTAGTTACACAGTGTTAGTTGCTAGGTCGAGTGGTCAGCTACTGCCATCTCACTCGTATGTCAGTAGCTCGACTCACCTGTGCCGTCCACATTTTGCTGGAAATGTGTGTGCGACCTTAGGAAAGGAGATTGGGTGGCGAGTGAAAACATACATTGTTATGTTAACTTGTACCATGTTAGGATACCTGTCCTTTTTGTATTTGATTGGATAACCTAACTGTGAACGTGGTGGGAAACCCAAAATAGTAGCTCGGTGAGAGGAATTTCATGAATAACCACCGTACCTCCAATTCTGTAATTTTTAGTGTTAAATGTGTAATTTATAGTTCGGTATTATAGTGGCGATCGTCGAGACATAACAAGTTTTTCATTGGTGGGCATTATATTTGGACTACACTGTCCTGACAATTGAGGACAGCGTAGTTTGCCAGGTCTGGTTAAAACAAGGCGAGCTATTACCCAACGCGACACATGACAGTAACCTCCAGTGTCATATAATGCAAGTAGCTGCTATACTGCAGTAACTTAGCAAGCCCACTATCACGACAGCTCGCACTGTGTAACCCAGCCCTAATATGAATCAACAAAAATAATAATAAGTCTAAGAGTTTGTTTTACAATGTTCAAGTAAACGACACTATTACTGTAATAAAATATTTGAAAAAAAATGCTGTCACTATACATAGGAGGAGCGTATATCATATGCTATATGTATTTGACTGATAAAATTTAAACGTACATTGTTAAACAGACCCTGTGTAATATTTGCAACATATTGCAATGCATTTTCTCTCAATTGTAAGAGGACAAAAGGCTTTCGTAGCCTTAAGCTCACTGCATAGTATTGTATATTATATACCTATGTAACGGGACAACTCCTGAAAGTAGTCGATGTATGGTAGATTCTTAGAATATCCTCAAATTTTAATAGGTGTTAATTAACAATAATCTTTAAACAACTGAGCTGATATAGCTAGTTGCACCCAGGACTGGGTAGTTTAGGTTGGTATTTGGGCTCTAGGCCAAAAAACAACGATTGTCTTATTGGTTTTGTCAGCGTACTTGGGCTGAGAAACTCAGTCCTGGGTTTACTAGGCCAGGCAATAATAATAGCTTGGGGTTTTCGATAAAAAAAATCACACTAGTCTGTGGAATATCTGTCTGGTATGATGAGACTAGTGACTTATCACATCATGAAATGGTAATAAGTTAGGCGAATTGTGTACACTAATTGCACCTCTGCCTACCCCTTCGAAGTTACAAGTATGAACTTATTGTTGCTAGTGTAGTATTAATGTTTGGTGGTTGGTGTATATTGACTACTTTCAGTGTTGTCCGTCTAGCGTGTTATTTAGTGTAATGTAAATGAAATATACATTGTAGTTGGATGTTTGTTTGTCGAATAAAGTTCATTATTGAGATATTTGTTTTATTTAATTCGTCTCATTAAGGCATACACAGGTGGTCAATGATTGCTACCACCCATAATACCAGAGAGACTGGTGGTAGGATATTCATATCCACCCGGATAGCGACCACCATACACATGGTGTTAAAACCTGCCATAGTGATCCACACACCTTGTGTGGATCGCGTTCCAAGATCAGCCAGTGTATCCGGTTCTTCCGAGGGGCTTGCGACATGACTTGATGGTTTATTGGGGCGAGTATATTGTTGAAATTACTATACCCCTGAAACGCGAGTCGGCTGACGTAACACTGACGGGTCTTTGACCATGAGTATAATGGTCATTATCCAGACGGGTACAATACGATCAAGTAACCTCCTACCAGCGAATGGATTCACGATAAAAATTAAGGACACAAATAAAAACTTTGTAAAAATACACATTTAATCACAGTCATCATTCTCCGGATCTGGTTCATCAAAGTCCTTTATTTTGACATCAGCATCTTCACCATATTGAATGATGTTGTCTATGGTCAGCAGTATGTTCTCTATGCTCTCCTCATCCTTGATGTTGAGCGGGTAGAACCGAACTAGACTAAAATTCTCTATGACTTGACCGATCGCTTCTGTGAGCTTCGCGTATTTCTCGTGCCATTTTGATTTCGCATTTCTCATATCTGAGAGTAGAACGTGCGGGTCTGGGTCTAAATAACTGAAAATATAAATGGTTTATAGATACAAATAGATGTCACCAAGGCTATTGAGTAGCCATAAGGGTCAGTGTCCACTGAGCAGCAAAATGCACGAAGAATTTTCATTGATAAATTAATAATAAAAAAACAATCGCAATTAAATCACAGTTTTTTTTTCACAAGGTGGTAGTCCGCCACCGCTTTGTCTATTTCTGCCGCCAAGCAACAGTGTGTTAGCACTGTTGAAGTTGTAGTGACACTACTCGGCATTATGAGACTTTTATCTCGGAGTGACGATCGCAGTTGAGTGTTCTTTGTAATTCAAGTTCTGTGTGGTGATGCTTCTGCTTGTGGGCAGGCGTGGCGCTTACCATCTGGCGATCACCTTGCTCGTCTTTCAATCAAATAAAACTAAAGTTAAAAATATCGTACTCGAGATATTTTTGTGTAGCGTGTTTGAGCATGCTCACGCAGTCGCAAGCACGCTTGTAGAAGTTAAAAATGCTATTATGACATATTTGCTAACAATCTGGGTGCCTTAAAAACATTTCCCTCTTTAAAAAAATAGTCAATCTAACCTGTCAATGTGGTTCCTGGCTGTCTTGGTGAGCAGGTCCATTTTGGTCAGTATGTTCACGTGTGGCAGCTCAAGGTTCACCATCACACTAAGAGCTGCCATTGTACCTGAAGTAGAAACAAAAAATTTAGAGCAGAACAAGTGTTTTATGACCTGTTGAATGGTTGTGGCGGTTTTCCCTATAAATAATTCACATAAAAATTCTTAGGATTGTAAACTGCTTTGACATATGCAGGAGACACATTCTTCCTCTCTTCACAACTTACAAAAAGATCCATTTTGAATTAAATAGTTTGATGGGATAAGTTAAGGGTTGTTACTCAAAGTAGACAACTGGTTAAAAGGAGTGAACAAATTACTAAACCCAAGTTACGGCCTTTACATTAAGGTTTCTACTATTTTCAGATTCATTATTCATTTTGGAATGTAAACAAAAGCCTTTGTTTTAATGTATTAGCCATACAGAATTATCTTGATCTAGTTTAAGCATAAATAATTATATTATTTTCCACCAACCTGACAAAAACTTAGCCCCGTCAATCATGAACTGCGAGTCCACCATGAAAACAACACATATCCTGAAGTTCCAGTTCTGCAGCTGGTCCACAAGCTTCCTCATGACAGGCAGGTGTGTGTACAGCTCTATCTGACCAGGACAGTCAAACAGTAAATAGTCATCGTCTACATCACCGAGTTGCTCTTCTAACCAGTCGCAGTTCTCTAGGAGGGTCCTGCAACATTTTTTTTGTTAGTGGACTATTTTTTTATGCAGTGTCTGCACTGGATGCAAGTTGTGGAGCCTTTGGCCAAAAAATGTTGAGTGGTAGAGCCATGTTGTAGACAATTTTGTCTACAGCATGAATGTGCCGGCTCGACCGGGTTGTTATCACTGTCTCACAGAAAACAGACGTTAAGTAGTGGCTTGCTGCTGCGTTTCATACTGTGAGTGAGATATCCTGAGGCCAAAATCCCTCACCTCTTCCCAATACCTAATTATCCCTTTCCTTTAAGGTCGGCAACGCGTCCATGATTCTTCTGGTATTGAGGGCGTATATGGGAGGTGGTGATCACTTAACATCAGGTGACTAATCCGTCTTATGCCAAAAAAAACATATTTATTTAATTTTGACAAGGCTGTTTCATATTGTTTACAAATATGTCTGAGCAATTGAACATGAATACTGAATTAAACTTGCAATCTATTGTAAATTGTGGTTACCATCAATCATTTTTGCGGTGCTTTGTATTGGTTAGCAGGTTATTTCACTCATGGGCTGAGTGTTAATGGCGGCATGGGTATCAAAGGCTTTTTATACATTTTTAAATATTGGTTACAAAAAAACACCACTTGAAAAATTACTCTCCAATGGCGAGGCCTAGGACCCAAGCCACCGCTGGTTAGGACCCCAGACAGAGAAACCTCCTCATAATGCATGCTGTGTTCAATAACACCGCTTTCTGTATCTGACTCTTGACCCAACAACCAATTGAGAGCCTCTGAAGATGTTGCTTAAGACTCTTTGGTATCAATCCATGGGCAGAGACGACTATTGGGACAATAATTGTGTTCTAAGGCTTTTACAAGGTTCTCGTCATACGGAATGGTGACATCAACAAGCATAGCCCAGCGAGCCAATCGATCCATTATCATGTATTGTGCTTATTATTATTATACTAACTTTGGCTCGCGGCTCCGCCCGCGTGATCTGCTTTTTCCGGGATAAAAAGTAGCCTATGCCTATTTTGATGTATAAGCTATATAATTGTAAAGTTTCATTAAAATCCATTCAGTAGTTTTTACGTGAAAGAGTAACAAACGTACATCCATTCTTACAAACTTTCGCGTTTATAATATTAGTAGGATTATTAGAATACAAACTCACTCAATACAGAACACAAGTCCTCCATTAGGGCCAAATTGCAGTTCCTCGTCCTCCATAGCATCGTCAAGGTGTATCAGCTCTCTGATGTCCACCAGAGGCTCGTAATCAAAGTGTTCTGCCGCCGGGTCCAAGTTCACCACCTCCACTATTCTCTTTGAGTCACTTGCGTGTCTTACTATTGTCGAGCAGTATGTAGACTGGAATATTAAATATAGATATTTATTGATCTGCTGAAAGTGTATACGAGCCTTTAAACAGTGGTTCTTGCTTCGATTTTCAAGTTTACGATGGAGGTTTTTATTTTGTTATAAAAAGGACTGGGCATAAAATATTTATAAGTAAATGTAGTATAAATACCTTTCCACTGCCGGCAGGACCGACGACTAGCTGTGCGTATCGCATTTTATAATAATCTATTTGTCGCACGTTTACTGAACAAAACTTAGCAACTTTCAGGTTACATCAAAATTATAATAACATGAATGAAACGTTGAAAAGTTTGCGTTTTACTTCTGATTGCTTGCAAGTTATTGGCCGAATTATAATTGTAATGTTATAGAAACTTCCTTTAGTTATCAACACAAATTACAAAACTCACGAAAAAAAATACTTTTATTTACAATTTTATTTTCAAGTTCTTTTTCGGGTTGCCAGTAGATATTTAAAATTATTACGCTTTGTCACTAAAATTATACATTATATGAATTAAATACATACAATGGTATAAAACGCCGCATACCTGAGCTCGGTACCAGCATCTAGTGTTGAGAAGGACATACAAGAGTCATTATTTGAGAAAATGGCTAATTTTTATAATTCAAGTTTTGTCATATTCTACAAACAATAGTTGCACAAAATGGTTACCATTGGCTACTAATAAGCTTTGCAAACTCCCATCTAGACCGTGTTGTGCAGAAATTATAGAACCAAAGGACCTGACCAGAGCTGTGGTTGGGTATAGTTTCGGATTTGGCCATACAGTCCCATTTCAAAATTCTACCTTGTATTATATTTCAGCTTATGCATCGAATTATACGTGAGGTTACATGTTTAAAATACACAGCCTCATATTTGCTATATAAAGTAAAATAGGAAGTATTTATGTGTTAGCTGATCCAGACTCTACCTACGTAGCTGGCACCTACGATATAACGACATTTTTAATTTTGAAAATGACACTCCAAGAAACATCCAATACTTACGAACTTTCGAAGAATTATTGGTAAAACAAGTAAAATGCCAGCGGTTGGAATAGATTTGGGAACTACGTATTCATGTGTGGGTGTGTGGCAGCATGGTAATGTAGATATAATTGCGAATGACCAAGGAAATCGTACCACACCATCCTATGTAGCTTTTACAGACTCGGAAAGACTTATCGGCGATGCAGCGAAGAACCAAGGAGCACTTAACCCAAGCAACACCATTTTTGATGCTAAACGTTTAATAGGTCGTAAATATGACGATCCAAAAATTCAGCAAGACATCAAACATTGGCCTTTCAAAGTTGTCAACGACGGCGGAAAGCCGAAAATACAGGTTGAGTTTAAAGGAAAATCGAAACGTTTTGCCCCTGAAGAGATTAGTAGCATGGTACTTGTCAAAATGAAGAACATAGCGGAGGCTTACTTAGGTTGTGCAGTTAAAGATGCCGTGATTACAGTTCCAGCTTATTTCAACGATTCTCAAAGACAAGCTACTAAAGATGCCGGAGCTATAGCAGGTCTACACGTATTAAGAATTATAAATGAGCCTACAGCTGCGGCCTTAGCTTACGGCCTCGATAAAGATCTGACAGGCGAGAGAAAAGTACTTATTTTTGATCTAGGCGGTGGTACCTTCGATGTATCAATACTTGCTATTGATGAAGGGTCGTTATTAGTTGGGCTTATGAATAAAATCGTAGAACGCAACGCAAAGATACCTTGCAAACATTCACAAACTTTCACCACATACTCCGACAACCAGCCAGCAGTCACCATCCAGGTTTATGAAGGTGAACGCGCCATGACTAGAGACAATAACTTGCTAGGAACCTTCGACTTGACGGGCATCCCTCCAGCCCCACGTGGAATTCCACAAATCGACGTTGCTTTTGATCTGGACGCCAACGGTATCCTCAATGTATCGGCTAAAGAGACTAGCACGGGGAGGAGCAATAACATAGTTATAAAGAACGATAAAGGTAGACTATCGCAGGCTGATATAGATCGAATGCTCTCTGACGCTGAGAAGTTTATAGAAGAAGATAAGAGGCAGAAAGAACGGGTTGTAGCGAGAAATAAGCTGGAGTCGTATATTTTTGGAGTAAAACAAGCTTGTGACGACGCTGGGAGTAAACTTTCAGACGGGGAATGTGCAAGAGCAAGACGCAAATGTGACGATATGTTGCGATGGTTGGAGAGTAACTCGCTGGCAGAGAGAGATGTTTATGAAAACAAACTTAAAGAGTTAATGAAGGAATGTGGTCTTTTGATGAAGAAAATTCATGGAATGTGTGGATTCGGCTCTCGTCAGTGTGGAAGCGACGGGCCTGTTATTGAAGAAGTTGATTGAGCTTTTATTTATTTATTTTAGTTGATGTTGGTGCTTAATAAAGTATTGTGTTATTATTTATTTTTGTTTCATCTTTATATTTGTCACTCCTTTATCTCAGAAGTAAAGATGTGAATATTAGCTAAATCCATAAAACTCGTTAAATGCTATGTGCTAAAAAAATTTAGCTAGCTATGAAAGTAGCTATAATTATAATTGATATTTTTAACATGCATCGTAAAATAACAAAAATATGCACGCGAGTTATTTATAAAATGATGCTAAATTTATTACCCGGAATATGAAAATTTAAATTAGCTCAAAATATAATTGTTAAAATATTTGCTTGCGAATTATTAATGTGACTCGTTATATGAAAAATTTTACATTTTAATTTTTAAATATAACTTAATAAAGGCTCTACCATGTACTTTTTATATCGTCTTTTGTACTTTTTATAAAAGTTGTTTGTACCTACTTAAATATATTTACATTTATTTTAAATAATTGTATTTAGTCACTTAACTAATAAACACCATATTGTCAATATTTAATTTGTTATTATTTAATCACACTAAAAGTCTTAACACATGAGTCAATATTTACAGTCACATAAAACTAATAAACACATTAATTATGAACAAAAATGTTATGGCACTTCAAAACATTTGAACGCACTTACTATTTTGAGTCGTAAATACGCGTAATTTTCACTTCGCAAATTTAACACAACGCATACGGCTAAAAGTACTGTATCGACTAATTTTAACAAATTTAGCTAATAGCTATTATAGTTTATGATCAAACCAATAATACTATATTCGAATAAAATATAATTACCAATGACATAAATCATATTTAGCTACCATCCTCATTATTAACTAATCTTGCTTCAAAGCTATAAAATGATATTATTTTCAACCAATCATTTGCGTTTGATTTAATACGAGGAGCTGAAACGGACCAATCATATATCAATATTTTATTTACGATTATAATATGATAGGATGCTCAAAAACGACATCTATTAGAATTGTAGTCAACAAGCTCGAACTTTAAATGATCTATTGATTAATGGTATTTGGTTTTAGTATTTGACGAACTGGAAACGATAGATGGCACTGTTGCCCATAAGAAAAATAAAAAGGAAATAAATTTGTTTTAGTAATTGACAAACTGATGACGATAGATGGCACTGTTGCCCAAAAGCATTTAATATAAATTTGTAATGTCAATTACAAATTTATAACAATTATAGCAGTCGTTTTTTCTTACAATTATAACAGCTATGAATAATTGAGAAAATAACGTTATGATAATGGCTATTAATTATATTCATCACCGCTACTCAGAAGGAGGTGCAACTATTGCGCCCACGATTCGCCAAGATTATTTACGTTCCGTGATGTGATAAAGAGCGACCCTATCGCCATACAGAACTCGAATTCAATTTCCAGGCAACTAGTGCGATTTTTCGAAACGAATTACACAAACACTAATTGTGATCGCCTGCCTTGCATTGCCTGCCTTTTGCATACTAGGGACTTACCACCTTCTACCATTTTTTAAGTGGGTTTTTTTATATATGGTATAGTTGCCTGTGTCGTACGACAGACGACAATCTAAACGGGGCTTTACGATGGTGAACGTGAGGTGGGAATAAAACCATTTTCCGAATTAAACGCCTTTTTACCTCGGTTTCCAAATTCTCTTTCCAGACCGTGAAGTACAATGAAACACACACTGATTAGCAATTTCTTTATTTTTAATTTTAATAACTTTAGAAATTGTTCAGAAAGAAGACAATGGTTTCAGCATTCGTTACCTTTAATATTATGATATGAACAATAATAATTATCGCTATATTATTAATAATAATAATAATTTACTTCTATCCATTATTAATAATGTTGATAACGCGTTAATAATTCTATCCTCTACCGTGTCGTATATACACAATAATACTACAAAATGATTCAACAATAAATAATACATAATGGCGTGAGATACCACGAAATGGAGTCTCAAATATTAAAAAAATATAAAGCGAGCACATACTTACGTTGAAAACTTAAATTATCTTAGGTCGCAATGAGACGGTGTACTCTAGCGTTTCATTTCGCCTGTTTCGATAGAAAAGAGTCGCCGGAACGCAAAGTGAAATGAAAATGCCGAAATAAATGTATAGAAAACTTTCTCCATGAGTGAACCGTCTGATTGCGCTAAGAAATAAAAGTCTAGGTAAGTCTTTAAACATTTTAAAGTAATGGGAAGACTGAATAGAAAATAACATTTAATTTATTAAAAAGATTTTGTATTTTTATGGAAGACTGTCTATTTTTACCTATGTTACAAGGAGGGTAGTGACTTTTCCTAGATTCTTTATTTCTGATTACTGCAGCTATGTATATGCATTTCTCAGATTTATCAGATAAACGTCTCCTTTCTATTATTTCATGAAATTATTTCTTCATAATATTAAAAAAGGTATGCAATGTGACTAATTCCTTTTTAAACATAGATGATACACATAGCTGTTGGTTTACGTATTGCCAGAAATGTTACGATATTGTATAACAAAGTCGGATTAACAAAACCTCTAAATTTTTTTATTAACCGAATGAACAATCGAGAAACATAAACAGACAATATCACAGAACTTTGAATTACAAAGCACTGTATGATACTGGACTGCGTTCGTCACTCCAGGACGTAAGTTGTCAAGTCTCGTAATACCCAGTAATTTCACTGGCTTCAGTGCCCTTCATACCGAAACACAAAGGTAGTTACATATTGTTGCTTGGTGACAGAAATAGACAATGCGGTGATACCGACTTAGAAGGCCTTCGCATATATGAAAGATTTACCACCTAGTTACCTAATTAAATTTGAGTAGAGCTTTCTTTCATAGTGTTATAATTCTTTTGTGTATTTTTGGTGCTACTTAGTTATCCACATTCTAACAAAATGTTAGATTTATTAAAAAGACTAGCTACTAAAAATGTAGTCAATATTAAAATGTAGTTAATATTAAATTATAAAATGCGAGTTTATTCTGCAATACTGACCACTTCAGTTTGACTATTTTCATGGTTACCTACTGGTTCCTGTTATGATTCAGTTAAAGCGTTTTAAAAAAGTCATAAAATATATTTTTAAGTGAACTTATTCTTCTCATTGAACAGTATATATTTATAAATGTACAATACACAATCTTTAGGGGTTCCAAATGTTCTTCTAATACTAAAATAAAGTCGTAGCTAAGTAAAATGTAGAGCCATTTCTAAAAAGGATACTTATTAGACAAAGTGGTAATAGCGAGTCTTAGTTTTATGTCTATATAGGATCCTAAACTTATTGTATCTGACATAGACAGTAAGGTAAATTCTGCTTTCATATTTAGTCAAGGCTAACTTCACTAATTTTCCAGTATTTTTTTGCGTAATAATTGATAAAAACTCTAACAATCGACATATAGGGAAAGACATAAGAGTCAATGGTTTTTACTATGGATGTCTAACACCGGGCGAAGTGGAAACGTTTAAGTAAAAAAAAACGCCAGACAGAATGAAAGAAGAGTGTCATTACCAGTGTTGTGCCTCACTCTCTACCCGTTCAGCTGACCATAAATAAAACTATTTTTTTATCAATGCCTAACAAGAGGCAGTGTGTGATAAATATTGTTGTTTTTTAAAGAACAATGATGCCAATGAAATTATTGGCATTGTGAGACATTTTATTTACGAGCGTAGTATAGCTTAATGCAGTGGTTTGTAATTCAAATCTATAAGCCGTTGTTTATGGATGGATGTGGCGCTTACAATCGGTACATTCGAGCGAGCAACTTGCTCGTCACTTCATTCAGATATAAAAGAAATCTTTTCTTTGAAAAATATTTGAGACAACCATTTCAAACAACAATTACAATATCTATTTAATAATACTCTCAAAGCAAGTAGTTTAAATAACCTCAAAATGACCAAAAGGACTTAAAAACGTTTGTGACTTTAGAAAATTAAAGGATTAACTGTTAGACAGCCTAATCGGTTTTATATTCACTAAGTATATTATCTTATTTACCTATGTCGGTACATAACATCGATATGTATTGAGATTTTTTTTTCTAAAACTGTTAAGAGAGCCTCCTCAATGGTAAAATTGTTTTTTTTTATCAGTTATTGAATGCCTAACTCTATTTCGTTACAATTTTATGACGTTAATATTGATTATCCAAAATTTGTTACCCTTTGAAGTATTTTGATTCGTGGGCCTATTTTTCTACTTATATATGTATAATTTTTATTAACTAATATGGTTTATTTACATTAATTAATGTTTTTTATTATATACACAGTGATGCAAGGAGTGTGGTTCCTTTAATGTACACTTTTGTCTTACGCCTAGTAAAGAAAAAAGGAAAAGAAAAAAAAAACAAAAAAGAAAAATATGATTAAAAGCAAATTTATTGCTAAAATAAAATAAAACTATAACCACAAGCAATACAATATTTGCTTAAATATTAAACGTATTTGTGTGTTTTATAATTTGTACGTTCTTCTAAAAATATATATGTATGAAAAAAAACAGTTGTACGGAATTTATATTGTCTATGGAAACTAACTTGACGTTGCCGTCCAATAGAAGACAAGCTTGAGCGGTCCCGCACATATAAACATACCATAGATAAAAACATAATTTAAAAAGTAAAAAAACTTACTCAACCCAATCGTAATATTTTAAACCTCTCCGGTTTTATAAACATAATAATACTTTTTAACTGGAGTTCATTAGAACTTAGCTTACACTAACATCTGATTGCACTTTTTAAACTTTTTCTATTAACAATTAAATGACGGCTAAGTTACCAGCTTATATTTTACATAAAAGAAAACCCTAAATATATATACAAACGTTCATATTCGACAAATTTGGTATTACACTTATTTACATTTAAAAAGCCGTATAACTTAATACTCTGATATTTGTACCTGTTCAGGGTACTACTACATAAAAGAAAAAAATTTAAAGCAAATGCATCTTTTTGTATCGCGAGTTTTTGTCGTCCCACGTTCAGACTGGACGACACTAACAGAGGATAATTTATTTACAAAGTCTTTGGCCTTACAATCGAATATAACACTAACTACATTCATATAGTATTTGCACTGAACGTCTAATTTATCACTTTAATAAATATGTCCCGTATGAAAATCCACTGGTTTTTGTCGCGCACTAAATGTCTTTAAAGTCTTAATACTCCCACCGGTCGTCGTCGTTCTCGGATTTGATTTTATCCTCAGGTATGACGTCGTCGGGCGTGTGCGGGGGTCGGGGGGTGTGCGGCGTGTGAGGCGTGTGAGGCGTCTGTGGCGTGTGGGGCGCGGGGGACGGGGACGTGTCGCGGGGCACCGGGGACGGCTCCACTCTCACCGTCTCCTCCGACTCTCTTCTGAAGTCGTCGCTCCTCATCACGCACACTCCATTGATGATAATCTCGTCAGGGTTGCGCGGCTTCTCGTCTTGCCAGTCAGGGTTGACCCACTGCGGCGCCGCCGGTTTTCGCCTATTCGACCGCCCCTGGGGCGTGGACGCCGCTTTCGGCTCAGTCTTTGATTCGTCATCCATTGAGTCCTCGGACCCGAGGTTGCTCTCTACGTCATCGTCTTCGAAGTCGTCACCGTCGGGCTCGCGTTTCAACGGCATCGTTAAATCGAGCCCGCTGGCCTGACCCTTACCTCCATCCTCGGGAGGCATCAGACCACGGCCGATTAGTGCTGCCAAATTCGTGTTAGCGGCGAAGTATGGCGGATACGGTAACGGTACACCGGCTAGGCCCATTCTCTCTTTCTGTAGTTCCAGTAATCTCTGGTTTAAGAGTAAACGGAACTGGACAGGGTCGAAGGGCGCCGATGACTGGTCTCTCGCTGGTGGTTCAGCAGGAAGACCATGGGGCGCTTGTTGCTTTAGCCTCATTCGATGGTTGTGAAACCAATTTGTGATTGTTCGCGTTGATAAACCAAGTTCAGCGGCGAGGAATTCTATCGTAGGCATGTTTGGGTAAGGGTCTAGTGCGAAGGCTAGTCTTAAGGCTTCCTTTTGCTCCTCAGAGAACAGAACTCGTTGTTTTTTCGCACAAGGTGCTCCTGCTGTGGGACCTGGTGAACTCGAGTGATAGAATTCTGAAGTATCATTCGACGATGTGTCTGAGGAATTGTCTTGTCCAGGACCGCTGGATCTTCGTCGCTTGTTGGCTTCTCGTCTCTCGTTTTTTAACGCTTGTAGACGGTCGATGTTGTGCGCATCGCTCAACCACAGCTGCATTCTAATGAACGGTTCTCTACCTTTAATGCTAAGCATATGCCAAGGTTTCGGTTTCGATAACAACTCACTAACAGATCCTTGGGAGAGTCCAAGAACGGCTTCTCCGAAGATTTTTTGTCCTATATTATTGGCTAAGAGGGCTTCTTTTATTTTTGTTGTTATGGTTTGCGTATCGAGATCTTGCGTCAGAGCTGCCATTTCGTAAACACTGGGGGATATGTGCTGGTGTAGGTTGCGCATGATAGGGGGCTGGTGATGTGGCTGGGGTGGGGGTGGTGGCTTCCTCTCCTTGTTGTTGTTGTCGTGGTGCTGTGGGGGTAAGGTCACCGCGTGGTGAGGAGGGAAGCCCGGAGGAGTTAGTAGCAATGGCGTTGGTTGACCCAAGTGGCTGGCAAGTGGCAAGTGACCGGGGCCTAACAGTTGCTCTTGCTGCATCTTGCTTAGCAGAGAAGTGGCGTCTGAGATCATTTTCTGCGTCGGCGGCATTGGCTTGGTCATGTTTGGCGGACATGCTGGAATTGAAAAGACAATATTTAGTATAAATGAAGTAATTAAAAGAAAGAAAAGCTTTGAATTCTAGGTCTATTGTTTCGTTCTTTGTCATATTGTTGACACGGGATTATTTTTCACGCCTGTAATCTCCGGAGGAGTAGGAAAAGGTGTAAAAAGTTCATTCGCATTTCACAGAGCGTATTTCCCTCCCATGATAGGGGGCGAGCCTATCGTCATACCGGGTACAATTCTAGACTCCAGGCTGATACTGAGCATTTCGTGATAGAAAAGCAACGGCTTTTCTATCACGATTTTTTTGTGGAGCGGTTGTATTGACAACTGCACCACAAAAAAAAATTATTGTAAATACAATTAATGGAGCTACACATTTAGCCTTGAAGCACTAAGATAAATATTGTGTCCTTGGTATTAGGAACACCCAAACTCAAGACAAATTAAACGGCAAAATTTGTCTAGATGTGAGGACCGAACCCGCAACGCCTCGTTCTACAGTCTGCTACTCATGACGGAGGGTGTCAAAATGAACTGGTATCGTAATATTGCATATTAAATACTTACGAGGTGCTCCGCTGTAATTTCCAGTCCTCATGAGCTTCTCCGGCGCAATCTTGTACTGCGACGCGACCAGTTTGTGAACGGCGTTGTCGTCTTCCAAGAACATCTTCATCCTTATGAACGGTTCTCGGCCTTTCTGCGTTAGCATATGCCAAGGCTTCGGCCGAGCTAGAAGATCACTAACCGACCCTTGAGACAACCCTAGCACAGACTCCCCAAACAACCGCTGACTGATCGAGTACTGACTTAAGGCCTCCTTTACTCTTCGAACAATATCCTCAGTATTCAGGTTGTTGAAGAGATCGAACTGTTGTTGTGTGATAGGGGGTAAGACTGCCTTCATGGACCTTTGGGGTGGTGGATGGTGAGGGGGGTTATTAGGCTGGGAAATAAGACTATTGGTGATGGAAGCCATTCGCTGCAACGGGCTCGCTGCAGCAGAACTGCTAAAATCCTCATTCGGCGTGATTGCTGGTGGCAAGATGGCATTTCCTAATGGGCTGGATGCTGAAGAGCCTGTCGACTGCTGCCCAGGTTCTAACTTCGGCCTGACTAAAGAGAACGCGCTTCCCGCGTGTCGTATTGCCTCCTCAGCATCCAATGGTTTATCCTTATCATTATCAGTCATTCCATTAATTTTGGCATTTTTGTCTTTAGGTAGGGAGAGGTCCTGAATCGCTCCGGAGCCGTTCATGTGTTGGTTCTGGGCTTGATGCATCGCCTGTTGCTGCAGCGCGAGAATGTTGGGGAAAGGCGGCATGCCTGGCAAGTTGTGCATGTTGGGGATGTTGCCACCAGGCTGGATCTTGGCCAGTTCCCGGTGGTACGCTTCTAAGGCCATGCGGATGTCTTCTGGTGGCCTCTCCATGTGTGGCGGCATGCCTCCGCTGAAAAATGGCGGAAACATACTATATGTTAGTTTTAGATTTGCTGCTCTCGATTGAATAATGTTTTCGTAAGTAAAAATAAAATATTTATAAGGAAAAAATTGTTTTTGTTTGGTCTTTCCATGGGAAGAAAGCTTGAATAGATCAGATAACTAATAAACAAAAAAAAATATTTAAACATATATCTTCGATATCGATTGGAGGTGTAGTGGTGGAACTTACCCAGGGAAACCATCACGACTATGCCGCATATCTTCCACCCGCCTGGTCATGATCTTGGCAAGCTCCTCTTGGTAGATGCGCACCACCTTCTCCTGGGGAATGTCGTCGTTCTCGTACTTCTTGAGCCTTCTGTTTTGACTTGAGTCCTGGAAATAAAAATAAAATTATATTAGAAACATCAAATGGAGATGTTTTACTATAATAGATATATAGCTCACTTTTAAAATAATCTTATATTCGGTAACAAAGACAAAATTCTTCTTTTCTTGAAAATAAGTAATTTTTTGCTTAGTTCAAAAACGAGCATGCGTTTATTTAATGGTAAGTGAGCTCTACCACCTATGGACAGCCACAATACCAGGAGAAGAAGAAATGGGGAATTGGGAAGCTGAAGGGTAGGGAGGATGTGGGCCCCCAATAATCACACTCAGTGTACAAAACGATACAGCAATCTACTACTTCACGTTGTTTTTTTGTGAGTCAGTAGTAACAACCCAGTCGAGCGTAGTCAATAATGTCATAGCGTAGCTATAACCCTACGAGGTCAATTATTTTCTTCAATCATCACCAGGACTATGTTTCTTCTATTTAAAAACCTATAGCTACTTTAGCTTCTAATCTTCTGTATCTTTTATATTTAGCAGTTACAAATGTGTTCAACGTAACGTTAGTGGACGCTGGTAAGAGGGTACTTGATAATTTTTATACCCATATGGTTAGCGAACACCTTGTATATAGTGAAAACCCGCCATAGTGGGCCGTTCATAGGATTCTCGTTCTGAGGTCATCTAGTGTATGTCCTATAACTTCAGTCCGGCCTAATTCCACCGACTGCCGAGGAATGCAATGTCTCTTGACGGTCATTATATTTGGACTGTGCTATACTTAACATCAGGTCCAGTGTAGCCACCTTGCCGTACGGGATAAAAAAAGAAATTCTAGACCTAATAAAAATCAAATTAAAGTCAAATTCATACGTACCTTATTAGAGAAGGGGGACGGACATTGCGTCCGTGGAGAGCTAGAGTCCTCATTGCTTCTCGAGTCGTCATTGTGAGGTTGACCAGTCGGCGTCTTCATTAGATGCGAGGCTTCATTCAGTATGTGGGCCAGTCTTTCATCTCCCTCGCTGTCTGGTCTCCCAAACCCTGGGCCTGGGGTACCATCTTTCGTTCCAACTGGAAAAGTTGAAACTATAATTTAGTTGGTTGGTATGTGTAACTTTTTGGCTGTTTAACTACAAGTGCCATTGTTGTGTGGATGGACGTGTTCTACTTTATTCGACCTACGATAATATAAATATTTTGGGTGTAGTTATTCTGGAACATATGCATAAATAGGTAAAATAATCATATTGTTAGGTATCGTAAAACATGTATAATACAAACTGTGTGGAATAATTATAAAAAATATAAGAACTCTAATTCGACAAAGTCATTGTAGTCCCTAGCAACCCTAAAGGGAATTTAAATGTGGCGTCAAACGGGCGGAAACAAAGCGGTGGGCAATCGTGAATCATTCGAAGTCGTGGAAATTAGAGACATAACGCTCACTCTAGCGTTATTACTATAGTTTTTAATATATTATAGTCGTTTGACATACACACTTATGTGTTTAATAGCCCTCACACATTCACATTGTCCGAGTAAATGTTGCCAAGTAGTCAATAAATGTGTTATATTTGGTTGCAATTGAAATTAGGCGAGTCATTTAAACACAGTGCAAGATAATATTTGAATGAGAAAGCCCAATCGTCGCCTAAGCCCGTAATCCTAAAACTGCGCCCGCGCATCCATAAACAAGAGGAGTTACGCGAGATTCGCCATATTGCCGCCATTCATCCTGTCAACATATTGTCTCTGGCCGTACAATGGCGGTATTTAGACGTTGATTCGTTAAATTTAGTTTAATTAACAGCGGTAATTAGTTTCGCTCGTTTAGTGGCATGGTTTCGGAATGACTCTGGTCTTTGAAAATTATCTGGTACAATATATATTAAAGTTCAAAGAATTTTTGATATTAAGTTGGTATGAGATGAAATTATTATCGTCTACTTATTTTTAGAGCGTTTAACGAACACACATTCGGTTTTATTTGCGACTGTATATTATATTCATACAACATTAATTTCAAACAATTTGCTTTGAATCTTTAAACAAAATTATCATTATTTTCCGAGGTTGAGTTGGTTTTAATGAGCTCCGCGTAAATATAAACTAATAATTTTATTCTATTTTCAAATATTTTCTGTTAAAATTCAATTGACGATACACAATAATTCCTCATTAAAATAAGCGTTATTCATTCTCACTGGTTTTTTTTTCAAAACGCACAAAGTGGCGTTGACGTACTAATGTGATCCAAAAACAAGCGATCATTTAAACAATACGAGACATCACAATACACTCGGGGCTCATTTGTGGTATTTTAACGATTCCGAAAACGGATCGAGCGAGAATTAACATATTAATTTTAAGGATTTCACAAAGAGTTAATTGCGTCCTTAAATTTAATTTTAAAACCGACAATGTGTTTGGTTATTTGTACGAATGTATCGGACGGGAGCGCACTCAGGTGTAACAACTAGATCCCAACAAATAAGAAATTCAATACTTATATAAACTATTAAAATTAATTGAGAAAGATAGGGTCAGGCGCCATAACTCCTAAATATGAAAGATAGATAGATAGAGATAAATAGTAGGGATTGCGGATATTAGCCAATGCCACTGGCATTGCCGATGTCCATGAGCGGCGGTGACCGTTTACCATTAGGCGGGCTCCTACCTATCAAGGCAATAAAAAAAAATATGTGATCTTGAAATTAACAACGTCTCCATACATGTTAAAACATAAAGGACAGAAAGATGTATATATAGATAGTGATTAAAACAAAACACGTACGATTACGGCAAATGATAAAATTAGACACGTTTAGAAATCCTAAAAATACGTTGTAAAACGGTTTACTGTAAAACTTCGATGAGACAATAGATCTACAAGAAATGAGGCAACATCACTGTCGTAATCTGTGACTAACAATTGGGAAAAACACATATTGAGTAAGCTTTATAGATTAAAAATCAAGTAGGCACATCAAAACTGCATCTAAAATCAATTAATCTTGGACTATGTAATACGTTTTCCTGCCAATTATAGTTATTAAAGCAACAACTAAAATATAATGAACACAGTAGGTAACAACTGCTTATCCAGATGTAAGATTGTTTTTCCTTCGCTCCGGTCCTGTGGTGATTTATTTATGATTTTACCGGATTGAGCAAATTTCAACCTTGATTAATCACAAATAAAATGCACAAAACGATGGATCAAATGTGTTTTTCTTCGAACGCTCACAACGACGTTTTATTGGCGTCTTAAATGTATTTTTTATGTGAATCAAAAAATGAATAAATGAGATATTTTCGTTGGCGACACGAAAATAAGGAAGGAGAGTTTATTTAAATAAATTCATTTGTAAACGAGGCAAATTAAATTGAGTCCGTCGGGCCAGTTAAAAATTACGTGCTAAGGCGCAGTATTTGACTGTGCGATAGACTGTCCTATTGTTACGACAGGTGAAGTAGATATTTAGAAATAAAAAATTGTGATTGAAAATGTCAATTGTTCTACATAACAAACATAGAAAGCAGGAATAATAACTAAATTGTACAGCATAATGACTGATAGACATTACAAGAAAAATATATTGTCCATGCCACTTTCATATTTTATAATGAATTGCGACAGTTGACAGCCAGTCTCACGCTCCAAATTCGACAAAATCGTAATAAAAAAAAACAACGCGATCATGCCCAACCATAGAGCATATATTTTTATAAACCCATTCCCATTCTTAACGACCAATGTGGACACGTGATGGAAATAAATTCAGAAACCGTCCAGTTTTGAAGATTATAATCTTACATGACCATAACGTTGCCTTTATATCCGTAATGACAGACGATAACATTTAATACGTGATTTGGTTTCATAATTTAAGAAAATTAATAGTGTTGTGTTTACTCTATGTTTATTGCCGTGAGGTAAATTCTGGCTGTTAAAAACCTTTTGATTGCTTTTCTAAATACTATGGTATTATATCCAAAGAATATTACGTGCCTAATATCAATTCCTTTTAGCTAAAGAGTTGAGTTTTATATGGATGTATTTTATAATGTGTAATTTTAAATAACCCATATGCTTATTAATTTCTGGGAACACCTAAAAATGGCAATTTGCATTCATTTGCCAAGTATACAGAAATAAAGGCGGCAAAATTTACGACTATCGACGCTTTGACAACATTTTAAACAGCAAAACCAATATAAAAGTCAATCTTTGATGTCTGTATGTACAGCGGACGATCAATTTGAATAACTATGAGGTAATTGAAAATTTATATCGCTAACTCATGTTCGCTGTGGTTTTGCTTACCATATTACGATATTATTGGCTGTATGTATGTATGCGTGTAGAATAAATGGTTTAAATATTTATTATCGATATATATTATATTATTATTGATATTTATAATGTAAATCTCCCCTAAACATAGATGGTGAATAATATTTCGTTATGATTAATCTACTTTTTTTAAATAGCGTGTTTTTATTATTTTGTTAATTACATTTTCGAGGTTAGTTACTTTAAATTCTCAACTTCCGAATACACTAACACTACTCAACAGTGCAGTCACACAGCTAATTATTTTCTTAAAATTTTACAGCTAACAGGGTCTCAACATGTTTCAAATTATTTTAAATGCTTGAACAGCGTTTTATTATTCGGGCGTTAGTCTGCATTTTTGTAGATTTTACTTACGGACTTACGTGAGACTTGCATAAGTGGCACTGTACGTTTACACCTGAACGAAATATTATATTTACAGTAACCAACTTACAATGCTGTTTAGTAATTTCTTTGTAATTCCACAAAAAAGTTTACTTGAGTAAAAGTTGTAAATGTAATCCAAGCTGAGTGTGCGATCAGGAAATTATATTGTAGAGCTAGGCTTAACACTAACCATACTGGTGGTAGGATATTCATATCCACCCGGATTGCGACCGCCGTACACATGGTGTTACAACCTGCCATAGTGATCCACACGCCTTGTGTGGATCGCGTTCCAGGATCAGCCAGTATATATCCGGTTCTTCCGAAGGGCTTGCAACATGACTTGATGGTTGGTTGGAGCGGGTATAGGGTTACATCCTTGTATCCCTGTGCCTGCATCAGTCATCCGCCTGTCCTGACGCAGGCTCTTCGATTTGTTTCTTCGCTCTCGGAAGACGGAAGAATCATTTATACAGGCAGGCATGACTCTGGTAAACTCATGGGTCGCTGGTTTTTGGATTGCACTACGCTTATCATCAGGTGTAGTGCAGTCACTTTGTGCCGTGCTCGAATAAATAAAAACCAACATACAGACAACTCAAATAATTCAATATTATATATAGTAGGTCTATAATATTGTTTGATTTTTGTTATAAAAGCACAGTTATACCGATGGTGACCAATCAAACTGTATTAGAATGTACGTCGTGTGCACGGCCGCGGCCACCACTTGACTTACCGATATGTATGTTACACGTAGAGCACGCGACGTTGGCTTGTGTGTATTATGTTAAATGTATAATATGTTACATTTATGAAGCGGGATATATTACAGATTTATTGTTCCGCGGTATTGTATGTCCAGTGAATTCAGACTGTCTCAGTTCAGTTTTGATGATGGGTGTACAAGGATAAAACCTAACCTAACCTAACATTTTCCTTGTAACAATAAATGCACCGCGATTCTGGTTTCGAAGCCTTTGAAGTTAGTTTTTGTGGATATTTTTAATAAGGACCAAAGTTGAAATCAATTTAACGTTTCTGGTGATCCATAGTGTTGAGGGCTTTATCACCGTAGTCTACTCGTGTGATATACCCAAATATAGCTTATATAATGCGGCATTGCTATGCTGTGAAATGGATCTTTGCACTGTCCAGAAAATATAGGTCAGAGTTCATACGCGTATAGATGGGGTTTAAAAACAAGAAGAGTTGCAATTTGCAATATTACCCCAGACAAAAAATTGAGTTTTAGAACTTCGACCATTTGTCAGCCAATCAGTGGGTAGCAACGAATGAATGGACTGAATTGGATGCGATTTTTTTGTATTTGAAATCTTGTAACTTTAATCTCATGCAGTATCTATGTCCTCGATGATTAATAACAGATACTTGTATATGGTATTTAAGTTCTGAAATGGTTTTAGGATTGTAACCTGTGCTTGTTAGTATGTTTTTTGGTTTACGGGAGTTGCAGTGGCAGGTGTATGTCTGGGATGATTTCTATTCTCGTCTAGTTGACATAAGACTTTAGTGTTCGTGTCAATGCCAAGGACGTTGGTTTATAAAAAAAACAACCGAGCAAAGGTCAGACAAACTCTTTAAAATGTAAACACTAAGGCGGTGTACACAATAGACACATCGATCGTTATCGATTCCATTAACACAGCTATAACGGATACCTGTCGGACGAACAAAAAGACGTTTACACCAACGTTACCATAAAAATGTCGTTGTGCAAAAATTATCTATTTGGTAATCAGATACATAATATGTAGCAATTTGTATGTGCGCCTCCGCCGCTCCACACACGGGCTATCGATAAATTTCAACGCACGTCTATAAATGCCTTTGATCTTGTTGCTGACATTTTGTTATTCTGTAAACGACACGCGGACAATTACCGCGACGTGCCTCGAAATATTGTCAAAAACTGAGGTTATTTCCACCGGCTCGTGACGCAACAGCGCTCGCGCCATCTTGTGCGCGCGCCACCACAACATGGCCGCCCGCCGTGCTCCAACGGTTTATATTAAATTTTTATTGATCTAGTTCGCATAGCACTTGTAATTTCTTATCTCGACGTCCATAAACTACGTAACGATATCATTTTTTATTGCCGCCATTATGATGTGCATTTTTGATGGATATTTTTGAAAAAAACTACGCGGTCAATTAACGTCATCCAGTCACGAAGTTTTAAATTTATCGGCGTCGGTTTGATCGCGTCCACGCGGCCCGGTGCGGCGGCGGTCGAGGCGGGGGCGGGGGTACGAGCCACGATGCGGGGATAACAACAAAAACCTTAAGAAATTATTTGTTTTATGCGACATTACAATCGCGTGCGTGCACGCGAAAACTATTTTATTTGAGACCGTTATTGATTGCTCGCCGTATGAATATTCAAACGTTTCGGATCGTGTGGGGGGCCGTGTGCCCTAAATTACGCTGTCACTGTAATACTGTAAAAATACCATTGTAATATAAGTGTGGAGGTCGAGTTTAACGGTGCTGTGTGTCCGGGATTGTAAATCAAGTTGGCGGGTAGTTGTAAGAAAGGGGTGAGAAAGAGCGCGTTCCATACGTCAGTGGCGGATCGATGCTCATTTGCATGGCGGCTGGCGGTGGTGGCGGACGTCAGGCCCGCTCGAAAGTGTCGACGGCCGTTGGAAAAACTGCACCATTTGAATTGTTAATCCCGGGCACAGCGAATAGTTGCATATAACGACATCCCGCACTAAATTGGGTGCTAAGTGTCCCTACAATGAAATGTACAGTTGTCGCTTATTATTCTGATAAAATTAGTTTTAAAATTCAATTAGGTTGAACTTACTACCTATGTATGCAAAACCGGTATTGTATTTATGAAATAATGTGAGTCCTGGAAATCGCCAAAGCTTTTAACAACTATTTAGTGGATTCCTTTAACTTACAAATCGAGAAATGTAAAATATTTCCACCTTCCTCGTCCGTTTCCAGGACAATAGATATACAACGACGCTGAACGTCATTTAATTTTGTATACTGCATTAAATACATATCTTCAAGCAATTTTTTATGCATATAAATAGGTACTTCCTCTTTAATAAAAAAGACAAAAACATAGTCGACGTCCATTTATAATCACAAGTTAATCCGGATACAATTCTAACCATGTGAAAGATCAAACAAAACATAAGAAAGTATCGGCGAAAGTTTATGTCGATTGCCATTGCGTGAGGGTGGACGTTGCGTGTGGCGCAGCAATCTACCGGCCACGCTCCATTCTCTCAACAGATACATTGTAGTTGTATCGTAGATGATCTGTAATCTGGGTTTGTTTCCGTCATTTTGTTTTGGTCAAGATTTTGAGGTTAGATGCGCTAAGTTTTATGTTCTTTAATTTGCTGGTCGGAGTGAGATGTTTAGTAGCTTATTAGATAATTACCACTGTAATTATTTGTACACGGTGAAAAACCCCCGATAGTGGCTCGTTTCGGGATCTTTCGGTATATATTCGGTGTGTATCGGGATCTATATATTAGTTCACTTGTTTAGTTCTGGCGGTGGTAGAGATGATATTACGTAAGCTCACCCCAGAAGATTTGTCGTCAGGCAGGCGGTCGGTCGTAAAAACGACCAGCTAAATCTTTCTGTAACATGTGTTAAAAAGCATGTTGCGCCAACCCCATTGCGAGTGGGATAAGGGAAGGTTGAAGAAGACTACAGCCATGCTGTAGACATTTTTGTCTACAACATGAACGGGCTGACTCAACCGGCTTGTTACCGCTTTCTCACAAAACAAGCGAAGTCAATTAGTTTGCTCTACCGTTTCCAATAGTGAATGAGATATCCGGAGGCCTAAATTCCCGTCCCCCCTCTGAATCCTTTAGTTATCCCATCCCTTTACCGGTAACGTATTCATTTTTAAGGGTGTTCATGGATTTTGGAGTGACCCATTTGCGGGATTGCCGGCATATGTTATAAAAAAGTTACGACTGTCGACATTAATTTATATTTGTACAATAGGTACAAGTACAGTATTTATCATTAGGTGCAGACACTTTGTCGTGGAAGAGAAAGGTTTGAGTTGAAACATAATATCTAGAATAATCAGTACGGTTAATATATTTCATATTTTAAATAACGTTAAATATTGTAAAAACACAAGAATTCTCGACATCAAACGTGACAGGAAAATCGCTCGTGTCATGGGATGCGATAAAAATCCGTTTTTAAACCGGTAACCCGATCTAATGTCACAATATATAAGTTTTATATTATTTTATAAGTGCTAAAAACAAATATAAAATTCTAAGAAATGGGTCACACGGTATTATTAAAGAATTTTTACATCTAACATCCGGAAGCAATTCCTGCGCCATCAAAAGGCATTTTATTTGTAGCAAGGTGTTTTACGTTCTATGTTTGTCTCCGGTGTATTTTGCAAGATTGTGTGATGATCAGATCATATTATAAATCATTTTAAAAAATGTTCTATAAAAGAAGTTCTTATGTTTATATTTCATGGATTGAAATCCAATAATGTGTATATTCCTATTGGTTATACAGTTATGATGAATGATACGAATCATTTATACAATATCAGGTAAAAAAATGATTAATACCATATTAAAGTGCAAAACTTTAGACTTCATCAATGCCCGCTTTTAAATAGATCATCCAACGATTCCCAAAGGGGGTAGAGAAAAAACCGGGCTTTTCGCATGCGTCAGTAGTTTGTAACTAGATTCGATAATCAATTTTGGCAACTGCGCTCGCTGCGCTTAAACTGCTCAAATTCGTAGTCGCGAGTTGAAGTGGGTATCTAGTTTTTTTACCATATTTTTTTATCCGAGCACGGCACTAATGACGGATCTACATGATTGTAAGCGTAGTGCAGTCCAAAAATCTAGCGATCACCGACATACAATGAGTTCGTCGGTGGTCACCAGTATCATGCCGGCCTGTATAAATGCTTCTTCTCTTTTTGGAGAGGGAAGAAGCAAATCGAGGGGCCTGCGACAGGACAGGCGGATGACCGATGCAGGCACAGGGATACAAGGATGTACCTCTATATCCGTCGCAACAAACCATCAAGTCGTGTCGCAAGCCCCTCGGGAGAACCGGATATACACTGGCTGATCCTGGAAAGCGATCCACACAAGGTGTGTGGGTCACTATGGCAGGTTTTAATACCATGTTTACTGTAGTCTCTATCCGAATATGATTATCCTACTACCAGAAACATTAAACACATTTGTCACTGTGTCGGGTTCGTACCCGCGGCTTCTCGTTTCACAGCCGATTACTCGCCCACTGCGTCATGGACGCTGGCACCTTCATGCCTTTATTTCGAACCTAGATTCAAACAATTCTCTAAAAACTTTCCGACAACGCCAGACTACAGATAAGCGTCCCACAGGTATCGGCGCGACGTTATCTGTTCAAATTTTAACTATATCAGCCGGAATGAAGTTTTTTGTTAATGAAATAACCAAATTTCGCCGTCGCGTCGTTGCGGCAACTTGGTATCAAACCACTTGTTTTACTTTTTAATTTTTAATCTATGGTACAATAAATACTTTTAGAAAAAAATATTTATTGCTTATGGTCACGGCTCTGAGCATTTTTGAAAAAAGAATGTAATGTATTACAAATCAGACTGCTTGGTTTTGTTAGTATTAAGGGCCGTGCTACATTGCGACGGATCTAACACGCTGGTCCACATCATTTCATACATTCTGTTCACACCTGACCGAAGAGGCATCGCGTAATACACACAAACATTTAAAAATAGAAGATCGGTGACGTTCTAATGTGTTCAAGTACATATATGTATGTAGGTACTGTGCTATCATAATTTCTAATCGCCTGAACCGATTTAAATGTGTCGGTTATCACAAGAATTCTTATATTAATTCTTGTGACACAGTCTAGGTGTTTTTCAGGTAGGTGTATTTTTATAGAATTGTTAACCCCCAATTTTACCTTAACTGCAAACTCCTAAGGAACTATCCGCCCGTGTGAAGTTGAAAACTATAATTCAGCGTATTTTTCAAACGCGCCGTATTATTAATGAGGATCAGTGCATGCCATTATTGATTACAATAGAGATTGATGTAGGCTCGACACGCGACTACGTTTGTCGGACTTATTATTTTTTTACCTTGTTTCGATCGGACTTACATTGTAAGTGCATTTAATCATTTTAATTTATATTTGATTCATAGCAGAAGTATTGGTGTTTAAATAAACTTTGAAAATACAACCTTAATTGCATCAGAAAGATACATTGCATGCAAGAAAATTTTACATATAATTTTGTAAAATCGTTATAAGTACTCAGAAATAGTGAAGACTTTTGACCATAAAATATATGATTTTTCTCATATTTATCCGACCTAATTATTAATTGAAATTGTTTAATAAACTCGCAGTTTCAATTTGTCGCTGAACTTGGACTGCGGTAGTCCTATATCCTGCTTAGTTAACAATTCATAAACTAGTAAAACATATAACAATATTCAAAGTCATTCATAGTCCGGCATTAATCCTTGCTAATTATGCAAGACAAGTGAGCAAAGATATAAAATGGCGGACACAAATCGCGTCCCCTGTGACAGGTTAAACGGGCCATCTTGTGTGACAAGACTGTGATTTAAGTCGCTGTTTCAACACAAGCAATTAATTAAACCGAATAATACGTCAGGATGCATTTAATTTCCTATTAAACTGTTGTTTGTAATGAGGTTAACAAAATGGCCGCGAGTCATTGTTTTTGGCGCCAATTTTGCGAAATTAGAACGCGCGTAGTCACGATGTGCTATTACTCGATATGTTTTATCGATTTATTTTGGTCATATTCTTCATTTAACATATAATATGAACTAATTATTCTGTGTCAAATACCGAGCGGTAATTACTGATTTAAGTGCTGTAAAGAAGCTTCCAGAAATGTTTCAACTACAAGTACCTCTACAAATTCCTAAAAAAGATATAATTTAAAAAACTTTACTAAATAGACAATACTTAGAAAATAAAACAATGAATCGTTTACGCCATATTAAAATAAATGGAATCTTCAGACCATATCAAAATCCAATCCAAGCTTTGTGTGATTTCAAGGACATATATAATTTTAATAGTTATGCAATATTAGATAGTAATTATTCATATGATGACAAAATCTATTAATACAGTAAGATTAACTTTTGTAGTTACATTGTTTATGACCTTCTTCTTCTTCTTTTTATTTATGGCTTTCGCAGTATTATGCATTTAGCCAGTGTCAAGTATAATTTATTCTCAAGTAATTTTTACAAGAACGATGAAACACGGGTGCGGTCGATTTCAAGGTCTTGTCGGAGTTTTGGTGTTAACTCCTTTCAGTACGATTCTTAATTCACTTATTTCAATGTTTCCATACACTGTTCATCACCGTCAATGTTTATTGAACAAATCCACACCACTTTTATACAACAAACACAACTCTAAACTAGTTTATGAAATAAATTAAAATAAGCGATGAACTGCACTGTCAGAATTCCCGCCAAAACCTGTTTATGACCTTGGCGATTACTTTTTTAAAGATGACTGAAAATCTTTTTTTGCAAGTGATTACCATAAACAATTATTTTTTGATCGGAACCGGTAATTTTTTTCTTTTTTGTCTTTTAGCGTCATAGACAAGCGCTATTAAGATTAATTGACAAAGGAAACGCACGTATACAGTATTGTCTATAGTCGACAATGCGTCGCAGCTCTCATGTCCTTAACACATATAAGCGTTAATAGCGTCCTGAAATAATTTGAATCGCTCCGATGTTGAGAGTTTCAGTCATTTTGTTGTTGCTCTGATAAATGTGTTTGGGCGATAGTTTAATTGTCAAGGGTTGCCAATAAAACTGGTTCATGTATGCTTTGTGTGTGGTAAGCATTTAGTTGCTTAGGGTTTTTTATTAAATGTGTTTTTGTGTTTGTAAAAAAATGTACAACAGTACGATATAATTTGGTAAAATCGAACCAGCACCTTTTCGTTCCACAACGTTGGGTAGATGCCACGTTTAATTCACAGGCACAGCTTAATGACTGGAACCACTTGACATCGGCGATAGTCTAGACTAAATACTATTACAAGCTTGAGCACTAACTCGTAACGCTGAAATCTCACAAGGCGTTTGCTAATTGTCTTATATTTGGACGCGTCCGGGCGCGGATTGTTTATAAATGGATTACTGTAGTATCACAGGGTAATGATCTCGAAATTTGTATTAGAAAACAGTGGATTGTTCAACAGACTTCCAAAAGGGAATGATATTTTTTTTATATATGTTACGCGATATTTCTGCCAAATAGGGAATCTGTAATTTTCATGTTATAAAAGAAATCATAGTTCCTCCGAATGTGATTGCAAAAGCAATTTTAAATGAGTTAAATACTCTCTCTGTATAATGAAAATCTGTGCTAAAACAATTTTAAAGGTTAGATATTTCGAATGTGCGACAGAGACGCATGATATCACCGTCCTGCTCGCGTCGCCTTGGCGCGTTTCTTTGCAACCATTACTCGCGCGTTTACACTACACGTTTAGGTATAATAATGTAAGGTATATAATACGAGGTATTATAATAATAAATATGCCCTTAAAGTGGTCTGATTGCTTTGTCGGAAGCCATCAAAGCGACCGACGGTCGGTGCGAATTCCGCGCGGAATTTTTCAGGCTTACGCTACTCGACGACAGAGGGCGTTACGTGTACATAGTGGCGTGCATTACTCGCTTTTTCCATAAGTTTTTACGCTGAATTATTTCTGCGTAAGCGCTTTAAGCGGCTATTTAGTTTTTCAAACGGCTTTCTAAGTGGGCGCTGGGCAGCGCGTGAGTTTTTGTTGGGGACGTCCTTTGCGATGTTAGCTATAATTGCGTTATCGTCGCGGTCATTATTGTTTTATAAGTGTTGTACCAGTTTAATTAAGGTGGTTTAATACACGACGTTTACATTTTTGAGTGTCTGGTACGGTGTGCAATCCGGTAAAAATATGCGTCTGTTGACGCTATTAGCCGGTAGATGGCGCTGCATGATACGCTAACCAGAGTTTATTTATTTGAAAATCGCTAATAGAGGAAAAAATAAACCTTCGTACACAGTTCATATCATTAAATTAAAACATTTAATTAAATTATAAACGACTCCCCAATATAGTTGTGATAAAATCGACATAATTTTAAAATATTATTTATTATTACGTAGGATTTGCATTTGCATTCTAATCATTAAAATAATTGTTTGTGGTAGTCAAAGCTATATCACAATAGTTAAAAACAAGGTGAGAATATGTTTATCTTGATTTTATATATGCAATTACAATAATTATTGTACATTGCACAACAATTGTCTTAAAAAAAAAATACTCCCACCACGATTCTTAATTCGAAAAATTATAAAGCGACGTTCGAAATTCAGATCCTATTAGAAGTTGCTAACTGAAGCGCAAGTTGTAAGTCGGACGTGGTCCGAGTATTAGCGCGCCGTGAATACACTCGAGGTTCAGTTCTAAGCGATTGCGACGGAGTTTCCGAACGTGACCTGCCATTGATAATGTATCGCTATTTGTTCCTTTTATGAAAATAGATTTAATTTTAGAACGTTTAGGATTATTAGGCTTCTTTAATTTATTTATTAACCACTAAACATGCTTAAGATGCGAAATTTTTAATGTCTGGTGAAAGATTTTTTTGTGTAGAGATGAAAGAATATGTTTCAATAAGTCTATTCCTAAATAATGTAATATTCAAGATGACCAGTATTTAAAAAAATAAAAACGTATTGATAATGAGAAGGGTTATGAGTTAAAATGATAGTTTTTTTGTTGGAGAAATTCAAATATACTATGTATATCTATAGATATATGCTATTGTTATTTCTTACTTTATAGTCTTAAAAGTCAAACGGTTGAATCCTCTAAGCGTTTAATTACAAAGTAAAACAAATAATAATTACAATCTCCGTTCTAATTCGAGCGCGGACCCGAAAACAAATCTCGAACATCCAAAAGCACAATTGAATATTAAAATTTGCTTAGCGTTAAACTAAGAGCACTACAAGGGGAGTTTGCAGTTCGTGAGAGCATCGAGAGCGCTTAACTTCGAGCATAAAGCCTTCGGGTGTCCTGCCTCGGCCGATAGTGGCCCATTGAAAATAGATTTTCACGCTACGCTCGAAACGTTTTCGAGTGTCAAACTTTGTCCAAATATTGCTATGGAAATCTCGTGCGTGTATTTGAACGTAATTATGTAGTTTATTTTTGAAATAAGAACTCTGCGTTCGTTTTTTAAAATTCGCGTCTTGGTTGAGTTGGCAGTTATGAATGTAGTTGTAAAGTTGGCTGTTTACATTTTGTTTTATCGTGGCTCTTCAAACTATTTCCTTGGCTATGATAATTGATAAGTAACTGTCACTTTTGATGTATTTGGATTCCGTACACGAGACGGCGTTCAACTCCACCATAAACAAGAATAATTAACGTTCAATTATTTTTATCACTGAACCGTGTATAAAACTATATTATTTACAAGCATTTTAATCACATTTAATTGGGAGCAGAAGTACGAGCGGAAAGTCGGCTTGAAAAAGTGATTTTACGAGACTTCAGTACTTACGATGATGGTTTGCTGATTTATTTGTTTAGTTAACTTTAAACAATTAATTTAGTTTTTTCTCATTTTGTCTAATGAAGTCAGGATTAATTGGATACATAAAGATAATGTACATAACTGTAGTGTCTTAGTAGCGCAAGAAAGGTATTCCTATGGTTGATTTCAAAGACAAACCCATTATTTAAAAAAATATGCGGATTCTTCCAATACAAAATAACTTCTCACGAATAGTTGCATAGGTCGTAAGTCTCAGGTCAATCGACCATAGCCAATTCTAATTCCTATATTTAATAGACCCACAGCTACCCTGCTTCTAAGTATGATATTAATACATCGCCGCCATAATTAATCAAGCCCCATCAGTTTTTTCTCCCTAATGAATTGTAATAGTGTAACACGATGTAATTGCTCCGTTCATTACGCTATAGGTTCACTAGCGTTTATTATCTATTATTAAGTTTTTTTACGCATTTATTGCGACCTCTTTGTATGAGGTTCCATTAAATACGGTTACGCATTATGCTACATTGACGTAATCAAAATGATGTTAACATAAGTTCTAAATTTAAATCTATGAATACCACTGCATTGATGTATGATTTTAGTGTTCCAACATAAGTTCTAAATTTAAATTTGTCAATTCCTGCTTTGATGAGTGATTTTGGTGTTCGAATACATAATTGTCTATGCTTGTTAATTTTTTTATGAAAATGGATTTTGTATAGTCGAGCTCTGTCCACCGCGTTCACACATAGACAATAGTTTCACAAACAAACGGACATTACGCACTCGTATGTGTAACGTGGGAAAAGCATAAACAACGCACTCTATGCTAAATGAGCGGTTGGAAGATTATAGTGTCGTGTATAGCACCGCCGTTAGACGGGATAGACGCCGTTGTTCGATTCATTGAGATTTTTAACCGACTTCTAAAAGGAGGATGTTCTTAATTCGTCTGTATGTATAGTCGTCACTCCGCCAAATGAGGATTGATTTTGCTTCTTTCGGTATTCGATAGGATTATACAGTATTCCGATATAAATCGGGATAAGATCTGATGACGGAGTCAGTTGAATAATAGAAAACTCAATGGATAAAAAGCAAACGCTTGCTTTGGGGTTTTTAGTTAGTTTTTGCACTTTTCACTAATAATTATAAGTCTTCTTATGTTTCCCCGTATTGTAGATTTATTATTCTTTCTTTCCGACCTCGGTGGCGCAGTTGTATTGCGTACGCGGTACGACTGCTGAGCTGAGATTTCAGGTTCGATCCCCGGGTCGGATAAAGTGATATTGGGTTTTTCTATCACGAAATGCAGTATCAACCCGGAGTCTAGAATTGTGCCTAGTATGGCGATAGGCCCGCCCCCTATCACATCATGGGACGGAAATACGCTCGGCAAACTGGTATACTGGTTACACGTCTGCCTATCCCTTCGGAGATTACGGGTGTGAGAGCGTATGTATGTTGTTTCCTGCCTGGCGTTATCCCGGGATATTGCCAGGCTTCGTGTTCCTACTACGATGTTTCCACTTCATCAGACCTTGAGCAACGTCAGTAGCTATCCATAGCTTCCTCTAATACATCAAACCCACGTACACGTACACGTATATCCGTCGGTATACGCGCATTTTATTGAAATAACTAGACGACCCTCTTCTCTTTGGTCTTATGGCAGAATTATCTTTGATCAATTTTCATTTTATTAACCAGATAAGAAACAATAACATATAACAATATCTGTATAGTGGTTCAGGAACTATGAGGAACTTGCAGCCCACAACACCCATACTCAAAACAAATATATGTAGCTTAAACATTTGTTACGGTACGTGAATCGAACCCGCTACCTCTCGGTTCAAAGTCGACATAGGTAATATATTTGACATACTCGAACCCCAGTACCCCATTTGAATGCGATCAATCCATCGCAGCACTAGACCAGTCCGATAAGTTCCCACGGTCCAATTGCCCGGTACTCATTATGTGTCATTACGAAGCGTAGTAGTTACCGGGTTCGGTGCCGTGTTACGCCAGTGCGTGGTGTTTGTTTTATTGACTTTCGTTTGATTTTTGACCGACTTAAAAATGGAGGTTCTGTGTTTTATTCTGACACGGAAAAGTGTCACATTTGTGGCCGATGACACATGGCCTGATGGGAAGTGGTCACCGACGCTCATGGACATCGGCAATGCCAGGGGCACAGCCAAGCCGCTGCCTCCACGATCAGTCTTTGTGTTTTGAAGTAGTATATATTACTTACCATCAGGTTTATGTCGAGATAGAAAAAATCTTTGCGGAACAAAATGTCTGAGACTATCCCAAAATGGATGCGTGATAAAGCCACGATGTAGACAGTTTTGTCTACAGCATGAATTGGGCCGGCTAGACCGGGTCGTTACCACTGTCTCACAGAAAACCGACGTAAAGTATCGGCTTGCTGCTGCGTTTCGTACGGTGAGTGATATGCAGAGGCCCAAAACCTCTTTCCAATCCCTTAATTATTTTTAAGGTCGCACGCCTATGATTCTTCTAGTATTGTGGGTGTACATGGGCGGTGATCACTTACCATCAGGTGACCCACTTGCTCGTTTGTCAGTATATGCTTTAAAAAACAGAACACGGGACTCCATAACCAACGAATATCTGAACGGTACGAATTATATCAGTATCTTATTTTTGCAAAACAACTTCCCAGACAAAGATACTTCATTTACAAGGTACAAAAGATAAAAGAACACATATCTGTAATGTAATCTATTTGTGCGCGGTATCGATGGGGTAGAGTCGGGTACGAACGGGTAGAGTCGCCAGAGAAACCCACAGTCGGGGTACACTCGCATTGTGCTACAGATTTATGCATTTTCCTTGTTAATTTGGACTTTTTCAGACATTTTATTTACGTGTAAGTGAGTTTTGTTTGGTATTGTTATAGTACTTAATTAGGTAAACAATTGGCGAATGTGTAAGTAAATTAAGGTATAATTAAAATATGTTTTTGTAATTATGTATAACGCTGTAATTGACTAATAAAGCCTGTTGTAAAACAATAATAGCTAATTTAAAACCTCATTTATTACTAAAAATAAAAATTATAGTCATTACCTCCATTAGAATCCTACACAAACGTCAATAGAAACTGACCTTAAGCACATGATAAAATTATATGACCTAAGCCGAAAACAGACTCCTTTGCCTATTCATAACCGAAAATAAAAAACACCGTTGTCTATGCTAATGCAGAGACAACACGTAACAATGGCGCGAGATGTCCTCTGTGGAAAGTGGTCGTTGTATGAGCCGGTGCTAGTTGCGTGTCCGCTTACTCCTCCATTGTTCCCTCAATACACTTTGCCCTATTTTGAAACGCTCCGTATCTTTATGAACTCTTTTAATTGAACGAATGTATGAAACAAAGTTAATTTTCGAATCCTATGCGTTTTAATCTGTGCCTATTTTGTGTCTTTATTACACACAAGTATTTTAAACAAAGATTGTGTTATTTATTTATTTGAATTTGGAATCAAGCCTCGTTGACTTGTAGAAAAAATAAATAAACTAGCCATAGACATTGAAAAAACTAAACAGTAACGCTCCCCGTGACCATGGCGTTTTAACCTTTTCTCGAGTAACAGGGACTAAGCACGCGACGGGATTCAAGGATAGGTCCGGGACGAAACTGGGACAAGGTTGAGGATACAAATAAAAATTAAAACAAATTTGTGCTTAAATCATAAGTGCGGAATAAAAGCTAAAGTTTCAAATAGTTGCGTATTGGATTCGATTCAAGTCGATTTAAAATGTGTATAAAAATTGAGTTGAATCGAATTATTGATATACGAGTAAGAAAATAATGCGGTCGAAAAATTCAAAACCTTCATCATACTCGATTATAAGTTGTTGCTAAAAGTAATACTAGGAATCCAAAAGCTGCTTTTAAGCTTTCAAAAAGTATTGAAACAGCTCATTGATTCCAAGATAAAAAAAACTGCGGAAATAATACCTACATGTCTGTCTGTCTGTTAAAATAAAATAGATAGAAAAAATTTGTTTATTTTAATTTTATATCACTTGCGTGATGTCAAAGTATATGTACGTAGCTAGATAAAACCTTTGTATATTAGTCACACCTACAATCCGTAGTCCCACACAATTTTTAATGTACATTAAAGCAAAGGAAACATTACAAAATGCCAGTAAAGTCTTCAATCGATAAATCTGGTAAATTTAAAAACCGAACAACAGCGTAAGGTCGGTCGCGATGAGATCTCCTGAAATCTGCCGTGCTATGCATTCACCTCAGTGATTGATGAGAGCCATTGTCAGGTGGCCTGACAAGCGATAAGCGGCAACTCGCTTGGAAGATTGAGTTAAAGGGTTCGGAAATTATGGCGGCAATAATGCGTGATATTAACACAGGCCAATGTCGGCGTTTGATTGATTTTCTAGTGAAAAATATTTGCCGCCCGTCTGATGGAATGTGAAAATATTTTGGAAGAGAACAATTTTCTGTTTAAGTACTTCAAGGTAGAAATAGTCGGAGTTCTGGAGGTGTAAGTGATACTCGTTGAGAGAATTATAAAATTAAATGATGGGAAATATAATTAGATGGGATTGTAGAGCAGAAGCGATGTTTGTATCAACTCATGAAATATTATGAGTTGAAAGAAACACAATAAAGAATCGATAGAACATTTTGGGCGTTACTATACTAATAGTTATAAAGCATTTCTAATTCCAGTGATAGTATAATAAAACAAATATATCGTGATGTGGAGCAATAAGTTTCAACACGATGCACGAATACTGAATTGATAATCACGAGTCCATCCATCGCAACAAGACAAATAAAGCGTTGAATAAAGTACCTTTTTTAGGGATCAGAGACTTGAGAAGCATGATGGCCGCTTCGTCGCACGCCCACGCGTGCATTTTCCTGTACGAGTCGCGTCCCTTCTCCGTCAGCTTGTCCCAGGGCTTCGGCTTCGACAGCAATTCTGACACCGTGCCTTGCGACAGCCCCAGCACGTACTTCGCGAACAGCCTTTGTCCAATATTGTGTACGGACAGCAGCTCCCGCACTTTCCGGCTTATGTGCAACGTGTCCAGATTACTGTTCGCGTATTTGTCCATATTGTATCTCAGCATTTCTTGTAATCTCGCCTCCATCGGGTCCCCTTTCGGTATGAGCGAGTCGCCCAGTCTCCCGACCAGCGCGCCCGGCGGCAGCGGGCCCATGTCCTCCGCGAACCTGTACGGCCGGTGCTCCTCGAACCGGAACGGGCTCGGCGGCGGCAGCGGCAGCGACGCCGGCCCGTTGTTGTTATGGTGCGTCGTGTTATTGTTCAGCGGAGGGGGCGTGCTCGGCCATTCCTCACCACCTGCGATGATAGCACGGTTACGGGAGCCGGTGCCGGGGGGCTGGCGGGGGGAGGGGAGCGGGGGGATGTTGCCGCGTACGCACGTAAGCGTCGCAGCAATACGGCGTGCGAATGTTAAGTGCGCGCGCGGCGTCTGTCATCTTGCATTAATTCAGATTGTTTTTTTTTTGCGTTCGGAACGGTTACGCGCGTCCGTGACCTGCATGGGTGGGTGGTGGGAAACTGGAATGGTCCGCGTCGGTAACTCGCGAGATAAGCGAACACGTACTAGCTACGGATGGTATGACAACGGCCACAAGCTGCCGACATCGAGCTCCGATCAACACGATCGGAGTGGTGCCGGCGTTCCACAAAGGTTGAGTCAGTTCAAATGTTAGGCATTTCAACCGACTTCTTACTAAAATAACTTGACTAACTTTAGAGTATTGTTTAGACAAGTCTACTTCATTATTACCTAGTGTCCAGTGGCACCAAAAACTACGTCTTTAAATGGCTTGGGATCCAAAATATCTCTAAATTCAGTCAAGTTATCTTCATGAACGTACCTGTATCCCGTCGTTCAGTACTGCGCTCCCGTTCCGCGGAGCACCTTTCCTCCCGGATCGGCGCGGCTGGTGACCTCAGAGGGTCGGGCTTGCGCTCCAGAGACCTCTCGCCCGCGCCCAGATCTAATGAGCGGAGCATGCTAGAACAAACAGATGGTGCTTAGGACTTGTTTTTTAAACATTGATTTTTGTTTTTTCTCTAGGGAATACAAAGTATCTTGATCATTATATTCCCTAACACGAATCAATTTAAATAATATACATAACACCTGATCGTTGACAACTCACGAAGAAGACTATTTTTGAATCTTTGTGTACACATGTACCTCCGATATATGTTATCGAAATTATAAAACTATTACAAATTCTACGTTGGCCACCCTACGTTATAAATTGAGTCAAAGCGAATTGATTAAAACCATTTCAGGTGAATTAATTAAATATTTTAATTAATGGAATGTGCCCCGTGCCCTTATTGGCTATACTCCTTTCATAAATTTATTGAGATCGGGCCAAATGAAGGTTACCTTACGGCTATTAGCAGATAAGGCCCTTTGTATTTTATCACTGATTACGCACCGTGTAACCTGTTTTATGGGGATTTAATAAATTTGTGGCATAGAAAATTTGTTTGTGACCACACTAGCTTTATTATATTATAATAAAGATAAAATACCGATTATAATTCCACATAACGAGAATACCAGCTAGGTTTGAGGTTTTTATAAAGAACGTTCCAAGTTTAAAAACATTTAACGTTTTAAAAAGAAAATAATGTCACACAATCCCACAATTAGACACAAATCACGTAAACAATTAATCGATTAAATCGATTTAATCTCGTAAGCCAACGGAACAATCTTTGCACCTTCATCCCACAACGGGTGGAAACCACCCGGAGGGGTTATAATAACCCTTGCACCTTAATTACATACTAATGTAACTCCAATTAAGTAGTCGATCGGTAACACTACCGAATTTAGATGGCTGTTTCACCTCTCAGTTCGAAGTTTAAATGGTGCTTTTAGAATTGGCCGTGTATTGTTTAGCGCTCGCTCGCAGGTGGCAATTCTCATAAGAGCATTTTAGTCGATTGTGGTTTAATCGATTTATTTCAGTGGCATTAATATGCATTAGTGTTATTTCTCTTTCGGAAAGTAGTCTTGGGTATGTTAAATTTAAATGTGGAAGGTTTTAGTTTTAGGAGCCTGCTTAAGTTACAGAGAAAATAAAGTAAGAAATGTTGGTACTTGTCTTTATTCATAGACAATTTGTAATCTTCATATATGTAAGCCCACGTCCGTATCCTAAAATGGGTAGGTAGAAGTGCAACTTATAAACCTTTTCGTTGAGATTATTTCCCATAAGTGGCCTATCGCCAGGTCGTTCAGAAATTACAATCCCGAGCCACTCCAATGTGATTTTTATGCAATTCAAAGTTATGTGTGGAGTTGCTTCTATTTATGGGCAGGCGTGGCGTTTAACATCTGGCGAGGGCCTAGCTCGTCTCGTCATTCAATCAAATAAAAAAAAAGGACTTCACATAACTTCTAAATTCTTATGGCCAAATCTCAAGATAGCTTTCCTCCACATATTTCCTTTTACCGTTCAATCGCTATTTTAATGAAATTTTCTTGAAACGATAATATGAAGGACGTGTAGAGATAAACTCTTGTGACGTAAGTACAAAGTTTGACGACACAGTTGCAATTTGCGAAGTAGGAAAGTGGGTGAGGCAGTGTTTTAACAGATCCTGCCGGGACACAGGCGTGGAGTCGGGATGGTTAAAAAATTCTACGCGAGGCCTCGATTATGTTTATGGTAAAGCATTTGCTACCATCACAAGCATTCGACCTCGTGGTAGGTCATCCATGAGGTGGATTGACCAAATAAAAACGGAAGTGGGAGGCCCTGTAATCGAATGCACCCGATTGGCGTCTAACAGAGACAGATGGAGAGAGATCGTGCGGCGAGCAACAACATCATCATTTGGACACAAATTATGGTGAAAATTAAAATTAAAAAAAAAAAGTGAAAATTAAAAAATTAAATAAATTAAATTATGGTAAAATATTATACCACGACCGCTCTGTCAAGAGCGAAACGACGAAGAAGAAGAAAGCATTTCCTATATGCCTTGTCCGAAGTATTGTTACCTGACCTTTTATCTTAGGTCTTAAATGCTAACAGTAGTTATCTAAATCTAAACTTAGTAGGTATTATAAATTTGTATTTTTCTATGTAATGAATAAACTCAAAACTACTGGACTAATTTCAAAAATTCTTTCACCATTAGAATCCTACATTATCCCTTATGAACATAGGCTACTTTTTATCCCGGAAAAAGAGGATCACGCGGGCGGACGCGCCGGGAAACCTAGTGTTGAGTAAATATGCAAGTACTTGAAGCAATCATGTACCACTGCTGGGTAAAAACATTTGTGTGATCCACAAATATTTGTCTTGGGGTCTGGGTGTTGTGAGACCGAAAGTCTTTCGTAGTTCCTAATATCTACTACACAAGACTTGTATCTTACTGTGGGGTTAGGATTATGTGAGTGACTATGGGGTGTATTTATTATTATTCTAAATGCGGGTTGGTAGAGTTCACATACCTTCGAAATTCTTATGGATAACTCTTAGATATGTAGGTTTCTTCTCGATCAAGACAAAAACATATAAATAGATTTTCCTCGCAGCCCTGCCCACGTGAATGGACTTTGGCGGGATATAAAGTAGCCTATGTTTAATCCAGATCATATTCTACCTGGATGCCAAATTATATCCAAAGCCGTTCAGCTAACAAACTTTTAGATTTATAAGTTGGATAAAAAAAAAAGCGACTCCACATATTCTGTTCTGAGGCGAGCTTAAAAGCTTCTTTGTCTTCGGCTAACCTTCAGTTTTAAAGCATGTTGTATGCATATTTGATGACACAAACCGTGTAACCGATGCGCTACTTAAACATTAAACTTTCATAAATTTTTAATCACACGGGTTTTCCGACGAAATTAATTAATATTACATTAGTTTGATTAAGACGGCACAGTTTTTGTTAAGATCATGAGTTGTTGGGTTTTTTTATATTGTGAATGATAACTCCTTGTTTTCAAGGATTTTTCTTATCTAGATTTATGCTATGTGTTCTGCATTTCTTGTTATAAATAAACAAGTACATACGTACTTACTTAAAAGTATGTAATGAATATAATTAAATAAATCCACATAACAGTCACACACATAGTCCTGACCCCTCAGTAAGATACAAGTCTTGTGTCGTGGGTATCAGGAACTAAGAGAGACTTTCGGTCTCACAACACCCAGATCATGAAACAATTATTTATGGATCACACAAACATTTGTCTCGGTGCAGGGATCGAACCTGCGGCCTCTCGCTTCACACACTCGCCAGCTGCGTCACGGAGGCTGTCAGAAATAAGAAATTTAATATTAATCATATGTCCCGATTATTTGAATGCTGAATCACGGGAATCTTACAATACATATTTCGCATTAAAACATTTAAAATCTCCGACAAATTTTGATTGATCGTTTCCCGTTTGAAACGGGGGCTGAAAACCCCTCGCTCAAAGACATATTTCTATGGGGGTAACTGTAAAAGGATGCTCCTATTGATTAGTAAATTACGAATTCCTTTTGAGTTCGCGGCAATTTGCAAAACTGACGTGCGTCGCGTCGCGTCTCGACGGCGGTACATCAGGCTTTTTACACCGCACTTTGTATATAAATTGTAGGATTACTCGATTGTCGAGTAACACGACTCGATGACGATGACTCGGTATCAGTTGTCGATAACTCCGCCCACTCACTACTGACCAATAGCGATCGATGGGTCAATAAGCGATACAAAACTCGACACAGGTAACCCGCCCATCGGTCCCTTGTCAACAGCAATAAAAACTTTAGAGGGTTTACTTAAAATGTGGCGTGGATTACTTGATAATTTTGTGTGACAGAAATGTTGAACTTTCGTTTGATAAGTAAACATGCCTAAGTAAATGGTGCCAGGTGTCCACGATACCTTCTTATTGATATATAAGTGTAAACATAGGTTACTTCGTCGGAATATGTAAATCGAGTGTGCACAGACTAATTAAACAAGATAACCTATCCGTTATTTACATTTTTTAATTTCCAACCTGTGGAATTAATGAGGTGACATATACGCTTTTATCCCATAAAACTCCTTTTACACGGGGAGACTTTTTCGTATAACCGAGAATGTAATATAACTTTCATTTACCAAGTCGTCACATACGATTCTTTTATCGAACTTTTTTGAGAGGTAGAGCCACTCTGTAGACAGTTTTGTCTACCGAATGTGACCGGGTTGTTACTATTGTCTCACAGAAAACCGGCGTAAGGTAGAGGTTTGCTGCTGCGTTTTGTATGGTGAGTTAGAAATCCGGAGCCCCAAATCCCCCCCTTTCCCAATGTCTTAATTATCCCTACCCTTTAACTTCGGCAACGCGCCTATGATTCTTCTAGTATTGTAGTCATACATGGGCGGTGGAGATCACTTACCATCAGGTGGCATACTTGCTCGTTTGTCGGTAAAAAGAACTGTATAACTCAGCCGCTTAAATACAAGTTTTTTGTTATGTGCTCGTTTAACGCATCCAATAACTATCCGTCTTTAAAAGACTATAGATGCTATTAGTGGACTGTTCACGAAGTTTATTCCTGTCGCATGATGTCACATTTAGTCATATAAATGACTAGCGTTTCCTCGTGGCTCCGTCCGCGTGATCTGATTTTTCCGGGATAAAAATTAGCCTATGTTCATCAGAGATAATGTAGGATTCTAATGGTGAAAGAATTTTTCTCTTCGTGCCCGATTTTCCAAAAAACTATGAGATACAATTAGTTGAAATTATTGAATTTAGCAAAACAGAATAAGTATCTCCATTTGAACTTGCTGTGGGTTGGTTCCTGTTTGCGGAACTACGTCCAGTTGATGTCGGTTTTTTTACAGAATTCCCGGAGCAACCACCTTATCTCCTAATAGAATTATAAAAGGTTGTAGCTTAGCGGATGTTAGAGGCTTAGATGCGTTCAGAAATCAATCCATTCCACCCTCCATTAAGCTTTAATCTTCGGGAGCTGGCTATAACTTAATCCCGCGTTCGGAACCGGGAATAAATAAACAATAAACTCCAGGTGGCTCCTGTTTATAACGGGTATTACGTCTTAGTGGGTTTGACAGAACAAAGCCATATTTAGACGGAGACGGTTTTTCGCATGACCTATAAAATATAATACAGACTAGATTTCCTCGCGGTTCCACCCGCATGAACTCCTTTTTCCGGGATAAAAAGTAGCCTACGTTACTTTCTAACGGCAAAAGATTTTTTGAAATCGGTCCAGTAGTTTTTAGGTTTATTCGTTACATACAACGATACAAATCTTTCCTCTTTATAATATTAGTGTATACTCTTTATAATTCTTGTTTGCAGGACCGCATCATTATTTTTGAAAAAAGAATCGTATAACAAGGCCTCGTAAATTATAGTATCTATCATATTCCTGCAGATCTCGTCTAAACTGTCCATTTATATGGGGGTTTTACATCTAAATCATGACGTATACTTCAATTTGTATGATACAAAGCGTGTTACTTTTCAATTAATACACTGAACCCATGTTTCTCATATTAATTAGTCACTTTTAATACAATTATTTTTGTACGTGCTGTGACGTCACAACACCATTGAAGTGATGACAAACCTTTGAAGTGTTTCTAAAATATATGGCACAATAAGCTGTTAAAGTGTTTTTGACTAATGACGATTTACCCCTTAAAAAACATCTATGAGATTTCATAATGCGCGCGAACGTAGCGCGATTTCTTTATGCCATATTGGCGCCAAACGAAAACACCAATCGTCTTACTCTCAGCAAAGCTTACTTTGAATACGTGAAATAAAGCACGCGTTGTTATGACTGCCCTCAATATCGGTACACTAGCGTCATCTACGCAGATCTATGTCTATAATTGTTTTAGTACTGCCTTTGTTAAGAGTCCGATCATGGGAACTTCGACAAATGTTTATTCGCGTGTCTCCGGCAATAATTGAATCGTACGTGTTTGTATCGATGTCGTGAGTTTCTGTAATATGTCATCGGCGTAGTTTTTTATGAGCTAGGGGAATTATTGTTATTATGTTTACAATTTTATTTCTATTGCCGTCGTTGGGTGTGATTGGGTTTCCCTGTCTTATGGTAATTGAATACTAATATCAAGGGTAGCTTCGGTTTTATTTTTGGTTATTTTTTTTCTTATCGAAGAATAATAAGTAGGTACCAATTACTAGGTAGGTAGGTACTCGTATGTGAGGCCGTCTGGGTCATCGCTTTGTATCTATCTAACGCCAAGCATCAGGGTGTCGTGTGGCGTTTTGAAGGACATACAAGCCAGTGAAATTACTGGGCAGTATGAGACTTTATATCTTATGTTGAATGACGAGTGCAGTTCACCGCCTTGTAGTAGGTAGGCAAAATCCATTTATTTCAATGTATAACATTCGCGTAAACAAAAATCATTACCCAAAAATCACCAACCCGGAACTGAACCTGCAACCTCACCTGTTACAAAACCTTTGATGATGCTAATCAAATTTTTTATATCGTTTACTCCAGATGTCAACGGCAATACCAATTTCCCGTCATAAACTATTCGATAGTATAAAAACACTGTTGCGTTTGAAGACGTCCCTTTGATGTACAAGGCGGGATGGCATTAAACAGTGAAAACATTGGTTTAACACGGTCGGTGTCTTTGTATGGTAATTGGGCGTTTGACAGGTGGTCGGTGTTGTTTTAACTAGGATTTTTCAGTTGTCGGAGGTGTATAATTTCTTTCTGAGTTAATATATGCTCTAATGAGTGGTAAAGCCTCTTATTTATAAAGTTTTTTTTATTTGATTGAATGATGAGAAGAGCAAGACGCTCGCCTGATAGTAAGCTACATGTCTACCCATAAACAGAAGCAACACCACACAACATTCAATTACAAAGCACTACATGGCATTGAAATGCGCTCGTCACCCCGAGACATAGGATGTTAAGTTTCATAATGCCCAGTAATTTCACTGGCTTCAATGTCCTTCAAACCGAAACAACAATGCTTACACACTGTTGCTTTGCGTCAGAAAAAGACAAAGCAGTGGTACCAACCCAGACAGCCCCTCGCATACGAGGGACCTACCAGCAAATTATCACATCAATCTCTCAATCGTTTGTTCCCACTTCGCATTGATTGCACAGCACCATTCCCTTGGTCCCGAGTTCCCAAGCTGGTCCAGGAAGCGATCAGTCAACATCCAGATAACGATAAAATCGATTAGCACATCGCTTGATAACGATTCTGCTTTATCTTAACGCGACAGGTGTATGCTTGATTAGCGATGTGATAAAAATAGAAAACATAACCGAAATTTGTTCAAGCAAAATCTTGAAATCTTATCCAGTGAGGCATTATGAGACTTAACATCTTATGTCTCGGGGTAACGAGCGCAGTTCAGTGCCATGCAGTGATTTGTAATTCAAAGTTCTGTGTGGTGTTGCTTCTGTTTATGGGCAGGCTCGTCTCGTCATTCAATCAAATAAAAAGATTTTTTTCGTGATCGTGTGTATGATAGCTGAGTCGAGGTCTCGGGTTCGATACCCGGGTCGAGTGAAAGTGATATTTGGTTTTTCTATCAAGAAATGCTCAGTATCACCTCGGAATCGGAAAATTTATGCCCGGTAAGGTGACAGGCTTGCCCCCTATCATGCGAGGAATACGCTCGGCGACCCATGTGTGCACAAGTTGCATTACTGCTTACTCCTTCGGGTATATAAGCGTGAACTTATGTATAATTTGTTTTTAACTGTCAAATCTACACAGTTACAATATATTTAAACTTAATAGCAACTCAACCACGATATGAACGAATGCTACAGAATCTACAAATTCATAAAATTAAAACAAAACCTCAAACACCCGATAGATCTATTTATATTTCCCACTGTGACAGGAAATATAAAAAACAATTTCTCAGGGAGCAATCAATATGTAGTGAAGCATTTTCGGGACCACTAAATTCCTTATCGGAACCGTTTAGCGTGTACTCGTTACATGTAGGAGGATTGTGGCAAGGGATTGACAAAAAATGGGATAAAAAACATTAGGGGCTAAGCGGTTAAAGGGAAGGGGTTAAAGTAAACATACTATTTGCTTATGTGGTAGATGTTTGACATTTCTGGATATTTAGAACTGAGTATATCTTTAACTTGGTTTTGTATTCCTAAAACTGGTAAAATAGCTTGATATTTTCGAATATTTGTCAGGCTAGTAGCGCCTATTTCACAATGTTACAGTAAGATTTAAGCCAGTTAACGTGTTAGCTATTTTTGCAGTGTATATATTAGTCTGATTTTTAGAATAGGTCGGTAAAAAACAAGGTTTACAAGGTAGGTCCCTCGTATGCGAGAGGCTGTCTGGGTTAGTACCACTGATTTATCTATTTCTATCGCCAAGCAACATTAAGCACTGTTGTGTTTCGGTTTGAAGGACATTGAAGCCAGTGAAATGACTGGGCATTATGAGACTTAACATCTTATGTTTCGGGGTGACGAGCGCAGTTCAGTGCCATGCAGTGCTTTATAATTCAAAGTCCTGTGTGGTGTTGCTTCTGTTTACAGGTAGGCGTGGCGCTTACTATCAGGCGAACGACTTGCTCGTCTCGTCATTCAATAAAAAAAAGAACTAGCAAATGGGCCACCTGGTGGTAAGTTATCCCCACTGTCCTTGACCATCTACAATACCAAAAGTATCATGGACACGGGGATGATGAAGATAGATTTGGGCCTCCAGATATCTCACTCACCATACGAAACGCAGCATCAATCCGCTACTTTACGTCGATAGAGAGACAGTGGTAACCAGGCCGATTCAGCCCATTCATGCTGTAGACAAAACTGTCCACAGCGTGGCTCTACCACTCATAAAAAACCTATTAAGCCCAACCCGTGTCTATAGAAAGAAATTTTCATCACACGTGTTAATAAACTTGATAAGACGTATCTTAGGTTATTCACCTGCTGTTTAACGTAGATTAGTGTGTTTGTGATGTTGGGAAACAATGATGCATAAGCCTTGAGCGTGGTCGAGGAACTTTGTTAGGAAATGGCCTACAATTAAGTACCGATAGCATGTTATATTAGATCAAGTTATGTTGTAATGGTTAGTTGAAATACATGTATGCTTATTGCTGGTGGTAGGATATTCATATCCGCCCGTATAGCGACCACCGTACACATGGTGTTAAAACCTGCCATAGTGACCCATGCATCTTGTGTGGATCGCGATCCAGGATTAGCCAGAGTATATCCGGCTCTCACGAGGGGCTTGCGATCGCAGGCCCCTCGATTTGCTTCTTACCTCTCCGAAGAGGGAAGAAACATTTATATAGGCCGGCATGACTCTGGTGACCACCGATAAACTCATTGTTTGTCGGTGGTCGCTGGTTTTTTGGAATGCACTGCGTTACCATCAGGTGCAGTGACTTTGTCGTGCTCGGGAATAAAATTGTACTGACTTGTCATAAGCGCTATTTTAATTACCTACATGATTAATAAATTATTTCATTTCTTTGCAAGTAATTATTTGGTATACTTATTATTTATTTAACCTAATAAAGCAAGTGAAGCTGCGAGATAAGTGATTATTAAATAATAACTAAAACTTTCCTTAGAATCATAAATTAATTTGCACCTTAACACAGTACATACCTAAGTGATAAAACTTAATTAAACTTATAATGTAAATACATACTTTATGTACCCTTTTTGTTTGAGTAGGTTTGGTTGTGACTGATAACGTGGCGCCGGAGTTCATTGCTAGTGTTTGCACGCGGCTTTACTCCACGTCTTCGAAGGGAACATGTCCGGGGTATTACATAGGTGTCTAAATAGACGGGTCAAGTTAATACACGTTAAAGAGTTGGCTTTTGTTTTTTTACGGTCGGACTATACTAAAATAAACTTAAATAATACTGTATTTGACACGTATTTTTAACGTTTTTAGATCAAGTCGGAGATATTCTAGAGAAAGGCCAGGTCAGAAGTACCCTAAACCGACGTGCATGCATGAAGAATATAATGAGAGTGAAATAAGCTAAAGTGGTGTGTAAGGTTCGTAGCAGGTGGAAGTCCGTTGTCTCTGCCTACCCCTATGTGAAACAGGCGTGAATCTATGTATGTATTTTTAGTATTTTAATAAATAAGCTACGTTCCTAAAAATCTATTACCGCAATGATTATATAAATCAAATCAGAAATAAGGTCAGAAGTGATTTAAACTTGCTGAAAAAGGATGCATAACATGGCATATTACGTCACAAGACAAGTTGCGTGGGAAGGAGATAGCGAGATTTTCCCGCCGATTTTACGCGCCCGCCTATTATGCTGATATTTAAAACATTACATTTAGTTTTGTTTTCCCAAATTAGTTTCTTATTCGTATTATTGTCGGGTGCATATACAATAATGTAGAAAAGACATAGTCAAAATGACATAAAGACGGACATAATGACTGCAACACTCTACCGGTCGACCTTCGGTGATTCAGAGATCAGCAAAGTAGTTGCAAAAAGATACTATACTCGTAAAACAAACACAAAACAATGTAATTGTTACTATCAAAATAAACTTATTCATTTTATTTTCCTTACTTTAATCTTGGAAAATGGCAACATTAACTGCATATCAGTTCGTATTTTAATGACATTTGTAATTTTAAATATAAAGAAAATTACTGAAGTCGGCATGGCAGGGGGAAAGTTCTGCTATAATAATAAATACACCCAACAGTCACACACATAGTCCTGATACTAGGTTTTTTATCCGAGCACGACAAAGTGACTGCACTACACCTGATGGTAAGGGTAGTGCAGTCCACAAACCAACGACCACCGCCAAAAATTGAGTTTGAGTTTTTTTTAGAGTAAGACTGTATCGTTGACAGTACCTACGAGGGACTTACGGTCCCACCACACCCAGATCCGAAACCAAAATTTCTGGATCTCTCTGGTATATTCTCGTCCGTGTCGAGTGATAAAATCCGTGTAAATGGGGCTTTACTGCTATTCCTTGAAGCGCCTATCATCTCAAAGCAAGAAAACAAGTGCCGGCATAACATTTAAAAGACCTGTCAACCGGCACATCTCAATCCAAAAAACAATTAACGGTAATGTAAAAGAGTTCGCAGGAAGTGTAGTATAAACATGCGTGATTAACTCCTTACACTTAACGCAAGCTGAGAAAACATTGTCGGAAGGGATTGTGTTTTTTGACCGACTCCAAAAAAGAGGAGCTTGTCAAATCACTGTTTTGTGTGTGTTACGCGATATCGCTGCCAAATGCGGAGCGACTTTGATGTTTTGTGTTTGATAGGGTTCATTCCGACGGTGGTCCCATAATTCTGGTTAAGATCTGATGATGGAGTACAAGGGAATATAGGTACTTCCACGGATAACAGAAATGCACCACGATTCTGGTTTAAACTCGCTGAAATAGGCTTAGAAACTGTGGGTGTTTTTAATGTATTTTTTTTATATGATTGAATGACGAGACGAGTAAGGCGCTCGCCTGATGGTAAGCGCCAGGCCTACCTATAAACAGAAGCAACACCACACATAACATTCAATTACAAAGCACCTCATGGCACGGAACAGCGTTCGTCACCCTGAGACATAGTCCTTCAAACTGAAACACAACAGTGCTTACACACTGTTACTTGGCAGCAGAAAAAGACAAAGCGGTGGTACCAACACAGACGGCCTCTCGCATACGAGGGACCTACCCCCTTATATACATTTATCTGGCTTGCTTTCTATATATTTATCTTGGGTAGAATATTTCCAAACTCACTTGATCTCCCGTTTAATATCATCATAGTCCCTTTGCGTGTCGAGCCTGGCCTCAAGCCTCGCTATGTGTTGCTTCTTCTCGTCCAGCCGCTCTTCCAGCCGCTGCAGCTGCTGAGCGTGCGCTTCTTGCAGCGCTGAAAGCGACGCTTGGAGCCTTCGCACGTCTTCTACTAATTGAGCAATCTGGGGGAAAAGAAATTCACATTTTTGAAAAACGAATTTCGTATTTGTGTTATAATGTGTAAGTTTGTTTGTTTGGATGTTTGTCCGTCAATCACGCTGAAACTACTGAACGGATTTTGATGAAATTTGGTATACAGACAGAGTATGAGCTGACTTGGGTGATAGGCTACTTTTTATCCCGGAAAAAGCAGATCACGCGGGCGGAGCTGCGAGCAAAAGCTAGTTAGTAATAATAATCATTTAATTTTATGTTAAATATTTTGAAGATGCTATTAACCTCGTCAATGTTTTGTTTATTTCGCTATCAAGACATTGCGCCCCTAAACGGTCCCTGCTAAGCCATCGACGTATTTTTATCCTAAATAATGTTGAGACTGATGAAATCTCAGATAATTAAGGCGAGATAACAGAAAAGTATTAAAGTAACATTTACAAATATGTAGGTAAATGGCGGCAGTTTATGGCGACCCATAAAGATGGATCAAATTAATAATGTCAAGATTTACAACCATGTTTTCGATGTCAAACGCAAGGTCTTGTTGAAATGATAATATTTTTTTATCCGAGGACGGCAAAGTGACTCTACTACACTTGATGGTAAGTGCAGTTTAAAAAAACAACTGACAATGAGTACTAATTGAACCTCTGCTTACCCTTTGTGGGATTATGCTACACGAAAATAGAGTACCACGATGTAAATCATACTTTTATATGTTTTTATGAATTAGTACAAGTATATAATGAATGTCCGGGTATGCGGTTCCGGTCTGAAATAGAGACCCCAAAACAGACAGACGACCCAAGTCATAAAATAAGTTTAATCAAAATTCGAAATCCGACTCCAAAATTAGCTCCAAATATCCTCTAAAAACTCCGGTCTTGGAGTTTTTAGAGGATATCATTATTTTTTAAAGTCAAAATTGTATGAATCCACATCGCAACTTAACTCCATCGAATTTTATTTGCCATTTTTTTTATTTCCATGTATATAAATAAAAAAGCTAAAAACATCCGAATTAAGAATCTTGAAGAAGTTGGGTAAAAAATAAGTACCTACAAACTCTAATATGTATAACGAGTTCAATTAACATATCCCGAATTTTAGAAACATCCAAAGATTTTCCTATTGCCATGATAGGCAGACGAGCAAGCGACCCGTCTGATGATGTCAGCGCCGATCATGGACCTAGGCATGCCAGGGTCACAGCCAAGTTGCCTATTACCGATGCACATGATTTTAATAGAAGCTACTATAGCTTCATCGATACAAAATGATTTTATAACGCATACAGAATTATAAGCAAATTACAGGCCACATTTCCGTTCGACAACTGACGATCCGTTCATAAAATCAGCACATGTCATACTTCGATCCTTTTGTGATCATATGCCACGCTATTTTGAACCGTATTGCCATTGTATTATAGCTGGTCGATAAAGTTGGGGGTATAATAAAGGTGTGCAGACATGTTATTTGCTGGCCTTCGGAAGGTATCAATTGAGTAGTGGGGTCGCTCGGCCGTGAAGATGTTAATCGTTGCAAGATGAATGTCGCGGAAATTGTAGTTGTATATTTGATCGGGTTTTTTAAAACTATATTACTACGACTAGCTTTTGCTCGCGGCTCCGCCCGCGTGAACCTTTAAAATTGACAAAGTTTCATACAAACTTTCATCCCGTATTTTATCCTCTTGGGGGTAGAATTTATCAAAATCCTTTCTTAGCGGATGCCTACGTCATAACATCTACCTGCATGCCAAATTTCAGCCCGGTCCCTCCAGTGGTTTGGACTGTGCGTTGATAGATGTATGTCAGTCAGTCAGTCACCATTGAGTTTTATATATTTAGATATAAGCGTTTCTTTGTTTTATCCGAGCACGGCATACATAGTGACTGCATTGTTTGATGGTGAGCTCAGTGCAGACCAGGTCCACAGATATTTATTTCATGTCAGGGTGGTATAGTACCGCAAGTCCCTCATAGTTCCTGATACCCAAGAACCAGGCTAAACGTGTGTGGGGTGAAGACTATGTGTGTGGCTGTTGGGATTATTTATTTATATATATTATATAGTACTCTTTCACATTTTTAAATATTAAAGCTACAAGAAATAAATAAAACATTTAGTATTATAAAAAAACATTACCCTCCAATGGCGAGGCCTAGAACCTAAGTCACCGGCGGTTAGGACACCAGAGAGGGAAACCTCCTCACAATGCACGCCGTGTCCAATAATACCGCTTTCTGTATCTGGCTTTTGACCCAACGACCAATTGAGAGCCTCTGAAGATGTTGGTCGAGGCTCTTCGTTATCAACCCATGGGCAGAGACGACTATCGGGACAATAATTGTTGAGCCCACATCCCACATGTGTGCCATAGTTATTTTATTTTTATGAGCTTTATTCAACAAACCAATTCACTACTCAGTTTTCCATGAAGCCCCAATTACTCCCGATTTTAAAGTAACATGTAAAAACATAGTATATGACGTAAAAAGTGTTAGGCCGACAGAACCGCTACTAATGATTGTCTTAATTTGACTCCCTGACCGCTATTAACAAGCTGTGCAGGTCAGAGGATGTAGCGGGAGCGGGTAAAAGCCAAATCTAAACTTGGAAGACGAGTGGTAAATTTAATGGCCGCAGAAATCGGCCAAACATGAGTAGAGCCAAATGTAAACTTGGGAAGACGGATGGTAATTTTGATGGCGGCAGAATTAGGCCTAACCCTCTCATGAGTAGAGGACGCATGTGCCCCGCAGTGGGATAGCGTAATACAGGGTTGGTTGTTTTTAAGAGCATAGGCCGACAATCGAGCAAGTGGTCACGTGATGGTAAGTGATATCCACCATCCATGTACATCCATAATACCAGAAAATCATTGGCGCGTTGCCGGCTTAAAAGTCGAGAGGGGGATTTGGGCCTCCGGATATCTTAATTACCTTACGAAACACAGCAATAAGTCGCTACTTTACGTCGGTTTTCTGTGAGACAGTGGTAACGATCCGGTCGAGCCGGCCCATTTATGTTTTGAATGTGATTATCTATCAAGAATAGTCACTCAATATGTTGAAGTTATCAGCTGAAGAAGTTACGGTTTGGTTTATTACATTTTTATACATCTTGACAATATATAAATAATTTATTTTTCAGGTAAATTTAGTATAGATGTATTGGGGTGATACAAACATATACGATCTTATCAATACAATTATGTGTGACCTGAAGTGATACCGTGTTTCAAATTATTTATATTTTTTTTAATTATAAAGGCTTTGAAATCAAATAACATAGTTTTATATCAGGTTACATACAATAAAATGAATACTTCGGCTTAGCTACATAGAAAATTTCCACATCAACGTTTGTACCACCCAAGGGCTCCTTCGCAACCCTTCCCTGACAATTACCTCCAATGATCACCACGAACAATTATGTTTCGACCACCGGCCGTCACAGTTTCGGCTTTTTATTGCAGGACGACCACATTTTTAGTTTAATTGCTGATTGTCGAGCTCAGGGGGTGTGACGGCTCCATTAGAAGTTCAAAAAACACCTTTTACTAAAGATATAAGAGTTGTGATTAGAGTTTATTGCTTGTTACATGGTTGGGAGAGTTCAGGAGGTCCTTTTAGCGACGCAATGTATCGTGTAGGAGTAAAAGCGTATTTAAGTAAATAATTTGCTGAGTCGTGTAATTCTGATTACGTAAACATTATGTTTAATGCTCTGTTGACATGTTAAATATTGCGTAATATATTATTATTAAATATTTTTAACAATTTCTTTACTAGCCTGAGTGGTTGATGGTAAATGTCACGCATAACACAGAACTTTGGATTACAAAGCATTGCATGGCGCTTGACTGTGTTCATCACATCATAAGTTGATACGTCTCATAATGCCCATTAAGTTGACTGGCTGCAATGTCCTTCAAACGGCAACACAGCAGTGTTTATACACTGTTGCTTGGTGACAGAAATAGATAAAGCGGTAGTACCCAGACGGCCTCTCGCATACCAGGGACCTACCACCTTTTAACTTACAATATTAGACGCATCGCGAATCCATACTTTCCAGTCAAAATCCTTGATCATATACAATTTCAAAACCATATTGGTATAGTTGTTTAGGATTACTCATACCTGAATGGAAGTTATAAAACTAACCATACCATAAATTACAGAGTTTTAATCGAACCAGTTGATAAGGCACCGGAGACGTTATTCTGTTATTTATGTGCGCCGGCAACATTAGCATTGTGCGAAGGGAGCGCTAAAAGAATGCACTGATAGCACTCACGAAGTCAAGTCAACGTTTGATGCATAGTGAGCAAGTTTTTACCTAGGTTCTATTTCAGTCTGACTAGGTTTTAGCTCATATGGTAGAGACAGTTACTGGCTTTCTTGTAGTGTAAATTTTGAGAAGATTGGTGGAGTAATTTTTGTGATATGATGCCTCAAATGTTGGTAGTTGATTTTCTAGATGTTTCGAAAATTAATGTGATTTAACTCATTAATATTTGATTAATAAGTAACAGCAGTTTGCTGGTATTTAAAATACTAACTACAAAACTATAAACCATAGACTTGACTATTCGCGCAAAGATTCACAAACTTCGACCATAACCAATATTCATAGACAACACAACACCGAACAGGTACAAAACAAAAGATATAAAAAAACAATATATTTTGTGTCATAAAAGCGAAACCGACGCGACGGAAACTCCGCCATTCGGTTTTATAACTGAAAAGCATAGACAAGCAATAAATGAGCTTCGCAACTTATAATTGCTTCATTTTGTTGTCTACGGAGCCGAACGTCTGAGCGTTTTGATTTGCGTTTGTCTATTAGTTCGGGGATATCGCTTGTCGATGGTATTGTAGATAGCGAGTTAGGAGAATCCGAGGCTTTGTCACTGTCGTAATCTTTGAAACACGATTGTCGGTGGTTTAGTTTTTATTAAAATAGCTTTCATTTATTATATTACGTGGCATGAACTAAATTAAATAAGATGGTGCAGTGGATATCAGTTATTAATTGAGATTATCCATAATCGTGTACATTTTACACTAGATTCACTTAACATGTTAGGGTATGATGGGTGTGTCTCCATTGCAGTCTATCGTTACTGATTATTGTGTTTTACTTTTTATTTAATATTGTTTAGTAAATATCGTCCCTGATTGCGTTACTTGTTAAGTGATATTACTTGCCGTTTCACTTATGACTAAAAACTTATTTAATTACATTTATATTTTCAATTAACATTATCGAAAACAATCACATCACTCAAATCCTAAAATCAACCGTCATCGCATCAAAAGTCCATAGACAAGTTTTGCGCGGCAGTTTTTGCCGTCGCCGCCATAACTGCGCGTGTCAAAAACAAATTGACGTCCGAATTGCAACAGTGCCGGCGCGTTTCACACATTTATTTTTCGCTGGTAACACTCGTGACGTAATGATTGATGACAGTTGACAGGCGATTGGTGACAGCTGTCAAATAGATCCCCGCCGCGGTTTGAATGTAAATGTGAAAGTGATTAAGTTGTTTTACGGATTTATCGATACTTAATTGTTATATTTGTTTTATGGCTTTGCATTAATAGAAGGGCTGTGGCTTTTTGGTCAAATTTAGACTTTACTTAATAATTACATACATATTACGTGTATTATGCAGTCTTGACCCTAGACTGACATTTAATGAATGCTCGAACGAAAACTTCAAAGATAACTTCTTGGTTAGATACAAAAATAAAGATTACTACAAATTGCTATAGATTTCATTATTATACCTGCAATAATATACTTTAAAATCCTTTAAATCTCTATACGGTTTCTTTCATTTACATCTCCCTATCTTTTACACATATGCCCCCTTGATTTAACTTACACGAATTGTATTTTAGATATATTTTCTACGTTAAACTTCACTCACAAAGTTAAAATAAAATCTATCGACACACGCAACTGTACAACCCCAGCGCTGTCTATTAAAATATTTTGATGGCGTCCATTTTAACCCTTTTAATTCATACAATGACGAGCGACCGTAATGTTTGGTAAAACGAGAATCGGGTAGTGGACGTCTGGCATCGGTCAATCACGCCATTTGCGAACTACGGTACAAAAATCTATGGACGAAGTTTATGGGAGATGTGGGGGCCATGCCCCCAACGAGACTAAGGAATGTGGACTGTATTTTTGATGATAGTTAGTATTTTCAACTTCCTTGCAGTAGTTATCAACTTTGGTTTTAAGAAGTTGTTTTCTATCTGTTTTCTTTGTGTAAAGAAGAAGTGGAAGAATATGTTAGGTATTAGACGGATAATATTAAAAGTATTTCAATTAATAACGTAGACTTTATCACCGTCAAAGTAAGCAGGATCAATAAAATAAATACTTTATCACACATAAAGTACGATGATGTCAGGCCAATTAATGACAGATGATGTATCGACTACCGTGACTTACGTGGTTTTCCCTCATCTAATTTTATATATACTTGCATAATCATTTTCTCATATCTATTTCAATATGCTTTGCTACTTAAAAATGGCATTTGTACTATATCCCCCCTATGATACTCTAATTCCGACGCCTTGCAAAAAGTAGTAAAGTCTAACGCTGAAGCTTTGCAACGTCTTTTTGTTTCGTTCTGTTGGTATTGCTCGCGCCGTCAGCGAGTACCGGGTTGCTACTATGAAAGGAATATCGACTGACACTTTGTATCTAACATTTTTAGTCGAAAAAATATTTTAATGTCTGTCTATTTATAACAGATAATGTATAGACAATAACATCTAACATATTTTTATGTAAAAAATTTAGATATTGGTCGCATGCAGTCGATATGTATATTGAATTTCTTATTTCAAATCATAAACTAGGATTACAAAATACAACTTATGTACTGTAGGTGATTGTAATAAGGAAGTGAATTGAAGACAAGAAAATCATCTTAGTATAATTTTAAGACTAGAGATTTTATGTAAGTACTAAATAATAAATATTGACTTTGATCAATACTAAACAACTTGATTGTAATCGTTGTTAATTGTTACGTTAAAGTGAAGTATCGTGTGTATCAACACTTGTCTAGTGTCCTGATGTTTCGGAGGTTCTTGATATGCCATCTATCTATATATTAATTTAAGAGTATCAATAGAAACTCAGAAAGCTTTTAATTGGTAATTTATTAGTAGATTTGTAGAAGTATTGGATCTTTTGATATTTAACTTGCATTTTCTCAACTGATACGAGAATTTCCGAGTAAGTCTGCAGGTCGACTCGGCATTTCCCCATTTTAAAATTCGTCGAGTAATATCGCCGACGGACGGCCACTCATGTTTGACCAGTTTGACAGATCGTCCACACAAATGCTTTATGACTGCCAAAATGGCGTATTATGTTGCATTTGTTCTTCTCCACTTTTGTGAAGGATGTATTGTCAGCTCGGAATTGATTCCATTTGTTGCTCTTACTTCTGATTTTGATGAGTTTTCGATTCACCTTTACGTTTGGATTGACGGGGCTCAGCTTTGATGTCTGTTCTGAAGTTACTTACAAATGTTCGTTTCTGATGCTTTTGGGTCTATTTTATTTTATGTTTTTGAAATTCTCGATTGTGTTGTTGTAGGTTATAAAAATATTTGCTGTTTTATGTTACTATTAAATTTAATAGCAGATACTTCTTGCTTAGACTTTTTTTCTAGTGGGATGTTATTTTAATTTTATCTGACAAAATATACCTGATAAATGCCTACTAGTCAATGTTGATTCAGTAAGACGAATTGGCATTTTTTTTATGAAAGGGGAAGCAAGCCAGCACCTCACATGATGGTATTCAACAACCGATGAAAGATGACATGTCTCTAATCGATTCTTCGACATTATTGAACTGGACTCACTCAGGTGAAATGCCGTCACCATGACACGGTAAATTCTCTTTGCATATACTTCTATAATCAGCATAATAGTATGACACATAAAATATACATGTTGAAACTAATTACCATCGTGCCACGAAAATAGCGTAGCCGCGTCATTTGGGATTAAAAGAAAATTGGTGCAATAGTTATTACACGTTGTAGAAGGCGATAGATCATGAAGACTGGCGTTTCGGCTAGATATCTAGCCTAGATTATTTTAACTAACTGCCTCGGTGGGCGTTAAAAAAATAGTAAATTTCGACTGTGCAATTAAAAGTGCATGCGATGTGCAAATTTTAGGAAAATGGTGGAATGTTGTAATTATTTTGGATTTATTTCCTTACTGATAAACTGCAGTTAATACTGGGTGGAAAAACGAAATGGAGATTTTGGAATATGAAATATTCTGCTTCATACCTAGTGATGCTTTAGTGAGTCATTGGTGTAGTAGCATCGTACTTAGTTTAATAAATTGGTAAGGGCTGGAGTTGGAATTCCAAGCCAGACATTCATTTAGGATTTTTTTAGATTTGAAAAATCACTCGACAAACTTATGCATTCCAACATTTAGTTTCTAAGTCTAAATCCCCCTCCTCCTTCCCAATCCCTTAATTATTATTATCCTTTTCCTTTAAGGTCGGTAATGCACCAATGCACAATGATGCTTCTGGTATTGTGGGTGTACATGGGCGATCAGGTGATCCACTCGTTTGTCGGTGTAAGCTATTAAAAAAAACATTTCAGTGATATGAACTGCTGATTTATAGCTGTAGCATATAATTTATCAGCGCAGTGTACTTTGCATACATTATTGTGACAAGGTTGAGGTTGCCGTCACCACTTGGAATGGTACGATATTGTTGGAATTTATTATAGTTTTTTTTACATTTTGAGTTATATATAAAGCTATAAATTACAATGTTTATTGTAGGAATAGTAAAATGGTGACGAATATCAAAAGATATCATTTCGATGTTGTAATAGTCTTTTGTCCGGGTCAGTCATGTAAATTCTGTATATATATGTGCCAAATTTTAAATTTCTAGCTGTTCTAGAAGTGACCTTAGTGTTTTGATGACGTAGATAACTTAGTATCAAAAGCAACATCGACATTTACAAAGCAATTTTACAAGGTGGTAGATCCCTCGTTTGCGAGAGGCCGTCTGGGTTGGTACCACCGCCTTGTCTATTTCTACCGTCAAGCAACGGTGTGTAAGCACTGTTGTGTTTCGGTTTGAAGGAAATTGAAGCCAGTGAAATTACTGGGCATTATGAGACTTAGCATCTTATGTCTCGGAGTGACGAGCGCAGTTCAGTGCCATGCAGTGCTTTGTAATTCAAAGTTCTGTGTGGTGTTGCTTCAGTTTATGGGAAGGCGTTGCGCTTACCATCATCTAGGATACTTCTATACGATATCGATCGGAAATTTTATAATTTAATTGCTTATTTATTTCATTTGTGAATTATCATTGTAATTCAGTTCTTCTTTGTTTTTTAAGGTAGCTAGCGTAGTTTCGCTACGTCGTTTTAATGGCGTGAATTAGCTGATTTAGCTGTACTGCACCGAAACTGCATTGGTATAATTATTTTAATTTATTTTCGACGGCCCCTATCGCTTCGTTGCCATCTTTTGAACCAATTTCGAGGTTGAATTCTTTATTCTGTCAGTATTGTGCTTTGATAATACAAAAATCTGCCTTATTTCTATTTAAATTGACCAAAGCAGTTTTAGTTAAGTAGTGCCGGCACACATGCCAGTTAATTCGTAAGAACACAGGTCATGGGTTCGATCCCCATTGCGGTTTCTAAGCCCCACAAATATTTGTGTTATGGATCCACACCCTTGCATACCTGAATATTTTGCGTAAGAATTTCGATGGTATGTGAAGTTTACCAGCCCATAGGCCAGCGTGGTGGAATAAAGCCTTATTTCATTAGTAGAGGAAGCCCGTCTCTAGAATTGAGGTATAGAGTATCATTTATTAAATTAAAATGAACTTAATAATATGGATTTAAAAGTTACCATTTAAAACCTCATATACACGGAGGAAAACTTTCGTACAACAAAGCGGGAAAATAATAGAAAACTTCAAGAGACCGCATCATACGATACCCCGTATTCTCCGAACGCTGCTTTGTGTACGTATGTTTAATTTCTGCCGCCAAGCAACAGTGTGTAAGCACTGTTGTGTTTCGGTTTGAAGGACATTGTAGCCAGTGAAAATACTGGGCGTTATTAGACTTAACATCTTATGTCTCGGGGTGACGAGCGTAGTTCAGTGCCATGCAGTGTTTAGTAATTCAAAGTTCTGTGTGGTTTTGCTTCTGTTTGTGGTCAGGCGGGGCGCTAACCATTAGGCGAGCGTCTTGCTCGTCTCTTCTTTTAATAAAAAAAAAGTTATTTTAGATAGTTTTCGATAGTGGCTATATTCTCGTTTCTATCGTTCGATAAATGTTCTCCGTCTAAACGAGCCCTCATTTATTATTGCTTTCTTCTTTCTATTATAATAAAAATTGTTTATGGATGTTTCATTTTACATCTCAGCTCAGACTATTATAGAATTATTCCAGTCTACTCCCGTTCCGGAGATTGATGACGCTACAGGATCCGTTACGTCATCTGTCCTCGCTTCGTATTGAAGGATTGTCTGTGTGTTATTATAGCGGATCCAAACGGTTCTATTTTAGTTGATCAAGTGCAAAATTGCATGTGATTTGAATCGTCTGCTCATAAACAGAAGGAACACTACACAGAATTTCGTATAATGGACTGGGCTCGTTACCCCGAGACGGAGCTTATCACAATGCCCCATAATTTCACTGGCTTCAATGTCCTTCAAACAGAAATACAATACTTGCACACTGCTGCTTAGTGGCAGAAATAGGCAAAGCGTAGGTACCACCCACCTACCCAAACGGCCTCTCGCATACGTAGAAGAAGAGAGCATATTCTTTCCTTAAAGGCCGGCAACACATTTGCAAGTCCTCCGGTGTTGCAGGTGTTCATGGGCGGCGGTGATCACTTACCATCAGGTGAGCCTCCTGCCCGTTTGCCCGTTATTTCCAAAAATAACTAAACACCTAACAAAATATGTGTTAAAATTTTTATTGATATTGTAATACTGAGTCCATTTTGTATCAGTCACGAATCACGATATCTCCTAAAACAGTCGTGTCGCACCCTTCTTGATTAACTCGCTACCCCTATATTTAACCCCTTCGTGTCCCGAAAGTACATATTTTTGCATTCGTCTTGTAGTCGTATTTGCTTTTAGCTTGCATACGGGTTGACGTTGAATTAGAAATACTGAATGTGTTTTGAGTGTAGTCGTGAGGGTAGGCAGAGCGTAGTTCAGTAAAGACCGCCAATAAAGTTTTTTAGGGGTGAAATAGTAAAAAAAAATTTTGAAGTGATAACTTCTTATGGGAGGGTGAACCGAAACGTTCCGTAACGCGAGCGGTCCATTGACCAGCCAGCGTTAGCTGACCTCCCTGGAACAACGATAATTTCGAAATCCCAGGTGGCGCCACACAGTGACCAGTCGGCTTGGACCGGACTTTCACTAGACTTTGACACGACTTTGACACGATTTTGACACGACTTTGACACTACTTTGACACGACTTTGACACTACTTTGACACGACTTTGACAGGGCTTTGACCGGACTTCGTAACGTAACGCGTTAAGGGAAGCCAGACAGAGTGGCGCCGTAACGTAACGCTTTACGGCGCCACTCTGTCTGGCTTCCCTTTCTCTCACGCATACGGTATCAGTAGGCAGGCTCCTCCGCTCTCACTTTAACCAACATTAGTTTAAGTGATCACTTCTGTCGAGTGTCCCGGGACGCACACTTTTTTTTTTGATAAGCCTCATTTATTTAAGAGTCTGAATGATAAGACTTTTATGACGCCTGCGCATAAATTATTTATCTCCCTAAAAGGATTGATTTTGCAACTGGTCTTTCTTCTAAGATTTTTTTATAGCATAGATCGGCAAACGAGCAAGTGGGTCACCTGATTTTAAGTGATCTCCACCGCCCATGCACGCCAACAACACTAGAATAATCATAGGCGCGTTATCAAGCTCAAAGGGAAGGGATAATTAAGGGATTGAGAAGGGGATTTGGGCCTCCGGATATTTTATTCATACGAAACGCAGCAGTAAGCCACTATTACTATATACCATACTACTTTACGTGGGTTTTCTGTGAGACAGTGGTAACGACCCGGTTGAGCTGGCCCATTCATGCTGTAGAGAAAACTGTCTACATCATGGCTCTACCACTAAAGTTTGTTTGAATGTTCTAATAAATTTAACATTTCCAGTACCACTGCATCTGCATTACCTTCTTCGTGCTATTTGCACATCTTCTAAATGGTTTGTCTCGTTTGTGTACTTACTCTAATTAGAAAGGACGGATAACTAATGTTTTATATTGAATTTGACGCTTTTTTATATAATTTATCTTTGTGATTAAAGAGTTAGAGATATTTCTGAATAAATGATGTAAATTAACTTAAGATGCTTAAAATTGTCCTTTTAATAATAATTAAACAGGTCACTAATAATAATAAATGGTAATAGATAATGACAAAAACCCTTATAAATATATTTTTTATCACTGAAGGTCAGTAATCGAGCGTTTTTTATGGAAAAGGGGGCAACTGAGCAAGTGGGTCCCCTGATGGTAAGCAATCACCACCGCCCATAGACACCTACAACACCAGAGGAATCATCGGTACCCGCTTTTGAGGAAAGAGAAGGCTCTTTTATTGAAGGTACCTAAGTCAAATGAATAAGCTATGAATACCTTTCAAGCTATAGCTTGATGCGTTGAAGGAATGGTGATTAGTTAGCCTAACCCCTCTCATTCGGTAGAGGAGGCCCGTGCCCAGCAGTGGGACATGTATAATACAGGGCTAGTAAAAAAAAATCATTAGGCAGCATCAAAAGTTGCGATTTAAAATATGGGTTTAAAAACATTTTTCATTATTAATCACAATCGATTAAGTGCACCTTCACAAAAACCGTTCAAAAGATAAATGGCTCATTCAATTTTAGTTCAACTGTCGGAATTTGCGATATTTAAACCATGCAGTGTCATAGATTAAGTAAAATATACGGTAGATACCCGCTAATGCCTACATACTCAGTGTCTCTAGAAGGCCTTTGAGAAATCCTCGCTATGCAAGCTGACAATTAGCTTTTTGCCGAAGTAGGTTGGCTATTTTCTAGAAATAATTCCTCACAACGAAGGCGAACGTGTAATGAACCGTGGTTATTAAACGTTGATGCAATTATTATAATTTGAGATGATTGAGATTAAAATTATCAAGTAAATGGGACGTTGAGGCAAACAATATTTTACTAGACATGTTGTTGTAGCACAAATACTATTCGCCTATTCTATATATTTTATTCACATTCTTTTAGTTATTTAGTCACTTTTTAATGGAATATAGAGTACTAATAATACTCAAAGTTTAGACTAAGATTTGGAGAGTTCAGTAATGATTATTTTGGTCACCTTCTCAGTAATTAGTTTTTATTAATAAAGTACTAATTATTTTTATTTTGCTACATTTTGGTTGATCATATTAATACACCGATGCTGGGCACAGGCCTTTGATGCTAATCAGAGGGGATATGCAGATCATATTTTAAGAAGTTTTATTACTTGCATATTCCATATTCAGTACAACGTGTCGAGACTTGCAAAATGCTGGAGGGAGTCCACCGGAACAAGCTAAATTTTGAAAGTGGTCTATGAGAAAAAAAAAGTCTGGGAACCTCTGTTCTATAGTCTCGACTCTTCGTATTCATTTAACCTATCAAGATCACAGCTAATATCAATACTGCGTTGCTACGTGCATGTAAAGGTACACTATCGGGCTAATAAACGGTTATTAAATAAGCACTCGTTGAAGTGTGTAACAATGGAGACAAATTACATCCCATTCAGATACATACAGACCTGTAATGAGCGTAGCACAATAGAAACACTAACCTCGTGGCACCGTGATTATCGACGATTGATTCCTTGTAAATGTGTAGTTATATGCAGTTTATATAGTTGAATATTAATACAAAATAGGTTATTAAAGTACAGTAAAGTCTAAAGATGAGAGAGCGTTAATGCTCTATCAAAGAAAAAGTAAAGCGACGTTTTCGAAATGTTTATTAACCTTTCATTTTATTAACTTTTTTCTAGGTTAGATCTTTATAAAGACAAACACTTTTGACCTGACTTTTATCTGAGGGACAACTCAAAATTCACGGTTTGAACGTTCTAATATTTTTAGAAATAGACGGTTGTATTTCAGGATATGATTTTTTAAGTATAATTATATTATTTACTTTTCCATATGACATGTTTTCACTTTGAGTACGGTGATTGCTCTTTAGAAGAAAATAAAAACCTATTACAAATTCATTTTTAATAACGTCATCAGTAATATTATAAAGAAGCAATTAATAAGTAAGTAATCAGTAAGTTTGTAATATTTTTATTATATTTGTGTGTGTTTATGGGGATAATCTCTGGACGTACTGATCTAATTTTGAAAATTATTTTATCAACAAGTAGCTATATTATCTGTGATAACTATAGGTTATTAAAAATCAGAAATATAATGGAGAGAGAACAAAACAACATGAAAAAGACTTTTGACGCGGGCGAAGTCACTAGCAAAAGTTTATAATCCCTTAATTGCACTAATATATAGGTAAAGTATGATCGCACGCCACATAAGGACAGAGACATGACTGTACGATTTTATAATAATCGTTGGTAAAATAGTGGCACAGACAGACCGCGCAATAAGGCGGCGTCTTTGGTCTATTTTTTTATGTAATTAAACACTATGAAATTTTAATGGCGCGTGTGCCGGAGGGGATTTTTTCATGTTTATTTTAACGTAAATATGTTAAATGACAGCAGACGAATTGTTTTTAGCATTTCTAGAACATTCGTTAGGCTTTAACATCTCAATGGTACATTCTATTTATATTCAAAATTATTTCATCCAATATGATTTCTATTGTTTTTTTTTATTATTATTTGATTGAATGACGAAACGAGCAAAGCGCTCGCCTACCTATAAACAGAAACAACACCACACATAACTTTGAATTACAGAGCACTGCATGGTACTGGACTGCGCTCTTCACCCCGAGACATAAGGTATTAAGGTAGGTATTAAGGTATTAAGTCTCATAATGCCCACTGATTTCACTGGCTTCAATGCCCTTCAAACCGAAACACAACAGTGCTTACACACTTACACTTGGCGGCAGAAATAGACAAAGCGGATACGGAGAATGAATGCAGCGAATGAACTTGGCGATAAATAAATAAATACATCCGACAATCACACCCATAATCCTGAGCTTATACTAGGTCAACCTGTATCGTGGATATCTGGAACGAGGGACTTGCGGTCCCACAACACCCAGACCCGAAACAAATATTTGTGGATCGCACAAACATTTGTCTCGGTGCGGGGATCGAACCCACGGCTTCTCGCTACGCTGCCGGCTACTCGCCCACTGCGCCACGTCTGTCAAATGTTCCTTTGTAACTCTTTTACCCTTATGTCTAAGGGCTGAGGGTTGAAAACTGATTCGAGATCAATATGTCACCCGCGTAGGGTTATTTAGGGTCGTGCGGCTTGCAAAAATGTACCCAAGCGTGACTTGTAGTGAATATGCAAAAGTATTGCTTTAGGGTTGCCAGTATTTATAATTAAGATCAGGTATTTTATGTACTCATTAGCTTTGGGGTATTTTGAATAGAGTTCGAGTATTTTTTTACAATTCAATGAGACGTGCAGGTCGTTTGCCTGATGGTAAGCGCCACGCCTGCCCATAAACAGAAACAACATCACCGAGAGCTTTGAATAACAAAGCATTGCATGGTACTACACTACGCACATAATTCCGAGATGTTAAGTCTAATAATGCACTGGTTCGAATATCCTTAAAAACAACAGTAAAATAACTTACACAATACCGCTTGGCGGCAGAAGTAAACAAAATGGTGGTGGGTAACCAGACTGCCTTTCGCATACGAGAGACCTAGACCTTTACTCACAACTATAATCCCCGAAGGGGTAGGCAGAGATATAACCAGTACACATTTCGCCGAGCGTATCTCCATACCATCATGTCACAAAAATTTACCTGCTGGATAATTTTTAGTAAACTTATATTTTTTTGTATGAAAAACAAATTTAAAACGCTCTACCGTAAAGTTCACGTAATGGCGCTTTAGTATTTTTGCCTTTCCTCTGACGAATCAACCAGAACTAGTCTCTCAATTATTACAAAGTATATATTTTGGATTGACAACCCTGTTTCGGGAGAGTGTCCCTGATTGTGCCTCTGCTCATCTTACGCCCGCATTACCCTTTCGTGTTCCTTCCGATAGGGCCTTTGTAACCCACCCCACCCTACTTATCTCTCATACTGACAATTTTCCTTTTTTTTCAGCTTCATCGATTGAGAATAGCGAACTGTGATTAACTTCTTTGAGAATATTAGCTGTTGTTTGAAGTTTTTTTTATTGTGATGAAGCTCTTGGTTCATGGTTATTGTATGGGTGATAACTGTCTTGGATATCGAAATGATGGATTTTTTAAGTCATAAGAGTAAGTGGGTCACATAGTAAGTAATATCCACTGCCCATGGACATCCAGGGTATTAGAAGTCATGGACGCTTTACTGATCTTCACGGAAAGGGAAAATCAGGGGATTGGGGAGGAGAGGGATTCTCCCTGACGTCCCAGCCCCAGAAGAACTTTACGTAAATTATCTCTCGTCACATTAATTATTTACGTCGGGGTTTTTTTTTAATTATTTTATCCTTTTCAATAACATTTTAACCGTCGTGGATTTTTTTCAAATTTTTTAATTAAATACTCAAAACATAACCTCAGGAATCGTTAAATACCACCACGTAACTTCTTCAATCGAATAGTTTCAAAATCGAGTAAAAGTACGCAGTATCGAGTAAGGGGGTGAATTCGTTAACACACTTTCGTAAGTTGGCGAACTACCCCCGTTTATACAGCAAATACGAGGACAAACTAATAAATGTGAATGTTTAATATTCCAAATCATCTTCCCCCTAACGTCGCCCTTTCAATACTTGCTTTGGTTATATCGAATTTGTGGGAGCAGACACTGCGATTAAAATCTGTGCGTTTTATTTGTCGCGAGTGATGAACCGTTGCGCGCTGTTAATGTCAACATGATATTTCATCGTGTAGTGACAGTGAGCATATTTTTTTTATATTTACCGTGTGGATAATTATGTCCGTGGATGAAAAATTACCTAAAATTAATCCTGATTGTTTTATTTTTCAAACATCTGAACATAATACATAGTATATGGTCTATCTTCTTCTATCTTCCGGCGTTATGCGCACTGTTGGCGGTGATCACGTCAAATGACTAATTTGCTAGTTTTTTTTATGACGAGACGAGCAAGGTGTTCGCCTGATGGTAAGCGCGCCTGCCCATAAACAAAAGCAACACCACACAGAACTTTGAATGACAAACCACTGCATAGCACTGAACTGCGCTCGTCACTCCGAGACATAAGACATAAGTCTCATAACGCCCAGTAATTTCACTGGATTTAATGTCCGTCAAACCGAAACACAACAGTGCTTACACAGTGTTACTTGGCGGCAAAAATAGACAATGCGGTAGTACCAACCCAGACAGCCTCTCGCATACGAGAGACCGACCTTGTGTAGTTTATCGGCCTAGTCTTTAATACCATATAGCATATTTCGTGACGACACAATTGCTTTATTTTAACCACGACAAAAAATCGCAAAGCGTCCCGTCTGCCGCCCACTTATCACATTACTGCTGAAGACGTAAGGCGGAACACCCCGGCAGACGTTACGGCCGATTCCGCGAGTGATTTCCCTTGAAACCAATGTACCATATAAATACCATTATTCTGAAACAATTCGCGCTTTCGCTTTCATATTTGAATATCTGAAGGACTCAGGAAATATCGTTCTCAGTTGTTTTGGATACGGACTATAAACTTGAGAGATTGATGAGAAATGTATGTAAAAACCCGACGAGAGAAAGGAGGCACTCACTCATGCTAGTCCTACATTTCCGTCCCATGATGTGATAGGGGACGAGCCTATCGACATACCGGGCACAATTCAGACTCCGGGATGATATTGAGAATTTTATGATAGAAAAACCCAATATAGCTTTTACTCGACCCGGGATCTAACCCGAGACCTCAGCAGAATTTTTACATTTACTATATTAGTATGATTCATGATTAACATCGCCATTGGCTTGGTGGCAGCTTACTTAGGCTGAGAAATCCGACGGTCATTGATTCAAATCAATCGGGTAATCACAGCTTATATTTGAGTTTTCAATCACATCATGGGATGGAAATACACTCGGTGAAATGTAGGTGTACGTATTGGTTACACCTTTGCCAATCCCTTCGGGATTACAGGCGTCAGGCCGTATATATATGAATGTTTGGGTGTTTGTGAGTTTGTCAATTTGGATGTTTGTTGGATCACACCTTAATGGTTGAATGGATTAAGATGAAATTTTACACACAGGTAGATAAATAAAATAAATAAATACACCCAACAGTCACATACATAGTCCTGACCCCACAGTAAGATACGAGTCTTGTGTCGTGGGTATCAGGAACTACGAGAGACTTTCGGTCTCACAACACCCAGACCCCGAAACAAATATTTGTGGATCACACAAACATTTGTCTCGGTGCGGGGATAGAACCCGCGGCCTCTCGCTTCACAGCCGGCTACTCGCCCGCTGCGCCACGGAGGCTGTCATATATACCCAAGAACTATGTTTAATTATCACATACACGACCAAGGAACCTCTCCATCAAACTCAGCGCCCTACAAGGCGTTTCGAACAATCAATTTGTCGAAGGTTGTTACATTCTTATCTGTATAAGACGATTTTACGAACGAATTAATTCCAAAAAGCCACCCCGGCCCACCCCCCAAACGAACCCGTTCTATTGTTTGTAGTACATACGTTACAGGATTAATGGATATTACGTTATTCTGGAGTTTTTGGGGGTTTTCTTTGATTCGGTTGTCGCGCCGGTGATCGAAAGGGAATTTAAATGGAAGCATTTATACAGGCCGGCATGATTCTAGTGACCATCGATAAACTAATTGTCTGTCAGTGGTCGCTGGGTTTTTTGGACTGCACTACGCTTACCATCAGGTGTAGTGTAGTCACTTTGCCGTGCTCGGATAAAAAAAAGAAAGAATGGATTTAAAAACCGGCCAATTGCCGTTCTTTTGCCGTTAGAAAGCTACATTATCACTGAGTAACATAGACTACTTTTTATCCCGGAAAAAGCAGATCACCCGGGTGGAGCCACGAGGAAAAGCTAGTTTACAATAAACTAAGAAAAGTCAGAGGTGCATGCCTATTTTACACAATCCAACATAAATAAAACACATTAAAAAAAAGCATTTCAATTTGAATCCAAATAAACTCATTTTAATAAATCGCTCTATCGTCCAATAACAATAAATACCGATTCGAGATCGGTAATAGATTAAAATAACCGATAATGGACAACTTTATACACCATAGACAAAATAGAGGGGTCGGATTAGGGTTCCGCTATCATTGATCACGCCTGTATTGATTATTGATTGATATCGATGGTTCTGTGGGGTGCTTTTATTGACTGAACCACAATCGGCTATTGTGGCAAGATTTTTTAGGGTTGGTTTTTGGGGGTAGTTTTTTTTTATATCATAATTGGAATAATTGATTATTTGGATTCTGTGTCAATATGTTTTGAGTTTGTTTAGTTTCGCGTTGAGGGTTTCAACACAAATTATTTTATTAGGTTTTTGTTTTGACGTGTGACTTGTCAATGTAGGATATAATATACTAGCTTTTCCTCGCGGCTCCGCCCGCGCGATTTGCTTTTACAGGGATAAGAAGTAGCGAATGTTACATAATGATAATGTAGCTTTCTAACGGCAAAAGAATTTTTGAAATGGGTCCAGTATTTTTTTAGTTTATTCGTTACATACAAAAATACAAATCTTTCCTCTTTATAATATTAGTGTAGATTAAAATACTTTGGATAGTCGTGCCAAGCGTTAAACGTTAGAACCAGTGATGCTCAAGTGTCTTTCTTCTTTCTGTCTGGAATTAACATGGCGTAATTCCAGGGTCCGCCTCTAATCAAGATTTGACGATGGGTTTGTTGTCGTGTGGGGCGACCCGCCCTCTAGCCCCCACAATCCGCAACAGGAACGCAGGTGTGAATAAATGCAGAATGCTGGTGAGAGTGAGAGCCTTAAATGTCGATGGCCACTTCACTCCAGTTATTCCACTATGACATCCAGCTAAATTTTAGTTTGATATCCCGTGACGCTGTGCTTTGGTAAAGCTACTGACGATTCATCTCCCATAATTTATACAGAACTAACGCCACTCATCCTTTGCGCGATCATCGGAAGTATGCCTTTAATATTTAGCCATGTCCATATTTTGTTATAATTAAATACAGATGTATTGACTACGTTCATAATGTAAATCCTCGCAACAGTACTCCTCGCATAAAGCATAGACAAAACAAATCCATAGACAATATAGATTCGAACGCCTCCATATTCGCGCTCACACTTCAATATGCGAAATTGACACCGCAATATTACAAACAGAAATAAGATTGCCTCGAGCCTCCCCGTGCGGGGCGGGGGAGCGTGGGGTGTTACTTTATTATCCAGAATGTCTTCACGATTGAAACCAATTGTTAATTGAGCTATATCTATGAAAATTGCGTTTGTTGCGTCGCCGATTCTTATCGGAATTTGTCGTTAAATTTATTACAATGGCGGGTGCGGATTGCGCGCGAAACGCCCGTCTTATTGGATTATGGAATTCATATTTCGAATTGAAGAACTATGGTCAAAATTGGAATCAAAGAATTGAAAAATAATAATTTGAAATTACATACTGTCTCTGATGTCCATATTTATGATTATCGCATGACTTCGTGTTAATATAATACAAAATAAGTTATCTACTATAGACGAAAAATTATGAAGATGTTTGTTCAAGTAGATTAATGAGTTTTCAACAGTTTTAAACAAAAAGTTAAAGTAAGAAACATTAAATTCCATTCTGCAATAATTATATTTAAATAATTAGTGATAAACACCACAAAAACTTAAAATCGTACCTATAGTCTAGTCTAGACGAAACAATAACAATGCAAGACCAGAAAACCTCCAAAAATAATTTCAATACATTAAGCTAAAATACTGCAACAAAACAATTATACAAAATAGGAAGCCGACCGACAATAGTTAGACAAATGAATAAATCCAAATGGAAATTTCCCTATTCGTGAACAATAGTTAGATTTTAGAGGCTGTATCTCATACAGACAGATTGATTGGGGCCTGCTTCGAGGTAAGGAGGTGAGGACGCCGCTGGCTGGAGAGAATTTCTATTTTTGCAATCTCAGTTTTGAATTTGGAATGTTTTTTGAATGTGTTCGACGGTTAGGATTGGTTATTGATGTTTAAGAAACTGTTTATAATTTTATTTTTTGGAATTTATGGTATGGTTGTTGTACTTAAAATTGGTTTGATGATCAAAAACCTTATTGTGAAAAAATACACAAATTCGTGTACCATAACTGATATTGGCATAGACTAAAGAGTCCATACCGATCCTCGTGACTGACTATATCACCATCCCGCACAATCTCGCAAAATCTCAAGTTTCCACATAAATAACATTGCGTTCGCATAAATTTCGATTCTCTCTCCATATTTTGTTACCTGCGCCGTTTGTTACGATTTTATTATGAAAATGAATGGCAGCCAGGCGGGGGAGGGGGTCGGTTGTGGGGAGAAGTGGGGGGAAGGGGGCTTGTAGACGATCAAAAGGGTACCTAATTCGTACATTCGGTACACTATGGTAACTATGGAGTTTTATGGATGGAAATCTTTTATGGGATAATCAAATTTTGGATTATTAATGTTCTTAATTTGCGTCCGGAATTGATTTTCGTGTTTCAGTGTGGGGTTTAGTTTGATATTAAATGTGTTTTGTTATTACTACTGTTCAATCATTTGAAATGTTTTGATATTTGTTTTGAGAAGTTCTAAGATAGTTTCAAAGATAGTTTCAAATAATTAAACCTGAACCGGTTTAATTTCCTGTAACTTGTTTAAATTATTCATCTGGTAATTTAAACAGCATTGATTGCTATTTTTTATCTTTGTTATTAAACTATAACATTAATATTTTGACATTTAGAGTTTTGGATCATAACCTAACTTTGCCAATATAAATTAACTTTAAGGAAGTTTTCCTATCGATCCAAGACAAACATAAATAATTATAATTAAACCAAAAAACAACCGTCATTACGTTAATTGTAACCGCCGTGTGACGTCAACTTATTTTTGACATGTCGCCGCGAACAATTAATTTGCGGCAGCCGCCATTTTGGCGTGTTAAAACGTTTGCCACCATTTTGTATGTTAGAATTAATTGGAATTTATATTTGTTCAAAAACGCTCACGTGTAATTATAACGGTGTGCTTGTCAAAGGCAACTCCTTGTTACGAAAGGAAAAACAACGTTTGCCGAGAGGAATTGAGTGAAAAATTCTGTTACGTGTTGGTTTGTGTTGTAGTGAAGTAGGGTTAAGTGTCGTCAGTCTTTTATTTATTTACAAATATTGTTGAGGTCTTTCAAATTACGAATAGAACCTATTAAGTCTATGGTTGAAACATGGCCAGTTGGATTTATAGTTAGAACACGCTACTTTCAAAAGATTTTGAATTTCGAACATCTTTCCAATTTTAATAACAAACATGCAAAGGAAACCTAAACATCCGAACACGTGCGCTGAGTTAATGCTGAAAGTATTAAACTAGTAGGTACATAACTTTAAGCGTAACGTGGAAACCTGTGAAAATATGTAAATTGATCCTTGGAGATGCCGGACCGACGGACTGAGTGAAATTTGAATATAAACTTTCCGCTGGCATCGTATAGGCGTCATTTATTTCGGACCGACCATAAAATATAATGATTTTTGACGTTGCTAAGGGCGGTATTAATTTTGCGGGCGGCGGTTTATGGCGGGTCTATCGACAGGTAACGTCGGATGAGTTCATTATACTTCGCCCTGGGTTCGGGTGTAGATGGATGAATATGTTATGAAGTTTTCGATTTATATGTACTTTTAAGCATGGCTAATACTCTTTGTCGAAGTAATATTGCGTTACAGCTATCTGTTTGCTATTATGTGTTACTCGCTAGTAGATATGAATGCTACATAACCATCACCGTACAAACTATAGATAGATTACAAAATTAAGTGATGGTAAGATGTAACACGTTAATATATGCTTAATTACTATTACGTATATGATAACTATCTAATTCATAATCAAAATAATATCGATTATCCATCTACACAAACTGTTCGGCTCCAGTTCAATCTCAAGTTTGTATAGTCTAAAAAATATGAATCTCCACAACGTACCAAAACAATTTTCTGCGATTTAAATCAACAAAATGAAATTTGAAATCCATTATCAGCATATCTCCAAGTTTAAATATATTCAGTATAAAAAAATAACCTCAAAACGGACGCCTCTCATCTGAATAAGAGATCGGCAATATTTACATAAAAAACAAATAATACAAGCCCGAGACGGGATGCGTGCATAAAATTAAAATCGATGAGAAATTCTACCCTACGAATTAAATATCATCGCCCTGTCGCACACACACATCCCGCGCACACAGCTATACACAACAAATACACGACGCAAGATCTAGATTAAAGTTGAAGGGTCGATGTGCATCGCGATATTTTAATGGCAGCTTATTCAAATTTCGAATGGCCGTTCTTTATTTGAATTAAGAATAAAAGTCTTGTCTATGATTTGCATGTTCGAAATTTAAATGTGAAATATGAAAACATATATTATTGTTTACACGCGAATCTTCCAGATATGCTAGGCGATTTTTTAACACGCTTTTATTAGCTTCATTTAATTTATTTTTAGATTTATATTTTATAAGGTTAGCATAGGACACTCATTGAAAACTGGCTCATATACCTATTATGTTCGAAAGAAATATATTAAATTGTTTGAATCAAGTACTTAGTTGCGATATCTGGTAAGCACGATACGAGAGTCACATACTAACTTTGCACAACCATTTGCTAAAAGAAATGCCCTCTGGAAAGAGTTAAATAAAAACACCATAAACTACATCACAGTGGTAGTTGACTTAAAAAAGAAATGCAACGCGAAATAATTACATTCTTCCGAACCATAAAGAATAGATACAAAAGAAAAAAATCACATTTCCAATGGGGTGTAGCTTAAAATATCGGTCCGTGCTTATTTGCATACTAACTAAAATAATTTATTATTTTTTCACCCCAGGGGTAAGTACGTGGGGTGAGATTTCACAATGAGTGGTGACTAGGAGCCGAGTGTTATTGGCCTGATTGGGGTACGTTACTTCGTATAACATTTATTAGTATTGCCAGCTGAAGTTTTAACTTCACTTCCAAATGCAAATTGAACATGTTTTATGGGGAAAAAACGAAACGTTTTTTGTTGGATTCAAAATAATGTTTATGGGAGATATATTATTTATTTTTATTTGAAGGCATTCGTATATTGAATGCAAAATAAGTATTTAGACAATATTATAAGTTGAAACATATTTAATGCACAAAACTTGAGACAAGATAGTAAAATGTGATGTACATTATAACATACTATGCTAATAAATCGATAGAAATTAAATTTCAATATCAGATAAAGTTTGTCAAAGAGATAACTTTACCTACACAAATACGAATAATCTAGCTGAAACGTTCGTAAAAGGAAATATTCAGTCCGTAAAGTCCTTTCAAATTTAATACACATCCGATGCCGCACAAAATACAAGTTCTAAACAAATAACGTATTAAACTAACACGGAAATGCAATATTCCACGTCAAAATATATGCTTAAAAGTTTTGGATCAAAGCGCTTCGGAAATCAAAGTATGGTCGGCAAAACGACGAGTGGAGCGCGGTTCGGCGCATCGCATCCTTACAATGCGCCGTGTGATTGTACGGAACAAAGCTCTCGTGCAACTCCGTGCGCGCTCGTCTACGGGGAAAGTTCGCCGACTCGCGCCGAACTCTCTGTCACTTGTTCCACGTCATTTTTGAATTTCGAATTCTAATAATTGTCTATGACGAATATATGAATTGGATTTGAATTATTCGATTAGGAACATTAGCTTAATTGTAAACACAGTTTTAAATCAGTTTTAGGGTGAATGCCTTTCAGAAAAGTTAAGTAATTGTGTTATAAATAAAAAGCCCATAATTTTGAAGGTCAACGTTCTGCGAATATATTTTCATTCACATAGCTTTTAGTACATGATAATATAACATTGTTATAAATTAACTTATTAAAATGGACCGCATGTCCACATACAACTAAGTACTATTATTTATATTGAGTATATGTTTAATATGCCAGTAAAATAAATCTAGACTTGTCAAGAAATAATATTGAATACAATAACTTGAAAAATAAACTATATTTTTTATGTTGACGCTTCGTTAGAATTTTGTGAACGAAATTATCATTTCGTATCAAAGGGGAAATAATTTTAAATATATCGTATTTGTAGGTAGGTCTGTCCAGACAGACCCACACCGACCCGTCCAAGATTTATACCGCGTTGTCTGGGAGCTCTAAACTCTAATACTCACTTTATGTGATAGAAAAGATACTAGTAATTTTATTTTGAATAATAGGACTATCTATTCAAAAGACTTCAAAATGGAGAACACATACAATTATTTGCAACCAAGTGAATTGGTTTATATTTTTTTTGTGTGTAGACTTATACTACAGTATGATAGAAATTGGAAAACTCCTTATTGAATAACAGCATATGCATTGCAATTCGGGTTTTAAAGTCGATGTTAGAATATTTTAACTTGTAATTATCTAATACAGGTGCTAGATGCAAATAGATATATATTGAATTATCTAATACAGGTGCTAGATGCTAATAGATATATATTGTTACTAATAACCAGTCTAACAAAGTCTAACTGGTGATTATAACTATGTTGAACTCATAATCTTTGGTAACACTGTAAACTGGCAAAATTTACTGTTTTAATCCCTTAATTAAAACTACTCATTTAGCATTCTAGAGTTATGAGTCTCTCAATGATTGTGGATTTTATTTCAATTAAATATAGATATGAAGTAATTGTAAATGAATAACGCCGTTTTTATGAAAGTAATTTATTTAAAATCGAACTTATAGCATAAATCCTTATCGTGAATTTATTTATTAAAGATCCTGCAGCAAGAAAGTTGTGCGTCTCCTAAGCAACATCATACGCGATACTGTTTAAATTCTACGATTCACTGATGCGTTATATGTTTCGCGTGGTTTTTTATATTTTTCAATGTCTGGCCGCGCCTTTTGTTTTGTTGGGCGATGGTTACACCACATTTTAATTGTACTCTACGACAATATTACGGTTCATGTTCGGTTTTTTTTTATTTGAATGTTTTTTTTTATTGGAATACAATATTGTGTCTGTGATAGATATTTTTTTATGAGCAGTATTTTAAGTACAGGACATACAATCAGGCACATGTCTTTTTTTCAGTCTACCTGGCGGTATATCGGCTAGTGGCAGGATTTGCCTTCTTACTAAGACGCCTTCACTTCGCCCAATCTTGTGTATCCTATGTATACAACTGGTTTGGTACCACCGCTTTGGATATTTTTGCCGCCAAGCAACAGTGTGTAAGCACTGTCGTGTTTTGGTTTGAAGGACATTGAAACTAGTGAAATGGGCATTATGAGATTTAACATCTTATGTGACCAGTGTAGTTCAGTGCCATGGAGTGCTTTGTAATTCAGAGTTTTGTGTGGGTTTTGTTTATGGGCAGGCCAATAATAAACGACTATAAAATCCGTTTAAATTAGTTTTATTTCAATGTGTAACATTCGCATAAGCAAGAAATCATTATATTATTTAATACCGCAATAATCACATAAAATTAATGATCGAAATCACAGTCGGTTTCGCGTCTGAGTAGAAAATAATCGATACAACGAGAGGGGGATGCATCGAAAGACACCGGACCGAAGAAGGGGTTGGTTTTTGATTGAATATCTGTTATTAAGACCCCTCACGCACACAAATATAAATATGCATGAGTTTTGTTTAAAATTTTCCAGTGTGTCTCCGTTTTGAGGGGGTTGTGTGAGCCATCGCCTCATTGGGCTGGTGGTTGCTTACTTAGGATGAAATATATAAGATGTTAAGTCTCATAATTCCCAGTATTTTCTTATATTAATAATAATACTAGCCCTGTATTATACACATTCCACTGTTGGGCACGGGCCTCCTCTACTGAATGAGAGGGGTTAGGCCTTAGTCCACTAACTGAGTCGGCGGACTTCACATATCTTCACGGTGAGTGAGATATCCCGATGCCCAAATCCCCTCCCCTTCCCAATAATTATCAATAATTATCCCTTTCCTTTAAGGTCGGCAACGCGCCCATGATTCTTCTGGTGGTGAGCGTACATGGGCGGTGGAGATCACTTACCATCAGGTGATCCACTTGCTCGTTTGCTGGCTTATGCTATAAAAAAATAAAAAAAAATCTTTGAAATTCTTTTGGAGAACTTCTCAGGTATTCAGGATGTTTCCTTCACAGTTAAGGCAAGCGATAATAAACAATTAATATACACGTGACTTTGAAAAGTCAGTAGTGTATGTTCTTGGGGCTGGTGATGAACCTGCGACTTTCGTGTCGACAGTCCACACCCAATGAGCTATCGCGGCTTCTTAGACCCCTGTACATAGGATCATTTCTTATATTAATGAAGTAAATGACCACTATCGGTGTGAAGACTTTGCACCTAGTTAATATATATTTCTTTTTTTTCGTTTCGCCAACGACATTGAATAATTAATAAGGCCATACGAATAAGGTTTCCTCCAGGGCCGTATTGTTTCTGAGACGCGCGTATATTTTTGGTCCGGGAAACTTCAAAATTAATTTAGCCCATCTCCTGCAGACGATTGTTTTTGAATAATTGTTTATTACGCTTGCTTTTTTATGTGTTCCAATGTATTGGTAGGAAAAGATGAATATTAAATTAGCGGTAATAGATAGGCTTGATTTTTTTTATTATTTTGTTCAATAAGTTACGTTACCAAAAACCTATTGCAGAAAGAATTTTATTAATCCGTCCATAAAAACATAAATTAGAAGTCATTCAAATCTGATGGAGGGGGTAATTTTCAAATAACAGACGACTCAAACTTTGACGTACGGTCGGACGGTACCACTGTTTTGCCTATTTCTGCCGCCAAGGTATGAAGGGCATTGAAGCCAGTGAAATTACTGGGCGTTATGAGACTTAACATCATATGTCTCGGGGTGACGAGCGCACTTCAGTGCCATACAGTGCTTTGTAATTCAAAGTTCTGTGTGGTGTTGCTTCTGTTTATGGGTAGGCATTTACCATCAGGCGAGCGCCTTGCTTGTCATTCAATCAAATAAAATATAAGTTATGTCACTCGTACATATCAATTGCGTTGACAGAATGACATTTGACAGTGCGGTAATGACAGTCGTCGGTTCCGGTCGGTCTACGTTGCCAACGTCTGTCAAAGTCTGACTGGCGGTTAGTATATTTTAAAATTTTGGCAATTTGTTACTTGTTTAAATAGCTTCCTGTTTGTCTCAGTGTTAGGTAGTTTGAAATGATTTTCATTGCATTTGAAGTGTGTTTTTTTTGTCAATCGTGGCAGAAATTGATGTAGATTTTTTTATTTCGTACTATTATGAAATGAAATGAATAGTTTATAAATCATGTAGGCAATTGAAATAGCGCTTATGACAAGTCAGTACACAAGTAAAAGAGACTTATATATAGAAATCAGTATCAACTAATGTATACATACATACATAGCATCATCAAAATACATTAATTATATTTCTCTCTAGAAGAGAGTGAGTTCTCTTTGATTGGTAGAGCCAAGCTATAGACAGTTTTGTCTACAGAAGGAATAGGCCGACTCGACCCGATCGTTACCACTGTCTAACAGAAAACCGATGTAATGAAGCAGCTTGCTGCTGCTTTTCGTACCATGAGTGAGATATCCGGAAGCCCAATTCCCCCTTCCCCTTCCTAATCCTTAATTATCCCTTTTCTTTAAGGTCGGCAATGCGCCCATGATTCTTATGGTATTGCATACATGGGCGGTGGAGATCACATACCATCAGGTGACCTATTTACTCGTTTGCCGGTCTATACTATATCAATTACCAAATGACTCAATTTCCAATAGACAACCCAAACCCTTCCATTAACAAAAATGGTAATAACGTAATCAAAACCAATATCGGTATTAATAACGAACAGCAATAACGATATACGAATACATATCGGTAATAAAATGGTCGCTGATAAAAAAACGAACGATACCTCAAACGTATCGGCCGAGCGGTAATCGCTCCGTCGGGCCCTGGGGAGAATTAACCCTTTCGATACAAGTCCAACTGAGGGAACTTCTTACCCCCGGTGTATGGGAGGAGAGGCGGCGTGTATTGGGTATGTGAGATTCTTGGAAAGTTGACAGTGACATAGTTCTATCTTTACATAGTATAAAGTCGCTACCGCTGTCTGTTCGCTTAGATCTTTAAAAATATTCAACGAATTTTAATGTAGTCTTCAGCAATAGATAGAGTGATTCATGAGGAAGGGTTATATGTATATCACGTAGGTGGGACAGCTAGTTAAATATAAAGTAAAAAACATTTATTCATATAATTTGCGGCATTTGTATATTTATGTTATTAAGTTGTCTTCGCTAGAATACAAGAAAATTGCATTTCATTGAGCTTTAGAGGAACCTAATGAAGTTTCGGTGATTTTCAAAAACGATTTATATCCACAGATATTTGATATATTTTACGTAACATTATAATTCAATATGTTAGATATATTTTGGTTGATAGATCAAATTAATTAACCTGCTAGTCAGACACACACCTCCACGTTTCTTTCATAATTTTTCTTCTTCTTCTTTCTTTTAGCTTACTATCTAGGTAAAACCTTAGAGTAAAATCGCTATCGCCTATAACTCGCGTCTCAACATTATCCGCAGGGCGACACGATTCGTGCTAACGCATATTCATATCGGAGCGTTTTTATAAAAACAAACGAGTTCTCTTTTAGATATTATTGGACAGACAAAAACATCCGACGAATTTAACTCGCAGAGATTTTAATTAAAATTGATATGTAATTTAATGTTTTGGCGTTGGATTTATGTAAGAAGAATTTGTAGTTTTCCAATTTTATTTTGTTTTTTTTTTTAAATAGTATTCAGCCAGCAATTGATCTCCTAAGTCATAATGCCATTGCAATCGTTGGAGCATTGCCGATTTTTAAAAAAAGAAATAAATAGGGAAGCGAATAAGGATTTGCTGCGTCTTCGACAATTCATTGTCCGTATGAATAGTTCAGTCCAGCCTGCCCAGTTATGCTATAAAACTATTGCACTATGTATAATGGACTGTGACATAATATTTAAGTGTGTTTTTGCGTTGCGTTTGTGTTATTGTGCTGAAAAGTTTTGTTTGGAACAAATCTGAGGTATTGGAAGAAATTCTTAGAATTACTTATATTAATACATCTTTGACATCGTCTTAAGCTAATTGCCATATTATTATTAGTTATCTAGAAATATATTATAGTTAGTTACTAAAAAAGTGATTTAATAATAAAGGCACATATTCTGGATTTATTAAATACTTATATTGACAAATTCTTGTGCAAAATATACCTAAATATACTTAATCTAATTTCGACCTACAAATAGTAATTGTTTATTCTAAGTACATATGCCTAATCCAATTATATCACATGTATGTAACTGTAGTATATTCTCTACCTACCCCTAAAGTTAAAACTAAATGCGTTCAAGCCCAGGGGGGTAGTTTTAATTCCTTATGTAACAAGTTTAATGCGAAAGGGTGTGGACTCAGGGGACCAAATTTTGAGATGGGGGCAAAAATCATGCCCTATTGAAACCCTATCGAAATCTGTGTGAGTGGAGAGGGTAGCGACCCCCTCGTATTGATTTATTTGATTGGCGATTGTCGCATCTTGGATTATCCATGTATTAAAAGGAAATCTGGATTGATATCTCTGTATGATGGAATTGTGAGGCAATTTAGACATTTAAGAGCTGTTTAGATTACGAGTGGTAGACAAAACTGTCTACAGCATGAATGGGCCGGCTCGACCGGGTCGTTACCACTGTCTCACAGGAAAGCAACGTTAAAACATGCTGCTGCGTTGAGGCCCAAATTCACTATTCCCAATCCCTTAATCATGCCTTCTTTTTAAGGTTGGCAACGCGCCTAAGATTCTTCTAGTATTGTAGCCGTACATGCGCGATGGAGATCACTTACCACCAGGTGACCCACCAGTTCGTTTGCCCGTCTATGCTATAAAAAAATACGATTTTTAGTGTGAAATCTATAAACCTGCCACAAGTCAGCGTTGTGGACAAAAGGACTACTTATCATTATCATCAGTAGTGGCTCATAGCCAGTTGCACTCACTGACTGGTAAAAGATTAGCGAGTTAAGCAACCTTTGGCGCGGTCAGTCTATGGATGTGTGACCGCTTAGTGGTATATCAACTGAGCGCCTCCATGTTTCGGAGGGCACGTAAAAAGTCGCTTCCGGCTGTTATCAACTGATAGCAGTCGTTAAGCCAAGTTGGAGGCCTTTGGGCGGCTTGGAAACTTTGACACTAGATTGGCCTCTAAGTTCTAACCATTCAATATAGAATTGAATAGTAGCGGAGACTTGTGTGTAGCATTTGACAATTGGACCTACTTTCGCAAACAGGAACCAACCCACAGCAAGTTCAAATGGAGATACAGGTTATGCATTTGCATTGCATTAATGTATTTAATGTAAATAAAACATTTGAATTAAGTTTTGACCATATTTTACACAAATATATGTAGGTGATACGAAGTTCACCGGGTCATCTAGTAAATAATAATTTTGCTACATTGTCACAATTACATGTGTATGTATATAAAGTGACAGATAGACACAACATTAAATCTCTACATATAATATCTCTATTGGTAAATAATAGAGGGTGGTCAGAAGCCAATCGATTGATCAGCGCGCTAAGGGGTGCGATATCGAAAGGGGTGAATTTAAAATATTACAAGAGGGTTGAATCTCGTACATAGCACGTTGTGTCATAAGGGATGCTCTGAGTCTGTCATAGAGTCGGGTTTATTTAAGGACGGTTGTAGTTTTATTATTTTTAAGTTCGAAATTTTCATAGAATATGGTATAAACAAATATAAAATAAATAATAGTAAAAAAAAACTAAAAAACACGCTTTTATAGAAAATCTTACTAAAAAATAGAAAATAATTATTTTATTGTAAAAAAGCCACGCCATAAACAGAAGCAACACCACACAGAACTTTGAATTGCAAAGCACTGCATGGCACTGAACTGCGCTCGTCACCCCGAGACATAAGATGTTAAGTCTCACATTGCCACGTAATTTCACTGGCTTCAATGTCCTTCAAACCGAAACACAACAGTGCTTACACACTGTTGCTTGCCGGCAGAACACAAAGCGGTGGTACCAACCCAGACGGCCTCTCGCATACGAGGGACCTACCTTGTACGCGAGGATCGAACCTGTAAAACTTAATTCATCAGAGCTCTAATTATAACACACACAAACAAACACCCAAACACTCCTCCAGTATTAAAAGTAACGAAACTGCATTTTATTATCACACGACATGCAAAACCCGATTATTTAGCGAATCCTAAATACCAAACTTTGATAACATTTAGGCTGTTCTAACTTTAACACAGTGTTAAAATCCTGACACAGTGTTTAAAATAATGGTGGTTCAAAACACAGTGTCTCGTTGCTGGAATACCGTTTAGGATGGGCTCGCGTGATGCGTGTTTGACACGGCATACTAGTTTTCACACTCGCATTTTCGCGTTTGGAACCTCCCTATTCGGCATTCACAATTAACGATCGCTATCATGGTTTATACGTATAAATTTAAAACGTACTTACGTTATTTTTTACGTTAATTTAGTTTCCATCTGATTAAAAATGATTTGTGATCGCGGAAATGTGGAATTCGTTAAATATCAGGATTAGGAATTATAAATTGAATAAATTAGTATATAGTAATACTCGCAGCAAACGTGTAACCAGTACATCCATATTTGGCCGAGCGTATCTCCGTCCCATGATGTGATAGGAGCGAGCCTAATTCCATACCGGGCACAATTTTAGACTCCGGGCTGATATTAAGCGTTTCGTGATGAAACCCAATATCACTTTTGCCTGACCCGGGGATCGAACCCGAGACCTCAGACTACGCCACTGAGGCAGTAAATAAATTATATCGAATTTATTAATTAATAAACGATTGAATTTGTAAATATAAAATCACATTTTGTATCAACTATATACACATACATTAATTATGACCTCATTTCTATTATAAAAGAGTTTATACACTTATCAATAAAAAAATATACGCCAAAAATAACGGTCCTTTTTCTTCACTAATCAATCTTACAATAATGTATGCATGCGTTATAAATATTAATGATAAACACACACGCAGAACTAACCCTTCTCGGAGCCCCTGCTATCGACTATTTTACTAATAAATGTGTATAATTAATCATTGAAATGTGGGTAGTGGTGAATTTTGCGAAATACCGTTGGCGTGTTACAAAAGTGCCCCGTTTTTGGGAGGGTTGAATGTGTAACAATCTGGATGTGCGGGTTCGATGCCCGTATGTTACAGTTTGGGTTGGCGAATAGGTTTGTTTCAATCATTATAATATAAGTTCTTGTTGTAATGTTTTATGTTTTCGTTATAAAAATGATGTAATGTATGCCCTATGTAAGAATAACTTTAGTATTTTGATTTTAATAATATAATATTTTCATTCACCGGTACCCTGCTCTTACCATCTCGTCCCCCTACGATTAATTTCGGCAACTCATTATAATCTAACATTGATTATCCATTACCCGGTTAGCTCATTAATAACGTTTAATATAACGTAGCGTTTACGTGGTGTGTGTAAATGGTCTCTTTGTCGCGTGATTTATGCCATCGAGGTGATGACTTCGATACATCGGGAATAGCTACTTGAAATAATTATGTAATATTTATTATAACGTTATTGCTATTTAGTTGAATATTAAATATATTTAATAACGCTATTAACATATTAAGTAGTGATAAGATGTTTAGAGTTTTTTTTGCGGGAATTCTGACAGTGCGGTTCATCGCTTATTTTGATTTATTTAAAAAACTATTTTAAAGTTGTGTTTGTTGTATAAAAGTGGTGTGGATTTGTGCAATAAACATTGACGGTGATGAATAGTGTATGGAAACATTGAAATAAGTGAATTAAGCATCGTACTGGAAGGAATTCACACCAAAACTTCAACAAGACCTTGAAAACGTCCACACCGATATTTCATCGTTCTTGTGAAGGTTTGAGAATAAATTGTACTTGTCATTGGCAAATGCATAATAATGCGAAGCCATAAAAAAAGTGAAAAATATATTAATGATAAAGTTGTCTTGAAATATCGCATAATAAATTTACAATTTTCAAGTAAAAACTTTAATATAAGAAGACTAGTGATAAACAAAAATATTTCCAAACTGCCTCACTGTATCTTAATAATCGCACTTTGTTTCTTTGCACCCCATGCCAAAAGTAGGCGCTTGGCAATCATAACCGGAATATCGGATCGTATCTAAGTCGTTACCAGTTTCCGAACCATAAACTGTCAATAAAAGAAAGCTGTAAGTACGCCATCTGCATATTTGGGCCGTTAAAAAATAAAAAAATAACAATTATAATACAATAGCGGATTTAATAACCCGTTCACAACTCGTTATTTCTCGAGACGTTATTGATTGTGTTTTATTTCTGTTGCTGGCATGTTTGTTCGATGGTTAAAAAATAAAACTAGCAAGTTTGAATTTCGAATATTGGCAATGGTTATTGAAATGTTCAGACATTTGGAGTATTTTACGTAGAGTTTTGTAATTTGAAATATTGCTACACGTAATTTATATTTTTACCTACATTGTATTTCATTTGCGTATCAAAGACATTATTTTAGCTAATATATCTCCATATTTTAATATTATTTTTTTTTCTCCTAAATGATACGAGAAGGTCGCTCGCCTAATGGTTAGTTCCACGCCGGTCCATGAACCCAGAACTTAATATTACAAAGTATCACACTGCGCTCATCATCCCAAGACAAGATAGCCTTGTAAGTTCCATAATGCCCAGCAATTTCACATGAAACATTTTAAGTGTACACAAAAGTACGTAAGTCCAATTCAATGAATTCCCAAAGTGGTATAAATTAAAAACTATCACAAACGAGACATTAGCCTCTGGCAGAAACCAATAACTACTTTCAACTTATCAAACCAACTGACAGCCGATAAAACCTTTTAACAATGGCTCCTTTCTCATAGTCACGCGATTTGGTTTAATCGTTTGACGTTTCGAGATTACCGAGCGGTTCAACGGTTGCTTAAACAATTGACAAATATAGACCATTTGTATCCGAGAGGGTTTAATGCATTGATTGTTAATCTATTTTTTAATTTGTTAAATGTTTTGATAGCATTGGAGTGGTGTTGGAGCGAATGACGAATTAGAGGAATATACACTTACAGGGTGGTAGGAGCCTTGTATGTCAAGTCGTCTGGGTTGGTGTTACCAGGTTAGCAGCATTGTGTAAGCACTGTTGAGTTTGAAGGACATTGAAGCCAAAAATCACTGGGTATATGAGACTTAATATCTCATGTCTCAGGGTAACGAGCGCAGTTCAGTGCCATGCAGTGCTTTGTAATACAAAATTCTGTGTGGTGTTTATTAGAGCTAATGGTGTCACTGTGATGATGCTTAAGACCGACCCTAAGTAGGATCTTGGTACAAGCCGGGATAATACCACGTAGCAGAAGAGTTAGATTAATCGGTACCCAAGTAGTTGCGAGTCAGGAGTTCTCTTACCTGAAACAATCAAAAATAAATATTATATATTAAATTGTTAAAAACGTTATTAATAAATAAATTAATAATACTTATTAACGGTATTCTATTGACGTTATGTGAGAGCAGTAGAGTTATTAATTTGAATAACGAACACGATGGCAGAAGTCTGACGGTAAGCACCACGCTTGTCGCATACTGCCAAGTAACTTCACTGGCTTCAATACAAAAACTATATTAAAAAACATGGCCACCACTTACAATTACACAAAATCGAATTTCACCATAAAAGTAACCCTAAAGCGTCATTAGACGATACAAATGTTTGTTACAAAGGGCAGATATTTAAATGCAAGGAATCGAATGTAACCATCTGGAAAGGGGGGTTCGTGCCCGTCTGCCGCGCGATTTATAAAGTACTTATTATCGTTGCGTTGGACTAAGATGTTTCCCAATTGGATTGAGTTTTTATGTTCCAAAATCAAAATGCTTTTCATTCGATCTATAAAATTCTTAATTTAATCATTTAATGAGAATATAATAGTGAGTTAATTTATTTATGTAACTATTTTAGACGTAGTTTGATTGTTAATCAATGAATTGTAATTCCAAAATCAAAATGCTTTTCATCCATAAATGATTTTAATTTAATAATTTAATGAGAATTTAACAACGAATTAATTTATTTATGTTAAATTATTATTTGTAATTGGGTTGAGTCATATTATGATATTGTTCCGATTAGAAACAGTTTTACAAAACAATTTATTTGCATTTACTCTTCGTATCATATCTTTTAATTCTGCAATTGTAATTTTCCATCCATTATAATATAAGAGTTGTATGAAGATGATTAAATCACATCCGCCAAATAATGCATTAAATAATTTTGTTTTTTTACTGTATTATATTTTATTTGTTAAGAAACATTTAAATTGCGAAACAAGCATTTTGGTTTTGGCTTTTGTCTTATTCTTTTATGTAATCATTATATATTCCTTAATAATGTATTGTACTTAAAACCTTTATATTTATTGTGCCATCAGTAGCGTTGTCGGATGCTCGATGCTCGTGTAGGAGACAAAGGATAAGCGTTACGAATTTGTTTGAGCAATTACAGACGCTCCGGTATCGGGGCGGGCGCGGGCGACACATAACACGGAGTGTTGAGGTGCCTACACAATGACATGGAAATGGTGCGATTCTATTTATAAGGCTTTATTATAGTTTTAAATCAAACTACTGAACGATGAGACGAGGTCGTTTGGCCATGGCCGTCCATAAACGTTTGTCACCCCGTGATATAAGATGGTAATTAGATTAAATTGATGTTTTTATAGATATCCTTCTTGAAATATTGATATTGTTGCGAATCTGAAAATAATGACGACACATCAGGCCAAATCTGATTGATTAATCAATGTAATATTGGATTTGACTGATGAGGGACTAACAAGTCAGATTTTACATTTACTGGCTTATTTTTTTTTTAATTTGGGCTTGTAATATTACGATGCAAGAAATAGGATTTTCGAAATGAGAAGAGAAATGAAATAGGCGGCTAGCTTAACTATCTCTCAATGTGTACAATTATTTTGGGAAAGAATAAATATACTGATAGGTATATTATACTTTAAAATAAAATTGTCTTATTAATACAACAGTTTTGTTTCACCTGCCGTTATCACATTCGCCGTGGGATCGGCGCAACATGCTTCTTAACACATAGTACAGAAAGATTTAGCTTGCAGCTTACTACCAGCCGCCTACCTGACCACAACCACTCTGGGCAGAAAACATACATTCCTAATGTAATAACAAATAGATATAATATTAAAAACCTAACCGCTCGACACTCCGTCGATGTGAAAACGTCTTAACAAGGGTTGCGCGTAAGAAATTTATAAGTAGGTCCCGGCATAAGGGAATTAATTGTATTATTGTAGGAACCGCCCCGATGAGGGATCGCGGAAGAATTATCAATTAGAGAAAGAAAACGACGGAACGTATGCAATGTAGGGTTGTCACGTACATATATTGTTTTTATGTTAAATATTTATTAGTTATGTTGAAGAAAAAGGGAGCCCATGTTCCCACTACGAGACGAGCAAGGCGGTCGCCTGATGGTAAGCGCCACGCCTGCCCATAAACAGAAGCAACACCACACAGAACTTTGAATGAACAAAGCATTGCATGGCATTGAGCTCGTCACCCCGAGATATAAGATGTTAAGTCTAATAATGCCCAGTAACTTCACTGGCTTTAATGTCCTTCATACCGAAACAAAACAGTGCTTACACACTGTTGCTGATATCCGGAGGCCGAAATCCCCCTCCCCTTCCTAATCCCTTAATTATCCCTTCCCTTTAAGGCCGGCAGCGCGCCTGTGATTCTTCTAGTATTGTGGGCGTACATGGACGGTGGAGATCACTTACCATTAGGTGACCTACTTGCTCGTTTACCAATCTGTGACGTCTGAAATGCCGACGGTGTACCAATTTAAAATGTATAGGAAAAGTTTAAATATAAAATGAAATGTTTTCGGCGTTTAATACATTGTAGTCTGACATGAGCTTTAAGCTCTACAAATGTGAAACCGAAAACTAAAAACCACTACCCTTTAATTTAAATTTAACAAAATATCCCCTTTATCATGATGCGAAAATATAAAAAACAAAAAAATACCCTCGACTACCGCAAATCGTAAATCAGACGTCCCTAAAGAGCGCGGGGTGGGGTGCGGGGGGTAGCGGGTTCGATTTTCCGCACCGTTCGTCTTAGCATTAGTACAAGACTGTGTTTAACTGTGTATCGGTTGGGGCCCTTGTGTCTTTGTTTAAAAAGGATTTTAGACCTTGAAGAGATAGTTAACATTAATTGATATGAACAATATCTAGTGATGACTAACTATTGGTTAGTTGTTAAACCTAGTTTAAAGCTTTTTACCAGTGGGAGAGTACCTCAAATTTGTATCCTAGTGGATAGTGATCAGCGTACATATAGTGAAAAATCTGCCATTTTAGCTCGTTTAGGCGAGTTCAATAATTTCAGCCCGGCATAATTCTGGTAATTGTTGAGTGTATTTATTTAAAAAAATCGATTATTGACACTTTTACTAAGATATTTAGGCTGGATTGCACCATAATAGCACTTATAGTTAAGGTTTATGTCAAATATGACGATAACAGTAACGCTGACTTCGACTTGACTGCGGAATGTGTTGCACCATCGTATTCCGATACTACTAGATTCCTCGATTCATTCTAGAAGCAGGGACATTATATTATTTTGGAGCACAGAGGCTTTAGGAGATTATCGGCTTGGAGGTTATAATTGAACCATCTGACAGCTATTTAGCGTTAAATAGCAAATCTTGGGCAGTTACGGTTAACAACTAAAGTTATGACGTCATCTAACATTTGTTAAATGGTGCAACTCATGTTTTGTTTAACCGGTACTTAAACATGTTTGTCATTGGTAAAGTTAATTGGTGCAAGCTAGCATTAGAGATATATATTCTTCGCCAGTTTTCTCAAGTTTCAAAGGTACTAAACCCATCGAATGTTATGTGTTATTTCCCACGGCGATCCATCTATCATATAAATATATACGTACAAGCCAATCAGTGGTAATTTGAGTCAAAGCCAATTCACCGTGCAGAATGGCGGTCCTTTCGTATCGTGCCGTGGATAATGGGGTTCGATTCCGCGACGAGCAATTTACTTCTATAATACGCTTTTTTTATCCGTTGATATGTAACGATGTTGGGTTTGTAAGTTTGTCATTTTTTTGATTGAATGACGAGACGAGTAAGGTGCTCACCTGAAGGTAAGCGTCACGCCTGCCCATAAACAGAAATGATAATGAAGGGATTGGGAAAGGGAGAGGGATTTGGGCCTCTGGATATCTTACTCATCGTACGAAATGCAGCATCAAGCCGCTTTACGTAATTTTCTGTGAGACAGTAACGACCCGGTCGAGCCGGCCCATTCGTGCTGTAGAAATCTGTCTACAGCGTGGCTCTACTCATAAGATCTATATTTTATTTTTTATTAGCTCTGTATTATATACGTCCCACTGCTGGGCACGGGCCTCCTCTACTGAATGAGAGATATTAGGCCTTAGTCCACCACGCTGGCCTAATGCGGGTTGGCGGACTTTACATACCTTCGAAAAATCTTATCGAGTTCTCAAGTATGCTCACGATGTTTCCTTCACCGTTAAAGAAAGCGATAATTAACAATTAATATACACGTAACTTAGAAAAGTTAGTGGTGTATGCTCTTGGAACTGGTTTCGAACCTGCGACTTTTGTCTCGACAGTCCATACCACTCTCCGCTGAGCTATCGCTTGATTACAAGGCGAAGATCTATATACATTATCTAATTACATTTTACAACAGACTCGTGCAACAGTTAATGCTCCATCTCCCCATGTGTACAACAACATTGTAAGCTTTCGGTGCCTAATTCCCATTTGTCATAAATACTCGAATTAAATTAACGACAATGCATTAGATAGCTTACTATCCGGACTATTTCGATGGATTGGATACATCGTTCTAATTAATCATTCGTGTCAAAGGAAAATCAATTGGAAATACTCTAAAACAAAGTGTGTAGAGGCTACAATTGCTTGGTGAGTTTAAGCTTAGTAATGATTGTGATAAATCAGCGATTTTCAATCTTATGTCAATGGATTAAAGCTGGTTATTGATTGGGCATTGTAAATCGTTAAATGTCTTCCGAGGAGTGTACAAGTAAATGTTTTGTTCTGTATTGCACAACTATACACAGTCCGCTATTGTTTGTTGTTTAATTGAATTTCTATAAACGTTAATCGATGGCGCTGTTTCAATTTATTTGTATTTACCGTCACTGAAAAGGCGAAAATACTAAAGCAGCAATACGTGAACTTTACGGTAGTTTTAAATGTTTTTTTTGGGATAAAAATTCGTAATAAGGAAATCTTGTATATTTTTACTTTCATATATTTAAGTATTGATTATTATTATTGACTATGAGAGATAAGAAAGAGATGAGGTAAGAAAGAGAAGACATAGTGACGAAGATTAAGAATACTGAGATGGTTTGGGCATGTAGAGAGGAAGGATGAAAGTGTGAATGGTACAGTTGGGAGGGGAAGGCCTCGGTGAACCTTCTTAGATCAAGTCGGAGATATTCTCGAGAAAGACCAGGTCAGAAGTACCCTAAACCGACGTGCATGCATGAAGAATATAAAGAGGCCAAAGCGGTGTGTAAGGATCGTAGCAGGTGGAAGTCCGTTGTCTCTACCTACCCCTATGGGAAACAAGCGTGACGATGAGTGGTGAGCCACGCTGTAGACAGTTTTGTCTACACCATGAATGGGCCGGCCCGACCAAATCGTTACCACTCTCTCACAGAAAACCGACGTAATGTATCGGCTTGCTGCTGCGTTTCGTACGGTGAGTGAGATATCTGGAGGCCCAAATCTCCCTCCCCTTCCCAATCTCTTCCCTTTAAGGTCGGCAGCGCTCCTATGATTCTTTTAGTATTGTGGGCATACATGGGCCGTGGAAATCATTTATCATATCACTTGCTTGTTTGCATCATTTCGATCTATTTTATAAAAAAAATCTATTAAAATCCTAATTAAAATATCTAATAATTCCCAAACATCACTTACCGTAAAATATGACCAAAAATAAAATCCGTTATCAGCACGTATTTGAACACTTATTCCACAATCAATAAAAAATCCGTCGCAGTGTCGTGTAGCGACGGATGCCGGACCATTATCACCAAATGTCAGTTTAGATATGTAGAGAATTGTTAAAAAAAACACCACATTGTCATGTCGAATTATTATTTATCGCGCGCTAATGTTTTAAAATAACGTATCGATCAGTGGACGTTCTCAAAGTTTGCGCGAACTTCAAGATTTTTTTATATTTCAAGCCCTGATTAATGAGTTCTTTTTTTGTTTGAATGACGAGATGAGCAAGGCGCTCGCCTGATGGTAAACGCCACGCCTGCCCATAAACAGAAGCAACACAACCTCTTGAAGCATTTTTATTATAATCTTACTATGACATTCTGAACCAAGACGTCCTTAAAGTAACCTTATTGTCGTCATATATGCTTATTCTTAGTATGAATTGTAGTGAAAACTTATGAAGTGTCACAACACTGCTACGGAATCAATATTGTTATATTGCTTACTTTAAGGACGTCATGGTCAAAGTCAAAGTAAGGTTATAATTTGAGTGGTAGAGCCACGCTGTTGACAGTTTTGTCTACAGCATGAATGGGCTGGCTCGCCCGGGTCATTACCACTGTCCCACAGAAAACCGACGTAAAGTAGCGGCTTGCTGCTGCGTTTCGTACGGTGAGTGAGATATCCGGAAGCCCAAATCCCCTCCCCTTCCCTATCCGTAATTATCCTTTTCCTTTATGGTCGGCAACGCGCCCATGATTCTTCTGGTGGTGGACGTACATGGGCGGTGGAGATCGCTTACCATCGGGTAACCCACTTGTTCGTTTGCCGGCCTATGCCATAAAAAAAATATATATATAATAATCCTGGTCTAAGAGGTTAGGTAGGCCAGAGAGCCGGGAAAAATCTGGGTAATGGCGCATCTCACTTGCATATTTCGGATGGCTTATAAAATCAACTTGAATTGTGTTAACATCAACATCGCCTCATTGGTTTAGTGACAGCGTACTATGGCTAAGAACCGAGACGTCAAGGGTTCGATTCCCAAGTCAGGAAAACACATTTTGCGTTTGAGTTGTAACACATAGGGACTGAAATAAGCGTGTAATGTGGGTGTACTGGGTTACATCTCTGCCTCCCTTTCGATATAGACGTCAGCTTAATATGACCATCAAACCAACTGTCAAAAAAAATCTCGTGTAACCGTACCACACTTTTAGAACCGCCGTCAAGCGATACGGCAGAGTTCGCCAAACTTAAATTCATAAACGTCAAATTGACCCGTCCCGATAACAGCGGCCGATGAACCGCCCAAAACTAATTGCCGATTGTTTTGTGTTCGATTACCGGACGTGTGTACTCGACACGTGTATTGGGAGTACGTCACTAGAGATAGATGCTGGTGCGAGGATACTTGTATCCGACCGGATAGCGACCACCGTACACTGGTGCTAAAACCTGCCATAGTGGCCCACCTTGTGTGGGTCGCGTTCCACGGTCAGCCAGTGTATATCCGGCTCTCCCCAGGGGGCTTGCCTCCTGATCCTAACCCTTTTCCCATCCCTTTTTCCTTCCCCTCCTCTTTGGCTCTTTGGCAGGCCGGCATGATCTTGCCGACCTACGATGGACACATTGTTTGTCGTTGGTCGACAGTATTCTTGGATTGCGCTACACTTACCATCAGGTGTAGCGTAGTCACTTTACCGAGCCAGGATAAAAAAAAGATTTTGTGTATAAGTAAGACTAGCGTAGCTGGGAGGTGGGTATTTGAGGATACCCGTATATGGGCGGTGGAGATGACTTAAATAAATAACACTCAACAGTCATACACATAGTCCTGACCTCACAGTAAGATACGAGTCTTGTGATGGGTATCAGGACCTACGAAAAACTTTCGGTCTTACAACATCCAGAAACAAATATTTATGGATCAGATATTTCTCTCGGTGCGGGGATCGAACCTGCAGCCTCATGTTTGACAGTCGACTCACTGCGCTACTGAGGCTGTCATATCATCAGATGCACCATTTGTTCATTTGCCGGTTTATGGTATACAAAAACAACTTCACACATATCTAAAAGATATCAATATTACCTGTACAATGTATAGAACGAACCCCTTCATTGAACGCAACAAAGACAAAGGCGTCAAAAGGAATCTTGCGCATAAATTTCATATTCAATTGTTTTTTCACGTTTTTTTTTTCATCAACACTTCATTGTCGACGATATCGTTAATATTAATATTTCGCGCCGAAACAAACGGATCGCTTTTTACACTCCTTTGTTATTGAAATGGCGGTGCCACCACTTTTAACTTACCTATGGGTGTAAACTGCATCCATTAGAAAGTCCATTATCGAACAATTATTTCACTTATCAGTGTTATAAATTTGACAGTTGACGAACAAAATACGTGACATAACAAAACAATGTCATAACAACATTTTAAAAAGAGAATTAAAATAGAATTAAATTTGTGTTATTCATTTGCCGATATTGAACAATTACATTATTTACTACGTGACTTATTTTGTAAACAATAATGTTAATCAAAATTATGTCAAATTTATAAAATTCCATTTAATCAAAAAAATCAAATTGTTGTAATAAGAATTTTAAAACAAAGTTGAACAATCGTGACACGTGACATTTATTTTTAAATAAAATTCAAAAAAAGAATCCCGTTTCGACCTTAGACCTTTATAGCCAGGTGTTCTAAAAGGGACACCAATCATTGATTTTGTCAGTGACAAAAAACCAATCGCTCCCACTTTTATTGAATGACAAAAGTGACCACGTGTCCGAGGGTCAGAGCCGGTTCGGACCGGTTCCTAACAAACCATTCAGTGGCTTTTCGTACAGTATACCATTGGACATGCCGACTATTACGTTAAAGTTGTCAATCTATATTCAACCTTTTCTCTACCGCGTTGAGTTTGAATTCAAATGGTGATTTTGAGATAATTTGTTGCTTATCTAGCCATTCATAACATTTTTAGGATGTCTGTAACGTCCAGCTGTTCTTAGTAATTTGATCCCGGATTGATATTATTGTAATGGTGTTTTTTTTATTATTCATTTATTTTTTATTACTATTATTTGTGACATAGCATGATTTATAAACAGAACAGAAGATAAACAGAAGCAACACCATACAGAACTTTGAATTACAAAGCACTAGCACTAGGCACTGAACTGCGCTCGTCACTCTGAGACACAAGATGTGAAGTCTCATAATGTCCAGTAATTTCACTTTTCTTTTATAAATAAATATTATCTACCTATGTATTACATAATGCCACACTGCTGGGTACAGGTCTAAGTTGTTGGCCTATCTTCGAAATTATTGAAATCCTTGGTTAATTAAGTTTCCTCGCGATTTCCCTTCACTGTTAAAATAATGATAACACATATAAAAGCACTGCATTTGAGGGCAAACATCGAACCCGCGACCTCCGTCTCGGCAGACCGTTCCACCCCGCTACACGTCTAAAATTAAACATGCCAAAATTTCATAAAGGATACCAATATTAATGGTTCAAATGGGGGGTACATCACACCCTAGGGTGGGAACACCCCGTGAATTCTTAATGAGTAAATTAACAACATCTATTGTTTCGAATTTTGTTTTTTTTTATTAAATTTCCCCATTGTGTTCCAAGATGGGGGGAAGTTTTGAATTGATTGATTTTATGCATTTCATTAGAAGAAACAATAGTTTGCGTGTTTCGGACAGGTTTTGTTTCCCATTCAGGGATGTAATTATAAGGGGGTGGTTGGGAATGCAATTAAATAAAATATCTTATTAAATGTACCAAAGATTCGTTTTTTCCTAATAATATTAACAATACTAGCTTAGTAACAAGGTGGTAGGTCCCTCGTATGCGAGAGGCCGTCTGGGTTGGTACCATCGCTTTGTCTACATCTGCTGTCAATCAACAGTGTATAAGCACTGTTGTGTTTCGGTTTGAAGGATATTGAAGCCAGTGAAATCACTGGGCATTATGAGACTTAACATCTTATGTCTCGGGGTGACTAGCGCAATTCAGAGCCATGCAGTACTTTGTAATTTAAAGTCCTGTGTGGTGTTGCTTCTGTTTATGGGCAGGCGTGGCGCTTACTATCCGACGACCGCTTGGCTGGTTTCGTCATTCAATGAAATAATACAAATAAAACTTAAACAAACCATTCTCAGCTAAAAACAAGCGTAACTCTATGTGGGTATACATTTTTTTAAATTCATATTAAAAGGTCACAAAATATTCAATGTTATAGATAGATATCGTATCTATTAAGTTATTAAAGGTTCATTGTAAATGATTCTGCGTATAATATAATGTAATAGATAAATTTGGACATTTGTTACTTGTTCATTATCAACAAAACAGTAACCCTTGTTTGATAATATTGTATTGAAAATTGTTGATAGATTTCTCTGAAATTATCAATGGTAAATAATGTATGATCGCGTCTGTGGCGTAATGGACGAATAGCCGGCTGTGAGGTCGCTGGTTCGATTCCCGAACGAAAATAGGCAATAAACCGTGAGTTTGACAGCCTCCGTGGCCCAGCGGGCGAGTAGTCGGCTGTGAAGCGAGAGGTCGCGGGTTCGATCCCCGCACCGAGACAGATGTTTGTGTGATCCATAAATATTTGTCTCGGGGTCTGGGTGTTGTGAGACCGAAAGTCTCTCGTAGTTCCTGATACCCACGACACAAGACTCGTATCTTACTGTGGTGTCAGGACTATGTGTGTGACTGTTGGGTGTATTTATTATTTAGTTTGTTTGGGCATTTCTTCTCATGGCTAGCCACTAAATGCTGATGTAAATGTAATGCAGAGTACCTACTACGAAAACTGTGAGCTGAAAACTCTAACCCAAATTATGACCCAGCTGGCATTCGAATCCTGGACCAGGTTTCACGGAGAGTACGCAACCACTATTCTGAGGCGAAAAGTAATCGTAAATGAATATACTAGTTTTATGACCGGGAGCATATCAAATCAACTGCCCCACACTATCGATAAGTAATGCTTATCAAATTCCCATCGATCAATGTCTCGAGCAATCAATCAATTCGATCAATTACATTATGTGGGAGTTCGTTCAGTATCGAAAGGGTTCGGGTACTGGCGGTTCTTCCAAGAAACTGATGTTTGTAATTTTGACAACTAAATTGTAATTTTAAGCATTGTTTTCTTATTTTCAAAATGGGTGAATTTGAGAAACAAGTGAACACAATAAATATTATATTATTCCCAAAATATATGTTGTATATTCGATTGTAATGGTTTCTACACAAAAATATACATATCATGTGGAATTTTGTGAAACTACCATACGCCTTTCTATTTTTAATATCATTTTGTTAAAGAAAATAAACAGTAGCCTAGTCTATGAATTTATGGATTTTATTCAATTTAGCATACGTTCGCACATTACGGCTTAATTACTTTATAATATTATAATAAATATTCAATACACGCCCTTACAATCACTTGGCGACTGGAGTTTACGGCTATTGGAAAACTTTACACGCGAAAATAAACTCTATTTCTAATCAAAAAGGTGTATATTCCACTGTAGATTTAATTTGAATATTGATAAAGTTGAATAGTTAAGAATAGTGTGTACGTGTCCTAAATGTCACGTTACAATTTGAATCAATAATTAATGTATTGTTATCGCTTCATTGCGATTGTTTTATCGTTTGTTATTTATTAATTATGTTTATTATAGAAAAAAGAATGAATTTTATTGATATATAAATGCGTGATCTAATTAATTATAAAAATAAGTAAAATTAATCTAATAAATAATAATGATTTAATCAATAGGCCGGCTTGAACGGGTTGTTATTGAAGTTGCGTTATGTACAGTGATTGAGATATACGGAGGCCTAACTAACTCCACCATTTTTGAAACCATTAATTATACCATTCCTTTAAGGTCGGCAATGCGTCTACGATTTTTCTGGTATTGTGGGTGTTCATATGTGGTGATCATTTACCATACTACATTACATTACATACATCACTTACCACCACGTGATACATTTGCTTTTTTATCGGTTATGCTATATCGTGTATCGTGGGTATCAGGACCTACGAGGGACTTACATAGCACCCAGACTCGAAATAAATATTTATGGATCACACAAACATTTCTCTCGATGCGGGAATCGAACTCGCGTCTTCTCGCTTTACACCCGGCCACTCGCATTCTGCGCTACGGAGGCAATTATGTATTGCTTTATGTTCCAGTGTAATTTGGTGCTTCTTCATAACTTCATTTACATACATTAGTAGGGTATACTGCGGGCACGTGAAGTTGGCATTTTTTTTATTTGATTGAATGACGAGACGAGCAGGGTGCTCACCTGATGGTAAGCGCTACGACTGCCCATAAACAGAAGCAACACCACACATAACTTTGAATTACAAAACACTGCATGGTACTAAACTGCGCTCGTCACCCTGAGACATAAGATGTTAAGTCTCATAATGCCCAGTAATTGCACTAGCTTCAGTCTCCTTCAAACCAAAACACAACAGTGTGTAAGCAATGTTGTTTGGCCTCATAAATAGACAAAGCGGTGGTACCAACCCAGACGGCCTCACGCATACGAAGAACCTACCACCTTGTCTTCAGTTGCAGAAGATGTCTGGGCTCCTTTATACACCTAATTATATAAACCTATAACACCTATAATATGTATATCTCAATAACTATTGGCCACGCAATTCATTCAAATATATTACTGCAATTAATATTATTATGTGTACATGGTATTTCCGTTACAAATTCCCAAGTTACTTTTAATTAAAATGCTTTTAATTTAATGTGAAAACGTTGGGTTGATAAAATATGTAAGTATGTACTTAGATATATCATTTAAGGATGTAATTCACTATGAACTTCAACATTATAATAATTGGTAGATAATAACTATTTCGATTTCATTAAAATTAAATCGAAATGATTATGTATTATATTTAATGTACAATTATAATGATTATTATTTTAAAAATAATTTTATTAACTCTTCACGAATTGATAAAGTAACAAATAAAATACAAATATCAATAAATGTAGCTTTTCGTTGGCATTTACAGCTTCAATAGAACTCATTATTTACGAAGCAATAGCTTCTACAATTAACGTAATATCTAATTATTATTGATGCCTTATGAACTAATATCGCGTCTATACATAAAACATGAAGCAATCAAACTGACTTAATAACTCGCAGATGTTTTGGCAATCGAGTGACGTGGCTCATAACGCTACACTGGTAATACACGAGGATTAAGGCGTATATAAGATTAAAGCGATTAAAATACTAGCGATTAATTCAAATACACACGATTAAATATAAAGAACAACGAAATCAATTTCGTATTTTAATTTAATTGTAATTCTGTCGCCAATGAGTGAGTCATTTTAATGCAATTCAAATTTCGAATATGTTTGCTATAAAGCTGTTTCGGTTTTGGAATGGAGTCTTGGTTATAACCCTTTAATGATGAAACATCTGGGTTTATACGAGCATATTTATTTGACATTATGTCGATTAAATGACTTTGTTTTATTGTATGATAGGGACAAATAACTTAAACCCCGGCTTCATGATAAATTTTATTGTACACGAACAGTGACGCTATTGCACAGTGTGGAATTTGCCCTAAATTTCGGCCATGGTCTTTTTATATCAGAATTTCATAGTGTTAAACATTTCAAATGGTTGAGTAGAACTCCTGCGAGTCAATTATGTTTAGTTTTGGAGATATAAATTTTTGAAAATTAAAATTTTTTTGGTCCGAAAAACTTTAAAAAAAATCTAGGCTCGAAAATATAGAACTTATTAATGTTTTGATTTATTTGTATAAACGAGTAGCAAAACGTGAATTTTTTCATGCATTTCGGATATCTCTACGATCAACACATAGAGAGTTATTAATTTTTATTTGTTTTTCATTTTTATTTTTTTTAACGTAAACCATTTGCTATTAGCACAATTTTTTTACATAGTTAATTACTTCTAATAAAGACAAATATATAGTATTAAAACTGAAAGATAATCTTGATAGGTTTAGAAGTTACAAGTACTTACATTTTGGCGTTAGGGCTGTCACTATTTTTTGGACCAATTTATTCTGAGAATTCGAAACAACTAAATAACAGATTTTCTAAATTTAACTACAAAAAGAAAAATAATAAAGGTACAATTGATAGTCTGAAAACGTCTATAATAATAAATTTATTTCTCAAAACATAAATAACACATACAAGGTTAGGTATAAGTTTCAAAGTCGGTTCAACTTTTAACTACTACTTTGCTTTTTGACGAACTAGTTTAATTAATTCTGCGATGTAATTTCGTGTGCTCGGGGATAAAGCGTAGATCTATGATCTTTGTAATGTTAAAAACTAAATATTACCTATCCTACTACACAAACTTTCGCGTTTATAATATTAGTAGGAACTAATATTATAAACGCGAAAGTTTGTAATCCTACTATCCTACTAATATTATAAACGCGAAAGTTTGTAAGTATGGATGAATGGATGTATGTTTGTTACTCTTTCACGTTCTTTCTTCTCTGTCTAGAGATCAATTAAGAACTAATATAACAAGATTAATGAGTACCAGCGAAAGTTTACTAAATAAGTGCAAGAGAAATCGTCCGTTTTTTATAAATTTAATTGTGTAGCGGTCATATCGCAATAAGGACATCGTAGTTGTGAATGTGTTCCAAGGATTGCGTTTAATACTTTACCATCAATGGCAGCAAGATATAAATTGCATGTAGCCTTTACTTCATGACCCTTACTGGTTAAAGCCATCAAAGGTTCGAGGTTTTGGAGTTGGTTTTCGACTCGCTGTTTTTCGCTTAGTATAAGATCTGTACTTTCTTTTATATACTGCACCCGAATAGGACGACAATACCTATATGATTGTGGAGTACTATTATTCCATATAATATCAGTTTTACCAATGATAGAAATCTGTAGGGGCACTAACGTCGTTGCAAATAGACTATTTTCATCACCTCCTTCAGAATCTGAGAATTTTTGCTTATAAAATGCTTGCCCAGTAGATCCGCCAAAACCCCAAGATCCGTGAAGAATACAGTTTATTTGTGTCATTTCTTGTTGTTCACAATATTGTACAAAAGTATCGTCATGACTCTTTACAATACGCTCAAAAGTATGTTGCAATAAAAACTGAAGATCCACACACGCTTCTCTTTCCGAAACCTGAATATTATTTGGATAGCATGCTTTCCTCGCATTTTTTACTAAGTAATAGGGAGGAAATACTGGGCATTTTCTTTCACCTAAATCAGAACGCAGAAATTCGTACGTTTCCACAGTAAATTTTCTATCTATATTACTACAGCAAGAGCTTCATCCGGTGTATACGCTCGTGGAGTCTGAGAGATTTTGTTTATTGTATCAGTAGGCGCTGTCTTGGTTTCTAAACATATATTTATAACAGTTTCTAAGTCCTTAACAGACTTAGGGGGCAGTTTGGTTCCGTCGGAGGTGACTTTTAAAGTATTCGAAATCACTTTTATGAGTTTTTCTTGCGGTTCATCTTGCAGTTTAGTTGCCAGGTCACGTTTTAATCTGCACTGTTGTCGATCGCTTGAATCGGTAAAGGCTGGCAATGTATTGAATGAAGAGGAAGCAAATGAGGTGCAAGGTTGTTGCCTCAAAGTTTCTTCTCGCAGTTGCCCAGTAATAAAAGTTTCATTGAGATACACATTGTGTTTTTTTATAAAAAACGGACGATTTCTCTTGCACTTATTTAGTAAACTTTCGCTGGTACTCATTAATCTTGTTATATTAGTTCTTAATTGATCTCTAGACAGAGAAGGCTCATAATCTTCTCCCAATAAGTTTAAAACTAGGCTTACTCGGTCGTTTAATGATATGTGTTTTTTATCTTTTAATAGGTCAAAAATTGTCAGCCGAGTTAAAATTTTGTGGTTCGACGGCCCTTGGTTGTCATCATATGTTGGATCACTTTGCATATTTGCGGTCACACCCAGAGACTGAGGAGTGCCGGTTGCGGCGCAGTCCGCAACTTCATTTGCCTCTCGTTGACCAGTGTGAGGGTTGGCGCCCTCACACCCTCCTAGCCCTAAGTCCTCCGGTCGGAGCCCGGATGGACGTCCCCCAGCAGGGTGGGTCAAATCCTGCTGAGGCAAAGTGGCATCATGAGTCTTGAACGGCTCCATGATGCCTCACCCCCGTATCTCCATACTGCATGTAAAGACTTGGGGTTTTAGCTATAACCTTACGAGGGTGGACTCCTTCCCAAGTCACATGCACTATTTCATCGATAATGAGACGAAAATCTCAAATAACTGTGTCGAGGCACTTGTCCTATTTTCTACTTTTTCGTATCCAGAAAGTCCATATCACCATCTGAAACAAAAAAAAATATCGAAATACTATCCTAGCTAGCATGTACAACAAAGTTACGTGTCACACTGACTGATAGATAAAGCTCAGCATGATCCATAGATTTGCGCTTGTATATTTATTAAATTATGTTAAGAATAAAATAATAATTATTACTTTCGTGTAAAACTACTGGACTGTATGTTAAGATAAGTGTAATTGAAGCACTTTAAAAAATTACCAAAGTACGTTAGTTGTATTAGGTAGTAGTTGTATTAGCAGTGAGAAGTAGTATTGAAAATACTTACTGTTTTATCTTGCTTTAACTGTTGTAGATTATAACTTCGTTTACTCACAATGCGATGTGCTACCATTGCACATTAAATCACCGAAACTGCTTAACTCGATTTAAATCTTAAAATAGTTTTGGAGAACTCGTTTGCTTTGAACACAATGTTCGAGTATGAATATGGCATGGAAAATTAAATTATTTTCAAATGATTTTTTTTTCGTCCCGAATTCGGGACGAAAAATATAAAGAAATTTGGTGTCAACCCTAATGACAAAAATTTGGTCCGAAAGAATAATTAATTATATCTTCTAAACCCATCAAGATTATCTTTCAGTTTTAATACTATATATTTGTCTTTATTAGAAGTAGTTAACTATGTAAAAAATTTGTGCTAATAGCAAATGGTTTACGTTAAAAAAAATAAAAATGAAAAACAAATAAAAATTAATAACTCTCTATGTGTTGATCGTAGAGATATCCGAAATGCATGAAAAAATTCACGTTTTGCTACTCGTTTATACAAATAAATCAAAACATTAATAAGTTCTATATTTTCGAGCCTACATTTTTTTTTAAGTTTTTCGGACCAAAAAAATTTTAATTTTCAAAAATTTATATCTCCAAAACTAAACATAATTGACTCGCAGGAGTTCTACTCAACCATTTGAAATGTTTAACACTATGAAATTCTGATATAAAAAGACCATGGCCGAAATTTAGGGCAAATTCCACACTGTGTATTGGTTAAAAATAGTAGGTAATTAAATAATATTTGAGCACTGTCTCTGTATATAAAAGACAGATATATCAGTGATACTTTATCTAGATTATAAGTTAATTGTTTCGACAGAAATTTGAATGTGTGTAGTCCAATGACATCATTATGTACACACATCAGTCATGTCGGCTGGTCTGTTTGTCTGTGAGTCACACATGACGCGCTAGATCCTAATGAATTCAAATTAAAATATTTATATAGTATATAACAAAACGAGAGGTATGGAATGATTAATGTGTCGTTCAAGGAACACATTGAAATATCTTTGTAATATAAATATTACAATAAATCAAAAATTAAATTAAATTCCGCACGATATTTTTATTACAAATCTTAAGAGAAAATAAAAACTAAATTAAAAATACAAGCGGAAACACATTTAAAAATAAACGCACGTATTGATCATAGAAATGCGAATGACGTGCCGCAGTCAATAATATGAGGATGAATTAACAAAAGTACAAAAATACACGACTTTGATGATATAATAATTCATAGTTAGCATTAAATAAAAACCTGTGAGAAACGTGTGTTTGTAAACATCGTACAGACGGTATGTATGTCGTAAAACTGGAAGCAGACGGCGCGTAAATATCACTTGGTGCGTTTTATACGCTTCTAGTCAGAAAGGTCCTGAAACTAGGGCTTGGTTGCACATCAAATGATTATTACAAGCGAGGCTGATGATTAATCGTTTTAAATATAATATTGTTCAGAATTAATAAATAAATAACACCCAATAGTCACACACAGCCCTGACCCCACAGTAAGATACGAGTCTAGTGTCGTGGGTATCAGGAACTGCGAGAGACTTTTTAGTCTCACAACACCTAGACCCGAAACAAATATTTGTGGATCAGACAAATATTTCCTCGGTGCGAGAATCGAACCCACGTTTTGCAGTCAGCTACTCGCCCACTGCGCCACGGAGGCATTAATATATTTGAAACGTGCCACACATGTTTTAAATACCTATATTAATGTTAGCTATACATATTGGTTATAATTATCCATAAAACTATATTGAGTATTTTGTAGACAAAATAAAGTAGTGACAATTGCAATATTCTTATATGGATGAAAATACGCATTAACATTTCAAGACAAGTAAAAATTGAGATATCAATTTTATTTTGCTAAATTCATTAATTAAATCAATAATTTAACGTTCTATTTTGCATAATCGTACATGGGGAATGTTTAATTTACGACTTTTTAAAATTAAATACAGAATTTAACCTATTTAAATCTAATGAATTTAGCAAAAAAACAAAATGTTGTTTCGTATTTGCACCCATATTGTCACAATTGTTTTATTTAAACAATTATGTAGCATTATTTTAATTGTCATTGTTACAAATGTAAAATATTTATTAAATCTTATTTACAGCCAAGTTTTTGAATATTATAATATTGATTTAATTAGACGTCTTGTATTTATTTTCCTGATTGTTCTAAATGTAACCACTTTTAACTTATTATTACGGAATAGGTGGCTTTCATCACGGGCCACAGTAGTTTCTGTATGCATAATATGAAACCAAATTATTTTACGTTTCTTGTGTGTCAACAGTATATTTGAGCACATCTTTCCTATAATTCTTTTCTATTTTTCTAAATTATTATTTCATAGCATTATTTATGCCTGTGATGATTAAAATACAAATGATCCCAATCTTTGACTCAAGGTCAACTTGAAAACGTTGCAACGCGCCATTTACCAAGACTAATTCTGTGTATCTTCGCATCATTCGACTGATGTTAGGATCCGACTGATCCGTCCATTTTTCCTCCACACTACATTAATTGTGACACTTGAAACTTTTATCTGATGTTCTTTTAAAAGATTCAAACAGGTGTGTTAGGTGTTGCGCGATTTTACATTTTTGTCTATTTTTATTATTTCTTTTTGTATTACTACATACATTGTTTTTATTTGAAATTAATTTATGTAATTGTACAAATTCAATGTAGAATTTCTGATTGTTAAAATCAAACATGAATATCCAAAAATGTATTTGTTATTGAAACAACGGACATGGAGATATAAAACCTAACTCAATTCTCAATTCATCTGACATGATCTACAAGCAACAGTGTGTAAGCACTGTTGTGTTTCAGTTTGAAGGATATTGAAGCAAGTGAAACTACTGGGGTTTATGAGACTAAACATCTTATGTCTCGGGGTGAAGAGCGTAATACAGTGCCATGAAGTGCTTTGTAATTCAAAGTTCCGTGTCGTGTTGCTTCTGTTTATCGGCAGGCGTGGCGCTTATCATCAGGCGAGCGTCTTGCTCGTTTAGTTATTCAATCAAATAAAAAAAACAACCACGTCTAAACTTCAATAATATAGACGGATTAGACAAATATCAGAACTCATACGAACATAGACAAATAAAAAGCCGGACACGTCGGTGTGTCGCGTTTTTAACGTTGTACAACAAAAAGTATAACATCGCCGGCGATTGATGCGAGTTATGATTAATGCCTCGCCTTTGATGTCCGCTGCTATGAATCTATCAAGTCGGCTGGTATCGGCAGAACTCTATAAATACACCGGCACGAATCTGTCGCAGCCGCCTTCGTTTTAGTTAATTATGAGCTTATTAAAGATACATTGCTGGTTTTATTGCGGCTTCTGGTTCTTTACGTTTTTTGTGGTATCCTTTTTTGTGTATCGACATTCGAAATTTGAATTTTTGTTTTTAAATTCGTTCGTTCGAACATTTGAATATGTTTGAGTTGGCAGTGCTCAGGTGTTTCAGAATGTTTTGTGTAATTTATATTTTGGCAACGTTATTGGTAGTGAAGTGAAATCAATTCTAATATTTTTTGCATCAATGTGTAATTTTAATTTATTTACACGTAGGATTTAGAGGGTATCTACTGCTTGTTTTGTTAAAGCATAGGCCGGCAAATGAGTATGTCACCTGATGGCAAGTGATTTCAATAGTTTTTAATAGCTTGAATGACGAAATTGTCACTTAACAGAAGAAACGCCACGCATCATTTTGAATTACAATACACTTCACGGCACCGGACTGTGCTCGTCACCCCAATACATAAGATATTAGGTCTCAGAGTGCCTAGTATTTTCACTAGCTTCAATTTCGTTCAAACCGAAATACATCATTGGTGCTTGGCGACAGAAAATGAACGCTTGCAATACTAGAAGAATCATGTATGCTTTACCGTCCTTTAAAGAAAGGGATTATTAAGGGATTAGGACAGGGAATTTGGGCTTCTAGATATTTAATATTACCATACTTAATAGCCATATTTACCCTTCAAAGTTTCAATGAAATAAGATCTCGCATCACATTTAAAAGATAACTCCAATCGAGTTCAATTTACAAAATAGAATATGCAGTTACGTGTATATCATTTTAAAGTCGAATGTCATTAGATGAAACATCATTACTGTGTTTTTTTTCAATCTGTACAGTAAAATTAGACCAATCATCGCCACAAAGATTCAGATCTCTTTCATCATCGACATGCGTGTGTTTACATCGGTGTTTCTGAGAAACTCTGCCCCCGGTTCAATACTTGGAAATAAATATGTTAGTTTGACATTTGCTTTCATGTTCTCGCGTGTTTCATATGCAATTACTGTTCCCTCAGTCTCCTTGGTACGGACGCGTGGGTGAGCGTGGCTTTGCTTCGGAGTTTTTGGGTATTGTGATTCTAGTCGTATTGTGTTTATTTTTGCTGATTTTAGTATTATCCTGCTTCTTTCTAAGGTTCTATACCCCAAGAGTGCGATTGGAATTCTATTATTAATCTTACGTCGTCTTCTTTTCTTTCAGAAAATGCCTTATGGCCGATAATTAACAGTTATAGTTTATTTCTTTGCAGTTATTTTTAATATAATAAATAGTTTAGCAACTCTGTAGACAATTATGTTTGTAGCATGAATGTCATGTTGTTACTGTCTCTCAGAAAACTGACTTAAAGTAGCAGGTTTCTGTTGTGTTTGGTATGGTGAGGGAGATATCTGGAGGCCATCTAAAAATACTATTGGCAATGCCTTAATTATCCTTTATTTTAAGGTCGGTAAAGACTCTATGATTATTTTAGTATTCCGGGTGTTCATTTGCATTTTACTAGGCTATATACCATAAGAAACCTTAAATATCTCAAAATCTCTTCACAACACTTCAACGTACAAACCGGACGACCGAAAATCAACATAATGCTCTAGAATTTTTTGTGTAGTGAAATGATCATGCGTGCGAGATGATAGGGTGTTCGACGTGTGATTGCATCTCTTGTGGACTTTCTCTTTGATTGACTGCCGCAATTGCTGGTTAAAGGTCGTCTTAAATATTTATTTCTTATGAGAAATACGCTCGTGGCGTTTGGTTTTTTTTTTACACTTTTTTTAAACTGCAGGTGGCCCTGATATTGGGATGCTGGCGACCCCTACAGTATCTCATCAGGGTCAAGGGATTTGGAGGGGGATTGGAGGTGAGAGGTGGTGTAGAGGGAAAGGAATGGACCTAGCGTTTAGAGAGTCAATGCTATTTGATATCGAATGGTTAGTGGCCAACCTAGTGGCAAAGTTTTTAAGCCGCCCGAAGGCTTTTAGCTTGGCTTAACGACTGCTATCAGTTGATAACAGCCGGGACCGATTTTTTGAATCAAATTTGACTAATGGATTGCTTGTTCAATGTTTCTTTTTACATGAGAACTCATTCAACAGTTTTAGTGTTATTCTAAACTAACAAAACAAACACACGTGATTTATATTAGTGGAGTCGAGACAAACGAGCCGGCCGTTCATTACGAGGATTCTACGGATCCACGTGAGCCATCGATAACCGTCAATAATGTTTAAATTGGTCCATAACCCATCCGAAACACCATTTGTCAAGCAACGAAGACATCTGCCCGTATCGACTTAATAAGAGTAACGCGCGCGCCGACGAAAATAACAGAATTAAAATAAATCGAACGACAGACAGTCGTCATAAACTAATTTCGAGTGTTTTCTTTTTGGTATTACTGAAATAGCCTCGTCATTCTTTCATGTTGCGCGCGCGAGTGACATTAAACCGAGATTTACAACCAGCGCCATCTCTGGACAAGATGAAAGTACTAACCAAAAAAAGATTTTTATGATTTATGTAACGTGTTTAATTTAAATAGAAACTAACAATTTAACGTTCCCGTAGGATATGTTTACCAGGTGTAAGTTACTATTAATCTATTATTAAACTTTCATAATTGTATATTCTTTTGAAATAACAAAAGAACTGAGAACAATACAATCCGTTTTATTGGTTCATAAAACTGACATAATCGTTGTACGCGGAGATGTATTCTGGTTTACATTGCGTTGTAGCCACTGACATTTTATGTTTATTCATGTACGATAATATGTTTAGAATTTTTCTTTCATAATACTTCAGAATATAGAAATCGAACCTATGAAATAGCTACGATTATTTTTGCACTGTGTTTGTTCATGAGCGGTGGAGGTAACTTAACTACATTTATGTGCACATTTACTTGCCTTTACTTAATAAATACACTTGATATATCTGATAATATCTCTCACATTGCTAAATAGATAAAAACTATATGTACCTATTACGAATCATTAATCAAAATCCAGCAAATCAACTCCAAATTAAACCGACTCCATAAATCCCAGCAAAAAGATCGTTTCAACTTTCAACTAAAATTTCTTTTTGATCAAATCAAAAACTTATTTCGTGGTGAAATCGGAAAACTTGGGCCCGAAGTGTTCCATCGAATGTCATCAAGTCGGAATAACACTGGCTACAGCCCTTTGGCTAACTTAATTAAAATCCAAAGAAAAAGGGAAAAACACTGGCCAAGTTTGATTTTATGTAGGGTTGGCGCTGTAGAAGTTATTACATTTAATGGAATATCTTCTGATAGATCAGGCTACCTGGGGTAAATTTTATGTTAAAATAAACACATTTATTGATTAAATCTTTACAAATATCTTGAATTGATAAATAGTTAATTAATTAAAATTTATCTTGAACGAAATATTCAATTAATTTAATTTGTGTGTAAATGGTATGTGTTGATTGAATTAAAATAAATAAATCGTATGTTCTTAATTTAAATATTTAAAGTGTTTTTATCCTTCAGTTTATATAAAACAGTTATTACACACTATTTTATTTCTGATTGCTTATAATATAATTAAATAGTTATAATGATTCTACAATAATTTGGATTTTTCTATCAATTATAATGTATCATTCCTCGTCACAAACATTACAGCTGCGCCAGATCTTAATATTTTTGCCAACCCTAACAACCAATCGGTTGATAACTTTCAGCTACGGGTCGAGTGAGAAAAATTGTTCGATTCTTTGAAAATTGGTCAAACAATCAAACAAGGCAAGTCTTTTGTCACGTTCACTCGGTTTTCAGTTTTTAGAACGTCATTGTTCCGTTTGGAAAATACTTCGACTCGGTATGGCTTTCTTGTGTGTCAAAGTTTTTTGTTTATTACCTAAACGTTACGGTGAAACGAACAAAGGGTTTTTATTTCGCAAGTATTTACTTACATCGATAGCTCAGCGGTAGTACAGACTGCTGAGACGAAAGTCGCAGGTTTGAAACCCCGAGAGCAAGTTACGTGTGTATTCAATATCAATTATCGCTTGGTTTATCGACGAACGAAATCTGCATATCTGAAAAATACTTTATAAGAATTTTGAATGTATGTGAAGTCTGCCAACCCGCAGGTCAGCGCGACTCTACCAAATGTGAACTGATCGGATTATTATTTTTTTGATTTTTAGTTTTTTCGATTTTTTTATAATAACAAAGTATAGTTAGTTACTGTGTTTTAAATTAGACAAATTATGAGTTCTCGATTGGTAACAATTAAGGAAACATAGTATTTTAATAACAATATTTCGTACAGATAACAATAATCAGCTTTTCAACTTCCAAAAACATTTCAAATTAAAATCGAAAAATTGCATTAAAAAAAGCACACATGATTAAAGCGTTATCTTTCAGCGAGATCCGACTGAAGGAAGGTGAAAAGCTCACAATGAGCTCTGCAAAGCTCTCATCGCTTTAAATTTGGAGATTCAATACATTAGCGATTCAATGGGAGCGGATGCATTCTGCATTCAGTTTTGTTTTAACATGGTATAAAAAATCTTTTATGTAGTACGAATGAGTTGTGATTACACCAGAGTTACTTTTTGTAGCTTGTAGCTTGTAGCCTGTGAAGAGATTTCGATGGTTAATGAAATTAGCGTCATTTTAATTAGGCATGTCTGTTTTCACCAACATTTCTTCAACTTAATGACAACCAGCAAATGGATTTCACATCAATAAAAAATTTAGATATCAATTTTATTTTGCTAAATTCATTAACTTAATCAATAAATTAAAGTTCTATTTTGCATAAATATTGCTTTATTTTAACATGGGATATGTTCCATATAAGATTTTTTTTACAAAATACGGAATTTAACCCACTTTAATCTAACGAATTTAGCAAATTAAAAACAATATCTCAATTTTTACTTGATGTGAGTTAAAATGTTATTGCATATTTGTATCCAAACGTGAACCACGTGAATAATTTAAGAGCCAGATGGTCATCAGTTTATTATTTGTTGCTTTTGATGTGTTTTTTTACACCTTGAAACCTATTATCGACGTTTAAGTATTTTTCCTACAGTATTCGAGTTTTTTGTTGTAATTTTCTGAAACATCTATTCATGTACCGATGTTTCCACCTCAGTTAAGGCGACTTTGGTTAAAAGACTGTTGAATTTTATATTATAATGCTTAATGCAAAAACATGTATGGAAATTCAAAAGTACAAACCATAGTTGTAAGTTTAATGTACGTAGATTTCTAAGAACAAATAAATCATATGTAGACTAAACTACATCATCCAATAACGAGTGGTCATGAGGTCTTTGACCATACCAAATGGTATTTTAACTGGTGGTTAGGCCGTAGGCGTGCGGTTATGATAGAACAGAGGAATTCACTCCAACGCGACATTACGTTCAATTAGTGTTGCGCCCGCGCCAGTTACGATTAATTGAATGTATCGATATATTGATCGATTGGTGGGCGTCGCTGCCCGCTTGCCGATATCGGCTTAGTCATTCAATTTCGTTTTATTGATACAGGCGGTTGTGTCAAAGATGGAATTACTCATTTTTTTGTGTTTGATATTGTTGAAATGAAATTTGTTGGTCCAGAAGGTCCATATTTTGACTCTAAAGACGGTAATGGTTTGTTCAAATTCGATTTGAAACTTACTTATGATCATAATTTTTTAAATACTGATAAAATTGACTAAGAGATAAACAACACTTTTAGAGAAATAACAGTATCTGAATAATTTAAATTGTAAGTTTGTTATCTTAAATGCATTATGCTTATGCATAAATTTCAAACAAAAACACTGTATAATTTTTGGCAATAAACACTCGAGTAAATCACTCAAACGTTAAAACAAAGCGAGGGGAAATTTCTTTATTTTTTTAACCCAAATAAAAACACAACATTTCAATTAGTAAATGTCTTGTACGAGACAATTCAATTTAAACGTCTACATCGACACGTCTTATTTCACAACACTAACAAACTGACAGTCACTTAGGTCTCAAATTAGATTGTTATTTTTGACCTAGTTAGTACTGAGTTTATAAAATAGAAACATTTATGGCCTTATTTGTCAAAACTTTCACTTCTGGAGACCCAAATCCCCTTCCTCTTTCCTATCCCTTTCCTTTAAGGTCGGCAACGCGTCCATGATTCTCCAGGTATTGTGGATGTGCAGATGAGTTTTCAGTTAATTTCTAGTCAGTGTTACTAATAAATTCAATTCATCTAATTAGAACTGTAATGTTTAGTTTGCCTATTCTGATTTCGATTGTTATATCTTTGTTATTTTTATGTGTTTTTATTGCAGTCTTCATAATAATATCATCAACAAAGGAATAGATTCGCTAATTGCAATTCTTCACTATTATTTGACATTGCCATTCATTCTTTTCTTTTAAAACAATGGACTAAGCTGTTTCAATGCTCTTCATTAATCCAAGACAATGAATTTGAATCGAGTGTTGTAGGTTTGACATCCGAGTGAAGTCTAGCACCTCTATAAATGATGGTTTCTATATGACAGCAGTGGATTCAGTCAAAAGCCTTATGTCTTAAAAATTGGCTCCCTATCTGGTCGCTTGTCAGATGGTAAGCACAACGCCTGCCCCGAAACAGAAGCAATACCACGCAGAACCGAATTACAAAGTACTGTATAACATTACACTGAGCTTGTCACCCCAAAACATTTATAGATGTTAATTCGCATAGCGTCGAAAACAAAGCGGTGGTACCTACCCCAGACGGTCTTTCACATATGTGGAAGCTCCCACCACGTGAACTCTTGTCAGTATATCTAGAACACTCACTGCTAAAAAGTTAGCTAAAGAGAATTCTCAAGAAGCAAGTACAATAGTAATAAATAATTGTCCAATTGTAACAGTAGGTGTATATAATTGGTGAGTCTCAGTAATAAACCGTGATATTTATACGAGGCAAGGATTACCGTACGTTCGGTGCCGATCAATCATTTCATTGAACGTATCCTGTTTCCCTTCCATAGGGAGGAGGGGTATCGATCATCGATATCGATAAAGTTATCGGTTCGCGAGCTACATTTATGGACAGCTTCCTATCAATAGTCATGACATATACAAAAATATCTATAGAAAATGTTGATTCAAAAGTTTTCCTCTTACTTTAAATTCCAGCAAAAAATATATTGTAATAAATTAAAATTAACGAGTGTTTAAAATTAACCCCTTTCTTACGCTTCCTTGAGGTAAATTATTCAAGAGTTAAAGAGACTAAATGCTGATCAGTAATCATAACGAATAAAATTATAAATCCAGGCTAATGTTTACTATTTTTTTAAATACAGAAGTAATAGATACCAGATCTTTTGATTCTGACGATCATAGTACAAGTAATATCATAACTTATCGACAAACACACCGCCCCACTAGATCAGATGTCAAATCCAATTCAGCGGTGCCCCCGCACACGTAATTGATTTATTGATAGTTCGATCACGACGCATCCTGAATGCAGTTAACCGCTGACCTCGCTGGGGCTGTGTCTTCAAGGTCCAGCGGGATTCTATAACTGATATGCTGTAGATTGAGACTGATGGTGGTAATCCTGAGTTGGATTTCACTTAGCATCAGGTTTTTATCATTTTTAGCCAGGAAAATAACTGCGGAAATAACTGGCTAGCGGAAGTGGCTAAAACTTTGTTAGCATGAATGACACTTACCTCTTTCTCCTTAGCAACAAGTTCATTTTCTAGATTACCACCCTGCACCACCGGACTGCTTCTAGAAGAATTACTATTGCTTCTGCCAGTCGCAGCCATTTCCATCTTCTGTTCTACTTCTTCATCAATACTCGGCGAATGTCTCTTCTCTTCTTTTATCTCTGAACTGTAAATATCTATCCTAGTTTCTGTGGCTTGGTCCCTGGTGGGTTCTATGTGCGAGCCATTGGTTTTTGGTGGCACAGTGGCTTGAAGCGGCGTCGGACTGGTAGTTGCCAGTTGTTCTTTTAGTGTTGTAACTTCTTTTTCGGCCAGTGTGGCTCTCTGTAACAAAGAGAGGGCAAGGTCAGAATTGAAGAATGAATCTACTTTAAATCTATTTATATGTTAGGCCATCGGTTTACGGTAAAATACAGTTAACAATACGCTCTATTCTACATTCAAATTATTGAATAAGAATTTAAAGGTAAAATCAAGATTATTTAAATAATTGATGATCTTTAAAAGATGATTTTAAGATGCAGTTTTTTTAACGTCGAGATACTGCAAAAATCAAGGTTAAATTACAAGTAACTGCGAAATCATTAAAACACAAAGTAAACTAGTCATTAAGATAAATTTTACGAAAGTCATTAATGCTTAAAGATTCGTATCGCAGTCTCACATCAAGTCCCATCAAAATATATGTTCTTACACAAATAGAATATCTAAAAACGTAATTTTATCGGCGTCCATCAGATGTGCGCAGAAATTTTACTAATGAATCATTAGTCGAAAGAAAGTTAAAAAAACGCTCGTAAAAAGCGGACTCGCGCACGCGTGTCGCGCACGCCCGTGTGCACAGATAGCATCGTCTACAATGTTTGATATGAGCTGCGTGGATCGATTTAGGTTGGTTGCAAATGATCAGTCGCCTGCACGCCTGATGTTTCGACTGTCGTTTGTTTAATAGTTTTAAAAAGAACTATGATACTTTTTAAAGAAATAAAGTATTTAAAATTAACTGAATTTTTTTTTGCGAGTGTTCGATATAAATAATTTAACTGTTTCTCAGGCGTTGCTGTCTATGGACGGTGGTAACCACCTGCCATCAGGTGGGCTGCTTCTCTGCCTTTGAAGGCCAAAAAATTATTTTTGTCATTTATTTTTTGTATGACACTAGACTGCGCTCGTCACACCGAGACATAATATGTGAAGTCTCATAATGTGATTTCACTTGCTTCAATGTCATTCAAATAAACACAACAATGCTTGGCTGCTGTTTGCCTACAGAAATAGACTAAGTTCATGGTGAAAAATATTTTAGCTTGCTTTTTATACATCCACGATACATGATGCTTTTAAGACGCTTTAATTAGAAGTACTAACTGTTAAGTCTTGTCTCTCACGTAGATTACATTTAATCTACAAGGCTTAATAAGCACGTTGCTATTCTAAGCAATGCTAATGAGTTTGTAGTGTCAGTTCCATGCCACTAACACGTAATACTAGCAAGCTAGCTAGTAGTGTGTTATAGCGTTTTTTTAAACGCTCGTGTGCATCAGCCCACAACTCACGCATCAGCGTACGCAATTCTCGATGAAATTCAATGATATTTTGGATTAAGTGTACGGAGTTTTTAATCTAATTAATTACTATATTACATTACATTTTGGAAAGTTTTTTACCGCGTGTCTATGAATAATGCACGTCTCATTTTACAACAATGGCTATGATGTTCTATTAATTATTGTTTTAGAAAAGGCAGCGATAGACTGGTGAAAGAAGGAAAAAGAGTGAATAAAACTGAATGCCAGTGTATATTCATTAGCTTCAGATTGTAGAGGGATGTAATAACTTTTGACAGTCAATATTGTATCTTGACTAAACAGCACTTAACATCAAATCCGGAGCGGTGACTTTGTTGTGACAGGATAAAAAAGAAGAAAATAACGTGTGCGTCTCGGGACGCTCGACAGAAGTGATAACTTAAACTAATATGGGTTAAAGTGAGAGAAGAGGAGCCTGCCTACTGCTGCCGTATGTGGGAGGGAAAGCGAAGCCAGAGTGGCGCCGTAACGCGTTACGATACGAAGCGGTGTACCCTCCCATAAGAAGTTATCACTTCAAAAAGGTACGTGTGTATTAATTGAGCAATACAGGGGTAATATTTCCTTAGCATTACATAATTCGAAGTACAAAGCGATACAGATCGATCAAAAGTTTTCGCCAAGGATTCGGCCGTCCATTGTCAGAGTAATCGAGTTTGCGTCACCATTGGTTGGTTCATTGTTCCAGTTTGTTCTATTGATTTGAACCTATCAATTTTCGCTTCGTTTGCCTTTTGTGTTGAATTAAAATATTTGTCAATCACAACTTGAATTGTAAACTAATTAATGCTGCATTGAATCGTGGAGTTTCTTACCCGTTCTTAGATGATTTGCTTTATTAACTGAGCAGTTTTGCAATGAGTTTCAGGATTCAATCATGTTTCGTCATTTTTGAAATAATTCTTTACGTTAATTCGTTATTTAAAAAAGTAAAAAGAAATGTTAATTCGTGGACAATGGTGTGGTGTACACATTTATAAATTTAGAATGTAAGCGTTTATTATAATTATGCATTGTGTAACTGTTTTCTTTTCTTTGTTTTCTGTTCAAAATAAATAAGAATTAATCTGACAAAAGAAATGTGTTTTAAGTAATACCTGGTTTATTGCATGTGTACCCCTCTGTGGCATTCTAGCGTCTAAACACATGACAATGTGTTGGTTTAGATGCAGTACTCCTGTGTCAATCATTCGATAATTTGAATCGAATTGTGGAAAACTATTGATGATTGCATTAATTCGTTTTGAATGGCCCGGATCCCTATAATTGGTTGTATGGATCGCCGATCGATGATCGTATTGACGATCGACTGACCCACACAATACACATAAATAGTCAATCAAATTATTGATTGAAGTATTCCGGGTCGTGGCACAGACCAAGACTAGAACGAACGGGTCACTGAAAATGAATGATTAGCACAGGACTAATGTGGTTTTTGGCTCAATAGTGATGGTAAAATTAAAAATGGAATTCAATGAAATAAAAAAAAAACTAACTAAGAACTTTTCAATACGTCCCTATTATAAAAATAATTCCATACAATCACACACAATATAATTGACGTCATCCGAGTACAATATTTTTGTGGAACAAAGCGGTTGTTACAATATTTACAATTAGAAAGTAGAAAGTCAAAACTCATTAAGCATTTTACATAAGATAATAACAATTTTTAATACAAATACCGTTTCAATTGTGTGAAAGAATTGTTACTGAGAAATATTCAAAACGCGCTTTTTATGTTTCACATAATTATACTAATGATCGAGTGAATCGTAATTTTTATTAATCATCCACTATTGGGCAATGGTTCTCGGTGAGCCACGGTTATAATCAGGTGACCTGCTGGTTTTCCACTCTATTAAAAGATACAGCTTTTCAAGGTGGTAAGTCCCTCGTGTGCAAGAGGCCGTCTGGGTTGGTACCACCGCGCTGCTATTTCTGCCGCAAAGCAACAGTGTGTAAGCACTGTTGTGTGATGAAGGACATTGAAGTCAATGAAAGTACTGGGTATTTATGAGACTTAACACTTTATGTCTCGAGGTGACGAGCGCAGTTCAGTCGCAAAGAAATGCTTTGTAATTCACAGTTCTGTGTGGTGTTGCTTCTGTTTTTGGGCAGGCGTGGCGCTTACCATCAGGCGAGCGCCTTGCTCGTCTCGTCATTCAATCAAATAAAAAAAACCTTTACTGATTGAGTTTAATAGTCGTTCTTGTTACGTACCAATCCCATACAAAACAAGTTCCCGTTTAAATATCAAAACCATTTATAATTTTAGGCACCGGATGATCTTTGTTAATGTTTTTTTATCTTGCATCAAATGTAGCATAATAATTGTACGTAGAGGTAAGTCTAATTAACTAACTGGTTTACTTTGAACCGTGGTTTTAAGATACATGTATAACATTGCGGGTCATTACTAATTGGGTTGTTTCGGTTAATATAACTGATTTAGTTACGGTACTGTATGTATTTTGGAAGGTTTTTTTGGTGGTAGGATATTCATATCCGCCCGGGTAGCGACCAACATACACATGGTGTGAAAACCTGCCATATGATCCACACGCCTTGTGTGGATCGCGTTCCAGGATCAGCCAGTGTATATCCGGTTCTCCGGAGGGGCCTGCGACATGACCTGATGGTTGACTGGGTTACATCCTTGTAACACTGTGCCTACATCGGCCATCCGCTTGTCCTGTCGCAAGCCCCTCGATTTGCTTCTTCTCTTTCTGAATAAGGAAGAACCATTTATACAGGCCGGCATGACTGGTGACCACCGATAAACTCATTGTTTGTTGGTGGTCGCTGGTTTTTTGGATTGCACTACGCTTACCATCAGGTGTAGTGCAGTCAATTGCCGTGTTCGAAAAAAAAAGGTTTTATGAAATTCATCGCTTGGGAGTTCTCAATCGGCTTTGAAAAGATTGTTTTACGTATGTTATTATATTTTTTCAAATTTTTATTTAATTGAATGAGTAACATAGGCTGTTTTTTATCCTGGAAAAAGCAGATCACGAGGTGGATCAGCGAGGAAAAGCTAGTTGAAATATAAAGCATATACCGTAGTCTTAATAGTCATCATTCTTATAATATACACCACACACCAACCCTGCGCCCGACGCTCGGAAGAAAAATTAACTCGCAAGGGTCCCCCTGACCCCACACACCAGCGGTCTCTAATTAATGGAAAAGGATTAAATTCGTGAATTGAAATAAAATAAATATGATAAAGGGTCTTGGGCACGTGGGGCTTCGGGCGGTGTTTTTTGTTTTCGTTCCAACGTTGGCTTAGCTGTCAATACCATGTACTAATTGTTATATTAAGCATTGGAGACATTTTTTTTTTATTTATCCTAGGCTAAGAATTGTGGCGGAGAAGGGATTTTTTAGAGATTTGTTTAAAAAAACTAGTAATTGTAGGTATTACAGTAATTGGATTTTTTCTTATCTGAGCACGGCAAAATGACTGCATTATACCTAATGGTCGCTTACCATAGTGATGCACTACGCTAGTGCATCACTATCACACACAAGGCGTGTATATCACAATGGCAGGTTTTAACACCATATGTACGGTCGTCGCTATCCGGGCGGATATGAATATCCTACCACCAGCTAGAATTAAACTTATGCAGTATGTATCTCTATATATTATATCTCAAAGTTGTTTTTTTTGTTATCAGGGATAATGTAGGATTCTAATTGTGAAAGAATTTTTCAAGTCCGTCCAGTAGTTTTTAAGTTTATTCGTTACGTACAAAAAGACAAATCTTTCCTCTTTATATTATTAGTGTTGAGTTTAGATAAGTTTATTAATTCACGAAAATAGTCGATAAGACCTTACCCTTAGAGGAAACAGCCTAATACGCTGCTAATATAAAATAATATACAAAGCCTATTGGGACATTATTAATACTCTTTTAAAACGGAGACAAAATTAAAGGCATTAACAGAAAATCGGTTTTCGGCTTACGGGATTGTATATCGGTCTACTGAACAATGTGAAACGGTTAGGAACGGTTAGACACGGACAGGGATTCAATAGACTGGCTATATGTTACTTATAGATATGGTAGCTTGTTTTTTTTTATTGAATGACGAGAGCAGCAAGGCGCTCGCCTGATGGTAAGCGCCACGCCTGCCCATAAACAGAAGCAACACCACACAGAACTTTGAATTACAAACCACTGCATGGCACTGAACTGCGCTCGTCAGCCTGAGACATAAGATGTTAATGCCCAGTAAATTCACTGGCGTCAGTGTCCTTCACACCGAAACACGACAGTGCTTACACACTGTTGCTTGGGGCTAGAAATAGACAAACGGTGGTACCAACCCAGGCGGCCTCTCGCATACGAGGGACCTACCACATTGTAACTATGATTATTGAAATAAGAAAGATGAAAAGCAGAAAGTAAAATTAATACCGATCTAACACAATAATAATAAATAGAAAATATATATTTTTCAATAAGTGATGTTCTTAAAAAGTACCAAGAAAAGGTTATAAAAAAGAAATCAGTACCTAATAACCATAAAATCATCATTTGTTGTTCATTTTTACAGCTAAGTTTCTTTTGTTAATACTGCCTAGCTATCAAAAGCTATCAGTTATAAAAAAAACATTATTTTATGGAGTAATTAAAAAATCATAACCCTTCTGCCCGTTGTGATGTCTACGAATTTTTGGTTAACTTTATTTATATTGATATCTGTTGTCTGCGCCCAACCCTCCCGTCTTACGCGCGGTCTGTCCGACCATTGTCTGGTAATATTTACCCATTCACGTGTTTGTCTACTTTTATATTATTAAACGGTCCTTTTCGAAAATAAAAAAAAACATTTGAATATCGAATGGTTTTGAAAATGGAATGTTTTTTGATTTGAAAAAGTTTTTATGATTGAAAAACTTGGATGTTCATGCTTAGTCCAACAATCTCTCTATTACAGAGAAGAAATTGAGTGTACAAATAATACAATTTTCTGTTTTTGTTCACTTCATAAATGATATTTGATCATAATAAAACCCAATTTAATCTAAATTTAGAAATATTAAGTACTAGTAATAAACACGTTTGTTTTTTTCAAATACTTCAAAGAACTTCGCAAGCACTCAAATATCGACCCTTATTTCCAAATTTCATCAGCAAAACTTAATTTTTTTCGTACGGTGCTTGTCGAAAGCGTTTCCTCCACGTCGTCGGCTAAATAAACATCAAAAATAAAACTCTTGGAAGGTAATAGGAAGCGAGGAGCAAATTAAAACTGACACTGAGAGATTAAGTACTCCAGGTTGAGTGTGTATCGACTGGGATACGATTTTTTTCTAATATCACGCGGTAATTTGATTAGGCGTTCGTGTTCAAAGATAAACAGGAGTTTGGAAAGATAGAGACGTTTTGTACAGATTGATTGTTTAATTTTAATATAAAATTTCAATATGCGAATCATAGGTACATGCATATATAAGGTCATGCTTGTGTCTCTGAAAGGGCAGATAAAAATGCCACCAACCCGAAGATTGTCGAACGTCCTATGATGTAGATCCCGAAGTGATTAACCAACCTGGGATTTGAACCCAGGATTTCACCGATTCCTAGTCTAAGAACACTGCCGCTAGATGAGGATGAGAGCTATAAAAATAGCACTTCCAATTTATATAAATTTGATCCAAATAGACATTACTACTGAATACTAAATAAAATCACTATTGATAGAATTCTCGAAAGCTACCTTTTACGGTCATGGCAACTAGCCTTTTCGCGCCCATCGATACGTAACCGAAAAGGGTCATCGAAATCCATAGACAAAACCCACCAGCCAACCACAAAGTCGCAAACAAAACTGAGCTCACAAACGGAATCCAATCGACAAACTAAATAATTCAATTGAAAACAAAGTAGGTTTGACGAGTGCGGAACGCGGGAAATTACCACTCACCAATAGACAGGTATCTTGATCATTATTAGATATTGAATTTTCCTAACTTTGGACTCATCCGCTTTCTAATTTACTAATGAATCCCTCCTCGCCCCCTCGCCTACCTCCTCGCAAAAGGGGTAAGAGTTCTCGTCTCTTACGTGTAGGACGATAATCCGATTGGTGATTCCGCCGTTCCACATTTGAATTTCGTGTGTTTTCGTTAATTTTCGGATGTTCGATTTTGTTTGGAATTGTTACAATGGGCTGTTTGTGCCGCGCGCCTGTTGGAGGGTTAATGTGTGTTTTGTATTGTTTTTGAAGGTATTTATTTATACATAAGTATTCTTGAGTATCGTCTTCAATTTTTATAGTGTATGGTTAAAGGTTTTGAAACTAATGATCGTGGTTTTGATTTCCATCAGTCTGGGCGTGGTACCAAAGTATCCTTCTTATCCAATCACGGCACTGACTATACTGTACTTGATGGTAAGTAGGGTGACACTTACCATCAGAGCAATCTGTTCGTTTCACAATTCAAATAAATAAAATGTAGTATGTGACTTTGTAACCTCTGAAACTAGCGATTAGATTGTAACATTCTTTGACCAATAAGAATCTTCATTATCACTATATTACCAGAAAGAGTCACGAGAGCGAAGCAAAAGGTACTGAAGAAGCAAAACTATAATGACTTCTCATTGTGAAGATTTACTTCAAATGACCTCAAAGTCCGAGGAACTAACTTCACGTTCAACTTCACGTCGTATTGTTTCCGTTGCCAAATATTGAGTTACCGTCGCACGTGGTGAGTCAATAAAACCGAATCTATTCCACCTGCTGACCAAGAATATGAAAGTACTTAGGGGGGTTACTCGTCCTGACGTTTTAATTATGGGTATAGATTAGGTGTCTCTGAGAGGCAAGATTGTATTGGGAAGAAATGGTAAAGTTTAAGATGTTCTTAATTTTTTAAATTAAGATTAAAATGGTTGGTAACTGAGGTTTTATATACATTTTACATATCGACCCCAAAATATTTAACATTTCTGGACTTTTCCATAATAAAAATGTCGTAAAATTAAAAGATAACTAAATAGGTTTAGTGTAATTGCCGAGTGTATTTTGATGATGCTATGTATGCTATGTATACATAGTATCATGAGAAATCGCGAGGTCCTGGGTTCATATCCCGGATCGTACAATCACGATTTGAGTTTTTTGATTCGCAAAAATCGTACATATTATATTCGTTATGGCAATCGGCTCTTTCCTTATCACATCATGGGACTAAGCTTGGCAAGCCGTGGATCCGATTAAATCTCTGCCTACCCTTTCGAGAATGCAGAGTTGAGCTAATATTATCATGTGATGTAATTACAATCTTAGTACTAGAAATTTAAACAAATATCTACTCAGTATTACTATTTTATATTTTTTCTCTTTTTTCACTATCGTGTTTGATGTAGCTGACAATGAAATAAGTTGAAAAGTAGGGATATATTATTTTGTATTTCTGGTACAAGGTGTTATTTATAACTAAATTACATTTTAAATAAAAGTATACACCTCCTTGGAAATAATCGGAAAAGTCAGTCATATAAGAGGTAGAATTACTTCTGAAATCCGGCTATCAGCCAATCAAACAATAGCAACCGTCCTTCAAAGAAGCAAAAATCTAGATAAAATGCAAATGAGTGTAATAAAAGTACCCGTCTACAGTCTTAACAAGCAACAAAAAATGACCATTTTACTATAAAATAAATAACAATTGTAATGCAAATGCGAGGTTGAAGACGATTTGCATGCAGTCGTCGCATGACCCTCCCAGAATGCCAACTGGCCTGTCTTACGTGTTTCATCTTTGGTTTAAACTCCACAAATCGCGTGTAGGCGGGCCAGGAAATATGATTTTGATAAGACTGTCTCATGTGTTTTTGTTGATTTAAGCGATTAGTATCTGATAGGATTTATTTAGGTGTACTGAATTTTGAGTGGTTCAGGACTTAAGTTATGCGCTACGAAAATATTACCCACAATAAAATAAGTACAAAACATAATAGTGCTTACACACTGCTATTACAGATACCCAGACGGCCTCTCGTATACGAGGGACCACCTAATAAACAGTACCTAGCAGCATCTCTGCGCGGCATGAAATTTGCAGTTGCGGACAAATTTTTTGTACTATTTTATACATTTACTAGCTATCCCTCGCGGTTTCACCTGCATGTTACTGCGCTGCTCCCATGGGTCATAGCGTGATAATATACATGTAAACATTCATTGCTGAAAACTGTATTAAAATCCGTTGAATAGTTTAAAAGATCTAAGCGAACAGACAACGGAAGCGACTTCATCTTATACTACGTAAAGATTCTGTCCACATACACCATACACGTATGGTGTCCCTACATGTGATTGCCGAACTTCCCCGCCACATTCGTTCCCTCGTTACAAAACTTTTGAACAAGCGTTGATTCTGCGATTGTTTATTGGCTGTGATATTTGTTATGGATTGTTTGTTTTACATTATGATGTGTTGTTACATATGTGTGACATTTGTTATGATTTCAGGATATTCAAGAGGTCATTCCTATAAATTTTAATGACATATAGGTTTATACTACCGTTTCTGTTTAAGACATAAGATTAACCATGTATTGGCCAATCATAGGTGAATTGTCTGGGTTGGTACCACAGCTTTGTCTATTTCTGCCGCCAAGCCACAGTGTGTAAGCACTGTTGTGTTCCGGTTTGCAGGACATTGAAGCCAGTGAAATGACTGGGCAATGTGAGACAGTCCACCCTGTGACCATGAAGGCTGAAAAGCTTACGAAACGTCGGGATCGAAATTAATAAAAACCGCGCTAAAATCCGTTTAAATTAGTTTTATTTCAATGAGTAATATTCGCGTAAACATAAGAAATCATTAAGCAGAAATAGAGTAAGCGGTGGTATCAACCCAGACGGCCTCTCGCATACGAGGGACCTACCACCTTGTAAAGTCTATTAAAATTACAAATGATAAGTAAACCTTTACCATCTGGTGAACTCTCATTTATCTAAAGCTAGATAATAGTTTAGTATATCAGAGAAATCTTAAAATCCAATGTTAACCGGACACACGCTTAAAATAAAGACCAACACATAAATTACAACAGATGCGACAGATTAAAACCAATAGTTAAAACAAAGTGCGCTTCTAGAACCGTTCTAATTTTATCTCTAAAGTAACTGTACTTTAACAATGCATGCGAAACTAGATAAATATCTTAATGAGTCATGTTAAATGTTGTCTAAACGCAAGCTTCAGGTCTTAATCACCGGGTGAGCGGTGACGGAAGGTTGGGCTCACCGCCCGTGACCATTGGGGTTAGGAACTGATTTACTGTTGGAAACAAAAGAATGTGTAAAAGAGTTGAATGAATACACCTAATAGTAAGACATATAGGTAGGGATGTAAGATATAATTCTTGTGTAGTGGATATCAAGTCCTAGGGTAAGTTTCACAGCACGCAGACCCGAAACAAATGTTATAAATCACATATGTCTATATGCCTGTCCTGTCGCAGGCCCCTCGATTTGCTTCTTTCCTCTCCGAAGAGGGAAGAAGCTTTTAAACAGGCCGGTATGACTCTGGTGACCATCGATAAACTCGTTATTTGTTGCTGGTTTTTTGGACTGCACTACGCTTACCATCAGGTGTAGTGCAGTCACTTTGCCGTGCTCAGATAAAAAAAAAGATTGGTATCAAAACCAAAGCTTTTTGTTTTACAGCCACAGTTAACTATTCCAATCCTCTCAGTTATTCCATGATCTAGATCTTGTTAACCCGGTACCACTTGTAATGGGGTCAATTCAGCGTAAAAACTAAATTAATGAAGCTTCTAATTGAAGTTAACTTTTCTATTCATGTGTAGGACATCATATGTATCTCTCTATATCATATTTCTCCTGAGGATATGGATTAAAACAACCAATAAAGATCTACGCTACACCGTCCAAATAGTTCTTTCAGAGATGCAATATGCCGATATAATACTCTCCGAAGCATTTATTTCTATAGCTGTATTGTATACAGCAGAAATAATACATTTAAATACAAAAAGCAACTCAATATAAACTCTCGCAGTGGCTGACAAGTTAACACGACCAACAAACATCGAACCGCAAATAGAAGATCGATGCCCGCTACAGATTTCCTCGATAATGATCATTAACCTTTCACATCTTCCGTATTCTAAATTGCCGAGCAAAAAAACTTGAGACATAAAGACACATCGATTGGCATGCAAATCGGGTCAGATAGTCCCACCTATAGTTCACCGGTTGACGTCTAATGATGTAGAACCCTGATTGATCGCTGACACGAGGTGAATGGGCGATCGGGCCATTGATTTTGATGCGCGCGCGCACCCGCCGTCCGCCATTTTGGAACGGTGCCATCTTTGATTCGGAATTTAAAATTAAATGACATTTCGTTTTGTAAAACTGCTTCGAGTGTCGGTTGTTTGGATTTGATGTGATAGTTCGCGGAATGGATCGTGTATGTGTTTTTTTATTGCAGTAATGATTGAAGCGAAGTGTAATGAGAATGTATGAATGTACTGGTCATATTGTTTCATATAATTATAGTGTGCTAAATTAAGTTTTGGGACTATCTAATATATCAAAAATGTAATTGTGGTCATTTGAAACCACAGAGAACTTTTCACCGCACAGAACTGTGATACATAATAGAATCCGAACAAATACCTTTTATTAATGTCTTATCGAAACTCAAAGTAAGATAAGGCACTATCTATCTGAAATCATCTGATTGTGCGTCACGACCTTGGTATAATTCGGCTATAATTATGAAAACCTCTAAAAAACTTAAACGTCTATCACACCCAGCCAATTAGCCACATCCTCATCTAATAAAGCGCATCCCTTAAAGGGAAAATATTCTCGTGAAATTTTCTTCAATATTCCTCTCAAAGGGCCCGATATTAAATATATGTGCGAAATATAGTACGCGTCGGTTTGTGCTTCACGCTTGCGATGATAAAAGCATCGGTAGTTGCCAATAACACCTCCCCTACGTTTTCATATCAAAGATTAGACGGGCCTTGTAGGCATTGACTGATTTTTGTGGCGATTTAAAGACATATTATCATGATTTTGTTTGCATTTTTGAAGTGAAACTTCTTTATCGGCGTTAGAAAAATAAAACCGTCACATTTTTCCGTTACGCGGCACGCGTCACGTTTTTGACTTTGACTGGATTTTGACCAGACTTTCACTGGACTTGACAGGACTTTCATCGGACTTCGACCTGATTTTGGCCGGACGTTGACCCGACTTTGACCGGACTTTGACCGGATATAGACCGGACTTTGACCGGACATAGACCGGACACAGACCGGACACAGACCGGATACAGACCGGACATAGACCGGACACTGACCGGACTTTAACCGGACTTTAACCGGGCTTTGACCGGACTTTGACCCGACTTTGACCGGGCTTTGACCAGACTCTGACCGGACTTTGACCGGACTTTGACCGGACGTTAACCCGACTTTGACCGGACTTTAACCGGGCTTTGACATAACTTTGACCGGGATTTAATCGGACTTTATCCGGGCTTTGACCTAGCTTTGACCGAACTTTGACCAGACTCTGACCGGACTTTAACCGGGCTGACCGGACTTTGACCGGACGTTGACCCGACTTTGACCGGACATAGACCGGGCTTTGACCGGACTTTGACCCGACTTTGACCGGGCTTTGACCAGACTCTGACCGGGCTCTGACCTAACTTTGACCGGGCGTTGACCAGACTTTAACCGGGCTGACCGGACTTTGACCGGACGTTGACCCGGCTTTGACCGGATATAGACCGGATTTTGACCGGACTTTGACCCAACTTTGACCGGACATAGACCGGACACAGACCGGATACAGACCGGACATAGACCGGACACAGACCGGACTTTAACCGGACTTTAACCGAGCTTTGACCAGACTCTGACCGGACTTTGACCGGACCTTGACCCGACTTTGACCCGACTTTGACATAACTTTGACCGGACTTTGACCGGGATTTAATCGGACTTTATCCGGGCTTTGACCGGGCTTTGACCAGACTCTGACCGGATTGACCGGACTTTGACCGGACGTTGACGGGACATAGACCGGGCTTTGACCGGCCTTTGACCCGACTTTGACCGGGCTTTGACCAGGCTCTGACCGGACTTTAACCGGGCTGACAGGACTTTGACCGGGCTTTGACCAGAATCTGACCGGACTTTAACCGTGCTGACCGGACTTTGACCGGACGTTGACCGGACTTTAACCGGGCTTTGACATAACTTTGATCGGACTTTGACCGGGCTTTAACCGGGCTCTGACCTAACTTTCACCGGGCTTTGACCAGACTCTGACCGGACTTTAACCGGGCTGACCGGACTTTGACCGGACGTTGACCCGACTTTGACCGGACATAGACCGAGCTTTGACCGGACTTTGACCGGACATTGAACCGACTTTAACCGGACTTTGACCGGGCTTTGACCAGGGTCTGACCGGACTTTAACCGGGCTGACCTGATTTTGACGGGAAGTTGCCCCGACTTTGACCGGATATAGACCGGACTTTGACCGGATTTTGACCGGACTTTGACCAGGCTTTGACCGGACTTTGACCCGACTTTGACCCAACTTTGACCGGACATAGACCGGTCACAGACCGGACTTTGACCCGACTTTGACCGGACTTTGACCGTACTTTGACCGGGCTTTGACCGGACTTTGACCGGACTTTGATCGGACTTTGACCGGATTTTGACCGGACTTCTTCTGTCGAGCGTCCCGAGACGCACACTTTTTTTTTGTATTCATATCTATGATAATAAAAGCCTTTTGTTTAAACTTTATCTAATTTAACTTTATTTGACCAATTTCTGTAAAGTTGCATTATAATATAGTAGATCATTTTTTGAAAAATAAGGTCATAAAGAAGTTTCACTTCCTACGTGTGTACACTAGTACACGCACACATTTTTTTTTTTATTCTATGTTAGTAAGCAAATTTTTTACATTATTTCTGTTTTTTTTTACGCGTAGAGGTCTCGTAAAGCTGTATAGCCAGTCCGAAGTTAGTTATTTCTGCGCCTCTTCATACTTTAACCTCTTGAAAACAATAACTGCTACACCGTGGCTGACTTAAGAGCGGCTATATAATTTAATGGAACCTCTTAACAACATAAATTGGTCACATTTAAATAAGCGTTACTTTTAAATATGTGAGGTTTGTGATGATTTTAGTGACAAGATGCTTGATGACTAAAATCACTTGATAAGGATTCGTAGAAAAATGGCTAAAGTATTGTTGCTAATTAAATTACAGTATTTTTATATACATTTACCATTATTTATATACAATATGCTTAGATTGACTCACTAATATGACTTGATAAGGATTCGTAGAAAAATGGCTAAAGTATTTTTGCTACTGAAATTAGAGTATTTTTATATACATTTAACATTATTTATGTACAAGATGCTTAGATTGACTCACTAATATGACCCGATAAGGATTCGTAGAAAAATGGCTAAAATATTTTTGCTAATGAAATTAGAGTATTTTTATATACATTTACCATTATTTATATACATTATTTATACATATTTAGCTCAAATAACACATCACCATTCAAACTTTGTCGTATCCAATAAGACTAACAAAGCATTTTCAAATCCAACGTTGACCTAAAAAGATTATTAACACAAAGGATGTCATGCCATTCTTCTCAGAAGCGGCATACATTTAGGCACAAAATGTTCGTCCTATTTATAATTTGCGATAATCTATGTCGAGTTTAAAGCAGTGCCTCAACGTAACACGAAGATAAAAGCTTAGCTAATAACGTGCCAATAAAAGGCTCCATTGGGCTGAGGCATTAAGAGTCGGCGGAAATTGCCGATGTTACCCGAACACCAGTTTAATATTGTCAAGTTTTTGCAATGTACTTCGGGGTGGCAATTAATTTGGCACGGGTGAAAGGTGATTGAGACGTGTGGCTTTATGCTCTGTCTACCCGTTAATGTTGTTAACACACTTAGTGCATGTATTCGATAATGGATATGCGAACAAGGTAAAGTTTCTAAATGGGAAAAAGATACATTACACTTATTAGAATCTTAAAAGAATGGTTTTAGAGTGATGGATGATGTGTTAGCAGGGAGTTTTTGTTTTATTTGATTGAATGAAGAGACGAGCAAGGGCGCTCGCTTGATAGCAACATTTAAAATAAAAAATATACTAGCGGTCACACAAATATTTTTCTCGGTACGGGTATCAAACTCGTGGCATCCCGTTTGGCACTTGGCTACTTGCCCGCTTCGCTACAGAGGCTTTTTTTTACAGCATAGACCGGCAAACGAGCATGTGGGTCATCTGATTGTAAGTGATCTCCACCGCCCATGTACGCCTACAATACTAGAAAAATCATAGGCCGTTGCCGACCTTAAAGAGAAGGGATAATTAAGGGATTGGGAAAAGGAGGGAAATTTGAGCTTCCGGATATCTCATTCACCGTACGAAACGAAGCATCAAGCCGCTACTTTACGTCCGTTTTCTGTGAGACACTGGTAACGACTTGTACGAGCCGGCCCATTCATGCTGTCGACAAAACTGTCTGCAGCGTGGCTCTACCACTCTAGACTGTCAATTAAATACAAAATACCTTCATCAACCCTTACCTTGCCAAGATATATAGATCGATACCTATTTCTAAGTACATATAATCACCAATAAGTCTTTAATTATAAATTAAAGTGAATTAACAAGTCTAAAGTTAAACACGACGCGACAGACAGCCAAGTTTCACGTCAAACCCAACAAGTTACAAATAAGCATCGGAATGGAGTTTAAGAAGCCTTTTAATTATTTCTTCGCAGGTGGGGGGAGGGGAAGGGGGTGAGCTTTTTGATTTTGCGCATTTCGATGTAATTGAGTTTCGGGATAGGATTGAGTTGTTTTTTTAATGCAGGAAATTTTGCCTAAAAATAATGATTATCTCTAATATGAGAGTCCATCATATTCTGCAGCCTTCAAGAAGCAATGTATAGGCATTGCTGTGGATATTGAATTCAATGAAATTCCAGGACATGATGAGACATAACATTATTATCCGAGCATGGCAAAGTGACTGCACTAAACCTTATGGTAAGCGCAGCGCAGTCCAAAAAAAACCAGCGACCCCCAATGATTTTATTGGCGGTCACCAGAATCATGCCGGCCTGTATGCTTCTCCACACTCCGCAGAAGAAAGAAGCGAACCTAATATATTTGTAGAACTATACATGGCTCAATCAAGTGCCGAAATATTTCGTTCAATGAGTAAGTACAGATAAAATTCGATCATCTCTCTTCATTTGAAGAAGACATACACACGAAGGGAACAATGTACCCGAATTGTGTAATTAATTGATTAAAAAGGGTTGCGAGGACATTCGTTAGAAGTTTTTCTACCCCCTCGGCCCTCAGTCCTGCAGGACGATTTTAAAACAGCCCCTAATTGATTTAACTTTAAGGGATGTGTGCCGCGCCGGCTGCCGGCAACTTTGGATCAAAATTATCTTGCTTTTAATTCGTTGCCAATTAATCTATTGATAATTGAGCTGTCTAGACTTCGTTTATGCTATTTAAAATATTTAAAAGTTTTTTAAGTTAGGCTTAGTTAGGTTTTAGGTTAATTAGGCTTAGGACTCATTAGGTATACTGCTGGTGGGAGGGTACCTGAAGGTTTATTTATAACTGTTGTACATGACACAAAATGTATTGAAAAAATTGGTGTGTGTCGTGGGACACCAGGTAGGAACGAAGTTCCTTCGGCTAATGTAGAATCGACACAAATTGTAAAAAATACAAATTATCAACTAAAATAACAAAATATGTCTCTTTATTTTTGTTTGACAACATAAAATTACATAGAAATAGAATAGAAAAATAGAAATAAAAAAAAGACGTGTAGCATTCGGAGACTGCCGCGGTAAAGCTATTGTATAGCATTTTTTATCAACTTATGTAATTATAAATAAAAACTTATTAATTTAGACTTAGACTGGCTACTAAACGGTGGACGGCCGTGTTCTATAATCAAAAATTCAAATTCAAATTTCAAACCGCGTCTACATTTCCAAATGTCATAAGTTATCTATCTGTTTTATTAACGGAATTTCGACTTTAACTTTGTGTGCTAGATATCAAATTAAGTTTAAAAAAGTCTCATTTAACGGTTTTATTCCACGCATTTTTTCCACGCATATTTCTTACGGTTTTACTATCACATTTTTTTCAGTTCGGTCACGCAGCGAAATCCCTATCCCCTCCAAGCCTGCCGTAAGGAACTTCGTTCCAAAAATATACAACAGACATCTAAAAATAAATAGAAGTACAATTGGCGGCCTTATTGCTAACGGTAATTTCTTCCAGGCAACCTTTGGATGGACTGGATTTTTATATGTGAATAGACCACGTGTACTGTTAGGTACATATGGTGAAAGACTAGTCTAGATGCTCGTTCAGGCGAGTTGCCTTCCGGGATCAACCAGTCTAATTCCTGTAATTTAAAAAGCAATTTCTCTTAGCAGTTGGCATTATTATATACACAACGTCATCAAGTCTAGTGTAGTGACTTAGTGCCAGCTTGCTGATGCATTACGTACGGGCTTTGAGATTGCGAGCTTTGAGGGCAAAAAAATCTCCATCCTTTCTAACCTTCGTCATATCCTTAAAGATTAACAGCGTATAATTGAGAATAAAAATTATAGTCACATACCTTCAGGTGCTTCAATTGCCCGTTTGCTGGCCTTCTGCTATAAAAACAAATTCGACTCAGATTTTTGTAGTAACTTACATTTTTTCTTGTATTGCATAGATAGGATAACAAGCAAGGGTAGTAAGATAGTAAGCGGTCATCGCCACTCGTGGACATTGGCAGTACCAGAGTATACCAAACCGCTGCCTTTCGTTGAAAGAATACTCTTATTAACAGTCTTTTGAAGGACAGTATACGTAACTCTGCATGGAGTTTGACGTCACGAACAAAAGCAAAGTTCCAAATACGTTTAAAAGTTGAGTGCAGTATCGAACGGTGTTACCGTCCGAATCACAATTAATGTGCTTAGTTAAAAGTTGTTTAATGTCGTTTGCGTAACCCTTGCCTTCGGGCCAAATGATAATACAATTATAATGAATTGATCGAATTGTTCTATATTTTGTTACGAGTTTGAAGGATTAGGGAGGTGTAAGAGGTTGGGTGTAGTCTTTGAAAATAATATATCTTTTTTTTGTAGTTCTGTAATTTATAGATCTTAATTCTGGGCATGGGTCTTCTTTATGAATGAGAGAAGTCAGGCTTTAGTAGACCACGCTGATCTAATGCGGCTTTATAGAGTTTATATCGTTTGGAAGTTCTTACGGAGTATATTCAGGTATGCAGGTTTCCTCAATATGCTTTCCTTTACCGCTAATAAATAATAAAAAAATACACCCAACAGTCACACACATAGTCTTGACCCCACCGTAAGATACGAGTCTTGTTTCGTGGGTATCAGGAACTACGAGAGACTTTCAGTCTCACAACACTTACACCAAGAAACAAATATTTGTGGATCACACAAACGTTTGTCTTGATGCGGGGATCGAACCCACGGCATTTCGCTTCACAACCGGCTACTCGCCCGCAGCGCTACGGAGGCTGTCAAAAATTAATTAATACACAATTATATTTATTGAAAAATTGCAGGTGCCTAATACATTCTTCATCTCAAATAATGTTTTACCAATACTAAGTACCAAAAATGTTAGTCAACATAATATTGATCTTTGACTATTCAATGCCACTCCCAAAAAACCCCATTTCCATACAAGAATTCCATTCACAAAATCTAATTAATATCTCTTTGAACCTTTTTTGCTCACAGTACAAGCGTCGTGTACATAAAAACCCTTTAACTTATGATGAATTAGCGATCTCCTACGTTTTATGTCTCCCTTTATCTCACCCCCGGCCTACCCCCACCCTCCCCCGAGTCCCGACCACGTCAATATTAAGGAATTAATACGTATGGAAAAATTTTAAATAAGCATTATGGGGGATGATTTTGAGGGTAATTTTTGTTTTTGTTATAACCCGGTTGTTACGGACAGTATTAATTGTGTTGTGTAATTCGGGTCTTGATTGTTACAAAATAATAATCTTTATTAAATATACGTTACAACATTGACAACTTTGTTGAATCACTAGTTCCTGAAAATGTCACTTTATGTAAAAATAATTTGCAACAAATGGATTATCTTTGGATTTTTTAGGTAATAGGGACTGACTGTGTTGATGACTGACTGACTGTGTTTGATGTTGATGTTCATGAAAGGCTTAGGTTCAAGCACTATGCGACGATGGTTCAGTAATGACTATAATACTAGTTCTGTATTATACACGTCCCACTGCTGGGCAGGGGCCTCCTCTACTGAATGAGAGGGGTTAGGCCTTAGTTCACCATGCTGGCCTAATGCGGGCAGACTTCACATACCTTCGAAAAATCTTATAGAGTTCTCAGGTATGGTTTCCTCACGATGTTTCCTTCACCGTTAATGCAAGCGATAATTAACAATTAATTTACACGTAACTTAGTCACAGGTATATGCTCTTGGGGCTGGTTTCGAACTTGCGACTTTCATCTCGACAGTCCGTACCATTCCACGCTATTCGTTGTGTAGTGTGCAGTAATGATTACAAGAAGAGAATTTTAAAAATAAAAAAAATATATCAAGAAAATTCGCCACATCACCACACCATATAAAAAGGACCCATTAACCCTTCCGTGTATTAGCTAATCCCCAAAACTTGCGGGTCCAGCAGCCAGCTGATACGAGATGTTTTGATACCCGCCCCCGTCATTCACTTACAAGGGGCTATAGAAAAACATTGATGTAAAAAGTGGGTTGAAAATTAGGGGCGAGGGAGGGTTGAGGGGTGAAGGCCTCCTGTCGAAGTGACCGCTGAGGAGGGTCCGTATTATGTGGATAACGTCGTTATGTGTTGATCAATTTTAATGCGTGTACGGTCAACAAAAATGGGGCTATTTTTTTTCGTTGGCAAATATAGAGAATAAGTTGTGGCATTATGTGTTCCTTTACAAGATAGGTCGCTCATATGTGAGAGGCCGTCTGGGTTGGTGCCACCGCTTTGTCAATTTCTGCCAAGCAACAATGTGTAAGCACTGTTGTGTTTCGATTTGAAGGACATTGAAACCAGTGAAACATTATGATTACTGGGCATTATGAGACTTAACATCTTATGTCTCGGAGTGACGAGCGTAGTTCAAAGCCATGCGGTGCTTTGTAATTCAAAGTTCTGTGTGGTGTTGTATCTGTTTATGATGGGCAGGCGTGGCGCTTACCATCAAGCGAGCGCCTTGCTCGTCTCGTCATTCAATCAATTAAAAAAGTAGTGAGGAATAGCATAAAACAAATGAATGTATGAATGAAAATGTGCGCTTACTCACAATGGTATCCTGGGTGAGGTAAAGGCCCCATTTTGGCTCACCGTATGCCCATGTAGGTAATTCTGAAAGGTAGTGTCAAGCCTGACTGTCGACACCACAGCTCACTATGGAATACTCATTAAAATCCACAATTAGGAAGTTCAATTCAATTCCCTAATTAAAGGTTACGAGAATAAAGAGAGAAAGAGAGAGAAGACATGAATGTGAATCCTAAGCCCGTATGCAGCTGCAGAAAAAACCGTGGTCTTTGCTAATTTACCTCTTCTAATTAACGGATATGGGCCACAGAGGATTTGTGCTGCGCTCTTTTTTTGATTTATTAATGTTGAGCTGTAGGTTAATAGTGAGGAGTTATTAAATAAATGAAAACAATTAAAGAAGTATCGATTAAATAAGTAAACTCGATGTGAAAACTACTTAGGAATCTTTTATTATCGGTTCCAAGTTTTCATTTAGCACTCTTTTGGCCGTTCTGCTTACTTCCAACTGAAGGGCTAATTTTTTTGCTTAATAAATGTTTCGGTGAGAAGTTATATTACAGAAAAAAAACACAAATGAACTAATTTATAAGTAAAAAAATCTACGTAAGAAATAAAAAAAAAATAGGAAAATACACGGAAATCGTACTCACGTCATGATAAAAATTCCTTATTTTCATAATTTCAACATAAAATATGTTGAATTTTTCACAATAATCATTCATAACACAAAATAATGTACTCGTAAAATCCAGAAAAATCTACAAACACTATGTACAAAAAGTAATTAATACATAAATGTAAAAATTAATTAAATACTGTATAAAAAACACAAAATTAAAAAACATAAACATTAGAATAAAATAATTTGAAATTTAAAATTCGAACAGAATTGCTGCTAGTCAAAAATGTTGACGCTATCACACCGAATGCGCGCGAACGACTAACTGTAACACTCATCGCGAGATAACATTCCCATACTTCCTTCAAATTTGCATATGTCTTGCATATGCTAATGCATCGGTCTATTGTATCCCGATATTTAGTATCGAAATCGTATCAATCTCCACAACGGGTTAAATGCGATGCGCCTTACAATAACCCTTCCTTAAGATTCTTTAGGGTTGACCTTTGTGCTGTGCATTAATTCTTCAGTAGTTGCGATCAATACGTCATATTTTGAATTCATGATTGTGATTTAGTGACACATATTTTTTTTCGAGTTGTTAAAGGTTTTTTTATGTCATCGTATTGTAGTTTTGTGTTTTTTACGATTTATCGGTTGGAAATGTAAATTTTGTATGGGATTAGAGGCCGACAGGAACTTGTGAGATGTTTTGTGTTGGGTTTTAGCCATGAGGTTTGTAGTATTATTTTTACGATTGTGGGAGATTATGTACTGAATATGACGTGTCAGTAATCTAAGTATATTAAAGATGTAGGCAAATCTGTGTGTATTAAAGTTGAAGTGGCAGTGTGTTGGCCATATTTTTTATATAGCATAGCCTGGCAACCGAGCAAGTGAGTCACCTGATGGTAACTGATCTCCACCGCCAATGTACCCCCACAATACTAGAAGAATCATAGGCGCGCTGCCGACCTTAAAGGGAAGGATAATTAAAGAACTGGGAAGGGGATTTGGTCCTCCGGATATATTTGCCGCAACGAGGGCCGTTCTGGCCGAAAGCTACAAAGTGGAGACCACGTCTACCTCATGCCCACTAGACCGACGACCTTGGAGATGTTTTTTTTTTTTTTATTGCCTTGATAGGCAGTCGAGCAAGCGGCCCGCCTGATGGTAAGCGGTCACCGCCGCTCATGGACATCGGCAACTTGGAAGGCTTATCTCTTAGGAGTATAAGCATTCAGCATGTGGATAATAATATTATGTATAATTTGTACTGAAATTAGGGTAAGTACTACCGTGCCATCTATTCCTGCCGCCAAGCAACAGTTTGTAAGCACTGTTGTGTTTCGATTTGAAGGATATTGAAGCCAGTGAAATACTGGACATTATAAGACTTAATATTATATCTTGGAATGACGAGCGCTGTTCAGTTTCATGCAGCACTTTTTAATCCAAAGTTCTGTGTGGTGTTGCTTCTGTTTATGGGCAGGCGTGGCGCTTACCATCAGGCGAGCGACTTGCTCGTCTCGTCATACAATTAAATAAAAAAAACAGTTTTCTTAGCCTAAGAAGGTTAAGTATAACAATAAGGCGATATGTATTTACCTAACTGAAATTTAAATTACCGTAACGATTTTTCAACCCCTTTATTATGGAAGGGAGTTACTTACGGAAGGACGATATATTAGAATGTTTAAAAACTGGTTTTCAAAATCAATAATACCGAATCCCGAAAAATTTAACCCCGTGAGAAGCCAAACCTAATTACTATTCACATATTAAGTTCAAAAACTTGAACCCGCGACCCGTTAGTAATTATTTTTCGAAATTAACATATTCATATCGATCGGGGATAAATCAAAGATCAAAATGTAAGAAAGATAAAAGGTTAAAGATAAGGGGTGAAGAAATAAAGGGTCAAACTGGTTTAACCTACATATGTCACGAATTAATTATTTGCATATTAAAATGTTCCGATAATGTCTTCGATGTGAGAAAGTACGGTGCGGGTTCGAATTTGATTTATTATTTTTACGCGTGATTGAATATTCAACACATTTGCATATTTGGATAGTTCACATGAGATTAAAGAAGATTTAATTTTTTAATGGCATTACGGTTAGTTCCTTTGCCTATGGTTTGATAAAAAGTTTATTTGTAATAAATTATTTTTACTCAGTGCTTTTGATAGTTCGAAAATTCGGTTAAACTGGTTTAAATTTCGGTTGTAATTTCTGTGTTATTAAATTTGATTTAAATTAATTTCGAATAGTCGCAATGGAAAAATACTTATAACTGAATACTATTAAAGAATCATTACAATTTAAATATCCAAAAGCAACTTCCGGCTATTAACGCATATAAAATAGTATAATTATATTTCGTTAATATTGTATTCGCGAAAAGTTTCGGTTAATCTGTCTAATTAGGAAATATGGTACGTGTAACGGAACGCAATTTATCAGTTTAATGTTCATCAATAAAAAAGATAATTGTGAAAAATTATTTTGTGTAACGGAACGTCATAATAAAAAAACAATGGCAGTTAAAACAAGCTACTATCTCACACGTCCAATGCACGATTCGTTGACTCCGTAGGAATTTGGTAATGTTTTAGTTAATTTTTTAATTAATTACCATTTGTATAGCCAAGTGAAATTCGATCTAATTTCTATACATACAACGCCGAATTTCGGTAAAAGTCGATGCTCTACTTTTTTATGAGAAAATGTGATTGTTTTGGCCAATGAATGAGCTTCACGATCGCCCGCTATCTGGATTAGTGCAATTTGAATTTAGAATTATCCGAAGTAATTGTTGGCCGTAAACAATAATTTAAAAATGTTCTCGTTCGAATTGTTTCTTTTTTCGGTTACCGCAATGGGTGAAGTGAACCGCTCGCGCAGTAGGTACGTTCTCCGTGCTTAATTACCGCCTTGATAAAATCAATGATTTTCGTTCATGTTCTATTTTCAAAAATTTATAATTCGTTTCCATTTAATAAATATTGTATGTTCTTTTTATATTTGAATAATTAAAGGTGTGGGTAATGTAGGTACTGTTGAATTATGCAAATGAATTAACGTTCTTTTGTTATATAAATGATTACTTATTCTTTTTGAATATAATATAAGTTTGTCGATTGGTTAAAAATTAGTTGACTATGAACGTTCATTGGATTATATTTTTTAATGATATTACTATCCAAATACGTGAATACTCTTTTGTTTTTAAATTGTGGGATTAAAATCACGTCTCTTTTCTTCATTTGAATTATTTTTAAATTACGATTAATTAGGAAGGTAATGATATCACTATTAAACGGCAATTGAGCAAAACAACCGGTGGCTAGAATACATATTATGAGTTTAATATTCGAATTTTAAAAAAGAAACGTTACTGATTCAGTCGAAAACGTGCGTCGACCCGGTCTCGGTACACTTAACGCAATGTTTAATTAAAAATAATAATAAATTATTGTGAATGCGTTTTTATAACCGCTCATTATCAGCATCGTGATCTAGCGGTCGGGTGACCGCTCGTCTGTATCGGTTGCTGAATTTTTGTATGTTAATATAGTATTCAACGATCCGTTTGGCTTCCATTAATATGTGTAATTACTACTAAGGGTATGTTTGGAAGGGCTTTGCTTGAAGAAATTGACAATATGATATTAAAATGGTTTTTATGTTTCAACTAGCTTTTCCTCGCGGCTCCGCCCGTGTGATCTGCTTTTTCCGGGATAAAAAGTAGCCTATATTACTCAGTGATAATGTAGCTTTCTAACGGCAAATCAGAATTTATGAAATCGATCTAGTAGTTTTTAAATTTATTCGTTACATACAAAAATACAAATTTTTCCTCTTTAGTGTGGATTACTACTAAGAGTATTAAATTTGAAAGGGCTTTGCTTTAATAAGAAAGGGAATTTAATTCACATTAAGGTAGAATTACATAACACAGTACCATAAAAGTCATGGGGGTTGCCTACATTAAGGGGATGGGGGGTTGGAATCTATAAATCTAACATCGCTGTTGACATCAGTTTAATGCAAGGCAGTGGTACATACCACCTTGGTCGAGTCAGTCCACTGGTAATGGAAACGAAATGGCATACAACTTGACTCTATTATATGTCTACTTTAACATATATTGGATGGTTGAGCCAGAGTAAGAGGTATCCGGAGGTCCAAATCCCCTTTTCGTTTATTATACCTTTCCTTTAAGGTCGGCAACGCGCCTATGATTCTGGTGGTATACGTGTACTTTGACGATGAAGATCAATTACCATCAGATGACCCATGCACGTTTTCGGGCCAAAAATTACACACAAAAATTACACTTGTTAAACCCCTGCTCATATTTTACAATCGCAGTAGTTCAGTTTTAATTTTACACCAAATTTTACAGTTAGCACACACGATCAAGACGCATTTCAAGGGAAAAAACCTGCGTGAAAACAACTCCAAGGCGGAACCCCATAACGACTCAATCTACGAACATTTAAATTGCCCTTTCCGAACTGTACCTCATTACTTCCCGAAATATAACCTCTGTGGGGGCAATAAATAACGTAACGGCGTGCATATTTCAAAACAAGAGAAAAAAATAACATATAAAAATTTCTTTGTGCCAGCGCGTTTAGTGGTGACGCGTTTCCATTGACGCACGGTTTTGTATCGATACGATTTTATGTTTCAATCGATTAGTCTCTTGAGTGATGACTCGTGTTCGTCAGGGAAATTATATGATCGAGGTATCATGCCGAGCTTTTTACCATGTTTCTTTTCGTATCCGATCAATCGATGACAAAATGACTGCACTATACCTGCCTGTATAAATGTTTCATTATACTCCAAAAGGGGAAGAAGCAATTCGAGGGGCCTACGATAGGATGACCTATGCAGACACAGGAATACAAGGATGCACCCCTACACCCGCACCAACCCACCATCAAAGTGCAGTCACTTTTCCGTGCTTGGATAAAAAAACCTCATCTTTGTTTTATTTTGGTACTGGCTTGTCATAACTACTAATATAATAGCCTATATGATTAGTAAACGAATTCATTCTTTCAGTAGCTGTCCCTCGCGGTTTCACCTGCATATTACTGACTTGCTCCCATGGCTCATAGCGTGATAAACATATAAACCTCCCTCATGAATCACTCTATCTATTGCTGAAAACTGCATTAAAATCGTTGAATAGTTTAAAAGATCTAAGCGAACAGACAGCGGAGGCGACTTCTTTTTATACTATGTATGGATTTGTCATATGAAGTCATATATTTTGTGACGCAGAAACTAAACCCTCTACTTCCCCTTACTTCCACCAGCTGCTGACGCCTGTATAGCAGCTGGTTTAAAACGTCAGCACGTTAGACGTCAACACACGTCTTCGCATTTTCGCGAATAATAAAATATAAAAATGCTAATTACTTTAATTTTAATGTATCCCATAAAACTTATAATTACCGAATATCCGTTGCGACCATATATGTTAATTATTAACGTAAAAATTACAACCATGACGTATGAGGACGTCTGTTAGCGTTGAAATAAAAAAAAACACGTCAATATAATGATTTAGACTATATCGTTATTATAATATAGAATTAAATATTTGCATTTAACATTTTATTTCAGTGTTGATAAATAGCAAAAAAGAAAAAAATGTTATTTTTCTTTGTTATTTGTGGACGTATATCTAGAATATTTAAACGAGTGTTTTGTGTGATAATTATTTAATGTTAATTTAATTTGAGCGGTGCATCGTGAGTGTAAAATTCTTGAATATGTTACACTAGAAAGATGTTAATATAATTGTTAAAGTTTATTGTGTGAAGAACATAACACGTAACTCTATAAATCTGTTATTTCCAACCAACACTACTCCGTATTTGCCACATGTGCTAGTGACCTGATATTTTTGTATCCGACTAGATAGCGACCACGGTCTACATGGTGGAAAACGGCATAATTCTACCGACCGTCGAAGGACACAATGTCCCGTGATGGTCGACATGATATTTGGCCTGCACTGTACATTACTGAGGACCATGGTAGTCACTTTGCCGTTTCAGAAAAAAATTACTGTATAATTACAAGTGACAATTTTTAAAGCCAGAATCGCGGCGCGTTTGTTCTATCCGTTAAAAACTTTACAATGTTCCCTTGGCCTCTGTCATCTTAACCAATATATGGGACAATACTTATATGGGACCACCATGAAAAAAACAAATAATACAAGGATTTTTCATATCGGTGCAATGTACCATTAGTATTTTTAAAAAAATTGCAAAACCTCCTTTATTTGAAAGTCGATAAAAACAACGTTAAAATACTACGTTTGTCTCGAGTAGTTTCTGTTCTTCTCTTAGGACGAACCTATTTCACAAAACTATAAAACCTATATCGCTTGACAGTGCTGGTGTAAAGGAAACGCGCCCGTCGTGTGTTCCGCGCATAGATTTTTTGCATTATTTTAGTATGCAAATGTCCTGAGCGATAGCGACTCAGTGTAAGAGCAATTTAAATTATTTTTTATGTCGCTTTTTATGGCGCTGTGTATTGAGAGTTCGCCAAGTATCACGCGGTGGGATTACGCGCGGGGACTGTTCGCTTCTCTGCCGATACTCTTCGTTAATATCGAATGAGTTCCAAGGAGATTGAACCGTGTGTCTATGATTTATTATACGACGTTATTGGATGTATTTGAATTTGGAATGGGTTTTTGAGCGTTATTGAAATTTGAATACGGAATTGTGGCGTGTTCTACGTTTTTAAATTGTGTTCGACTTTTAAAATATTGTTATTCTGCTGATTGCGGTACCTTCTAGTTTAATAATAAAGTTTCTATTTATTAAATAGAAAGGCTTTATGCAACCAAACTGACACCTACAAATCACAATTTTCTCACTACTCAGGTTAGCATTTCAACGAAAGAAATAACGTAAAAGACAATTACCCCGCATGACAAATTCTCGCAAGAAGCGACAATGAAAAGAAAACACACTAATCATATAAATCCGTATCTTATAAGAAATACGCCATTAAATTATCTTACCCTATAATGGCCGAAAGCATCGAGCGTTTTTCTACGGAGGAAAAAAAATCTGATTAGCTTCGATGATATATAGGAGTACTTCGCGTTAGTGCCTCTAATTTGAATATTAGACGCGTTATTGAAAAGGAAACTTTGCGAACGGCCCTCGGCGAGCTTATAATGGTTATTGCTTGCGCCCCCGCTATCTGTTTCCGAAAAAATAACTCTTAGGTTCAGGTGGTTTTAAAACGTTCTTGTTTATTTCGGATATGTCTTATTAAGTATTGGTTATACATATCATATTTTTAATCTAAGCTTGCAGTACACAAATCCCATTATGAGACAGGAATTCCAATCCCGTGCAACATGTTTGTGATTCTTCTAATCTAAATTTAAAAACAAATAGTGATTGCCCAATCCGTGAATTGAACATGGCCTCACCGTTGTGTTATTTTTTTATGTTTTTGTAATTGCGCCAATGCTGAAAATCGTGAGACCGTCCCTCAATTAGTTGGTAATTTAAACAGACTTCATGATCTTTAAGATGAATCATTATAGCTACGGTTTATGTACCTACGTAATTAGTTTATTAAATACTTTTCATTTTTCAATGCTTCATATTTAATTAATATGCGATGACCTTGGTACAGTTGTCTATGTATTGTTCTTATAATCACTATTCCAACATAATTTTCAAATATAGAATGATAATATAAATATAGAACATCATGCATGTACGAGTATTCTAGCACTGGCCGTTATCACTGAACAACGCGTTCTTAATTCATACTCGCGTCAGTTCAAATATCGAACGGAAGCGGAAACGGTACTGATTCTAATTTCAAACGAAACGTCGCAACGTTTCTATTGATAAAATTTTGTTTAGCGGACACAACGCGCTGTTATTATATTGAACGGAAATTTACGATAATGGCTCGTAATAGAGCGCTACATGCAAATGACGTTTGTACGTGCATGTACCACTTAGCAGTTGGCTGGTTGGGACCAATGTGTGCAATGTTTGGTCAAATATTTATTTAGTTGTACGAATAGTTCATTGTCACCAACTTTTTTCTTAGAAATCGCTTAGTACATATATTTAAGTATGTGGCTTTATTCTCAAACATACATAATAGAAATACATGTATGTTTAAGAATAAAGCCACATACATAAATACATAATACATAAAAACGTGAACGAGGTGAGTTCTCTTGAAGGGAAAATAGCTTTATAGGTTTTGTCCGATTTTTATACTATCTCAATATCACCGATAGGCGAGTTGGGATTCAATGAGACAATTCTATGCCAGTACACATTTTATTTCCCGAGGGATAAAGCTGTGTATTAAGAAAGGGGAAGTCGCAGTCAATACGAGCGCAACAAATAAATGTCAGTATTGGGCGTAAAAAAGTAATATTTCGCAAATTTAACTTTTAACGACGATACGTGTCAACCGCCCGGGGTGGAGGGCGGCCGTCTATTTCGCGGTAAAAACTCATAAAACATGATTAGAGGTAATGTCGTGCGGATTCATTCGTTCACTTTTGACATTCCCTTTCATATCGTTCGGTCAACGGCGTCGAACGTCACTTATTGAAATGTTGAGCAACCAATTTGCCATTTCGAATGCCGTTTCGAATTTAAAATAGAATTCGAGCGAAATTTGAAATTGGAAAGCGAGTAGTTCCAATTCCAATATGAGTTCTTTCATGAGCTTTTAGACGAATTATTAAGATAACAATTTTTAATACAGATACGAGGCAGATATATATTGTCTCTATCAACATACGAAATGAAAAGTAAACGATTATTCAAAACCAACAAGTCGTCATTGTTATATTTTTAACATTCTAGATCTCACTCCGTTCACTTTGAAACAGTGAACGAAAGCAATCTCTATATATAATTTTCACATCACTTCAGCATGAGCAATTGTTGTTAAATCTGCCATCAGTCAACGTAGTCTGAGACGAGACAAAGCGAGTCTATTGTGCCGAAACTAAGTCGATTCATCGCCCGCATTCATAATCGATCGATTATACCGCGAGGTGACGCAGGAGGTCCGACGGAAGGATTACAACACACATTAGCATACGTAATTTGTGAGCACATCTGTCCCCGCACGTGGGCGATACTTTCTTATTGTTCAAATATATCATTTCGCTCCTTTGTGTGAGCATCGCGATTCCATACAAAACTGAGTAATACGGAAGTTGATTAGATCTTGTTTTTTGATATTTCTGTCATTCGAAAATATACTTTTTTTGTTGCAGGGTCGCTTTTGTGTGGCCAGTGATGTTGGGTAGCGATTGCACCGATCGGCTGTTTGAAACAAACCTTTGCATTCAACTGGATAGGTGACTATTATTTATGTTTGATAGAAAATACAAATCAGAGAATAATTATTCGTCGTGCCCCATTATAGACAATGGGTACGGCACGTGGACAGGTAGAATTGATCTTGTTCGATTCCAAAATCAAAAATTCAAATCAAACCAAAGTTACACGTCGTGTAATGAGCCAATAACTCGCGAGACAATGGCGCGCCGTGGGCGTCCCGAATTCGAAATTATCACAAAAGAATATTAATGTAACACTTATTCAAATACACCGTGATCCATATTCAAAAATTATCTTGTCGTTTAATTTGAATGGTGACGGCGAACACTTTTTTCAACGTTCTATTTTTGAATTAAACTCATTGTGATCGAACTTTTTTCGTTGTCCCCTCACGGGCTGGGTATTCAAATTTGGAACGTTTTTTATTTTTAATTATTATTAATTCTTGTTTATGATTTTTGTACGGGGCGCATTCTTTATGACTATTTCCTGTTCTGTCACCATTAATGAATGTGACGTCGGTGACGGGGGACATGTGCGCTCGCTCCGGCCCTCCGTACACACACACACACACACACACATACACAACAAAGGTTGCTTTTGATCGCGGGTTCGGCCGCTTTATAATTAATCCTATGGGATGAAGTATCTTAAATATTTTGTAGATAAAATTATGTTTGATAGATGTTTTTTAAATGTAAGTATTTGTTATTTCTGAGTTTATGTAGAATTATTACAATGAAAAAAAGTAAATATAACTCATATTAGTTTCATATTGACTGTTAATTACTTTGTATTTGTTGTTTTACTTATTATGCAAAGTTTGTAAAATTAGTTTTTACAACAATTCATTCTCGAACAGTTTACCAATAATGAACACCAAAAAAATATCTAGAGCATTATTTTATTCAAAATTATCGAACGCACGCTAATTACCAAAAAAGATGTGATTAAACGTTACACTTCCGATACGAATAACAAAAAATGGCGGCGTATAGCGTTTGAGATTCGTTTCGATCGGGGAACACGAATTAGACGAATGTCGGTCGGTTCTTTGTCTTGTTCCTAATGAGTTTTTAAGTCGATTATAGCAATTTTTCATAGAAAAACTCCTTTAGTGATGTATCGGCGGTATCAATCACTGTACGGACCAAATTGCGGGCCGGCCCTCGGAGTTCGGACGGGGTTGCCGCGTCACGGGCACTGTGTTGTCAGAGGAAATAATTTGAGCTTATTATAATATTTTGGTTTTTGTCAATAGAGGTTTTATGAATAAGTACTTGTACAATTTTGGAATGTTTTAAAGATTATTTTCGAATTTTTATTTTGTTATGTTTAATATTTGAATCCAAATGTTTCATGTTATCTCGAAGATGTAATGAATTTTCGTATAGATAAGTTCACGTTTGTATCTACAAAGATATAGGCAGACATGCAACTAGTGTACCCACCGTTCTCTTAACTTATTTCCGTTCCATGATGTGATAGAGGCCGAGCTTCTTATCTATATAGAATCTACAATTCTAATATTTATAAAATTTGAACAGGTTTTATTATTAACTTAAGGTCCCGGTTTTTAACTTATCTTTATTTGTTTTTTTTTCCTCTTGACTTTGATTACCTTCTTCACATCCATTGTCGATAAAAAAAAAGTCAGACCTGCTTAATTCAGTGGAAGCGGGTTCGAATCCTTTTTCAAACGCATTTCAATACGTTTTACCTGCGATCCGTGTCAATCAAGTGTTTTTAATCAAATAATGTACCTATATTTGACACAGGTAGCAGATATACAGAAATAAACGCGCAAAAAGTTGGGTATGTTGGGACACGACCGAGAATTTTTAAGTATATGTGAATTGAAAAGGGCATCGATACGTTAAAAATTGGTTTTATTTGATGGCTGAATAAAAAGAAACAAAAAATATTCTAAATAAACCAATGTCCAATGTAATTTCACGCAAAAGAGTCTTTTCAAGAAACATATTCTTTCATCATTGATAGCTATAGATGTTACAATTTGAAAAACCATAGGTCTTTTTTTTATTTCATTGAATGACGAGACGAGCAAGGCGCTCGCCTGATGGTAAGCGCCACGCCTGCCCATAAACAGAAGTAACACCACACAGAACGTTGAATTACAAAGCACTGCATGGCACTGAACTGCGTTCGTCAACCCAAGTCATAAGATGTTAAGTCTCATAGTGCCCAGTAATTTCACTGGCTTCAATGACCTTCAAACCGAAATACATCAGTGCTTACACACTGTTGCGTGGCGGCAGAAATAGACAAAGCGGTGGTACCAACCCAGACGGCCTCTCGCATACGAGGGTCCTACCACCTTGTACAGCTTAAGGCCAGGAAAAGCAGAAGAAGAGGAGGAACCATAGCTATGTAGATATTATATTAAAATATTTACTCTATTCGTGAACAACGTACAGACAGACCATGTATACATTTAAATAGAATTGAGGTGTTAATCACTTTACTGTTTCTGTCACGCCACATTTTTTATAACTAATTTCCAGTCAAAGAACTTATAAAAGCACTAGTTTTTATTAAACAACTCTCATGTGTTTTATTTTTTATTCCAAGAAATAGAATAAAAGTATAACATTTCATCACCGTAGAACATTCCGTAAAACACTGACAGTGTTTCTATTTGTAGGATAATAAAATACCATATTTGAAATTCGAATTCTAACCAGAGATATTTCTACCATATCCGGGTAAAACCTGGCAACCGTCCGTTGTAGATCTGTCCATCACGTTTCACATTCAAACGAGCCAATGGTTGAATGCCTGTATTGTTTTAAAATCCGAACGCATAATAAACGTTCGTTCCTTTTTTTAAATCCTTAATCGAGCTCTTTCACTTCATTTGTTTCGATCGTTTTTTTTTATAATTTTTAATTGTGCCGCGGACTCCAACTGGATTGAATCGAGACTTATTCGATTTACCTATAGGAGTTTCGATTGTTTGTTTTGTGTTCGTATTTTAAATTTAGAATTGTTCTAGCACACCGCCGGAGTAATTCAATACGAATTAACGGAACGCGCCTGATTTGCGTTCTTATTATAAAATGTTTTTACATTTAGCATTCGCAATTTAAAAATATAAAGCGAGCTATTGCTGTAGCCTGTACCAGCGTTGACAGCTAATATAGTGAACAGATTACAATCAATTAAATTGATATCCTACAGATACTTAATGTTCATGTTATCCTACTACTCGAGCAAATGAAAATCATAATAATTTGTCCTGTTTATTACAAGAATAATAATTTATTAAAACCTTGTATTCAAAGATCCAAGTTCAAACAAACCGTTCAGATGATTGAACATGATAACGTTCTTAACTATAGACGGGTAGATAAATCAATTTACCTTAAACAGACACAGCATCCTAACGTACCTGCAAATAAAAAAGAAACACAAATTAACTCGATTATCACAGATAACGTGCAATCACTATCAGAACAATAAAAAATATCTGTAAGTACAATATCAAAGAATTACAATTTCTTATCTCGCTATTGCGAGACGATCGAGGGATATAAAAAAAAGTCACTCCTCATTTTTCCATATAAGACTTGGGCGTGTCTGCGGGAGGGAACGCCTTGTGAGGCTAACCTCTCCCTCATTCTATAGAGGTGTTTTTCCAATAACGTCTCTATATCGAAGTTCGATCGGTTTCGAACGCCCTATTTTAAAGATATCGGAGCACGCCTTCTTACCCAGCCTTTTTGCTGGCAATGTGAACCTTATGCTTGGGAGGCCAAATCTCGAACTGACTTGTTAGCCGATGAGTAGTATATTGATGCGGTATCGGTTTTCCATTAACGCACACATTCAATAATCAACTTTATTTCTAAAGACATAAAGTCGTTATTCGCATGTGCACGTTCCTAAGAATGTATTGACGTGTTATCGGAGATGTTTCCGTCCCGCTCTCACCGATGGTTCTCACGTATGCGCGTCCCTGTCACTGGCGCAGGTCGCGCTGAGATGAACACCGCATGTCCGCGCATTCTTTCTTATCAGCTGTATAAATTTTATTAAGAATAACTCCTAGCGTTTCGTGTTGTCTTAGTACTTTGTGTAATTGAAGTATTGAGTACGGAGTGTATCAGGCATGTAGACGTGACAGAGATGTTCCAATCAATTTACGTGACATATATATGTTAGTTTTCGTTCCTAAAACATAGATGGCGCGACATGTTTGATTTAAGAAAAATGGAGTTCATAGAAATAAAATATTCGAGTTTGTACGGATTTATGTTTTCACAAATAATAAAGGTGGTAGGTCCCTCGTATACGAGAGGCCGTCTGGGTTGGCACCACCGCTTTGTCTATTTCTGCCGCCAAGCAACAGTATGTGAGCACTGTTGTGTTTCGGCTTGAAGGACATCGAAGCCAGGGAAATTAGTGAGTGCTTTGTAATTCAAAGTTCTGTGTAGTGTTGCTTCCGTTTATGGGCAGGCGTGGGTGGCGCTTACCATCAGGCGAGCGCCTTAGTCGTCTCGACATTCAATAAAACGAAAAAATAAAGGAGACTGTACTATATTTTATAATCCCAATGTTTGTACTAGGATATAATGAAAGTAAGCATACTGAATGACTTTAAAATCTCTGTCTTTATTATTTTTATGACATTTGAATAAACACACCAAAGTAATTGGATGTTTTGTAATGACATTGTAAGAGCCTTACTTAATTATCAGTCTTATTAACCATAACTAGGTTAATCTTGATAATGTACTGGCGCTAGGAGTCGAACATGCTAAAATAAAGGTACACATTTTGAGGAATGGAACAAAGACCAGAGAGTGTGACCTGAGTTAGGCGGTAGGGTAGAAAAGGGGGAGGCGGCCCGCCCCGGGTGCAACCGGTTTTGGGGTGACACCCGACCTGAAATAACTCGAAATAAATATTCAAAAATTGGAAACCTCCTCTTATTTTTGAAATCGGTTAACATTGCAGTAGCGACACGTCCGCATTGTAAAACCAATATGGAACGCGAGACAGATATGTGCGACCGAGACATGTGGAATTACTTACAATTACATTGTTGAGGTGTGTTGCGGTTCGCCGTCGCTTGTATTGGTCGCGTACTCATCTTATTTGAGATTACTAGCGTCAAGTAACCGTATTAGTACTAGAATTAGTAGTCTGGACAAACTTCAGTACGTTCTGATTTTAAAAATTGATTCTGACACTAGTACACCGTAAATCCGTCGCCTCACAGGTAGAACGTTATAACTCATAAAAACATAATTCCCCAACGTCAACATTTTTATATTTGTGTTAGTTATTTATATTAAACAGAAATAACACAGATACACACGTGCATCTCAATCCAGCGATACGGCAACATTTATTTTTGTTATGAATCTTCGTTTATATTTCGTGTAATTAACCATATTGATGGCGGTGTGTTTATTTAAGCAACTTTTATTAGTTTACGTCACGGATATTAAGATTTGTTCATTGTTTGATGTTAATACATATGTGGAATGGTTGAATTTGATTTTTCTATAAACATCGCTATGTACTACGTTTATGATTGTGTTCTTAGAATTTGTCGTTTGATGTGATTCGACGAATGTAAATTAGGTTTCAAGGGCGGGTTGGATAGCTAGAAATTTTAATGATTTCATATGAAATATGAGTGATTTAACATGATAGCTGAGAAATTGTAAAATTACCAAGGCTAATATGTAAAATGGAGTAATATTTGTATAAAAGAGTTTTTATTTATTCTGCTTATGAAGGGTGCTAAATTAGTCTGGGTTCTTATATAAGGGTTAAACTTCTCCTATACTCGTTCGCTTCATTGGTTTAATGGCAACATACTTAGTCTGAGAAACCGTCAGGTCCTCGGTTCAAATCAAGTTCAAATACAATTGAGTTTTACAGTTACAAATAACACAAGATTGCTCGGGATTGGAATATGTGCCTGAGTCGCTATTGCATTATAGGGCGAAAATTATATCGGTAAAACGTTGGAGCTTTACTAGCACTTCTGCCTACGCTTTCAAGGATTGACGTGATCTTATGTATGTATTAATTACCAATTTTCGTTTATTTTCAATGACAATTCATAGAAAGCGACACAAAAGTTACACAGTTATTAGTAACTAGCAGTCCCTCACGGTTTTACCTGCATGCTACTGCCCTGCTCCCATGGGTCATAGCGTGATATACATATAAACTTTCCTCATGAATCACTCTATCAATTGCTGAAAACTACATTAAAATACGTTGAATAGTTTAAAAGATCTAAGCTAGCAGACAGCGGAGGCGACTTCATTTTATACTATGTAAAGAAGATATTTAAGTACTAACCTCTATGCAACGGCTATCTAGAACTAACTCAATCATCTTTATTGGCAATAGACGGTTTCAGTCATAACATTAATAAGCGATATCCGCTAACCTTTTGTAAACAGATTGCACGTGTTAAATACCAGCCACTGAAGATACGACTTTAAATTAATCAGAATTAAGTTGGAAATGAGTTAGTAGTGTTATTGCGCAGTGTACAGTCCCTTTGTACGAGGATCGATGAATGAGATCAATAGATGTCTTGGGGATTGGCTTTTTATTCAATCTGGGTTAGTTTGTAGTACTGGATTTTGTAAGATTATGTTTGGGTTTAAAATTACCGTAGGTGGTGAAAACTACTATATGAAAATATATGTGGAGTAAAAATTAATAGACGACTATTTTTTATTTGATTGAATGACGATACGAGCAAGGCGTTCGCCTGATAGTAAGCACACGCCTGCTCATAAACAGAAGCAACACCACACCGATAACTGTACTGTGATCACACTATAGTTGTGTATAGTGTTATACATCAATTTAACTGGCTTCAATGTTGAAGGACATAATAGAGCTTACACACTATTGCTTGGCGACAGTAATAGAAAGAGAATAGTTATCAAATACAATATAAGGCTACAAAATACAAAAGGAGCCTATATCAATTTGTCACTGCTTAAGTTAATTGTCTAATCAATTATCTGGTGTAAGAATCGTACAGTCTGGAAAAGGGTCCTATAAATGATTCTAAAGAAGTATAAGAAAGGAGTATTTAATTAACAAAGATACAAACAAGGTGGTAGGTCCCTCGTATGCGAGAGGCCGTCTGGGTTGCTACCACCATTTTGTCTATTTCAGCCGCCAAGCAACAGTGTGTAAGCACTGTTGTGTTTCGGTTTGAAGGACATAGACGCCAGCGAAATTACTAGGCATTAAGAGACTTAGCATCTTATGTCTCGGGGTGACGAGTGCAGTTCAGTGCTTTGTAATTCAAAGTGATGTTGCTTCTGTTTATGGACAAGCGTGATGCTTACCATCAGGCAAACGCCTTACTCGTCTCGTCATTCCATCAAATACAAAAAAAGATAGAACACAAATACTGGATGCAATGGAAATAAGTTATAAACTATACTTTGTTTATAAGCCTGAACAAACTGAGGTGTTACACATGAGGGGGAAACTAATGATGATTAAAATGCAAAGGACAAACAAACATATAAATTACATACTCTATGCTCGTTGGACGGAAGCTTTGTTTAAATTCTTAGTAGGTAAATGTGTGAATAATATCTTAAATTTATTACGTCATGGTCCTTCGATGTGAGGAAACCTGGTCTTATTAAGGCATAAGTTATGCTGAACAATCTATTGTTTATTATCGTCTTATTGGTCTAGAATAATAGGTTCAAATCCCAGATCAGACAATGACAATGTGTGAGATACATACATAGACGCCTGTATGCCATAGGGATAGGCAGAGACAACGGACTTCTACCTGTTACCATCCTTACACACCTCTTTGGCCTCTTATGTGTGAGATTTCTATTGGAAATTTTTTACGTTGCTCTTGCAAATTGTGGTCAGACGTACACGCTATCACATCATGGCATGGGTTCGGCGACAGTGAATGTATTTGCTCCTCTGTCTGGGATACGAGAACCAGTTGTGACGGATCCTTAAAATGCAACATCACACCTAGGTCTCTAATTAGCCACCAACCGACGAGGATAATAAACTTTATTGGCTAACTGACCATCAATAGTTCAAAGCCAATAAACAGTTAATCCATCGACAGTTAAAATAACCGTCGGTTCGAACTATCGTACCCTAATTAACGCGTTGGCCCGTGACAGGATACCATGTTAATCCGGGATCAGCCCAATAAAACACCTCTTGACCGGGTCCACTACATCTTTAACTTATAACCAATGATCCTTGACCTGCGGTTGGCCTTTTGTGTTTATAATCGCGATTAGTAGTGTTTCGATGGATAAAGGTGTAAGATCAGTAAATTACTGTGTTATTTTATGGTTGTGATAATGATTCGACGTAACTAGAACATTGATTTTTTTTGTATTTCTTAGCTATTGTGGGCCTGGGTATTTGATTAAATAACGAGACGAGAGAACACTCGCCTGATGGTAAGCTCCACGCTCCTGCTCATAAACAGAAGCAACACCACCCAGAACATTGAATTACGAAACACTACATGGCACTGTACTGCGTTCGTCACTCCGAGACATAAGATGTTAAGTCTCGTATGCCCAGTAATTTCACTGGCTTCAATGGCTTTTAAACCGAAACACAACAGTGCTTACACACTGTTGCTTGGCGGCAGACATAAATAAAGCGGTGGTACAAATCAAGACAGCCTCTCGCATACGAGGGATCTACCACCTTGTAAAATGAATGAATGTGAATATTATAAGACCAGGCGATTATAAGAGAAAAATACAGCTGAATTGAGTATCTCCTCCATTTTTGAGTTGGTCAAAAATCCAACTAATTATACAAAAAGATATCGGTTTCAAATAACAATAACATACAGCAATATCTTTAAACTAAAGATTACAATAGTCAAGAGGTCAATTAAAACTGGTGGATCGAAGGGCCGTTGGCGGCTGTGGCGGAATTTTCTCGCCACGACCCTCTCGTCTATTATTAAAAGGCCCTCTCACCCTCCCTTTGAATATTGCATGCTAACAAAACGACTTTGGGAATTTTGTGAAACTTATTTGGTTACTCTATTGGTTTGAAAGTTTTCTACTATGAAATGGCATTCTGTTATGTTGATGTATAGGCTATGTTCATAGTTTATGGAGATATACATTCGGAGGTGCATCGGAGTTAAGTTTCATAATGCCCAGTAAATTTACTGGCTTTAATGTCCTTCAAACCGACTCGACAGTGCTTGGACACTGTTGCTTGGCGACACAAACAGAAGTTGCGGTGGTACCAACCCAGACGGCCTCTCGCATACGAAGGACCTACTACCTCGTGAATTCCTCTGATTAGTAAACTCATGTCATGGAGTATTATTGTAATAAATAAATAAATAAACTCAACAGTCACACACATACACACACACATAGTCCTGACACCACATTAAGTATCAGAATGAAACTTTCAGTCCCCCAACACCTAGACTCCGAAACAAATATTTGTGGTACACACAAAAAAATGTCTCGATACGGGGATCAAACCCGCGGCCTCTCGTTTCACAGCCGACTACTCGCCCGCTACGCCACAGAGCCTATTTGTATATTAAGAACATTGATGACATAGTATTCATATACCATTTCTCGTAATTAATCAATTAATTTGTTGACACATGTGTTTTATCTCTGAGTAACACATATTCTACACAGTATACGGTATTCAAATGCAAAGAAATGTTCCTACTGTAAAACCCAAGATGATTCATATGTAACAACGTCTTTTGTTGCACCACTTAGTGTAAAGACAATTGGTATGAATCAAATTCTGCTAATTGCTTTTCCTTAAAACTGAAAGGTATTGGAAATTATTATACTTGACTGCTCTATTGGCGCATTATTAGTGATTAAGGTATGTAACGTTGACAAGTTTAATAGTTTTAAGAATAATATTGTGGTTTTTAATATACTATCTAAACGATAATGCTTCTACTCATATCTGTCAATAAAATATTTATGACTATTGACACCATGCACCCCACGCTTTTTTTACAATAAAATACATTTTTTTCTTCCAATTTATTTTCTATTTTTTAGTTAGACTTTCTATAAAAGCGTGTTTTATAGTTTAAAAAAAGCATTTTTATATTATTCTAACAAACAACATAAAAAAACAAAAATTTAAGGATTAGTTAAGGAATCCTCGATGTGCAAGACCGACTAACAGCTGATCTAGCTTTTTATTTATGACGACATCCACATTTATGATCCCATTGTTAAATTCCTATAACTACCATAGGCTATCAACATCAATTTTGATAATCCCATCATAGTAACACGTTTCAATAATTATAATCAAACCATCATTATCCCAAAACTCTAAATAACGTACTAGGAGAGCATGTTCCCAAGAGGGTAGAATCGGACGTCCGGACTCCGGTCAACTTGTCCGATACCAAGTATTTATCGAGTTGTGGTCTACCGAAAGTATTTTATTGTTCGGTTATAGCCTTTTGTTGGGGTGCTTCCAGCTTTCTTAGTTGCTTCTTCAAAGAAATTTAAACTCTATTTCTATGAATTTAAAGTTGCATATTGTTTGACAATAGAGTTGTTCGTTGTCTTACATTCAGTTTTTAATGGATAATGAGTCGTATTTGAGGGTGATAAGGTTGGTATTTGAGTGTCATGATGTCAGCGGTCAAGGTACTACTAATTACAGTTTAATATGTTTTTGTTTGCGAATGCGTTAATTAGGTACGACTGAGTTTTGAACGCGGTTTTACTCGTTAATCTCCTAATGTCTTGAATTCAATTTATTTGTATTGAAATTGACAGTTCCAATGGGCGAGTAGCTGGCGAAGCGAGAGGCCGTGGGTTCGATTCCCGCACCGAGACATATTGTGACATTTGTGTGCCCCATAAATATGAAAATTAAAATGGGGAAAACAAATATAAAAATGGGGCTTAAAGTGCCCCAAAATAACAAATACGGTAGGCAGCGGCTTGGCTGTGCCCCTGGCATTGCCGATGTCCATGAGGGGCGGTGACCGCTTACCATCAGGCGGGCCGCTTGCTCGTCTGCCTATCAAGGCAATAAAAAAAAAAAAATAGAAATAAAATTATATGAGTACATATCAAAAAATATTGATTGAAAATCGAACCCACGACCCGCAGTTTCTCAGTCACGTCAACGAATGCGCCGCGTTTCAATATCGTTGTTATAGCTTTTAAACTATCTATACAGAGATTTATGGTTACGAGATTTTAAATAGCGATAAATTCCTCAAAAATACATTAAAACGAGTATTAAGTAACTAATGGCTCACGGCGTAATAGAAGACTTTGGCAACAGGTGGCGGGACTCAAACCTACTGACTGACAGTTAGCGATCACAGCCGGCGAGTCCATCGGTTATTCTTAGATTGACTTCCAATATAAAGTGGTTCGAAAGATTTCTATAACGTTGAATGATGGCTTGATAAAAACCGGTCATGTAACGCTGTAGAGAGTTTTGTCTACAGCATGAATGGGCTGGTCAAATCGGGGGCAGGCACGACCGGGTTGTTACCACTGTCTTACAGACAACCGACATAAAGTAGCGGCTTGCATTTCGTACGGTGAGTGAGATATCCGCAGGTGCAAATCCCCCTCCCCTTCCAAATGAGTGGGCTCCCTAATTATCCGTTCCCTTTAAGGTCGGCAACGCGCCCATGATTCTTCTGGCATTGTGAGCGATGAGAAAAAGAGATGACAATTATTTTTTCGCACTGCAAAGTGACTGTACAGCACCTTATGGTAAGTACAGTGCAGAACTATGCCGGCCTGAAGTTATGGACACTGATTGACCTTGGAAGGCGACTCGCCTGAAACAGCAACTACGCCTGGTTGTTCGAGTTGCCCTGTCGCTTTAAGAAATTACGTACTTTTGTTTCACAATGTCGGCCGGAACAAATATTTGGGCATATCACAAACATTTGTCTCAATATTTGAACCTCGTGGCCGTTCATTTCTCACTCTGTACTGACATTGTTATCTTTAAAGGAAACCTTTACATATCTTGTAAGAATTTACAAAAAGAACACCGAATAAAATTTTCAAATATAATATCAGAATCAATCGCGAGGGGAGCCTGTGTAGACGTATCATCCGATTTCCGAATTCGAATTCCGCCCCCGCCGGATGTGCGTTGAGCGGGAAAATGGGCGGAAGTTTCACACCGGGGCGAAAAAAATCGCCGAAGAATGCCGAGATATTTGCATGCGAAAGGGCACTTTTGTGCACGGATCGGTTGTAAATTTGTCACTTTGTCAATGAGTACAATGTTCGACACTTTTGTCATGCTAATCATGTTTCTTTGCGCGGGATTTTTAAGAGATTTTGAGGTTGTTTTTGGTGTTCGATGTTTGTTTATGTCAGTTGTGTTGCCAGGAATATAAGTGCTATAAAGGTTTATTCGAGTGTGAACTTGTATTTTAATTAAATCCTAAGAGTACGCTCTTGTCGTTAAATAGTTAGAACTAAATGCCTCTGCTAATTGTAATTAGCATTCAGTGATATTACGAGAACAGATATTGAGATGTTATTGTCGTGAACATGATACTTTTCTCATTTCCTACTATCCTATTCATATTATGAGAGTTTGAATGTTTGAGATTTTTTGAACTTTTTTTAAGGTATATATGAGCAAGTGGGACACCTGATGGTAAGTGATCTCCACCGCCCATGTACGCCTACAATACTGGAAGGATAATAGGTGCGTTGCAGACCTTAAAGAGAAGGGATAATTAAGAGATTGGGAAGGGGAGGGGGATTTGGGCCTCTGCATATCTCACTCACCGTACGAAACGTAGCAGCAAGTCGCTACTTTACGTCGTTTTTCTGTGAGACAATGGTAATAACCCGTGATCCGGCCCATTTATGCTGAATACAATAGTGTATATACAGCATGACTACCAGTTAATAAAATAATTTTATTCTTACATATATCTTCTTGTGAATTATTTTATGATGATTTTATTAATATATCTATGTACCCAAACGTGCAACTATCACTCAGCGATATTCGTTTAATCCCTTATCACATCTAAATTTTCGAAATTTAAAAAGCCGACAACGAATTCCAAATTCAAAAACCGCCGTGTAATTAGACAGGTGATTCGCTAATTCGCGAAAAGAACGCCTTGATACGGCCGCCTTATTTCGATAAGTCGACGGTAAGTCGACTGTCGAAGCTGTGGGAACGTCACGTAGGGCGATCGGCATTCGAACAAAAAATGGTACGACGCGCGATCGCCGCGGCGGAATAAAAACATTTTTGTTGTACACTCGCTCATGGCTGATACTGAGGTTATACTAGGTGGCATAATAGACCGTGTAAACTCTTGCAATTGTTTACTATTGTTCATTTTATTTAATTATTTTGTCAATTTTTGTTATTGACTGCCTGGGTGGCGCAGTTGTTTGCGCACGGTACGACTGCTATGCTGAGGTCTCGGGTTCGACCCTTGGTCGGGTAAAATGTTCTATCATGAAATGTTCAGTGTCAACACGGAGTCTGGAATTTGTGGCCGGTATGGCGATAGGCTTGCCACCTATCACATAATGGGACGGAAATACGCTCGCGCTCTTTTTTGGAGATAATATTTTCGTACAAAACTTTTTACAACTATTTTTATTTCCATGAATAACGTGACGAGCATATCGCTCGCCTGATGGTAAGCGTTATACCTGCCCATATCAACACTCAGACTATTGGAATTTGAAATTCAAACACCTCACTTAGACAGTAGCAACTGATTTTAAACGACTATTCTAATAACCAATTATCGGAACCCTTCGATATTTCAGTAGCGATCGAACAAAAAACAAGCGCGATTAGGGTCGAGTAAAACATTCTTCTAGGAAGGAGTCGAACGCCACAGGTGGGGGCTATTCTCACGCGTTCGACATTTATGTCATTATCTCCAGTGTTTATATATGGATGCGGTTGTGTTTGGATCCTTTATTAAGTAGGTAATTTAAGTCGGGTTACGTTATTATACCTTTATTTTTTATATTTTGTAAAATTGAACGAATGATAATATCGAAAGTGGTGATTTATAGAAACAGATTAACGACCAAATATCGAAACGCTACCAAAATCTAAGTAATTGTTAATTGTTTCAGACCGTCTTATATTGAAAAATTGTATAATTTATTCCAAAAATAGTATACGTTGCAATCAAGTTGAGTATTCAGTCGGTATTTTGGCATAACTGGAAGAATTAGATTAATTGCTTTTTTATTCAAAACTTTAACACTTATATCCGAGATATTATTATTATTTACGATTTTTTTATGCTTATTTGATTCGAGCGTACATTTTTTTAGTATTAGTCATTAACATATAACCAGTATATACTCCGATGAATCGAACCCGCAACCTCCCGATGATACCGTATATATGTACTTATAGTACAGTGAGGTGTAAGAGCTCGCCCCTCGGCTGTATGAGGTCATGGCCGCGGCTTGATGTAGCAACCTACTTAGAGTACTCAATACTATGGTATTATAAAGGAAGAACTTATGACGGAGTTATTGTTTTAAAAAAGAGCTTAAACGAGTAATTAATAACACGTTTACATCAGCTTATTAAAGTCACAATTTTCACTATTACTAAAAATTAACGCATTGTTGCTTTTGAGAAAATAATAGGAACTAAAGTACATAAAAATGTGTTAAATGTTTTTTCGCGATGTAAAAGAAAATAGAGCTTAGCTTTAGTATACTCCTGTTCTTTGACCTGCACTTATCGCATCCGCAGTGGGGTCAGTGCAAAATACTTTTTAAAACATGTTACAGAAAGATTTGGCTTGTAGTTTTTACGACCACCTACCTACCTGTCAACGACTCTTTTGTTTAGCTCCATTATTATTTTATTAAAATAGTTTTTCCGAAAAGTACCTACATGTTTAGTTACATGAAGCCATAATCGACGTTTGAATAAAGAAAAAATTCATAGAGAACTAAATAAAAAAGAAACCTAGAACAGTTCATTCGAAATTCAAAATAATTTTAAAATCCAACATGCAGCCAGTAAAGAGTGATTGACAACTCACATTTCGAAAAGCGAAAGGAGGCTCTATTAAAAAGAATTTTTAATTGTATCGAAGCGAGAACGTCCGTTTCCCAAGGCGGTGAGTTCAAAGCGAATGCAATTTTGACGATTAAAATGTCGCGAATCGCTCACGTCGCTGCTCGGATGTCCTTGGGTGGAATCTTGGATTGTACGGACGATTAGTTGTGATTTTTATGTAATTGTGGATGGCTTAATGATGGTGGATAGGACACTTAAGATCGTGAATTGGAATACTAGGTGGGTTTTTTTTAAACCTGTGTATAGTGTTAGGCTAGTGTGGAGTGATATGGACTGCTGAGATATAAGTCGCAGTTTCCAAACCAGGCCTCCTACATAGCACTGAGTTTCAAGTGTGTATTTTTTATATTTCTTAGAATTACGAGACGAGCAAGGCGTTCGCCTGATGGTAAGCGCAACGCCTGCCCATAAACAAAAGCAACACCATACAGAACTTTGAAACAAAGTACTGCATTGGCATTGAACTGCGCTCGTCACCCCGAGACATAAGATGTTAAGTCTCATAATGCTAAGTAATTATCATGCGCTTTAATTTTGAAAGAAAACGTCGTAAGGAAACTTGCATAACTGTGAGTTGTCCACAAAAATCTCAAAGCTATGTGAAGTTTGCCAGCCCGCGTTATGCCGGTCCAACCCCTCTCACTGGTAAAGAAGGCAGATAGGAAAGATTGTACAGGGATGATATTAGTATTACTGTATGTATGTCAATATGGTGAAAGCCTGCCCACTCCATACATGCATAAGCTTTTGATAAATTATGGTGTTTTAACCGATAGAAAATATTTAATAGCATGTATGTTCTACACCATAGAAAATCCCTTAGATGAAGCAATTCCCATTACAAAATCATTAAACGAGAGATCTACCGAAATTAAAATCACATTTTTACGACATCATTTTCATAAACTATAAAAAAATCATCAATTTGTTGTATCTACATTTTTAAAACTATCGTTTAGTTTTAAAACATCATAAATAAGTTACCTCGGTCGTAATATCGGGAACTGGTGTTTTTTTTCTCGATTTCTCCAAATCTCGCGTACGCCGAAATAAGTCACCTTTTATAGGGTCGTAAAAATTTAGTACCGGACTATGGGCCGATCGATTTAAAATCGAATATTGGACGGAAAAAAAATATAATTAAAACGGATCTCATAATCGTCTTAAATCGTAAATTTTGGTGGATTTTGAAAATGGTAGTAAAACGTAATTTGTAACGTGCCTATAAATTTTGTTCTCCTATTTTGGTGACATCGGGAAGTGGTCGCGTGAAGTCGCGGGTTTTATTTCTGGATTATTCATATGGTTTTATATTACATATATCTTTATTTACAGTTGATATTAAAATGATGGTTGGCTCGATCACTCAGGTACCATAAGTACAGATAACTATACTGATATCCCATCTTCGCTGTTGCATTTAATTACATTACTGCAGGTCAAAAATGTTAGGATTGGAAGGGAACGGCTTCTAACACCTATTCTTTTCAAAGTGGATTACTCCATCCACAACTCCTTAGCGCTTTAATACTATGTACCATGTAAATGGTACTAACACGCACTACCTAATGGTAAAGATTGGAGGAGAAGACCTCGGCGAACATTCTCAGATTAAGTACAAGATATTCTCGGAAAAGGCCAGTTGAGAAGTACCCTGAACCGAGGTGTATAAAGAATGTAATGAAGGAGGTCAAAGAAGTGTGCAAGTGGAAATTGGATCCCTGCTTTTGGTAACCAGACCTGGGTCTATGCACTATACAAAGCTACGGGAATTCGACGGCTGAGGTACTAATGAATGGCGTCATTGGCTGTCAAACTAATATTAGTAGGGTTTTGACAGACGAGAGCGTCGCTGACTGATGCATGACGCGACTATTGGAAGTCAGCCTTTATGCTATAAAAATTAAATTATACAAATTAGTCGAACATTTGCGTCGTGGAATAGAACTCGCAACCACTGGTTTCTTTAGCTCCCCTGCTGTGCCACAGAGGTCGATATTATTGTCGACCGCCTTAATAAACATCTTTTAAAAATCTATGTCAAGGCCATGTTATAAAGTGCTAAGGTGAAAAAAATTGTTCCTCTTTATGGATGGATTTTACTGTATAATAACTAATATAGATAGAAAATGCAGTCTAAATCTATCAATTTATTTGACTCGCTAATTCCACAAATGATTTGAATGTAGCTATGATACTGCACTGCCCAGTAATTTCAAGGGCTTCATTTTCCTTTAAACTGGAATAGAAATGTCCTTACACATTAGAGGTTCTCTGGTTTGTAAGATCAATATTGGCAAATATATCTTCTTTTAAAACATAAAGACACTTCAGTTATGAAGTACGTAGCATCCTTATTCCCAGCGAACTCCCGGTCGGAGACGAATCGAGTTCAATTGGTTAACGATTGATTATTCAATCAAAACAGATTGATAGGCATTATCGGATAATAGGCGAACAACTGAGAGGACGCATGCACGGCTCTGCATATGAGCAACACGTAAAAATAGATCTGACCCTAATACCATTTGACGGTTACGATTTTTCCATTTAAAAAATAGTTGAAAATCGAACGTTCTAAATTCAAATTCCTTAAATTTATAATTTAGGTTAGATTAGGCTTTAGTTTTATTATGAAATAAGAATATTATTGAAAGCGTTTGAATAAGAACGATGACATTCCAAATTTTAAAATTTTCCAGTCGTTCCAAATTTACAAACTATCAAAACAGATCGCTTCCTACTCGACACACGATCGGAATTACAATCGTTTTAAAAATGGAATCAATCCAAACGGGCCGCCTCCAAAACCAATAAAGTACAAGATTTCCGCGCGGCTTGGGGTGACGTCTCACTTAACGCCTTGCCGACGTGATCCGTTTGCAAAAAATCTCTAAGCACCTCTTTACCTGTGTCGGAGGGCTAAGTTTTTCCTCCTCCTTGTAAACAACGGATAAAACTCGTCGAATCTCGAAAGTTTTCGATCGCGTTCGCTTGTTTCAATTTGTTAGCTATTGTGACTTGCGGTCGAGATTAGATTGTCGCGACGTGTTTTCGAGTGAAAAGTTTTTTTATAGTTTTGAGTTGTTTTTTTTTGTGATACAAACATTTTTTTATTGTGTTAGAGACTTTGATATATCCTGTATTTGATTTTATTTTTAACATAAACCGACGAAAGTTTTTTTTGTTAGGAATCGATATTTTTGTCGGCGGTCTCAGTAAAGTGCTAACTTGAGGACCCGTTTAGCATTTCAACATTTTATATCCGCCGATACACTAATACGACCATGTTCATGCTAATCAATTTTACTACTCCACATCCTGTATAAAGGGTGGGTTTGAAACCATCCAAATTACATAAAATCGTTTTATTTATTTAAACTTTATTGTACAGAAGATATACAGTTTTGAATGCTTTAAAAAACATTTGTCGGAGTCCTATCACGGTAATCACTTACATGTAAACATTTCCAATTGCAATATTATTTTTGAATTCAAAATAATTATAAATAAAATTTATTTGAATGCTACTAGACTGTAATATTATGATCTTTTTTTTAAAGTCCATTATCCTACAAATAGCATCAGATTTTCGATTATAGTCCCTTTATTAAAGAAATCAAAGCTCTAAAAGTTCTAGAATGGAAATGGTACACATACTTAAGCTTCATTGTCGCTGTCATTCGTCTAAATATAGGAAAAAACAACACTAGTAAAATCATCCCTTTGCCAAGCACCCTGTTAAGTGTAGATCACACACCGAGTCAATAAAACGCGTTGGTTTCCCTTCCGAACTACTATTAAACCATTCTTTTGATGTTTTTACTATACCGCCGGGATCGGTAAATTGACTACTCACTTCGTATGGACTTTTTTTTGTCATTTTGCTCCCTTTATGTCGTGTGTCATTTTTATTATTCTAAGTTTTGCATTGAAAATGATACAGCCTGTATTTTTTTCAGCCTCCGTAGCGCAGTGAGCGAGTAGTTGGCAGTGAAACGAGAGGCTGTGGGTTCGATTCCTGTACTGAGACAATGTTTGTGTGATCCTCAAATATTTGTTTAGGGTCTGCGTATTGTGGGACCGCAAGTCCTTCGTAGTTCCTGATACCTACGATATAGGCAATCCAAGTGTGATGTCATTACTGAGTGTGTGACCATTCGCTGTATATTATTTATTTATATTTTTTTAGCTTTTAAATCTTGCCGAATTCAATTTCTATTTTCCTTTTAGAAGATCAGTTAAAGAAAAAAAAATCACAAATATTAAATTAAAGTTGTATCCTGTTCAGCGAAACGCAATGGGCAAATGAAATATAAAAAAGAAACACGGAGCAATAATTGATACAAATTACCTTTACCACCATTGAACCGTAAAAAAATAAATTGAAATAAAAAAAAAATGGCAGGGCATAGACAAAACGGGCACACGTCCCTGGCGCCGGAGACGTGGCCGATGGTAACAAATTAATAATTAATTTTCACGCGCGGCAAGCAAACGTCGAAGTTGGGGGCATTTCGATCTCGTTTTGTTCAAATTCAAAATTCATCCGGCGCGTTCCAAAGTTGAAAAATTGTCTCTGCCCTTTGTTTTGTTCCTTCCGCGGCAGTTATCGATTTGTCGTATTATCAATGGTTTGTCGTGTTCTCTATTTGAAATTGATGTTCAACTTAGAATACCTTTGTACGGGTTTTTTAAACTTTACATGACAGTTGTATGGCACACGAGGCACGATTACCTTTGACTTTGAATGGATTAAGATACGAGTAGAAAAAGTTCAGTGAAATATGCTTTATTTCAAATAAAACAACTAAAATTAATAATACAATAATTTTCTGACGGATTGCTTAATATTTTACCTTATTTTGTTAAGAATAATTATTTTCAATATTTAACTCTACACCTGCTGTAGTTAATGGTATTATTTTATGGCGTTGTAAAACTATACTTACTATGTTTCTCTTACGATGATGTAATATTAGTTACCTGAAATAAGAAAAAAACACAGTTTTTATTATAGTCGATATTCAATTAAACCTTAATTAATTAATTCCTATATTATACTAAATGTTTTTTTCAAAATACATCCAACCTAGGCCATTAAGATCGTGACACTATAAAACTAATTACAGCAAGATATCGAAGTCTACAGGATTTCTACACAAGTCTCCGATGCGGGTTTGCTCGTAAAATTAATTCAAATAACATTAATATTGTTTTACGACCTTTGAATTTATTTTATAACTGACATAAACGTTGCGTCTGATAATGTAAACCATATATTTATGTGATGTTGATTTTTATTGGATATTTTAAAATTATTGTTCGATTACGAAATAACGGCCGTAGGTATTATAATTATTATAAAATCATTAACATTATTAAAAACTAATAAACTCTAGATTTTACTGATAACTGATATAAAAAAGCGGAAATCGAATCCATTACCTTTGTATCGACTTCATTGCCTACAAATTATATCGTCAATGCAAATACATTTCATAATTAACATGAATACCAAGATTCTTGGCATATTATTGCGTAAAAACATGGCGGACTATGTATAAAAAAATCGTATTAGTTCGATGATAAAATAAAGAAGTAAAACAAGCCTATGATACCCGAATCCTATTAACAAAGTTATTAATATTGAAATTCTTTATAGATCACCAAACGATACTCTTAGCGCTGCCCACGATTCCAATAAAAAATAACGTTAATTATCAAAACAAGAACTCAAGTATCGGGGACATTAAATAAAAAGATTTTATAACACTATAAATAACTATAAAAACACAATAAAATAGTTTACTTGTGTGTGATCGATACATAACGATTTTTATCGCCATTTTTATGGGCCGGCGATGGGAAGCCGAATGCTCGATTCCACTTCATTATGTGCCTCTAAACAATAAAATATTATTTTATTAGTTGTTGAAAAAGTCACTAAATTGGACGATACTTTGTATTTTTAAATTGTGTAATCCCTCGGGAGCCTTACTGTATAACGAGAAAGCATCTTATGTTTTAGGCAGATGTCTAAGGAATTTGGCAAAGGCTGCAATAAAAATCTTTATCTAATGGCACACGTAACGCAACTCATGCTTTTATAAGAAATAATAATAAGCATAGTAAAAAATGTGAACAGCTTTTTTTAATAAATACAGTGTCACAAAAAATCTCAGTAATTTATTCAACGCGTTTCTGAACGCATGCAAATGTCATCATTGAAAGACAATAGTTTTGTTTTTTTTTTATATAAAAAAGACACGCAACATGTCAATAAGCGTGCTGGTTGGAAAACAGAAGGTCTTTTTGAATTTCGAATCGATCCTTTCACACTTGGAACAAGCGGCCACGACGGTTGATTTCCGTTCTTAATTCAAACAGGAGCTTCTTTTAAGAACGTTTTTCTTTTCAACCAGTGTTCTCAATGAGACGTCAACGCGCGGAACCCGATCGGTAATTTGAATACCGAATTCGAATTTCGAATATAGATTTATTCGATAAGTGACCTCGTTTATCGTAACGGATATTGCTTATTTTCTATACTAATACACATTGAAATACCCCTCTGATGAATATGGTTTTTTATTTGCATTGATTGGTTCGTATGGAAGCTATTTTGTGAGCCGATCGTGTGACGGTGACTTTGTGTATGGCGTTCGGAAGTCGTGTTTCGTCATTGACTATCGTTTTATGGAAATTCGATGTATTATTTAAATATTTTACCCGTTTGTCTATTCGTCGCTTAGTGTCGTATCGTATGTTAGCTTGAATACTTTATTACTTTATCGGTTTTTACATTGACCGTTTTTTCTTTGTATGTTGGACCCTTTCGATGGTACTTAGGTTATTTACGTTGGTAATACATCTTTATTGTTGCGTTTTTATTTATATTGTTCCAAGATAAGCGTTAGTGTTTTTTTATTATTTGATAGTTATTGATACTTACAAATAGCTTTGGGACAAAAAATATACCTTTAGACTTAGGATTTTATGCAAAAACATTAAATTCTTATTGATTAATAAAATCGATAAAAAGGGTTTTATATCAAATCGATTCGAAACCGGACATTGTAGATTTTATGTACAGAACAAGTGCCCGGTACTAAGAACTGCATATCTCACAAATCTGAGATGTGTCGATACGCGTTTGTTTATTGCTTGTGAACAGACGGGATGTAAGATCTCGGGTTTAATAAGCTGTATTATCATAATATTTTAATTAGTAAATGGTATTTTGTTATCGATTTCGCATTTAAATCGTTAAGTATCGTTATCTTTTAGAGATGAGATTTAGTGATACCATATATTTGTGATATAAGTCTACTGATTTTTGAATTGGATCATGGTTGTTCCAAAGAGTGTGACTTTTTATAAACAATGTCAAAAATGCGTGACATAGTGTGACGTTAATTTGACTTCAACCATTTACAGCAGAAAGGCGTGAAAAATCTACTCAAAATTACACCATAATTAATTGCATCTATATATTACGAAAAATCACATGTTATGTCGCAAAAGAATCTCGTCATTCAGCCAAATGTATTATAAAAAATAAGAAAGTGAAAAAAATCACGAATACAAAGAGAAAAACTTTTCAAACCGACGACAATCGTAAAACAAATAAAGCGCGAACAAATCGTAAATATAGCCGAGCGGTAACGCATCCGATCGCGAACGCGACTCGTCTTACAGATTAGAAAATAAAATCTATAAAAACTCATAAAGTGTTCATAAACACGATGGAGGCAATAAAAAAAGCACGCACACTGACACACTACTCATCCGCACACTCAATCGCATACTCACTTGCTCCCGTACACTCACACAGGCGCTGGCGCATACGATGTCGTACTTTGTCAGCTGTCGTGCGCTATTTCGGAACGCGCGTTTGAAAATCGAACTCTATCGAACTAGAGGGGGGATATCTACGATTTTAAAATTAGAACGTTTTTTTTTCGTTTTCGTTTCGTATTTCGAATGTTCGTTTGATTGGAAAAGAAACGTTTATTTACGGCCAGTGTTATATTGGAACTGGCAAACTGTGGAAAAACTCTTGATATTTTCATCCAAGAATTTTGTATGCATGTGAATTGAATGATCATTAAATTGTGAGGAATGGCAATTTGTTCCTCTCAAACCAACTAGACTTTATAGTAATAAAACATGTTTGGAACAACATGGATGAAAGAGCGCAGAACCCGTATTCCCGAACAATAACTTTATTGTTTTTTTAAATTCGTGATGGGTCCGTTTTTGGCGCTAAAACAACAAATAAATTATAGATTATTAATTTCTGGCGTAAAATAGTTTTAAATATGTTAAAGTATGTTTGATAAATTATAGTCTGGACTTGCAGATAAGAGGTAGCTCAATTCGATTATTATTTGATAATGTATTATTTATAGCAGAAGCCAGCGAATGAGCTGGCTTCTGCTATAAATAACTCACCATTCACCATTCAGGTGATGGTAAGTGATCTTCAGGGTTCAAAAACATCCACAAGAAGAATCATGGAAAAGTTAGGAATCATGTGGGTTGTATTCCGTGGCGCGGTGATGAGTAGCTGGCTGCGAAGCGAGAGGCCATAGATTCCATTCCTCATTCCTCGCACTGACACAAATGTTTATGTGATCCATACATGTCTTGGATCTGGGTATTGTGGGAGCGCAAGTCCCTCGTTTCTGATACCCACGATACAGGTTAAACTAGTGTGGGGTCAGAATTATGGGTGTGACTGTTGGGTATATTTATTTTATTTATTTATATAGGAGAATGTGGTACTAACTTGGTGAAGATAACCACAGGCCTCGGAGTCAGGATGGCTAATGCCTATCAAACTAATTACCTAAGAGTGTGGTTGGGGCTGTGAACATCTCAATAAAAACATTATTTCCTTGATTGTTTATAATACTACCAAATTACAATGTATGAAAATTTATAATAATTATTTAGTATGTTTTTTGGCATAAACCAGCAAACGAGCAAGTGGGTCACCTGATGGTAAGTGATCTCCACCGCCCATGCACGCCCGCAACACTAGAAGAATCATAGGCGCGTTGTCGACTTTAAAGGAAAAGGGATAATTAAGGGATTGGGAAGGGGAGGGGGATTTGCACCTCCGGATATCTCACTCACCGTACGAAACGCAGCAGCAAGGCGCTACTTCACGTCGGTTTTCTGTGAGACAGTGGTAACGACAGTAGTAAGGATTCCCTTGGGATATTATTACTAAAAAGTCCGGTGAGGTCTACACACTAATGCTGTAGACAAGAGTGTCTACAGTATGGCACTACCACATTAATAGTTGTTGCGGATACAATAAATATATTCATTTTATTCCCTTATTGCGGTACTAGCATAAAATTCAACAGTTTATAGACTTTCTTAATATATAAATCAAGTACAACATTATATTGTTTTTATAAGACAAAACAACACATACAACCAAACGTGTGCCAAGTGGGTGAGAGTGAAGATAAAGCGTAAAAACATATTTATAGAACATATTACGTTAGGTATGTATTTTTAACTGAAATGACGTACTATTTATATACAATCCATTGTCGGGTAGGTAGGATTATGTATATCTACTTCCACCTGTCCTTCCAACTCTCAGTGAGGTCTGCGAAGATACTAAGAGATATGCTTGTAGTTTATGCGACCGGCCGCTTGGCTGACGTCAAACTATATGGGGAGAAAACACCCAGAATCAAAACAGTTTATATGGATTACACAAACATCGAATCCGCGGCCTTTCGCTTCTCAGCCGGCTACTTTACTGCGCTACAGAGGCTGTCAAATAAGCATAAATAAAAACAATTAAAAGTCGGTTAAATGTCGTTATTGAAACGTTCCAAGAGTAATAACGGCATGCTATGCATCTTCGATAAGGAAATATACATTTAATTGTGATAAGTCATCATCATCATCATTGTCAGCCCGTGTCATAAAGGAATAGGCCTCTCTTTGTTGATGCCATTCGTCCCTGTCTTTCGACAATCTAAACCACATCGATAAGTAAGATTCTTTAAATAAACTAAACAATTATTAAATATGTATAAATATCGATTCCTCATAACGATGAGGAATCGACTATATCGAATACACTAACGAGTGTAACGAAAACTCCTAAACGATTGGACCGACTTCGATAAACTTTTTTGTGTGTGTTTGATTGGGTCCCTGGATGGTTGAGATTCACAATTGCACCCGGTAAGTGGCGCTGCAATCTGGTTCTAGGTTCATAATTATTTTTTGGAACGAAGTTCCTTACGGCAGGCTTGGAGGGGATAGGGATTTTGCTGCGTGACCGAACTGAAAAAAATGTGATAGTAAAAGCGTAAGAAAACAGCGTAAGAAAAAAGCGTTAAAAGCGCTGCATAACCAGCCAGCGTTGGTTCCTTTTTGCCTGCACCAAAATTGTGTGCGAATTTCAGCTCAATCAGTTTTTAAAATTAAATTCATTCAGCCAGTTATACTTGAAGTATTTTTATATCTCCTTCGATTTTTAAAAGATTACGCTAGCTCGTTATTATTTATAATTACATAAGTTGATAAAAAATGCTATACAATAGCTTTACCGCGGCAGTCTCTGAGTGCTACACGTCTTTTTTTTATTTTGTTATTTTAGTTGATAATTTGTATTTTTTACAATTTGTGTCGATTCTACATTAGCCGAAGGAACTTCGTTCCTACCTGGTGTCCCACGACACACACCAAATTTTTTTTAAGATTTTTCGCGTCATCAAAGATTTATCACCTTAACTCCCTCAATAATTAATAATAAATAAGTACACCCAACAGTCACCTACATAAGCCTGACCACACACTAGGCTAAACCTGTATCGTGGATATCAGGAACTACGAGGGACTTGCGATAACCCAACACCCAGATCCGAAACCAATAGTGAATCAAACAAATATTTGTCTCAGTGCGGGATCGAACCCACGGCCTGTAGTAGAACGCTATCTTTTAATTATATGTTGCGAGTGAAACCGTGCGGCACAACCAGTCTTAAACACACAAACACTATTGATTTAGGCTGATTTCTCCACAGTCGATGGGACACAAGTGGTTAAGAGCGTTCAGTTTTAAAATAAACACAACACACGATATATTTTAACATTTTTTCGACACGACGCGACGGTTTCCGATAATTTAGCGTGAATCATCTCTCGCCGATTAGTTTTCATTTACAAACAATTCTTTTTCATTTACGATGTCAGTTAGGAATACAATATTGTTTTTAGAATTGGAATAAAATATGAATATGTATGATTTTATAGCTAACGAGTAAGTGTGTCACCTGATGGTAAGTGATCTCCACTGCCCATGTACACGTACAATACTAGAAGAATATGCGTTGCCGACCTTAAAGGGAAGGGATAATTAAGGGATTGGGTAGGTGTGTTGTGTTAAGAACGAAAAGCTTTTAGTCTCTAGTACCTCAGTGGTAGAGCCACGCTGTAGACAGTTTTGTCTACAGCATGAATGGGCTGGCTCGCCCGGGTCATTACCACTGTCTCACAGAAAACCGACGTAAAGTAGCGGCTTGCTGCTGCGTTTCGTACGGTGAGTGAGATATCCGGAAGCCCAAATCCCCTATCCCTAATTATCCCTTTCCTTTATGGTCGGCAACGCGCCCATGATTCTTCTGGTGATGGACGTACATGGGCAGTGGAGATCACTTACCATCAGGTGACCCACTTGCTCGTTTGCCGGCCTATGCCATAAAAAAAATAAAAAAAGTCTCTCACCCAGACTGAAACAAATATGAATGGATCACACAAGCATTTGTCTCGAGAACTGGAATCGAACTTACAGCCTCACGTTTCACAGCCGTCTCTTAGATCTTAACTGTCGTGTTTGTATACAAATACCAATAAAATGAGAATAATTATACTATTTTCATAATTTAATTATTAAAATAATTTATCGTAAAATAAAAATATAAAAACAAATTGTGCTAATTCAAAAGACGTCAGACGAATATATTTTTCGATAACGCATTGCGTAGTCAAGTCGTCTGAAAAGTTTTCGTTACCAAACAGTCTTAATTTAGAATTTTCGATATCGTAACGCTAAGGAATGTGTCGATGTCGCCGAGAAATCGCTGAATTATGAAAAGTGTGTTTTCGTAATCTCTATTTTGTTTTTTTATTTACTTTAAGAACATGTTATACAATCAAGTTTCGGCTTGTAGAATAAATATTAATAAAAGAAAAGCGTGTCTAATTATATTATTATTTTTAATATATTTTGTTAAAATGGAAGTTTAGCGACCAGTCTTACGTTCAATAATTTATTATGATAATGTTATGAAACAGGATTTTTGTAAGAGTTTTTGCTTTAGTAAGATTTTTTTGTATAGCTTAAATGACGGAACGAGCGCTCTAGAACTGAGTATTAAGCACTGCATGTCACTGTACTGCGTTGATAACCCTAAAAGTACTGCACTGTATTGCGCTCTTCATCCTTTAACATAAGATGTCAAGACTCATAATACCCAGTAATTTTACTGGATTCAATACCCTTCGAAATGAATTACAATAGTTGTTACCCACTGCTGCTTGGCGTTAAACATAAACAAAGCAGTGGTACCAATTCAGACGATCTTTCCCATACGAGGGACCTACCACCTAGTGACAACCTAGTAGTCGTAAGCGAAAGTAGCCTATGTCGAAATAAGCTAACGATGTAGTTATGAATAATAAATCAATATCGTTAAGCCGTTTGGAACAATTTCAGCTAAATAACTAAGGTTTATTTGTACTTTGCTAGGACCAGTATTTTGATAGCGATCTATGAAAACGACATTTCCTTAACAAAGGCAACTTTAAACGCATTTTTACCAACTAGAACCTGTATTCCTTGGTAGTAAGGTTGAAAATTGCATAAAATATACTTGAGACAAGGTAAATAACATTTTGTAAGGTTTATAAGGATTTGGTAATATGAATAAATGTCAGATGTATGATTTTAGACAGCCTCCGTGGCGCAGCGGGCGAGTAGCCGGCTGAAAACGAGAGGCCGCGGGTTCGATCCCCGCACCGAGACAAAGATTTGTGTGATCCACAGTTATTTGTCTCGGTGTCTGGGTGTTGTGAGACCGAAAGTCTCTCGTAGTTCCTGATACCCACGACACAAGACTCGTATCTTAGTGTGGGGTCAGACTATGTATGTGACTGTTGGGTGTATTTATTTATTATTATTTATATTTGAAAATATTTGGTGACGTCATAAGATTTACGAGGGAAAAACGCATGCTGGCGGATTTCGGCTTGTTTGGTGTCAAAAAAATGTTAGCGACTTACCTCGCTTATGTTTTTTGGCCTGTCCCGCTACTGGGCACAATCCTCCAATATAAAAAAATATCATTAGTTTAAAATGACGACAAGCAACCGAAGTTCGATGAAGCAGAGAATTGGGACCTCATTTTTTTTTCTCAAATTGCAAATTCCCCACAAAATTGTCATAAGTACTATTAATGTTTCTTGTACACAATTCTGTTTGGTTTCCTATACTTATAAAAACAAATAAAAAATGAACGAAAACACATTAGTAAACTACACTGGCATAATATATCAGGCCCTCACACGAATAAATTCTTTGTAAATATAGTGACAAAGTAATAACCACTCGACAAAATCTCGAGTAAATCCCGATATTATCATACATTATCCGTTCGAGTATTTATCACCGGCCGATATCGCTCACCGTAAAACTTTACGATTGGTTATTTCGGGCGAAAAGACGTTCCCAATTAACCTTTTAAGTTGTGCGACATCGTTTTAGTGTCGCTTAACATAATGCGGTCGTAAATCACGTGACAGTGCCATTCGTATCGATACACGAATCGATTAATTATCGGTAATCGATTATGCGTATAATCGATTGTAAAGGATTAAATGCCAAGTCCCGTATGTATGTATAATTGTGGATAATTTACCAAAATGTGTCTGTGCAAGTGATGGATACATTTTAGTTCTGTTGTGTAGGGGTTTATTTGTAGTCAATATTTCGGTAAGTTCTTGTATCCCAGCTTTTTAAATTAGGTTTTTTTATTTGGCTTGATAACGAGACTAAGCCGTTACTCTCCAGCTGGTAAGCGTGACGCCTTCCCAAAAACGGTAGCAACAGCACTCAAAATGTTGAATTACATAATACTATAGTACTGCTTTGAGCTTATCATCCCGAAACATTAGTTGTTACTTCTCACAGTGCGCAGTTACTTTACTAGCTTCAATATCCGTCACACCGGAAAACAACAGTTCTTACTCACAGTACATGGTAGCAAGGTACCATTAGTAACATTAATAAGTAATAATAAATTACAAATAACCGAAGCCGGAAGATGTCACTAGTTAACAAAACTGTCCAAAGTGAGCCGTTGGTTCATAATGTAACCGTGTTCGAAATTTGAATATTAATTATTCGAATGTTATCGTGAATCGATAATCAAACGCACCTGCGTTCCGTTTTCAAATATTTAATTAACGAACATTTCTTTATAATGTTTTTGTATACATAAAATGTTTATTTTTTAATCGTGTCAAATATTAGGCATTAGAACACCAATCAAACCACCTGCTCTTTATCAAACGTCAAAAACGTTTTTTTAATAAGAATGAGGGGTTTTTTAACTGATTATCAGTTACCACCACGTACTAAATTAGAACGTTGGCAGCAATAAAATTAATTTGCAATAACATAAGTAATGTGTTTTAAAAACTTTCTGAAATAAATGGAATATTTATGATTTGTTGGAATTTAGAATATGGACGATTAGATATCCTATAAGAACAAGTTTATTTCCATGTTCCATATACTATTAATTATTTGTTTGCTCTTTGTAAATACAACGTTCATGTAAACACAGTTAATGCAACTTTCCTTATTCTTGTAAACAAAGCTAAAATCACGTCATACTATTGGTAAGATTTTAGTACTTACCGATCGTATGACGTCATTACGCCATTTGACAAATAAAGTTAGGGAAACAAAGCACGTGTGGATGTGGCAATCGGTTCAAGGTTGTGCACACTACAGGAGTTTAATACAATGTAAGATTTTTCTTTATGATGGAATCTATATGTGAGACACTGTCTGTGTTATATGTAAATATCAATAATTTCTTACTATATGCATCGAAATGTATGTATTAAAAGATACACCGCGAAGAAAATTTGTGCGGTGCAGCATTGCAACTGTCTCAGTTGCTTCAGTCAGTACCTACCTTCATGTTCAAATATGTTTCGTTAATAATAAAAAAAATCAATCATAAATAATTTCAGTTATCCAAAAAGTGCGATAACGTGACAAAATAACCAGAATCGATTGAAGCAGTCACGGTTTTGCACTGCAGTACAAATATTATTCGCAGTGTCTGGTCTGTAACCTTAGCACATAATAATATACTCCGAATACTTTAATAGGCAATGTTAAAAACATCCATCGCTTACTCAAGCACGAATACAAAATTAATACACACAACTAATCCTCCGATACATTATATAGAAAAATGATTCCCACACTGATGTATGTTACTAACTTTGCAATATGAATTCTATACCGTAGAATTATGATCCAAATTAGCATACATTAGCGTGTAAGTGAACATTCGTGTCTCGAGGCAGTGTCTATACCTAACAACCGTCAATGATCGGAACGATTGTGAAAAATATCATTAAAAAACCATCAGCGCTTGATGATTTGTTCAGATGATTCTTGCGGTCATCAGCCGCAATCGATTCTCAAAAACTGTCGGATTGAAGTCTGTCCGTTGGATTATAGGTTTTTTTCTTTAATTAAGCGTAAAAAAGGGTGATTTGGAGTTCTAAAACACGCATGTGCCTACATATTAAAACTTTACGAAGGAATAACTATGCCTATTGATATAACTTGATCAGAAAAGAACATAACACAATATATTTATTTAAATTTTATTCTATTTAAATAGTCGCTTGACATATTTTTCATCAAGCAAAATCTTACCCTACACCAACAAAACAAAGCCAGTAAAAAATAAGTTCACCGCTAACACAATCTAAGTAAAGTCACGCGCTATAATTAATGTTTTCAATGTTTTTTGTGCGACGCTATTATTAAATATTATAGGAACGACGTCGTGACATCCATTCATTTATGGTTCGCGGTCGGACGTTCGATTTTACGCTTCTATTTAGTTTTTAATGTTCAAAATAATAATGACCGTTGCTTCGATTCAAACAGTTCCTTTTATGAATTTAAAATAAATATTGCGCCAGAAATATTTGATATTATTTTTCAATTGATTGGCTGTTTGCTACTTTCACGAAGGCCTATTTCATAATGTTCGATTAAGATCTTACCGCCAATAAAAGAATAAAACAGCTATTTTTGAAAGTATCTAATAGACATATTTCTTTCAGTATATTACGTCAGACTGTAATTTATGTATTTAAACGTCAGAGGTAGTAAAACGAGTCCATTAATACATTAACAATAACTAGAAATTATTAGTTTTTTCTAATGTGATTTTTGAAATTGAACCGAAATTCAAATTATTTGAATAGAATAAGGTACGAACGAACGAACGTAACTAAACAAGGTCATTATATTTCAACTTTTGAATCTAAAGACCAAATGTCTTGAACAGGCATTCACAAAACGATCGGCAATCGATAACCGTGTCGAGAATATTTGAAAAACTAATCAGTCTTAGTAAAGCGCTAGACATCGAGTAATGATCGCGTTAGTATCGATAGTCCCGCCCACTCGTAGTTGCGGTGGGTGGGGCGAAAATCGAATTAGCGCGGCCGATGCATCGATTAACCTCGAACATATCGACAAAAAACACGATTAGCGCCGAAAATCATCGACAGCCGAAAAAAGGTAACAACCGACCGTTAATGGTGCTTTTTGTTCAGAATACGAAGATTTGAATTCGTAATTTCAACCGCAAGGCGTTCGAATCATTTGTCAGTGACAATATTTTGGTTGCAATCGATTTTTAAATACAGGTTAAGTTTTTTTTCTTAGGGATGCGTTCAAGTGAATCCCCGATTATTGATAATTTCAGTTTTGCATTATTTGGGGATAATAAGATAATTATTTTAAATGTTGTAATATTGACCTGTTTTCTAAAAAGAACAAGGTACTAACATCTAAAGAGAATGACTCATTCTACTATACTTAATACTGGTCCATTACTTCTTCCCAAGCGGAAACGCAAAATCAAGTCAGTATTTCGAAAGCAATTTCTTCGCAATAAAACAACTTTTAAAGTATTTAAAAATCGCTAGTCCAACCGACCTTTCAATGCCATAGGTATGGGATAGCAATTTTTTGCGTTAAACCGGGACACATATTTGGGACGTCAAGACTGTGGGAACCGATCGCATACTTTACGTAGGGAAATGCTCTTTTTACGATCCGCGCCGATACGATCGGACGGATCGAGTCGATTAATTGCCGCACTCGGATATTTGCGGTGACGCGCGGCACATCACTAATTAACGTTCGGCGAGGGTTCCAAATCCAAATTTTTGGATTTAAAAGTTATTCTAGAAATGGACCGTTGGATTTTAATTCTTTATTCAATTAGCTCTTACTTTGAGTTTGTACGGAGAGTGTAAAGATATTTTCAAATGGAATTCGTATTTATGTAAATTATTTTGTTGCCATTGGTTATTATTGGCTTATTGGTTAGATTAGTTAATAGAGGGCGCTATGAATGTTTCGATCACCTAATTTACATCTCAGGCGATGCTGCCTTTAACCTTTGTCCAAAAAGAAGTATGTTTTCAAGGTTCGTGTCCGTATGAGTACATTAATTTATTTTATCATAACTTCTAAATGTGTAAACCGATGTTGATGTTTGTGATATAGCTAGAATATCATCCTAAGTATCATTATTTTCAGTAGGTAAATAACCGACGTAAAAAAGAAGATTCTGTATTAATGTACATGTAAATTGTTTGCAATTTTTAAAATATTTTCCTCACGATCATTAGGCACTTAACAGTTAAATTAAAAAAAAATACCCATTCAACATAAATCGAATCGAAGCGATATTCAATTACGGCACAATAAAGCGGCTGGCAATGTTTATTGATCATAATTATTAGTTTCGCGTAAGTGCGCTCCTGGAAGAGGCGGCCGAGATGGGGGGCTAATGGGGCATTTATGGCTATTGGTTTTGATAGCGGGCTTAGGGAAGGATTTGGAGGATGACCCTCAGATTTTTCTATGGCCTAGTGGCAGCGCAATTTGGACGAGAAATCGTGGGTTCAAACCCCGGTCCGGCAGTCACAATTTGTGTCAGAGTTTTCGATTTGAAACACAAGAACAAGTAAGCTATTGAAATAATCGTGAATCGTGGGTGCATTAATTGTACCTGTACAAACCCCTTCAGCGATTCAGGCGTGAGTTTCTGTATACATTTTTAACTAGTTTTTCCTCGCGGTTCCGCTCGCGTGATATGTTTTTTTTCGGAATAAAAAGTAGCCTATGTTACTCAGTGATAATGTAGCTAACGATAACGGCAAAATAATTTTTGAAATCGGTCCAGTAGTTTTTACGTTTATTCGTTACATACAAAAACACAAATATTTCCTCTTTATAATATTAGTGTAGATGTAGATAATATGATTTTATATATTGGTAAAACTATACTTTTCATGTTCTAACCTAAATCAAGTCGTGGACAGTTAGGTTAGTTCTGATAATTCAGTCACAATACTACGATTATATGCGTTTCAGCAATCTCCGTGTTTTATGAATTATTACAAGTATGCGATCATAATCACACTTATGGCGCAGGATGTATTAGGCCAGCGGTTGTCTGGTTGGAGTACCTGATATAGCAAACGCTGTACATATAGTGAAAAGCCATAGTGACTCGTTGAGGCGAGTCATGGTCTTGAATAAGACAGTGTATATACAGTAGCTTCAGGCATGCAGAATTCTGCCTACCATCGAAGGACTCAATGTCTCTTGATGGTCGACATTATGTATAGACTGTACTCTTAACATCAGGTCTACTGTAGTCACGTTCGTATTAGACAAACTTCATATTAAAAATAAGCGATCAGGGGCCCAAACCCCCCACATAATATTCCCAAATTCGTCCCTGCATAAAACTCCAGCAGTTTTACAACTCAAACATCAATCGATTACTCGGAATCGTCCACACGATAGAAACTATAATTGAAAACATAATCATGTACTCCGGCTTAATTGTGACCGACGTACTTAATTATACACCTTTATAACTAGATAATAACATTCATAATTGTTTGCATTCATTTCTCATTTAATTTTCAGTATTACTTGATTTTTTTAAATGTAATTGTGTAGCTAAGTTCAAAAATTAATGAGAAATTACAGCGATGGTAAGAATGTTAAGTGATCTTCGGTTGGCGGGCCTCATTTCCCTATAATATGATATCGTCATACTACAAAGTGGCAGGTCCCTCGTATGCGAGAGGCCGTCTGGGTTGGTACCACCGCTTTGTCTATTTCTGCCGTCAAGCAACAGTGTTTAAGCACTGTTGTGTTTCGGTTTGAAGGACATTGAAGCCAGTGAAGTTACTGGGCATTATGAGACTTAACATATTATGTCTTGCGGTGACGAGTGCAGCTCAGTGGCATGCACTGCTTTGTAATTCAAAGTTCTATGTAGTGTTGCTAGTGTTTATGAGTAGGTGTGGCGCTTACCATCAGCCGAACGCCTTGCTCGCCTCGTCATTTAATCAAATAAAAAAAATCGTCAATCCGGTCAATGTGTAATTTTTATCGAGATTTGAACCCAGTACTGCAGTTTTTCAACGCTGCAAAACCAATGAGGTGATTTAGCTTCGCGAATAGCATTTGTGGCTATAAAATCAGCGTTTAAACTCCATAAAACAGCGATCTTCAAATCGATTATTCGAATGTATTCAGCGAATGCAACGCACCGAATGCATCGCAACGTCCCTATTACAATCGATAAGTTATTCAACACACGAGCCGTTTCATGTTAATGTAGCGTTTAGTTGCGTTTTGTATCGTATTATTGTATACTAAGCTTTGGTTTGTTCTTAAGATCTCTAATTGAATGTTAGAGATTGCAAAAAAATCCATTCTGTTTTTTTTTTAACCGAGCGCGGCAAAGTGACTGCACTACACCTGATGGTAAGCGTAGTGCAGTCTAAAAACCCAGCAACCACCGATAATCAATGAGTTTATCGGTGGTCACCAGAATCATGCCGGCCTGTATAAAAGCTTCTTCCCTCTTCGGAGAGGGAAGAAGCAAATCGAGGGGCCTGCGACATGACAGGCGGATGACCGATGCAGGCACAATAATACAAGAATGTACCCCTGTACCCGCTCCAACCAACCATCAAGTCATGTCGCAAGCCCCTCGGGAGAATCGGATATACACTGGCTGACCCTGGAACGCGATCCACACAAGGTGGGTCACTATGGCAGGTTTTAACACCAGTATACGGTGGTCGCTATCCGGTCGGATACGAATATCCTCCTACCAGCAAATAACGCTCTCATCCGTGATTTAAGCCTCTTTAATCCTCAATTACACGGATAATAGTTTATTGTACTATATCGGCTTTTATTTAGTCCACCCCGTGACCACGAAGGCTGAAAAGCTTTCGAAACATCGGGATCAAAATTAATAAAAAACCGCGATAAAATCCGTTTAAATTAGTTTTATTTCAATGTGTGATATTCGTGTAAACACCAGAAATAATTTTTATTTTTTAGTATCAACGATGAGACGAGCAGCTCGCTCGCCTGATGGTAAGCGTCACGTTTGTCACAGAAGCAACACCGCACAGAACTTTGAATTTTTCTATTTTTTTGTTTAGTTTTTTGAATACTGCTCATAACTGTGTTTATGATTCTCTTAGCGGCTATTTAGTGAATGAATAACAGAATACCGATTTTGTTTAATACTATTTAAGATTAATCACATATCAGCGGCTACGCTTGTCTATAATCCAGGACACAAATACATATTCTAGCTTAGAGATAACCGTTCGAAATCCCTAAGTCAATTCATGCTGTCTCTTTAGAATATGCAACAGTATTTGTTATTCCTAGACTGTACTGGAGACATCTACCCGGATCTTTAAAAGTACAAGATCTATGGATTAGCCTATATCTTAAACTAGGGATACGAACTCTGATTTTGATCTTAAAAGACCTACATTATTGGATATTCTACAAGACCAAGGATAGATAAATCAGTTCTGTTTTTTTACCCAACCAACCATCATGTCATCACCATGTGTTTCGGCTTGAAGGACATCGAAGCCAGTGAAATTACTGAGCATTATGAGACTTAACAGCTTATGTCTCAGGGTGACGAGCGCAGTTCAGTGCCATGCAGTGCTTTGTTATTCAAAGTTATGTGTGGTGTTGCTTCTGTTTATGGGCAGCCGAGCGCCTTGCTCGTCTCGTGATTCAATCAAATAAAAAAAAATATGACGAGTGTCAAGAGACATTACGTCCCTCGACTTGATTACAGGATATACACTGGCTGACCCTGGAACGTTTCGCCTACACTAGTCACTTTGGCGAGTTTTCACCATAAACAAAAACTCAAAATACAAAATAGCAATTTGCTTAAATGTTATTCAATCATAGCAAATAATCAATGCACCAACAATAGTATCGCGCGGGCACCGAACGCGTATCGGCCGGCCCATCGGCTCGCCTTCCACGAAGCCACCATGAATATTTATCCGCAGTTTAATATGGCACACCATTGTTCGTAATTTGTCGCTAATGTCACCTATTCTACATATCTGAAGTCGCCATTGTTGAATTTATACATCGATTGGATTTTATTATTTATTTTCTGACAAAGTTGTTGTTTATAGATAGCTCAGTTATGGGGTTCGAAGCCAGCCCGAAGAGCATGCACCTTTGACATCTAAATAAAGTGTATTTTAATTAATAATAGTGATTGCTTAGTTTAACGATGAAGGAAATATCATCAGCAAACATGCATACCTGAGAAGTCATTAGAATTTCCAAGGTATGTGAAGTCTGCCAACCCGCATTAGGCCAGCGTGATGGACTAAGGCCCTACTCCTCTCATTCAGTAGAGAAGGCCTGTGCCCAGCAGTGGGATGTGTATAATACAGGACTAGTATTATTATAGAACTACATTGTAGATTATGTTTACATCATGCATGCCGTCACTGTCTTATATAAAACCCCATGAAGTAGAAACACCTTGGTGTTTCCTTTCGAATGACCAATGAGATTAGAAGCCTGAATATTCCCCTGATTTGTGTAAAAAAATCCTTTCCGCACTTTATTTCAGGACCGCGGTTATCTTACCATCAGGTTGCTAAGTTTAAGCAACTTTCTAAAAATGTATCATCGTATTCTTATTATTTCGCTTAGACACCTTATTGCCTTTGCCAATTAACGCACAGTTATCGACTCTATGGTTCTCGCAGTGTTTCCATAAACAAACATTGATCTATGACACCACCCTACTCACCTGTCAATGTGACATAGACAATTGTGAGCATTATCGTGCATTAATATGGCGGGAGCGTACATAAGCAATTTCTGCTTGTCTTCCGCTATAGTAATTGATGGTAATAAATACTTATAACCGTATATTACAATATGTTTCCATTAACCGACCAGAAAAACAGAGGAGGTATTTTATGCGACGCATTTTGTTGTGGTCCGGTTTGGATGATTCTTTTTGATTCGAACAAGTATAGCTCAAATGTGAAACAATTTTATTTCAATTCTAACCCTAAAGAGGTGGAATTGGGGATGAAAGCCTTCAACTTTGTCATTGATGTACTGATTTTGATGATTCGTGCACTGAAAATAGTAGTGCAGTCCAAAAAACCAGCGACCACCGACAAACAACGAGTATATCAGTGGTCACCAGAATAATGCCAGCCTGTATATATACTTCTTCATAATCCGAAGAGGCAAAAAGCAAATCGACAGGTCAGGCGGATGATCGATGCAGACACAGGGATACAAGGATGTACCATTATACCCGCTCCAAACAACCATCATCATAACTTAAGCCCCTCGGGATAGCCGGATATACACTGGCTGATCTTGAAACGCGATCCACACGTGTGTAGATCACTATGGCAGGTTAACACCATGTGTACAGTGGTCGCTATCCGGGCGGATATTAATATCCTACCACCAGCAAAATTGTATAGATTTATTTTACACCGGCCTTTGCCCGGCTTATATATATATATAGCATGTCGTATACGGATCTAGTTATATGGTTATAAGCATGTGTCTGCTTATCTGTAAAAATCTGAGTATTCTAATAATTATCCATGGTCTATTGTTCGCTATACTTAAGGCAATGTACTCGTGTCGTGGTTACATTTCCATGTTTATTTAACAGAATTCTTTGAGGTTTTTTGGGACCATTAGGTTTGTTTGAGGCCTTCTGGCTCATAACAGTGAGGACCTCGTTAGCCACCGTTTCTTCAGAACTTATTATAAAATAGAGTCATAGTTATAAAGTAGCTCGAATCATAAACTTCTTGTGGAAGCTATCGCTGAATTTCAACACCATAAGAGTGGGAAAACCCAAGTCTACCAGATATGGAAATTGGTACTGCAAGGGACTTCTACGAAATTTACTTACCAACCACACCTTGAAAAAATTAAATACTTTTTATTACGTAAGTTTTTAATAGCCTAGGCAAGAAAGCGTGCAAGTCGGTCACCTGATGGTAAGTAATCGCTCCGCCCATGGACACTCACAATACCAGAAGAATTATGAACGAGGGTTGTTTTTAAGAGAAAGCTGCTACTTCACACATACTCCCTCACCTGCATCCTCCAAAGGGAAGGCAGGGGTTTAACCAGTACACCCACATTTCGCCGAGGTTATCTCATAATACGGTAGTGGCTTCGTCATCCGTTTCCTCAGCCTTAAGTACGACGGCATTGTATCAGAGATTGGTATCAACAATTACGATGGTAAGGTCACAGGATGTTGTGCAATTCGCTTACAACACCTATTAGCGTTTTGTTTGTGGGGATTTTGCTTCCATTGATTCTAGTAAGTTCAAGAATATTGAAAATTATTTGGAGAATATAAACGGCTTTTATAGCAGCAATAGCTCAGCGGGGAGTGGTACGGTCTGACGAGACGATAGTCGCAAGTTCGACACCAGCTTCAAAAGCATGCACCACTGATTTTGACACCGACCGGATAGCGACCACCGTACACTGGTGCTAAAACCTGCCATAGTGGCCCACCTTGTGTGGTTCGCGTTCCAGGGTCAGCCAGTGTATATCCGGTTCTCCCCAGGGGGCTTGCCCCCTGATCCTAACCCATTTCCCATCCCTTTTCCTTCCCTTCCCCCTTGACCCTTTGGCAGGCCGGCATGATCTTGCCGACCTACGATGGACACATTGTTTCTCGTTGGTCGACACTATTCTTGGATTGCGCTACACTTACCATCAGGTGTAGCGTAGTCACTTTGCCGCGCCAGGATAAAAAAAAAAAAAACGGTAATTTCCTTAATTGACCTCCAAAACAAAACACAATACTGCTGTTTTTGGCAGAAATAGACAAAGCAGTGTTACCAATCATGACGACCCCTCGCACACTAGGGGCCTAAGTACACCCCACAATTACAGACACAGTCCTCATTCTCCAGTAGAGCAACCTGTATCGTGGGTATCAGGAACTACGAGAATACCGTTGTTTCATTTCGCTCATAATAGATTTGGTAATTATAGTTACAGTATTGTATAGAATTCCAGTCATGTTCGGGATCAGGTTAACCGCTTTATTGGCAAAACTATTAATTGATTTTGTTGTTTGATAGCATTTGATTAGCTTTGATTGGGGGTGGGTTAGGTTTGATATGATCTTGTTGGTGTCTGTAGGGTTAGTGATTATTCGAGAAATATTTGCAATAGTTCCTAGCCATGTTCGATCATAGATAAGCTTACGTCTATGTCTCAGGAAGGGTAGACAGAGGTCTACCACTATGGACGCACGGTTTGTAGAGATTATTTCCGTGCCAAAATGTATGAGTCTTGGAACTATCGTCATATCGGGCGCAGATACCATCCCCGCGCCATTGTGTTATTATCGAAACAAATAGTGTTTTCCCGACATGGGTTTAAAGCTCATTGGCTTCTCAGAGGTGATGAGTAAGTTATTTACAAATTAAAATGTTTATAGAGAACTGAATACTTTTATGGAGTTAAAAACTCAAGACCATTTCTTCTACCACGTTTAAGAGATATTAAATTTGCCATGAAAAGTTTGCAGTAAATACTTAATTCAAGATGTAGAGATCTTCTGTTGGTAACCTGTGTAAACCTCACCTGTTGCCAAAACTGTGCAAGTAAATATATCCTCTCCTTCTTGAAGAGCCAGTCCATGGAGTGCATAGCTTGCACCTCCGCCTCGGGTGCGGCGGGGAGGCTGGCCGCGCCCGTCGGGTGCATCCGTCCGAGCCGCTCTCACTCCCGGCTCATACTGACGACGTCACCCGCGCGCACCGCACACACACCCCGAGATGGAACACATTCTTTTTTAAATTTCAAAAATCAGCCAGTGCGTCAAATATTTTCAGTTCAATCGATTCTATTCCTCACCAGCCAGTGTCATTCCAAATCGATTGTTCTTTTGACGTTCGCGTGTTTTGTTCCTGCAAAAGAAAAAGTGTAATGTAATGGCGTAAGGTTTCTTTTTCGATTGCATTGTGTTAAAGACAATCGGGCCGACGTTTTCGTGTCTAAACTAATTTGGCCGTAGTTCGATGCTCGCGATAGGTTCGGTAAAAGAAAATTGACAGCTTCACACAATGGTATCGGCTATATCAATACGTCTACTATTGTTTGGTAACGTGATTCGCGTGATACTGAAAACATTTTGTTTTGCGTAGTTTCCGATAAAATTGTGCCAACATTTCTTTTATGTTCAGGTAATGGTTACAAATTTTAATTTATAACATTGGAAATTAAGACTTTTAATCAAATTTTTTAAAGTATTTTAATTTTATATTTACTTATATTATTTTTGACAGTGATTTGTTTAAGCCTAGGTCCATAAACGAAGTATATCTTTGCGTGGGACCATAAAAAATGGAATATATTCGGTGTCTAATACGCCGTAGCAAGTCTTAGCAAAATATTCTTATTATCTTTCACACAAGAAATAAAGCTAAATTCAATAAAACATATAACGATATAAATCCAACCGAATGAATTGCCTACTTTAATCCGATAGGTATACAAAAGATACGAGCGTTTAAAATATTAAAAGTAATTGTCGGCGTTCGTAAATCCAGGTGGAACACAATGGGAGAACACGTAAAAACGAACTTATCGCCACCTCAAACAAAGAACTATACGGCAAGACTTGTAAATTTGTGTAGCGTTGTGCAATTTATACACTTTAGCGGTTATTTAAAGGAAGGAAAATAATAATTGTAGGTGATATTTTTGCTTTTGTTATTACTTAACCAAAATTAAATAAAAACCCGTTTAAATTAGTTTTATTTCAATTTGTAACATTCGCGGAAATATAAGAGATTAAGAAACCATTTTGTAATCACTGCTATAGATCTGGGATCATGACATGGACATTATATGATTTGTTTGACGTTTGTTATTTTGTATAAGTATCTTCATAGTTGAAGAATAGTAGTCATAGCTGATCTAGTACTCAAGGATGGCTATATCAAATATGACGAAGGGTTCACTTGCCATTTGGTAATTTAAGTTTTTCTTGTTATAGGATGACAATATATAAACTTATTTATTATTAACTCCTTATTAGGAACATGTTTTTCAATTCTGCAGCACATTTTATAACTTGTGGATATATTGCCTATATAACAGAATAACTTTTTGTGACGGTTGAATGGTCACTCCGCCATATCTTATAGCACGAACCGCTGGGTCGAAGGTGGCCGCCGAGGGTTGGCAAGGGGTGAATTACTAGCGTGTCAATCAATAAACATGATAAGTGCGGGAGTTTCGTGCGGCCGATATGCAAACAGGATTACGCGGCGGCACGAACGCTCCCCGCCTTATCGATTACTCGATTGTTAGAATCGATTCGGGTTAATTAGTCAACAACACTAAAAATAGTTTCGTAGCCAGTCTTTCGATGTTTGAATCTATGGGTAAAGATGTTATATACAGTCTGCTGTTTTGAATTTCGAATATTTTTAATGTTTAAAATTATTTTGTGTGGTTCTCAACATTTGTTTCGGATCTGGTGTAGTGAGGGCGTTTTCTGTGAGACAGTGGTAACGACCCGGTCGAGCCGGCCCATTCGTACTGAGGACAATACTATCTACAGCGTGGCTCTACATTCATACATCATTTTTGCAATACAAAGCTTCTATAAATGTGTGATGACTTACTTTTTGGAGGGATTCCAGATTAGGGACTGAGGAAATATTTAAAATAGTTGTGACTTTCAGTTATATTCATAGTTATAATTGACTGCTTCATCATTTCAAATATATTAATCGTTCAATTAACGCTATTTATTGGTAACTTTAAAGTTGTTTTAATTTATGACGAAAAAACATACATTAAAATGAATATTCTTTCTTTTAATCGATATTTATCAATTTTCAATTGGAAGACGATCAATTAAACTAAATTAACAGGTCATAACTCAGACATCGATTCGTTAACACATCACACTATATTCGTAGAATTATGACAAATATGTATGCATATTAAAGTCTTCCATTTTGTATGAGTCACGAAAACACTCGTAACTCATAGCTTTATATTAGTTAATATTCATTAGGGGGCAGATGTAGATATCGAGGGGGGCAACGCGGCCGCTAGTTAACCTATTGGCACTTCACTATTCAATTACAACACTATTGTCTATTGAACAGGCGGGAAATTGTTTGTCTATGATTTGAAAAAATGATGTCTGATAGTGCGTTAAGAAAATTAAAACTTTATCTGTAGGGTTTTTGTTTAGTCTTTACATTACTTAGCTGCATTAAAAGCTATACATTTTTAAATTAAGAATCGAGGCAATTATTGCAGGTTCAGCCAGTTTAAACTTTATTCATTCAAAAATAAATTCCACCTCAATAACCTAACGGCTTTTATAAACAGTGATATATGTTTTAATATTAATGGCCGTTTAATATCATAATTGGCGCATAATATAGAACAAAATATTATCTGGGTTTTGTAAAACTGAAAGACACAAGACCCAATTTACTTACTTTACATTGTGTGTGACTGTTAGGTGTACATTTACAAAAATAACGTTTTAAAATGTCATGAAAATAAGTGATAAAAAAATATTACAAATATTAAAATGATAAATACTGGCCATTATTCCAAATTAAAAAATATATATCAAATGACTCGAACGTTCGAAATATAAAACGTGGCCGTCGTCAATCGAACGTCTCGGGGTTGTTTGCCACTTTATGTTTACCGTCGAAATGGCGAATTATAAAAAATTTACAGCCTTATGCATAACATTATTGGGTATATTTTGTGTTGTTATTAAATTGTCATCAGTAAAGTATCGGTAACATTAAGTTTGTCATCGATTGTTATCCGAGGCGAGTCGCGTGCCGTCCGCTAGTACTCGCCTCCCTCCATTTGAAGTCGATTTTAACAACTTTATTTTTTCCGTCAACCGCCATTTTATATCGTCCTGTTACAATATAAATCTTAACAAATTAACTGTAAATTAGAATTGTAAATTTGACGTCTGGTGAAATTGCCGTTGGTAGTCGAGTCCCGATAGTTACGAGTAGCCGGTGTCAGGAAATTACGTTTAATAACTTTGGAGTATTATTAGAGCAGTTTATTTTGGGATAAATAATAGCTTCTAACTTGGGATATGATTATTTATTCAAAACTACTTAATTATGAGTTACATAAGAATCAACTAGGTTATTTTTTGGTTAAAAAAGCATTTACTGGTGGTAGGATATACATATCCGCCCGGATAGCGACCATCGTATACATGGTGTTAAAACCTGCCATAGTGACACACCTTGTGTGGATCGCGTTCCAGGATCAGCCAGTAGATATCCGGTTCACCCGAGGGGCTTGCAACATGACTTGATGGTTGGTTGGGGCGGGTATAGGGGTCCATCCTCGAATCACTGCGCCTGCATTGGTCATCCACCTGTTCTGTCGCAGGCCCCTCGATTTGCTTATAAAAAGTATTTCGCAACCCGGGACTTTCAGACTTCAATCCACAGTCCATTCCTCCACTACACCAACTGTCTTAACTGTCAATAAAAGTTGAAGTTTTGTATCGCGTGTGTCCTTAATGATTTACGTTTAGTTTACGAGCAAGAGAAGTCAGGTGCTTCGCTAAACCACCCGTGACATACCCGCCAACATTTTTACTGCCAATCGTAAATAGTTACTCAGATATTGGGTTTGGAGTTCTGCTATATAGCAGTAGCTAATACGATATTAGCTATTTAACATTATTTTTATTTGATTGAATGATACGAGCAATGCGCACGCCTGATGGTAAACGCCACGCCTGCCCATAAACAGAAGACCACACAGAACTTTGTATTACAAAGCACTGCATAACACTGATCTGCGCTCGTCACCCTGAGATGAAAGATGTTAAATCACATAATGCCCAGTAATTTCACTGGCTTCAATGTCCTTCAAACCGAAACACAACAGTGCTTACACACTGTTGCTTGGCGGCAGAAATAGACAAAGCGGTGGTACCAACCCAGACGGCCACTCGCAAACGAGAGACCTACCACCTTGTAAAGAAATAATAAACTAGATATCATATTAGATATTGTCCCATTGCTGGGAACGGGACTCTATGAGGTCAGGCCTAGTTACACATTTGCAGAACTCATTAAAACACCCTAAACATTAAAATACTATTACCTTCAGGCGTAAAACTTCCGAAATACATCGAAGAAATGATTGCAAACAAATTGAATTCCGCATTTCTACAAAACAGCCTTATCACTTTCATTTAAAATTCATTATTGCACAGACTTATAATTTAACGGCAACCTAACTTTGTACGGAACAAAAGCGAACAGTAAAAACCTATCGTGCATTGAAAAAAAAACCATTTCGTGACAAAAAGTTTCCAAACTCTCATTCAATCGATGCCTTTTAGTTCGGCGGTTTGGTTTTTTCGACTTACTAACTTAATTTATTCACATGCGAATGAAAATGTAGGCGGACCATGCTTGTGCATTTCCTTAGACATTTTTTTATAGCAAATGCTTAAAGTTACTTGTTACCTGGGTCACCTAGTCAGTCATTGCTGCTTTTATAGGAAAAATTTGCCCTGATTATGGAAGAAAATTTGAACCTCCCAAACTCGAAGTACTAAATGCAAGGCTGTAACTTCATGCGTGTGTTCTGTGAGGCTGTGGTAATCACCCGGTTGAGTGAGTCCATTTATGCTGTAGACAAAACTGTCTTTAACATGGCTCTACCAGTTAGTAGTTAGGTTGAATTTCACTGCTTTACACACCTTGTTCGAATTTCAAATACCAGTGTTTGTATGCCAGTTTTTTTAAACAAATGAACAGAAAAAAGTAAACATTTAAAGGTTTGGCAAATCGGAACGCGTATCCGACTCACTCTTAATCGGTTATTTGCTATTCGTATTTCGAATACACCTGTATAGAGATCGAAATCGATAAAATGCACGATGAGAAATTAATATGATAATATGCGTTTATGTAAACATGTTTTATAAGTAAAAAAAACCTTGTGTAATAGATATTATAGTTAATACGCTTAATGAACAAACAGTATTAATTAATAACAAAAAACTACCCTAATAACTAAAAATACTTTTTATCCAATAAAGTCTTTATTATGGTCGAGTTGTACATCGATTTATAATCATATTCATTCACTAAATATGACAGCGAAACGTCAAATCATACACTTTAACTTAGTAAGTGGAACAAAAAGTGACGCAATTGTGTCTTGTAGAGGCCGTAAGTACTAAAGAGATGTGAGAAAGTACTGTTCGTAAAAGTTACTATGACATTAAAAAAACGAATGCGAAACGTCATTCGTACATCAAAGCGAAGATTCCAAATTCAAACTGGCATTCCCACAACGCGCCGCGTTCCATTTTTAAATTCCTTCCCCCGATCCGTGCACTCTTTTTGTTTCCGTAGAGTTATCGACACCGTACTTTGTGCCAGATATTAGTCATGTTCGCATATTCCCTTTTACTTTTATTCTAGGATTCGATTTTCAAAAATCTGTTGCGGTTCTCGGTTCGCGCTCTTTGAACTGCGCCCGACGTTCGGAAATTCTATTATTTCATTGGCCGTTCTTCGATTGATGCAAGTTTGTTTTTCGTTTAAAATTTCATACGGTTTCCAAACGTGCGCTAAGTGGCCTTTTGTGTATTGCATCGATTTTAGAACGTTTTTTCGCGAGCTCGATTAAAAGGTATCTGGGTATTTTTTTTAGACTCGATCATATACAAGTTTCTGGAGTATCCAAGAAAAATATCCACAACTTCTAAATGGCTGAATAGATTTTTTTCGAACATAGTTCACAGCTATCTCGATTAAACTGCATTCAAATTCGTTCATTTATGTATACGCTACAATGCCAGAAACATAGAGGTGTCAAGTTTGTTATATCTTTTTTTGTCAGGGTGTTAAACAGATGCTTTCATTAAGTCAATTAAAGTTATGTCTTTTTAAAACTCTGTGACACATTTCTCATCTGAGACATATCGCGCTATCTATGTGGAATATTAGTCTTTTTGCCACTAGAACCGATACAACCCGTCACCTTTGGTATAATTAAACATATGTATCTGTTTGCAATGGAAATTTTGAACTTTGTGTCATAGTAAACTGAAGTTATAGTGTCCATTAAAATTTGACACATTTTTAAATTGCTTTTTATTGGGTTTCGAAGTAAGTTAGGCGAAGGTATGCAATTATGTAACTTGTTAATTTAACTTATATGGTTTTAATGTGTTTAATGGTTACATAAATAATATTAGCGATACATTAATATTTTTTGTTCTTTTTTTAAATGTCTGTTTTTAGAAGACGTCACTATTTTAAATTTGGAATGTCTTAAATACTTACAAATAATTTAGTGTTGTCATTATAATTATGTGTTAGGACTCACGATTAAGTATATTGTGTAAAAAATATTTTAAATATGATGTTTCTATTAAATATCTAATATATCATTTTATATGATATGCCTAAGAAACAGATGAGGCCTCGGCTTCAAGTCCAAGAGTAAATAATCATAATGAATGTATGAGTTACCAATTCAAAAATTCACACGAGTTACCTGGAATAAGATGCTCATTTTTTATTAGTCCGAATCAAGCATGTCGCTCGCCTGATGGTAAGCGCCACGCCTGCCCATAAACAGAAGCAACACCACACAGAACTTTGAATAACAAAGTACTGCATGGCACTGAACTGCGCTCGTCACCCCGAGACATAAGATGTTAAGTCATAATGCCCAGTAATATCACTGGCTTCAATGTCCTTTAAACACAACAGTGCTTATTTCCAAATTTAAACTAATAAAATACGTTAACAATATAACTTAGTGACGTGGCAAGGTGAAATGTCGAGTGTCGATATCGTATCGATGTCGCGTGTCGAGCGGTTTATTAAAACGCAGGTGCGCGAGTTTTTATCGACGCCACTATATCATTTTATTTTATGGTTTAACGGTATTATGTTTCTTTGTATTCCGTACTTTCTAAACCGCAATTCTGGAACTCCCTTACAGAATAGCGAAAATCGAAAATGTTCAATATGTGTATGAGGTTTTGAATTCTATTCTTAAATTAGGCGCTTTTTATGAAGTTATTCTATATTTAATGGTTGGAGGACTTGGCTTAACGATTGCTATCAGTTGATAACAGCCGGGACCGACTTTTTACGTGCCCTCCGAAGCACTGAGACGCTCAGTTGAAATACTACTAAGCGGTCACCCATCCATAGACTGACCGCGCCAAGGGTTGCTTAACTCTTTCGAAAACTCAAATACAAATTGTGATTGCCCGACCTGGGAATTGACTAGGACCTCACGGTTCCCAGCCTTAATGCTCTGCCACAAGACCAATGAGGCGATGGAAAGAGAAAGAAGGCAAAATTTAAGCATAGCACGGAATCTTTTGTATGTATGTCCAACTTGCATTTGGCAGTTTTTTTAATACCAGAAACTGGCTAACTAGCAAGTGGGGTTCGAAAGATAGAAGCAGTTTCAGCAACTACATGCTCAAACTTAGTAGTAGAAGTACCAAGCGGTTAGATCCAAACAAATTAAAAGGTAAAGTCAATAATTAGCATCAATTACCGCAACACTTGAATAGGTAAGAAAAAAACGAGTTATGAATGAAATGGAAACACAACGATACATTCGCGCACACAAGTGTTTGATTAATCATTGCTGTCATAAAAAAAAATCGAACTAAAATAGAGCATTAAAAAAAGTTAAAAACTGATAACTACAAGTGTTAGAGCATTGTTCCTCGTTTTCAGTAATTACATCTTAAACAAATTAAAATGGGACCTGCCTCAGAGTATTAATATACATACATATATCCTCGAAGGGATAAACAGAGGTGTAACCAGTACACATACATTTCACCGAGCATAGCGGGCACAATATCCGACTCTGGGCTGATACTAAGCATTTCGTGATAGAAAAACCCAATATCATTTTTACCCGACCCGGGGATCGAAACCGAGACCTCAGCACAGCATTCATACCACGTATGCAATACGGCTGCAGGAGGCAGTAAAACCTAGTAACTGCGAAAATAATTATCAAATTCAAGCCACAATTGTCGAAAATACATTAAATTAGTGTAGAAATACAGACAGACAGATAATTCATTGACATAGAAACATTTTATCCCATCTGTGTACATCGCTAACTTATTCATGGGGTTGCGAGGGCGAGAAATAACGTTGACTAGACCAACTTAGTTTGGCAAAAATTAAACGCCTTGAAGTTTGCACAACTGGAGAACTTAAAATACTTTTATTTGCTATAAATATTATGTTAATACTAAATATTTTCAAACTTGTAGTTGCGTGGGTGGATGAATTGAGAATTATACAATGTTGATGACAAATTATTATAAGATATGGCCTCAGGTTCACTAAAATTAATTTTCTTCGCCTATAAATTTATATATTATTTGTGAAATATTGTTAAAAATTGTATTTATATTTTGACTGGCTTACTGAAGATTTTGAGTATTTTATACTTAAATCTCGGTTCTATAAAAATACAATAGGCTTTCCATGCTGAAACGCACCGTACCTCGAGAATGGCCCATCATTTGTAACAGTTTTTTGTACTTACCAATCCGTTTGTTATAATTATAATTAACGCCACAAAACCATTAATAGTATGCTAATCAGAACAACCTATATTTTTGTTATTTTCGGGGATGCATTAGATTTTTTTTGTCAACTTCCCAAGAGTTTTAATAAACTTTAAACATAGACGCACGCCTGATTCCCATAGGGGTAGGCAGAGACAACGGACTACCACCTTCTACGATCCTTACACGCCTCTTTGGCCTCTTTCATTCTATTATATTCTTCATGCACGCACGTCGGTTTAGAGTACTTCTGACCTGGCATTTCTCGGGAATATCTCCGACTTGATCTAAAAACGTTCGCCGAGGCCTTCCCCTCCCAACTGTACCATTCACACAATAAACTTTAATCGGTAATAATTTTTGCACTGAAGTGTACTTGAAACGTAACACGCTACGTATCGTCTTACTATGACTCGATGGTCGACTCTATGGTCGATACATTAATAATTATAATGATAGAATTAACTAGAAAGCATAAAATAATTTCACAATCATTAATTTGAATTAAAATTAATGGAATTATGAAAAATATGCGTCGTATTTTTATATTAACGTTGAAATAGTGAGTATAATAGAATGTCAACCTTAATTGGTAGTTCGAAAGCGCATTATGGCTAAATATCCTTTTGTGACTTAATAAATGACGTGGTGATTAGGACTGAAGGAGTTAAAATTTATTATAACATCGTTTTCTTTTTATATACATGCTCACACCTGTGTCTACGACAGGGTAGGCAGAGGTGCAACTGATGCTGCACCACGTTTTTTTCCCATGCTGTGTGTGTGATGTATGCATCACAGACTTTCGTATTTCAAAGTTTCGAATATTGACAGTTCAGAATATAAATTTGAATTCGGAACGGATGTATTGCGTTACATTTATACTTTTATATTTGAAATGTTCTAAAAAAATTGACAGCTATTCCCTAAAAGGTGCGTCCATACTTCCGTGGCACTTCTCCACACCGTCAAGCGTGGTTGGTACCACCGCTTTATCTATTTCTGCTGCCAAGCAACAGTGTGTAAGCACGGTTGTGTTTCAGTTTGAAGGACATTGAAGCCAGTGAAATTACCGGGCACTATGAGACTTAACATGTTATGTCTCGGGGTGACGAGCGCGAATCAGTGCCATGCGGTGCATTGTAATTCAAAGTGTGGTGTTGCATCTGTTTATGGGTAGGCGTGACGCTTACTATTAGGCGAGCGGCTTGCTCGTTTCGTCATTCAATCAAATACATAAATAAAAAAAATCAAGTATGCAGTGGAGACGCATTTTAAAACCATCAACATTCCATTCCTCAAACTTTATTAATACTTCACAAATACTACACACAAGGGAGCAGTCAGAGACAATTTATATGTGCATTTCATATGGTGTAAAAGTTCGGCCGACATAATTATTTACTTAATGCTTTTTGAACGGAGATAAAAAACGTTTTTTTTTAGTTCAACTTCCTTATGGGTGTTATAAACAGGTGATGTAGATTTTTTACTGAGTCTTTCAATAATGAGAAACTTGCATTGTGAGGGATTGAAGCAACAAAGTTAGGTTATGTTTTTAATTATTAAGTTATTTTATTTTACCATTAAATTATACTATGCCTGGTGGCGCAGGTGTATTGCGCACGCGGTACGGCTGCTGTGCTGAGGTCTCGGGTTCGATTCCCGGGTAAAAGTAATAGTAAAAGTGATAATGGGTTTTCTATCATGAAATGCTTAGTGTCAGCCCGGAGTTTGGAATCATCTGGAATAGCCCTATCACATCATGGGACGGAGATACTCTCGGAGAAATGTGGGTATTTTGACACCTTAACCTACCCCTTCAAGAATGATACTGAGCTGATACTGAGCATTTCGTGATATAAAAACTTAATACCATTACCCGACCCCAGGGATCGAACCCGAAACCTCAGCATAACAGTCGTGTCGTACGCAACACAACTACACCACCGAGACAGTCTCAATACTTTATTACCCTCGAAAATCTCTGATGAAACATAGCATGTGTCATGAACTCTTTTAGATGAGAATCGAAGTATTTCCTGTTCGATATATTCGACTCACAGGGGAGCGTCGGCTACTGTGTTACTGCGATTTGTCCCCTACTAGAGTGTGCATCTTAAAGGAATTTATGAGATAATTTCTTATGAATTTTTACTAACTGATGACAATAATTTTAGGTATTCTGAGGTTTATGGAGTGGTAGAGCCACGCTGTAGACAGTTTGTATAGAACATGAATGGGCTGGCTCAACCGGGTCGTTACCAATGTCTCACAGAAAACCGATGTAAAGTATAATGCTTGCTGCTGCGTTTCGTACGGTGAGTAAGATATCCGGAGACCCAAAATCCCTCCCTTCCCAATCCCTTTCCTTTAAGGTCGGCAATGCGCCCATGATTCTGGTATTGTGGGTGTACATGGGCGGTGGAGATAACTTACCATCAAATGACCAACTTACTCGTTTGCCACCTGGTACAGTACAGGCGATTATACGAAAAAATAAGCACAACAAAAAAATCATTCAAATATATTATTCATTTTGTCCCAAATGTCCACAACGAAGGGTCACTGCGATCATCGAAAAAGCCAATGTCATTACTCCCTCGCGTGGGACAGCGTGTTTAGACGCGGGACCGATGATTTGTGTCATTCCACTCGTGACGTGTAATCGACTCGATCATTATTTTGGAAGATAGGATAAAAAAACGTTCGTAACACGTTATTTATTTGAATCTTGAACTTTGAAGTCTTCCGTACTGAGTCAGGGAGACTGACATGCGATCGATGTACTGTTTTTTTTATTTGATAGAATAACGAGACGAGCAAGGCGCTCCCCTGATGGTAAGCGCCACGCCTGCCCAAAAACAGAGTAAAGATTACAGAAGAGAGCACGACAAAGTGACTGCACTACACCTGATGGTTAGCGTAGTGCAGTTCAAAAACCAGCGAGCACCAACAAACAATGAGTTTATTGGTGGTCACCAGAATCATGCCGGTCTGAAAAAATGCTTCTTAAATGCTTCTGAAGAGGGAAGAAGCACATCGAAGGATCTACGACAGAACAGGCGGATGACCCATGCAGCTCGTAGGAACAGGGATACAAGGATGTACCCCGATTTATTTAAAAATAATTGCAATTTGTGTTTGAATTTTCACGCATGAGTTAAGACTCCTCTATCATATGATACAGGAAGAAGTTAGGCGACTCGTGGTAGCAGCACTAGTTCTCCCCCCATACACACAGATCTACAGAAAAATAAAGATATCAAACTTCATTTTTTTGGGTTAAACAACTTCCTCATAAACAAGGCGGTAGGTCCCTCGTATGAGAGAGGCCGTTTGGATTGGTACCACTGCTTCGGCTATTTACTGCCACCAAGCAACAGTGTGTAAGCACTGTTGTGTTTCGGTTTGAAAGACATTGAAGCCAATGAAATTACTGAGCCTTATGAGACTTAACATATTATATCTCAGGATGACGAGTGCAGTTCAGTGCCACGCAGTGCTTAATAATTCAAAGTTCTGTGTGATATTGCTTCTGGTTATGGGCAGGCGCTTACCATCACACGAGCACCTTGCTCGTCGCGTCAATCAAACAAGTAAAAACAAATCTCGTTTCAATAACAGGTGTTTAAAACAACAGCCAGTATAATGGTCAGTTGGCGTCTCCTACAGTCACGTATCAACCATCATCGCTTGCCAATCCGTCTATATGCGTTCCTGTTATGATATACGTACATTCGTCACTGTCCGTACACGGGCCAACATCTCACAGACTTATAATAGCTTATGAGATGTTAGACGATGTTAATCCTGGATAGATTGGGGATCAATGGATTCTTGTTAATATTTCTTATTCATAAAAATTTGCTGGTGAAAGGATATCGGATATATCGGATAGCGACCACTGTACTTATAGTGTTAAATCTGCCATAGTGATCCACACGCATTATGTGGATCGCGTTCCACGGTCAGTCAGTGTATATCCGGTTCTCCCGAGGGGCTTGCGACATGACTTGATGATTGATTGAGGCGGGTATAGGGGTATATCCTTGTATTATTGTACCTGCATGGGTCATCCGCCTGTTCTGTCGCAGGCCCCTCAATTTGCTTCTTCCCTCTCCGAAGAGGAAGAAATTTTTGAAATAAAATCATTAAAAGTTATCTAATTGGATATTGCATACATGTGATGTTTGTTAAAAGCATTTAATTTGAAGATTAGATAACTTTTTATGATTTTTTCTACAAATTTTACTCAATGGCTTTTAGAAATTTTTGCCTTTGAAATGTCGATATTATAATAGTGACTAGTAGTAATAAGTTCCCTGTATTAAGTTCTAATCTTAAACAATAATTGAAAATATTCTTGACCATGACCTTGGATTTCACCGTCGTGTTACAATGTCAAAGGTCTACACTTCAATCGTCACAGACATGGATCTGCCTTCACCCCGAATTACATTTTTACATTTTCCTTATCAGAGACCATTAAACCAATAATCGACTGATAAATTCTCAGTACAATAAAAGAGTATTTGAATATAACAATATTCATTGATAGCAGGCGGGCAACACATGTGCCCGAAGAGAGGGACAGCGCTACACGCAAGAGCGGGACAATGATAGTTTTTTCTTTTTTTTAAACAGCCATCGGAGGCACCGATTTCGCCACATGGTCGGATGATGGTTATAAAATTGGTTACTGGGGCTTGCGAGCAAATAAACGATGTGGCTATTATTGTTTTTGTAAGTTTTTTTTTAATTGACTCCGATAGGCCATGGAAGTGTGATTATGCGTTTGTGATACACACGCTACTGTTTTAGGTTAGGTTTTATGGTATTTTGAAGTTGCAAAGGAATTTGTTTCGGAGTATCGAAGACTGGCACATTTGAGAACTATACTTGGAATAATATAATAAGCGCACTACGGTATCCTGAGGGGTAGGCAGAGATGCAACTAGTGTATTTATGGTTCGCCGTGTTTATTTCCATTGATGTGTGCCAAGCTTATAGACACACTAGGCACAAATTGAAGATTGATTGAATTAGAAATCTTATTGATCTTACGAAATGCAACTTGCCACTTCACGATTTTTGGGTCCATTCATGCTATAGACAAAACAGTCTACAGTGTGGCTGTCTGGTTGTTAAATGATCTCCACCGCCCATGTAAGCCAATAGCAGAAGAATCATAGATCTTTGCCGACCTTAAAGGAAAGGATTGAGGGATTGGGAAAGCGAGGATTTGGGCCTCCAGATATCTGCTATCTATAAACGTAGCAACAAGCCGCTACTTGCCCGCCGTTGCTGTAAACAAAACTGTCTACAGTGTAGCTCCACTATAATTATTTGAAAAGACATTTCGTTAGGCGAAGCTGCGTGCAAAATCTAGTAAATTTATAACCGTTTCAGCATCTCCTGGGTCACACAGTAAAACTTATAAACAATATATTTCTAAGAATGATGAATTAAAAATGTTTACTGACAGGTCACATTTCGCTGGTCGGGGTTCTGTTATCAGTATCAAATTGAGAGTGATCGGCTATTTTCTCACGGGCCGTTTATTCGAACACGAACCTTATGTCTAGGGCAGAAAGATTAGTTTGCAATGTTATATATAAAGGAGGAAGTTAGAATGGCGTGAGGTATGGGATGTAGCGATTTAAATTAATCTATGTTTTTAAAACAGCCTTAGTGGCGGCTTCGATTCCCGAACCTAGACAAATAGGGGAGGGAGGGAGGTCAGTAGGCATCCGGTCGTAAAAACTACAAGCCAAATCTTTCTGTAAAATTAGTTGCAAAGCATGTTGATCCCCACTGCGAGTGGGATAAGAGGAGGGGGATGAAGAATTCAGGTTCTAGGACTCAATCCACCGGTGGTTAGGATCCTAGAACAAGGAACCTTCTGACAAAGCGTGTTGTATTTTATAACACCGCTGTCTGCATCAGACTCTTGACCCAACAACCAACTGAGAGCCTCTGGAGGTATTGGTCGTTTGCCATCACCCATTATAATTATTAAGGGTTTGGTCAAACAGCGGACGGGGCGGGACGGCAACGCGACGCTGATGGGACGTGATGGTCTAAGATCCCGGGAACATTGATCTTCACCGATCTGTTTACCGGATGAAAATAATATCTTAGGTTATAAAATGTGTGACCATATTTTTTAGGCAACCCTATTGGTATGTGTTCAGTTCCCCGGGATCTTATACTATGAGCAGTTGTAATGCATTTTAGTCAATATAGAAAAGGTCACACAGAACCGTCGCGCTCGACGCTCGACTCCACGCCGTCCCGTCAGCGTCGCGTTGCCGTCCCGCCCCGTCCGCTGTTTGACCAAACCCTTATTTTTATTTATATTCCTGAGGTAAAAATTATTCTAAGAGTAACTCGTGTAAGATTTCGAAAATTATTTCTGTAATGTTTTTATTTGATTTCAAAATGTTTCCCACGTATGACCTTTGCGGTTAAGAAACAAAATGAGTTCGTGCAAGTAAATATATGTCGTGTTGGACAAATTGCACGAATAACAACAAAACAATAATTACATTACGACATTGACTTCATCAGCAGTCAATATACGTACGTTTACAAGGTGGTAGGTCCCTGGTATGCGAGAGGCCGTCTGGGTTGGTACCACCGCGCCGTATTTCTGCCGTCAAACAACAGTGTGTAAGCGCTGTTGTGTTTCGGTTTGATGTTGAAGCCAGTGAAATTACTGGGCATAATGAGACTTAATATCTTATGTCCTACAAGCAACCTGTGCCTGATATTATCTACCCGACTAGATAATGACCACCGTACACATGGTGAAAAACCCGCTATAGTAGCTCGTTCAGGCGAGTCGCATTCCAGGAACAGCCAGTGTATCTTCAGGCATAATTCTGTCGAACGCCGAGGGACTGGATGTCTCTTGACGGTCGACAGTATATTTGGACTGTTATTAACATCATGTTCAGTGAAGCCACATAGCCGTGTCAGGATAAAAAAAACAATGATCTTAATTATAATAATCATCAAGACCATCATTATGACAATCGCGAGTGGTAGAGGCACGCTGTAGACAGTTTTGTCTGCAGCATGAATGGGTCGGCTCGACCGGGTCGTTACCACTGTTTTACAGAAAACCGACGTAAAGAAGCGGTTTGCTGCTGCGTCTCTTATGAGTGAGATATCCGGAGGCCCAAATCCCCCTCCCCTTCCCTTTAAAGTCGGCAACGCGCCCATGATTCTTCTATTGTAGGCGTACATGGGCAGTGGAGATCACTTACCATCAGGTGATCCACTTGCTGGTTTGGCGGCCTATGCTATAAAAAACCATTAATATATTTCCGCTAAAATCTCCCATCTTGCACACCATAGTGTTCTATAGCCCATGTAAACAATGTGACTATGGTATGTGCCAATGGTGTTTAATTACCTTCCATAGTGGGTCAATGGCGATCAATGGACATCTCGTTGGGACCGTTAGTAATATAGTGCTAGGTAGTTTAACCGACTTCAGAAAGGCGGAGGTTCTTAATCCTGCGATTTATTTGCATTTACATTTTCTAATTTTTTACATTCCATTGTCAATTCAGAACTATTTTTCAAGTCCAAAACTCAAATGCAAATCGTGATTTCCGACCTGCGATTTCAACCCAGGACCTCGCGGTTTCTCAACCTTGAAGCTACCACTAAACCAATAAGGTAATATTGGCATAACATGATTCTTAAAGGGCGACGAACACAATACAGTGCCATGTAGTATTTTGTAGATAGAGTATTCTCTATTGCACACGTAATAAAGAAATTTAAAAGCTTAACCGATAACTGATGGGGCAGGAAGGTTCTGGAATGGAGGCCACGTACTGGCAAGCGCAGCGTTGGACGTCCACCTACAAGGTGGACAGACGACCTGATAAAGGTCACAGGAAGTCGCTGGATGCAGGCTGCTTCCAAAAGGTCGGTCTGGAAATCTTTGCGGGACGCCTATGTTCAGCAATGGACGTCCTGTGGCTGATGATGATGATGATGATGATGAAAAGCTTAAAAACCGAGCACTAAAAAAACACTAAAAAGTAAAATTTCTAGGTCTCTTTGGAGTCGATGCAATTTCAGTTGTTATGATACCATTTATGATACAGAAATAGAATTAAATAGACATCGCAAGTATTTTGAGTGGTAGAGCCAAGCTGTTGACAGTTTTGTCTACAGCACGAATGGGCCGGCTCGACCGGGTTAGCACTGTATCACTGAAAACCGATATAAAGTAGCGGATTGCTGCTGCGTTTCTTATGAGTGAGATATCCGGAGGCCCAAATCCTCCTCCCAATCCCTGATTAACCCTTTCCTTTAAGGTCAGCAACGCGCCCGTGATTCTTCTGGTATTGTAGGCGTACATGGGCGGTGGATCACTTACCATCAGGTGACCCACTTGTGTGCCGGCCTATACTATAAAAAAAACCAATCCTCGCTGAGCTATCGCTGTTTTTTTATTCCCTTGAATCTATCAGGCTCAAGTTACATTGTATGTTGGATCAGGTCATGTGTTTGGAAGAATTCCTAGCCGTCGTTAGCAATCGAAGCAGCGTCTACAATATCATTGATAAAGCCATTCATTTCCCATTGTAGTTTCATGTTACAGATAAACAGAACTTAAAGGGTGTAGTTTAATAACATATCAGTTAATAGATTCTATCTATTCACAAGGTGATAGGTCCCTCGTATGCGAGAGACCGTCTGGGTTGGTACCACCGCGCCGTCTATTTCTGCCGCCAAGCAACGGTGCGTAAGCACTGTTGTGTTTCCGTTTGAAAGATAGTGAAGTCAGTGAAATTACTGGGCATTGTGAGACTTGACATCTTATGTCGCGGGGTGACGAGCGCAGTTCAGTGCCATGTAGTGCTTTGTAATTTAAAGTTCTGTGTGGTGTTGCTTCTGTTTATGGGCAGGCGCTTACCATAAGGCGAGCACCTTACTCTTATCGTCATTCAATCAAATAACGAAAAATATATACTAGATTGATTGTTGTACTGTTAGTCAAAAACTACTGAACTGATTCCGATGAAATTTTACTGTTTGGTAGGTCATTTTCTTGGCTATAATATGGCGTATTTTGTTTATCCTAATTTGTTGTAGTTTTTCAGAAAATTACATTTAAATAGCAAACGAAACCGCGCACAAATATTCATTTATTTTGTTTACATTTCATACAATCGTTAAATGTATATACCATGTAATTGCTTTCGCTCCATTTTTATTTGATTTTCGTTCGTAAAATTATTTTTTAGGTGCGTCTGTTAGTTTTGTAAGTTTTATTTACTTACGTCATTTGTTTTTTATTAGAATATATCAGTAAATGAAACACAACAAAAAAAATATCTTATACGTCCTATTGGATTATGGAGGTTGTCCGTGGCGCAGTAGGTGAGTGAGTGAGCTTGCTAACGAGAGGTCGCGAGTTCGGTGCATAATTTTTTTTCGGATCTAAGTGTTGTGAGACCGAAAATCTCTCGTAGTTTCTGATACAAGACTTGATTAATATGCAGTCAGGACTATGTGAGTGACTGGTGTATTTATTTATATATATGGATTATATTATACTGCACAACTAATTAGTTAGTATCTTGAATTCACAATTAAATTGACTAGTAATCGGTAATACATTCGATTCTATGTCCCCAAAAAATATTGCAATTAATTTTAAGAAAAAATATTTTAAAAATAACTTTAAAGCTACTTCACCAATTTCCACTAATCAACAAAACTAAAATCATAATAGCTACCATAATGAATCGATAATTAGATTTTATTTTTCAATAATCGTCACCATCTATAATTCAACAGTTATTAATGAAAACAGACTGTATAGTATGACGTCATCGCACAATGGGAGACATGGCCCGTGGTTCGTCTCACGCGATATCTCCCACTCTTTTCGCTGAGAATTCGCATTCCTTGATATGATAATATGTACTTATTAAATGTTGTAAAATTGCATTAATAAAATTAATTAAATTTGATTTTAATTTTATAAGGGAATGAAAGTTAGTAAATGTTATTGGCGAATTTATTTATAATATATTTCTATAAAACATACTGAAGAATTTTGCTATTCCCTCCTTTTTGGTCTCAACATAATTGTCACGTTTATTTTATTTTTAAATTGCAACATAAATCTATAACATTTATTTTGCGTAATAATTATGTTTGTTTTAAACATTTATTCTGCATAAGATATTAGATATAATAAGTTCATTATCGTTATATTAGTCGGAATGACTATATGAGCAGGTCGCTTGCCTGATGGTAACCACGCCTGCCTATAAACAGACACAACACCGCACAGAACTATGAATTACAAAGCACTGTCTGATATTGGACTGCGACCATCACCCGAGACATAGGTTGTTAAGTCTCATAATGCCCCGTAATTTCACTGGCATCAGTGTCGTTCAAATCGAGACACATCAGTGCTTACACACTGCTGCTTGGTGGCAGGAGAAGACAAAGCGGTGGTACCAACCCAGACTGCCTCTCACATTTGAGGCCTGCCACCTAGTAACCACATGCAGATCCATTAATTATCAGTGTCGTTCTAACATAAAATTAATTAAAAAAATATTACGAAGATAATAATATAATAAATTTTTATCACCACATACTTCATAATAATTCCAAATATGTAATAAAATATCCGTGTTTATACTGTACACAATTAAAATTTATTGATTAAGTTCTTCAGATTTATATATATTTTTATTAGAGGTACATATTTATAAATTACCTACTAATAATAATTCAAAATGTGGTTACAGCGGAAATAATTATATTTTATTTTGATTATTACATGAATAATTCGTACTGTTTTTGTGCTATTGTTAATATTATCAAAAGAACTTCCGAATCTTCAGATTTGCAACGCTGATTTTTTGCACTTCTATTATAGAATCAGCAATAAAAATAGATCTATTGAATTCTTGTTATTGAATCCAATAAGATATATTTTTTAAGACGTTTTTTCATTTTCACTATTATTACTTATTGATTTATTATTGTTTGAATATAATTATATTACTCCTTATTTACATTACATTTTTTAAAAAGAAATAAAGATTTTAATTCAGATTATAATATTACGGCAGTGTAAAACTTTAATATAATTATTGTGGACTATAAAAATACTGGACTAACAAAAATGAAAATATAATTAATGTTTTTAATCAAAACATTTATCGATTGGGAATTAACTTAATATAAAATTTTGTACAAATATATAAAATAGCACAATTGTTATGTTTACTACAATTGTTTTTAACTTATTAAAAAAAAGGACAATTATGTTTACTTTGTTTATTTTAATATGCGTTAACAGTACATATTGCAAAGTTTTCCCAATAAAAATACTTTATACTTATTTGTTTCAAACAAAAATCATACATATAAACTTTGTTATATTTTATCGTAATGTATTCATTTAGATATTATACTAATCCTAGAATTCAATTGATATTAGAAATCTTTCTATATCCCACGATTTCATATTAATTAAAGATTTCCAATTACGCCTAAAGTAAAGAAAACATCTTCCGTAGAATAATAATAGAAAATATTACATATACATCATAATTAAATTATAATATATTAATGTTAACTGTATATTGTTTCTTATATTTAACGATAATAAACAAAATTTAAAATAACAATTAAAAAGTACTATAGACTCTAATAAATTATTCTAACTTCCTGTACAAGTCCAAATTTAAAGGTCAATGAACTTTGACAATACCTTCACGGAAATTTTAAGTCTTGAAGTTAAATGTTTTAGAATTATATAAAAACAATTAAAAGCTTAAAGCATAACGATGATGGAAAACATCTTACAAAAATAACATTTAACATGTTTTTAATTTATCTACTTTATGATAATATATGACTTCCTCGGTGGTGCAGTTGTTTTGCTGACACGGTACGACTGCTGAGCTGAGGTCCCGGGTTCGATCCCCGGGTCGGGTAAAGTGATATTGGCTTATTCTATCACGAAATGCCTGAGCATTTCATGATAGAATAATACTGATATTATACCTGAGACTGCAATTGTGCCCGGTATGGGGATAGGCTCGCCCTATCACATCATGGGACGGAAATACGCTCGGCGAAATGTGGGTGTATTGTTTACACCGCTGCCTACCCCTTTGGGGATTACAAGCGTGAGTGCGTATAGTATAGTTTATGAAAAATGTGTACATAAGATATTAAATAAATAGCATTTATAAGTTTAAAAATCACATATTAATACATTTGGTTCCTTGTACCTGCTCAGGACTCAAACCCGCACTACCAATCAGTAGGGTTCGTAGTCATTAATAAATACACCCAACAGTCACATAGTCCTGACCCCACACTAGGTTTTCTGTATCGTGGGTATCAGGACCTACGAGGGACTTACGGTCCCACAACATCCGTTACTTAGCTGAATTCTTTCTTATTAGGATTTATAAATTAAATAAAATATAAATTATCTGATTACACAATATTTAAAATAATATTTTCTTTAAAGCATACATTAAAAATAATGTTAATTAATTGCATGCATGAAGAATTTAATGAGAGTAAAGAAGGCCAAAGAGGTGTGTAAGGATCGTAGCAGGAGAAAGTCCGTTATTTCTGCCTGCCCCTATAGGGAACAGGCGTGAGGATATGTATGTAAAAATAATGTCTTTGATAAAGGAATTATGAGATGGTATTTTTTATGAAATACATGTAAGTGGGGCGCCTATTGGTGGTAAGTGATCTCCACCGCCCATGACGCCCATAATACTATAAAAATCATGGCCGCGTTGCCGACCGTAAAGGAAAGGAATAATTACTTGATTAGGAAGGGGATTTGGGCCTCCGGATAACTCACTAACCGCCCGAAACACAACATTGAGCCGATAATGTACGCCGGCTTTTGTGAGTCAGTGGTAACGACCCGGTCGAGCCGGCTCATTCATTAAACTGTCTACAGCGTGCTCTACCACTCAAAAGAACTCTTCATGTTACAACAAGGTAACATGGTAACAGAAGTAAATAAATTATATGATATGGAATACTGAGTCTCATTGGTGTAGTGGTGTATTTAGGCGGAGAAACCTGTGAGGTCTTGGGTTCGAGTCGAAAAAAAATACTCTACAATTTTTTGGGGTTGAAATTTATGGCCATTTGGGGATAAGCTATCATGGGACAGATATCAACTTAGCGAACCGTGGGTGCACTAGTTGCACTTCTGACTACCCCTATGGCGATGCAGGCATGAGCTTAAGTTATTTTATTCGACCTATACCGTCATTATTATTATATTTTATTTCAACAATACTAAAATAATAAACAGGTATTTTATTCGTGTTCAACAGAAGGTGTTAAAAACGAAAAATCATAAATATTAAAGATGTATAAATATTCACTCAGACAGTTACGACAATTATAAAGTTGCAATTAAAATTATTTTCAACAAAATTGTTCCTACACGGACAGCGAACGTGATAAAAAATAATCAAGACTGCATAAATATAACGAAACATTGTTTACGTCTATTATTACATAAAACATTAATATTTATGGTACCCTTGTCTGTCTGTCTTATTAAATTCTAATAGGACAGCGTATTAAGGTCAGATATTTTTAGCACCACTTTATTTTCACTAAACAAACAAACTTAATTCATCTGGTCGGAAATGTAAATCTATTTTTGTAAATAAATTTTAATATAGCATATAATTACTTTATTCATATTTGATATTAAATTGCCTTTATAAATAATAATTTATGTAAATAAAAATAAGAATTATGTTCTTCAAAAATACTAATGAGTTTTTGGATATTTCCTACTTAGAGTGACTAATATAAAATTATTGAATAAACTTTTTGGATTTATTCCTAATTACTTCAAAATCACGGAACTTTTCTTCCAATATATTACATATTATCATCATTTCATTATTTTATTTATTTACAGCATTTCATTAAATTATCTGTTGACCATTTATGCCGTATTACAACTGGCTTATCATATATTATTTTTTCTCAAAAAACAAAACTTATTCTTTTACACGTTTCCACACTTCTTTAGCGGAATCATACATGGATATACTTAGTCGAAACTTTATACTCTTTGATTTAATCGAATCAATTCTACGTTTGAATACACGTGAGTTATTATTAAATCAAATTCAGATATTCTCACACGCAGAATAAAAAAATAATATTGGCCTCCATTTAATTGATTAGATAACAATAGATTGTCTACTAAATCCCTGCTAGTGGGGTGTAAAAGCATGTAATTGACACAAATCAATCACACCAGAATCCCGGTAACCGGTGAGATATCTGGCCGACACACCGCCGCGACACGTCCGCCAATTAAACTTTCTTATTGGATATAATTGATCATTTCATTTATTGCCGATTGCTCCGATGTACTTTTTATTTTTAATTAGTGAAACATTCCTCGGTCCGGTATGTTTTTTCCGTTTCACCCGATAAATTCGGAATGGTGACGTTGAGTAATTGTGATTAATTTTTATCAGTGAGTTTGTGATCTTACACGATTTTTGTGTATGATTTAAGGCACCTGATTTGTTTATGTGTCTTTTTAATATTTTTAATTGAACTATAATTCTTAGTAAAAATTGTTAATTGGAATTTATAAACTTGGAAACTTCTTATAAGATGTTCCATCTTATAAAATTTGACTAGTCAAATAACACAAGCGTGGGAAGCAACACCGAACCTAACTTCCTAACATCACTAAAGTAAACACTTAATTACAAAAACTTACGTGTCAGTCGACAGACATCACAAATTCACATCACTCAAGTCAAAACACAATGACGTAGTCAACAGAAAAAAATTACGTTCATAATCACAAACACAACGTGAATACAACGTTAATGAATTACAAATGCCGTACACAGTCAGCTACGCCCAAAAATAATCTTTCAAGTTCGTCCGCAAAACAAAACAAAAACATTTCACAGCACAAGTCGAGTTCACTGTTGTCGCCGGGTGACAGAAAAAAAAATAAAAAACCGGAAAAAACAATAGGGAACGGTCACAATTATTGACAGTTCACGATACACGATCGATTATCGGATGAGCGGTTTCGATCCGATAATTTATTACGTAAGGCGAGAGCGGCGGCGCGCGGCGTGACGGCGGGCGCGCGTCGTAGTCGCGACACACGACTGCAGTGCGATCCTTCGGACGAGACCCCACCAGCACTACGCGCATCTGAGGCTCACTCCTTAGCGCGGCCCCGCCCAGTGGGACGCCACTCGGCGGCTAAGATGACCGTCTCCCTCCTTGTCGCTCGCGGTCGGAAACACGCTCGCTGTCCCTCTCGCCCGCGGCGACAGTGGGGCGCGCCAATGGGATCGGTTCGGCGGATCGAGTCGAGACGATGAATCGAGATGTGTACTTAGGTATCACTGCACAAGTCCTTTTGTTGTAGTCGATAATGGGATGCGCTTTTTTTTGCGACGCGATCGACTGCCCGCTCCTTGGACCTCGGTCTGTTTACAACTAGAATATTGCTTGCAAACCGGAACGGAGTGTCGTGATTTTTTGCAGAAATCACGGTCGTTAATATACATTTTGGATATGATGTCTTTTATAAAAAATATGACGGTTTGCATTCTTAATTTGAATTTAAATATTTTTTGTTTTTTACGTTATTTTAGGGTACTTTATTCAACAATGTAGTATAGATGCGAGTTCTAAACGAAAATCGCCTTCACCTTGAAAAGCTCACAAAGTGCACGGATACAACGCAAAGGGCAAGTCTCGTAGGGTGATTGTCTCAGTCGTCTGGGGTGGGTGAACTCGATAGGGCGCCAAAGTAGGTCAGTTTTTGTTTCGCGCCACTCGAATTTCGGTTACTGGGTTCCTTCGCGGACTCTTTCGAGTGTCAATAATTGGCGTCTTTACCTTCATTTATGATAATAACTATGTATCTTGCTATTTGCGTCCTTTTTTTATGTGAATTGTTAATTTTCATTTTAAGCGCCATTATGCGTTTTTATAACACTTTTAACGATAGACAAATTAATCTATGGTTGGATAGCAAAATTATGATTTTTTTAATGAATATATTTGATATTTAATTGCATTGAAATTAAATCACGGACTTCCTAATTTATTATTTATTACCATATTAATGAAAATTATTGACATATGTATAAGCAAATATATTTTGGCGAAAATAATTTCCGAACGCAATTTTCCTTTCAGGCGACAAAGAAAAGCGGTTACGCTCCTCTCGCCGCTAGATGGCATTAGACGCAGCTTTTCCCCATTTCCACGTCATTTTCCGAGGAAAATTATAAGTTACTAAAAATATATGAGTTAAGAAACTTCAAAATAAAGATTATATGTCAAGGGGCATCGACTTTAATAAAAAAATTGTATTTTTTCTTTTCTTTTGAAAGTAGTTAAGAAATCTTCGCGTAGGAGAAACCCGTAATATAAAATTTGGGAATTTTCGCAGATAGTATTCTTAGATGATTAACAACTAATTTATAAACAAGTCAATTAATTAATTCCTATTTATTTTAACACGTCATTACATCACGTTTGTGTTTGTTTGTTGAAAGCTAGCTCATTGTAATTTTCCTTTGCACTGGGAGTATTGACGTGTGATTTACAGAATGGTTTGTAATATGTTAATATATTGTTAAAATTCCTTAGTTTAAGCGTGTCAAGAGCACTTTGTAATAAAGCCTATATGTATCTGTCCATTTATCTTTTTAATAGTAAAAGCCGGTATACGAGCAAGTGGGTCACCTGATGGTAAGTGATCTCTACCGCCCATGTACACCCACAATACCCGAGGAGTTACGGATGTTGCCAGCCTTAAAACAGGGTTAGTTAAGGGATTGGGAAGTGCAGGGGGATTTTGGCCTCCGGTTATCTCATTCACTGTATGATACACAGCAGTAAGATTTTTGAGTTTTAGAAGTTTCGTTTATATTCATTGTTAATTATCGCGGTGAAGGAAAACATCGTGACTAAACCTTCATACCTGATAATTACCACCCTTCTGTCTATCTTTTTTTTATTTGATTGAATGACGAGACGAGGAAGGCGCTTACCTGATGGTAGTTGGTAAATGCTACGTCTGCCCATAAACAGAAGCAACACCACACAGAGCTTTGAACTACAATTAGGTTAAGTTGTCTGTGACTACAAAGCACTGCATGGCACTGAACTGCGCTCGTCACTCCGAGACAACATATTAAGTCTCATAATGCCAAGTCATTTCACTGGCTTCAATGTCCTTCAAACCGAAACACAACAGTGTTTACACACTGTTGCTTGGCGGCAGAAATAGATATAGTAGTGGTACCATCCCAGACGGCCTCTCGCGTACGAGGGACTTACCACCTTGTAAATCTATCATATTATTATACATATGTACCTTCAAAGATATTTAAATCCAAACGAAATATTCAAAATGTACCAAAACAAATATTTTTTTGTGCAAAGACGTTAAATAAACACCGAACAATGCACAAATGTAAGCTGAGTTCAGACATTCTAAGATATTATGAACATCTGTCGGAACCCTCCGATCGACACCCCCGCACCCTTAGTGAAGGGTTAATATTGGCTTAGTGTGGACATACCTTTTTATTAATTCTGAAGTTTTTTTATAGGTTTTGTTGCTGTGAATAAAATAAGCTAAAAATATTTAGGCGTTCATTTCTCTTCGTATGGAACATAATAATAAGAAGATACTCCAGTTTTTGAGGTAGTGATGCTGTCAAGCCATGTCAGATCTTTCTTGCTATATACAAAACTGTGGTTCTCCCTCGTACTAATATTATATACCTGCTTAACGAATGTTTTATTTATTTAATGCATTTACATGCGAAATATGTTGTGTGGTAGAGCCACGCTGTAAACAGTTTTGTCTACAGCATCAATGAGCCGGCTAGATCGGGTCGCTACCACTGCCTATGCAATAAAAATGTACAGGTGGACTTTATGCCTGAGGCAGTCTCTACCAATCAATCTTTGGGTGGTGCATATGTTAATAATGTAGTTATAACAAGAAAGGGAAGTGGAAATGTTATTAAAAATAAAAAAAATATTCCCACGGCCTTCATATATATTTTTAATTTTATTGCAAAACGCATGGGATTATTTTTAGAATTCAAAATGAAGCAATATTTTGACAAACAATGCTTAGAAACATGTGAATTTATTTTGAGACTTTTATGTAACATTATATAAATATTTCATTATATTGCTATTTATAGAATTCCCACTAGTAAATAAGTTGGGGTAACGACCCACAGTAAATTGGGTTCACAGTTAGAGTATGATCGTCAGGTTTGTATCAGAAATAAATACAGTCTCTACTTTTTAAATAAGAATAATATTTTATTAAGATCTGTCAATTACAGTAAATATTACAGCGATAATTCAAAAGTGGGTAGATATTTGTTAACAGTTTTAGAACAGGGCTAGCGATAATAATAAGTAAGTGTAAGAAACAATTCGAGCGGGGTGGCAGCACTGTAGAATTCCATTTTTTTTATCCTGGCTCGGCAAAATGGCTACGCCACACCTGATGGTAAGTGTAGCGCAATCCAGGAATAGGGTCGACCAACGATAAACAGTGTGTCTATCGTTGGTCGGCACACATTTAATTTCCCGGCGTATCCACACAACACCATCGCCAACAAAATCAAAAAGTGAAACACGATAAAAATTTAACAAAAAAACCGGTATCCCTTCTTATGCAAATATCTTTGGATTTTTTCCACCATTTGATTTTAGCGCGCCGTCGCTCCGGTGTGTTGCCATTAATTATTAATTTTTCGAATGATTTATTAGCGTTTTTTCTTTAACTTGTATAAAAGTTAATTTGTATGAATTGAAAGGGTTTTTCTCGCTTTTCACGTTCAATAGAAATAATTAGCCGAGGGACGTGCGGACCGGAAATTGATCTTTTGTTACATTTTTTTTTGAGTAATTTTTAATTTTGATTGGGTCATTAGGTTTGGGTATGGTTTCTGTATATTTAGATGGCGGTAAAATAATAAATATATTTTATAGAAATTTGAGTTAAGCATTCTTATTTTTTAACTTGTTTAAACGTATAATTATTGTCTAATTATTCATTTATTTCCCAAAATTACTATTACTACCCCGTTAAATGTATGACTCGTTTTAATAATTATATTATATTATGCATACAAATCGCGAAATCTAAAAATACGAATAGTTGACCTTTATTATGACAAGCAAGGGCAAGGGCACTCGAGAACAGATTCTCAATATCAGACAGCTCACATACGAGTTTGACACGCCAGTGATGATGTGTTTCGTCGACTACAGCAAAGCGTTCGACTGTGTCAACTGGGATAGCTTATGGAAAGTCCTACAAGAACTTGGAGTACCAGATCATCTCATCGCCCTACTTCGCACCCTGTATAGCTCAAGCCAGGGAGTCGTAAGAGTCGACAGAACAACCTCAAAACCCTTTGCATTGATGCATTTTATCGCCCATTCTGTTCAACGCCTATGGAGAGCACATTATGAGACGTACCTGCGAGAATTGGGAGGGAGGCACTACATTTGATGGTAAGCACAGTGCAGTCCAAAAAAAAACCAGCGACCACCGACAAACAATTGACAGCCTCCGTGACGCAGAGGGCAAGTAGCCGGCTGTGAAGCGAGAGGCCGCGGGTTTGATCTCCGCACCGAGACAAATGTTTGTGTGATCCACAAATATTTGTTTCGGGTCTGGGTGTTGTGAGACCGAAAGACTTTTGTAGTTCCTGATACCGACGACACAAGACTCGTATCTTACTGTGGGGTCAGGACTATGTGTGTGACTGTTGGGTTTATTTCTTTAATGTTTTTTTAATTTATTTTTATGGTGATCCATTTTATATATATTTTGCTTAAATACTTCTCGGAATTAAAAACCGTCTAATGTTGTTTATATTCTAAGGTTTACTAAATAGAGGACTTCGACAAAAAAATAAGACATTATGAACATAAAACAATAGACATTGCAACATAAAGTGAATTATCTGTGATAATTGTGTTTAGCGATGCTATCAATACATTGTAGAGTTGTGCATGTCTGCGGAATTATACTCTTTTTTATGGTATTAGTCGGCAAACGAGCAAGTGAGTCACCTGATGGTAAGTAATCTCCACCGCCCATGCACGCCCACAATACCAGAAGAATTATGGGCGCGTTGCCGACCTTAAAGGAAAGGGATAATTAGGGGTTTGAGAAGAGGAACGGGATTTAGGCTTCTGGATATCTCACTCATCGTACGAAACGCAGAATGGGCCGGCTCGACGGGTCGTTACTACTATCTCACAGCAAACCGACGTAAAGTAGCGACTTGCTGCTGTGTTTCGTATGGTTCAAAAATCAAAAATCAAAAATGAGATATCCGGAGGCCCAAATCCCTCCCTTCCCAATCCCTTAATTGACCTTTCCTTTTGAGCTCGGCAATGTGCCTATAATTCTTCTAGTATTGTGGGCGTACATGGGCAGAGGAGATCACTAACCATCACGTGACCCACTTGCTCGTTTGCCGGCCTATACTATAAAAAAAGTACTTATTAGAAGTGGTAGAGTCACGCTGTATACAGTTTTGACTATAGCATGAATGGGTCGGCTCGACCGGGTTGAGCCACTACCCAGAGTATAGCAGAGTGGAAGAGGTGAAATTGGCTATGGGGCTATGATGATGCACTCCCAATTGTTAATAACTTAACTGCTTTTAACTTAAGTTCAAATGTGACCGTAAGGATTATCAAGGGAGTCGATAACCGGTCGTAACCGGTTTTAAGTAACCCTCAAGAATAACTACACAATGTAACACGTGCGGCAACACACAATGCACACCTACTGCACTATCATGTGGTAGGATACAAGTTATGAGAGAAGAGCGTTTTTTTATAGGATAGGCCGGCAAACGAGCAAGTGGTCCACGAGATGGTAAATGATGTCTACCGACCATGTACGCCCACCTCCAGAAGAATCATGGGCGCGTTGCTGACCTTAAAGGAAAGGGATAATTAAGGATTGGGAAGGGGAGGGGATATGGGCTTCCGGATATCTCACTTACCGTACGAAACGCAGCAGCAAGCCGCTACTTTACGTCGATTTTATGTGAGACAGTGGTAACGACCCGGTTGAGCCAGCCCATTCATGCTGTAGACAAAACTGTCTACAGCGTGGCTCTGCCAATTTCAGACCCACAACACTCAGACTACGAAACAAATACTTGTGGGTCACATAATCATTTATCTCGGCGCGGGAATCGAACTCGCGGTCTCTCGCTGCAGCCGGGTACTGCCTGCTACGCCATAGAGGCTGTATTACTGAAATTCGGTTACACATTCACATAATTAATACAAAAACCATACTTTACCAAAGCTCTATCGCATACTTGATCATTTATTCATGCGTTAGCTTAAAAGCTCGCCACCGCCCCCGCTAAAGCTCATCTTTCGCGCCAAAACCAATGATCAAAGTGCCGAGTCCAGCTTCTGTAACTCGAATTAAGTTTTGCATTAATTATTTATATTATTAATGATATGTCAATGTATTTATTACATGTCTATGATAACACAATATTTTGTATACAATTAAAGGTATATGACTGCAGCGATAGCCCAGCGGAGAGTGGTACGGACTGTCGAGACGTCGCAGGTTCGAAACCAGCCCCAAGAGCATACACCTCTGACTTTTCTAAGTGTATATTAATTGTTAATTATCGCTTGCTTTAACGGTGAAGGAAACATCATGAGAAAACCTGCATACCTGAGAGCTCGATAAGATTTCGTTTTAGGCCAGCGTGGTGGACTAAAGCTTAATCCTTCTCATTCTGTAGAGGAGGCCCGTGCCAAGCAGTGGGACGTCCGGGTTCCCTGGACGAGCTGATCCACTTGATTACTATCAAGCTTATTTTCCGTGAGTAGCTTCGTTTCGATGAGACGCCCAACAATTCCCTATGCGAAAATTCTCTATTGTGGTAGCTAACAGAGGTAGCAAGGATAGAATATTTCGAGTTGATGATACTCAAAAATTTATTATTTTATTTGTAGGACAATATGACTGTTAAATTATATAAATATTAACTAAGTAAAAACAAAAAAATCAGCTGGTTAGTAATCATGCCTATTGGAAGGAGGGGCTTCCAATAGGTATCGATAACGAGGTCATAAAAATGATTACTAACCAGCAGCTGATGAAATTTATTTTCTATTCTTTGGTTGGATTTTCTATAAAAGCGTGTTTTTTAGTTTTTTTAAACTATCATTTATTACAGTATGAATTACTAGTTTGACACTTTTCTTCTTTTTTCTTTGTAATCATATTTTAACATTTTTACGTTTTTTAAATGATATTTTAACGTTTTTACGTTAAAATCTCATTTTTAAAAATATGTTAGATGGGACCCTTTTATTCCAAACGGTCGACTTCGAAAATGATAATTTTATACGAATTCGAAAACTGTGAACGTATTTGTCCTACTAGACCACTGCTCGTCTCGTCGAAACGTGTATATCTGTTGCTATGGGACTATTTTCTGTACTGTCAAGTGTAATGATTGCAACTGTGGAGTGTGGAGTGGTAAGATGCGAGTACTGTTTTACACAGTGCGCCCGCATCATCAAATTTTAATTGTTATACCGACGCCGCCATGCACGTAGACTTGTGTATCCATAGACATCGCAAGAACATTTAAACATAACTTACGCTGTCGCCTATAACCTCGGAAAGGGTAGGTTAGGCAACATTTCACTAGTTTTTATCCTAGTTTTTCTTATGTATCTTAGGGGCGAGCCTATCACCATACAAGGTGGTAGGTCCATCGTATGCGAGAGGCCGTCTGGGTTGATACCACCGCTTTGACTATTTTTGTCGTCAATCAATTGTGTAAGCACTGTAGTGTTTCGGTTTGAAGGACATTGCAGGCAGTGAAATTTCTGGACATTATGAGCACATGTGGTGATTACCATCTTATAAAAAACTTTACGTCGATTTTCTGTAAGATAGTGGCATCGATCGAGCTGGCCCATTTATATTATGAACAAAACTGTCTGCAGCGTAGCTCTATCAATCAGTACTCGTTCAAAGAAATCGAAATAGTGGCAATTCTGATTTGGGTTTTTATCATAAATTAATAATAGTCACTGGAAAGGCAAAAATACTAAAAGACCATTACGTGAACTTTACGGTAGGGCATTTTTTTTTACTTTAAGCCATTAATGATATTAATATTAGAAAAAAATATATATGATTCAATAAAATAAAAGTGTTACTGAAAATGATACAGTAAGTAAATTAATATGAATTTTTATCGTAAAAACAAAAAACAATTTTAAAATGCTCTACCATAAAATTCACATATAGGCGCTTTAATATTTCTTCCTTTCCACTTATATCCATTCTATATATTCGTAACTCTTCATCGAACTCATTGTACAGAAACATCAATTCGGGCTCCATTTTTTCAAGAATATAATATAATGTTGATTAATTAATGAGGCCTGTTAGTGGATTGAAACAATGAATCACACGGCTATGGGGGCATTACCCTGTACCATTAATGTTTGTTTCCCATTACAATGGGATATCAATTTTGACATCTGTGACTTTATTGACATCATTTGGGTTGAAACGATGACTTTGAATCACATTTCCTGAGTAGAGCAACGCTGAAGCTTTGAGCATAAATGGGCCGGTTCGAGTTATTACCACTGTCTCATAGAAAATCGATGTGAAATTGCTTGCTGTTGTGTTTCGTATGGTAAATGAAATAGCCGGAGGCCCAACCCCTCCACTTCCGAAATCCTTGATTATTCCTTTTCTATTAAGACCCGCATTAAGTCCATCATTCTTTAGATGGAGATGTTCATGTGTGGCGGAGATCACTTAGCATCAGGTGACCCACTTGCTCCATTTGCCGGCCTCTGTATTAAAAAAAAAAAAAGTGTGCGTCTCGGGACACTCGACAGAAGTGATAACTTAAACGAATGTGGGTTAAAGTGAGAGCGGAGGAGCATGCCTACTGCTACCGTATGCGTGAGAGAAAGGGAAGCCGTGTCAAAGCCGTGTCAAAGTCGCGTCAAAGTCGCGTCAAAGTCGTGTCAAAGTCGTGTCATAGTCGTGTCATAGTCGTGTCATAGTCGTGTCAAAGTCGTGTCAAAGTCGTGGCAAAGTCGTGGCAAAGTCGTGTCATAGTCGTGTCAAAGTCGTGTCGAAGTCGTGTTGAAGTCGTGTCAAAGTCGTGTCAAAGTCGTTTCAAAGTCGTGTCAAAGTCGTGTCGAAGTCGTGTCAAAGTCGTGTCAAAGTCGTTTCTAAAGCCGTATCAAAGTCGTGTCAAAGCCGTGTCAAAGCCGTTTCGAAGGCGTGTCAAAGCCGTGTCAAAGCCGTGTCAAAGCCGTGTCAAAGTCGTGTCAAAGTCGTGTCAAAGTCGTGTCAAAGTCGTGGCAAAGTCGTGTCAAAGTCGTGTCAAAGTCGTGGCAAAGTCGTGTCATAGTCGTGTCAAAGTCGTGTCATAGTCGTGTCAAAGTCGTGTCAAAGTAATAATAATAATAATACAGGGAGGTCAGCTAACGCTGGCTGGTCGATGGACCGCTCGCGTTACGGAACGTTTCGGTTCACCCTCCCATAAGAAGTTATCACTTCAAAAAGTGGGTATAACATTACAAGGTAGGTCCTTCGTATGCAAGGGGCCGTCTGGGTTGGTACCACCGCTTTGTCTATTTCTGCCGCCAAGCAAAGGTGTGTAAGTACTGTTGTGTTTCGGTTTGAAGGACATTGAAGCCATTGAAATTACTGGGCATTATAAGACTTAACATCATATGTCTCAGGGTGACGAGCGCAGTGCTTTGTAATTTAAAGGTCTGTGTGTTGTTTCTGTTTATGGGCAGGTGTGGCGCTTACCATCAGGCGAGCGCCTTGCTTGTCTAGTCATGCAATGAAATAATAGAAAAAATATTATTATCATATTAGATGGAGCTAATTTCTTATACGACATTGATAATTCTTAGGTCTAGTTTACGAAGTAGCATCATATAACTCTCACTGTCAAATTACATGACGCGTCCTCGAAAATATATTCTTGTCTATAATATTCATCATAAAGCAGCGATAGTTCAGCGGGGATTGGTACGGACTGTAGAGACGAAAGTCGCAGGTTCGAAACCAACCCCAAGAGCATACACCTCCGACTTTTCTAAGTCACGTGTATATTAATTGTTAATTATCGTTTGCTTTAACGGCGAAGGAAACAGCGTGAGGAAACCTGCATACCTGAGAATTAGATAAGATTTTTCGAAGGTATGTGAAGTCTACCAACCCGCATTAGGCCAGCGTTGTGGACTAAGGCCTAACCCCTCTCATTCAGTGGAGGAGGCCCGTGCCAGCAGTTGGACAAGTATAATACAGGGCTAGTAAAAAAAAAAGAATCTTCGTCACCAGTTTATAGATCGAAGACACAACGCCGGTGCGATAGTGAAAACGATTCTACAAATAAATCAAACACCCTCACGGTTTTTATACGATTGTCACTTCCTTCCATTCCACGGCATCTGCCCCATTCACATTCAAATAAACCTCATTATATTTAGATCAGCACTTTTTGTCATCGTCACAATGGTAAAAAACATCCACAACCCCTTGTGATGAAATCGAAAATGTACCAATATTTGTTTCAATAGAAAGTGATTTCGACAAAGATTCCGAACAAGTTTGATCTTAGAAAGACAGATTGTTTCATTTTTTTTATTATCGTCACTGGGCAGACGATGAGGCTCGGCTGATGGTAAGTTACTACCACTCATGAACTCCACGCAACCAAGACACTACCTATCGTAAAATGAATAAGTCATAAATAAAGTGGTACGAATTTATACGAGTGATTTGTTTCTTCTCTCATCGGAGTGTGAAAAAGAATTTATACAGGCCTGACGGCCTGTACCACCGATAAACTCATTGTTTGTCGGTGGTCGCTGGTTTTTGGACTGCACTACGCTTACCATCAGGTGTAATGCAGTCACTTTGCCGTGCGGGGATAAAAAAAAACACACATAATATTGCATAATGTCTCATCAAAAGACATTGTCACATGGTCGACATTAAATTATTACTGGAAAGGCAAAAATAATTAAACGCGAATACTTAAACTTTACGGTAATGCATTTAAAAGTGTTTTTTTACGAGAATATTTCGTAAAAAATATATAAAGAAAGAATATGATTCCACAAAATATAAGTTTAACTGAAATTTACCCAGTCAAATTGCCAATTCGAGTGGTAGAGACACGCTGTAGACAGTTTTGCTTACAGTATGAATGGACCGGCGTAAAGTAGCGGGATGCTACTCCGTTTCATACGGTGAGTGAGATATCCGGAGGCCCAAAAAGCCCTTCTCTTCCCAATCCCTAATTATCCCTTTCCGTTAAGTTCGGAAACGACTATGATTCTTTTGGTATTGTGAGCGTACATGGGCGGTGGAGATCACTTACCATCAGGTGACGCACTGGCTCGTTTGCCGGTCTATGGTATAAAAAATCTTGATATTGAACTTAACATCAGTTCTAGTCACGTTACCGTGGCAAAAATATACATTGAATTTATTCAGAGTTATCAATTCAAATGATCTTATTAGAGTTGCACCTTGAGGGTTTTTATATCTCCACCCTATTGACGAACCACTTTCTAATCCACCGCGGTATCAAATAATTTCCCCTTCGATTGAGGGTTCCGAGATCCGTTTGCTTTGGGTTTATGTAGGTCAATACTTAAAACAGCTTCTTGCTTTACTTCAACTAGTAGGTTTATTTAGTTACTAGACTAGTGTAATGATTTCTTACGTTTAACTAAAAAAACTTATTTAAACAGAGTGTGAAGAAGCAATTAGGCAGACCGGCATGATCTTGCCGACCTAAAGACACATTGTTTGTCGTTGGTCGACACTATTCTTGGATTGCGCTACGCTTACCATCAGGTGTAGCGTAGTCACTTTGCCGAGCCAGGATAAGAAAAACCGATTTCACCGCGGTCTTTTATTTGAATTTTGGTCCCGACGTTTCGAAAGCTTTTCAATCTTCGTGGTCACGGGGTGGACTGAAAGTAGGTTGTCCCGAAATATTAAAGTTACGTTAGTCAATATGTAGACAATTTTTTCTACAGCATCATTGGGCCGGCTCGACCGGCACGTTAACACTGTCTCACAGAAAACCAACGGCGGCTTGCTGCTGTGTTTCGTACGGGCAGTGAGATATCCGAAGGCCCAAATACCCTCCCCTTCCCAATCCTTAATTATCCCTTCCCTTTAAGGTCAGCAAAGCGCCTATGGTTCTTCTAGCATTGTTGGCGTACATGGGCGGTAGAGATCACCTACTATCAGGTAACCCACTTGCTCCTCTGCCGGCCTATGCTATAAAAACAGCCGAAATAGACGAAGATTCGTGAAATGCATGAATATTTAATCTTAGTATTGTATGAAACATCGTGAGGAAACCTGCATACCTGAGAACTCGATGAGATTTTTCGAAGGTATTTTTTTTTTTTTTTATAGCATAGGCCGGCATACGAGCAAGTGGGTCACCTGATGGTAAGTGATCTCCACCGCCCATGTTCGCCCACCACCAGAATAGTCATGGGCGCGTTGCCGACCTTAAAGGAAAGGGATAATTAGGGATTGGGAAGGGGACGGGATTTGGGCTTCCGGTTATCTCACTCACCGTACGAAACGCAGCAGCAAGCCACTACTTTACGTCGGTTTTCTGTGAGACAGTGGTAACGATCCGGTCGAGCCAGCCCATTCATGCTGTAGACAAAACTGTCTACAGCGTGGCTCTACCACTCAGAAATGTGAATTCTACCAACCCACATTAGGCCAGTGTGGTGGACTAAGGCCTAATCCCACTCATTCAGTAGAGGAAACCCGTGCCCAGCAGTGGAACTTATATGATACAGGGAAAGTACAAAAAAAAAATTGTATTACATTCAATATCTGAACCATCAAGGTATCATAACCGTCCCTTAAAATTCGCCACGCGAGCCATTCTACCGTCACATATAATTTATTATCTATCAAAAAATAATTGTTATAATTACTTATGCAAGAGTGCACCCTTATCTCCCCTTATACTTTTATTATTCAAATGTCCTAATGACTGTAGCTATTGTCAAAGGGTTGGTTTCTGATCGGAGTTTGTCGCTTTTGTACGGGCGGGGTGGGGTTGTAAGCAGGAGAGAGAGCGTATTTAAAAGGAGGCAAGATGAGCTGAGCTTATTTAAAACCAAAACATGTTCAATGTCAAATTTTCATACGATTTGAAGTTTTTTGAACACGTTTATTGGGTAAATAGTTATGGTTATAGGACCTAAGACATCAAAAAGTTTGGAGTGGATAGGTTTTTTAATTAATAGTTTGGTGTCATCCACGTGTTTATAAGTAAGATCATTAAAATACGCACATATCATTCAACCGTGACGTCATTTAAAAAAACATCTATAGCTTTTAATTGGTTGTACTGATTTTTTTCAACCATAGTTAAAAAACTCACTTTCGGTCAAGAAAATGCGTTCAAGTCGATACATTAGTTTTGATGTTATGATTTTTAATACACACACATAGATAGACAAGGGTAGCAAATTTATAAAACCCTTCCTTTTATCGGGGGTTAAAAGCCGGCAGGTAAAAATATATAATATGTAGAAGAGATGAAGTGGAACAAAACAATTTAATTTTAAATATAAGAAACTACCTGTGTAGAAACAAATTGGCTGAAAATAAAGTTCATTCGTAAAGCGATTTTATAAGCGCACAAAAACGCTTTCAACCCAACCAAATCCCAATAAACAAAACCTTTAAAACACATGTCCATAGTGTATTGTTTGGAAAAAATCTATACGCAATAGTTTTTTAAACAAAATATGATGCGCCTTTTGTAAGGATTTGCATACCAACGGGCCGACCCTCGTCATTCATTCACTGCCGGTGACATGGTGCGGCCAGCGTGACTATAGAGTGTTTGATTAGGGAATCCATGTTTGCGTGTTTTAAAAATGTTTTTTATTGTTGTGTATATATGGTGAATAAAAATAGTAGAAAGGTAAGTGGCTATAATCTGTGTTGGTAGTGGTAAAACCACGCTTAATGGTTTTATCAACAGCATGAGCTGGCTCGACTGGTGTAGTACCACAGGTCACCGGCGTAAAGTGACAGCTTGCAGTTTCACTCGGAACGGTTTTTTTACAGCATACACCGGCAAACGAGCGAGTGGGTCACCTGATAGCAAGTTTTCTCAACCGCTCATGCATACTCACACCAACTAATATAGTGGCTCACCAGTATTCCGAAATCAGCCAGTGTATATTCAGCAACGTCGGGCCCGCATAGTTCTGTCGACCGTCAAGGGACGCAATGATTGACGGTAGACATTATTTTCGGACTACACTGTACTTAATACTTACACCCAACAGTCACATACATAGTCCTGACCCCACAGTAAGATACGAGTCTTGTGTCGTGGGTATCAGGAACTACGAGAGACTTGCGGTCTCACAACACCCAGACCCCGAAACAAATATGTGTGGATCACACAAACATTTGTCTCGGTGCGGGGATCGAACCCGCGGCTTCTCGCTTCACAGCCGACTACTCGCCCGCTGCGCCACGGATGCTGTTAGATTCAACATCAGGTCCAGTGTAGTCACTTTGCCTTGGGTTAAAAAAAAGGATATTCTCGCAGGTCATTTGATTAAGAGTGGTAAAGCCACGCTGTATACAGTTTTATCTACAGCATGAATGGGCCGGGTTGACTGGGTAATTACCACTGTCTCACAGAAAAAAAAGTAAAGTAGCGGCTTGCGTTTCGTATGGTATACGAGATACTCGGAGGCCCTATTCCCTTAATTATCCCTTCCCTTTAAGGTCGGGAACGCGCCAATGATTCTTCTAGTATTGTAGGCGTACATGGGCGGTGGCCATCACTTACCATCAGGTGATCCACTTGCTCGTTTACCGGGCTATGCTATAAAAAGGCCCAATACCCAGAACACAACCCAGACTCCGTTCTCATATCGCCTCTCATTCTTAGGTCCTTCAGACAAGACAACTTGAAAAAATACTTTAACAATACAAACGAAGTTACAATCGGTTACAATTACAAAAGATGCTATTTAAGAGCGATCACATTCGCCCACAACTCGTTACTAACAATGCACCATACATTATGGCGTTTCCGGCGAGATATTCCATCGTCTGTCTCTTTCTCGCAAGTCATCTTGCCATCTTTCGTTTCATTTCTGTATCATTTTTATCATCAACAAGCAATAATGATTTGTATTTGTGAAGTCTGGTGATTAATTCCTTGAGGCCTGTTTGTTGTGTTTCGATTTGAAGGACGTTGAAGCCATTGAAATTAATGGGCATTATGAGATTTAACATCTTCTGTCTCGGGGTGACGAGCGCAGTTCAGTGCTTTGTAATTCAAAGTTCTGTGTGGTGTTGCTTCTGTTTATGGGCGTGGCGCCAGAAATAGTCAAAGCAGTGGTACCAACGCAGACGGCGTCTCGCATACGAGGGACCTACCTTGTAAAATTGTGTTCTACAGTTACCACATAAATGGTAGGGTATGGATGAACCTCGACCAAATCTACTTCGCTCTTACACAAGTCATTTACACCATGAAATCTCCAATAATCCGACAATCCGTGATATCTGTTAAATGGTCGCATTCGCCACGCGTCACTCGGTCATTCGCGTCATTTGTCATTGCTAATGACGCCAGTCAACCCCTTCGGATATCTACCGTGATCCAAATTGTCATTTGTTATTCTTTTGTTGGCGGATCTTTAAGTGAGTTAACCTCCGACGCAAAAAGTGGAGTTGTAAAGTTCTTTTTTATGAATGACGAGACGAGCAAGGCGCTCGCCTGATAGTAAGCGCCACCTCATAAACAGAACCAACACCAATCAGAACTTCGAATTATGAATTGCACGGACACTATTGATTGTTTTTTACATACACTCATATACACTCACACCTGTAATGCCCGAACGGCTAGGCAGAGATGTAACCAGTATACATTTCGCCGATCGTATTTCCGCCCCAAAATGTATTAGGGGGGCGGGCCTATCCCCATACCGGACATAATTCCAGACTCCGGGCTGATACTGAGAATTTCGTGATAGAAAAACCCAATATCAATTTACCCGATCCGGGGATCGAACTCGAGACCTCTGTTCGTCGTACCGGGTACCAATTGCACCACCGAGGCAGTCGTATACTATTTTATAATTCGGGGTGGCCAAGTTAGAGGTAAAATACACTTAGTACAATGGCCATCAAAACTGGTTCACCCACCTGTCTGAAGCCGTCTCAGCCCAACAGCTACCAACGATTTCGCACAAAAACCCCGGAATCTGTCTCGACACGGCGTTTGTTCGGATACCGTGACGACCGCCCCTACCGCCGCACTTTTTCTGCCTACCCACAATTACGTAATTGCAGTCGTTGTAAACAATAACCGATAATTAAGTTAAAGTGTCGGTCGGTGTGTCTGTTGCATACATATGCGCGTACGTGATGTGTATGCATCACACCTTTTCTCGGAGGGTTTCGACTTCTACTCAACTTACTAAGGTTTGAATACGCCATTATATATGTATAAATTAGTCATGTGACGCGGACGTATTTTGTTTTAGTTTATTAACCAAGCCCTTATTGATCCATTTATATTCGAATTTAGAATTTACAAAATAATTCTAATATCGAACGGAAATTCGAAATTCAAATAGAGAATCACTTAATTGGACCTTTTTGAATAACAGCGCCATTATCGCGACAAACATCAACTCACGTGTCGTTCACACGCAATAATTCCCGAACGGGCGTCAATAGTTCGGCCCGTGCGCCGAAAATACCCGATGTATCTATACGAAGCGTTCGAAACTGTTTTGAAATTCAAATTTGGAAATCCATTAGTGCGACTCGTCATTTTAATGTGACACAGTATTGAGTTACGGAACTCTAATTGATGGGTGCTTCGAGGTCGTTCTTTTTTCGACCGTTCGAATTACAAAATTTAAATTTGAATGTGTAAGTTCCGTTTGTGCTTTTGTCGCGTTGATGGCTGTCGATATTATTTTAGTCGTTTCCGGATTTAGTTTGAATAATTTTCGTTTTGAACAGTTTGCCTACCGCAGCCAGTATTGAGCGAGGACTTTAAGGATTACCATTCATTTGTATTTTTAACCTGAATAAAAATGTTATATAATGTTCGTAGCGCAGTGGGTGAGTAGCCGTCTGTGAAACGAGAGTCCGCGGGTTCGATCACCGCTCCGAGACAAATGTTCGTGTGTTTCACATATATTTGTTTCAGGGCTTGGTTTTGTGAGGCCGACAGTATCTCGTAGTTCCTGATATCCACTACTGCACCAAGGAGCATACTCTGCTTAATGAATTATGGATAAATTACAAAAAAAAAAAGTTCAAATTTAAAAATGGAATAGTAGCCGTCTTCTGCGTTTGCCGTAAAAAAAAGAAATTAAAAAATAACCCTGTGATTCGTTCCCAGCCAGTGTACCGTGTAATCCATATTGATGATTGCGCGATTTTCATATCGATTTATTCGCATAGTTCATTCATTCGATATCATTAATCTACATTTCTCGACAACCATTCATTACAATTGGTCTTTTGCAAAAAATGTCTCGTTACGTCTGCTTTTTATCAATTTACTATTACGTTAAAAATAATGTAGTCTACAAGCGTTCGCTGGGTGTTGGGTTTAATTCCCAGGTAAGGCAATAAGTTGAGAGTTTTAGGCCGACTTGCACAGCGATCCTTAAATCGTATTTACCCATTTAACGTGTCTGAGAAATGTTAAATCGTATAAAAAAATGACATTACAAACATATTTATAGGCTATATTTAATTAAGGATTGTTTTAGATTTAAAATGTGCGATTAGAAGAAGGAATGCATTGTGGTCAGCTTTGTTTATACTACACTAGCTTTTGCTCGCGGCTCCGCCCGCGTGATTTTCATACAAACTTTCATCCCCTATTTTATCCCCTTGGGGGTAGAATTTATCAAAATCCTTTCTAAGCGGATGCGTAAGTCATAACATCTACCTGCATGCCAAATTTCAGCCCGATCCCTCCAGTGGCTTGGGCTGTGCGTTGATAGATCACTATGTCAGTCAGTCAGTCAGTCACCTTTGGGTTTTATATATTTAGACTATAACATAAGCGAGGCATATTAGGTGACATTTCCCTCGTATCTGAGAGGTCGTCTTGTTTGGTACCGCCACGTCTATATTTCCCACGAAGCAGTCTGTTTCCATGTTCCACGCTTTTTTTTACAATAAAAATCAATTTTTCTTTAAATTTATTAAAATTTAATTTCTACATTGCGTGTTTTTAAATTTTTTAACGATTTTTTTAAGTGTTACTAACTACCATGTGCTTTTATTTGCTTAATAAAATCTAGTAATAGCCACAAAAGGTCCTGTATACATGGGTGAAAGTACTAAAGAGCTGGCGGGCGCGACGTGGCTCGAGGTGGCGCAGTAAATGAACTGGAACGGCCACCTGCCGGCTATCTCGGGGGTTTTGTGGAGAAGGATGGAGACGGAATTATTGTGTTACGTTTTTTTTTCTCTTCGTTAATTATTTTATGATACAAGCTGGTTTGTCGTCTGGATGCCACTTTAGGTGGCTGCTGAAAATCAGCGTTGTGTTGTGGATCGCCACAACACAGCATTATGCTGAGCATGCCACCTTTTGCCATCATGACGACGTGCAACTTTTTAGGCTAACTTTATATTTACTATTAAAATTGTACATCATATTTAAGTTGCATGCTATTATGTTGGTAATAAATGTTTCTTTCTTTATTTAATGTTCTAAGATTAATGTGATGGTATTTTTTTCGCATTTTTTTCTTATCACGGCAAAATGACTGCACTGTACAGTGCAGTCCAAATAATATCGACCGTCAGAGTTTTTTTTAGTATAGACCGGCAAACGAGCAAGTGGGTCACCTGATGGTAAGTAATCTCCACCGCCCATGTACGCTTACAATACTAGAAGAACCATAGGCGTGTTACCGACCCTAAGGAAGGGATAATTAAGGGATTGGGAAAGGGGGGATTTGGGCTTCCTGGATATATCTCACCATACGAAGCGCAGCAGCAAGCCACTACTTTACGTCGGTTTTCTGTGAGTCAGTGGTGACCCGGTCGTGCCGGTCTATTCATGCTGTAGACAAAAATAATAATAAATAAATACACCCAACAGTCACACACGTAGTCCTGATCCCACAATAAGATACGAGTCTTGTATTGGGTATCAGGAACTAACTAACCGCCTGTCCTGTCGCAGGCCCCTAGATTTGCTTCTTCCCTCTTCGAAGAGCATTTATGACTCTGGTGACCACCGATAAACTCATTGTTTTTTGGACTGAACTACGCTTACCATCAGGTGTAGTGCAGTCATGTTGACGTGCTCGGATGAAATAAAAATATTACAAAAGCCGCCTCCACACAATCCGTTTAAACGTAGAAAGTAAACGGTCGGTTAATAATTGCGGTATAATCACATTGATGCCTTTCGTTCGCGAACTATTCGTTTTTTAGATTGTACATCGATTGCTTATCGGACTCGGCGCGTCGTTTTTACGTGCATCACTACTTTAGTTAAAGAATAGGGTAGTTTCGAATAGTAATAGATAGTAGGAATAGTTTCCTATGCTGAATATTATATATTATTTTACACGTAACAGAAAGTAATGCTAGACACCCTTTGGTTAAAACACAATCAAAATTGGTTCCAAAAAACATATCCCTCTCAACTCAATCCCAATCTACAAGGTGGTAGGTCGCTCGAGAGGCCGTCGGGGTTGGTACCACTACTTTGTCTATTTCTGCCGCCAAGCAACAGTATGTAAGTACTGTTCTGGTTCGGTTTTAAGGACATTGAAGCCAGTGAAATTACTGGGCATTATGAGACTTAACATTTATTTTTCTGGGTGACGGGCGCAGTTCAGTGCCATGCAGTGTTTTGTAATTCAAAGTTCTGTGTTATGTTGCTTCTGTTTATGGCCAAGCGTGGCGCTTACCATCAGGCGAGTGCCTTGCTCGTCTCGTCATTCAATGAAATAAAAAAAACCCCTCCCCTTCCCAATCCCTTATTATCCCTTTCCTTTAAGGTCGGCAACGCGCCCATGATTCTTCTGGTATCACCACCCGTATATGGGCGGTAAAGATCACTTACCATCAGGTGACCCACTTTCTTGTTTGTATGTCTATGTTATTAAAAAAACCCTGGTGTTGTTAATTTTTTTTTTTTTTTATAGCATAGGCCGGCAAACGAGCAAGTGGGTCACCTGATGGTAAGTGATCTCCACCGCCCATGTACGCCCATCACCAGAAGAGTCATGGGCGCGTTGCTGACTTTAAAGGAAAGGGATAATTAGGGATTGGGAAGGGGAGGGGATTTGGGCTTCCGGTTATCTCACTCACAGTACGAAACGCAGCAGCAAGCCGCTACTTTACGTCGATTTTCTGTGAGACAGTGGTAACGATCCGGTCGAGCCAGCCCATTCATGCTGTAGACAAAACTGTCTACAGCGTGGCTCTACCACTCAAAGATAATATAGATAATAATAGATAATATTTAGGATATCGTGGGAAGCTGTCAAAATTCGTCGCGCTCATCGAAAATGGAGCGCGAGTAACCCGACACCGCTGGCAGGCTGCATCTGTCATCGCCATATTGACTTAACCCTCCGCGCATCTCCAATAAATCCTTGCACGCGCATCGGCCCCGAAAGAGCAAAATTTGCATACTCTATTTAAGGGTTGAGAAAAAAAATTACGTGATTACTTTCATGACTGTGATAGTCGATTTTCGACTTTACAAATGTAGTAATAAAGTTGAAAATTATTCTTTATTGTATTGTTATAAATGAACGATGCAAGAATCCTAGGTGCATTTTATGATAATAGTATTATGCGATATTGAACTATAATACCTTGTTATAAAGCTTATTTCAGCCTGTCATATCACGTTTGGGAAATGACAACCCCAAATGGTTTATGATAATTTTGCACAAAGCGAATTATTTTTACTATCATTTTTCAATAGCTCATTAAAGTTATCCTAAAACCAATGTGTGTGTTATGCTTAGCTAGTATAGTACTGTGACTTCACCTGTTTTTAATATCGTACCATTTTTTTTATTGAATGATGAGACTTGCAAGGCGCTCGCCTGATGGTAAGCGCCACGCCTGCTCATAAACAGAAGCAACACCACACAGAACATAAGATGTTAAGTCTCATAATTTCACTGGCTTCAATGTCCTTTTTAATTTTTATTTTGTATCTACAAAAAAACATGAACAAAAAAATTATTCCATACACAGACGTCGTTTGCAATACTTTTTTCTATAGCTAGTTGTCATAACCGATTTTATGGCAGTAATTTGAATTTCGATGGGTTTCAAGGGTTGATTTGCATGATTTTGATAAAGTTTACATTTTGGTCGGTTGTGCACGATTTATGGCGATCTGTTTACGAGAGTTTCGTTCTGAATGGCGCGTCATTAGACGCATTATGTGGATGAAGTATGTTATTGTAAATAAAATTGTATGATATTCATATTTTATGGCTTATCTAAAATTAGTTACGCTAAAGAGTGAAACAGTAAAGAACTATTTTTTGGCGGTTAATGTTCTTCTTTTTAATTTATGGCTTCGCATTATTATGCATTTCGCCAATGACAAGTATAATATATTCTCAAGTCTTCACAAGAACAATAAAGTATCGGTGTGGACGTTTTCAAGGTCTTGTTGGAGTTTTAGTGTGAATTCCTTTCAGTACGATGCTTAATTCACTTATTTCATGTTTCCATACACTGTTAATCACCGTCAATGTTTATGCACAAATCCACTCCACTTTTATACAACAAACACAACTTTAAACTAGTTTTTGAAATAAATTAAAATAAGCGATAAACCGCACTGTCAGAATTCCCGCCAAAACTTCAATTTGACTTTTAAAAGTATTACTAACTTGATAGATAAGAAGTAATTCCTGTTCGTTTCACATTACCCTATTTGGGAGCGCGATAAAAATCATAAAAGTGAATTGAACCCGATGACCGGCACCCCCGACCCGAAACACGACTCCCAAACCGCCAAGACAATACATCAAACTGACGACTGCATTTTTAATTAGTGACTATACATTGTACAGGCGTGGTGTACTTACTCCTAATCAGAAATGACTGGATTTTTTTAAAAAACAAAAATAAAAAATACAGAAAAGATGAAAATCAAAATAACTGGTTTTAAATTGGTGCTTTGACTATTAAGGCTAGTTTTATGGTAGAAAAAAAATCTAATAATGTTTCTATTTTTTGTGTAAAAATTATAAAAATTTCGATGGATTCGATGCCAGTACCGAGACAATGGTTTGGGTGATCCACTAATATTTGTTTCGGGTCGTTTTCTCCTCAGAAGGGTTGACGTCAGGAAAGGCCGGTCGTAAAAATTACTAGGCATATATTTCTCTAAAAAAAAATATAATTTTTATTGCTATAAAGCATGTTGCGTCGACTCTTCTGCGAATGGAATAAAGGCAGGTGGTATAATAAGTGTAAGATTTCTCAAAATGGGTGATAAATAATGTGTCTTTCATCCCTGATTTCACCCCCTTTAGGGTGGACTTTCTTTTTAAAACTCAAATAGAACTAATAATATCAGAGAACCGAATCTTTGGAATTAAAAAATAGTAATTAAATCGGCCCACATTTGGCGGAGTTATGCGTCGCTAAAAAAAACAAAATAATACTTTTCGTATTGAGTACCACTCTTTTCGTCGGTTAATAAAAACATATATGGTTACAAAACTTTTGAATTCATTCGATATATGCTTCTAAAATAATAAGTTTTTGATGTCTCCAAATAAGCACTGATGGTAAAGAGTTTGCGTGATAATAGCACTTTAATGAGATTATTTGGGTTAGATTATTTTAAAAGTGAGTAGACTATTATACGTCCCACCTGATGGTGAGCCATCATCACCGTCCCACTGATGGACAATTCCAGCACCACAGCAAACCTGTCTACATGGCTATAGCTTTTAGGTAATTTATGTAAAAAATAATACACCATTGTTTATATTTTCTTCATTGCCGTAGGTGGCGTGTACACTTTTAATATATCACAGACCACTATATCAATAACTTATAGTGAAATATTCTACGAGGCATCATTAAAGTGTAGACTTCATTATCTTCTACTACCGGGACTTTTTATCTACGATGCATTTCTATCTATCCATGCACTTACATGTCATCTATCATACCATTTCTTTTCCTTTAAATGTCAAATCAATCTCACCGCTTGACCGATCACGGCCGAACACAAACACCTTCTTGCAATCCCCAGTTTTTCACCCATTATATCCACTTTTAGCGAATACATTGCAATCTTCAATCAAACTTTTTTTCGACGGTACTTTCTTCATTCCTACACACGTTCGAAATTTAAAAAAATCGGTCAGCACGCAGTGGTGCGGAACGATCTGTTTCCGATCAGGGCGTGTGTGTCGTCTCGCTCGCTCTTGAGTGTTGTGTGTATGTTTGTCTTGCTCCAACTCAGTTCAGTAATTAGCTGTACATTGGCTTTTGTTTAGAATGACATGTGGCGTCTGGGAACAGTTAATTATCGAGCCATTGCCAACGTATCGAAGCGGTTTATCGATTGTTATATTCATTAGCGTCAGACCACCGTTTTTTATGCCCTCCTAGTACACATGTGTAATTTTTGCGATATTTGGAATGAAGACAAATCCTAAATATATGTTCTAGATGTTGTTGTTTAGTATCATACGGTGAGTGGGATATCCGGTAACCCAAATCCCCCTTCCGTTCCCAATGATATGATTATATCTTTACTTTAAGGTCAGCATTACGTCTATTTCTCAGGTATTGTAAATGTAGCGGTAGAGATCACTTACCATCAGGTGACCCACTTGCTCGTCGCCGGACTATGCTATAAAATAAATATATAGTATATCCAGATATCTCACTCACCGTACGAAACGCAGCAACAAGCCGCTACTTTACGTCGGTTTTCTGTGAGAAAGTGGTAACTACCCGGTCGAGCCGGCCCATTCATGCTGTAGACAAAAGTGTATACAGCGTGGCGTACCACTCAAAAAAATATTATATTTTGATGCCTTTTCTAAATCTTGCTTTATCATCTAATTCGGTGTTGTAATATATTTTAGTAAATAATTAAACTTGAATAATAACGTAATTAATGTCCGCAGTTAAAATCAATGGTAGAACCTTGAGTTAAATAATAAAATATACGGATAAGGTAATGAGGATGTTATTTATTCAGTAGGCAGTTTACGGATATAAGTTTATTGAAATAATCTTTTTTTTCATTTAATTGAATGACGAGACGAGCATTTCGCTCGCCTGATGGTAAGCGCCACGCCAACTTTGAAATACAAAGCACTGCATGACACTGAACTACGCTCGTCACCCCTGACATAAGTTAAGTCTCATGATGCCCAGTCATACTGGCTTCAATGTACTTCAAATCGAAACACAACAGTAACGAAAAAGAATAGTACATACACTGTTGCTTGGTGGCAATAAATAGACAGCGCGGCGGTACCAACCCAGACGGCCACTCGCATACGAGGGACCTACCTTGTAAAAAATCTAAGCTATAGTTATAGCCCGATGCCCAATGTCATCAGTTGTCAACCCATCATTCGTATTTCATAGTGTCATATTAAGATGTATTGCAGTTAATTATACAGTTGCATTTATAATTAAACACGCGAACTGCGGCGATACACGTTAGCAAGGTTGGGTGGGATTTGGAAATTTTGCGGGGGTCTTAGGGTTTAGTCAAAGAGCGGATGAGGCGGGACGGCAACGCGACGCTGACGGGACGTGAGCAGTTGTAATGCATTAGTCAATATAGAAAATGTCACACAGAACCGTCGCGCTCGACGCTCGACGCCCGATACGCCGTCCCGTCAGCGTCGCGTTGCCGTCCCGCCCCGTTCGCTCTTTGACCAAACCATTATGTCACATAAATAAAGGATATTTACTAGATGTTAGGGACATTTTTTAGCCTTGAGTACAATTATTTAGACCGCCAAAACAGCAAGTGTGTAACCTGATGCTAAGTGATCTCCACCGCCCATGTACGCCTACAATACTAGAAGAATCATAGGCGTGTTGACGACCTTTTTTTGGGTAAATATAGGAGACCCATTTTATCAAACTATATTCTATAATTTAATATTTTAATCCCGGCCAGGATCCATAAGGGCTCCGATAAGTAATTAATGGCATATTATTTAGTATGCTATGACGTAATAGACGCTGATGCTATTCCATTTTTAAATGTTTATATGGAAATATGACTAAAACCTTTTGAAAATGGAACATCTTTAACGTCATCGTAGTCAGACACGAGTTTGTTTTTATGAACAGAGGCATAATTAAGCCCCTTACAACATTCTTAATCCGACCCTCCATGAACCCGCACTTTTCTTATTAGAAAGTGGTCATTTATATAAAAATACATTAATGTCGTCCACGGCCGTTGCACGGTTTGTAATTCAACATTTTTTTCACCACACACGATATATCGAATGCGATTGTTTGACCAAAGGACAATATATTACTTTCTTTAGTGGTGCAATTAATTTGACTTATTGTGTCAGGTGCATGGTATCGATTGTTTATAGGTTCTAAATTGGACGTAGTTTATCGAAAAGGATATAATTCACACCGTAGAGTCATCGAGTATTTTTTTTTATTAGCTGCTGGGCTCGGGCCTCCTCTACTGAATGAGAGGGGTTAGGCCTTAGTTCACCACGCTGGCCTAATGCGGGTTGGTAGACTTCACATACCTTCGAAAAATGTTATCGAGTTCTCAGGTATGCAGGTTTCCTCACGATGTTTCCTTCACCGTTAAAGCAAGCGATAATTAACAATTAATATATACGTGACTTAGAAAAGTCAGAGGTGTATGCTCTTGGGGCTGGCTTGGAACCTGCGACTTTCCTCTCGACAGTCCGTACCAATCCCCGTTGAGCTATCGCTGCTTTGCACTTCGAGGATTGCACTTTATAAAACGATTTTGTTTATAACAAACTTAGCATGCTCGTGAACGGGTGCAGCTTCTGTAGACTGGTCTACTCAAACTCTTATTGCGTGTTTAGTTGATTAATTAATATTGTTCTTGAGGATCACGCACAAAAATTATTATAATCTGATTATTTTATTTTATATTGGCATTACTTGAGCTGCTATGATTCATATAAATAATATTTCAATGTATGTAGTGCAATTATGTATTTTAAATCAGAGAATTTAGAAAAGATCAACGTTAGAGTTTCTTGCCCGTTCTTCTTTAACGAATCAGCATTCCGAACTGGCGGTAGAGTTAAAATTTGACTGAATCTAAATGATGTTTGACATTTTAATGATTAGAGATTTGATATTATATGTTTTTTTTTTATTTTGCTAGTGGTAGGATATTCATATCCACCCGGATAGCGACCACCGTACACGTGGTGTTAAAACCTGCCATAGTGATCCACACGCCTTGTGTGGATCGCGTTCCAGGATCAGCCAGTATATCCGGTTCTTCCGAGGGGCTTGCGACATGGCTTGATGGTTGATTGGGGCGGGTATAAGGGTACATCAATGTATTACTGTTCCTGCATCGGTCATCCGCCTGTCCTGTCGCGGGCCCCTCGATTTGCTTCTCTCTCTCCGAAGAGGAAAGAAGCATTTATACTACTGTACTCACACTCTTGCTTGGCGGCAGATATACACAAAGCAGTGGTACCAACCCAGACGGCCTCTCCCACACGAGGGACCTACCACCTTCTGAATATGTGTATAATATATGTGAATATTGTTTCGCATTACTCCGTATTCCAATACATTGCAATTTGCTTGCGACATGACTTGATGGGTTGATTGGGGCGGGTATAGGAGTACATCCTTGTATTACTGTGCATGTATTGGTCATCTGCCTGTCCTGTCGCAGGCTCTTCGATTTGTTTTTTTCCTCTCCCAAGGGGAAAGAAGTATTTATACAGGCCGGCATGACTCTGGTGACCACCGATAAACTTATTGTTTGGTCGCTGGTTTTTTGGATTGCACTACGCTTACCATCAGGTGTAGTGCAGTCACTTTGCCGTGTTCGAATAAAAATAAAATATTTCCAAGATCCTATTATACAAACAGTGTAATTACATCATCAAACCCGAAAAATTCGCGCAGTCCAAACTTCACACACCACTCGTCACATTGTACAGTGTTCAAACACCATATCGACACCACAAAGGACTTCCTTAAAACAACCGCACACTTTCTTGTGTGCACCTCTAATTATGTATTTCTCTATTGGTCACTACGCTCTGGGAAGCCAACCATGACGGTCACCACTCAGCTGTGACCAAAATTTAAATACCACTTTACGACTGTGACTTTAAAGTTGAAATTCCTTTGTAGAATTTTCAAGGGTATGGTCTCTACCCGTCATCTGTTAATGGATCTTAAGGTTAAGAGATATGGTTTAAATTAGAAGGTTCTGTGTAATTTTTTGGATGAGCCATCGGGTCAATAGCATCGGCGAATTCGGTTTTGTTAATTACAGCACGGTTAGTTAAGGTTTTTTTGTTTAATGCTCTTTTAATATGAATTGGGGATTACTGATAGTTCGATGGTATTCGCCAGTTTGCGTCGTCAATACCGCAGTGTTTTTTGATTGAATGACGAGACGAGTAATTCGCTCGGGTGATGGTAAGCGCCACGCCTACTCATAGAGCAACACCACATAGAACTTTGTATTACAAAGCACTACATGGCACTGAACTGCGCTCGTCACCCGGAGACATAAGATGTCAAGTCTCATAATGCCCAGTAATTTCAGTGGCTTCAATGTCCTTGAAATGTGCTTACACACTGTTGCTTGGCGGCAGATATAGACAAAGCGGTCTAAAGACTAAGCTGTTCAACCAGTGTATCCTGCCTGTTATGACGTATGGCGCCGAGGCGTGGACTCTGACAAAGGGCTTGATCCACCATTTTAAAGTCCTTCAAAGAGGTATGGAACGGGTTATGCTTGGAAGTCTCTGAGGGATAAACTCCGGAATGCCGATCCGTCGGAGAACTACACCGACATAGCCCGCCGAATTAGCAAGAAATAGCAGTGGGCTGGCCATATTTGGCGCCGCAACGATGGCCGTTGGGGCCGAAAGATATTAGAGTGGAGACCACGCCTGTCCAAGCGCAGTGTAGGCCGACCTCGAGTCCGCTGGACCGACGACTTTTTTTTTTTATCCTGGCTCGGCAAAGTGACAATCCAAGAATAGTGTCGACCAACGATAAACAATGTGTCCATCGTAGGTCGGCAAGATTATGCCGGTCTGTCAAAGGGCCAAGGGGGAGGGGAAGGAAAAAGGTATGGGAAAAGGGTTAGGATCAGGGGGCAAGCCCCCTGAGGAGAACCGGATATACACTGGCTGACCCTGGAACGCGACCCACACAAGGTGGGCCACTATGGCAAGTTTTAGCACCAGTGTACGGTGGTCCTACCTATAAGAAGTAACGGGAAGTGGCTGGATGAGGAAGGCGAAGGGCCGTCAAGGGTGGCGCGATCTTGGAAAGGCCTATGTCCAGGAGTAAACGAATTCAGGCTGATGGATGGATTCACCAGTTGTGTGCATTTATAGAATGAAAATCATTTGTGAAACGGTATTTTGGGGTTCCGAAAGATCCAGAGATACTTCAATCGTCAAATGATGATTCGACGACACACAATCGAATTGTTTTATATGCAACTAGCTTTTGCTGTGGCTCCACATGCTTGAACAGCCCTTTCCGAGAAAAAAAGTATCTTATAACAGTCTCTAGAGTCATTTATCTCAAACCAAAACCAAAATTCATCAAAATCGGTTCAGCGATTTAGGTGTCAAAGTGTAACAACCAAGCTATCGTATTTAAAATATTAGTTAGGATTGTATAAGTACGTTTTGAGGTACGCGAACAATTTTATATTTTTTTATAGCATAGACCGGCAGACGAGCATGTGGGTCATCATCATCATCATCAGCCACAAGACGTCCACTGCTGAATATAGGCCTCCCCCAAAGATTTCCAGACCTACGACCTATTGGAAGCGGCATGCATTCAGCGACTTCCTGCGATCTTTATCAGGTCGTCTGTCCACCTTGTAGGCGGACGTCCAACGCTGCGTTTGCCAGTACGTGGCCTCCATTCCAGAACCTTTCTGTCCCATCGGTTATCGGTTCTGCGAGCTATGTGGCCTGCCCACAGTCAGTGATGTGGGTCACCTGATAGTAAATTATCTCCATCGCCCATCTCCGAAGAGGGTAGAAGCATTTATACAGGCCGGTAGGACTGGTGATCACCGATGAACTCATTATTTGTCGGTGGTCGCTAGTTTTTTGGACGTTTACCATCAGGTGTAAAGAAGTCATTTTGCCGTGTTTAGATAAATAAAGGTAATTGGTTAGTTTTGGCGCGAAATAAAAACAGACCAATCACATACACAGAATTTGTTGGCAACGAGTTTACTTAGGTAAAGCTTGTGAAGGAATTTATCTCACTAGTAAACAATAGAAACATCCATAACAAGTCTTACGAATCCACCCTAACAGAATCGAACAGCTATCAAGCCGGTATCTTATCCTTGATCTTGGAGACCAGCCATCTGCCCTCGATAGCGGTGACGCATCGCTGCCTACCCCCTATCAATTAACCGACCGGCAATTTATTTCATTTAGATAACAATTTGGATATGTTGATTGGATTTTCCTTATGACTCGTACTAGGTGTTGTTCATTATTATATTGACCGACTTTAAAAAGTAAGTTTCGAATTCGGCTATATTTTAACACGGTGTAAAAAGAAGGAGGTTCTCAATCAGTGAGTGTTTTGATGAAAAATTTCAGCGGTGTAATTTTTTTATCCGGGCACGGTAAAGTGACTGCACTGCACCTGATGGCAAGCGCAGTGCAGTCCAAAAAAAACAATGACCACCTACAGACAGTGAGTCTATCGGTAGTCACCAGAATCTTGCCGGCCTATATAAGTGTTTCTTCACACTTTGAAGAGGTAAGAAGCAAATCGAGCCTGCGACAAGACAGGCGGATGACCGATGCAGGCACAGGGATACAAGGATGTACCTCTATAACCGCCCAAACAACTATCAAGTCATGCCGCAAGCCCCTCGGGAGAACCGGATATACACTGGCTGATCCTGGAACGCGATCCACACAAGGTGTGTGGGTCGCTATGGCAGATTTTAATACCATACATATGAATATCCTACCACCAGATGTGATGTTAAATTCTGATAAAAAAATAAAACCCTCAACAGATAACAGTACTTCACGTCGTGTTGGTGCTATTACACTAAAATTTACATTCCATAGCTGTCACAAAAAAAGTATAAATAAAACTTAAATTGCAACTTTGAAAAAGGACTTTTTGGCGTGTTATTTTTGAAGTGGTTTTTTAAAGTTTTACATAACATAAGCACTCAAGCCTGTAGTCTTATAGGGGTAGGCAGAGGTGTATATGTACCCACATTTCGCTGTGAGTATCTCCGTCCTATGATGTGATAGGGGCGAGGCTACCCATGGCGGGCACTAGTTCAGACTCCGGACTGATATTGAGCATTTCGTAATGAAAAAAACCATATATCACTTTTACCCGACCCGGGAATCGAACCCGAAACCTCAGCATAGCAGTCATAGCGCGTACTCAATAAAACGGCGAAAAGATTAAGCAAAGTTATGTTTTAACTCTTTCTTAATGTAAGTTCGTCATATATCCGCTACATGTGGATTTTGATGATTACTTTTTATTCTTTTTACCCTATAGTTGATCCCATATCGTGGTTAAGGTTTGATGAAGAAAAAAAGTTAACTCCTCATCTGATAACAGTAAAGGCACCGAGATTTGGGGTTTGAAATCTGTTTATAACCATTTGCTTAAACTTAAAAACAATACGAAAATTCTTTGTTGGTTCTTTAAAATCGAAAAAAGCAGGAATTACTAAGGAGCAGTGGTTACTCGCCTACTACGTCACAGAAGCTGTGAGAAACCCTATTATGGAATTAGAATTACAGTGACATACATTTATTACAGCACTGAGGCCAATTATAATTCATTTTAAAACTACTTCAAGCACCTGCTTGTTGACCCCAATAATTCGAAACTATTCGAAAAAACCAAAATGACCCCAATTGTAAAAAAACCCAGCCCCACGACAGTTAGGTGGATAGTGGTCCGGTGGTAATAGGCCACTATCTGTCGACCGATCGGAGTTCGATTCCCGGGGGTTGTAATTAGATTGTTAGTCGCATGCGATATTAACGTGTCATGCACTTTGATTCATGCGTTTTGATACTTGCTATTTTTAAACATTTTTTTAACCTGGTACGGCAAAGTGAGTATAATGGCCCTCAGTTACATATAGTGCAATCTTAACATGTCGATCGTCAATAAATATAGCACTCAGTCGTCAGTCGGCAGAATTATGCCGGCCTGAAGTTACAGGATATACATTGAGCCCGGAACGCGACTTGCCGAGTCACTAAAACGATCCAGTACAAAGTGCTCCGCATCATGTGTAAGGTGCCATCCAGTCGGATATAAAAATTATAAGATGGTAGTAGTGGATGGATGTAGTGTAGGTACAGCTAGTGTTGAACCTAAGGTTTGCCGAGCTTATTTATATTTCATGATATGGGGCGAGCATACCACTATTAACTCAGAAAATCCGGGCACTAATACGAATGATCATGTATGATTTTTTTTTTCGAAATTTCAAATACAAGTTGTCATTTCCCGACTTGGATTTGAACCCTGCCTTGTATGGTTTCTTAGCCTTTAGCCGGCCACTATACCAAAGATGCGATAAGCGATTAATATTACATTATTTCGCAAACTTAAAATTACCAAATAATATAACAATATTCTTTTTATCCGAACACGGCAATGTGACTGCACTACACCTGATGTTAAGCGTAGTGTAGTCCGATAAACACGAGTAACCACCGACAAAGAATGAGTTTACCGGTCACCAGAATCATGCCGGCCTGTAGCAAAATTAATGCATCAATATTTATTATCAAGCATCAAATCATACTAACCGCAGTTCCAATACATTTTGATGTTGATAAGAAATTCAGTTGAGAATTTTATATACATAATTTCTTTGGAACATTTATAGCCGCCGTGTCGGTTTGTGCCGCGTGTTACTCACCCCACATTTGTTTTATTACTTTTCTTTCGCTCCTTCGATGGAGATGGGTTGAATATTTGGGTCAGTTTTACAAGACAGTTGATATTGTATTGTAAAACATGGGCTAGTTAATATGGAAATGGGTGGAATTTGACGAGGATCGGAAAATCCATACTAAGCATGATTTCTTACGTTTACGCGAATGTTACACATTGAAATAAAATTAATTTAAACAGATTGTAACGAGTATATAAATTTTGACCATATGGTATTTCTTTGCTTTAAATGCCAAGACGCGCAAGTTGCTCGCCTGATGGTAAGCATCACGCCTGTCCATAAACAGAAGCAATACCAATCAGAACTTCGAATTATGAAGTACTGCATGCCACTGGATTGCGCTCGTCACCACGATAAATGAGATGCCTCACAATGCTCAGTAAATTTACTGGCTTCAATATCCTACAAACAGAAACACAGCAGTGCTTACACTTCTCTGCTAGGACAGGTGAAGACCGATGCAGGTACAGGAATACAAGGATGTACCCCTATACCCGCCCAAACCAACCATCAAGTCATATCACAAGCCCCTCGGGAGAATCGGATATAGATTGGCTAATCCTGGAACGCAATCCACACAAGGTGTGTGGGTCACTATGGCAGGTTTTAACACCATGTGTACGGTGATCGCTATGCGGGCGGATATAAATATCCTACCACCAGCAAAACACTGTATAATCTGCCATTTACATTTCTGACGTTTTTACCACTTCTGGCGTTAAATAATAATAATAAACACCCAACAGTCACACACATAGTCCAGACCCCACAGTAAGATACGTATCTTGTGTCGTGGGTATCAGGAACTAGAGACTTTCGGTCTCACAACACCCAGACCCCGAAACGAATATTTGTGGATCACACAAACATTTGTCTCGGTGCGGGGATCGAACCCGCGTCCTCTCGCTTCACAGCCGGCTACTCGCCCGCTGCGCCACGCCAATACACTGAACTTTTCAACTTGGTATCATATTATTGTACTGAGGAATCAAAGGGTTCGAATCTGAGGGAACGCTTCCTTAAATCACATTACAGGACGTTTTAACGGAATAATTTTATTGCCCGAGTTCCAATAGTTAGTTAGGACGGTCTGGTGGGACAGTGAGACATTGCAGTCCCCCCCAGGGGGGTTGCACTCCTACAATTTACAGCTTTTACGCTATTTTCAATTAAAACCCTAATGGCTCATGGTCCACCGATGCGCCGATTGTCTAATTGTACATATTTATATAGTTGTTTGTTGGTGTGACAAGTGTAGGTTTTGGTGTGTCAGAAGAAATGAGTGCTGTGTTCCTAAAATCATAAACAGACTGGTGATGTGTTTGTTTTTGTACGGCGATGCATGTCAAAACGTTTAGTGCATGGTGTGGTGTTTTTATTAAAATTTGAAAGAAAATAAGTTTATGGTATCATGATTTGAGTTTACAATAAATAAAGTAGCGGTTATTCTGAGAAGTATAATAATATGTTTTACGGCGTCGATCTGTACTTCCTGGTGAAATTTTGTTAGAAACATTTACGTACATTAAATGCTAAAATTAAAATAATGCGTAGCGGTAATCTTCTTCTTTTTCAAAAATACGAATAAGTGATGAAGATTCAATTCAGAACTAAATAGTTCTGAATTAAAATAAGTACTTAATCTAATGTTAAAATTAACATTTTACACAATTTTTATACATCAACACTGGGTTAGCCTTTCGACTTTAAGTCAATACATTATTTTATCAAATAAATCACACATATACATAATAATCATAAGACTTCAAACATTACGTAAGCTGTTCCCAATAATACGGTAACATATTATGTCTCGGAGTGACGAGCGTAGTTCTGTATATACAGTGATTTGCAATTCAAAATTCTGAGTGGTATTGCTTCTGTTTATGGGCAGGCGCGAGGCTTACCATCAGGCGAGCACTTTGCTCGTCTCGTCATTCAATGAAATAAAAAAAATATATTAAAATCCTACTCTAAGAACTTGGTATTTCCAGCTCTATAAAATCCACAATAGCAGTCTCAGAGCCACGCCCTTTTGTAAAAACTTTGCTTTTAATCGTATCACATTACAATATAATGTGCGAAGTTCGCCGATTCTATTGAAACCCTTCCGATATTCCTTATTGGGCCCCCTCAGTATCGGAACATATTTGCTATCAAACTTGTTAATTAGCTAATGGCCCAAGTTTCTGCGATTTTGCGTAAATTTTATTGGTGTATAGGATATTAATAAGGGTTGTTTTTGATCATTTTAATGTTTCAAGTTTTGATTTGTGTGATGCTGTAAAATGAATTGAAATGTTTTGAAACACATGTAAACGATTTTAACAATATTTTTGTGAGGGTTGTTGTGGGGGTCAGATCAAATTCACTGTCAAATCATATTGGGAAGGCTGACCTGGGACATTGCCAGGCAAAAAATTACATTTTGTAGATTCATATTAAAATGTATCGCAATCCCTTAATTATCAACTCCCTTTAAGGTCAGCAACTCATCCACGATTCTTCGGGTATTATGCATGTTTATGTGCGCTGGAAAAATAATTTTCATTTCATGTTTATTCATTAATTATCAGGTGACCAACTTTTTTTTTATAACATATGCCGGCTAACGATCAAGTGGGTCACCTGATGGTAAGTGATACCACCACCATCCACCGTATACCACATAAGTGATACCACATATACGCCACCACAGTACCACTAGAAGAATCATGGGCGCGTTGCCAACCTTAAAGGAAAGGGATAATTAGGGATTGGGAAGGGGAAGGGATTTGGGCTTTCGGATATCTCATTCACCGTACGAAACGCAGCAGCAAGCCACTACTTTACGTCGGTTTCCTGTAAGACAGTGGTTACGACCCGGTCGAGCCAGCCCATTCATACTGTAGACAAAATTGTCTACAACGTGGCTCTACCAGTCAGAAACCAACTTGCTTGTTTACCAGCCTAAAAAGAGAAGGAAAGCCTTAACCAAAACAGCTTCATGGTTACACGGTAACATTGTATGAATGGTTTTCAATAACTCATAAAATGGGGAAACATTTGTGTTCTCTTAAGACACGCTAGCAATTACATGAAGGGTATACGAAGAATCACGCAGGTCTCGCGCTGTTTGACATATTTTAGAGAAATCCTCCGTCTCGCTATAATGAGTGTCATATTCATTGTGTACAGTCAGCAAAACAGACAGATCATTGTCCTGTTTAAGGTCTATGGGCACTTGATGAAGACTATGCAGATTTTAGTGTGGTAGGTCGTTCGTATGCGAGAGGCCGTCTGGGTTGGTACCACCGCGCCGTCTATTTTTGTCGCCAAGCAACAGTGTTTAAGCACTGTTGTGTTTCAGTTTGAAGGGCATTGAAGCCAATGAAATTACTGGGCATTTTGAGACTTAACAGCTTATGTCTCGTGGTGACGAGCGCAGTTCAGTGCCATGCAGTGCTTTGTAATTCAAAGTTCTGTGTGGTGTTGCTTCTGTTTGTGGGCAGGCGTGGCGCTTACCACCGGGCGAGAATATGGGCCGTATAAGACGGCTCACCGTCACTCAGCGAGCTATGGAGAGGGCTGTGCTCGTGGTTTCTCTGCGTGATCAAATCAGAAATGAGGAGATCCGTAGCAGAACGAAAGTCACCGACATAGCCCAGCGGATTAGCAAGCTCAAGTGGCAGTGGGCAGGCCACATAGCTCGCAGAACCGATAACCGATGGGGCAGAAAGGTTCTGGAATGGAGGCCACGTACTGGCAAGCGCAGCGTTGGACGTCCGCCTACAAGATGGACATACCGACCTGATAAAGGTCGCAGGAAGTCGCTGGATGCAGGCCGCTTCCAACAGGTCGGTCTGGAAATCTTTGGGGGAGGCCTATGTTCAGCAGTGGACGTCCTGTGGCTGATGATGATGATAATGTACAAAATGATCTGAAGTTACTGCTTACTAGTTATAGATGCACCCAGCTAATATTGTAAAACTAACTACGGAAGCAGACATGATTACAACTTACAGTTATTTTACAGTAATGTAGTATTATATTATTATGGTTAAATAAACAATACGCATTATTTATGAAAGCAGTTTAGGAAAATATGACAGAAGATCTATAGTTTGTGCGAAGTTGTTTGGCTTTTGCTTTTGGTCGACACCAGGGAGCTAGGTGTTGTATCACTTGGTGCTTAAACACGGCATGACTACGGGAATTCATTATGTCAAACTCCTTTGGTAGATAATTATATAACATCTTAAACCTTATGGCGGGGGAGTTGCGTCCGAGGTTTGTCCTCCAAGATTTGCAATTGCGATTTAATTTATTTTCTAACTCCAGCTTTTGAATTATATACCTTTTTATTCTGGCACTGCAAAAAATTACTCTGGATATACACTGGCTGCTGGCTCTGGCTTCTGGAACGCGACTCGCCTGAATGAGCCACTATAATTTTCACCATCTGTACGATGGTCCTATCCAGTCAAGCATACTAGCATCCCCCCACCATTATCATAGACTTCAAGTACAAAATTTCAATACCATTCTTGAAATCATAATACATTTTTCCCGACCGTACGTCTGCACGATACATCCGACACACCCGAAGAGTAGCGACGTGTAAAATCTGCATTTCTTTGAGATGCACTTGTCCTCCTCCGAAGGCCCTCACCCCCCCCCCCGCCCGCGCCCCGCGCCCCCCCGTACACCCACCTCGACGCCTCTTAGATAAAGAGGGCTCTACTTTCGCACGCTTTGAGCACGACTCCCAGGTTTTGTTGTAGGCTTAGAGCTGCACACATGATGTTTAGGCTGGATGGTTGTAAGTGGATGATTTTTTTATTATCAGAGGTCGGCAAATGAACGAATAGGTTATATTCTGGTTTCTCCACAGATCACAGACGCCTACAATATCAGAAGAACTATGGACGCGTTTTCGATGTATATATATTTTTATAAGATTGAAGGACGAGACGAGCAAGTCACTCGTCTGAATGTAAGCGCCACGCCTACCCATAAACAGAAGAAACACGACACAGAATTTTTTATTATAAAGCACTGCATGCCACTGAACTACGCACGTCACTTCGAGAAATAAGATGTTAAGTCTCATAATGCCCAGTAATTTCACTGGCTTCAATGTCCTTCAACCTAACCTCCTAACCTAAACACAACAGAGTTTTGGACCTCCAGATATCTCAATCCGTACCGCACGAAACGTAGCAGTAAGAAGCTATATTACGTCGGTTTTCTGTGAGACAGTAGGAACCCGGTAGAGCTGAACCATTTATGATGTAGACAAAACTGTCTATAGAATGGCTCTGCAACTTAAACATCTTTATTTTAAACGATAGCTTTCGATAGTTACCAGCAACGCGAGAGGACGTAGGTTCGATTTCCGTACCGTCACAATTGTTTGTGTGATCCACGAATATTTGTTTCTTATCTGGATGTTGTGGGACCGCTAGTTCCTCGTAGTTCCTGATGAGCTGAGTTCCACGATACAGGTTAACTTATTGTGAGGTCAGGACTATGTGTGTGACTGTTGAGTGTATTTATTATTTAGTAATCAAGTGAATAACAAGGTAGTAGGTCCGTCGTATGCGAGAGGCCGTCTGGGTTGGTACCACCGCTTTGTCTATATCTGTCGCCAAGCAACAGTGTGTAAGTACTGTTGTGTTTCGTTTTGTAGGACATTGAAGCCAGTGAAATTACTGGGCATTATGAGACTTAACATCTTATGTCTTGGGGTGACGAGTGCAGTTCAGTGCTATGCAGTGCTTTGTAATTCAAAGTTCTGTGTGGTGTTGTTTTTATTCATGGGCGACGCTTACCATCAGACGAGCGCCTTGCTCGTCTCGTCATTCAATAAAAAAAAACAATTATAACTGAAAAATATAGTTACTATAGTCCCGAATAAAATTCCAGATACCGCACCATCCGAAACTGACAGCTCTCAGCTCAGAAGCACTAGATCTAGGTATAGCGAAGTTAGTTATGTTATGTTGTGTTCGTATGATAGAGCGTGTGAGACTACCTTCGTGTATCTATTGTCTGAATGGAATATAAGAACCTCTGTTCCTACCTCTACCTATGTTCGGAACACTAGATCTTTTTTCAATTTGTTTACAATATACTAAGAAAGCTCTGTAATGGTAGTCTTTATTAATCTCTTTTGGAGCATATGCTGATACAAAATCTCTTGGAGTTATTTTAACGTTTAAAAGCTTAAAGATAGATAACATATCTGATAGAGGTATCCCTAAAGGATCAGGCAGAGGTACAATTAGTGCTTCCACGTTACATCGTACTTTCAAAATGGAATATTTATTTTACAAGTAGGTTACCAAAGGCTTTTTCACATGTCAGTAATAGAAGTCTCTACCGAAATATCTACTGAGAAGAAGCACTAAGAAACTCAGCCGTAGGTCATTTAAATATGTCCCTTGATTTGAATACATATGATCAAGTAAAAATTTCATAGTGATGAATCTCCCAATCTAATTTCACAGATAAATATCCCACCACTGGACTATGAGGGATTATTTTAACAGAGCACGGCAAACCGACTACATTGCATCTGATGTTAAACGAAGTGCAGTCCAAAAAAACCAGCGACAAGAAACAATGAGTTTATTGGTGGTCAACAGAATCATGCCGGTCTGTACTTCACACTTCAAAGAGGGAAGAAGCAAATCGAGAAGTCTGCGATAAGATATATTAATAGTATTGATAACAGTCTGGACCGAATTTTTACGTGCCCTCCGAAGTACGGAGACGCTCAGTTGAAATACCACTAAGCGGTCACCCATCCATAGACTGACCACGCCAAATGTTGCTTAACTCTTACTAATTTACAAGGTGGCAGGTCCCTCGTATGCGAGAGGCCGTCGGTTTTGTACCACCGCTTTGTCTATTTCTGCCGCCAAGCAACAGTGTGTAAGCACTGTTGTGTTTCGGTTTGAAGGACATTGAAGCCAGTGAAATTACTGGGCATTATGAGACCTAACATCTTATGTCTCAGGGTGACGAGCGCAGTTCAGTGCCATGCAGTGCTTTGTAATTCAAAGTTCTGTGCGGTGTTACTTCTGTTCATTGGCAGGCGTGGCACTTACCATCAGGCGAGCGACTTGCTCGTCTCGTCATTCAATCAAATAAAAAAAATCTCGCTAGTCGTTTACCGATCAGTGGATGGCTATGATCGCCTTCTATCTAGATAGAAATATAAAATAACTCAATTACCTCCCAGTATGAACTGAATACTTGGAATCGAGATGTATGATGAGCCTCCTCTTGGGGGTGGTAGGTGGGGGGTGGCTCGCGACCTATTTATCCAGATACCGGCGAACTCATTTAATAAATGATAAAAACGTATTGATTTTGTGTTGAACTGTTTTATGTATATCCTGAGCGGGTATTGAATGGCTTTGTGAAATATACCGTGGTAAAGCATGAGACAGGCTTATATATAGCCTCCGTAGCGTAGCGGGCGATTAGCCCGTTGTGAAGCGAGTGGCCGCGAGTTCGAGCCCCGAAACAAATATTTGTTTCGGGGTCTGGGTGTTATGAAACCACAAAGTCTCTCGTAGTTCCTGACGACACAAGATTCGTATCTTACTGTGGGGTCAGGGCTATGTGTGTGACTGTTAGGTGTATTTATTTATTTAAATATGATTATAATATGTTCCTACTATTGAAACCAATCCAATTTCTAGTATAGCCTCATCAATACTGGATGTAATTATCATTAATGTATTTTAAACTAAAAGGCACAGCAGCACTAAAAAGATTCCAGCGAAAAACACTGCATCTGCTAATGCTGCCTTGAATAATCCTGCCATTAAAGCACAGTTAGCTATGTATACAAAAAAAATTGTATGACTGTCTGAAGAGGCATTGGGCTAGGCGCATGTCTCTTCTGTCTGTACTTGTTATTTAACGGTCTTTATATTCACAGAAAACTGAAGTATAAAGCCACGCTGTAGATAGTTTTGTCTACAGCATGAATGGGCTGGCTCGAACGGGTCGTTACCACTGTCTCACAGAAAACCGACGTAAAGTAGCGGATTGCTGCTGCGTTTCGTACGGTCAGTGAGATATCCGGAGGCCTAAATCGTCCTCCCCTTCCTAATCCCTAATTATCCCTTTCCTTTAAGGTCGGCAACGCGCCTATGATTTTTCTGGTGGTGGGCGTACATGGGCGGTGGAGATCACTTACCATCAGGTGACCCACTTGCTCGTTTGCCGACCTACGCCATAAAAAAAATATATTGTATAAGTTTTGAAAGATATAACCACTTATTGCAATAACTGGTATTTGATTTTTATCCCAGAAGGGGTCGGCAGAGGTACAACTAGTGCTGCTTTCAATAGTTTCCGTAATTTCCGCCCCATGTGTGTATGATAAGGTGGTAGTTCCTTCAAATGAAGGCCGTCTGGGTTCACCGTTTATACTACCGCTTTGTCTATTACTACCATCAAGCAGTGTGTAATCTCTGCTGTATTTCTGTTATAAGAATATTTAAGACAATGAAATTATTGAGAATTATGAGATTTAAAAAGTTATTTCTCGAGGGGAGGTTCGCAGTCTAGTTCCATGCAGTACTATGTAATCGAAAGTCATGTGTGCTGTTGTGTTTTTTATGGACACGCATAGCGCTTACTATCATGCGAGTAACCTGCTCTTTTTGTTTTTTTTTTAAATATACATAATGAGTCAAGCAAGGCACTCGCCTGATGGTAAGCGCTACGCCTGCCCATAAGCAGAAGCTACACCACACAGAACTTTCAATTACAAAGCATTGCATGACATTGAACTGCGCTCGTCACCCTGAGACAATATGTTAAGTCTCATAATGCTCAATAATTTCACTGGCTTCAATGTCCCCAAACCGAAACACTTGCTTGCTTGGCGGCAGAAATAAACAAAGCGGTGGTACCAACCAAGACGGCCTCTCGCATACGAGGGACCTACCACCTTGTAAACAAAGCTTATAAAAAAATGCGTTTTGATTTTTCGCTTGTTTTTCAAGCTATTAGAATTCATAAGAGATGTTTCCACCATTATACAATTTCTAGTAAAGCAATGAAAATATTCCACAATCTATATATCCTAGAGGTTGGACTGGGAAATAAAAATAAAAAGTTTATGTGGGCCGAGACAAATCCCAAGGGATCTCCTCCTACTTGTTACATTCACCAGATAAAGGAATAACAAATATTTGTTTGTGAAATAGGGTAGTTTCTTATGTTGAATTGTATATTTTCACAGTCTCCGCGGCGCAGCTGGCGAGTAGCCGGCTGTGAAGCGAGAGACCGCGGGTTCGATCCCCGCACCGAGACAAATGTTTGTGTGATCCACATTTCACCACTCCACCAAAAGTCTCTCGTAGTTCCTGATACCCACGACACAAGACTCTTATCTTACTGTGGGGTCAGGACTATGTATACTATTGGGTGTATTTATTATTATTTTATACGCAACAATAATATGAAGAAGAAAATCTTCAAATGCAGTCATAAATAGTTGAAAAATGAGCCCGCAATGATAATTTTAAAGATACTTCTTCTTAAACACTTATCCCACTCGCAGTGGGGTCGCCGCAATATGCTTTTCAACACATGTTTCACAAGGATTTGGCTGGGAGTTTTTAAATATGGCCTGCCTGACGTCAATCTGTTTTGGGGAAAAGCACCCAGACCCGAAACAAATATTTGTGGATCACACAAACATTTGCCTTGGTGCGGGAATCGAACCCACGACCCCACACTTCGCAGCCGTACTCGCCCATAAGGGCTGTCGAGTAGTTATGAAATTGAAACATCAAAAACCCACTGAAAGGTCCTTTATATTTCACGAAATCATAAAAATGACCCAACGACTACCTTAGAAATACGCGAAAAATATTAAAGAATACATTGCTTAAGCACGCGGAGTTCAACGTCCATATTCGTAGAAGTCCATTAACCAAAACATATCAAACACAAACCCGTAAAATTAAGCGCGACAATTCTAAAACATCGAAACGGTCTGAAAAGAATTAATTACAACATTTCACCATTCCGCCAACATCGAAAGCGACCGCAAATAATACACGCACACAACCACACACACACACATACAAACACCTATATATACAAAAACATCTAAAATGCTCACATAAAATTTCATATATAAAAATGTCAATAAAGCGCACACATTGAAAACACACACACGTATAAAACCGTTCAGTGCACCCACACTGAGGCAGTTTTTTCCAGCTGTCTGTGTGTGGGGGGTCCTGTGGGGGGTCCTGGGGAGCCCTGGGGGAGGGGTAGCATACATTTTCAGGAAGGCACCAGCGTCACAGGGCGTCTTTCAACGTTTCGAAGCCGCACACATCGCCGGCTATCGGCGAGACGAAGGAGCAAAGAGTGATGGTAGAGCAGGACTGTGTACAGAGATTTCATAGGAATTATGTGTTGGAATTTTATTGTATTAAATATTGATAATGATTTAAGTGAGGTGGGTTACTTGCAAGACTTAAAATATTTGTATGTGTTAATTTTTCAAACCTAGTGCGGCTAGAATTGCATATTATTTGTTAAAAGAAAGCAAAAAGATTGTATTAATCATTGGTAGGCAGCGGCTTGGCTGTGCCCCTGTCATTGCCGATGTCCATGAGCGGCGGTGACCGCTTACCATCAGGCGGGCCGCTTGCTCGTCTGCCTATCAAGGCAAAAAAAAAATTGAAAATTGGAATATGTGTCTTACTGTATCCTCACCATATACAATTCATTTGAGAACTATGATGGAGTGGAGAGATTTCGAATCCCTGATCTTTCATGTTATTACACAAAGTTTCCTAATCCTTCTTTCTTCCACCTACCCTTATCCCACTCGTAGTAGGGTCATTGTAACATTCTTTTGAACTCATTTTACAGAAATATGACATATCATCGTAATCGTATTGACGTCAACCCTTGGTAGGAGAAAACACCCAGACTCGAAACTTATATTGGTGGAACACACAAGCAGTTTATCTCGGTTCGGAAATCGAACCCGCGGCCATTCGCTTTGCAGCCGGCTACTCACCTACTGCGCCGCAGACGCTTTCATAAAGTTTTCTAATAATATTCCTAAAAGATTTTTTTAACTTAACCCAATCTTCCTGCACTTTTGTTACAACCAATCCCGATAGTCTCTGTTCACACTACACCCCACTACTCTATGCAATCGGGCGGCCAGATCACCAGGGCGGGGGGAGATTCGGGTGTGAGGCGCGCTCCGTGTGTGTTCGGAAAAATGCCTTATGATCCCGGCCAGCCAACCCAGCGCTACCCGTTAGGTTTTTAAGTTTTTTCTTCGCGCTAACCTATGGGCGTGGGAATTTGTGAATCCCACTGCCAGTTTGTGGGGTTTTTAAAGTGGGTTTCGATAAATCAAGTCAATTATTATTATTGGATTTCGAAATTCGAATTCATAAGGTAATGGCAGTTACATTATACTGTTGTTGTTTGAATTTCGAACAAATCATCATTGTGATAGCGTATATATAAGCGCCATTTACACGGGAAGTTTTCGTACCGCATAAAGAAGGATATAATGGAAAACTCTAGTTTTCGAGGCCGCATCATACAATTTTCGCTGTCAAATTGCATGACGCGGTCTTGTAAACGAGAGATTTATGTTATATTGCCGCCTCTGTCGTGCGGTAACCTCTCAGCGTCTAATCAGGCTTTAATGTGGTAGTAGTAATCAATAAATAAATGAAATCTTATCATAGTACCTGGTCCTCGTTAGCTGCAAAGCCAAGGTTTTCAACAAGTAACAGTGTACATTTACGATAGGATAGGGTGCTGCTGGTGGGATATTCATATCCGCCCGGATAGCGACCACCGTACAATTGTTGTGTTAAAATCTGCCATAGTGACCCACACACCTTGTGTGGCTCACGTTCTAGGATCAGCCAGTGTATAACCGCTTCTCCCGAGGGGCTTGCGACGTGACTTGATGGTTGGTTGGGGCGGATATAGGGATACATATTTGTATCCCTGTGCCTGCATCGGTCACCCGCCTGTCGAAGAGTGGAGTGTGAAGAAGCATTTATACAGGCCGGCATGATTCTGGAAACCACCGATAAACTCATTGTTTGTTGGTGGTTACTGGTTTTGACTGCACTGCGGTTACCTAAAATTCAGAAATCTCAGGTTCTACTCTCGCATAAGAAATTACCCGCAAATATTTACTCCAGACCTGGATTTTGCGTTGTCAATTCTCGTAGCTTTTATGACGTTTGACATTATTATAAGATCTGCTCTATTTAATGCTATTGAAGTGCCAGTACATACGATACTAGACTAAATAAATAAATACACCCAACAGTCACACACATTGTCCTGACCCCACCGTAAGATACGAGTCTTGTGTCGTAGGTATCAGGAACAACGAGAGACTTTCGGTCTCATACGTACTTTGCTTTACATACCTGTAAACTCATAGAATTCTCTCTCCAATTCCAACAAAAGTTCGAACTAAACTCTAAACCCACACAGAAGCAATAAATATACAGTAAAAAAAACTCACACCTAGTATACTGTTGATATCTGCAGCTCCCCTCCCTCCCACAGGGTGGTGGGAGGCGACAAGGACTCGGGGCAGGTGCTATGTATTGGTGCAATCTGGACTCGGTTGTGTTATTAGTTTCAGCATTTTGGGTTAAACTTACATTCTGTAATAAATATGAGGTGAAATGAATAGGAAACCGTTTCTTGGTGTTCCTGGTCGTTTTTATAACATAGATCGGCAAATGAGCAAGTGGGTCACTTGGTGGTAAGTGATCCCCATCGTCAATATACGCCCACAATAGCAGAAGAATCATGGGCGCGTTGCCGATCTTAAAGGGAAGAGATGATTAGGGATTGGAAAGGGGAGGTGGATTTGGGCTTCCGGATATCTCACTCACCAACGCAGCAGCAAGCCGCTACTTTACGTCGGTTCTCTGCGAGACAGTGGTAACGACACAGTCGAGCCGGCCCATTCATGCTGTAGACAAAACTGTCTACAGCGTGGCTCTACTACTCGATAAAACGTTTTGACGAACTGCTGAAGATTTCTCACTGTTAAAGTATATTATGAGTTTTCTTAGGTTCTTTTCTTACTGAATACAGTTTCTGAGAGTTAAATCCGCCTTTCCCTTCCCGATCTCAACTATGTGGTAACGCACCTATGATTCCTGGTATTTTAGATGTTTATGGACGGATAAAATCAACTATTAAGTAATCCTATTTGATCGTAAGTTGGGCTTTGTTATAAAAAAAAACGGTGAGGTTTATCTCGAAATAAATAAATAATAAAAAGTACTTTACTCTGTTCAGGTAATTTCACTCTAGTCTAATTAATGTTATTCGTAAGTAATTGACATTTAAATGATGAAATTATCATTATTTTAAATTTCCTCTAAATTTACCCCACATACCATTATTTTATTTTTTATTTATGGCTCTTGCAGTACTATGCATTTAGCCAGTGTCAAGTACAATTCATTCTCAAGTTATTTTTACAAGAACGATGAAACACGGGTGCGGTCGATTTCAAGGTCTTGTCGGAGTTTTGGTGTTAACTCCTTTCAGTACGATGCTTAATTCACTTATTTCAATGTTTCTATACACTGTTCATCACCGTCAATGTTTATTGAACAAATTCACACCACTTTTATACAACAAACACAACTCTAAACCAGTTTATGAAATAAATTAAAATAAGCGATAAACTGCACTGTCAGAATTCCCGCCAAAACTCCCCCCACATACCATCAAGACTTACCAAATCCCCCAGAATAGAATCGCCACACAAATGGTATTATCAGAAACAATCCCTCCCCCGACAATTGCAACTGCACAGACGAAAGGTGGCCGAAGGCTTCCCGAACCCGAACGTTTAAGTTTCGTGTGTCCGTTATAAATTCCGAGCGAGCGTTCTATATTCAAATTGGCCGACGCTATTGGCCGCCGTTGGGTGGTATTTTACATCCGTGGATAGGAAGAATCGTGGAAGAGTGTTCAGGATTTGGTCGGTTTTTTGGAATTTGATTATAAGGTGTGTTGTGCGACTGTCCTAATGTTAAATATCGATGTTTTTTTTCTAAGAGTTGTAAAGCCATGCTGCAGATAGTTTTATCTCACTATAAATTAGACAGCTGGACTGAGTTATTACAACTACTAGTCACCAAAAAAAAACGGAATCGCAGCTTGCTGTTGTGTTTCTTACAGTGTGCTGAGATATCCGAAGGCCTAAGTTTTCTCCTTTCCAATTACTTATATTAATTACATTATAAAATCATCGCTTTCCTGAAACGTTGTCAACGCATCCACGCATCCTATGGTATAAAAAACAACTTTCTTAGATCAAGTCGGAGATACTTGAGAAAGGCAAGGTCAGAAGTACCCTAAACCAACGTGTATGTACGAACCTATGAAGTGTATGGGATTAGTTAAAAATTATGAGTCTCACACGACAACATGCAATACAATTTCTCATTAGCTGGAAATTGTAAAACTCTTAGAATCAGACTCCCAGAATGTAAACAGTAGCCGCTATCCCCATTTTATGAACTCTATAAAGAACTACCAACCCGCCGCTTTGATTTTATTTAAAAACAAGGTGAGAATAAGTTTTAGTTAACCGTCTGCGGTGGCGGGAGTTTTATTGAAAAATGTTGGAAAATTAAACTCCCTTTATGTTTGTAATGGTTTGTTGCCGGTTATATGAGGTCGGCCATTGACATTTGGACATAGTTCTTTATTTGTTCATTAATTATTCAAGTGATACTTTAGTTTTTTTAAGCATAGGTAAACGAGCAAATGCTTCACCTGATAAGTGATCTCCACAATAATAAATAAATAAATAAATAAATAAATAAATAAATACACCCAACAGTCACACACATAGTCCTGACCCTACAGTAAGATACGAGTCTTGTGTCGTGGGTATCAGGAACTACGAAAGACTTTCGGTCTCACAACACCCAGACCCCGAGACAAACATTTGTGGATCACATAAACATTTGTCTCGGTGCGGGGATCGAACCCGCGGCCTCTCGCTTCACAGCCGGCTACTCGCCCGCTGCGCCACGGAGGCTGTCACATGTGTGTCTGCCATAAATGCCCACAATACCCTATGATCTACAAGGTGGTAGGTCCCTCGTCTGCGAGAGGCTATCTGGATTGGTATCACCGGTTTGTCTATTTCTGCCGCCAAGAAACTATGTGTTAGCACAATGTGTTTCGGTTTGAAGGATATTGAAGCCAGTGAAATTACTGGGCATTATGAGACTTAACATCTTATGTCTCGGGGTGACGAGCGCAGTTCAATGCCATGCAGTGCTTTGTAATTTAACGTTCGTTGAATATGAAATTAATTTTTATGATTCTTTGCTTTTTTACAGTATTATAGCCGTAGTGCGGGTTAATTCGATAGCTATAATTTTTATTGGATATAAACCACAGATTTACAAATCATATCTCTGCTTTCTCCTTTGGGGATACAGGTATATGATAATAAAAAAATATACGAAAACATAAATTCATGTATATTTCAGATACAAGCAGACATACTAATAATTCAAATGTATATGGTAAAATAGAAAATTTTCAAATAACATCCAATATGGAAACCGAATTCCTGTAAAATATAAATGCGAGCGCCATCTGCGAGGGATTTTTCGTGGCACATCACTATTAAATGTGAAATATTATATCGGGAGCGCATACCGATAGTGTTGGGAACATCAACGATGTCGATAAAAAATTACACTAATTATTATAATATTTTTTATCGACAGCATGAATACAGTTACGTTGTGTGCAGTGAGTGAGATATCTGGACGCCCAAAACCTCCCTTTCTTAATCACAAACTACCCTTTCCTTTTTAAATTCCTTAAATACCCTTCACTTTAAGGCTGGCAATACATCTATGATTCCTGTGGATTGTGGTGTGGTGTATTCATGGGCAGTAGGGACCACTTACTATCAGGAGACCTATTTGCTTAAAAAATCTTTCTAACATCGCAGTCTCTTGTCTCGGTCACGCTTCTCTAAAAACGGCTATTCAAAGCCAATTTATCTATAAAATGAAGACTAGCCCTTATGCGACTCTTTTTATGTCATTCATATAGGAGAAACATGTATGAAGCCAACGCATTTCCAATACAATCCACTAGAGGCGCTGAGTTAAACTACGAGTACCGGTGGCTGTAAACGACTATTTCACACATCATTCGCCCACTCAATAAAATCATTGCTAATACCCAAGATAGAGTTTATTTTTACCCGAGAACGCAAAGTGACTGCACTACACCTGATGGTAAGCGCAGTGCAGTCCAAAAAACCACCGACAAACAATGAGTTGATCGGTGGTCACCAGTGGTCTGTGTACATGCTTCACACTCCGAAGAGGGAAGCAGCAAATCGAGAGGTTTGCGACGAGACAAGCGGATGGCCGCCCCAATCAACCATTAAGTCATGCCCCAAGTGAGAAGAAACGGATATACACTGGCTGATCCTGGAACGCGATCCACACAAGGTGTGGACACTATGGCAGGCTTTAATACCATGTGTACGGTGGTCGCTATCCGGGCGGATATGAATATCCTACCACCAGCAAACTGATGTGGTACTGTATGGACATGTTATTTTTTATAGCATAGGCCGGCAAACGAGCAAGTGGGACATCTCATGGTAAGCGATCTCCACCGCCCATGTACGCCCACCACCAGAAGAATCATGGGCGCATTGCCAACCAGAAAGGAAAGGGATAATTAGGTATTGGCAAGGGGAGGGGAATTTGGGCCTCCGGATATCTCACTCACCGTACGAAACGCAGCCGCAAGCCGCTACTTTACGTCGGTTTTCTGTGAGACAGTGGTCGAGCCGGCTCCTTTCATGCTGTAGACAAAACTGTCTACAGCGTAGCTCTAACAAAACTAAATGAACTGACTGTTTAATGCAATAGCATTTTATCGACACGTCCCGTCCGTAGCGGATGCAATGTTTCACCGGGTTCGAGTGGGAGAGACGTGCATATCGAGCATGTTCTGCACTCACGTCTGGTAAACCCGGGGACGCACCAGGAACAACCCTCAGTACTGTACTCAGAGACCTTCGTAAACGTTGTCGATTAAACATTTCTTAAACTAGTATTGACTACTTGAAAAAGATGGCGGGTAGCGGATGGATGCGGGTTGCCCAAGACGGTTGGCGCTCACTTGGGGAGGCTTACGTTCAGCAGTGGACGGCAATAAGCTGAGATGATGATGATGATGAAACTAGTATTTCTGAGTTGTAGAGTCACGCTGTAGACAGTTTTGTCTACAGCGTAAACAAGCTCGACTGGGTCGTTACCACTGTCTCAAAGAAAACCGACGTAAAGTAGCGGCTTGCTGCTGCTTTTCATACGGTGAAAGAGATATCCGAAGGCACAAGTTTCGCTCCCCTTCCCAATCCCTAATTATCTCTTCCTTTAAGGTCGGCAATGCGCCCATGATTCAGGTATCATCGACCGGACATGGGCGGTGGAGATCACTTAGTCACGTCGTTGACGTCAGGTGTAGTGTACTTTGCCGTGCTCGAATAAAAAAATACAAATCTATTTGACATTATCGGGACTGGCGCACGACTAGCTGTCAAACTGTAGGTTGTTGACAGACTAAAATTAGATCAAAATTTATATTCACACAAAAATATGTTGGTCCCAGTGTACCACCAACTTTCGTACGATGGGTCCAACGGTAGAGCGAATATTCAGCAATGGCAGCCGATCTCATAATGACGTCACTCGCGTTTATATACTAATGATTATATTGAAGCGGACTATGCTGGGAAACTGGCTGAAATAAGTCTGTAACTACATTCAGTACTACGATTCAAATTAAGAACTTCGGAAATGTTCGTTTTTCGAATTGGAAAGAGTTGTAATGAATGTCTGGTCTTCCGGATTCAGCCAGTAACTCAAGAGAAAATTAAGTATTTTATCTAATAAAAAAATAGTTTTTTTTCACCGATTATGCCAAGTGACTGCACTACACCTGATGGTAAGCGTAGTGCAGTCCAAAAAACCAGCGACCACCAACAAACAATGAGTTTATCAATGGTCACCAGAGCCATGCCGACCTGTATAAATGATCCTTCCCTCTTCGGGAAGATTGAAGCAAATTGATGGGCCTGCGACAGGGCAGGCGGATGACCGATGCAGGCACAGTAATACAAGGATATACCCTATACCCACCCCAACCAACCATCATGTCATGTTGCAAGCCCCTCGGGAGAACCGGATATACACTGGTTAATCCTGGAACGCGATCCAAACAAGGCGTGTGAATCACTATGACAGGTTTTAACACCATGTGTACGGTGGTCGCTATCCAGGCGGATATGAATATCCTACCACCAGCATAATTATCATTAATTAAATATCGGATAGCCGAAGTATATAATTTTAAACTTAGTATCGTACGAGTATTTAAAGGCAATTTGGATTTGTTTTTTTTTACTACAGAATAACGAGGCCATGTTTGCTTGATGATAAGCGTCACACCTCCCCATAAACAGAGGCAACTCAGAAAATTGAATAACAAAGTGCTACATGACAGTGGACTACACTCATAATACCGAGGCCTAAAAAGTATCGTAGTGCCCCTACCGGATATCTCATTAACAGTACGAGACGCAACCGCAAATTGCTACTTTACGTCGGTTTCCTGCAAGACAGTGGTATCAACCCGGTCGAGCCGACAGAGCGTGGCTCTACCACTTATTTTCTCTTTGTTCCAGTCACAAGCGTATCCAGGAGCCAACACAAATGTAGTTTACAACATCTATCTTCAGGCAGTGGCGGAAAAAACCCCCCCGTACGTCCGCGGCTATCTGTACCGGAAACGACCGGAAATGCGGAAGAATATTTTTCCACGTAAAATATAAACGCGGCGAGTGGAGCCGGGCGTTGTGTATAGCTTATGAAAATGTCGCTGCTAGTGTTTTTTATAAAATACTAGCATTTGCTCGCGGCTCCGCCCGAGTAAAATTCTGCACCGTTATATTATCGATATCGCCTATGTTCATCCGAGATAATGTTGCTTTCTAACGGCAAAATATTTTTTAAAATTGGTCCAGTAGTTTTTAAGTTTATTTGTTACATACAAACTTTCCCCTTTATAATATTAGTGTAGATCAAATGAATATTAATATGACAAAATTATCACAGTATGAGTTATAGTTCGTTAATTGTTAATTTTCACGTAAAATTACTAATGTTGAATTTTCTGTGAAGGCGGAAAAGACGATGTGTGGTGTGAAGGCAAATAGTAGTACTTTAGACATTTGGTACTAATTTGCCTATTAATGGACATATATTCAATAGGATACAACTTCCATTCCATACAAAGAATAAAGTACAGGAAGAATAAAACCGTTACAACCGTATCAAAATATTTTCGTTCGAAATTCGTAATCCTTCTAAATTTAAAACCACGGTTGATTGCCCCATCGCTCGTGTCATCAGACTGATATCGCTTTCAGTTTTACGATCAACATAAATATGAGCCAGTCACATTTTAATAAGTTCTTATTTTGAATGTATTCGTGTCGCGTTCGAAGTTTAATTTTGAAGTTCTAAATTTAAATCGACATGCGTTTGACCGATGAACGATGGGGGACGATATGAACATGTTCTTTTATTTATTTACCAAAGTATAAATAAATATCAAATGAGATATTTTCTGTCTATGATACGTTATGAGTCTGTTTAAGCCAATATTTGAACGTCGAATATTTGAACGTTGCGTTCTAAATATAAACTAATATACGATTAACCGAACCGACAGCAGACCGGTGGGTACATTAATATTCATACAGTTCAACAACTAAATCTAGGTGTAATAGATGCATTTATTGTAATGCACAATAAACAGACACATTGATTGAGCATTCTTATTGAAACGACTGTAGCGTCTTATTCACCTTGTAACTGTGTACTAATAACAATGACATTGTAATAATAGACTAGGAATGTATGAAAACGATTTTAATATCTTTCAACCGGCTTAAAAGAGGTTCTCAATTTGGTGCGTTTGTTTTTTATGTATGTTACGAGGTATCTCTATCAAATGTGGACCGAGTTTGATGATGGTTTCTGTATTCGACGGAGCTTACTCTAAAGGTGATCCTATAAATGATGGTTGGTTAAGGTCTGATGAATTATGGGGAACATGGGAAATTGCTCAATGAATGTAATCATTGCAAACGCGTTGTAATTCGGGTTTTAAAATATGTTTGTTCGTATTATTTATTATATTACTGTATTTATTTCATTTCATTTTCATAATAGTATACCTATAACGATTCTGCTTTTAACAGTTAATAATTAACTAATTAAATGGATATATATACCTTTATACTTCACCAAACGTTTGTACTCTCGCAGCTAGCAATTCAATTTTTCACTCACCTGTAATTAATGACGCATGCGAACCGATGCCAAGTCATAATAAATCAGTTCTAAAACATGAATAGAAACATATACTCCATTGAAATGTTACATTTGGGGTTGCGTTTCTTAGAGGAGTCAATTTTATTTTTTTGATGTGTAGGGGGGGTAAGTGTAAAGCTAAAATCAAGTTTGTGGGGTCGCCACCCTTGTCCCACGGCCGCCATCTTGAAAATAGGGGTTGAAACGGTTTTTACGATATATCTCTTAAACTATTTATCTGATAAAAAAAATTGTTAACGTATTTTGTTGCTAATTAAATTCTCTATAACTTTGGTCCAGTAACTTTTTGTCGTAAAACTATAAATAAAAAAGTTATAAGTGAAAATGTAATAAAGAAAAAAATAAAGATGATAATTCTCTTGACAGCCTAAGATACAAACAATTCGCCAAGGCAGTGACAAAAAGTACATTTAATTTATCTTCACTTCCTCCAACACAAGACACAGCTCGCTTTCATACTTTCCGAGTCTACCATCAGGTCCAGTCGTGGCTTGGTAATAATAATGATCCTGAAGACTGGGGCTGGAAAAAATGTGGAAAATTATTGATGCCAGTGCAGAGCTCTAAACCTCCAGCACCCCCTGAGCTTCTTAAATTGATCTTTTGTAAATGCAAAGGAAACTGTGGAGCGATGTGTGGATGTCGAAAAGCAGGGCTAAAATGTTCCGCAGTGTGCTTCCATTGTTCTGGAGAACTGTGTTCTGTGTCTTGTGTTGGAGGAAGTACTTTTTGTCACTGCCTTGGCGAATTGTTTGTATCTTAGGCTGTCAAGAGAATTATCATCTTTATTTTTTTCTTTATTACATTTTCACTTATAACTTTTTTATTTATAGTTTTACGACAAAAAGTTACTGGACCAAAGTTATAGAGAATTTAATTAGCAACAAAAAACGTTAACAATTTTTTTTTATCAGATAAATAGTTTAAGAGATATATCGTAAAAACCGTTTCAACCCCTATTTTCAAGATGGCGGCCGTGGGACAAGGGTGGCGAGTTTGTGGCGACCCCACAAACTTGATTTTAGCTTTACACTACACATCAAAAAAATAAAATTGACTCCTCTAAGAAACGCAAGGTGAGGCCTAAAAAATGTAACATTTCAATGGATTAATATTAAATTATTAGGACGGCAGCGTACATTAATGTGACACAATAAAACATGTTCTCAATTCAAAACGTATGGCGTTCGAATATCACGTTCTAAATTTAAATCGAGCCGTCTAATCGAACCGATAACTACCTACGGTCTACGTCTATCGAATGTTAAATACCTATCGAAGGCGGTTTCAGAACGCACACACGTTCAAATTCAAACGTCGAACGTGGTAAATATCGGTTCGAGTGTGCGCCGTTGTGCCCAATCGCGCAGAACCGATCAGCCAATCGCGTGTCGCCGTCGGTACTCGATATCGCTCGGCTATTTTAGCGTGACCTTCGATTGAGTTCGGCGTTTTGGTGCGTGGTGTGCATCGCGGGCGGGTGGCAGGGGGGCGGGGGAGGTCAGTCAACGATGGCGTGGTAAAGCCGAAGGTTCGATATGCCATTGGCTATGGGTGGCGTGATACGTCACGTAGATTTTCCCGGCGCTTTTTTCGCTCGTAGACGGTGCGTTTACGGATATAGGTGTGATCTGAAGCGCGCTATTGGTAAATGGTTTTTCTACGGCCAGTTTGCGGAGGTTGTTACATTTTTAGATGCAAGCTAGTAGGCAGTATAATGTTACGAAAGTTTATGATTGCGTGAGATCGTTCGTAAAATATTATTTTCTGTTTTATGTGGTCGTGTTTTGGTTTATAGATTGTTCTGTTTTAATCACGTCATTGGTTTAGTGGCAGCGTATTAAGGCTGAGAACCGTGGCGTACTGGGTTCAATTACCAGGACGGGCGAACACGACTTGTGCCCTGTATGGCAATAGGCCCCCGTCACATCATGGGACGAAAAATAAGTTCGGCGACATGTGGGTATACTGGTTACACCTCTGCCTACCCCTTCGAGGATTACAGGCACATACATGTATAAACGAAATATTATAAATATGAAAGTTTTAATGTTTGTTAATTTGGATGTTTATTAATCAATTGCCCACTAACGGCTGAACGAATTTTGATGAAATTTGGCACAAAGATAGATCAAAACCAGGATCAGAACGTAGGCTCCTTTTCATCCCGAGAAAGACTCACACCAACAGAGCCCTGAGCAGAACATTATAATATCAACACAGGTACACGTTTAATAAGGAAACTATGTGCCGGATCTCAACCCCCACTCAACTCAAACTATTGCAAAAAAGTGGAGGCACTCAGTATTTCTATCGGAGCGTCCGATACCTCCCAACCTCCCCCCTCCTCCCTCCATCACCCACACACCCACCGACGGAGTGTTAAAAAGCAATCTCCTTAATGGAATTTCAATTTCCACAGCGAAGTTAACTAGAAATGCAACTAGCGACACCGTTCTATTGCATTGGAGAATTTGTTGGTGTTTTTAATACTAAATTCATGTATACATGTTAGAGAAAGATGCGAACATAAATTTAGGAGGTATTTTTTGAGTGGTAGAGCCACGCTGTAGACAGTTTTGTCTGCAGCATGAATGGGCTGGCTCGACCGGGTCGTTATCACTGTCTCACAGAAAACCGACGTAAAGTAGCGGCTTGCTGCTGCGTTTCGTACGGTGAGTGAGATATCCGGAAGCCCAAATCCCCTCTTCCCTTTCCCTAATTATCCCTTTCCTTTATGGTCGGCAACGCGCCCATGATTCTTCTAGTAGTGGGCGTACATGGGCGGTGTAGATCACTTACCATCAGGTGACCCACATGCCCGTTTGCCGGCCTATGCTATAAAAAAAAAAATCAGCCCCAAGAGAATACACCACTGACATTTCTAAGTTACGAGTATATTAATTGTTAATTATCGCTTGCTTTAACGGTGAAGGAATCTTCGTGAGGAAACCTACATACCTGAGAACTCGATAAGATTTTTCGAAGGTATGTGAAGTCTGCCAACCCGCATTAGGCCAGCGTGGTGGACTGAGGCCTTATCCCTCTCTTTCAGTAGAGGAGGCCCGTGCCCAGCAGTGGGACGTATATAATAGAGGGCTAGTAAAAGAAATACACCTGACAGTTTTGCTGGTGGTAGGATTCATATCCGCCCGGATAGCGACCACCATACACATTGCGCTTTTTTTTTTTTTTGTGGGGCTCTATGCCCCACTCTCGTCCCTCTGATATTATTTTTCAGAGTTATTACCCATCTATAAAATTCTCAACATTTTTTATTATAAAAACCCCGTAATAATGCAAGAGTAAAAAACACATACACATTGTGTTAAAACCTGTCATAATGACCCACACACCCTATGTGGATCGCGTTCCAGGATCAGCCAGTGTATATCTAATTTTTCCGAGGGACTTGCGACATGACTTGATCCTTGCATCCCTGTGCCTGCATCGGTCATCCGCCTGTCCCGTCGCAAACCCCTCGATTTGCTTCTTCCCTCTTTGTGTGTGAAGAAGCATTTATACAGGCCGGCATGATTCTTATTCGATAAACTCATTATTTTTTTGTATGGTTTTTTGGACTTACCATCAGGTGTAGTGCAGTCACTTTGCCGTGCACGAATAAAAAAAAGCCTGACCCCACCCTAAGTTAACTTGCATCGTTAGTAATAGGAACAACGTGGGACCTACTTTATATACAACAGATGTATGGCAGAATAGGTGGCTGTTTTTTTAATGACTTTACCGGCAAACGAGCAAGAGGGTTACCTGATGGTAAGTGATCTTCCACCGCCCACAATACTAGAAGTATCATAGTCGCGATGCGTGAACCTAAAAGGAAGTGATGATTGCACTGGGAAGGGGAGGGGGATTCGGGATCGCCATACAGGGTACGATTCCAGACTCTGGGCTGATACTGAGTATTTCATGATAGAAAAACCCAATATCACTTTTACCCGACCCGGGAATCGAATTCAAGACCTCAGCATAGCAGGCATATGCAATACAGCTGCGCCACCGAGGAAGTCGCATACAGGAATATTTATTTACTAGTATTTAATATCTGAACCTGGCAGGGTGTAAAAGGAAAAATCTATATCAAGGCGACGGGAGGCAGGGGTGGGGGGTGGCTATAGATGCCGTCGTAAGTTCCAGATGGAGGGATGTGCTCCTCTACTATCACGCTTTTTCGTCTTGTACCTTTTAGTGAAAGATTTCATATATACCAGGATCTGAAGTGACAGGGGTGTCAATGTGGTACATTTTGTCACTGGAAAGGCAAACATACTAAAGGATTAATAAGTGAACTCTATGGTAGAGCATTTTGAAGTTGTTTTTTTTAGACAATTCATATACATTTAGCTACTGGATAATTTTCAGTAAAATTTGATTTCTTTTTCCTAATATTACGAATTTTTATCGTGAAAAAGCTTTAAAAAGCTCTACCGTAAAGTTCATGTATTGGCGCTTTAGTATTTTTACCTTTCCAGTAACGATGTGATTTACCTGGATGTGATTGTTTTTGGATGGTATTTTGCTGGTGGTAGGATATTCATTTTCGCCCGGATAGCGATCACCGTACACATGGTATTAAACCTGCCATAGTGATCCACACACTTTGCTTCTTCTTTCCGAAGAGGGATACAGGCCGGCATGATTCTGGTGATAATTAACTCATTGTTTGTCGGTGGTAACTAGATTTTTTTACACTACGCTTACCATCAGGTGTAGTGCGGTCACTTTGCCGTGCTCGGATAAAAAAAGGATAATTATTAATGCCAATAATTGCAGTCAGCTGTTCCATCAACACGTGACGAAGTAGACATGCAGTAGGCATCACTTTGTTGTATGGACGCGGGAACAAGCATTTATACAGGCCGCCATGATTCTGGTGTTGATGAACTCATTGTTTGTCGGTGGTCACTTGTTTTTTGGACACTACGATTACCAGGTGTAGTGTCGGATAGAAAAGGATCATTATTAATGCCAATAATTGCAGTCAGCTGTTCCATCAACACGTGACGAGGTAGTAGACATGCAGTACGCATCACTTTATCGCATCGACGCGAGCCGTGGCGCGTCTGTGTGAGAGTATATTTGTACCGCCTGCACTCTGATGTCGGTGGAGTGTTAGTTATGGCGGGAGGGGCGGATTCAGAATAACACAAACTAGGATTTCTCAGAAAGTTATAGTAAAGATATTTATGCTGGTGGGAGGATACTTGTATCCGGCCGGATAGCGACCACCGTACACTGGTGCTAAACCTGCCATAGTGGCCCACCTTGCGTGGGTCGCGTTCCAGGGTCAGCCAGTGTATATCCGGTTCTCCCCAGGGGGCTTGCCCCCTGATCCTATCCCTTTTCCCATCCCTTTTTCCTTGCCCTCTCCCTTGGCCCTTTGGCAGGCCGGCATGATCTTGCCGACCTACGATGGACACATTGTTTATCGTTGGTCGACACTATTCTTGGATTGCGCTACACTTACCATCAGGTGTAGCGTAGTCACTTTGCCGAGCCAGGATAAAAAAAAAATATTTATTGGTACAGTTACAGACAACAGACTACATTTTACATAGCGTTACACTTATAAAAGACATGATATAAATCTGGCGTCTATTTACTACTGTACACAGCATTCAAGATACACAGCTTCAAGATATACCAGCCCTGTACGTGGTAGTGTACCTTTGTTAATGACAACATGAGTTGGTTGCATGCCTGGTGGATAAACATAACGCCTGCTCATAAACAAAAACTAAACAAAAAAAAATGGTAGGTTCCTTGTATGCGAGAGGCCGTCTGGGTTGGTACCACCGCGCCGTCTATTTCTGCTGCCAAGCAACAATGTGTAAGCATTGTTGTGTTTCAGTTTGAAGGACATTGAAGCCAGTCAAACTACTCGGCATTATGAGACTTAACATCTTATGTCTCGGGGTGACGAGCGCAGTTCAGTGCCATGCAGTGCTTTGTCATTTAAAGTTCTGTATGATGTTGCTTCTGATTATGGGCAGGCGTTACCATCAGGCGAGCGCCTTGCTCGTCTCGTTATTCAATAAAAAAAAAAAGTGTGCGTCTCGGGACGCTCGACAGAAGTGATAAACTAATGTGGGTTAAAGTGAGAGCGGAGGAGCCTGCCTACTGCTGCCTTATGCGTGAGAGAAAGGGCAGCCAGAGTGGCGCCGTAACGCGTTACGTTACGAAGTCCGGTCAAAGTCCGGTCAAAGTCATGTCAAAGTCCGGTCGAAGTCCGGTCAAATACCAGTCAAAGTCCGGTTAAGGTCCAGTCGAAATCCGGTCAAATACCGGTCAAAGTCCTGTCAAAGTTTGTCAAAATCCGGTCAAAGCCCTATCGAAGTCCGGTTAAAGTCCGGTAAAATCCGGTCAAATACCGGTCAAAGTCCGATCAAATATCGGTCAAAGTCCTGCCAAAATCCGGTTAAATTCCAGTCAATGTCTTGTCAAAATCCGGTCAAAGTCCGGTCGAAGTCCGGTTAAAGTCCTGTCGAAGTTTGTCATAATCCGGTCAAAGCCCTATCAAAGTCCGGTTAAAGTCCGGTCAAAGTCGGGTTAAAGTCCAGTCAAATACCGGTCGAAGTCCGGTCAAAGTTCGGTCTAAGTCCGGCCAAAGACCTGTCAAACTCCGGTCATAGCCCGGCCAAAGTCCGGTTAAAATCCGGTTGAAATCCGGTCAAAGTCCGGTTGAGGTCCGGTCCAAGCTGACTGGTCACTGTGTGACGCCACCTGGGACTTCGAAATAATCGATGTTCCAGAGAGGTCGGCTAACGCTGGCTGGTCGATGGGCCGCTCGCGTTACGGAACGTTTCGATTCACCCTCCCATAAGAAGTTATCACTTCAAAAAAAAGATTATAATTCCCGTATCCCGAGTGCGTCCCGTGGTCGCGCCGGTCAGATCATGAAACCGTTTCAGTGACATTAAACTCACGTACATTTTCATAGATTTATCGACGGACCAGACTTATGACGATGGGCTTCTCAAACTTTTGCATTGAAACGGGAAATTGTTTTTGAATTCGTTCATGAAGGTAATTGTCGATTTAGAATGTTATAACTACTTAATATTGAATTAGCGACAGCCTCCGGGGCGTAGTGGGCGAGTAGCCGGCTGTGAAGCGAGAGGGGTTCGATCCCCGCACCGAAACAATTATTGTTTGTGTGATCCACAAATATTTGTTTCGGGGTCTGAGTATTATGAGACCCAAAGTCTCTCGTAGTTCCTGATACCCACGGACTTGTATCTTACTGTGGGGTCAGGACTATGTATGTGACTGTTGGGTGTATTTATTTTATTTATTTAATTGTCAAATCAAATCATTTATTCTGTACTTTGCGTCACGGAGAAGAATCTATGAACACTGACATTATTAGGATTAAAGCATGTGATAATTAACAATTAATACACATACCTTAGAAAAGTCTGAGGTGCATGCTCTTGATGCTGGTACCCAACCTGCGACTTTTGTCTCGACAGTCCTTCCCCCGCTGAGCTATCGCTGCTTAATCAGCTAATGCTATTTACAAATTAAAATATAAATGACACCATCAAACACTCTAGCATATTAACCGACAGAAATATTTCTATTAGGACATTTCAAAATACCTATCCTAAATGTTAATTGATAGTCAAATCTTGTTCGAATATAAACAGGACCTAATAAAATTATATTGTGTACTAGCTGTGCCCGCGAACTTCGTTTCGCCATCAAAAAGCTTTCATACAAACTTTCATCCCCTATTTGGGCCCTTTAGGGGTTGATTTTTGAAAAACATAGTAGCCTATGTCTTATTCTGATGTATAAGCTACATTATTGTAAAATTTCATAAAAATCCATTCAGTAGTTTTTACGTGAAAGAGTAACTAACATACATCCATCCATCCATACTTACAAACTTTCGCGTTTATAATATTAGTAGGATTGGCAGCAATCAAAGCGACACAAAGTTTGACAATCAGTCACAAATGCCAATTGAGACGGTGAAACCGAATGTCGCGGTGTATTTGCGTAAGCCACCTGCCCCTCCACAAATCATCGGATGGCGACTGCACGCGCACTCTCGTTTTTTATCATTTATCCGATATGCATATTTATAGATGATTGGAATTTTGCTTGATTCGTGGATTTGATGGCTCTGGCTTGGAGTATCTAGTTTATAATGCCGGGTACACTGTTTGGTATATTTGAATTTCTATACGTGATGTGGTGATAGTTATGAAAACTATACTATTATGAGTGATAGAGCCAAGCTGTAGGCAGTTTTATCTACAGCATGAATGGGCCGGCTCGATCGGGTCGTAACCACTGTCTCACAGAAAACCGACGTAAAGTGGTTTGCTGTTGCGTTTCGTACGGTGAGTGAAATATCCGGAGGCCTAATTCTGACTGAATAGCGACTGCCGCACACAACCCACCATAGTAGCTCCTTCAGATGTGTTCTGGAATCAGCCAGTCTATACCAAATAACATGCTGATACAATTCTAGTGACTATCGAAGGACGCGATGTCCTTTCACGGTCGTCATTATTCGGATTGCACTGTACTTTACACCTGATCCAGTGCAGTCATTTGCTGTGCTAGGATTATAATATTTTGACACATACTTCTATCTGAAAACGGTAGAGCTGTACGATACAGTTTTATCTACAGGATAAAAAGGAATGTTACTTACTCGGCAATGTCTTACAGAAAACCGACGTGGAGTATTTTTATTTGATTGAATGACGAGATGAGTAAGACGGATGGTAAGCACCAGGCCTGCCCATAAACAGAAGCAATAGAACTTTGAATTACAAAACACTGCATGGAATTGGTCTGCCCTCGTCACCCCGATACGTAAGATGTTAAGTATCATAATGCCCAGTAATTTCGCTGGCTTCAATGTCCTTCAAACCGAAACACAACAGTGCTTACACACTGTTGCTTGGCGGCAGAAATAGACAAAGCGGTGGTACCAACCCAGACGGCCTCTCCCATACGAGGGAACTACCACCTTGCAGTAGTAGTGGGAGTAGCAGGTCCCTCTTGCATTTCATATGATGATGATGATAAAAGACACAGAACAAATCCATCGAAAGTTCAAACGCGTGAATCGTAAAGATGGTATACACTAATGTATTTTTAATACATCCATATTTACATGCCGTGACAATATCAAATACTTACAAACGTTTTATAAATTACTTTGCATCCATTTGCATGACTTTAAAGCCCAAATTGCTTTGGCGTGAAACATGTTAGAGACTTCATTATCTTGAACAACTATTATGGCACCTTTTTAAATTGAACTTTATGATAATCGCAGTAGAGTTTTAATTTAAATAACAAGAGAGTAATAAACACAGCTACAAATGCAGTTTTTAAAATAGTGAATCTAAAGAAATTTAATACCATCGTTTGATCAAATGCAAATATAACATTGTCAAACGGCAAATCGTCGATTGTTCTCGAATAGGCGACAACCATTGCTGTTTTTGTATGGGGACGTTCATTTCGGGTAGCTTATGGTGAAACCGGAACTATTGAGTTGATGGTTTTTTAAACGATTTCTGATTTTAACGTATTTTACACGGTGTTAACACATATCTGGAATCAACGGAGTGGAAGAGATTGGGTGTCTTGAAGACGGGGAGAGTAGGATTGAATGGCGAATCATTTTGTGTGACAATTGACATCTAGAGGAAAGATTTATATTTTTGTATGTAACGAATGAACTTAGAAACTACTGGACCGATTTGAAAAATTATTTTGCCTTGAAAGCCACCTTATTACTGAGTAACATAGGCTAATTTTTATCACGGAAAAAGCAGATCACGCGGGGAGAGCCGCGAGGAAAAGCTAGTGATAAATATAGTGTAACTTTTAAACCATACAATACTGTCTACAGGCTTTACCACTCATTGAATGATCAACAACACAACTCAGTGATTTCCAAGCCACAAGTTCCACGTTAGATGTAATTCGAAAGATGAACGGTTCAGCAAACATTGACTGCTCACCTATTTGAATATATTTAAATTCTGATGTGTGAGGCGATAATGAGCCGTTCTAAATAATAAACTTGTGAAAAGTAAATACAGTGAGTGCGGAAAAACAATGCGCGGAAACGCATGCGCCGATGCCTCACTGCCTTATGAAGTAGAAATTGTAGAACGTATTCATTCTACGGTGGTATGCTGTAGACAGTTTTGTCTCATGGAGCTGGCTGGTCTGAAATGGTACCATCGTCCCGATTAACTTGATTGATACAATTGCTCGATGTAGGATATTCATGTCCGCCCGGATAGCGACCACCGTACACATGGCGAGCTCCAGTGTCAGCCAGTGTATATTCGGTTCTCCCGAGGGACTAGCGACATGACTTGATGCTTGGCTGGGGTGGGTATAGGGGCACATACTTGTATCCCTGTGCCTGCATCGGTTTTCAGTCCGTCCTGTCGCAGGCCCCTCGATTTGATTCCTCTCTCTTCGGAGTGTGAAGAAGCAATTATATAGGCCAGCATCACTCTGGTGACCACCAATAGATTAATTGTTTGTGGTCGCTTTTTAAGACTGCACTGCGCTTACCATCACAGTAATGCAGTCACTTTGCCATGCTCGAATAAAAAAAATGCCCGACGTCAAAAAGTAAAAAAATCGTAACTTTTTACCGGCTAAACAAAATTCTTTCAAACATAGCTAACAACCATCCCAATTAAATCAGCTTTCAAACATAAAACACTGCATTGAAATTGGTCCAGTAGTTTAGGCTCTACAATGCAGACAGATACACTAACAGTCTGACAAAGGGACAAACAACATTACAAGGTGGTAGGTCCCTCTTATGCGAGAGGCCGTCTGGGTTGGTACCGCCGCTTTGTCTATTTCTGCCGCCAAGCAACAGTGTGTAAGCACTGTTGTGTTTCGGTTTGAAGGACATTGAAGCCAGTGAAATTAATGGGCATTGTGAGACTTAACATCTTATATCTTGACGAACACAATTCAGTGCCATGCAGTGGTTTGTAATTAAAAGTTCTGTGTGGCGCTTACCAGCAGGCGAGCGCTTGGCTCGTCTCGTCATTCAATCAAATACAAAAAAAAACTTTAAAAAACCTCTGCTTTGTCAGGAGTTTAGAATAAACAGTTTCATCAAAGACGATAACGCAGTAAATCTATTCAGTTCACGTTAAACACCAATCGGAACGCACAAACTGTCATGTCAAAATAAAACCGTCGGTGTGTTTGTACGCGTATAAATCTGGAGTGCCGGTAGAGAAGTGACGCATGGCCTCCAAGTATTCTGTGTATCTACTATATTCCTCAGTTCGGACGTTTCTTGATGGATCTACAATCGTAAATTACTGAATATTATTTGTTCGTTTTGTGTGATAAGATCGTGTTAAAAATCAGATAAATGTGGTTAATTGATTTTTTATTTGAATGTATTTAATAAAATAATCACTCAATGATCTGCTCTAAATATTAATGTGTTAATATTTTTTTTACCACGACATGTAAGATAGTTTGCTGGTGGTAGGATATTCATATCCGCCCGGATAGCGACCACCGTACACATGGTGTCAAAACCTGCCATAGTGATCCCCACGCCTTGTGTGGATCGCGTTCCAGGATCAGCTAGTGTATATCCGGTTCTCCCGAAGGGCTTGCGAAATGACTTGAGGGTTGATCGGGGTGTGTATAGGGGTACATCCTTGTATTATTGTGCCTGCATCGGTCATCCGTCTGTTCTGTCGCAGGCCCCTCGATTTGCTTCTTTCCTCTCCGAAGAGGGAAGGCCAGCATGACTCTGGTGACCACCTATAAACTCATTGTTTGTAGGTGGTCACTGGGTTTTTGAATTGCACTACGCTTACCATCAGGTGTAGTGCAGTCAGTTTGCCGTACTCGGATAAAAAAAAAGACACAAAACTAGCACTGTTAGAGTTTCTCTTCCGTTCTTTTATAGTTAAAACTGTCTTCCAAACTGGCTAATGCCAGTTTGGAAGACAGTACAGGCTATACAGCCAGCCAGCCTCCGTGGCAGCTCCGTGGGCGAGTAGCCGTCTGCGAAGCGAGTTCGATTCCCGCACCAAGACAAATGTTTGTGCGATCCATAAACATTTGTTTCGGGTCTGGGTATTGTGGGACCGCAAGTCCCTCGTAGTTTGTGGTACCCACGATACAGGTTAACCTAGTATGGAGTCAGGACTATGTATGACTGTTGAGAGTTATATATACTATTTATTATGGGGAGAGGCTTGACCCCAATCCACTGGACAGAAATAGGCTTGAACTGTGAATGCACCAGTTATACCTCTGCGTACCCTTCAGAGATACAGCCGTGAGCTTATGTTTGTTATATAAGCATGTCATATCACCTTTCACAAGATTAAGCAATGTCTAAACTAAATGCTAAACAAGTGTGCTAATTACAGTTTAAGGCGGTTCTAAAGACAACATTCTCTGACATGAATGAATGTATTCCTGGATTTCATTCATCAAGCCATTCACTCATATGTAAATATAGTGATATTTATACGCTCTGTGGGCTATCGCTCCACGTCTTCGGAGCGAGTGAGCAATTCCGGGAGTTTTTGCATAGTAAATCATTCGATGACGCCATTCATCCGCGTTTAATTGAGGCTGCTAGAACCAAAGTAGCCTAACTGCATTTTGACCTATTTGTATTTTCGTCAATTTAAACCACGACCGAAATGGACTTTTACTGTCATCTATGTTAAGATGATGTTACCAATTTTAGGCCGGTCTAGTCTTGTAGATTAACATTTTTAAATTACGAAAATACAAATAGGTCAAATGTCAACAAAATGCAGTTAGGCCACTCTGGTTCTAGCAGCCTCAATTACGATCGTTTAGGCTGGGTTTACGCGGTCAGTTTGATTGAGTAAAGATAGTAGACTGGTAAAAAAAGCATCTATTTGTTTTTCTATTATCCGAGCACTACAAAGTGATTGCACTACATCTGATGCTAAGCAGCAGTCTAAAAAACCGACACCGACAAAAAATGAGTTTATAGGTGGTCACCAAAATCATGCCGGCCTGTATAAATGCCTATTCACACTCCGAAGAGGGAAGAAGCTAATCGAGGGACATGCGACATGACAGGCGGATGACTACATGCACAGGGATACAAGGATGTACCCTTATAACAATCCCCAGCTAACCATCAAGTCATGTCATGATATACACTGGCTGATCCTGGAACGCCATCCACACAAGGTATATGGGCCACTATGGAAGGTTTTAACACCATGTGTACGGTGGTCGCTATACGGGTGGATATGAATATCCTATCACCAGCCAACACAGACCGGCAAACGAGCAAGTGGGTTTTGGTTTTGACGGTAGCTATCTACTCCACCAGCATTTAATTTAGAAATAGCAATACCTAAATACCAACACGATCAGTATATTTCCCTACAATTACGTCCAACATTAGTACGGCGTGTGAAACATAGATATCCAGATATGACCACAATGCGTGAGAGTGTGCCTTTCCAATGGGCAATCATTGTTCGCTTCACAGATCTGTGTTTTAATAAGGTGCGTATCACGGACTTTCTTAGGCTTGGGGCCGCTTAGCCTTGTATTGGATTGATTGACGAGACGAGCAAGGCGCTCGCTTGATGGTAAGCGCCCCGCCTGTCCATAAACAGAAGCAACACCACACATAACTTAGAATTACAAAGCACTGCGTGGCACTGAACTACGCTCGTCACCCCGAGACATAAGATGTTAAGTTTTACAATGGCCAGTAATTTCACTGGCTCCAATGCCCTTTAAACCAAAACACAAGAGCTTACACACTGTTGCTTGGCAGCAGAAATAGAGAAAGTGGTGGTACCAACCCAGACGGCCGCTCGCATACGAGGGCCCTACCACCTTGTAAGTATAGTAGATTTATTTAATTGCAATAGCGTAGCACTACAGATCAATATCACTATTGCCATTTCGTCAGCAAGTCTGTTAACCACTGCAATAATTATAGCTACTAATGCCGGCACACAGATAGCATCGCTTCCTGATTAGAGACGGTTAAGGCTATTGTTGCGCGCTAGGAAACGATTCTAAGCGATATTTCTATAACCACTACTAGATGTAGTTATTTATGGTGAGTATTTTATTTTAGCTCGGCAAAGTGACTACGATAATGGCGGTAAATGTAGCGCAATCTAAGAATAGTGTCTACCACAAGAAGTTGTGTTCATTGTAGTTATATAGTTGTAGCCATATTCAACAATTAAGTCTAAATAAATTTAAAGTTTATATTAAACAGAACCTTTGCCGAAAAGGTTACTATAATGTTATAGATTATTTGGAAGACAAAACGGCTTGGAATTGAGCCGCTCACTCCATACAAAATATGGCTGTCCATAGTCCTCTAATATATTGTACTATGTGAAAATATAATAATTTATTATACTTGACTGCCCTATTGGCGCATTACTAGTATTTAAGGCTTATATCGTTGACATTTTTAATATTTTTTAAGAAAAAATAATTTTTAAAATTGTTAATTTTATTATTATTATATATTTAATAGAAAGTCAATGTCTGGACATTAAAAGAGGCCATAACCCATGAGTTTGTTTCGGCATTTCTTCTCATGGCTAGCCACGAAATGCCGATAAAAGAAAAAAATAAAATAAACTAGTGTAAAGAATTTTGACATGTAAAAGTGATATTTATGATCCAATTTGCAGAATAAATGATTTGAATTTGAATTTGAATTTGTTAAGCAAAATTATGTCGGCTTGCTTAATTGCTTTTTCACACTCCGGTTGAAGGACCCCGTAGATGGAGGAAATACGTGTGCCGGCAAACTATTCCACAGATATTAAGCTGCAGAATCGTATCCCTGTGCTGCATTAATCATCCACGTGTCGAATCGCAGATCGCTCGATTTGTTTCTTCGCTCTTCGGAGTGTGAAGAAGCATTTATATATGCCGGCATGATTCTGGTTTCCACCGATAAACACATTGTTTGTCGCTAGTTTTTTGGACTGTTTTACCATCAGGTGTAATGCTGTCACTTTGTCGTGACATTTGCGTGACGTTTGCTCGGATAAAAACCATACATTTACGTAGACCAAAGACTCACTTCAATATGCTGTATCGAGTAAGCAACCATGTATGTAACCATGGTAGCGGCAATGTTCATCCAAGTATCTTGATACGCACATCCTCGACTCGCCTCGATAATTTTACACCTATATTCGAACAGTATGTATTATTACGGATACAATATAGGGTCGAGAGAGATATTCAATAAAAGATTTCAATATTCCTATTCAAAACATGATTAGTATCTGTCATGGTGGTCTTTCTTTCGTATCCAGAGCCCCAAAATCCCTTCACCTTCCCAATCCTTAATTATCCCTTTCCTTTAAGCCGGCAACGCGCCTAAGATTCTTCTGGTATTGTGGGCATACATGAGCGGTGGAGATCAATTACCATCAGATAACCCACTTGCTCGTTTGCCATAAAAACGGTAGACTAATCATATTATATACAAAATTCAATACGTGCCAAAGAGCGTGTTATTAAGCGTTGGACGTCCGCCTACAAGGTGGACAGACGACCTGATAAAGGTCGCAGGAAGTCGTTGATGCAGGCCGCTTCCAACAGGTTGTTCTGGAAATCTTTGAAGGAGGTCTATGTTCAGCAGTGGACGTCCTGTGGCTGATGATGATGATGATGTGTTAATAAGTGTTCTTTGTGACTTTGGGCCTAAGCAATGGTACCAAACGAGACGGCCTCTTGTATATGAGGAACCTACCACCCACGACAGTGTGTTACTGCAAACAAATATATATTATTTCTAAAACCAATCTCCGTTTGAAAATGTAGTTATAAAACAAGTTACAAAAGCACACATAAATAATTGGAGTGTCGTGACACGCAACAAGAATTGAACAATGGACTGTTATCAGTGATCTGTCTCCGCCACCACCACACACCGATGACTTGTCTAATAACGTGCTATTACAAATAATTTTATATATTTATATACATGTTACTTTATATTTAATTGTCGTGTTATTGTCTTTTTTTATTTATGTAAACTTATTTGCAACAATTCTTGGAGCCTACGTTTGATAGAATGTATTGACGGGTGTGTATTTAAAACACTATGTTGTGTTACTTGCAGAAAAATTAATCCATAAATCCTTTCTGAAGTGACTGACTTCCTTAGAATTGTTGTGATTTGAAACTAAATGAAACGAAATTGCGTCACGACAAAGACAAACATATTCATAAATAGAATTTAGCCTGCGAGAAAATGAGATAGATTACAACTACAAGTATGCTATCACTTGTCTTTGCGCCTGCGTACAACGAAGCATTCGGAAAATGTGTCATAAACAACGTGGTGATTCACGTTTTTTTTTGCATTTGCGTATTAAAATTCGTTGGTTAATTAATTTATTTTAATAATTCTTAAGTTTCGTTCCTTCTGTGTGTGAATTGCACACACACACACACTTCTTTTATACGATGAAAAGTGTTACGCTTTCCTTTAAACAGTAGTAATTGATATTAGAATATTTAGTGGCAAAAAACTGTATGACACAGCACAGCGCTCATCGCGTCAAGATATAAGATGGTTCACTTATCTCAGATAGGATTTATAATGTCCTAGAACTGTGGACAGGTCTGCCTTATTTTTTATCTGCATGTCCTTTCCTATAGCAGAAGCTGGTAAGCCATGCTGATATATGCCTTGCTTATCCTTAAAGAATGGGGATTGGGAAGGAAAGCGGGATTTGGACTTCCGTAAATCTCACTTATGGTACCAAATGTAACAATAATCTGCCACTTTACGTCGTTCTTCTGTGCGTCTGGTACATTCGACCCATTAATGCTGTAGACAAAAGCGTCTACAACTTGGCTCTGCCACTGATCCACCTTTCATTGTTTGTTGTATTTATCTCCTTATCTAACCGGGTTCAATTACTTTTTCTTTCTCCCTTGCGTTATCCCGACTTAATGCCAGGGTCCGCCTTCCTACTTGAACGCCTCCACTTCGCCCGATCTTGAGCATCCTCTACATTTAGACCATTGGCTCTCATGTCTCCCTCCAATACGTCAAGCCGGCAAGTAGCCGGGTGTAATTACTGTACCACAAAAAAATAAAGTCTGTTTTTATTTGAAAATAATTAGGGCCAACATTTGGAATAAGAGTACTTAGCATGATCATTCTGAGTATCTAGCAATCTACGACTCTTTTTGAAATGAAAATTGAACTCAATGCGACCCCTTTTACCAATAAATTATCAGCTGTCAAAATGACGTCAATCAGTGCCACTGGCTGCACTCGTTCAGGCTGGTTGGAGCCACAAATGGATGTATGGAATCAATCAGTCCCTCGTGTCTTCGTGGTATTTTAGTCATGGTGACTGATTTGGCTTCTCAATTTTATTAGTTTGGTTCTTTTAATCATTTATGGAACCTTATTTCTCGATTTTATGGCGAGCCATACACCTCATGTCATCATCATCATCATCAGCCATGTCATACATAACTTAAATTGATATTGGTATCCTCAAAGTGGTAGACAGAGGTGCAAGTCAGCGCGTCATTAGCTAAGCTTATTTTTATTTCATAATATGGAAATCGCGAACAACCTTACACACATAGGATCAACACACACAGAGACAAAAAGGTCGAATTCATAACATCCTTTTTTAGTTGGCCGTTAAAAAAATAAAGTCTCATCTCCTAGAATTGATAACTATGTAGTTTTCATTGTTTATAATAACATCAAAATTACTTCTGCCACTGGCCGCCCGTTATGGGTGGTTGGAGCCACAAATGAACTTGGTGGGGAATCAATCAATCCCTCACCTTTGGGTATTTGGACACGGTTGCTGGTCTCTAATGACACGTGACGCGGTCGGGTTAGTGGTAAATGGACAAAAGGCCCGCATTCACAAATAACACTTAAGTGAGCTCTTTGTTAAGTGTCGATTTCGGTGTTTGTATTGAGCGGTAGAGCCACGCTGTAGACAGTTTTGTAGCATGAATGGGCCGGCTCGATCGGATAGTTACCACTATCTCACAGAAAACCGACGTAAAGTAGCAACTTGCTGCTGCGCTCCGTGCAGTGAGTGAGATATCCGGAGGCCCAAGTACCTCTGTTCTTCGCAATCCCTTACCTTTGAGGTCGGCAACGCGCCAATATTTCTTCTAGGATTGTGTGTGTAAAATTATTGTTCAGTTTTTATTTAGTTCAAAAAACTAACCAATGACGTTTAGTGAAATTGCCATTATGCGTTCGCGCTTAGTATGAGGTCTCATAGTAACGGAAGGATCAGGGAAACCATAAGGTTTGCCTGATCCCTCCGTGATATTAGGTCTTAAAATTTGACCACACAAGTAGATACGCACTTTAATATGCAAAACCAAAAATCCATACCAAAACCTCAAAAGAACATGCCAAACACAAAAAAATCTCGACAAAGCATCGGGGCGTCACGCCTGGCCGCTGTTGGCAACGTCGTGATGATATAATGGCCGATGTCGCGCCCTCGCTATGTCCCTCTTCCTTCCTGTCTACTCCTTTTGTGATTTTATAGCGTTATGTTTCTTTATTGCTTCAGTTAATGCGTTTTCGATGTTTGGTTTAAGTGTGAATGTATTTAAGAAGTTAAGGTTATTTAAAATTTTCGATTTGAGATTTGTAAGTGGAGTCACTCAGATATTTTTGTCTACTGCACAGATGGGCCGGCTCGACTGGGTCACATAGAAAGCTGAAGTGAAGTTAGAACTTGCTGTTGCGTTTCCTACGGTGAGTGAGATTTTCGGAGGCCAAACCGCTATCCCCTTCCCAATCCCCATCTTTTATGGTCGGCAATGCATCCATGATTATTCTGGCAGTAAAGATCACTTACCATCAGATGACTCTGTTGCTTGTTTCCCCATCTCTGCTTAAAAAGTTACGCTGCATTTTTAAAGAGACTAGCACACAAGCAAACTTAGCACAGATCTGTTACTCTAAGGAATATTAGGCCGAGATCTATAGACCCGACTTAGTCATCCAGAAAGTAACTGCGTAGTAATCTTTGATATGAACTCATCTAAGCCGACTTTCTATAGGCAATATAAAGATGCTTTAAATGCTTATGACGTAGTTTATTTTTTAAAAAGTGACCATAAATAGTCATATTTTTTTTGAAACGAGTGTACAAATTTTTTTATCTAAAAAAGTAAGAATATTTTGTAATATGATGTCATTGTGATTCCAACTCACGGGGCGATCGAGTTACCGTATTCTTAGTTCAGACTTAGCGAAGTCATTTTCGTTCAAATCGACTTGACTTAGTCGCGTTAGGTTGCTGCTGAAAGCAGCTAGTATGCTGAGCATGCCACCTTTGTCATCGGGAGAACGTGCAACTTATTTAGGCTAACTATATACTTCTTATTAAAATTGTACATCATATTTAAATTGCATGGTTTCGTGTTGACAATAAACGTTTCTTTCTTTTATTCTTTCTTCAGTTTGTTCTGGCTGAGATCTCAGCCTAAGTCTGTCTATCTGAGTATCTCTTATCAACATACTTTCATAGATTTAAAAAACTATTTGATTCTACAAAAAACCCACCATCGGTCCCACATTCGACCATAATTCAAGTTCAATACCACACATCCTCGAAGTAATTTTCGTAACGAGCGCCCTGTACCACAAATCAGTGCCGGTCGGTTGGGCGCTGTAACTGCCAGCGGACGCGTCAATTATACGTATTGTGACCAACGATGGTGGCTCAGGGTCAAGGAGTCACTTCGAAACACCTGGATAAATACCAGATTGATTGTTTTTATTGCAGACACCAGAAGCAAGTGCGTCACCTAATGGTGTGATATTCATATCCGCTCGACTACTGTACATATAGTGTTATAGTGATCCACATACCTTGTGTGGGTCGCGTTCCAGGATCAGCTAGAGTATATTCCGTTCTGCCGAGGGGCTTGCGACGTGACTTGGTGGTTCATTGGGGCGGGTATAGGGGTACATGCTTGTATCCTTGAGCCTGTATCGGTCATCCGCCTATCCTGACGCAGGCCCCTCGATTTGCTTCTTCCCTCTCCGAAGAGGGAATTTATACGGCATTATTTTGGTGACCACCGATGAACTCATTGCGTATCGGTGGTCGCTAGTTTTTTAGATTGCACTACGCTGCGTGCTCGGATAAAAAAAAACATTGAATGAAACACCAAAACAAATTTAATTACACCCGTCGTTGGTACCAGTGATCCATTGTGGCAGGTCTATTGATGTAGCATAGATGATATTAAGCGACAATATTGTATGTTTGTCGGTCACACAGTCACAGTAGAATGAACGTGTGAACGCATTTGCATATCTCTTTGTTACAATGACCATTTTATTTTCACTTGTTTCGATTCGCAGCATAGGTTGTACATTTATACGTAGAATGGATTTTGATAGAAATATCTTTCGTATGTTTATACACACGAAATATAGTTTATACTAGGAACTTTTTGAAGTTATACTTCTTTAGGCGCATTATGAAAAAATGATGAGAGTGAAATTTTAAGATGCGCGCGCACCTGTGACACAAAATTAACAGTATGAAGTTAGGCGCGTTATGAAAAAATGATGAGAGTGAAATTTTAAGATGCGCGCGCACCTGTGACACAAAATTAACAGTATGAAGTTAGGCGCGTTATGAAAAAATGATGAGAGTGAAATTTTAAGATGCGCGCGCACCTGTGACACAAAATTAACAGTATGAATCCGTCTGCTTAACCGCTCATTAAGTCTCGAAAAAAAAGCTACCAACAAAATAGGAATTGAACCTCGATATTAGTCGCGCATGTTGGTACGCTCGTCACCTCTGATCACTGTTTTCATATTTATAATATTTATCAACATGTCTCTAGTTTATACATTCACAACACGTGTTTGAGTTTCATACAAGTGCGAATTATATATGTGCTAATAAATTATATTCAGTAGTGATTTAAATTGAATATTTTGATTGATATTACTTACTATTTGTGAATATTAGTGAAAAAAATTGTGCTTATATACTTTTTCAAGTGCTCCAATATAATTGAGGTTAACTATCCGTATGTATTATTTATTGATATAAATTAAAATACTTTTATTTAATATAATTAACACTAAATATTATTAAATTATTAATGTTAAATACTTATTATTATTGTAATCAATTATTTGCATGCAATTAAAAACTATTTTTTAATGATGCCAAAGAAGTATAACTTCTCACGCGCGTACATAGGTACACGCACCCATTTTTTTTATCTGAGTACAACAAAGTGACTGCACTACACCTGATGTAAAGCGTAGTGAAGCCAAAAAATCAGCGACCACCGACAAACAATGAGTTTATTGGTGGTCACCAGAATCATGCCGGCGTATATAAATGCTTCTCAATCAACGCCAGACATTGATTCTCCATTAAAAGAGGCAAAAACCCATGAGTTTATTTCGGCATTTCTTCTCCACGGCCACGAAATCCCGATGAAAATATAATCTAGTTTAAAAAAATATTAATATGTAAAAGTGATATTTATGATCCAATTTACAGAATAAATGATTTGAATTTAGTACTATTTTAACTAGAATAGTCGTCATAACATCCAATGGCCCATTAATTTGCAATTAAGTAGTTCATAATTGCTAATTTAAAAATGCTAAATTAAATATTACGACTGGATCCGCGACACAGGTGATCATTTTAAAAGGTATTCTGCGAATCATCTAACTTGTATTTTATATTTTAAGATAATATATCAATCCTCTTGATCTTTATTTTATTCCATTAAAATATTTAAGACAGTATTCCGCAATTCACAAGGTAGGTTCTTCGTATGCGAGAGGCCGTCTGGGTTGGTACCACCGCTATGTTTATTTCTGCCGCAAAGCAACAGTGTGTAAGCACTGTTGTGTTTCGGTTTGAAGGACATTGAAGCCAGTTAAATTACTGGGCATTATGAGACTTAACATCTTATGTCTCGGAGTGACGAGCACAGTTCAGTACCGTACAGTGCTTTTATCAGCTATTGTATATCCAGTAAATTCAGGCTGGCATAATTCCAGTTCCAGTGCCAGGATAAAAAAAACCTAAAAACGTATCTTAAGATAAATTTAAAAAATAATCATACCTGGGCAGCACGTTGAAAAAATCTTAGTCTGTTCATTTTCATACGTCCTTGTGGCCTTGATTTAATCTTTTAACATTGTTTTTCTGGCTACCTCAAACAGCTTCATTTAAGGTATATCACGTACATGTAAGTGAAGATGATCAGCATCCAGGTTACCGTCTCATGTAAGCCAATACGTCTGCTGGTAAATTGCGTTAATTCAATCATAGAGCATTTACATGCGCCGGGACTATTTGGAGATAGACATAACAGAGATGTTACATGCATTTTTATTTGTTTGAATGACGAGACAAGCAAGGCGCTCGTCTTATAGTAAGCACCACGCCTATCCATAAACAAAAACAACACCACACAGAACTTTGAATTTCCAAAGCACTGCATGGCGCTGAACTGCGCTCGTCACCCAGAGATATGTCTCATAATGTTCAGTAATTTCACTGACTTTAATGTCATTCAAACCGAAACACAACAGTGCTAACAAACTGTTGATTGGCGGTAGAAATAGACAAAGCAGTGGTAACAATCCAGACGGCCTCTAGCATGCAAGGGACCTATCACTTTGTAAACATGCGTTTACTATTCCTATTTTAGTCTTTCATACAAAATAAATAAATACACCTACAGTCACACATATAGTCCTAACCCTATATTAGGATACTAGTATTGTATCTTGGACATTAGGAAATATGGGACTAGTGGTCTCAGAACACCGAGATTGGGAACAAGTTTATATATATCCACAAATATTTATCTCAAATATTTTGTACGAGGCTCGAATCCGTAGCTTCTAGTTTCACAACTAGATACTTGTATACTGACATACATCGAGACTGACAAATAGATATGGATAGGAAAGTTAAACAGTTTTTAAGGGTGATGCAGATACGCATTTCAGGCATGCACATACCTGCGCTTCTCTTTATTTATAATAATTATACTGAATAATTGCCAATTAATATTTAAAATTCAATATCTCCTAGAATTATTATTGCTGAGTGTAAATTAAAAAGTATTTTTAATAGCCTTCTATTACATTCTTGTATACCTTAATCACTCCATGTATACACATTACAATAATAGTCGATGTATGTTTTTTTACTGACTTGTCATAAGCGCTATTTTAATTGCATACGTGATTAATAAACTATTTAATTTACGATGTAACTTTTTTCTACTGTCGTCCTCAAGAAGAGAAGTTCCTCAGACGATTGTGACTAAAACCATGGGAACGGCTGCGGTTGAACCCTGGACTCGGCCTTATTGGGCTGTAAACATTTTAATAGATGACTGGCTGCTAGACACTCCTAAATATTGAACCATTAACGTGCTAAATAGGACCTAGTTTCTAATATACAGAGTATATATTCCATTACTTTACTATGAGATATATTTATTGTACAGATTAATTATTAGTGCTATGAAATAATTGATGAATTAAGAAAATTTATTGTCAATTTTGGAAGTAATGCTATAATACTGCTAGTAAAAATGTCAAAAACAATAATGTTATAAACAAAAGAAGAAAATATGAGTAAACAACAGAGATTTCTTTGTAAAACCAGGCAATCAAAATTGGGATGAAGCGTGATGACCATGAAATGAAAATGAAAAAAGTAGCTGATTCTACAATGCACCATAATACTATAAAATTCAACAAAATTGATTAAGCATATACATAAATATTACTAAATAACATATCAGATACTTCAAATAACTCTAGCAAAACCCAAAGTGATGTAAATAACATTATTTTGAACCCTATAGAAGACAAAGTTAAGAAAGGCGAAGTTGTTAATAAATTTAACCTCAATTTGGTATGTATTACCGTTTATTAGATTTAGTCTAGTGAGTCAACTGCTGATATGTTGATGTTCAAATTGGTTTAATTCAACGAGGAACTCGCAGTTTTATGGCCTACGTTGGCTGAGTCATCGTGACCTTTGATGGTAGACAGAGAGGTGGTGACATGTGTAAATTTTGGTCTACACGCTTCTTTATTATCTTGGTAGACAGTGCATTGTAGACTCAAGGCCGTTTTCGAATAAACTTTGTTTTATGCAATGATTCAGAATGAGAAACTCCTTTAATGAATTGGAATGATTATGCCAAGATGACTCAATCTGACATTACACAGCAATTGAATCGTTTCAGAACCAATCATATATATCCGTTTAATTAGATATTCTCTCCTGGAACTGAAAAGCGACTAACACTGAACTTTAGAGTAAAGTATAGTACAGTTCATATACAATATCTTCCATTGAGAGACATTGTATTCCTCTCGCAACCGCGAGAATTATATCGGCCTGAAAAAAATAATGTACACCGGATGACCTAGGAACTGGACTCATAAATAGATAAATAGGCGAACTCTAGCAACCGCATTATCGATGGCGTCATTGCCCTATGTCTTCAGTCTACTCTTCAAATATTAGAACCATTCTATAAAGCAAGAGAGTGTTCAGCTACAATCTGCGCTATTGTAACAAGTTCCTTGCAAAAGTCTGGTTTTGTGTATGAATAACTACTCTCAGGGTAGCATAAATTATTATTTTAAAGTAGAGGCCTTCAAACGAGCAAGTAGGTCACCGGATGGTAAGTGATCTCCACCGCTTCTAAATATCCAAAACACCCAAGGAATCATAGAGGTGTTGCTGACCTTAAAAGATAGGGCTTGAAAAGGGGAGGAGGTATTGGGCCTCCGTATAACTCACTCACCACACGAAATGCAACAGCGAGCTGATACTTCCGTTGTTTTTTTGTGAGACTATGGTGATCCGGTCAAGCCGGCCCATTCACACTTCAGACAAAACTTTCTAAGGCGTGGCGTTGCCACTTGTAATATAAATAATATCAGCATCAGCCGCATCTATCAGTACCCTAGAGGTCAGAATACTCTTTTAAAACATGATACTTAGACTGCTTTTGGTTTTTCCTAATTACATGAAACCGTGGCGCCCTAATCAACGTATCAAAAATTTCAGTCAATATCACAACAAAACCTGACACTGATTTAGCATTTTTTCAAACATAATGAGAAACAACTACAATGCCTTGAAAGAAACGATCAATTTATCGTTTTAACACAATAGACATAGGCGGCCGCGGCAGCTCATGGAAATTATGTCAAACGTCAAATTAGATGTCTGCCTTCCTGTCGTTTGCGTTTGTTATAATACGAACGCTATTAAATGAGCTTGGAACTTATCTCACACGGTGGCGTAACTTGGAAAAGGGAGACCTGAAAATTCTAAGATCGTATTTAACTATCTTTATTGTTAGGTTGCAAGGAGTTAGATCCTCGTCTGGGTACCAGACCTACCGCTTTGTCTTTCTCTACCGCCTAGCAGTGTGTAAGCACTGTTATGCTCCAGATTGAAGGACATACATTGAATCCAGTGGTAAATGATTACCTGATGGTAAATGATTGCTAACGCCCTTGAACATCCACAACACCAGAAGAGTCATGGTCTCGTTGCCAACCTTAAAAAAAAAGGGTTGGGAAGGGGGTTTGGGTACTGATGGTAAGCGTCACACCTGCCTATAAGTAGTAACAAAACGACTAAGAATTATAGATTTCATATCACTACATGGCGCTGCATTCGTCACCTCAAAACATGCTGTTAGTTTATAATAATATGTAATTCCTTCAATACGGATCACAACAGTGCTTTCACCCTATTGCTTGGTAGTAAAGCTATGATACCTACGCAGACCATCACTTGCGACCATGAATCTTTAAGACCATGAAATAGGTTCTTAGTAGTATTATCTAATATACAAGTCCTACATTTTACAGTTTTACTACTGGACACGGGTCTCGTTTACAAATGAGAGAGGTTAGGCCTTAGTCCACTGTCCTGGTCTAATGCAGGTTGGAAGGTTTTACAAACCTTCGAAATACATATGTAAAATTCTCAGGTATGAATACTACAGTAATTATCAATGAATACCCACGTAACTTAGAAAAGTCTGAGGTTTCGAATCTGCAACTTTCGTCTCGGCAGTCTGCATCATCGTGACTCAGCTATCGTTGTTTTTATCATTAATCTATTATGAGTAGATGTGTAATGCATACCAATGAGGCTCGCGTGCAAACAGTTAATTGATCATATGACTTTTATTAATGATATGGATTACTGATTGCAATGATACTATTAGAGTAGTCGCCGTGAAATTACACTATCACATACTGATGTCATAATTGACTACTTATATATTTTTTTCTGCGCATGGCATGGCAAAGTGACTGCACTTCACCTGATGGTAAGCGCAGTGCAGTCCAAAAAAACCAGCGACCATCGACAAATAGAGTTTGTTGGAGGTCACCAGAATCATGCCGGTCTATATAAATGCTTTTTCACAATCCAAAGAGGGAAGAAGCAAGTCGAGGGGCCTGCGGCAGGACAGGCGGGTGATTGATGCAGGCACAGTGATACAGGGATGTACCCATATACCCGCCTTAGCCAACCATCAATACATGTCACAAGCCCTTCGGGAGAACCGGATATACACTGGCTGTGCCATATACCATGTGTACGGTGGTCGCTGTATGGACGGATATGAATATCCCACCACCAGATAATAAATAGCTAAAGATAATTACTGAATAAAACTGTCTGGGCTTAATCTATCATATCCAGCCAAAAGGTAGCTTAAGATAGTTATTGAATAAAACTATCTTTATAGTCGATCACGCAAAGGGATTCAGTATTTCCTTTTTACACCACGGTGTGAAATACAGCCAGAATAAAGAAGAGTATTCTGAACGACAAAGGAGTCTTATTGAATTCTCTATTGAGAAAAAATATGACATGGAAATTTCCAACCCGCCATTTTTATTAACATCTGACGTGCAGTAATAAACCTTCTCCATGTAAATAATTCATTCGATCTAATTCATATTTCAAAGGGTGTTCGGAATTGCTGTATTTTGCGAGTCAGGTAACAAAGACAGCCTCCGTGGCGCAGCGGGCGAGTAGCCGGCTGTGAAGCGAGAGGCCGCGGGTTCGATCCCCGCACCGAGGCAAATGTTTGTGTGATCCATAAATATTTGCTTCGGGGTCTGGGTGTTGTGAGACCGAAAGTCTCCCGTAGTTTCTGATACCCACGACACAAGACTCGTATATTACTGTGGGGTCAGGACTACGTATGTGATTGTTGTGTGTAAAAAAAAATATCATTTGCTGAGCGATTCCATAGATAATAATACTTAAAAGTGGTAGAACCACGCTGTAGACAATGTCTACAATGAGGCCTGATCGACCAAATCCAATAGTCTTACTAAAACAGGCGTTTTGTATGGTAAGTGAGATTTCTGGAGGCCCAAACTCCTCTTTTCTTCCAATCCAATTTCCTTACCTTAAGGTCGACAACACACAGATGATTATAGTACTTATCTCAGGTGTTCATGGGCGTTGGAGATCATTTAACATCAGTTGAACCACTTAATTCTTTACCGGCCTATGCCATAAAAAGCTCCTGTGTTCTGGAAGGAGTAGCAAAAATTCTCTTATTACAGCCACAGTTCCCCAAAATTTTTCGACTGACAGTTTTATATGATACTAGATGACCCGGTGAACTTCGTATCACCTACATAATATATTTGTGTAAAATGTGGTCAAAACTTAATACAAATGTTTTATTTACATTCAATGCAATTAAGTGAGGTACTGCGCCATTGCACTTGAGGTAGCCCATCGAACATTTAATTGACTTCGACGACCTAAGTCAGGTCGTCTTCCACCTCCCTCCGATGGGACAGTCGCGTCCCCGTCCTGTCCCCGTCCCGTCCCCGTCCCGTCCACGTCCCATCCCCGTCCCGTCCCCGTCCTGTCCCCGTCCTGTCCCAGTCCTGTCCCCGTCCTGTCCCCGTCCCATACCCGTCCTGTCCCCGTCCTGTCCCTGTCCTGTCCTATCCTGTCCCTGTCCTGTCTCACTGTCCTGTCTCTCTGTCCTGTCTCACTGTCCTGTCTCACTGTCCTGTCTCACTGTCCTGTCTCACTGTCCTGTCTCACTGTCCTGTCTCACTGTCCTGTCTCACTGTCCTGTCTCACTGTCCTGTCTCACTGTCCTGTCTCACTGTCCTGTCTCACTGTCCTGTCTCACTGTCCTGTCTCACTGTCCTGTCTCACTGTCCTGTCTCACTGTCCTGTCTCACTGGCCTGTCTCACTGTCCTGTCTCACTGTCCTGTCTCACTGTCCTGTCTCACTGTCCTGTCCCACTGCCTGTCTCACTGTCCTGTCTCACTGTCATGTCTCACTGTCCTGTCTCACTGTCCTGTCTCACTGTCCTGTCCCTGTCCTGTCCCTGTCCAGACTAGTATAGCGTGGCGACCCGTCATCACGGCAAGCTTCGCAACAACAATCCGTTTTTACCTGCGCTTATAGAAAAAACATTGTCCAGCGGACAAAATTGTGAATCTAAACCATTCTCAGATCCCCTTGAACACACACAAAAAATTTCATCAAAATCGGTCCAGTCGTTTAAGAGAAGTTCAGTGACATACACACTCACAGAAGAATCTATACTAATATATAAAGCTGTAGAGTTTGATTGTTTGTTTGTTTGTTTGTTTGTTTGTTTGTTTGTTTGTTTGAACGCGCTAATCTCAGGAACTACTGGTTCGAATTGAAAAATTATTTTTGTGTTGGAGAGTCCATTTATCGAGGAAGGCTTTAGGCTATATAACATTACGCTGCGACCATTAGAAGCGAAGCATCAGTGAAAAATGTTGCAAAAACGGGGAAAATTATTCACACTTGAAGGCTTCCGCTGCTAAGCTACCCAAATAATATTATTTGAAGGCTTCCGTTGCTAAGCTACCCAAATCTATACTAATACTAGCTGTCCCTCGCGGCTCCGCCCGCGTGATCTGCTTTTTCCGGGATAAAAGTAGCCTAACAGTGGCGCCATGTGTCGAAAATTTATCGTACCCTCTCCGAAACCTTCGTGGGCTCATGCACAACAACTTTGCTAACGATCATCACATGATCAAATGCATAGTTTTGTCGGGAAAGATTTGATCGTCTTGGTCGCGGCATTGTTAATGATGATTCAAAGAGAAAACAAATTACTGATGAATCATTTTTATAATTGTCAAATTTTTTACCATACTTAATTAAAGACAAAATTACGTTTAGCTGTGATTTAAGTTTTGTTATTCCACTGTCATTTGCGTTTTGTGTCATGTCAGATGTGTTTTTGTTATACCACGTTTTATAGTGACTTGACTGAAACGCGGTCGAACGGGATAAAAAGTATCCTATGTCCGTCTCCTGGTTCTAAGCTACCTCTCCACCAATTTTCAGCTAAATCCGTTCAGCCGTTCTTGAGTTATAAGTGGTGTAACTAACACCACTTTCTTTTATATATATAGATTATAAAGCTGTAGAGTTTGATTGTTTGTTTGTTTGTTTGATCACGTGGGCGGAGCCGCGAGCAAATGCTAGTAAAATATATAAAGATAGGCCGACTTTATCGCCATATCGATCACAAATTGAAACAGGTAATTTAAGCTCATGGTTCGAATAAAAAACACACAGAATTTGTATTGTTCGGCATAAAGGTCGAATCAAAGACAACACCGATTCTATAGCTTAATCATGCTTCAACTAAAGAACTTAAGTGATCAGCATTTAATTCATTATTGTCTTCGAACAAGCATTTATCACGAAATAATTTATCTAACTAATCAACTATTCATTCCACGGACTGCTAACAAATAATCCGTCACTAGATTATATTAAACTAACTGTAAACACTTAAAATACCAACCAAAACATTATTACGACATAAAAACGTAACAGTGCGCTCGTTAACAAGCTGTCCGATCGGCGTGGCTGTGTGTAGTGCATACAAAATGCTTGTTTATCGAAAATATTCGATAGACCGGTGGAATTTTTAAGTGCTCGACTCGGACCAGTGGAATGGGAGAGGATTGGGACGACATATTGAGGTGAGCGAGCAATGTAGGTGATGTAACTAAATAATAGCTTACGCCTATATTACGAAGGGGTAGGGATAATACAAATAGACTTACATATCACCGAGCTAATTTCCTTCCCATGATGGGAAGGAAATTAATTCCTATTTTGCCTATCGCCAAATAGGCACAATTCCAGGCTCTGGCTGATACTGCATTTCGATAAAAAATTCAATATCACTTTTAAACGACCCGGAGATCGAACCTGATACCTCAACAAAGAGGTGTGTTACAGAGACAGTCAAAGATACATAGTTAAAACTTCATTACCTAAATGTCAAGTTTATATTCAATCGAGAAATTTAGATCAACACTTTTATCTAATTTTATATTAACAATTTAAACAAATATGTAAACAACCCAGTCTTTGCAAAAGTAGAAATCAATACTTCAAATATACGTTAAGTGTTCTTAAAAGACGAGCAACAAAGGAGTAAGATTGCGTGTCTGCATCGTGCGTCAGATACAGCATTAAATCCACCACACCAGTGTCAATCAGGTTCACAATTATCGGAGGCTACCGGACCGTGGCCAAACTGTCTATTGAATTTGTATCATTTGGAATATGCAGCTATGCAGACGAGACAGAAAATTATTGCCCAAAAATAACCTATTACTTCAACATAGAGACAGTATGATGTGGTGACTAAGATTGAAAATGGTGCCATGATATGGTTTCGGCATATGGCGAGGATAAATGAAATTCTCCGATAAGGACGACACGAGTAGCCTTAACTGGTGGAAGTGTATGAGAAGATTTATGTATGTGGAAGAGGCGAAAGAGCTGCGTCAGGAACGTAGTTTGTTGTACTCCATACTGTCTACCCCTTCGTAAGTATGTAGAGGCAATACTATACAATTGAATGAAGACACAAGCAAGTTGCACGTGGTAAACGTTAGCCCAGTAACAGTAGTAACCGAACTCAGAACATGGAATTACAGAGTAATTACTGCATGGTACTGTTCAGCACTCATCATCCGGAGAGAAAAGATAATATATGTATTATTAATTTCACTGGTTTTAATATTCTTCAAACCGGAACAGTACAGTGTTTACGCATTGCTGTTGGACAGCATAAACAAATGAATTGAAGATTTCTACTTAGACGGACTCTGGCATAAAAATATTACCACATAGTCAAAGACCATGCAAGTTTAAGAAACTGATATCAAAGTTTGAATAAAGGTCCAAGAAGTGCCATGGAGCTGTTATGAACTTACAAGAAAATCTGTGGCATGCCTTTTTTATGAAATACATTTTCAATCAATGCCCCATCTACAGAAACCCTGTGGCATGCCGCCATACCATTCTTTATGAAATCAATGCCCCATCTACACCTGATTCTCATTTCTTATTCTATGGTGCATACGTTGTGGTCACGGTTCAAAGAAATTCATTCATGGTCTATGTTCGAGGGGTTGGTGAAAAATTGACTGATGTCTCTCGCTTACTGTTTTATTGTTCTCATTTACAGTGGGTTCGATCTGGCGTGAACTAATTAAGTTTAAAATATTGTATGATAAAGTAAATGTAATGGTCAAAATTATATTTTTCTGGTAAGTTATCTTCTTCGGTTATGTTTACCCATAATATCACCAAGAATCATGTTCCCTCTTCGAAGAGGAAAGAAGCAAGTCGAGGGACCTGCCGCATGACAGACGGATGACCGATGCAGGCACAGTGATACAAGGATGTACCCCTATACCCGCCCCAATCAACCATCAAGTCATATCGTAAGCTCCTCGGGAGAACCGAATATACACTAGCTGATCCTGGATCTATTTCTACGTCTTTTTAAGCCTTTCCCTTACATACATGCCATGTATTATTACGGCCGCAATTTTCATTTCATATAAAGACAACGCACAATGGTTCAGTACTTTGATTTGTCAAGCCGATTTCGTAAGTTTCCTTTGTGTTTTGACAATGGATTGCATCGTAACACAAATCTTCAAATTCATGTTGTAATACGGCAGGTTAATAACACTGGTAAGCCATACATAGTTATTAACACAATGTGATTTGAACAATTTTGTCTCGATCTGTGATTTTTTGCATCTGCAACTCTTTTATGAGTGGTAGAGCCACGCTGTAGACAGTTTTGTCAGCAGCATGAATGAGTCGGCTCGACTGCGTAATTTTTTTTTATAGTATAACCCGGCAACCGAGCAATTGGTCACCCGATGGTAAGTGATCATAATGGATCCACCTACACATCACTCCTTCCGCTTTGTTATTTTTTTTTTCTACTAGCCCTGTATTATACATGTCCCACTGCTGGGCACGGGCCTCCTCTACTGAATGAGAGGGGTTAGGCCTTAGTCCACCACGCTGGCCTAATGCGGGTTGGCAGACTTCACATAGGTACCTTCGAAAAATCTTATCGAGTTCTCAGGTATGCAGGTTTCCTCACGATGTTTCCTTCACCGTTAAACCAAGCCATAATTAACAATGAATATACACATAACTTAGAAAAGTCAGAGGTGTATGCTCTTGAGGCTGGTTTCGAGCCTGCGACTTTCCGTACCACTCCCCGCTGAGCTATCGCTGCGTTTGCTTTGTTATTTAGAGTAATAAAAAAATATGTTAGCCTAAATTCAATTGTAGCTAATAACCCCTGACAGTCGTCAATAAATTTTTACTACACCCAAAACCGCAACGCCAACGAACCGCAACTATCAATAAAAAAAAAGTACCTACGTCAAACAAGCCGAGCGTTACTTCGAAATTTTAATTAAAAAACATAATAATTACAATACGAAAACCTTGAATAGCCCCAATACTGGCGTCGATAGAGCAGTTTAGATCTGTATCTACCCCTTTGCATATAAATAGACATTGAATAAGCACAGGCGATGCGTAAACGCATGTCCGCCATGTTGATTTAGTTTTTGTTCTTGTAACGCCATCTGTTGACCGCTTTGCGAACTAGTTTATCGATTGTTTTGTAATTGATGAGGATTTTTTGTTTTGTAATCTATGCATTTTTTATTGTTGTCTTTGGTTAGAATAGATTTATGGTTAGGGTTGCACTTATTTTTACCGACTAGAAAAAGTCTCCGAAGTTCTCTATAGTTTATAATTTATTTAAATTTTTTTGGATGTATGTTCACACATTACTCTGCCTAAACGAGGACCGATTTGCTTCTTTTAGTATTTGATAAGTTTTGATATCGATGGTGACCAGCACTGAATTTGATGATTCTTTCACTAATTACCATATTAAACTAAAGACTTTTTAACAAAAACTAAAAGCAACTCAAGAAAAGAAAAAAATATAATTAAGCAATCATTGACCACTGAAATAGCAATAATTTTATTAGATAAGTTTTTTTATGTTGTTTAGTTTTTTGTCTCGGTATTATTTTTTGTCTATTCTTCCAATGTATAGTCGTCTAATACTTAGATACAAAATCTTTGACTACATACTAAATATATATACGATTTTCTTCCTCATTAAATATTTTGGATTTTATACTAGAGCGTAAACACTCATCTTAACTAACTTAGCCATACCATTATCATGATTACTAATTACAAATCCTTGTAACTTATGTTTGTTAATTTAGAAGTATTTTTTAGTATTGCTTCACATTATTAGACATCTTACGTTTCAAAACCAACTGTTATTTGCTTTGAAATATCGTTCTCACGAAGTAATTACGCAAATTACTGGATCATCATGTCCCTAGCTTCTGTAGTATAGTTTATCGTACTACGTTTGTCTAAAATTACCTTTTTCACCGATTCACTATTCAAACTTTCATGATTCATTAGATTTTTGACTAAGCTTACAATTTTCTGCTGTTGGTCAACAATTGGAATCAACGTCTTTAATTAAACCTTTAACATCATCATCATGATTCAACCCTACACATATCAGTAATAATGGTCGTATTTGCAAAAGAAACTATGCCTTTCCATAGAAACATACTTAGATATAAAATTATGATATACTAGCATTCGCTCGCGGCTCCGCCCTCGTGAAATTCTACACCGTTATGTTATCGATATCGTCTATGTTCATCAGGGATAATGTAGGATTCTAATGGTGAAAGAATTTTTCAAATCGGTCCAGTAGTTTTAGAACCTAATCAATGCAAACAAACAATCAAATATTTCCTCTTTATAATTATATAGTTTATATAAATCCACTTTCTTAACAGATACTGGCCATGAACTATTCAAGAACTACTTTAAATGTCGCATGTTTTTTTTATTTCAAATGTTCGGCTTTGACCCGATTAATTCCTGAATCTTTTCGGATATAGGTAGTTTATATTAGATTTACACTAGGTTCATCACAAGGAAACCTAGTGTCAGGCAGCAGCAGAGCGTGGGTACCGAAAGCCGCAACACATTTAGCAATCAGGAGCGACTGGCAATCAACGCGATACTATCACGATGTCTGCCGGCATCCATTACGTAAAAATTACGATTACCGTAATGAAATACTGGCGTTCACGATACTGGAAGTGATTTCAGAAGTCAATTGTTGTTTTGATGTTTGTTTTGGTGTATTTGCAGTGTATTCATTTAAAGTAGGTAAAGTTCTATTGTCGTTTGTCATATATTTTTGTAATGTAATAAGTATAAATATTTCTTCTATGGAATTTAAGTGATGGAACTTAACAGCACTTTTATTCAAAACTCTATTGACTTATTGAGCCCGACTTTATAAGGCAAGTAATGATTAGTTAAATACTGTGTTCGCCACTTTCTAGCCATTTTATAAATCATGTTGACAGATTTATCTAATTGAATGACGAGACGAGCAAGGCACTCACCTGATGGTAATGGCCACGCCTGCCCTTAAACAGAAGCAACACCACACAGAACTTTGAATTACGAAGCACTATATGGCACTAAACTGCGCTCGTCACCCCGAGACATAGGATGTTAAGTCTCATAATGCCCAGTAATTTTACTGGCTTCAATGTCCTTTAAACCGAATCACAACAGTGTTTACACACTGTTGTTTGGCGGCACTAAGCAGTGGTACCAACCCAGACGGCCTCTCGCATACGAGGGACCTACCACCTTGTACTATCCACTACTGTGTGACTGTGTGTGTCCATTGACTATATTACCATCAGGTAAGTTATCAGGTGTAAGGGGATCCAACCACCATCTTCCGGACTCCAAGCCAACCTCACCTGCCCGTGGTGCACCCTGCTGGTTAACGGACGAGGCTCTGGCGACCGGCTGATGGCGGTATAACCATCGTAGTGATGGCGTAGCTAAATGCCACAGGCTGATGATGGGCAGCAGCATCTTCAGCGCAAGAAGCTACGCCTCTGCGCTCGCCAACCCGCCTGCCAAGCGTGGCGAGTAATGGCAAAACCTCCCAAATGATGATAAGACAGACAAGAACCAGGCCCCCAGTCCCCGGCAGCCCCGCTATTCCTAGTTCTGGTAGCAGCTACGGTAACGGCGGGGCAGGGGGTGCTAAGAATCCCCGGGTAAGATCCCGCTACCACCCCCGACGACGACTGGCCCTGGTAACACACAACATTCGCACTATGAGGACTGACGAGAAGATCCTTGAGCTGGAAGAAGAAATGAGTAGGTTACGATGGGACATCTTGGGTTTATCAGAAGTCCGAAGGAACGGAGAGGACACGATAATCCTCAAGTCTGGTAACCTACTCTACTACCGGGGTGGCGATCAACAGTCTCGAGGTGGTGTCGGATTTCTCGTCCACAAGTCCCTCGTTAACAACATCGTTACCATCGAAAGTGTGTCGAGCAGGGTAGTATACCTTATACTCAGAATATGTGAGAGATATTCGTTGAAGGTCATACAGGTATATGCGCCGACCTCGACACACCCGGATGAGGAAGTAGAGGAGATGTATGACGACATTAGTCGGGCCATACACACCTCCGAAACCTACTTCAATGTTGTTATGGGGGATTTCAACGCAAAACTGGGCAAGAGAAGAGATGAGGAGCTGAGAGTGGGGCAATTTGGATATGGGCAACGAAACCCCAGGGGACAAAGGCTGGCCGATTTCCTGGAGAAAGAGGGACTCTTCGCGATGAACTCTTTCTTCCAGAAGCCGCCTCACAGGAAATGGACCTGGATGAGTCCGGATGGTTCTACGAGGAACGAGATAGACTTCATCTTGACGACGAAGAGACGGATACTCAATGATGTCTCTGTGATCAACAGGGTGAAAACCGGAAGTGATCACCGAATGGTAAGGGGCACATTGAGTATTGACGTCAAGGTGGAAAGACGCCGCTTGATGAGGTCTATGCTCCGCCCTACTCGCGCCCATATTCAAAACCCCGAGAGCTTTCAGCTTGAACTGGCAAACCGCTTCTCTTGCCTAGATAGCTGCGTAACTGTGGACGAAATCAATGACGGGTTGGTAGAAGCTGTCCACACGGTGGGTTCTAAATTCTTTAGACCCCGTCGTAGAAATCGACCTCAGAAACTCTCGGTCTCGACGCTCGAGCTCATGGCCGAACGTCGATCTATGGCGCTGCAGTCTTCCGATGACGCTGAGGCATATCGGCAGCTCAATAGACGGATATGGAAATCCTTGCGACACGACGTCCGCGCTCACAACACTGCGAGCATAAAGGAGACGATCGAGCAAAACAAGGGCTCCAAAGTGTTTGCTAAGGACCTGTCTATTGGGCAAAGCCGAATGACAAAGCTGAAGACGGAAGATGGCAGTGTAGCGTCGACCAAGGCAGAGGTGTTGAGAGAGATCGAGAGCTTCTACGGACAGCTTTATACCTCGGTTGCCAAACCCGTTACCAGCTCGGCTAAAGACCCAAGAGCCGAGCTGGTCCGGCACTACAGCGAAGACATCCCGGACATCAGCTTGTGCGAGATTCGGATGGCCCTCGGACAGCTCAAAAACAACAAGGCGCCGGGCGAGGACGGAATTACTGCAGAGCTTCTGAAAGCGGGCGGATCGCCGGTACTGAAAGTCCTTCAGAGACTTTTTAATTCTGTTCTGCTCGAGGGCGTAACGCCTGATGCATGGAACAGGAGTGCGGTGGTACTGTTCTTCAAGAAAGGTGACAATACCTTGTTGAAGAATTACAGGCCCATCTCACTCCTGAGCCATGTGTATAAGCTGTTTTCGAGGGTTATCACGAATCGTCTCGAGCGCAAGTTTGATGACTTCCAGCCTCCCGAACAAGCCGGTTTCCGAAAAGGTTATAGTACCATAGACCACATTCATACGCTGCGGCAAGTTATACAAAAAACCGAGGAGTATAACTTGCCACTTTGCTTAGCGTTTGTGGACTATGAGAAAGCCTTTGATTCGATCGAGACCTGGGCAGTGCTGCAGGCTCTCCAGCGGTGCCGCATCGACTATCGGTATATCGAAGTGTTATACCGATAGTATAACACTTGAGTGATATATAGATATATATCGATATGATATCGAGTATGCTTGTACAACAACGCCACCATGTCGGTCCGAGTACAAGAACAGAGTACGAAGGCTATTCCACTACAGAGAGGCGTGAGACAGGGAGATGTTATTTCTCCGAAACTGTTCACTGCCGCGCTGGAAGATGCCTTCAAGCTCTTGAACTGGAAAGGATTCGGCATCAACATAAATGGCGAGTACATGACTCACCTCCGCTTTGCCGACGATATCGTGGTCCTTGCGGAATCGCTGGAAGACCTGAGTACAATGCTCGAAGACCTCAACAGAGTTTCTCAACGGGTGGGCCTCAGGATGAACATGGACAAGACGAAGGTCATGTCGAATGTCCATGTTGTGCCCACCCCGATTACTGTTGGAAGCTCATCTCTCGAAGTTGTCGACGAATATGTCTATCTAGGACAAGTAGTCCAACTAGGGAGGTCCAACTTCGAGAGAGAGGTCAATCGTCGAATCCAGCTCGGCTGGGCAGCGTTCGGGAAACTTGGCAAGGTCTTCTCGTCCAAAATACCTCAGTGCCTGAAGACTAAAGTCTTCAACCAATGTGTGTTACCAGTGATGACATACGGGACTGAGACGTGGCCTCTGAATATGGGCCGTATAAGACGGCTCACAGTTACTCAGCGAGCTATGGAGAGGGCTATGCTCGGTGTTTCTCTACGTGATCAAATCAGAAATGAGGAGATCCGTAGAAGAACGAAAGTCGCCGACATAGCCCAGCGGATTAGCAAGCTGAAATGGCAGTGGGCAGGCCACATAGCTCGCAGAACCGATAACCGATGGGGCAGAAAGGTTCTGGAATGGAGGCCACGTACTAGCAAGCGCAGCGTTGGACGTCCACGTACAAGGTGGACAGACGACCTGATAAAGGTCGCAGGATGTCGCTGGATGCAGGCCGCTTCCAACAGGTTGGTCTGGAAATCTTTGGGGGAGGCCTATGTTCAGCAGTGGACGTCTTGTGGCTGATGATGATGATGATGAAGTTATCAGTTTGACTGCTTTTGAAAGCTATTGAACTATTTATCGAGCTGTTTGTATCCTTTTTTAAGGCCTTCTTTATAAATTTCGCACATAAACTTCATACCTATACATTTACTACAGTACTTCTAAATCCAATTACATTTGACTTCATTACGTCACTTTCAACCACGCTCAAATCCTCAACCAACCACGCTCAGTCACTGACACATCTATCCCCGCAAAGACCCGTACCGACATAATTACAACGTTCTGCAATGATTGCTGGCGACGATTAGTTTCTGAGATAGCAGCGCCTCCCCGCTCCGTACTGTTTTTTTATTAATAATTGTATTATTAAATAACTAGTGCGACGATTGCAATGATTTTGTAAGTATTTCTACAAATTGGACTTTGCGGTTTTCGAATTAAAGCGGTTATTTGATTGCGTTGGGTAACTTGTTGAGTCAATGGTGTTTGCTAAATTTCGGAGTAACTTTATGTGCAATATTATGGTATATATTTCGTATACTTTTATGTTAATTCTCTATACTTCCTCTATCATTGCCAGCTAAGTACTTAATGATTAAATCTACGATACCTACGACAAGGTGGTAGGTCCCTCGTATGCGAGAGTCGACCGTCTGGGTTGGTGCGACCACTTTGTCTATTTCTGCCGCCAAGCAACAGTGTGTTTCGGTTTTAAGGACATTGAAGCCAGTGAAAGTACTGAGCATTGTGAAACTTAATATCTTATGTCTCGAGGTGACGAACGCAGTTCAGAGCCATACAGTGCTTTGTAATTCAAAGTTCTGTCCACCATCAAGCGAGTGCTTTGTTCGTCTCGTCAATCAAATAAAAAAAGGTGATTCAGTTTAATAAAAAATAATGTGTACAGACACTGGTGGACGGCAATGGTTTCCCAGTGATTTTACAGTAAACGCTCGTAAAGGCAATAACGCTGGATACTGTGGTTCTATGTTAAATTTAACTATCTCATTTCGGTATCTTGAAAGTAACGCAATGTGGACGTGTCGATGTGACGGGTGACGTCGGCGACAAAAGTGTTAGGTTCGATTTATTCGTGTAGAAACGTTGTTTGTTTTTGAAGTGATAACTTCTTATGGACGGGTTAAGCGCTTCGTAACGTAACGCGTTACGGCGCCACTCTGTCTGTCCTTTCTCTCATGCATACGTCAGCAGTAGGCAGGCTCCTCCTCTCTTAATTTAACCCACATTAGTTTAAGTTATCACTTCTGTCGAGCGTCCCGAGACGCACATTTTTTTTTTTTTTTTTTATTACATTGATAGGCAGACTACCAAGCGCCCCGCCTGATGGTAAGCGGTTACCGCCGCCCATGGATATCGGCAATGCCAGGAGCACGACGAAGCTGCTGCCTACCACTAGTATTTTTCTAGTAACTGCTCGGTGATTTAAGAAGAGGCATGGATATGGCAGCGATAACTCAGTGGGGCATGATACAGTCTGTCGAGAAGTAAGTCGCAGGTTCGTAACCAAATATGAGCATGTACCTCTGATTTTTCTATTACGTATTATAAAGCACTGCATAGCACTGAACTGCGCTCGTCACTCCGAGACATCAGATGTTAAGTCTCATAATGCCCAGTAATTTCACTGTCTTCAATGCCCTTCAAACCGAAACACAGTGCTTAAACACTGTTGCTTGACGGCATAAATGTTACAGAAAACTTTGGTTTGTAGATACTGGGCGGGTATATACAGTTTGTAGATACTGTCTGACGTCATTATCTCTCGTCCAAGCTAATAAAAAAATCAAAACACCATTCCACTCACCATTACCGACCAAACATCACAACTCAGTGTTCCGAGAAGGAGCCATAATATTTATAAAAATCTCCGTTCTCGTATTAAATATGAATATCATACTGATTTATGTGTAAACCCGCGCGACATTAAAGCAGTACCGGTGACATTTTGTCACACGACCGCCATTTTATCGATCGTTAAATTTTATCGCACGATCTGGATTGACACTTATCGAACAGGTGTGCGAATGCCAGTGTTAGTCATTGGTCTTAATAATTCTCTTTGGTAATTTTGTTTTTTTTATCCGAGCATGGCAAAGTGACCGCACTACGCATTACAAAATCCAGGCCAGAAATAAATATTTGCAGATCATTTTTAATTTTTTATATTAGGCACTAACATAGATCTTAAGAAAATTGTTACTAACACATATGGATTCTAGCCGAATTAAATAAATAATAATTTAGATTATAATTTCAGATTCAGAAAGCAGTGTTATTGGACACGGCACGCATTGTGAGGAGGTTGCTCACACTGGGGTCCTAACCACCGGTGGCTTGGGTCCTAGGCCTCGCCACTGGAGGGTGATATTTTTAAATGTTTTATTTTATACAAATCCTATATTTAAAAATGTAAAAAAAACCTTTTAGAATAAAGAGTACGATACATAATAATTTCTTATGCGAGAGTAGGATCTGAGATTTATGAATTTTGGGTAAGCGTAGTGCAGTCCAAAAAATCAATCACCGACAAACAATGAGTGTATCGGTGGTCACCAGAGTCATACCGGTCTGTTAAATGCTTCTTTCCTTTCTTTCTTCTTCGATACTATGGAAGGTAACTACAGTAATTTTTTTACAACTATATTTTTTTTTTGGACGCCGGCAATCGAGCAATTGCGTCATCACACACTCACTCACGCCTGTAATACCCGAAGGTGTAGGCAGAGGAATAACCTATACCATCACACTTCAAAGAGCTTATTTCCGTGATGTGGGAGGGGGCAAGCCTATCGCCATACCGGGTACAATCACTAGTCAGATACTGAGCATTTCGTGGTAGTAAAAGCCAATATCACTCTTACCCGACCCGGGGATCGAACCCGAGACAACAATACCGCGTACGTAATACAACTGCGCCACTGAGGCTGTAAGGCAGAACTAATGCGTCATGTGCGAGTAAATGATCTCTTATGCACATAAAAATTTCGGTGCCTCGGTGGTGGAGTTCATTTACGTATGCGTCCTAAGGTAAGATCCTAAGGTCTCGGGTTCGATCCCGGGTCGCATAAAAGTGATGTTGGATTCTCTTAACACGAAATGCTCAATATCAGCCCGGAGTCTGGAATTTGTGCCCAGTGTGGCGATACGAACTCATTGTTTGTCAGTGGTCACTCGTTTTTTAGACTGCATCGCGATTACTATCAGGTGTAATGCAGTAAAATTGTCGTGCTCGGATAAAAAAAAAACCTTATGTATTAAACAATAAGACATTCCTGAAAGCAAGTTGATTACCTTAGTGAAACAACCATCAAGATGGATTCATTTTTGGGAAAATCGCGAACATAATACAGGTATGTACAAACATAAGGATCAAATACAATCAGCCTACGTGGCGCAACGGGCGAGTAGCCGGCTGTGAAGCGAGTGGCCGCTGGTTTGATCCCCGCACCGAGACAAATGTTCGTGTGATCCACAAATATTTGTTTCAGGGTCTGGGTGTTGTGAGACCAAAAAATCTCTCTTAGTTCCTGGTACCCACGACACAAGACTCGTATCTTAATGTGGGGTCAGGACTATGTGTGTTGGGTGTATTTATTATTATTTTTTTTTTTTTTTTTTTTTTAATCCTGGCACGGCAAAATGACTACGCCACACCTGATGTTAAGTGTAACGCAATCCAGGAATAGTGTCGACCAAAGACAAACAGTGTGTCTATCGTTGGTCGGCACAATCATGCCGGCCTGCCTAACTGCTTCTTCACACTCCGTTTAAAGGACCCAATATCATAGGAAGGAGGGAACACGTGTGCCGGCAAACTATTCCACAGCTTAATGGTCCGGCAGAAGTAAGACTTTGCGAATTTTTTAGTTCGAGCCGAGATGGAGGAGACCACGAAGCTGTGGTAACGCAAGCCAGCACGCGTGGTTCTGTTAAGGAAAGGTGAGGATGGGATAAGGTTAAACAATTCTTCGGAGCATTCACCGTGATACTGAGCGTCTTGTAAGGCAATGTCCCTCCGCAATTGTAGCGGTTCTAAGTGTCTTGTAACGTCTGCATCATTTACAATGCGGACAGCCCGACGCTGCAATCCGTCCAAGGCATCGAGTAAGTATTGGGCGGAACCGTCCCAAAGGTGCGAACAGTACTCCACACACATTATTGCAATGCCTCCTTTTTTATGTGGGTAATTACCCACGTAAAAATGTTGCGTAGTGTGTGCAAACGTACAGTAGTAATTTCTGCGTACGTGTTGTGTATTTTTAGCGTATAGTAAATTATATACATAAATCTACACTTAGCAAAGAGTTTACTTAGGGGTTGTTCTTGAATACGGGCGATAAGGTTCTGATACCTTTGTCAATTAGGAACTATAATACATTGTAATTTGAAGCAATGTTTTGGAGTATCCGACCGCGACCGGAGACCGCGACGGCGACAATTTCTACTTCATTTTACTATGTAGTTGGTAGTAGTCGCTTTGTCTATTTCTGGCGCCAAGCAACAGTATTCAAGCACTATGGTATTTCGCTTTTAAAGATATATAAGCCGGTGAAATTACAGAGCATTATGAGACAGTCTTATGTTTCGGGGTGATAGCGCAGTTCAATTCCAGGTAGTAATTTGTCATTTTGTTCTGTGTGGTGTTGCGTGTTGTGTGACACTTACTATTAGACGAGCGGCCTACTCGTTTCGTTAATGAAGCTAAGAAAAAAATGCAGACGTGTCGCTATCGCCTGTATTCGAGTCCTAAGTTTCTGCTTTTCAAACTATCGCGTAAGCCTAGGTTGCCTTCGGTTCTAATAAAATTAATATGTCATAAACAATTTTTTTACCTGCATCAAACAAGTTTCCGTAGTGTAGCGGTTATCACGTGTGCTTCACACGCACAAGGCCCCCGGTTCGATCCCGGGCGGAAACAGAATATTCTTTTATTTTACTTTGTCATGAAAAAATGGTATATAACATATTTCAAATTGATTGAAATTCAACTATGAGTTGAAGGCTAACAACCGATTGTTACACCTATAAGGTGACTTTCGGAACTGTATCTTATCATTGAAAATATTATTAATAGTAAAAAAATAAACTGTATGTATCTGTAAATGGGCTGTTAACATCTTAGATCCAAAGCCAACCTCACATGCCTGGCATTAAACTGGGACAACCAGACAAAAAGAATGTGAAAAAGTAAAAAAAACGCTCAAAACTAACTTTAGCTGTTCTTTACTGAAAACAAATGTTGCCAGCACCACCAAAAAACATCTAAATAGTGCAAAAATTCCAAATTCTATATTCAAATACAATATAAACACAACATTAACATAAGGATTCCATAGCGGACAAAGTTCGGTGTTGCAAACAACAATAATTCACCGCTCCTTAACTGTTAATAGGCGATAGGATTTTCTGTCCTGTGTACCAAGTCGGGGGGAATTCGGGCACTCATTAGACGAATAATTTTCGTAGTAATAAACACCAGACGATAAACATCAAGCCCCTTTTATTTATAACGTCTGAAGGGTTGTCTGGGGATGCAAAAACTGGAGGCCGCGAGGCAAAAGTAAAGCGGAATGTAGTTCCAGTATTGTCTGTAGCAATATTCTTGAAGGTTTTGGTATTTATTCTTATTGCTAATTTTGTAAACCCTGGAAAAAAGGAGTGTTATAATTTTGACACCATTGTCGTCTGTGTGTGTGTCTGCCGATGACATTTTACCGACTAAACTTTTGTGCGTAGTTTTTTTTTATTTGATTGAATGACGAGACGAGTAAGGCGCTCGCCTGATGGTAAGCGCAACGCCTGCCCATAAAAAGAAGCAACACCCTACAGAACTTTGAAACACAAAGCACTGCATGGCACTGAACTGTGCTCGTCACCCAGAGACATAAGATGTTTAGTCTCATAATGCCCAGTAATTTCATTGGCTTCAATGTCCTTCAAAACGAAACACAACAGTGCTTACACACTGTTGCTTGGCGGCAAGAATATACAAAGCAATGGTATCAACTCAGATAGCCTCTCGCATACGAGGGACCTACCAAGTAAGCAGTTAGGTGTGTATTAATATTAATTATCAGCTCAGTCTGTGTTCGGTATGGTGATAGGCTCGCCCCCGATCACATCATGGGTCGGAAATAAGCTGGGGGAAATGTGGGTGTATTGGTTATGCTTCTGCCTACCCTTTCAGGGATTACAGGCGTGGATACGTATATATAATAATGACAGACCACTATCCAACTTTTCGACTTCAAATGTGACCTATGCCATTAAACAGGGGAATTGTGGCGAATGCCCACATTTCCCCTCTCACTTTTTACTTCCAGTCCACCAAACCGGTCCAAGAATCTCATAGCACCATCTACTCATACTGTAACCGGCTACCGTTTGCTGCCGATAAAAAAACTTGTAAGAGATACCATCAGTAGTGATTCCGAAAAAAGACTCCGAGATGTAATAATAAAATATTAAACAAAATAGTTCAGTGGTGATGTTTAGAATTGTCGACATTGGTACGTACATATATAAACTCACGCCTATAATCCTGAAGTGGTAGGCAGAGGTGCAACTAATGCCACCATTTCGCCGAGGTTCTCGAGATTTAAGCAATTATTTTCTTATCCTAGTACATAGGTTCTGTAACTTATCTTGTCTACTGCCCATTTGAGTATCAATTATTTTCTTGCGCATCCTGAAACCCCGTAGAAATTACTTTATTTTAATTATACCTTGTGTGGTCATATGAGTCATCCGTTTTCTGTTTTATAACTTTAATCTTTGGACATTTTTGAAGTTATACTTCTTTAGGCGCGTTATGAAAAAATGATGAGAGTGAAATTTTAAGATGCGCGCGCACCTGTGACACAAAATTAACAGTATGAAGCCGTCTGCTTAACCGCTCATTAAGTCTCGAAAAAAAAGCTACCAACAAAATAGGAATTGAACCTCGATATTAGTCGCGCATGTTGGTACGCTCGTCACCTCTGATCACTGTTTTCATATTTATAATATTTATCAACATGTCTCTAGTTTATACATTCACAACACGTGTTTGAGTTTCATACAAGTGCGAATTATATATGTGCTAATAAATTATATTCAGTAGTGATTTAAATTGAATATTTTGATTGATATTACTTACTATTTGTGAATATTAGTGAAAAAAATTGTGCTTATATACTTTTTCAAGTGCTCCAATATAATTGAGGTTAACTATCCGTATGTATTATTTATTGATATAAATTAAAATACTTTTATTTAATATAATTAACACTAAATATTATTAAATTATTAATGTTAAATACTTATTATTGGTTATTTAATATTCACAAAATAAAGAAATAAATTTAATAAAACATTTAATAAAAAGTTTGTGATAAAAATTAAAATTGAACATCAAATAATAATATTAATTTTTAATATTTGCTATTAAATTGAATAAGAAAATAAATATTTATTTATTTAATTTTTCAAATTTAAACTGAACTTTGTTGATTATCCTTTTCCAATCCTTCTATTATTTTATTGTAATCAATTATTTGCATGCAATTAAAAACTATTTTTTAATGATGCCAAAGAAGTATAACTTCTCACGCGCGTACATAAGTACACGCACCCATTTTTTTTTTATAGCATAGACCGGTAAACGAGCAAGTGGTAAGTGTTCTCTACCGTCCATGTACGCCTACAATGCAAGAAGAATCATAGGCGCTTGCCGGCCTTAAAGGGAAGGGATAATTAGGCATTGGGAAGGGGAATTTGGGTTTCTGGATATCTTACTCAATGTACGAGACGCAGCAGCAATCCGCTACTTTACGTCGGTTGTCTGTGAGACAGTGGTAACGACTCGGTCGAGCCAGCCCATTCCTGCTGTAGACTAAACTATCTACAGCGTGGATCTACCACTCTCAAAACTATCCACTAGAATAAATATTTGCGGGTGGTAGGATTTCATATCCGTCCGGATAGTGACTACCGTACACATGGTGTTGAAACCTGCCATAGTGATCCACACGCCTTGTGTGTATCGCGTTCCAGGATCAGCCAGTGTATATCCGGTTCTCCCGAGAGGCTTGCGACATGACTTGATGGTTGGTTGGGGTGGGTATAGGGGTACATATTTGTATTACTATGCCTGCATCGGTCATCCGCCTGTCCTGTCTCAAGCCTCTCGGTTTGCTCTCCTAAGAGGGAATAAGCATTTATAAGGGCCTGCATGATTCTGGTGACCACCGATGAACTCATTGTTTGTCGGCGGTCACTAGTTAGACTGCACTATGCTTACCATCAGGTGTAGCAGTCACTTTACCGTGCTCGGATAAAAAAAACATCTATGCCATAGAATGATAATCATCAACTTAAAATTCAACCTCCATTTCGATCCCAACCAGTATCGATAGTCACAAGGATCGATACGTAAGAACATCGTAATTTTTGTCACGGGCACATATCGAATCAATTACCGAGACCATGTTTGTCACATATTAAGCTCTGTTTATATTCACCGGTGTGACAACACGGGGCTGTTCTCGGAAACGCGGGCTGCACAAAACGTGGATCGGTTGGCTTAACGATTTTTATCAAACATTAATCGGAATAAAAACGTGTTTTTTCCCAACATTTTCTACCTTGGTAGTGGCTATTAAAAATCTTGTGTTTGATTTCGAAGAATAATAAAATTTTATGTCTCTATCTTGTGTTTTCGATACGTGGTGCTGAGTTATTATTATCTTAGTTCCACATACTTTCACGGACTGATGGGGCTGTGTGGATAAACTTGGGTTTAAGAGCTCTCGTTTACGTGATCAGTGGTGATGACAATAAATGCTAACATAACGTAATGTTGTTTACAAGGTGGTAGGTCCCTCGTATGCGAGAGGCCGTCTGGGTTGGTACCACCGCTTTGTCTATTTCTGGGATGTAAGCACTGTTGTGTTTCGGCTTGAAGGACACTGAATCCAGTGAAATTATTGGGTATTATGAGACTTAACATCCTATGTCTCGGGGTGACGAGCGTAGTTCAGTGCCATGTGGTGCTTTGTGATTCAAGGTTCTGTGTGGTGCTGCTTCTGTTTGTGGGCAGGCGTGGCGCTTACCGCCGCCAACCGTCTTGCTCGATTCGTCATTTAATCAAATAAAAAAAAAAGTGAAATCATGGTATACCAATTCCATGGTCCACAAGCATGACGTTATTGTTAGTTGTGATCACATAATCTGCCTCTACCCGAATGTGTAGGCAGCAATCCAACTAGTACACACCAACCCACACAAAACAAGACAGGTGGATGACCAATGCAGGCACAGGGATGTATTCCTATACCCGCCCCAACCAAACATCAAGTCATGTCACAAGCCCCTCAGGAGAACCAGATATACACTGGCTAATCCTAGGACGCGATCCACATAAGATTTGTGGTTCACTATGGCAGGTTTTGACACTATGTACAGTGGTCGCTGGGCGGATATGAATATCCTACCACCAAAATACATTTCTTAATCAATAAAAATATAACCAATAGAGACTAGGCCCACATTTTAATGGGCAGAAGGCCATTGTCGCGTATCGGGCCGGAATTCCGCACAGTAATTATGTGGACCCCTTTCGGCACTAAATTTGTGCCGTGTCGGAGTTTAGCGAGATGTTTTGGGATACATCCCATTTTATTGCTCTCGCTAATTGATGTGCATACTGGATTATTATTATTTTAATTGCTATGGACTGCCTCCTCTGTGGCGCAGTTGTTTTGAAGTGAAACTTCTTTAGAATCGTACTGAAACTCGATGAAACGAAATGCGTCACGACAAAGACAAACATATTCATAAGGATTTAGCCTGCGAGAGAATGAGATAGATACAAGTATGCTACACGTGTCTGCGCCTGCGTACAACGTAGCCTTCGGAAATGTGTCATAAGGCCGGAGGCCCAAATCCCCCTCCTTCCCAATCCCTAATTATCCCTTTCCTTCAATGCGCCTCCGATTCTTCTGGTATTGTAGGCGTACATGAGCAGTGGAGATCACATACCATCAGGTGACCCACTTGCTCGTGCAACCAATTTAATGAATGAATTTAGCGATACAAACTCAGTATCTTCATTTGAACTTGCTGTGTGTTGGTTCCTTTTTGCGAACTACGTTCAATTATTATTGTAACTCTGTTAGATCGATCGATATAAATCTAGCTTAAAGTTAGTCTATGTTTAACTGTAACGTTTTATGAAAATACCTGTAGTGTTTAATAACATTCTCTTTGCCATCCACCGAGTCAAAACAAAATATAAAATTAATTGTTGTTCAAAAAACGAATATTAACTGCCAATTTATGACACGTATAAAGATGGCGGCGTGTGACATTCTCGGCGTTCGAAATTACATTTTAAAATTTGAAAATCGAATATTTAACGTGTAAAATGTCGTCGTAATTGCAAATTATTAAAATGTAAAATGCACATAAACACGTATCGGCGACAATCGCGTTTGTAGAATTAAAATATTTATATTCGAGATGTTAGCAAGTTTTTTATCGATATGTATTGTATACTTGTGTGACGTTTTTTCTTCTTTTTTTACGACTAAGGGCCAGTCTCATATAAAAAGATTTAAGCTAGAGTGCCACACAACACCATAAATACATAAAATATTAAAACAAGAAAAAACAGTACAGCGTGAGGATTCAAAAATCTTCCTGGACATCGATTTTTTTTTCTACTTTTTGACAGGTTTCTATCGAGATATTAACTAAACTTTGTGATTTATTAATTTTTCCAAAATCCAAATTATCTATAAATCTATAGATGCAATAAACAGTACCCAACCCGTTAACGCTTCTTCCCCTACACAAATAAATCTTTTACCCCCAGAGGGAGTCTTTGTCCCTCTGCCGATATTGCTCGATCTTAATTTAAGTTATGCAAATATTCTCACTTAACTTGTGGTGAAACATTGGCATTGTTGTAGTAAGTTTTGGAATAGTAATTTCGTTTAGTGAAAACGACTCAAAAAACGAAAAACCAAAAAAAAAAAATTATAAAGTAAAAATATACAAGCGAATGGAACTAGATGGAATTTACTTGAATAATTCGATTAAAAATTTCGAACTATAAAATAATTATAATTGGGCAAGTAGTTAACAGGAAACTCAATGACATTAAAATGCTATAAAATCCTCATGAATATTACAAAGAATCGAAAATAGAATACATCTTTTCGAATAATCAATAAACTCGAATATAAATCCAATTTTATAGTGAAAAAGTTGTTTTTTTTATTGATAAAAATCGATACAACTTGTGTTTTCGACTATCTTAATCATTGATTGATTTTATTGTTATTATTCGGTCGTAGCATTTTATGAGATGGACAGTGATGCTAATTTATGTTACCGATAAGGAAAAGAAGTAAAGTTATTCTTGTATGTTGAGGGTTCTGTATACAATATACATATGGTATTAAGTAGACAACAAATTATATGTTTTTGCATGTTTCATATGCATATAACTCTATATTTATATATTTTTTTATTTGATTGAATGCCGAGACGAGCAAGCCGCTCGCCTGATGGTAAGCGCACGCCTGACTGCGACTTTATCGGCATATTAGGCACGAATTCTAAGTAACTCATGTGTGACGTTTTGGACTGCTTGGCGTCCATCACGCGAGCCAATTGCTCGTCTCGTCAATGAGACTATAAAAAAAACATTTGAAGCGACACAGGCCAGGCACCACTGACACCTTCAATATGCGATTGACAGGCGGCGAAGCTATCCTCGAGGACACGGGGAGAAAGTACCAAAACGGGATAGTCCCGTTCAAAACAGGACGTATGGTCTCATTATGCATACCTCAAAACGTACCTTAACAATTGCATACAAGGAGTTTTTGGCGGGAATTCTGACAGCGCGATTCATCGCTTATTTTAAATTATTTCAAAAACTAGTTTAAAGTGTATGCTGTATAAAAGTTGTGTGGATTTGTGCAATAAAGATTAACGGTGATGAACAATGTATGGAAACACTGAAATAAGTGAATAAGCATCGTACTGGAAGGAATTCACACCAAAACTCCAACAAGACCTTGAAAACGTCCACACCGATATTTCATCGTACTTGTGAAGGCTTGAGATTAAATAAATTATACTTGTCATTGGCGAAATGCATAATAATGTGAAGCTATAAAAAAATACATTCAAAAATATCCTGTCGGTGACGTCACGTGTCGCGGTCTTTAATATCGATTCGCGACCTTTCACAGATTACCAAAAATATATATTTTTTACGAGTATTCGTGTGAGATTTATTTATGTGTCCAGTTTGATAATTAAAATACTTAGAGAAAAAAGGTAAAACAAAATAGCTGGTGTGACGAATCGTAAATAAAATAAGACATTAATGGCTGTTTCTGTGACACAGTTGTATTATGTACGCGGTACGATTGCTGTGCTGAGGTCTCGGGTTCGATACCCGGGTCAGGTATTTTTTATTTAATTGAATGACGAGACGAGCAAGTTGCTCGCCTGATGGTAAGCCACGCCTGCCCATAAATATAAGCAACACCACACAGAACTTTGAATTATAAAGCACTGTATGGCAATGAACAGCGCTCGTCACCCCGAGATATAAGATGTTACGTCTCATAATGCCCAGTAATTTTACTGGATTCAATTTCCTTCAAACTGAAACACAACAGTGCTCACACATTGTTGCTTGGCGGTAGAAATAGAAAAAGCGGTGGTAACAACCTAGACGGCCTCTCGCATACGAGGGACCTACCACCCTTGTAAAAGGATAAAAGTGAAGTTTTTCTTTCACGAAATGCTCAGTATCAGTAATAGTGCTATCACACTATGGCACGGAAATAAGCTCGGCGAACCATGGGTGAACGGTTTACACATCTACCTACCCCCTCGGGGATTATAAGCAGATTTAAGATTGAGATTATAGAAGAGATTATCGGCACTTAATAAACTATAATTTCATCCATTTATAGTCGTCCATTTATAAATTTGAGATAAATAAAATTACATAAAAATAGATTGGAATACTTCAACAAGAATCGAATATACACCTTCCAGCCTAACACTAAACAAACCGTTCAACAGATTTATTTTTATAGTTATTGAAACTCGTTGCCGCGTTATTAATGATTTTAAAACACATTTATTAACATTAATCTAATTTATGACCATTTTATTTTCGGATTTCGATGTTTCTTGTATATTTTTGTTTTTGTAATGAAAGGAGATGTTTAAAGGTTTCTTTTTTTTACTTATTTTTTAATATGATATGGGTGTCTGAAATAAATGATTTTTATTATATTTATTTATTGAGGAATAGAATATTGAAATTAAACTAATTTAAACGGATTTTAAAAAAAGCAGCGATAGCTCAGCGGGGAATGTTATGGACTGTCGAGACGAAAGTCGCAGGTTCGAAACCAGCCCCAAGAGCATACACCACTGACTGTTCTAAGTTACGTGTATATATGAATTGTTAATTATCGCTTGCTTTAACGGTGAAGGAAACATCGTGAGGAAACCTGCATACCCGAGAACTCGCTAAGATTTTTGGAGGGTATGTGAAGTCTGCCAACCCGCATTAGGCCAGCGTGGTGGACTAAGGCCTGATCCCTCTCATTCAGTAGAGGAGGCCCGTGCCCAGCAGTGGGACGTATATAATACAGGGCTAGTAAAAAAAAAACGGATTTTATTTTTATTACGACGTTTCGAAAGCTCAGCTCGTCGGGAGCAAAATTAAAATAAAAAACCGCGATAAAATCCGTTTAAATTAGTCTTATTTCAATGAGTAACATTCGAATAGAAAATTCTAGTATAACTTTAGTTATGGCAGACGAGGCGCTCTCTATCAACCGAGTGACACATTCTTCTATTATTGAAGCTTATAAAAATATATCAATTACTTAGAAGAATTAATTGAAACCAGAATCGATTCAACAAGAGAATATTTTTCAAAGAAATCCAATACGCCACGCACACTACCGAAGTGGTTAATAACAAATTTAAACGGCCGAAGGGACATCGACATAAGCACATCCTTATTACGAGCACACCACTAATGGCGTGTTGATTATTAATTAAAAATAATTACTATTACGACCATATTCAATGACTCTGGTGTTAGAGTTATTAACACCTGTAGGGACGGGACAATGGTATTGACGGGGATATCGATTGTCGATAGTGACGCATATAATCACTGAGGAGGCCGGATATTAATTATACGGCTTGTCGTTAAAATATTGACATAAATATATTTATAATAAATATAATAATGTTGGATGCAGGCTACGTCAACTAGTGACAGGGGTTAAGTTTTACGCCTGGTTGCTGAATGTCAATGTAAAAAAATAACTAATCATCTGCCAAATATCATGTGACGTCAAAATTGAGTTGCTGGAAGCATGTACAATGCTTTTGATTTGCCGCATCTATAACATCTATAGCATCATATATTTCAAACTAATATGAAAAATTACGATTTTGTTAAACACTATTTTGGGTATTTGGAATATTCTTAGATATTAGATATTAGATCACACCAGGGGTATGCCCCGCGAATGGTCCGAAAACTAAAGTTTCGACAGATTAGAGGGAAAAATGGTTTCACTACGAAGGGTTCTTAAGATGGGAAGATTTAGTAGCATTTAAATATGAAGTCGAACGAAAGAAGCTCAGATAACGTCAGGTAATTTTTTTTTTTTATGACAATGGAGTAATTTAACATCGACACGGGCATCGATGATGCGCATCCCTAGCTAACAGTTCTAATTAAGGCATCGGCCGTACACCGAATGTGTGTTTAATCAAGCACGCAGCGGTCATCAGTTGTTTGCTTTGTACTTACCATGCGCGTACGCATGTCATATTTTTATATTTCCATGTTCATAACAACTTCCTTTGATATATCATTTGGATAATCGTACTCCTACTAATATTATAAACGCGAAAGTTTGTACGTATCGATGTATGTTTGTTACTCTTTCATGTAAAAACTACTGAATGGATTTTAATGAAACTTTACAATAATATAGCTTATACATCAGAATAAGACATAGGCTACTTTTTATCCCGGGAAAAGCAGATCACACAGGCGGAGCCGCGAGCAAAAGCTAGGTAGTACATAATTCTGGTCATTTAATGTTGACTGCCTCGGTGGCGCATTTGTGTTGCTTACGCGGTATGACTGCTATGCTGAGGTCTCGGGTTCGATCCCCAGGTGGGGTAAAAATGATGTTGGGTTTTTCTATCACGAAAATGCTCAGCCCGGAGTCTGGAAATGTGCCCGGTGTGGCGATAGGCTCGCATCACATCATGGGACGGAGATGCGATCGGCGAAATGTGGGTGAACACCTAGACTAGGTAACTAGAACTAGTTACACCTCTGCCTATCCCTTCAGGGATTACACGCGTGAATGCGTATGAAATTTTTACCAACAATGAATGAAAAAATAATTATAGTCTCATAGGTTTAGTGGCAGCATATATATTCTGAGAAACCGCGAGATACATACTTCATATCTGAGGTCGGGCAATCACAATTTGAGTTTTATAGCATTGGCTAAACGAGCAAGTGGGTCATGTGATAGTAAGTGATTTCTACCGCCCATGTAAGCCTACAATACCAGAAAAATCATGGACGCGTTGTCGACCTTAAAGGAAAGGGATAATTAGGGATTGGGAAGAGGAGGGGATTTGGGCTTCCGGATATCTCACTCGCCATACGAAATGCAGCAGCAAGCCGTCTTTACGTCGGTTTTCTGTGGGACAGTGGTAATGACCTGGTCGAGCCAGCCCATTCATGCTGTAGAAAAAACTGTCTACAGCGAGGCTCTACCACTCAAAAAATCACTCAGCGTCTAAATTTTAATATAGTATAGGTAAAGCCTACTAAAATTATCTCATAATGATAAAATAATATTCACCGGCTACGAAGCGCGAGACCGTGTGTTCGATTCCCGAGACAAATGTTTGTGTGATTCACTAATATTGGTTTCGTGTCTGGGTATTATTGGAATACAAGTCCCTCGTAGTTCCTGATACCCACGATACAGGTTTAACCTAGTGTGAATTCAGGACTATGTGTATGACTGTTGGGTGGGTTAATTTATCTTTCTACCTGGCGACATCGCAGCGTATTTGTTAATTAGAGCTGTTAAAATAAAACGACCGTACGTACTGCGTAGTTGCAAAAGAAGGAAGGATCGAGAACTTTATTTTTTTTTTAATACCATAGATACACTAGACATTTAAATCATAGACAACAATATATTTTGATATGACAACAATACCCCCACTATATCAAAATAAGCTACACAAAACATTACAGTTACTTCACACAAACAATTCATAGTTATATCAACTTACATCTTAGGTTGCACCCCCATTAACTTTAAAAATTTATAATGTTTAATGCAATTCAAAGCTTTAGTTAATAAGTCTGCAGCCATATCCACTGTTGACAAATATACAATTTTAACAATTTTATTACTGACACATTCTCGACAAAAATGATATGTTATATCAATGTGCTTTGACCTATTATGAAAAACTGGATTATATATTAGTTTATGCGCACTTTGGTTATCATTAAAAACTACAATTGAATAAGAATAATCTGTGATTTCCTGTTGCAAATTTCTCAAGTAAATGGCTTCTTTACAACATTCAGATATTCCTATGTACTCTGCCTCAGTACTAGAAAGTGCCACATTTTTCTGTTTTTTACTACCCCAAGAAATAACACCCCCAGACAGGTTAAAACAATATCCTGTATAAGATTTTCTGTCCAACGTGTCGCTACCCCAATCTGCATCAACATACCCTAATATCTCATTATTACCAGTACGACTATATTTAATACAATAATATTTGGTTCTCTTGAGATACCTTAATATACGTTTTGCATGTATCCAATGCTCCTTACTATGACAAGTATTGAACTGACTGAGATATCCAACCGAAAATGAAATATCAGGACGAGTAAGTATTGCCAGATACATCAAACAACCTATTAACTCCTGATATGGTAAGGTTTTGTCACAACTATTATTCTTAATTAATTTCAGTCCATTTTCCATTGGAGTCTCGACAGTCTTACACTGTAATAAATTAAATTTCGAAATTAATTGCTCTATATAATTACTCTGATCTAAAGTTAAATTTCCTTTCTCTTTATCATAGCAAACTGACATACCCAGGCACTGTCTAATTTGGCCCAAGTCTTTAATCATAAATTGTGACCCCAAATTAGCCTTTAAATTATGAGTTTCTTTACTATTATTAGAAAATATAAAGAAATCGTCAACATACAATGCTATTATAGTTTTGTACTTATTCTCTGTTTTAACATACAAACATGGTTCATATTTGGACTTCACATATCCATTTTTAGATAGAAAGTCATCTACCTTTTGGTACCACATTCTTGATGATTGTTTTAAACCATAGATAGCTTTATTTAATTTAAGTACTTTACTAGCATCTGAACAATTAAAACAATCAGGTTTTTGCATGAAAATGTTTTCATTAAGATCACCATTCAAGAATGCGGTTTCTACATCCAAATGAGTAATGTCAAAATTAAGTTTTACAGATAAGGCAAAAAGTAACCTTAGAGTACTGTGTCTAACTACAGGTGAAAAAGTTTCTACATAATCAACACCTTGTTTTTGTGTAAATCCTTTTGCCACTAACCTAGCACGAAAAATAATTTTATTGTCTGGTCCAAACTTTTTCTTTAGCACCCACTTACACTTCACAATAGTACCACTAGTGGGAACATCAACCACTTCCCACGCATTATTTTCATCAAAACATTTTAACTCTTTTTGTATTGCCTGTAACCACTGCTGTCGTTCAGGTCCTCTCAGCGCCTCCTCCAGTGTCAAATCTCCAGCATTTTCAAGGTTTTCAATTTTGTTACTGACACAAGTGTTCATGAAACCATATCTTTCAGGTGGCTTTCTTTGCCTTATAGGACGTTCAGTGTTAACATTTTGTGCAATATCTGAACCGTTACTTATATTCAGCTCTTCATCTGA